>OX451735.1:752935668-754357798 GCA_948472305.1 Vicia faba | reverse complement strand
ATATATCCCTAAGGTAACCCCACTTTTAGAATAATCCCCAGCAGAGTCGCCAGTTCTGTGATACGGTGGGAGAACTGACTAGAAGGTTTTGCGTTGATCGCAAATGTTGCGGTTTAGCAAGAGTCGCCACCGACTTTTCTTTTATCCAAAAGGAAAGGTGAAAAAGCACAGGAAAGACATTTGAGATTATTTCTTGAGTTCGGGGGGTAGATTATGAAAAGGGAAGGTATTAACACCCTTTTCATCCATGGTTTTTCATGGCCTCTTAGTTACTTGCTGGATCACTTGTTTTTTGTTTGAAAATTGTGCTAGGTGTGGTTTTTGAAAGTATTTTGGAAAGAGGCCATTGTTTAGGCAATCTTTGTAATGATTCTCGTTCGTAAGAATGTATACAAAGATGTTTTAATTTTTTGAAAATGTTTTTAAGTTTTGTAAGATGTTTTGAAAGTGTAAGTGTTTGTTTGGGAAATAGCAAGGATGATTTGTTTTAAATTGAGCAAGTAATTAGGAACATTCTACCTACTCAAAAATATTTCTCGTTTATTTCCTTTTCCTTTGACATTGTTATCTTACCATTGATTTGGTAAGTAACCCTGTCTTTGGATGTAAACGGGACAGGCATGGGTCATCGTATAGTCATAGAAGGCAGTTTATGGATGTTTTAGCAATGTTTTTTTAGGGACTAGATCGTTTACCAAAGGCAACATCGAGGGTCATCGAGGGACTACGATCTTTTATCGAGGGTCTTTGCTAAAACGCCCATGTTCGAGGGACATGACTATTTTTCCGATAGGCAACAAGTGAGATTACCCTAAGGTGTGCATATGTGCAAGGTGTGTCTAATTGCATGCATTTTAGTCTTTGATTTTTAGGTTGTCTATTTGTTGTTTTTATCTTTCCATACACACCCTAATTACTAGCAATATATGAAAGCAATAAAAAGTGCGGAAAGTAAATATCCCACGCTATTACAATCGTTAGGGGGGTGGGGTGTACAGATTTACAAATGGGGATTGCAAATGAAATTAAATCCTAAGTTACTATTACAACCATATTGAATGGATAAGAATGTACAAGAAAATGTGAAATGAACTTGTTTTGTTTCAGAAAAGAGATAAGTTTTGTTTAAGAAAATATTTTTGATCTTTTTGTTTTAAGAAATAAAATAAAGCATGTAAAATGTAAAATGTTTTTGGAGTTTTCTTTTGATTAGTGAAATAAGAAGTAATAGCAAAAATAGGTAAAGTAAAAATTTTTGGGTCCACTAGTGTTGTACCCCAAAATTTTCCCTCTCATTTATCAAGAATTTGCTCACAAGATCTCCTTGGGCTCAAGACTGCACTAGGATTGATCAGCTCAAGACACCTCCTCAAGCACTGATGACAGAAAATTAGGGTGTGAGATTGCACAGGAATAATTTAACTTTTAATTCCCCATATTACTTTCATGGATAACTATGGACCCTTAATTAATCATGTCAAGTTTCAAGCGTTGGATCACACTTTTGATCAGTCAATTGAACAGTTGACCTAAAAATCAGCTATATTGGGGAAAAAGTCAACCATGGACAATTTACAGTCAAACCCCATAATTTTTTATCCAAATAAACATTTTAAACTCATATGTATCATTTGATCAAGTTTTGACCACAATTCCTCAAGAAATTTGATCAAATCTCCAAAAGGGCAAAATGGTCAAAATTAGGGTTTTGACTAGGAAAGAGCAATTTCTGATTTTTGACCTTACAATTGATCAATTGGTTTAAGTCATGATATCAAGAGTCCAATTTCATAATTTTGACCTAATGATAGGGTTCAAAACATTGCAAGTCCATTGGATTGACAGATGAATTTTGCAGTCAACTGATCAAAAGTCAATTGTATACTGAAAAGTCAAACTTTGACTTTTTGGTCAAATTCAAGTGCCAAAGATCATAATTCATCAAAACATGTCAAAATATGAAACTTATTCATCAAGAAATCAAAAATTCAAGATTTCATTTTGAAAAGTCAAAATTTCTAAACTTAAAATTTTTTCTAAGTGTTAGAAATTTCATGTTTTTTCATAACTTTGAGCCAAATTTTCACCATGATGCAAGATGATTCAAGAGAAACTTCCAACATGAAAGTTATAGATCTCCATGAAATATACAACTTTTCTTCACACAACTTCTTCCAAAAGTTCTTGGATCTCAAGTTATAATTTTATGAACATAGGGTCATGAAACTAAACACTTAGTGAAATTTTGCCCTAATTTGACCAGGATTTTGACCTAACTTCATGACACTTTTTCATATAGTTCAAAGGGAAATATTCAAAATAAATTCAAATATGGGTTATATATAACATTGAAAGCTTTCCAAAATTTCCACGAACTCCTTGAGATCATTCTTGAGTAGGGAGAATCGAAGAGATAAAGTTAGGGTTTTGTCACTTGAATTACAAGCCATTTTTGATGTACACATGAACCAAATCCATGCTAGGCTGCATAATATTTTCTTTGCATACCTCAAACTTGTTTGTCACTCCATAATTAAATGTTTACACAGCTGTTAGGGCTTTGATCCAAGCAATTGAGCTATTATCCAAGTTGCATTTCCATTAATGGCACAAAGTTAACATTGTCATTCTTGTAAAGCAAGCTTTTTACATAAAGTTCACATTGAGCCTCTAACTTGTTCCCTATGATCACACTCCATCCAAAAAGTCAGAAGCAGGCTTGTTTAAAGCATAACCACTCTATCTTAGCAAGTACACAATGCTTGGAAGCTTGAAATTCTCAAAAATCACATGTTATGCATAAACTTGTGATTTTAAATTCTGATCAACAAAAAGTCTCCAAACTAGTTGCTTATAAATAGAGACACTATTTGTGAGCTAAAGGACGAGCTTGAGCACCCTGAAATACACGAAAACTCTCTTAAATCATAAATTTCCCAAAAACTCCATTGTTGCACAGTTTCTGACCTTGAACCTCAAACTCACATTTCCCCCGTGCGTTTCTTGGCCTTTTAGTTTCTAAAGCTTCCTTGCATCAAGGGTAACTTATCTCTGTACCTGTTTCACTTCTGTAACACCATTTACCCTGTCTTCCATAAACAAAAATAGAGCATCACAGTTGTACTTTTCTAGACCATTCCAGCCACCCTTAGCTCAAGCCAGCCATTGCATTAGCTTCCTAGAGGTTCAAGGAAGCTAACCTGATCATCAGCACTGCCTGAAACTAGCTCAAATCCATTTCACAATTTCCAGTTTTGAGGTATTTTTATTGAACTTCTATCTCATTACTTAGGCATTGTTAGGCTTATATTTATGAAGATAAAATGTAGACATCATTGCCCTGAAGCTGTACATGTCCATAGATTTCATTTATTTTGATTGAGCTAGGAGAATTTTCAGTTTGAACTTTCTGAAATATTTAGGTCAGAATTTGGTACTTTTAGAAATTCTCATTCATCCTTGATTTATAGTTTATGATATTTATATGGTTGGATTCGTGTGACAAAATGGAGCAATTTTCATGTTTACATTTTTTAAAATGATTGAGAAATAAGCAAGTTACAAATCATTTGGCTGGAGGTTGAAGATGAAGTACAGTCAGGACGCGTTTTGTATTATGAATTTATCATTTCATACAAGTTAACGGATGTATAGCCACCCCAGTGGTAAAGCGCGAGCCTGTTCACCTCATGGTCCTGGGTTCAAGCCCCAGCGTGACCATTTTGTCATTTTCACATTTTTCTGACTCTTTTTTGTTCTTTTTTGGCAGCATTTGGGCTCTTCATTGGGCTTAGTTCATTTTTTCTCATAATACTCTTTTGTTTACTAATGAATCCCCCCTCACTTTTCATTTACTTTAATTTTATTTTATTTTATTTTTTTAATTATTTTTATTATTAATATTAATATTTATTTTATTGACAAAAAAAGAGATAAAAAATATATTTTTATTCATAATATATATATTTATTTTATTTTCTAGACTAAAAAAACATAAAAAATATTTTTGTTATAAACTTAATTTTTTTTAATTAATTAGATTTAGGCTTATTTTATTTTCTTAAAATAAACATAAAATTTAGACTTTTCCTAATATAATCAATTTTCGTACTATTTAGTCTAGTGTTAAAATCTTCTTCATATAACTTAAAAATATTTTCTCTTCTGAATTAAAATTAGTTTATCTTTTTTTAAAACTTTTTTAGGTCATTAGGTTAAAAAATAATAAATTTCTTTAACAAGGACAAAACCAAATAAAATTCATTCCTTTTTTTTATTCATTACTTTATACATTATTCCTTTTCATATCTTGTACATTTATTTATTTAATTCAATATGGTTGTAATAACTTAATTAGGGTTTAATTTCTTACAATCCCCATTTATACTTTGTACACCCCCCTTTCCACAAATCATGTAATAGCTTAGTATTTTTATTTTTCGCAATTTAAATGCTTTATATTCACATTCTAGCAATTAGGATTTGTATGGAAAGAATAAAAATCAATCAAATAGAAAATCCTAATTCAAGACAAAAACAAGCATGAAAACAATACACTTGCACACAAGCACCCCTAGGGTAAAATCCACTTGGTTGCCTTACAAAATGGCCATATTACGCATGTGAGGTATCTTAGCAAACACAAACGAATAGAAGATCATAGTCCCTCGATGACGCTATCTAAGTTTCCTTGCAAATGATCTTAGTCCCTAAAATAGAACGCTAAGATACCTTGCGACATTGCTAATCATGGTCATACGATGACCCACGCCCGTCCCATTTACATCCAAAGATGATGTTGCTTACCAAATCAATGGTAAGACAACAATGTCAAAGGAAAAGAAAATGAACAAGAAAGACATTTGAGTAGGTAGATTGCTCCTAATTACTTGCTCCATTTCAAAACAAACATCCTTGCTATTTTCAAAACAATCACATACACTTTCAAACATATAACAAAATTGAAAACATTTTCAAAAGATCAAACATCTTTATATACATTCTTACGAACGAGAATCATTACAAAGGTTTCCTAAACAATGGCCTCTTTACAAAATACTTTCAAAAACCACACAAAGCACAATTTCAAACAAAAAGCAAGTGATCTAGCAAGTAACTAAGAGCTCATGGAAAACCATGGATGAAAAGGGTGCTAATACCTTCCCTTTTCATAATCTACCCCCTGAACTCAAGAATTAATCTCAAAGGTCTTTCTTGTGCTTTTTCACCTTTCCTTTTTGGATAAAAGAAAAGTCGGTGGCGACTCTTGCTAACCGCAACATTTACGATCAAACGCAAAACCTTCAAGTCAATTCTCCCACCGTATCACAGAATTGGCGACTCTGTTGGGGAATATTCTAAAAGTGGGATTACCTTAGGGTTAGATCACATTTACTTGCTTACATTTTTTGACTTGTATGCTTTATATTATGGTTCTTTGTTTGGGTTTGAATCCTCTACCCTGATTTGGGATACATTATAGGTAAGTAGCAATACGTTGTAGAAACTGTGTAGGGTATACCGATGTAGTCTAAGTAATAGCTACGTTAGTGCAATATATTTGTGGGTACCGGTAGCCTTTGAGTTCATCAAAGAGAATATAGGGCCGCTGAGTGATGTCATAAAGCACTAATGAACTTCTAGAACCTTTACCTGACCAACTTGGCCATTTAGGATGTAGTGAGATGACCGGCTTTGGTGCAGTATGAAGTTGATAGATACTCGATACTACACTCATTGAGGTTTGGTTTCTTGGGATATTTCGGTCGCCATTTAAGAGGCTTGTGCTGAAATAGTGACCAAGGAAATAAACCAGTGATATTGAGCTCCTTAGAACCCGGTTACTATTACTATGACAGGTTTGAGCCAACTAAACTTAAAAAGGGTATTTACCTATAAAACTCCATGCAAGCCTAAACCTAAGGAATTGTTTGTTTTGTTTATATATGCATACTTGTACATAACATCATGAACATCATGACCATCATATACATCCACTAACCATTTCAAAGATTCTGAGATTCATCTTTGTTCTTGTTTTGTAGGATATGGATTCACTTTGCAGGAAAACTATTCAAGTCAATCTTGTAAGGATCCCTCCATAACTCAGGGAGCTAGCTTCAAGGATTCTTGAAAATTCTCCATTCATTGAGAGACATGGTCGCCTACTCAACTTGGTCACCTCCAACACATATGAGGACATGATGAAGGTGCTCTTTCAGTTCTTTGATCCTTTACACCATTGCTTCATATTTCCCGACTATCAACTTGTGGCTACTTTGGAAGAATTCTCCCGACTCTTGAGGATTCTTGTTCTCAACCAACTACCTTTTTACGGTACGGAAAGAGACCCAAAGCCAAAAGAGATTGCTCAAGCTCTACACTTGCACTCATCTGATGTCACAACTCATTGGGAAACAACGAGTGGTGTTAAGGGATTCCTAGAAAGTTCCTGTTTGAGAAAGCCCAAAGTTGTTGGAATTCCTTGGATCTGCAAGCCTTTAAGGAAATTGCGGCTCTCCTCATCTATGGGATGGTGTTGTTTCCAAATCCTGGTCAACTCATAGATGTGAACACTGTCAAAATCTTCATATCCTGCAACTCGGTGCCTACATTACTAGGGGATATCCTACACTCTTTTCCCACTCGCATAATGAGGAAAAGAGGTGTCCTTATGTATTGCACTCCTCTCTTGGCAAGATGGTTTATTTTTCATCTTCCCCAATCTGTATTAAAGAATGAGCAAGGTTCAAGGTGGTCACAAAGGTTGATGACGCTCAAACATTCAGACATTCATTGGTGCTCCCGATCCATAGAGAATGTTACTATTGTCGACCGTTGTGGAAAATTTCCTAATGTCCCTTTACTTGGCATTAGGGAAGGTATCACCTACAACCCCTGCTTAGCCTTAAGACAGTTTGGTTACGCCCGAAGGGATGACCCACACGAGATGCTGATTCAAGGTTTGGTATTTGACTTCGACAACGATGATCAAGTTCTTCGCCAGAGATTTATCCGAGCTTGGAGGATGTTTAATAAGGTGGATAACAAGACTTTGGGGCACAAGAATTCCATCCCTCTTGAGCCTTACCTCAAATGGGTACGAACTCGTGCTCAGAGTCTTATGATGCCTTACCCCTCCATTCTCCCGGTAATCATTGGTGACCTTGAAAGAAGCTCCGAAAAACCCCAATACAACCTCTCCTCACTATCATCCCAATACCCGTTGCACATATCACTCTGAAAGTCCCGGCCATGACACTAATAACTGTTGGTCTATAAAGAACAAAATACAAGACCTCATTGAAGCAAAAGAGATTTAATTCGATACGCCCGAAAAGCCAAATGTCATTTTTGCCCCTATGCCCAAACATGGCCATAATACCAATTCCATTGAAGAAGAAATGTTAGTTACTTCAGTTGATGAACTTATAACCCCACTCCTGACTATTAAAGTGAACTTGTTGAATACCAGTGTGTTCCCGGGCTGTGATGAAGGCTGTCATTTCTGTTTGTCCTCACCAACCAGCTGTCCTTTGTTGAAAATAGGCGTTCAGTGCCTAATAGATAACAAAGAAATTTTGTTTGAAAAGACTTATGTTCCACCTGTTCCTTTTAAAGATGTCTCTATCATTACCATTTCCGCCAATTCTTCCAGGGTCTCCACCAAAAGACCCGTTAGAATCACATCAGTTCCAAAAGCAACTCCTTTGATAATTACAATGCCTAGACCTGTCCCATATTCGTCAGATAAAACCATACCATGGAATTGTGGAGGGGGTGTCTACTACCACGGTATCGAGCAGGATTGGCCATCCGTCGAAGATTCGAGTTCCGAGAAAGTCAACTCTGACATCAGTAAAATTGCAGGAACTAGCAAGATTACCCGAAGCGGAAGGATATTCTCTCCAGAAATTGCTCCCCCAAAAGTAGTTTATGGACCCGTAATCATTCCTATTGTTGCTCCCCCGAAGCCTATTCCCAGTCCTACAATCGTCTCCACTAATACTCCAACTGACAAAGCTGTTACAATCCCTGTTATCATTCCTACTAACACTCCTGCTGCCAAGATAACGGAGACTCAAGGAAAAGGTGTTCAGGTTGAGTCTGTCAAGACGAAGACACAATCATTGGCTATCCCTGAGACCTCCCGAAAGGAGATGGAGGAAATTCTAAAAATCATAAAAAGAAGCGACTACGATGTAGTTGAGAAACTGGGGCAACCTCCATTTAAAATTTCCATGCTAGCCTTACTACTATGTTCTGAGGCGCATGCAAAAGCCTTAGTAAAATTCCTGAAAACTGCCCATGTACCCCAAGAGACATCTGCCGATCAGTTCCAAGACTGCGTAGCTAGCTTAAACTGCAGATAATGGTCTAGGTTTTTCAGATGCTGATTTAACGGCAAGAGGAAGGAAGCATAATGAGGCATTGCATGTCTCAGTTGAATGTAGGGGCACAACCTTGGCTCATGTTTTGGTGGACACTGGCTCATCTCTGAATGTATTGCCTAAAAAAGCTCTTGATAGGCTTGACTGTGAGGGATTGACATTGAAGCCAAGTAACATAGTAGTAAGGGCTTTTGATGGCTCGAGAAGGATGGTACATGGGGAGGTAGACAATACCATAAAAGTTGGAACACAAACATTTGATTCAACTTTTTACGTAATGGATATTCGCCCCTCATATTCTTGCTTACTAGGTCGACCGTGGATTCACAATGCCAGTGTCGTTACTTCTACATTGCACCAAATGCTAAAATATCCAATTCAAGGGAAGATTATCACTGTTCATGGAGAAGAAGAGTATATGATCAGCTATCTCAATTCCTTCGGATATGTGGAATTAGATGGTGAATTTATTGAAACTCCATTTCAACACTTTGAAGAAGTCCCCCAAGATATGGCAGTGACCAAGGCTGTGTCCCAGGTTCCCAAGATTACAAGGCCTCCACTCCGGGTGTCATCTCTAAAGGATGCCCAGGAAGTAATAGAAGAAGGTGGGTGCACTATCTGGGGACAACTCCCGGATATCCCATACAAGTCAGATAATTTTGGTTTGGGTTTCTCTTCAAGTGCTCAGAAGGTTGTACGCCACGCTCGTGCCGGAGGACCACCCCTGAAGATCAGCAACTGTGAGGTCAACACCGTAGAAGATGATGAAGATAGTTGTGACTTGGAGGACTGGATATTCCCAACTGTCAGTGGAGGGCTCAACAACTGGGAGGCTATAGATTTTGTCCCGATTACTTTTATCCCACAGTAATCTGTCTTTACATTTTGTTGGATCTGTAATATTAAAACAATTCTCACTCTTAAAACCTTGTGTCTTACTCGAGGCACAATGGTCCATTTGTAAGGGTTATTATCTCATTTTCATATGATATCATTGAATCATGGACGTCTTCGCATACAAAATTTTGTGATCATTGTTTTTATTTTTACATTTTCATTTCTTTCAAAGATAGCTATACCATTACACACACTCACACTTAAAATGCAGGTATACATCCATTCGGGATCCCATGGGTAACGATACTGCTATGTCCTTTTGTGACTTTGAGAATCTAATCTACCAAGTCGAAGACGAAGGTGAGGAAGATTGTGAAGTACCAGGGGAACTTGCCAGACTACTACAACAAGAAGAGAGAACCATTCAGCCTCACGAGGAACCCGTGGATACAATCAACCTAGGTACCGAAGAAGACAAAGAAGAGGTCAAGATGGGTGCCAATCTGGAACCCGGTGTCAAGGAGCGTCTGATTCAGTTGTTACAGGATTATGTTGAAGTCTTTGCCTAGTCGTATGAAGACATGCCGGTACTTGATGCAGACATTGTGGTACATCGTCTTCCTACAAGAGAGGATTGTCCGCCAGTAAAGAAAAAGGTTCGCTGCATGAGGCCTGATATGTCAGAAAAGATTAAAGCAGAAGTCATGAAGCAATTCAACGTTGGATTCTTGGATGTCAGCTCTTATCCCCAATGGGTTGCCAATGTTGTTCCTGTGCCCAAAAAGGATGGAAAAGTGAGAATGTGTGTGGACTACAAAGATTTGAATAGGGAATTCCCTAAGGATGATTTTCCACTCCCCCACATTGATATTCTAGTTAACAATATGGCACAACACAAAGTGTTTTCCTTCATGGACGGATTCTCAGGTTACAATCAAATCAAAATGGAGCCTGAAGACATGGAAAAAACAACATTTGTCACGCAGTGGGGCACTTTCTGCTATAAGGTGATGCCATTCGGACTAAAGAATACTGGGGCAACCTATCAGCGTGCCATGGTAGCTTTATTTCATGACATGATACATCACGAAATAGAGGTATATGTGGACGATATGATAGCTAGATCTCAAAAAGAAGAAGAGCATATGATCACTTACAAAAACTGTTTGAGATACTGAAGAAGTACAAGCCGAGGTTGAATCCAAACAAATGCACATTTGGGGTACGGTCTGGTAAACTCCTAGGCTTTATCGTCAACAACAAAGGTATCGAGGTCGATCCTGCCAAAGTTAAAGAAATACAAGAGATGCCTGCTCCCCGTACTGAGAAGGAAGTCATAGGATTCTTGGGGCGTTTGAACTACATTGCCAGATTCATCTCTCACCTGACAGCTACTTGTGAACCAATCTTCAAATTGTTGAAGAAAGTTTAAGTAGTCAAACGGAATGACGAGTGCCAAGTTGCTTTTGACAAAATCAAAGAATACTTACAAGAGCCTCCTGTTTTGATGCCACCAGTTGAGGGAATACCATTGATCATGTATCTGACTGTTTTGGAAAATTCAATCGGGTGTGTGTTAGGGCAGCATGACGAGTCTGGCCGAAAAGAGCACGCTATTTATTACCTGAGCAAAAAGTTTACCGACTGTGAAACAAGATATTCACTGCTTGAGAAAACTTGCCACGCTCTGGCATGGGCTGCTCGCCGGCTAAGACAGTATATGCTGACCCATACTACCTTATTGATATCTAAAATGGATCTGATAAAATACATCTTCGAGAAACCTGCTCTCTTCGGGAGAATAGCGAGATGGCAGATGATCCTAACAGAGTACGACATACAGTATACTACCCAGAAAGCAATAAAGGGCAGTGTATTAGCTGATCACCTTGCTCACCAAGCCGTGGAAGACTACCAATCCATGAAGTTCAAATTTCCGGATGAAGACATCATGACGTTAGACAACTGTAAAGAATTCAGGCCACATGACGGACCTTAACAAGGATCCCGATGGACCCTGTTCTTTGATGGGGAATCCAACGCAATTGGCAATGGTATCGGTGATGTACTCATATCTCCTGAAGGATGTCATACTCCTTTTATGGCAAGACTCTGCTTCAATTGTACAAATAACATGGCGGAATACGAAGCATGCATCTTTGGTCTCAAAGCTGCCATAGACTTGGGGATAAAATCTTTGAATGTATTCGGGGATTCAGCTTTGGTTATTATCCAGATCAAAGGGGAATGGGACACCAAACACCCTAACCTTATCCCTTACAAAGAACATGTTTTGACGTTGCTCCCACATTTTGAGAAGATTACCTTCGAGCACTTCCCGCGAGAAGAAAATCAGCTAGCAGACGCACTAGCCACAATGTCATCTATGTTTAAACTTAAATGGGATAATGAGGCTCCCCAGATCACCATTGGATGAAGGGATGAACCAGCACACTGTCACGAGATTAATACTGAAGAAGTAGTGGACCAGCCTTGGTTTCACGAAGTCAAGAGATATCTTGAGGCTCAAGAATACCCAGAAGGAGCTTCAGTCAATGATAAAAAGTTCTTAAGGAGATTCTCTGCTAAATTCTTCCTTAGTAATGGCATTCTTTACAAACTCATCCTTGACTCCGTATTACTTCGGTGCGTAGACAACATTGAAGCTGAAAGGATCATGGCTGAATTACATGAAGGAACTTTTGGCACCCATTCCAGTGGGTATATGATGGCAAAGAAAATCCTACGGGCAGGCTATTACTGGTCTACCATGGAAGAAGATTGCTATCAACACTCTCGAACTTGCCATAAGTGTCAGATCTATGCTGACAAGGTGCACGTACCTCCGGTTCCTCTGAATGTCTTGACAGCTCCTTGGCCCTTTACTATGTGGGGAATAGATATGATTGAGGAAATCAAGCCGACAACCTCTAATGGACACTGCTTCATCTTAGTTGCCATTGATTATTTTACAAAGTGGGTGGAGGAAGCTTCCTTCGCTTCCATTACCAAGAATGTTGTTTCCCGTTTCATCAAGCAGAATCTCATTTGCTGGTACGGTATCCCGGAGAGGATCATCACTGATAATGGTACAAATCTTAACAACACTATGATCACTGCCTTGTGCGAGCAATTCAAGATTTAGCATCACAATTCTTCTCCTTACCGCCAAAGATGAATGGTTCTGTCAAAGCTGTAAATAAGAACATTAAAAAGATCATACAGAAAATGACAGTCACATACAAAGACTGGCATGAGATGCTACCATTCGCTCTCCACGGGTATCGTACCACATCTCGTACATCAACCGGGGCAACACCCTATTCTCTAGTTTACGGCATGGAGGTTGTCTTGCCTATCGAGGTCCAGATCCCCTCTTTGAGGACTATGAAGGATGCAAGGCTGAACGAAGATGATTGGATCCAGACTCAACTTGATGAACTGAACTTGATTGATGAGAAGAGACTTACTGTTATTTTCCATGGTTAAATGTATCAAAAATGGATGATCAAGGCTTTCAACAAGAAGTTCAGACGCCAAGTGAATCAAGTTGGGGATCTAGTGATCAAACACATCATACTGCCACAAGGTGATCCCAGAGGAAAATGGACTCCTACCTATGAAGGACCATTTGTAATCAAAAACATTTTCTTTGGTGGGGCAAAGATCTTGACCACCATGGATGGTGACGACCTGCCGCATCCTGCAAACACGGACATAGTCAAAAGATACTACGCATAAGAGACCCGCTAGGTTGACATACCTAGGCAAAACAAGCGCATCCCGGCGAACCAAAAAATTTCGGGCAAAAATTAGGGATAAAACAAAAAAATCTGTACACCCGGCAAGTTGAAAACCTGAAAAGGCAAATTGGGAAAAAAAAGGGTTTCCAGGAAAAAGTTATGGAATTAAAGCGTATGACTATGTCCCGTTGGATCACCTTATGGAAAACTTGCAAACTCGACATTTCTGACCAATTCAATCATCTTCGGACAAGGCAACAAATGGACAAGATGCTCAGAGATACAAAGGCTATAGCAGAATGGGAACCCAATGGGATTATTGCACATAGCTATCTTTTCTTTGTATTAAAATTTTCATTTTTTACGACAACATTCTCTTACTAGAATGTTTGTCTCATTGTATAAAAATACTCACTCAAAGTCAATACGAAGATATCCCTTTGAAAGTGCAAAAACTATCTGTTTTTTTTCTTTTCGCTTGTGTTTTGTTTACAAAAACGTCCAATGATTCATTGTTGAACATATGCATTTGAACATAATTACTGTTTACAAATAAAAAAAATAAAAGACAATCGCTGATGGATTTAAGGGATAGGGAAATCTATCTAAGTTTATCTTCATAAAGTTCCCCACAATGAGCAGTTTAATCCCCAACAGAATAGAGTTTCAAGTTATCAATCCCTAGTTTCTCTGAATTCCCCGGATAGGATTTTTCTAGCAGTACACGACATTTCTCTTACAACAGAGTTTGTTTCTCTAAGCAGAAATTCATCAACACTTCAACTTCACAACATGAAGACTTACACTCCATATCCTCAACAGCAGTCAGGGATTTATTTTCCCCAATCCAACGGCAGTGTGGCAGATTAGCTTGCATGCACATACATCGCATCCATATATCATAAACATCGATAAAACGAATGCATTATATCATACATTTTATACAACATGACCCTGCATTTTAGCTAACATTTTACCCTTTTCAGGATAAGATTAACAGTTATCATTAACAATGTTCAGAGTTCTCAGATACACTTCAGATACGTTTCAGACACGGATGCCATTCTGATACTCATTCAGATTCAACTCTCAGATACAGTTCAGATACGCTCCAGACACGGATGCCATTCTGATACTCATTCAGATTCAACTCTCAGATACAATTCAGATACGTTCCAGACACGGATGCCATTCTGATACTCATTCAGATTCAACTCTCAGATACAGTTCAGATACGCTCTAGACACGAATGCCATTCTGATAATCATTCAGATTCAACTCTCAGATACAGTTCAGATACGCTCCACACACGGATGCCATTCTGATACTCACTCAAATTCAACTTCCAGATACAGTTCAGATACGCTCCAGACACATACGCCATTTTGATACTCATTCTTTTAGCTTACAAATTACAACACAAACCATCACTTTTAGATGGAATCTTTAAGACCATCTCCTACAAATTTCTATCACCTCTCCAAATGGCATTTTTAAGCCCTTTCCCTCTACCATCACATCGTCGAGTGCAAATTTCTGGGCACTCTAGTGACCAATCATCTTCCACCTTCGAGTCACGACTGACAAAACATGCCAATCTAACTCTTCAGGCTTAAGAAGATTGGACAGGGGCAGCTGTTGTACCCCAAAATTTTCCCTCTCATTTATCAAGAAATTTCTCACAAGATCTCCTTGGGCTCAAGACTGCACTAGGATTGATCAGCTCAAGACACCTCCATAAGCATTGATGACTGAAAATTAGGGTTTGAGATTGCACAAGGATAGTTGAACTTTTAATGCCCCATATGACTTTCATGTATCATTATGGACCCTCAAGATTACTCATGTCAAGTTTCAAGCCTTGGATCACACTTTTGATCAGTCAATTGAACAGTTGACCTAAAAATCAGCTGTATTGGGGAAAAAGTCAACCATGGCCAATTTACAGTCAAACCCCATAATTTTTTATCCACATCAACATTTTAAACTCATATGTATCATTTGATCATGTTCGAACCATAATTCCTCAAGAAATTTGATCAAATCTCCAAAAGAGCAAAATGGTCAAAATTAGGGTTTTAACTAGGAAAGGGCAATTTCTGATTTTTGACCTAGAAATTGATCAATTGGTTTAAGGCATGATCTCAATAGTCCAATTGAATCATTTTTACCTAATGATAGGGTTCAAAACATTGCAAGTCCATTGGATTGACAGATGAATTTTGCAGTCAACTGATCAAAAGTTAACTGTATACTAAAAAGTCAAACTTTGACTTTTTGGTCAAATTCTAGTGCCAAAGATCATAATTCATGAAAACATGTCAAAATATGAAACTTATTCATCAAGAAATCAAAAAGTCAAGATTTCATTTTGAAAAGTCAAAATTTCTAAACTTAGAAATTTTTCTAAGTGTTGGAAATTTCATGTTTTTTCATAACTTTGAGTCAAATTTTCACCATGACGCAAGATGATTCAAGAGAAACTTCCAACATGAAAGTTGTAGATATCCATGAAATATACAAATTTTATTCACACAACTTCTTCCAAAAGTGCTTGGATCTCAAGTTATAATTTTATGAACATAGGGTCATGAAACTAAACACTTAGTGAAATTTTGCCCTAATTTGACCAGGATTTTGACCTAACTTTATGACACTTTTCATATAGTTCCAAGGGGAATCTTCAAAAGAAATTCAAAGATGGGTTGTAGAGAACATTGCAATATTTCCAAAATGTCCAATAACTCCTTGAGATCATTCTTGAGTAGGGAGAATCGAAGAGATGAAGTTAGAGTTTTGTCACTTGAATTACAAGCCATTTTTTATGAACACATGAACCAAATCCATGCTAGGCTGCATAATATTTGCTTTGCAGGCCTCATACTTGATTGTCACTCCATAATTAAATGTTTACACAGTTGTTAGGGCTTTGATCCAAGCAATTGAGCTATTATCTAAGTTGCATTTCCATTAATGGCACAAAGTTAACATTGTCATTCTTGTAAAGCAAGCTTTTTACATAAAGTTCACATTGAGCCTCTAACTTGTTCCCTCTGATCACACTCCATCCATAAAGTCAGAAGCAAGCTTGTTTAAAGCATAACCACTCTATCTTAGCAAGTACACAATGCTTGGAAACTTGAAATTCTCAAAAATCACATGTTATGCATAAACTTGTGATTTTAAATTCTGATCAACAACAAGTCTCCAAACTTGTTGCTTATTAATAGAGGCACTATTTGTGAGCTAAAGAACGAGCTTGAGCACCCTGAAACACACCAAAACTCTCTCAAATCAGAAATTTCCCAAAAACTCCATTGTTGCACAGTTTCTAACCTTGAACCTCAAACTCACATTTCTCTCGTGCGTTTCTTGGCCTTTTAGTTTCTAAAGCTTCCTTGAATCAAGGGTAACTTATCCCTGTACCTGTTTCACTTCTGTAACACCATTTACCTTGTCTTCCATAACCAAAAACAGAGCATCACAGTTGGACTTCTCCAGACCATTCCAGCCACCCTTAGCTCAAGTAAGCCATTGCATTAGCTTCCTAGAGGTCCAAGGAAGCTAACTTGATCATCAGCATTGCTTGAAACCAACTCAAATCCATTTCACGATTTCCAGTTTTGAGGTATTTTTCTTGAACTTCTATCTCATTACTTAGGCATTGTTAGGCTTACATTTATGAATATAAAATGTAGACATCATTGTCCTGAAGCTATACATGTCCATAGATTTAATTTATTTTGATTGAGCTAGGAGAATTTTGAGTTTGAACTTTCTGAAATATTTAGGTCAGAATTTGATACTTTTAGAAATTCTCATTCATCCTTGATTTATAGTTTATGATATTTATATGGTTGGATTCGTGTGACAAAATGGAGCAATTTTCATGTTTACATTTTTGCAAATGATTGAGAAATAAGCAAGTTACGGATCTTTTGGCTGGAGTTTGAACATGAAGTACAGTCAGGGTGCATTTTGTGTTATGTATTTATCATTTCATACAAGTTAACAGATGTATAGCCACCCCAGTGGTAAAGAGCGCGCTTGTTCACCTCATGGTCCTGGGTTCAAGCCCCAGCGTGACCATTTTGTTATTTTCACATTTTTCTGACTCTTTTTTGTTCTTTTTTGGCAGCATTTGGGCTCTTCATTGGGCTTAGTTCATTTTTGCTCATAATACTCTTTTGTTAACTAATGAACCACCCCCCCCCCCCCCTGACTTTTTTATTTACTTTATTTTTATTTTCTTTTTCTTTTTTTATTATTTTTTTTATTAATATTAATATTTATTTTATTGACAAAAAAAGAGATCAAAAATATATTTTTATTCAAACTATATATATTTATTTTATTTTCTAGACTAAAAAAACATAAAAAATATTTTTGTTATAAACTTAATTTTTTTTAATTAGTTAGATTTAGGCTTATTTTATTTTCTTAAAATAAACATAGAATTTATACTTTTCCTAATTTAATCAATTTTCATACTATTTAGTCTAGTGTTAAAATCTTCTTCATAAAACTTAAAAATATTTTCTCTTCTAAATTAAAATTAGTTTATTGTTTTTTTAAAACTTTTTTAGGTCATTAGGTTAAAAAATAATACCTTTCTTTAACAAGGACAAAACCAAATAAAATCCATTGCTTTTTTTATTCATTACTTTATACATTATTCCTTTTCATATCCTGTACATTTATTTATTCAATTAAATATGGTTGTAATAACTTAATTAGAGTTTAATTTATTGCAATCCCCATTTATACTTTGTAAACCCCCTTCCCACAAATCATGTAATAGCTTAGTATTTTTATTTTCCGCAATTTAAATAATTTATATTCACATGCTAGTAATTAGGATTTGTATGGAAAGAATAAAAATCAATCAAATAGAAAACCCTAATTCAAGACAAAAACAAGCATGAAAACAATACACTTGCACACAAGCACCCCTAGAGTAAAATCCACTTGGTTGCCTTACAAAATAGCTATATTACGCATGTGAGGTATCTTAGCAAAAACAAACGAATACAAGATCATAGTCCCTCGATGGTGCTATCTAAGTTTCCTTACAAATGATCGTAGTCCCTAAAAGAGAACGCTATGATACCTTGCGACATTGCTAATCTTGGTCATACGATGACCCACGCCCGTCCCGTTTGCATCCAAAGATGGGGTTGCTTACCAAATCAATGGTAAGACAACAATATCAAAGGAAAAGAAATTGAACAAGAAAGACATTTGAGTAGGTAGATTGATCCTAATTACTTACTCCATTTCAAAATAAACATCCTTGCTATTTTCAAAACAATCACATACACTTCCAAACATCTTACAAAATTGAAAAAAATTTCAAAAGATCAAACATCTTTGGATACATTCTGACGAACGAGAATTATTATAAATATTTCCTAAACAATGGCCTCTTTACAAAATACTTTCAAAAACCACACAAAGCATAATTTCAAACAAAAAGCAAGTGATCTAGCAATTAACTAAGAGTCCATGGAAAACCATGGATGAAAAGGGTGCTAACACCTTCATTTTTCATAACCTACCCCCCGAACTCAAGAATTAATCTCAAAGGTCTTTCCTGTGCTTTTTCACCTTTCCTTTTTGGATAAAAGAAAAGTTGGTGGCGACTCTTGCTAACCGCAACATTTGCAATCAAACGCAAAACCTTCAAGTCAGTTCTCCCACCGTATCACATCTAGGAACAAAGAAGATTTCAAAAGTTCTGATACCACTGGCAGAACTTAGTCTCCCTCTCTATGCTAGTCATAACATCTGTAACTTAGTCATTTCTCAACAGAACAGAAGATGCGCATATAACAGTTATGGCAGGTTTCATAGTGTTTCAGAAACAAGATATATCAAAACTATAAATCAAAAGAAAGAATGAATTTTCTAATCCTAATTTCCTTAAGAAGTTCTGAACTAATTTACTCCCTACTTAGGCATACAAATACGTGAAACCTCATAACATGTACAACATCAGAATTATGATATCTACATTATATTTTTTAACATGCAAATCTGACAATGCTTAAGTAATATGATGAGAGTCAACAGAAGCTTACCTTGCAGCGGGAAAATACTCTGTGAGCTGGAGTCTGGTGATGTTCTGAACAGCTTCCTCACGTGTTCAGCAGGCTGGAAACTTTCAACTTGGGCAATGAATGATTAGAGAAATTCTGGAACAATCAAGGGGGCAAAGTTTTGACTTCCTTGAGGTGAATATGGATGGAGAATGGTATACAATTTGAACACAAAAGTTAGGATGGTTTCTAAATGTATATCAGAAACTGTATGGATGGTTTTGGTCAAAAAATACTTGAGGAAAAAAATGAAGTCTGAATGCAAGAATCAAAAGCTAACAGGTTTTTGTATTTCTGTATTTGTAGTTTTTCTCCAGTATGTTCTGAAGGAGCTCTCAGACTTTCCAGGAAGCTTGCAACACGCTTTGTAAACCTTTTTTGAACTACCCTTGCAAACTCTGACTGAATCTTTGTGAAAATTGGCCCATAAGTTGTAACCAAACTTTGTCTTAGAACTGTCCAAAATTTGTTGAGTGCTTCAGTTTCATGGACGTGTCTTTGAGGAGTCATAACTTGAAATCCCAGCATTTCTGGGAGAAGTTTTGTTCTAAAATGTTTCAGATCATGTTTGAGTCCATAAATATTGTGTTAGAAGTTAATCCAGATTCAACTTGCATCATGGTGATAATTTGATCAGAAGTTCTAAGATTGTCATATTTCTTAAACACTTTGAAAAATTCTAAGTATTTAGAAATTTGACTTTTCCAAAGTAACTTTTGACTTTTGAATTTCTAGATGAAACAAACTTCATATCTCAACATGTCTTGATGAAATATGACTCTTGAAACTTGATTTTGATCCAAAAGTCAAAGTTTGACTCTTTAGTATGCAAATGACCATTTTGCCCTTGTGAATGACTTTCTTGAAAAAATTGTAATTCAAAGCTTGGAATTGGATGGAAGAAAACCTGAGGGTCCAGGGTGATCCTTTGAGAAATGAAAGAGAAAATTTTGGGGTACAACAGTTTTATTCAAGAAAAAACCCACAAAGATCTCAACCCAAATATGAAATTGCACTTTCAATTTGGACGTTATCAACACAATCCCAAGAACTTGATCAACAAAAATGATTGTGTGTAGTTGTTGATGATTGATGAGAGGTTGAAGATGAAGAGAACTCTTGTGTATATCTTTCACTTTTTCTTGTTTTTTTTTGTAAAACAGAGGCCAAAAAAATATTTATAGGTCATTCCCATGATGTAACAGCATAGTAGAAAAAATGAGACAATTTAGCGATGCACCGACTCATGCAAGATATACAGAAGGCATGCGTCTTCCCGAGAGAGAGATGTTAAAATTCCTTCAGTCATGCGCCGACTCATGTTTTCACAGAACTATGCATCGATGCATAGAGAAGGCGTGCACCTTCCCGAGCGAGAGATGTTGAAATTCCTTCAGTCATGCACCGACTCTTTCCCTGATGCGCTGACTCATGTTCTCTCAGAACCATGTATCGACGCATAGAGGAGGCGTGCACCTTCCTGGATGTTTCCAAGCCAAAATCTTCTTCTCATGAGCCGACCTAAGAATCCATGAGCCGACTCATGTAGTCTGTTTTGAGATAAATGCTTGTTTTTTATGTTTCTCACTTGCACATGTTTGAAGCAAGATATATTTACACATATAGGTTTTTGACAATCATTAAAAATCAGTTCTTTCACTTTTGCCCTCACATACTCCCCCTTTTTGATGATGACAAAAACCGCAAATATGAATCGTCTTGCAAATCATTGAATTATCCTATCCCTGAGATATTGCATATTTCTGCCGCGGTTGTATTCCTTTCCTTCTCCCCCTTTGACAACATCAAAAAGAAACAAGGACATGGATTAAGAGAACCAAAAACATAGAGTGAACAATATTTTGTAACTTTGCAAAAAGAGCACAAACTAACATACACACAATATGAAGCAAGTGCAAACGAAAATAGAAGCAATAACCAATAAAATAAAACAATACGATGTCCATAGTTACAAAACCAAAATAAAACACAAAGTAGTACGGGAAGTAAAGCAGTTTAATACAAAACCAAGATAACATAAGCATAATCAGCAAGAAATAATGTTCCAAGCATTGACTAATGTTGTTGTTCCTCATTGTCTTGTGGTTGGTTTGGTGGATAATGAGCCATGAAAGCCAACTGAAAGTTTTCCAGGTTTGAGTTTTGTGTTACCATAATTTCATGAAGAGTGTTATATCGGTGGTCTTGGAGGCTAGTATAATCATTGAACTGAGTGTTTCAAAGGTTGACTATTCCAGCAAGATTGTTAATTCGTTCAGTTGCTAATGCCATGTCTTCATGATGGTGGACGTGCATTTCCTTAAGTTTGCGCATCACTTCATCATAGGATCTATGAGGCTCATGGTCATCATTTCCCTTATCGGTTTCTTCCTCCTCTTCAGCACTTTCTAGATTCTCAGTATCAACTTTATCCCCCTCAGCATCTTCCATTTCATCATCCTGTCCAACATCTTTATTTCGAACCATTACCGAGTTAGACTTCACAAAGTACTTGTACTTACCAATCTGGGGATTCCATTGATGACCCATAAGTGCGAGAGTTTTGGAGGTAAAATCTGAATTCGGCATAATAGGTGTAAGTGAAAATCCAGTAAGATCAAGGTTTGCTTGACTGAGAATTCCATGAATTAATGATGGATACCTCAAGGCAGATCCTCTAGGGAATCCCTTAATGCAAATAATCGGCTAGTGATGTAATATGGCCAATTTATCTTAATTTTGTTCATAATTTCCCAAATTAACATAACCTCGGGTTGATCAATACGGGATAACCCACCCTTTTTGGGGCAAATTATCCTTAACACAATCCATTTCATAATTCGAGCCAGAGGAACCAATTGACCTATTGTGACAGTTTTTGGAAAAGAAATACTTTGCACAAAATTCTCAGGATATGGTCGTTTTAACATGGAGTTCAAGGCATGTTTGAAGTCATAGTCTGCAGGAATCTTAGTGTCGGTGATTTTAACAGTATCAGTGTCAATAGGGAACAACTCAAAAGTTTTCCAAATTTCATTATCTACTTTGACAACCTTATCAGCGATTCTGTATGAAAATTGATGATTAGAGAATTTACCTTGTATACCCGCATAGAATACCTTGACGAGTGCCTCGTTGTAGTCTTCATCCAACTCAAGGAATGGAAACACCTTTTGATGGTCCAACAATTCCACCATATCTGAGATATGCAGGCGTTTGAGAGTGTTACGGAAGGCATAAAATTTCCTAACCAACCTTCTTCTAGCAAACTTTTCATCATATTTTTCAGTAATATCAGAAGGAAGAAATGACAGAGGAGTAACCTGAGTTTGATTTGAAGATATACCTCTGATACTCCTTTTTTTTGTTGCCCTAGAAGCCATGGATGAAGGTTTGGAGAGATTAGGAGTTGAAGGAACACAATGGGTTTTTAGGGTTTTGAGATTTTGAGAGGGAGTCCAGTAAGGGAACAATAACACATACAAAAATATGCCTGCAATTTGAGCCACACAATATAAACTATGGTATGATGGTCTGCCAAACCGCGACGCGTCGACGCATTCCAGTAAGATAGGCGTAAAAGAGTTTCTTAATCAGGCGTGCACCGACCGATCAGAATTTTAGGTCGGCTCATGTATGCAAAGTTTTGAAATTTCTTGTATTTCATGGCATGTAGGTTTTGTAGACATTAATTGAACATAGTAAACAAGTACACATGCACAGAAGCAATAACACACAAAGCATTTGATCATTTCATAGCACCAATATTTAAGCAAAATGATCACTAATGAGAAAGAGTAAGAAGGATATTACCGAATGTATTTGAATGACACGATGCCCTCACATGTCGCCAGCCCAAGATGATATTCACGAATCATAGATACACAAAGATAAATAAAGGAAATGCAACTCATTTGAGTTGTGATCTATCAGAAATATCAAGGATACCGAGTTCCCTACGAATGTGAAATAATGGTTCGGTCGCAAGTGGTTTTGTAAAAATATCGGCAAGTTTATTTTTGCTATCAACGTGCTCAAACACAACTTCCCCTTTCTCTACATGATCCCTAAGGAAGTGGTGCCTAATTTCAATATGTTTAGTGCGTGAGTGTAGAACTTGATTTTTGGTTAGATTGATGGAACTTGTGTTATCACAAAATATTGGAATATGATTAAGTTTTAAATCATAGTCGAGTAATTGTTGTTTGAGCCACAAAATTTGAGCACAATAATTACTGGCTGCAACATATTTTGCCTCGGCCGTTTACAAAGCAACTTAAACTTTCTTTTTGCCATGCCAACTAACTAAGGAGTTTGAAAAAAAATGACAAGTGTCGCTTGTGCTTTTCCTATCCAATTTGCGACCTGCAAAGTCGGAATCAGAATAGCCAAACAAGGAACAATCACTATCCTTGGAGAACCAAAGTCCATACTTAGGAGTACCACAAAGATACCTAAGTATACATTTTACAGCTTTTAGATGACTCTCCTTAGGACAAGATTGATATCTAGCACACATGAAAACACTAAACATAATGTCGGGACGAGAAGCGGTAAGATAAATAAGGGATCCGATCATACCTCTATACCTTTTTACATCAACCGGCTTACCATGTTGATCCCGATCTAGGCTAACCGCGGTAGCCATTAGAGTGTCAATAACTTTTGAGTTTTCCATATCGAAGTGCTTGAGCAACTCGTAGCAATACTTTGTTTGGCTAACAAAAGTTCCTTCCTCGAGTTGTTTAATTTGAAGACCTAGGTAGTAGTTTAAATCCCCCATCATGCTCATTTCAAATTCACCTTGCATCACGTTAGAGAATTCTTTGACCAAGGTGATATTAGTAGACCCAAAAATGATATCATCAACATAAATTTGCACTAAGATGGAATGATTTCCTTGGCGCTTAATGAAGAGGGTTGTAGCAACCTTCCCTCTAGAGAATCACTTTTCTAGTAAGAACTTGCTAAGCCGATCATACCAAGCCCTAGGGGCTTGCTTGAGACTGTATAAAGCACGTTTAATTTTATAAACATGTTTAGGAAACTCATAATTTTCAAATCCGGGAGGTTGAGATACATATACTTCTTCATTAATATAACCATTCAAGAATGGACTCTTAACATCCATTTGAAATAGATTAAAGTTTTGTGAGCATGCATAAGCTAATAACAAGCGTATATCCTTGAGTCGGGAAACTGGAGCATAAGTTTCCTCATAGTTGATGCCTTCCTCTTGGTTATACCCTTGAGCAACAAGACGCGCCTTGTTGCGAATTATGATTCCGTTTTCATCAAGTTTGTTCCTAAATACCCGTTTAGTACCAATTATTCGATGGTCTCGCGGAGGGGGGACAAGGTCCCAAACCTCATTTCTCTTGAATTGGTTTAACTCTTCTTGCATTGCCAAAAACCAATGTTCATAGAATAAAGCTTCTTTAGGGTTTTTAGGCTCAATTTGAGAGACGAATGCGAAATGATAACAAAAGTTACTTATCTTAGACCGTGTAGTTACTCCCTTTGATATGTCTCCAAGAATGTTGTCAATAGGATGATCCTTGGTTTCTTTCCACTCCAAAGGAGGAGTTATTTTATTTGTTGGTTGAGTGTCTTCTTCTTCTTTGCTAGACACATGATCCATCTCCCCTTTTTCTTTCTCAAGTATGGGCTCATTACTCTTTTTATCTTGATCATTGAGTATCCTTTCCGAAGAAGCACCTGCACCATTAAAAGAAATACCCTTTTTGATCATTTTTGGACAGGATTCATCAAAGGAAACATGCACAGATTCTTCCACAATTTGTAACCTTTTATTAAATACCCTATATGCTTTTCTAGATTGAGAGTATCCGAGAAAGATACCTTCATCGTCTTTTGAGTCAAATTTGCCAAGATTTTATTTACCATTATTTAATACAGAACATTTATAACCAAAGACATGGAGATGAGAAATATTTGGTTTTCTACCTTTCAAAAGTTCATACGGTGTTTTATTGATCATAGGACGTATCAAGATCCTATTTAGCACATACCAAGCCGTATTGATGGCTGTAGTGGTAGAAATGTTCAAGACTAAGCCATTGGATTGACTAGACTTTATACAAATCAAAATAAATATCGCCACCACGCTTTCTTGTTTCCAAAGGAATGGGAAAAGAGCGAATAACCCAAAAATGGGGGAAAGATTCAAGGTAAGGGGGTTGGTTATGCAAAGGGAAGGTATTAGCACCCTAAACATCTACGGTACTCCGCATGAACCTCTTTGAAAAATCTATATATTTTGGTTATGAAAATATGTTATGTAAAATGGATGGTAGAGGTGAGAAAAGAAATATTTTTTTATGATTTTTGCACCCTCCGCGGTTGCGAACCTTTAGTGCCTACGTACCACCTTTCGTGCAATAGGGGATCAGGGTACACGTAGTTCCTCTTTTAAAAAATTTAAAACACAAGTGTGTTGGTTAATTTTATGAGATAATACATCATCGTCATTGTCCGTGTGGAAAAACATACTTACTACCCACAATCATGAGAAAAGAGAATTTGCATCATCTCAAAGTGGAGGATATGGCTTGGATTTTAAAATCATCAATGCATCACTCAACACCTAAGTGGAAAATATCTCTCTTTACTACATATTGTAGAAGTATAGTTGTTTGCATCACTACAAGGATTTATAAGAGCCTAATCTTTTTTAGAAAAGTTTTAAAATAAGAAGCCAAAGTGGAAAAATGGTTTGAAATGAGATTGATTGACTTTTAGTCTTCTCACAAAAATGTCAAGATATTATTAAATTGATTGAAATTTATTTATGAAAATGTTTTGAAAATGTATGGACCTAAGTCCAAGTTTATTATGAAAGTGTTTTAAGTTTCAAAATAAGAAGATTTTTCAAAAGGAGGGATGAGATTTTTGAAATTAAAGAAAATGGGAGGAGAAGAAGAGACTATCCAAAGCCATAAGGTAAAAGCTAGGGATAAGAACCATCTAACCAACAAGAAGCCAATACTTGACATTATGAGTCAATATAGAATTACCATTCTTTGGATTGAAACCAAGCAAGTAAAGATACTAGACCTCTTGAGAGAAGCAAACTTCAAGTGTATTAAGTCTTCGCAAAAATTGGGCAGAGTAACGGCTATATACGGGTGAATTCTAGATTACAAACAAAGTGTGTAATTACAATAAACCTGCACACAAAACAAACAAACAACCCAATGTCTTGAGGTAAACCTCAAGAACTCCAGACAAAATATCAAATAAGGTCACAAAGTCTCCAAGATAGGTCAAGATTTCTAATCCTAAGTCCAAGAAGTCCAATGCTCCAAAATGCCAAGGATAGTAACCAAATAGTCCAAATATCATTAAAGATTTTCTATGGTTCATGTTGATTATTAGGTGTCTTTAAAAGGTAAATAAAAGCTCAAGTGAGCAAAATAAAATGACATAAGATGAAAATGCCGAAATTAAATGGTACATAAAGCATAAAAAATAAAAGCATAAAGTAAAGTCAATTGTTAGAAATTAGTGGTTAGTTGGATGACCATCTTGAAACTTGCATTTGGAACTCATTAGAGGATTGGTAGAACCAAAGCCTCCACACAACAAGTTTCATTTTCTTTTTGTCAAGTATATCATCCATTTTGGAATCCTCAAAAAGTAACATGTAATGATCAACGATGTTTAAGTGATCCGCGTTGACCAAAGGTGTTGTAGATCCATTAGAGGATTGGTAGAACCAAAGCCTCCACACAATGAATCTCAAGGTTATTGGATCAAAGAGATCAAATTAACATACTTGGGCTTGCAATCATAAGTTTGGGCCACTAATGATCATTTATTCGAATCGGGACAAAATTTAGCGCTATGTTAAGCAATCGTAAGTGGACTTATGTAGAAGTCGCACCTATTTTGAGGCCGGTCAATAGCAATCTATGTACTTCATGTTTGGATAAATGATATAAAGATCACCATACTTTAACATGTAGCACAACTAAAAAGAAAGGGATAAGATGAATAGGGAGGGGAATGATAAGCTAATTTGGATCACCATTTCAAAATTCTTTCATCTTTAAATTCAACCACTCCTCTAGATGGATTAAAGCACTAAATATATCATTAATCCAAAGCACCAAAAATGAATTAAATAATTCACTCTTAGGTAGATTCGAATTGATGAACATTTATCCAACTTCATCTACATCACAAATTCCATTGAATTTAAAAACAAATTGGATATTTAAAATTGCAACCCAAATTAACAATCAAAGGAGTGAGCAGAAAAATATTTGAGTCAAAACAGCCCCAAAATAAGGCAGAAAAAAATATTTTTGGCACTGTTACAATCAATTGTGCTTAGACAGCAACCTATTGCATTAGTGCAGTTTTTATCAAATCAATTTTCTGTGACAATCAATTGCAATGTTACAACAATTGATTGCAACCTGTTAAAAATCAGTAGAAAACAGCATTTTAAAGATCAAATTCTTGTTCCAACTTTTCATCAAACACCTTATGATCATGGATCCAATTGAGCATGAAAATTCCAGCAAATTTTGATAAAATATCTCTAATGGAATCATAAAACAGTGCTCAATGAATCAAAACCAGAAATCTACAAGAGATCATATTGTGAAAGATGATGATCCAACTTACCAAAGGTAGAATTTAAGGATTATCATACAACTTCAGAATTTGCCTCAATTCAACAACAAGAATCAATTACCAAAGCTTGGATGTAGAGAATTGATGAAGAAAAAGTGTTTGGATGAAGGTTTAGCTCAAAGAATAGTAAGCTTTAATTCAAATCTTACTAACTTTTTGAAAATGGAGCTTTGAGTGAATTTGGTAAAATGGAGAGAATTGAGAGATTTTTTAGCAAGATGATTTTGGCTATCAAAAGCTTATCATTTGAATGGAATGAGATCTCTATTTATAGAGTTTTAGGATTGGGATTAGTGGTAATTTGGTAATTGATTCTTGGAGCCAAATTTGAATTAATGATATAATTTCAAATTATGCAGAAAAAATTGGAGCCAAAAATAAGACAGATTTGAACTTGCTTGTTTTTTTCAAAAACACGTGCATTTTGCCATTATGAGTCGATACATGAGTGGTATGTGTCGATACATCCTAGTTGTATAACACAGCATGTGTCGATACATGCCTCTATGTGTCGATACATACTGTTATTCTAACACATTACAGAATCACACAAACTGCATGAGTCAATACATAACACGTATGTGTCGGCACATGCTAGTTATTCAAGCAGGATGAGACGATACATACATGCATGTGTCGACACATGCTAGTTATTCAAGCAGGATGAGTCGATACATACATGCATGTGTCGACACATGCTAGTTATTCAAGCAGGATGAGTCGATACATACATGCATGTGTCGACACATGCTAGTTATGCACAACAAAATGAGTCGATACATACCTTTATGGGTCGATGCATGCTGGATTTTTGCCACAATACAGGATCAATCAACTTTGCATGCCCTATTTTGTTGGATGCTTCGAATTGGTACCTATAAAACACAATTTGACAAAGACAAAGACAAATATTTTTTTGTATTTTGATTAGAAGTTAGTCAATAACACATATACAAAACACACAACCAAGGTGCTTGGAGATTCCTCAAGAGCCAACTTAAAGATAGGAGATAGAAAAAGAGGGAGAACCAACCCTAATGTGATCTTGTTATGATCAAGTTGACATGATATGATAGGGGAATCTTAGGGGCAAAAATTGGGGTACAACAGCTGCCCTTATTTAAGTGTCTTCTATCCGGAGATACGAAGGTTAAAAATCTTCGTGTCGACGCGATTGAAGATACTTAAATATAAAACAAGCCCTATTTTTATCTCTAAGATGCCATGCAATGCTTATGATTATGAATGCATATGAGCAGAACAAAAGAGACGCAAAGTATCACTAGGGATGCCACAAAAATGAAGAAACAGAGGAGCAACCCCCCCCCCCCCCCCCCCCCCCAGGAAAATAAATCACTGGTGGTCCAAAAGAATTGAATCAGAGAGGAGGATAACAAGCATCGACGTTCACTGCCGATGTCTACCAATGTTCACTGAAGGCAGAGAGAAAATATATCATGTCACCGCCGTTCACTGACGATGTACTACCAATGTTAATTGATGATAGCAAAAAGATAAGAAACACCAACGTTCACTGCCGATGTACTACCAACGTTCATTGAAGGTAGATTTGAAAATATCATACCATCGCCATTCACTGACGAGGAACTACCACCATTCACTGATGATAGCAAAAAGATAAGAAACACCAACATTCACTGCCGATGTACTACCAACATTCACTGAAGGTAGATTTGAAAATATCATACCATCGTCGTTCACTGACAAGGAACTACCACCATTCACTAATGATAGCAAAAAGATAATAAACACCAACGTTTACTGCCGATGTACTACCAACGTTCATTGAAGGTAGATTTGAAAATATCATACCATTGTCGTTCACTGACGAGGAACTACCACCATTCACTGATGATAGCAAAAAGATAAGAAACACTGACATTCACTGCCGATGTACTACCAACGTTCACTGAAGGTAGATTTGAAAATATCATACCATCGTCGTTCGCTGACGAGGAACTACCACCGTTCACTAATAATAGCAAAAAGATAAGAAACACTGACGTTCACTGCCGATGTACTACCAACATTCACTGAAGGTAGATTTGAAAATATCATACCGTCGTTGTTCACTGACGAGGAAATACCACCATTCACTGATGATAGCAAAAAGAAAAGAAACACCGACATTCACTGCCGATGTACTACCCACGTTCACTGAAGGTAGATTTGAAAATATCATACCATCGCCGTTCACAGACGAGGAACTACCATCGTTCACTGATGATAGAAAAAAGATAAGAAACACCGACGTTCACTGCCGATGTACTACCAACGTTCACTGAAGGTAGATTTGAGAATATCACATCACCGCCATTCACTGACGATGAACTACCACCGTTCACGGATGATAGCAAAAAGATAAGAAACACCGACATTCGCTGCCGATGTACTACCAAAGTTCACTGGAGGTAGATTTTAAAATATCATACCACCGCCGTTCACTGACAAGGAACTACCACCGTTCACTGGTGATAGCAAAAAGATAAGAAACACCGACGTTCACTGCCGATGTACTACCAACGTTCACTGAAGGTAGATTTGAAAATATCATACCATCACCGTTCACTGACGAGGAACTACCACCGCTCACTGATGATAGCAAAAAGATAAGAAACACCAACGTTCACTGCCGATGTACTACCAACGTTCACTGAAGGTAGATTTGAAAATATCATATCACCGCCGTTCACTGACGATGAACTACCACCGTTCACTGATGATAGAAAAAAAATAAGAAACTCCGACGTTCACTGTCGATGTACTACGAACTTTCACTGAAGGTAGATTTTGAAAATATCATCAAGTCTTCCCCAAAATTCTGGTGCTTCACCTAGAACGAGTCTCAACTTCTTCTTTAACCAAGGCACTCTGCCTGGAAAGGGTGATATGCAAACTTATCTCAAATAAAGAGACTTCCACTCATTTTGGGGATAGCAATATGGCTTCCTGGGGAAAGAGATATGACTTCCTGGGGAAAGATATATGACTTCCTGGGGAAATGCCACATTATTCCTGCTGAAGGGATGAAGTCTTCCTGTGCAAAATAAAGGCACAAACCAAAACTCAAAGGTCTCAGAAATCCAAAGTAAATAATATCATCAAGCAACCACAAATCCAATTCAAAAATAAACTAGAGCAAGAAGGCCAATGCAGATACATTCTTTGAGAAATAAACTCAAGAGAGAAAACTAAATCCATCTAAGCAAGGAGCGTTGCAGGGAGGTTAGAACACGATGTCAATAAAAATGATTTATAGCAATGCATGATGCATGTATGAATGTATGAGTGATATCGTGCATATGCTGGTAAAAGGATACATAATCAGTACAAACAAACAAAACCGCCTCAGGTACCAACAACATTGGGTTAAACTTCAACCAGAAAGATCAATCAAGGAAAGGTAAAAGCAACTGCGGAAACCAAACCTATTGTTTGTCCTAATTTCACCGAGGAGAAACATAATCCGGATGTAGCTAAATCAAACAGATACCGGGATAGAACATTTTTCTTCCGGTTTCATCGGAGAGACCAGTTTTTTCAAAAGCAACATGTCTACTGGAGATTGCAAGACCAGCCTCAAATAAAGCAGACTGACGCCAAGACAATCAAACCTCACTGGGGAATTCAAACCCACTTCCCCGTAAAAAACTGCGGATTGAAAACTTTTCATCATGAATACTCATTCCAACAAGAGATGCCCTGGGTTAACCTTCTCGGGGAATAGCACACAGACTTCAATGGTGAAACAAAAGTTTTTCACGGTTCTCACTTCTACTGGATATTGCAAAACTGATCTTGAATAAGGCAGATGGAAACCAAATTGTCAAAACATTCACTGGGGAATTCAGGCCCACTTTGAAGGAAGAAAAACATATGGACTTCACTAAGGGAGACAATGCTTCATCATCGAGACATCTACTGGGGGCTTCATGATGACTTCACTGGGGAGGCCAAAACCACATCATCAAGGGGAAATCAAGATGCGTTCTTCGCTGGGGAGACCGGAGATACGTTCTTCACTGGGGAGACCGGAGATACGTTCTTCGCTGGGGAGATCGAAGATACGTTCTTCGAGAGTAATTATTGCACCAACTTCTTTGGGGAGAAAGGACTTATATCAAATAAACGAGGCCTTTACTGGAGAATATTGGATTGAGTCTTCATATCATACAAACCTATTCCAACAAAAGATGCCCTGGTACAGTCTTCCTGGGAAATTTAAGAAGTCAACACTAATGCCAATACTGCAAAAAGGGAGATATCTTAGCACACCAAGGGAATAAAACCTTTCATCACATGAGGGAAAACTTCGCTGGGGAATCTAGGACGGAGGCTTCTGACCATGCAAACCCAAAATCAAAAGTGAACCAAGACTTGGCCGGAGATAAAGGGGTCACAAACCTAATATTGTACCTTGCACCCACTGGTATCATCTTCAACTATCTGAGAAACACACAAATATTGCGCACATACCAACAAGATGACCTGAGAAAAAAAACCTTCATGAAGGAAGTAAATCTTTTTAAAATAACCGGAGTTTGTTCACTCCTGGGATCGCCATTTTTGTTGTCATTATTTCATCACAAATCCCAAAGTAAATTGAATTGTAAAGATGTCTCTCTTTTTGAAAATTCAATTTTGCTTTTTAATCTTTTTGCTTTAAAAATTATTATCAGTAATAAATGGAGTCTTTGCAAGCTAAATAAAAATAAGAACACAAAGAATTGGGCAAAAGCTCGAATTTCATTAATAGAATAGTAGTCTGCGAATGGCGAGACTCCATGGATGATTAAAAAGTTTGGGAAATGGTAATATATAAAGGAAAAGATACATTGAGATATAATGACCACTATTCTCCCTAACAACTTTTGAAATCCTGAGCAGTAGCTTTTGTTGAAGTATGGTGAGGATCCGAGAAGATTGTTGCTTCAATGATCAAGTCTTGTCTGACGTAGTTACTTGCCAAGAAAAATCCCTAACTTTTGCCTAAGCTGCCCTTGCGGGTTTTCAACTTAGCGGGAAATTTATTCTGTTTATGTCTCTAATTTTTGCCTAAATTGCCCTTTCGGGTTTTCATCCTACCGAGACGCTATTTTTTGCCTAAGCCGCCCTTTCGGGTTTTCAACTTAGCGAGTTATTCTTTTATTTCTTTAGGCGAAGTATTTCTTGACTGCGTCAGCATTCATGGGATGTGGGAACTCCTCGCCATCCATAGTTTCAAGAATTAATGCACCACCAGAGAAGGATTTCTTGACAACATACGAGCCTTCAAAATTGGGAGTCCACTTGCCCCTAGAATCAGTGTTAAAAGACATGATCTTCCTGAGCACGAAGTCGCCTTCTCTGAATTCACGAGGTTTGACCTTTTTATCAAATGCTTTCTTCATTCTTTTCTGATATAACTGCCTATGACACAAAGTTGTCATTATCTTCTTTTCAATTAAATTAAATTGGTCAAACCTGTTCTGGACCCATTCAGCCTCTGTCAACTTGGCTTCCATTATCACACGCAACGAAGAAATCTCTACCTCAGCAGGGAGTACAACTTCTATTCCATATACCAGGGAGAACGGGGTTGCTCCTGTTGAAGTACGAACAGATGTTTGATATCCATGCAGAGCAAAAGGGAGCATTTCATGCCAATCCTTATAAGTAACAACCATCTTCTGGATAATTCTCTTGATATTCTTATTAGAAGCTTCAACGGCCTCATTCATCTTCGGCCTGTACAGAGACGAATTATGATGGACAATCTTGAATTCTTCACACAGTTCTGTCATCATCTTGTTGTTCAAATTCGAGCCATTGTCGGTGATGATTCTGCTCGGCACACCATACCAGCATATAAGATTGTTTTTGATGAAATGCACAACCACCTGTTTGGTAACATTGGCATAAGAAGCAGCCTCTACCCATTTGGTAAAGTAGTCAATTGCTACCAAGATGAAACAGTGTCCATTAGAAGCTTTGGGTTCAATCATCCCGATCATGTCAATACCCCACATAGAAAAAGGCCACGGGGAGGAAATCACATTGAGAACTGTCGGAGGCACATGGACCTTATCTGCATAAATCTGGCATTTATGGCACTTCTTTGCAAATTTGTAAAAATCAGATTCCATTGTCAACCAATAGTAACCTGCCCTTAGCATATTTTTAGCCATCGAATGCCCATTAGCATGAGTTCCAAATTAACCTTCATGAATATCATGCATCAACATGTCTGCTTCGTGTCTATCCACGCATCTGAGCAAGACCATGTCATAATTTCTCTTGTATAATACATTTTCACTGAGGAAGAAACTGTCTGCCAGTCTTCTCAGTGTCTTTCTATCTTTCCTCGACGCACCAATCGGGTATTCCTGAGTCTGAAGAAAATGCTGGATGTCATAATACCAAGGTTTTTCATCTGCTACCTCCTCTGTCGCAAACACATGAGCGGGCATATCCAGCCGTCGAACTGTAATACGGGGTATATCATTCCAAGTATTCACTTGGTACATGGAAGCCAGAGTTGCCAGAGCATCCGCCATTTGATTTTCATCTCTAGGAATGTGATGGAATTCAAATTTATTGAAGAAGGGTAGTAATCTTCTAGCATAATCTTTGTAAGGGATCAAGCCAGGGTGACGAGTATCCCATCCTCCTTTAATCTGATTTATTACCAAAGCTGAATCAACATACACATCTAAAATTTTGATTCTGAGATCAATAGCTTCTTCAAGACCCATGATGCAAGCCTCATATTCCGCCATATTATTAGTGCAATCAAATGTTAACCTCACAGTGAAAGGAATGTCTGATCCATGAGGAGTGACGATCATAGCACTAATTCCTTTTCCATAAGCATTCACCGTTCCATCAAATATCATACTCCAACGAGATTCAGGGTCAGGACCTTCCTCAGGCAATGGTTCATCACAATCTTTCACTTTCAATAACATCACATCTTCATCAGGGAACTCATATTCTGCAAATTGATGATCTTCCACCGGCTGGTGAGCAAGGTAATCTGCCAACACACTACTTTTAATAGCTTTTTGAGTGCGGTATTCAATATCATATTCAGATAACAACATCTTCCAGCGGGCAATTCTCCCAGTAAGAGCAGGCTTCTCAAAAATGCACTTGATTAGATCCATTTTGGAGATCAACCAAGTGGTATGATTCAACATATACTGTCGCAAACGCTTTGCTGCCCATGCCAAAGCACAACACGTCTTTTCTAGCATGGAATACCGCGACTCACAATCAGTGAACTTTTTGTTGAGATAATAAATGGTGAACTCTTTCTTCCCTGTTTCATCCTGTTGTCCCATAATACAACCCATGGATTTATCCAACACTACTAGTTACATAATCAATGGTCTTCCTTCTACGGGAGGGAGCAAGATAGGAGGTTCAAGCAGATACTCTTTAATACTCTCAAATTCCCTTTGGAAGTCATCAGTCCACACACAACCTTGATCTTTCTTTAACAACTTAAAGATCGGTTCACACTTTGAAGTCATGTGGGAAATAAATCTGGAGATATAATTCAAACGCATGAGGAAACCCCTGACTTACTTTTCAGTTCTTGGTGCTGGAATTTCTTGAATTGCTTTAACTTTATCAGGGTCAACTTCAATTCCTTTCTGGATAACAATAAAACCCAACAATTTCCCCGATCTAACTCCGAAGGTGCATTTATTTGGATTCAAGCGGAGACGATACTTCCTCAAACGCTGAAACAACTTCAACAAATCTTTTATATACCCTTCTTCAGTCTGGGATTTGGCAATCATATCATCAACATATACTTCAATTTCCTTGTGCATCAGATCATGGAATAGGTTGTCATAACCCTCTGGTACGTTGCACCAGCATTCTTCAACCCGAAGGGCATCACTCTGTAACAGAATGTTCCCCAGGGTGTGATAAACGTTGTTTTTCCCATGTCCTCTGGAGCCATTCTTATTTGATTATACCCGAAAAATCCATCCATGAATGAGAATACCTTGAATTTTGTTGTGCCGTCCACTAACATGTCAATGTGAGGCAATGGAAAATCATCTTCCGGACTAGCTTTATTTAGATCTCTGTAATCTACGCACATGCGGACTTTTCCGTCTTTTTTCAGTATTGGGACAATATTGGCAATCCATTGAGGATACACTGACGTCACAAGAAAACCAGCATTGATCTGCTTTAGGACCTCCTCTTTGATCTTTACTTCCATATCTGGGTGGGTTCTTCTCAACTTTTGTTTAACTGGCGAACACTCTGGCTTCAACGGAAAATGATGCTCAACAATGTCTGTATCTAGACCACGCATATCTTGATAAGACCAAGCGAAAATATCCATATACTCTTTCAACAGCTCAATCAACCCGCTTTTGATATCAGGATGCAACGATGCTCCAATCTTAATTTCCTTCGGATCTTCTTCTGAACCCAAATTAATCACTTCCAAAGGCTCCTTATATGGCTGAATGGTATTTTCCTCGTGCTCGAGCAACCGTGAGACCTCTTCTGGAATCTCATCATAATCTTCTGCTTCCGCCCCAAACACAAGACAATCAAAGTTGGGAGAGGGTGCAGGGTCATTGTATTCAACAGGTTTTTTAATTAATTTGCACATGTGATTTATGATTGCTTTTAGAAACTGACACATATAACAAGTGATCATGCAGATTAATTTCCAGTTATTATTTATTTTGAAAGGGTTTTTTTATTTGATTACCATTTCCCAAGAAAAATCAGAAAATAAAGACATATTTTTGGAAGCAAAGATAACTTTTATTAATGATCTTAAAAATCTAAGCAAACAGATAAGCCCGTACAATACTTTCACCTTGGGCAGAGTGAAAGCTTTTCAAAAGAAACAGATTAACAAAACAAATTACTTTGAAGTATGTATGCAAGAAGGAACATCAATGGTGACCCAGTTCTGAACTCGGACTCCATGCATCACATAATTCGGTACTTCCTGCTCTGCTTCATCCTCTTCAACAGCATTAATTCCAGAACCAGTTGGATGGAGGTAGCCTCCATTGCGGAAAATATCATGATAACTGTTCACAGAAGACTTTGACCTCAAACTTTCGCCTTTGCCATTCTTCGAATAGAAACCCAAACCAGCCCTGCTTTTGTTCACGGGTGGATCCACAAGTTGTCCCCAAACTGCATTATGACCATTGCGTACAACCTGTTGCGCGTCCTTCAGTGAAACCACAGAATTCTCATTCCTCCTTATGTTGTCAATAGATAGGGCTTGGAACTGGGTTCCAATAGCAGCCTCATCCGCTTCTACAATACTGAAAGAGGAAATATGGGATATCAACAACGCCTGCTCCCCATTTATGATCACCACTTTCCCTTCACGCACAAACTTTAACTTCTGATGCAGAGTTGAAGTGACAGCCCCTGCTTCGTGTATCCATGGTCGTCCAAGCAAACAACTATATGCGGGAATAATGTCCATGAGTTGGAAAGTTATCAAGAACAAATGTGGTCCTATATGGATGGGCAAGTCCACTTCACCGATGACAGATTTTGTCGACCCATCAAAAGCCTTCACAATGATGCCACTCGGGTGCATAGGTGCTCCTTGATACTTTAACTTCATGAGGGTACTCATCGGTATAACATTCAACGTAGATCTGTTATCAATTAGCACATTGGATAACGAATCATTCTTGCAATTCATAGATATGTGGAGGGCCAGGTTGTGATTCCTCCCTTCATCTGGTAACTCATCATCACAGAAGCTCAAATTGTTACATGACGTAATGTTTCCAATTACGTTGCTGAATTGATCTAATGGCATGTCATTCTCCACAAAATCTTGGTCTAGTACTCTCATCAGTGATTCTCTATGAGCAGAGGAATTCATCAACAAAGCTAGGATGGATATCTTTGAAGGAGTCTGCAATAGCTGATCTATAATTCTGTAGTCACTCATCTTAATTATCTTCAAAATATCATCCACTTCTTTCTCTACTGTAGCTCCACTAGTCTCTCCTGCAGCCTTCTTAGGCTCATCATTCTCAGCAATTTTCTTTCCAGCAAAAACATCTCTTCGAATAATCGGCGCAAACACACGACCACTACGGGTCACCCTGCTATTATCAGCTATATTTCCAACATCTGGCAATGGCTGGATGGGAATCTCCACCCCGTCTTTTAAGATTGTAGCGTTGTATTTCTAAGGCACAACCTTATCTGATTCATAGGGAACGGGACCTGGCAGACTAATTACCAATGGGGTAACAGCTGGTTTGCTATAGTGCTCCACCTCAAGATGAGTGGGTGCACCAAAACAAGGTACAATGACATTCACCCCTTCCTCAACACAATCATCCATCAAAAAGTCATTTTCGGCAAGCAAATCTTCGTCTGAAGAGAAATACTCATCTACGGAGGAATACTCTTCCTCTGACTCTTCTTCCATCAAACAAACTTCCACCATATCAATCTCATGATAATCATCTCTTTGACCTATGATCTTAATAGTTCCATTGTCTAACAGCAACTGAACACCCTCCCTCACAATGAACATCCTCGGGGATTTCGACAACAAATTATGCAAGATCCATATTAGTGTTCTACCTGACCAGCAGTACGACAGAAAGTAGCATGCAACTTCACTAGATCCTCATTCAAATGATCCACATCAAAAATTCTGAATTCACCAGGACATCCAGAAACCATATTCACTTCCTCTTCATATTCTGCCCTAGGCCTGATTATATGGATTAAACCTTCATCCATTATCTCCTGTAAATCAGCCTTTATCTTCTCGCAACCCTGTATATTTGTTCTGCAAATAGCACAACCGGCATGGTCATGAGTATAATAACTGAATTCACAGAGGTCTGCGCTCATCTTCACCAAATCTCCTCTAACCAGATTTATGTCAAAAATATGGAAGTCACCTGGACAACCGGCCACCATATTTACAGCATTCACTCCCCCGTGCTTGGGTAGAGGATTGTCTTTCACATTAGGTCCCACGTCTTTGAAAGATAGAATTCCAGACTTCACTAACCTTTGCACTTCAGTCCTCAAAGGATAACAATTCTCAACACTATGCCCTGGTGCTCCCTGATGAAAGGCTCACGTCTGGTGTGCTTTGTAATACCAAGGCAATGGTGATGGTACAGATGGAGGTGGTCGTGTCTGGACCAACTTCTTCTGAATCAATGTTGGTAGTAGCTCTGCATAGCTCATGGGAATAGGGTCATAGTTCTCCCTTCTTTGATTATACCCTTGATTCCCCTGGCGAGACGGTCTCTGATAAGCAACGGCATCCGGAGCGGCATTTATAACAGGAGTAACTAAGGAGACTTTCTAATGACGCTGATAATTCTTTCTAGGAGAGTTTACCCTTCTCTCTTGCATAACAGCATTTGTATCCCCTTCTTTATTCTTGTTAAACCCATAAGCTGGCTTTTTCACACCTCCAGATCCTTCACCCTTTGTCAAACGGACTTCTCTTATTGCCTCTTCTAGGTGGACACCCATTCCTACCATCTCTGTAAAATCACTTGGGGCACTTGCTACCATTATTTCATAGTAGAAAGCTCCTAGCGTCTTCAGAAAAATCTTAGTCATTTCTTTCTCTTCCATGGGAGGAATCACTTGTGCAGCCACTTCGCTCCATCTCTGCGCATACTCTTTGAACGATTCTCTGTCCTTCTGAACCATGGCCCTAAGCTGGTCACAGTCAGGCGCCATGTCCACATTGTACTTGTATTGCTTAATGAATGCTTCTCCCAAATCATTAAAAGTATGGATGTTGACGCTGTCCAAACTCATATACCACTTCAACGCTGCGCCGGTCAGACTATCCTGGAAAAAGTGAATCAGCAGACGCTGATCATCGGTATGGGTAGACATTCTTCTTACATACATCACCAAATGAGCACGAGGGCAAGTTTTTCCCTTGTACTTCTCAAACTCCGGGACCTTGAACTTAGCAGGCACTTTAACATTCGGGACCAAACACAACTCATTCACATTCTGCCCAAAGAACTCTTTTCCCCTAAGAGCCTTCATCTCTCTTTGCATTCTATCAAACTTTTCTTGGAAATCATCCATTCTGTCATAAAGACCCAAGTCTTCACTCGGTGGAGGGAAAGGACGACACACATCTTCATTAACAAACGGAACCAAATTCACTGAAGGAGGTGCAGCAGGAACAGCATGCACCACAGGAAGTGCAGGAGTAACAACATTTTGAACCACTGGAGCATCTTGAGGGCTAATATTGAAACCTTTAGGTGAAAAATTCTCTGGAATTTCCCTCGAATAACCCTGAGGCATACGATTTTGAACAACAACCGGAGTAGCGGATACAGGACAGTAGGAACTTCAGCATTTTCCCTTGTTGGTTGAGGTTGAACACTCAGTGGTTGATTTTGAGCAACCACCAGAGCTTCCATCAGAGCAGTCAAATTGGCTAAGCCAGCCTTCAAAGCAGAAACTTCTTCGCGCAGCTCGCGATTCTCCTGTTCTAATTTGTCCATCTTCTTTTTGAAATTAGCCCGAGTGTTGTAGTGATGAGTTATCTTGCTGAATGAAGCAAAGAAGCTTGGTAAGACACCTGGGTATGCATAACAAATGCAAGAAATACGTGCAATATGATGCATGATATGCAATGCATATGATTATTTTTACTTTATCATTTAATATTTCAAGGGATTTATGGTTTATAGACGCATTGCAAACATCAAAGTAATAAAGCTTTTGAAATACTGGAAAAAAAATTTTTATATTATAATAACTTCCAAATGGATTACAAGTTTCAATGATCTCAAGTACAAGATGAAAATACAATCTAAAATCCTGAGAAGAGGAACTAATGGAGATCAATCTGTACGCTGGCGCTTCCCTGTGAGCTTGGCAATCTGAGCCCTCAACCTCTGGTTTTCTTCCATATGTCTGATGGCAACCTCCTTCCAATCATCTGAAGCAGGAAGTGAGTAATCAACACCTGTTTGAGGCTTATGAGAAAATAAATCCCCTTGCCTCTCCATAGACTCTACTGCTCGACTCTCAAGGATCTCGATCAAATCATCTTTCTCCTTCAAGTCTGCTCTGTAGGAACTCTCTAAAGTCTAGAACTTGTTCTTCCAAGCATCCCTTTCCTGTTGCATCCTAACCAAAGCAAGCTGCAGCTCCTCTAGATCATCTAATAAGGGAGGAGTGGTCTTCACAAACAAATCAGGCATGGGTGTCTCCCGAGTATATGGCATCTTCAATTGAATGGCTCTCGATCGGACCCACTGAAGATATGGCTCCAAAGAAACAACACCTCTAGGTCCCAAATCCTTCCTACTCTTCTTATGAATATGACGCTAGGCCTTCGCAATCTGCTCCCTAGCTTCCCTGTGGTCTTCTCCTTCCTTCAGAAAGAAACTACTCAAATGAATATTGTTTGGTTTATCCCTCATCGGATAACCAAGCTGCCGCCGTGCAAGAACAGGATTATAGTTAATTCCTCCCTTTGTACCAAGAAGAGGTACATTGGGGAAACTACCACAACTGTCAATAATCTCCACATCCTGGTAAGCTCGATGATACCAATCAATATCCGAGTGAGTAAGTGCCATGATCTTAGGAGCCCGACGGGGTTCCTTCTTGACATCCCAAAAAGCATCAGACTGAGGCATATGAGAGATAAACCACCGGTACAACAAAGGCGTGCAAAAGATAATCATTCCCCCATGATAGGAACTCCGAAGATGAACATAGTAATAAACATCACCCAACAGTGTAGATACCAGGTTTCCAATCATAAAAATCCTGATAGAGTTAATGTCGACAAACTTGTCCACATTAGGGAATAAGAATAATCTATAGGCGAGTAAAGCAAAGATGGCCTCAAAAGCAACCGTACTCTTCATCCTGGCAAATTAACGAGCTTTCTCCAATAAGAACTGAGCTGGTAATCCTCTAATCCCTCCTTTGGTAGTCATATGGGCTTCCACGTCAGACTTCCCCAGATGAATCAAAGCAGCAATCTCATGTGGTTTTGGCTCACCCTCCAAACCAGTAAAAGGAACACGATCGGTAACAGGTAAATCCAATAGATAGGAATACTCCTCCAGTGTTGGCATCAACTGATAATCGGGAAAAGTAAAGTAGTGATACACCGGATCATAGAACTGGACCAAAGTTGAGAGAATACCCCCTTCATCTTCAGCTTCATGAGAGGAATAATGGATCCATGCTTCTTCCGAAAGTCAGCAGGACACTCGATCTCTGGGATTATACTGATCAACTCATCTATCTTGGGATCCTTGAAACTGTATTTCTTGTTCTTTCTCTTTTCAGAATCCATGGTTTACAAGTACCTGAGATATTCACAAATAGTCAACCTTTAAATCCCTTGAAATATTATTTTCTTTAAAAAGATGCTTATGAGTGCAAGGATGCATGATGCAACAATCACACACAAGATCACACATATAGGGTTCATAGGTTCAACGTCACGAGTATGAGGTCGAAGGTACTACCCATAAGGTGTTGGTCTAAAAAGTTATCACCTGCCGAACAAGGTTCTAAGAGGTTCCCAGAGTCTACATCCTTCCTTCGGATATTACCAACTTCCCGATTAACTTGGTAATTAGTAATATTCTCAAGAAAAACTCGTCTGAGCATAGTATCGCGTGACAACTATTTCCGGATTACTCTGTCATAGCTTCCGCACTACCCCTAAAAGGCCAATATGGGTTAGGTAATCTACGGTCCTCAGCTTCGGCAGGCTCCCAGGTCGAAAGCAGTATGTCTTCCTGATTACTCGGTAAACGACACTACAGTCAAAGGGGCCTCCACTGAGTGGGGGATCTCATGCCTCCTTTTTTGGGATTACTCCCTCAAAGTTAACATGACTATACCTCCCGTCCTATCTTAAAGTTTGCCCAAGTCCGGGTATAGGACTTATGAGTAATCACCAAGCACCCTGTAAACCAGGAAAATCTAGACAAACATATATAAAAAATATAACACATCAACACAATAACACATATACAAATATAAACGAAGATAGGCTCAACCCACTTAGGGATGGACCAGCAAGAGGTCAATCTTTCCCCAGTGAAGTCGCCATTTTTCTGTAGCGGTAGAAATGTTCAATACTAAGCCATTGGATTGACTAGACTTTATACAAATCAAAGTAAAAATCGCCACCGCGCTTTATTGTTTCCAAAGGAATGGGAAAAGAGCGAATAAACCAAAAAAGGGGGAAAGATTCAACGTAAGGGGTTTGGTTATGCGAAGGGAAGGTATTAGCACCCTAAACATCTATGGTACTCCGCAGGAACCTCTTTGAAAAATCTGTATATTTTGGTTATGAAAATGTGTTATGTAAAATGGATGGTAGAGGTGAGAAAAGAAATATTTTTTTATGATTTTTGCATCCGCCGCGGTTGCGAACCTTTAGTGCCTACGTACCACCTTTCGTGCAATAGGGGATCAGGGTACACGTAGTTCCTCTTTTAAAAATTTTAAAACACAAGTGTGTTGGTTAATTTTATGAGATAAGACATCATCGTCATTGTCCGTGTGGAAAAACATACTTACTACCCACAATCATGAGAAAGGAGAATTTGCATCATCTCAAAGTGGAGGATATGACTTGGATTTTAAAATCATCAATGCCTCACTCAACACCCAAGTGGAAAATATCTCTCTTTACTACATATTGTAGAAGTATAGTTATTTGCATCACTACAAGGATTGACAAGAGCCTAATCTTTTTTAAAAAAGTTTTTAAAATAAGAAGCCAAAGTGGCAAAATGGTTTGAAATGAGATTGATTGAATTTTAGTCTTCTCACAAAAATGTCAAGGTATTATTAAATTGATTGAAATTTATTTATGAAAAAGTTTTGAAAATGCATGGACCTAAGTCCAAGTTTATTATGAAAGTGTTTTAAGTTTCAAAACAAGAAGAGTTTTCAAAAGGAGGTATAAGATTTTTGAAATTAAAGAAAATGGTAGGAGAAGAAGAGATTATCCTAAGGCATAAGATAAATGCTAGGGATAAGAACCATCTAACCAACAAGAAGCCAATACTTGACATTATGAGTCAATATATAATTCCCATTCTTTGGATTGAAACCAAGCAAGCAAAGATACTAGACTTCTTGAGAGAAGCAAACTTCAAGTGTATTAAGTCTTCGCAAAAATTGAGCAGAGTAACGGCTATATACGGGTGAATTCCAGATTACAAACAAAGTGTGTAATCACAATAAACCTGCACACAAAACAAACAAACAACCCAATGTCTTGAGGTAAACCTCAAGAACTCCAGACAAAATATCAAATAAGGTCACAAAGTCTCCAAGATAGGCCAAGGTTTCTAATCCTAAGTCCAAGAAGTCCAATGCTCCAAAATGCCAAGAATAGTAACCAAATAGTCCAAATATCATTAAAGATTTTCTATGGTTCATGTTGATTATTAGGTGTCTTTAAAAGGAAAAGAAAAGCTCAAGTGAGCAAAATAAAATGACATAAAATGAAAATGCCGAAATTAAATGGTACATAAAGCATAAAAAATAAAAGCATAAAGTAAAGTCAATTGTTAGAAATTAGTGGTTAGTTGGATGACAAACTTGAAACTTGCATTTGGAACTCATTAGAGGATTGGTAGAACCAAAGCCTCCACACAACAAGTTGCATTTGCTTTTTGTCAAGTATATCATCCATTTTAGAATCCTCAAAAAGTAACATGTAATGATCAACGATGTTTAAGTGATTCGTGTTTACCAAAGGTATTGTAGATCCATTAGAGGATTGGTAGAACCAAAGCCTCCACACAATGAATCTCAAGGTTATTGGATCAAAGAGATCAAATTAACATACTTGGGCTTGCAATCATAAGTTTGGGCCACGAATGATCATTTATTCGAATCGGGACAAAATTTAGCGCTATGTTAAGCAATTGTAAGTGGACTTATGTAGAAGTCACACCTATTTTGAGGTCGGTCAATAGCAATCTATGTACTTCATGTTTGGATAAATGATATAGAGATCACCATCCTTTAACATGTAGCACAATTAAAAAGAAATGGATAAGATGAAGAGGGATGAGAATGATAAGCTAATTTAGGATCACCATTTCAAAATTCTTTCATCTTTAAATTCAACCACTCCTCTAGATGGATTAAAGCACTAAATATATCATTAATCCAAAGCACCAAAAATGAATTAAATAATTCACTCTTAGGTAGATTTGAATTGATGAACATTTATCCAACTTCATCTACATCACAAAGTCCATTGAATTTAAAAACAAATTGGACATTCAAAATTGCAATCCAAATTAACAATCAAAGGAGTGAGCACAAAAATATTTGAGTCAAAACAATCCCAAAATAAGGCAGAAAAATATTTTTGGCACTGTTACAATCAATTATGCTTAGACAGCAACCTATTGCATTAGTGCAGTTTTTTATCAAATCAATTTTCTGTGACAATCAATTGCAATGTTACAACAATTGATTGCAACCTGTTAAAAATCAGTAGAAAACAGCATTTTAAAGATCAAATTCTTGTTCCAACTTTTCATCAAACACCTTATGATCATGGATCCAATTGAGCATGAAAATTCCAGCAAATTTTGAGAAAAAAGCACTAATGGAATCATAAAACAGTGCTCAATGAATCAAAACCATAAATCTACAAGAGATCATATTGTGAAAGATGATGATCCAACTTACCAAAGGTAGAATTTGAGGATTATCAAACAACTTCAGAATTTGCCTCAATTCAACAACAAGAATCAATTACCAAAGCTTGGATGTAGAGAATTGATGAAGAAAAAGTGTTTGGATGAAGGTTTAGCTCAAAGAATAGTAAGCTTTAATTCAAAGCTTACTAACTTTTTGAAAATGGAGCTTTGAGTGAATTTGGTAAAATGGAGAGAATTGAGAGATTTTTTAGCAAGATGATTTTGGCTATCAAAAGCTTATCATTTTAATGGAATGAGATCTCTATTTATAGAGTTTTAGGATTGGGATTAGTGGTAATTTGGTAATTGATTCTTGGAGCCAAATTTGAATTAATGATATAATTTCAAATTATGCAGAAAAAATTGGAGCCAAAAATAAGATAGATTTGAAATTGTTGTCTTTTTTCAAAAACACGTGCATTTTGCCATTATGAGTCGATACATGAGTGGTATGTGTCGATACATCCTAGTTGTATAACACAGCATGTGTCGATACATGCCTCTATGTGTCGATACATACTGTTATTCCAACACATTACAGAATCACACAAACTGCATGAGTCGATACATAACACGTATGTGTCGACACATGCTAGTTATTCAAGCAGGATGAGTCGATACATACATGCATGTGTCGACACATGCTAGTTATTCAAGCAGGATGAGTCGATACATACATGCATGTGTCGACACATGCTAGTTATTCAAGCAGGATGAGTCGATACATACATGCATGTGTCGACACATGCTAGTTATGCACAACAAAATGAGTCGATACATACCTTTATGGGTCGATGCATGCTGGATTTTTGCCACAATACAGGATCAATCAACTTTGCATGACCTTATTTGTTGGATGCTTCGACTTGGTACCTACAAAACACAATTTGACAAAGACAAAGACAAATATTTTTTTGTATTTTGATTAGAAGGTAGTCAACAACACATATACAAAATACACAACCAAGGTGCTTGGAGATTCCTCAAGAGCCAACTTAAATATAGGAGATAGAAAAAGAGGGAGAACCAACCCTAATGTGATCTTGTTATGATCAAGTTGACATGATATGATAGGGGAATCTTAGGGGGGAAAATTGGGGTACAACAATGGCATCGGCCCAAAATTATTTTGGAAGACCATGTTCATTGATCATAGTTCTCCCAAGTTCTTCTAGAACATGATTTTTACGCTCAACAACTCCATTTTGTTGAGGTGTTCTATGAGCATAAAAATTATGATCAATGCCATTTCTTTCACAATATTCATCAAAAAAGTGATTTTCTAATTCGCCTCCATGGTCACTTTGGATGGTAACAATTTTTGTATTCAACTTGTTTTGAGATAATTTGGCAAATTTTTCAAAAGCATAGAAAGTGTCACTTTTGTTTGCTAAGAATATCTTCCAACAAAATCTAGAGTAGTCATCGACTATAACGAAGCCATAATAATTTCCACCTAGACTTTTAATTCTAGATGGTCCAAATAGGTCAATATGGAGGAGTTCAAGTGGTTTCGTTGTAGAGATGACATTTTTAGATTTAAAAGAGACTTGTGTTTGTTTACCCATTTGACAAGCATCACATAGATGATCTTTTGAAAATTTTATTTTGGGTAATCCAATCACAAGATCTTTAGATATGATTTTATTTAGCAAATCAAAGTTAATGTGTGCTAATCGCCTATGCCAAAGCCATGAGTCTTCACTCATGGTGACTAAGCATTTAGCACCTGTTAGGGACACATCATTCAAGTCAAGCATATATACATTGTTTACCCTCAAGCCCTTAAATACATCCTCTTTCTTATCGTTATGTTCGATTATGCATTCATCTTTTAGAAAAGAAATTTTATAACCTTTATCGAATAATTGACTAATGCTAATAAGATTGTGTTTAAGGCCTTCAACTAATAGGACACCTGAGATAGTGGTGGATGAGGGATTACCTACACTACCTTTACTGAGTATTTCTCCCTTTTTGTTATCACCATAAGTAACAAAACCTTTCTTCTTTTCCACAAAGTTAAAGAATAGCGAAATGTCACCCGTCATGTGTCTTAAGCAACCACTATCGAGAAACCATCTTCTCTCGAAAGACTCAAAACATTCCACCTGAAATATCAAACATAGGAGATAGGTACCCAACATTCATTGGGTCCTTGAGTGTGCGTTGAACATTTGTTTCCTTTGGGGAACCATTGATATATGCCTTTAGGTACTAAGAGTCTCCTAAATCGACATTTACTAATGGTATGTCCCTTCTTGCAACAATATAGGCAAGACATATCTAACTGGGATCTACTCTTGCTATCTTGATCCCTTACTTCGTAGATATATTTTTTATATGGATTAATCATGCTTTTTCTGAAGTTTGAGCGATCGATAGCAAATGTAATCTTAGGTTGTAAAGCTTTGTCTAGTTTGGCTTTGAGAGTTCTAACTTCTTTTTGCCAAACATGATAAGTTTCACATCCATGCCAATTAAACCAAGGTCTCTCTTCTTTTTCACATTTTCCTTCAATATTTTCTATCATAAATTCTTTAAGAGCTTCTAATTCCTTTTCGGAATTGGAAACCTTTTGTTCTAGATATAAAAAGATTTTCTATTTTGAGGCTAAGCGTTTGAAAGCTTCCTTTGCCTCTTGATGTAAAATACTGAAGGAATTTAACAATTCTAAATAAGACATTTTATCAACATGATCATACTTAGTATGACTTACATTCATTTTCTTATGATGATGAGCCATTAGACAAAGTTTGATTGTTTCTTCTTCATCACTTGAGAAACCTTTACTTCAGGAATCACTATCACTCTCCCAAGCAATGTATGCTCTTCTAGCTTTGGTTGGTTTCTTTTGATTTTTTGCCTTGGCTTTGTCTTTCTTCAAATAGGGGCAATCCGGCTTGTAATGACCGGGTTTGCCACAATGGTAGCATGATCCTCGTAACTTAGGCTTCTTAGTTTCATCTTACTTGCTTGGTTGAGAGTGGCGTCTATAATTGATGAGATTATTTTCTGAATGCTGAATTTCGTTTTTCCGGAGATATCTATTGTATTTTATTACGAACAGACCCATATCATCATCTGGACTCTCATTGTCATTGTTGATTCACTTTCACACGAAATTGAGGTGGATGACTTGGAGCTTGAATCCTTTAGTGCTATAGACTTCTTTTCCAAGTCCCTTGACTTTTCCTTCTTTTCTTTCTTTTCATGCTTTCCAAGGCTCATAAGCTCTTGCTCATGTTCTTGAAGCTTACCCTATAGGTTTGTGAGATCCAATGTATTTAGATCATTGGCTTCCTTGACTGTCGTAACTTTAGGTTGCCATTCCCTGCTAAGACATCTCAAAATTTTGTTAGTGGCAACAGAATTGGCAATTACATGACCAAGTGTATGCAAGTGATTCATTATATGAGAAAATCTCTTTTGCATGTCGGCGATGGTTTCACCTTGCTCCATGCGAAAGAGATCAAACTCTTGCGTCAAAGTATTGATTCTAGCCAATTTTACATCATTTGTACCCTCATGGGTGACTTGCAAAGCGTACCACATTTCCTTAGCCGTAGCACAATATGATACCCGAAAATACTCATCAACTCCTAGAGTTGCTATGAGAATGTTTCGAGCTTTCCAGTCATAGGCATAATTTTTCTCATCTTTTTCATCCCATTATGCTTCCGGTTTAGGAACGGTTATGCCGGCAACATTTTTTCATAGTTATTGAAACTGGCCCATCTTGGATAACCTTCCATATTTTCCTATCAACATACGTGATATGGACACGCATACATTCTTTCCAATATCTATAATTTTCACCTGTGAAAATGGGTGCTCTATTGTACGCCCCTTTTAGATCACAATCCATTTCTAGAAGTTGTATGTGAAGCACTGGATAAACCAGTGCTCTGATACCACTTGTTAGACGATGTGACGGATCTAGAAGGGGGGTTAAATAGATCCCTTTTAAAAATTTTGCGCGTTTTGTAAAATTGTTTTTATCAGAGAGCAACGGCCCCGAATCTGATCGTCTAAACTTTACGTATTGGAAAGATCAGATATGCGAACCAATTTAATGAAAATGATGAGAATAGAATCACAATTAAATTTGAATATGATGAATCGCTTTAGCAAGTTTAACAAGGTGTAAGTTATTACTAATTAGTTGCGGAGAGGATAAGGCAAATTTGTGAGTTGTAAATTCACCAAACACTTGGTGTACGTACTACACAAGGTTTGGTTATACTCAAATTATAGTGATTATAGCGATTCGAATGAATGCTATATGAGTTGTAAATTTTTAGTTTATCACTACAATTATTTTGTATGAATGAGAAAATTGATAACTCACAAATTTAAGCAAATAGAAATCAAATGCAGAAAACTAAAATGGACACGGTATTTGTTAAGGCAGTTCACCCTGCCGTCCTTGCGTGGGCTACTCTTCCCCCAATTCTAGAATTAGGATATGAAATTAATTTTGCAAAGTTTGTAAGAGAAGATACAATCACCACAATTTAAAATCACTTGATGAATCTTATATGTTGCACTCCTCTTCCCTTGATTCCAGATGAATCAAGTATGCCAAATCTTGAACAGACACTCCTTCTACTTTGAATGATTTTGTACTCAAGAAAATTTGGCCCCAAATCCTTCTTCACAATCCTCCGATTACGGCTACCCGATTGAACACTCCACGTCTTCCAATCCCTTAGCTCGGCTGAATTCAATGAAGCAAAGATTTGTGATAAAAAACCCCCAATTTTGGAGGAAAAAACCCCAATGGCTTTATTCAAGAAAAAACCCACAAAGATCTCAACCCAAATCTGAAACTGCACTTTCAATTCGGACGTTATCAACACAATCCCAAGAACTTGATCAACAAAAATGATTGTGTGTAGTTGTTGATGATTGATGAGAGGTTGAAGATGAAGAGAACTCTTGTGTATATCTTTCACTTTTTCTTGTTTTTTTTTTTTGTAAAACAGGGGCCAAAACAATATTTATAGATTTGGTGGTGGTGAAGGGGGTTGGTGACGTAAATCAGAAGGGTACTGGTAAATCGCCTTTTTCTTTTGCTGATGTTGTGGTGGTTTCTAGTAGATATGGTGAAATGGTGGTGGATTTGGGGAGTGTAGGGGAGGTATTGAGGAAGGATATTTGTCCAATCAAGATGATGTGGATTGGGCGTCGAGCGGGATTTTGGGAAGGATATGTAATGGTATGGGGGTTCATAATTCTACAATAAATTATTATTGATGCTGGTTTGTCTGATCCTAAGGTGGTTCTGTTAGGGGGACACAAAGTGTTTCCTTATCATTCCGATAAGGAGGCGTCTGAGGCTGTGTATATAGAAATGGTGGATTTTTTCGTGGAGATTCTCTATGATTGTCGAGCTTGGTCAAAATACAAAGATTACATTTATGAAAGAGGGGCATGAATCAAATGTTATGGGGTGCCTTTGCAGGCATGTAATCCATCTTTTTTTGCAAGTTTAGTATCTGATTACTGGAGAGTATTAAAGGTTGATGAAGGGTCTAGTGAGAAACTTCAATTGGATTATGCTCGTATTCTGATTTCTACTCTGATTTTAGAAACTACAGATAGAATGGAATATGTGTGGATTGATGGGAGAGAATTTTCTATTCGTTTAGTGGAGGATTTGGAGGTGGGGTTGGCGGAGGACGCTTGTTTGGTGGAATATTAGGACGGTGAGCAACCGGAGCAAGCTGGGGGTCTCTTTGACATGAGTATTTTATGGAGGTAGAGCACCTTGTATCTAAACTTCATGATGACTGGATTAAAGAGGATCTTGTGAGTCCTCAGGTTAAGTTAGAAGTGGAGGAGGGGGAAAAGGTGGTATCAGTGGTTGCTAGGTCTAAGGAGGTGGTTGAAGATTTAGCAAAAGAGGGTATGGTGGTTGATAAGGTTACCTCTGTATCGGAGAAGAAGAATACAACGACTAAAGTAAAGCGACTTAAATTACTGGCTTCTTTGCTTGATTTGAAAAGGGTGGCGAGGTTGTCAGGGATTGACAAGATAAAATTAATTAAGGCTTTAAAAATGTATAGAAGAAGGAGAGGATCTAAAAAGTCAAAGTCTCATTCGAAAGAAAATGTTCAGGATAAGTTCTTATCTGGTGAGTCTAATTCTTTGGTAATTAAGGATGAATGGAAACATTGGATGTCCTTACATGGGGGAGAGTCAGAGGTTCATGTTGATGTTAAGATGGTTGGGAATGCAATTGGTGTTAAGTTTTCGGGAGATTATTCAGATATGTTTAGTGTTTCATCTAAAGGAGGCAGAGGGGGGAAGAAGGATATGGTTAGGACGAGTCGGGGAGTAGGTGGATGGGGAAAACAATTTGGTTAGAGGTGGGGAGGGGAGGTAGTCGATGGGGGTCCAGGTTGTAATGAAGATTATGTCTTTTAATGTGCATGGTCTGGGTGGGTGGGAGAAGCGTAGAGAGGTAAGAAAGTTGAGATTAGAGAAGCGGTCGTGGATTTTTTGTATTCAGGAGACTAAACTTGGAGGTGGTGGATGAGTTCGTTAGCCGGTTTCTTTGGGGGTCTGAAGAGGTGGGTTTTTTGTTTAGGCCATCTATTGGGGCTTCGGGTGGTATTTTTACTCTATGGGATATGGGAGAGGTTGAAGTGTGGCTTACCTGGTCGGTGGAGCATGTCTTGATTATTCATGGTAGGTTTATTAAGAGCGGGGAGGAATTTTATTTGGCAAATGTGTATACGCCCTGATGTTGCGGGCTGTAATATGTTATGGGGGAATTTAGGGAATATTCTGGTGAATTCAGGCGGAGCTTCTTGGTGTGTGATGGGGGATTTTAATGCGGTGAGACATCAGTCTGAAAAATGTAGTATTGTGTCGGTGGATCATTCAGTGGTGGATGTCTCTTTTAAATAGGTCTTTTGATGATAATGTGTTAATGGATTTTCCTGTATGTGGGAGACATTTTACTTGGTATCATGGTGATTTTAGTTTCATGAGTAGGGGTGGCAAAATGGAAGGCCCTCCCCATTTAGGCCCGCCCCATTTAAGCCCGTACAAAAGCGGGGTGGAGCGGGGCGGGAAAACTTAGGCATCCGAGCTCAAAAGTCAAGTCCGCCCTGTTTACTAACGAGTTGATGGGTTGGCGATCCAGCCCGCCAATTTTTTTAGTTTTTTTATTTTAAAATTTAATTTATTACATAATTTACAAAAAAAAAATTAATCATTACTAAAGAAGCCGACAAAAGATATTTCTTTAACAATGCGTAATATAACTTCAACATGTCTTAAGTCCAAACACTTAAAAAAAAAAATAGATAAAGACCAATTTCAAGAAAAATATACCGAAATAGACTCTAGCACGATAAAAAATGTATCAAAATAAATAAATAAACAACACATATCATCATAATCCTATTTAAAAACTAATTACTAAAATAACACAATTAGTAATTTGCACAAGACAAACAATGATAATATTATAGTGTATAAAACATCACAGTGTATAAAATAATAGTGTATAAAATATTAACACATGACTTTCTCATTGTTTACGTCATATAGATTATTATATTGACTGATTTCTTAATAGTTATATCTTAAATTTGTCACACGTATACTCTAATCGAATTCTTCTTTTCTTAAAATCAAAATTTGTTTCTAAAAAAACATGTGAGCTAATGTATTGACAACTTAATAATTCTTCATGTCATACAATTGTTCTTGTATTTCAAGTTTTTCCAACCAATACATGTATTAGAAAGTTATATAAAGAACCTTACAATTATAATTTAATTTGTCTGTATAATAATTTAGAATGTAATTTAATCACCATAATCCAAAGAGAATATTGTTGTTTTTATAGTTAAAATTGTCTTAATTCTAAGTAAAAAGTAAAAAATTGTAACAAAAAGCTCGCGGGCAAAATCTGCCCCACCCCGCCTAAGCCCGCTTTTTAAAGCGGGTTAGGCGGGGCGGGCCAACTTAAAGTACTGAGCCGAAAACCTCAGCTCATCCCACTAAAAATGGTGAGTCAAATGGGTTGGATCAGCGGGCCCGACCCATTTTGCCACCCCTAGTCATGAGTAAGTTGAATAGGTTCTTGGTAACATAAGAGTGGTGTATTACTTGGCCTACGTGTATTCAGTGGGCGATGCCTAGAGGTTTATCCGATCACTATTTGTTGATGTTGAATATTGATATTCAGGATTGGGGTCTGTGGCCTCAACGTATGCTAAAGTGTTGGGCAAATTTACCAGGGTATCATGATTATGTTGTTAGTCAGTGGTGTTCTTTCCAGGTGGAGGGGTGGGGAGGGTATGTGTTGAAGGAAAAATTGAAGTTAATTAAAGCGAGCTTGAAGTGGTGGCATCAACAACATTCTCAGAATATGACGAATAGTATTTCTAAGGTCAAAGAGCATATCAAAGCCATTGAAGTGAAATGATAAATTGTTACGTTAGATGAATTTGAGGAGGAAGAATTTAATGAGCTTTCGGTCGATCTCCTAGCTTTATCTAAGTTTCAATCTAGTATTCTTTGGTAGAAGTCCAGGTTTAATTGGTTGAAGGAAGGTGATGTTAATTTAATTTTTTTCATGGGTTTATCACATCTAGGAGAAGGGCTAATGCGATTACTACCTTAGTTGTGGATAGTGGTGTTGTGGAAGGGATAGGTCTGATTAGGGAGGTTGTATTCCAACATTTTCAGTCCCATTTTAGGGTGGGGGAAGGTAATCGGGCGGTGATTGATAATGTGGTTTTCAAAACTCTTTCTGGGGAGGAAGGGGTTGATCTTATCAAGCCTTTATTGGTGGAGGAAGTGAAAGAAGCAGTGTGGGATTGTGATAGTTATAAGAGTTCTGGCCTGGATGGAGTGAGCTTCGGTTTTATAAAAGAAATTTGGGATAGTTTGAAAGACGGTTTATTGAGATGTATGGTGGAGTTTCATCGCAATGGGAAGCTCACGAAAGGCATTAATAGTATGTTTATTGCTTTGATACCGAAGATAGCTAGTCCTCAACGGGTGGCGGATTTTCGTCATATATCTTTAGTGGGATGCTTGTATAAAGTTTTGGAAAAGGTGTTGGCTAATAGATTATAAAAGGTTATCACAGGACTAATTTCTGAGGCTCAATCTGCATTTATAAGTGGAAGACAAATATTATATGGCATTCTTATAGAAAACGAGGTGGTGGATGACAATAGGAAAAACAAGAAGGAACTATTGTTATTCAAAGTGGATTTTAAGAAAGCTTATGGTTCAGTTGATTGGAAATACCTATCAAGGGTGATGCATAGAATGAATTTTCCTGTGGTTTGGGTGAAGTGGATCCATGAATGTGTTTCGACAGCTACGACGTTGGTTTTAGTTAATGGAAGTCCAGTTGATGAGTTTAGTTTGGAGAGGGGTTTACGACATGGTGACCCTTTATCACCTTTTCTTTTTCTGCTTACGGTTGAAGGGTTTCATGTGCTAATGAAAGCTTTGGTTTAGCAGGGCTTATACTATGGGTTTAAAGTTGGCAATGGTGTAGGAGATCGTGTTACGTATCTTTAATATACGGATGACACTCTGTTGATGGGGCCGAAGAGTTGGTTGAGTGTTAGAGCTTTAAAAGCGATTTTTCTATTATAAGCTATATCGGGTTTAAAAGTGAATTTTCACAAGATTATGTTGGTGGGTGTTAATATTTCTAATTCTTGGTTAAAAGAGGCATCTTTGGTGTTAAACTGTAAGATTGGAAGTCTCCTGTTTGTGTATTTGGGGTTGCCCATTGGGGGTGATTTGTGAAACTTAGTTTCTGGAATCTGGTGGTGGATTCTATTAAGAAGAGATTATCAGGGTGGAAAAAACGAAATCTTTGGTTATATGGTCGATTGATTTTGATAAAGTTTGTTATATCCTTTATTCCGGTTTACTTCCTATTTTGAACTGGCCCGACAACTAGAGTGGGCCTAGTCTGACCTCCTCCTTTGATGCAGCCAGTGCGACCATGGCCTTGGCTCCCTCGCCCTCCGTCGAGCACCATCGATAGTTTGTCCTTCTAGACAAGCACTGGCCTACGACATTCAACAAGCGCCTCTCAGTCTGCCCGACCTCAAGTCGTCCAGACAACCAGAATCGACCAGACCGCTGCCCGTAGTCTACCTCCTCCTTGGAACCAACGGCTAGTTACGGGCACACCTGTCTGGTTTAACCAAGTCCTGGAAGTTACCTATTTTTGGGGACCCGCATATCTAGGCCCAAAATAGAAACTAATGGCTAAACGCAAGGGGCACTATATAAATCCTCACTCATGTGAGGGTCAGGTATCAAATATCCACTATTCATCACTAAAACTCTAACAGTTTGCTTGTATCTCTTTTTCTCCTACACTTACTTGATCATCAGAGTGTGTAACGTAATGATTTAATTAGAATTATTTTATTTAAAATAATTAGATGATGCAGTGCATTTTCATAAGTTGATAGATTTTATGATGTGTTTGTTGATGTTGAAATACTAAATGATATGATGTGATGTCTATGTTGGAGACTAGATGCCTTATAATTAGAGATTGAGATGTTGGGGGTGTATGACTAAAAGCATAGAGAACATGAGGGAAATAGAGAATATGAGCATTATTGGAATTATTATTATTATTATTATTATTATTATTATTATTATTATTATAGAAATAAAGTTATTTATAAATAAGGAAAGGCAAGATGTAAATATGGATTTAGGGGTCTAAAGAGTGTGGTTAGAAAAACAAAAGTGAAAACACGACGAATAGAGAAGAAGCGTAGAAGTGAGAAAAGGAGAAAGAGCACTAGGAGGCTAGGGCAAGAAGTTTCACCATAGGAATCAAGAACCGTCACCAATCTAAGGTAATTGGGGATTCTAACTCTATAAGGGTTTTCCTAATGATGGGGTATGGTAGTGTTTAGGTTCCATGCTTGTATGCTTTTGATTTTTCTCTATTTGGTTGTTTTGGGGTTTTACCTTTTGATGATTGATTTTGATGTATTATGTGTATAATTGATGTTTGATATGTGTGGTAATTGATGTATGATGATGGGGATGATAATATGGGGTTTGATTGTGCATTTTTTTCATGAATTTTTTGTTTTTGGAATTGAGACAAAAGGGTTTTCATATTGCACTTTACAGAATTCGTAAAACTGTTTTTCATAGGGTGCAATCGATTGCAGCAGAAGAGCAATCGACTGCACTGCTTAAAAATTGGGATTTTTGTTTCTGTTTCAAAAAGAAATTGATTGGAGCAGAAAAGAAATCGAGCGCACTGCTTAAAAATTCAATTTTTGGCCTTTGGAACAGGGTGCAATCGAATGCTCTGTTAGTGCAATCGATTCCTCACTGTTTGACAGCATTTTGAAAACTTGAAAACTCCATAACTTTTTACTCTGGTGTCCATTTGACGCGCCGTTCGAACCCACAGAAAGCTAAAAATATTTTCTATCTAATAAAAATAATTTTAAAACAGTATGAGATGATTTTATTGATTCTTATATTATTTAGGTTTTTTGATGTAATGTGAAGTTGTGAAAATGATGATGGAATCAATGAGATTGGTATTGTGATTGAGTACGATGATGTTGCATGAATATTTTGATTGTGTGACATGATATGCATGATAATTATGATGATAATGGCCTGTATTGGTGTGGCATTGATGAGTAATAATAATCAATGTAAATTATGTTGTTGCATGTCAGTGTCACATGCATTCATGAAGTGAAGGCATGTATTGGCGAGCGAAGGCATATATTGGCGAGAAAAGTTTTTGCCCTAAGTTAGCATTATTATGATGAGGGTTTTGCCATATTTAGTACCACACGCATTTAGTCAGTATCAGTCTCTTTGCATTACATTGTGATTGATAATTTGATGGTTGAATATTGATGAAAGTATGTATTATATTATGATGGATATTAGTGTTGACTATGTACTCAAGTAAATAATGATATACCTCGTAGTATTATGAACAAAGTAAAGGTGTGATGTAAAGAAGTTAATTATGTATACTTGAATTGCTATCTACTCATTATTATGCTTTCTCTTATATTATTTTGATATCTCATTCTTTCTGTTTTAATGATGCCTCTACGTGGATAACATGCAGATGCTTCGAAGTAGATCGATGTTGAGGTTAGCTGAAGAGTTACCTCAGTTTCATAGATTAAGTCGGTGTCTTCTCTGATACGTAACACTTTGGGGTTTTTCATTTGTCTTATTATGTTGGGAGTAAACTTTGTATAACTCCATTGTTTTGAATTTACCTTATGCTTATGTTGATTTTTGGATGATGAAAAATACCACTTATGTTGAGGGTTGAGAATAATTATTTATTGATGCTTTCCGCTGCGAATAAATGCAATGAAGTTAAGACTTTGAAGTTTATGATTTTGTTTTACGTATCCTGTTTATTGAGCATGTATGATGTATGACGATATGACATCCTATTTGTTGATGTTTATTTTAGAAACTAATTTACTCTGATTTTTGATTAAAAATTACCGACGGAGAAATAGGGTGTTACAATTGGTATCAGAGTAGGTCGGTCTGTCCGGCCAAGTTGTTGAGTCGGTGTAGTGTGACAGTTTAATATTGTTGACATGTTGTTCCTTAGTACGCGACATGTGTGTGGAACATTGTCGGTGCTTTCTTGTTTTTCTGATCACTTGGTTGCAGGAGTGGGATTGGAAAAAATGGGGGAGAAGCTAGTGATTCTCTGAGATAGTTCAGGCGTGAACAGTTGATTCAGTGTGCCGTGATTTTCATAAGTGCAAATGTTGGTGAGACTGCGTTATTTTTCCGATTTTGAAGGAAGTAGTGAATTCAGGATTTATATCTAGCGGTTAGTCAAAGTGTCCTTGAGATGGAAGTACTTTAGTAGGAACGTGTTAATAACATTATTGGCATGTGTAAGTTGTTGCATTGTTGTTACTAATTATTGAAGTTGCAGGTGATGAGTTATGTTGTATTCCATCTATAATTGGCAATTATTAAGTTGTAGGCTTATGGCGAATGTTGAATTAAGTTGAATTATTAAGTTGTAGGCTTATGATCAATATTGAATTAAGTTGAATTATTAAGTTGTAGGCTTATGGGCAATGTTGAATTAAGTTGAATTATTAAGCTTTAGGCCTATGGCCATTATTGAATTATTATTAAGTTATTGTTGAATTGTTGTTAAGTTGTAGTTGAATTGTTGTTGTTGTTGAATGGTTTATGTTGTAGTTATTGTTGTCGCATGCATAGCATAACAAGTTGGCCTGGATTGGCAAAAAATTTGAAGTTTAAGGCTTATGCCTTGTTGATGCCTCTATTAATTGGCAATTTCTAAGTTGGGAGTTCTGCTCCGTTTTAAAGTTGGAGTTCTGCTTCATTTTTAAGTTGGGAGTTATGCTCCGCTGGTACCACATGCATGTGCATAGTAATAAGTTGCATTCCATGTTGCATATTTCAGTTGTTGTGTTGATAAACTATTTAATTATGTTTCGTTGATGTTCTGTTGTGATTGATGTTGTTCAAAGTTGTGAAGAGGTGATTTTGCATAGACTAATTCTAATGTAATATTTACCATATATTAAATTATATAATTTGATATCTCACCCCTTTTGTTTCAATGTTACCCCGATGTTGGTAACATGCAGGTAATCCAGAGTGAAGATGATTTACCTTCAATAGTTCGAGTCGGTGTCATTGCTCTGATACGTAACACTCGAGGGGATGAATGCTTATTGTTTTATTGTTTTTATTATTCCAGTTGATTGAACTTTAAGTTGGTGTTCTTTAAATTCTTGTTGTTTTAAAGTTGTTTAAGTTTGACAAAGATGTTATGTCCTTTTAAGTTGAATATTATGAATCTACTGCGTACTTATGAAAGTTGTTGGTTTTAAAGGACTAAATTATGTTGTTCATTCGTGTTTATATGTTATGTATATGTTTTACATGCGATTAAATACCATTGTAATAAGTTGAAATTGTAGCATCCTGATATGTATGATGGAATTTTCTAACTCTGATTTTTATAATAATCGTCGGGTATAATTGAGGTGTTACATTAGTGGTATCGGAGCAAGTCGGTCCGTCGGGCCAAGTTGTCTAATGTTGTTTATTCCTTAGTATGCGACAAGTGTGTGAAACACTGTCGGTGCTTGCTTTCTTTTATAATCGATTGTATGCAGGATTTGGTTTGTAGATAATTAGGGGAGAAGATTTGTTCTCAGATATGTTTCGGTTGTAATATGTTAGTTCAGTATGTTGTTGATGGCGACAATGCGAGTATTTGTTGAAGTTTTGTTGTTTCCCAAATTTGAAGGTGACATGGATTCAAGATTTTCTTTGTTAATCAAGTTGGAGCGTCTTGAGGGAGGATGATTAGAACTTGTTAATGTTTACTTCTCTAAGGATGAGGAGCGAGGTAATGGTTGTTGATATACGAGTAGAGTGTAAATCCCTGATGTTTCTAAAGGTGATTGTTAAGTAACAAGGATAATTTTTAGAAGATGGAATTTAGAAAGTTGCGATGTTTCAGCGCTGTTGGTGGACTGTGAAGTTGTCGGTTTGAGTATCCCTTGCGTAAGATGTCGATGTTTGGATGGTGATAGAGTGATAGATTCTTATAGACATTTTCGTGGGATCCTTGTGAGTGATTGTAAAAGTTTTTGAAGTTGTTGGAATGTTTTAAATTGCGAGTTAGAGTCAGAAATGCAAGGAGATGAGTATGATTTCAAGGATGGTAAGTGTTGGTATTGATACGAAGAAATTATGTTTTGATGTTATTGTAAGGTTTGTATTATTATGTCGCTGCATGACGTCGGTGTTTGGATTTTTAGATAACTTTAGAAATTTATATCTTGTGTTCTGAGTATCGGATTGGTGTTCCGTTTGAACCTATGGGGAGATAAAAATATATTTTATCCTATGAAAGTGTTTTCAGATATGGTTGATGCATTCCCATATGGAATAACTCTGAATTCGTTTACGGAACTAGACACTTTTTGGGCATAAATAATTATTATCGCAGTTGTTCGAGACGAGGTCAAGCATAATATGTTGTTGGCGAATAAGTTGAGAAATGAGATGTTCGGCATTAAAAAGGATAGTCGTTCATCATTTCAAGTATGGGGTGTTGCATGTGAAGAAAGTTTTGTAGAACTAAATAAAAGATTGACGACTGCTTCGGTATTGGTTTTGCCTAATCTGAGTAAGTCATTTGTAGTGTATTATGAATGCGTCTAAGATGGGACTTAGTGGTGTTTATGTTAAAGATTTGGAGACATTGTCTTTTTGGTTCTAGATTTGAAGTATTTAACAATCATAAGAGTTTAAAGTATTTATTTGATCATAAGGAATTGAATATGAGACAACGAAGATGGTTGGAGTTGTTGAAAGATTATGATTTCGGTTTGAATTATCATCCAGGTAAAGCTAATGTTGTGGCTGATGCTTTAAGTCGAAAGAATTTACATATGTCAGCAATGATGGTTAAAGAATTAGATTTAATTGAACATTTCAGAGATATGAGCTTAGTTTGCGAAGTGACACCGAAGAGTGTTATGTTGGGGATGTTGAAGATTAACAATGATTTTTTGGACAGTATCAAAGAAGCTCAGAAGTTAGATGTGAAATTGGTAGATTTGGTGGTTGGACTCGATCAGTTTGAGAATGATGATTTCAAGTTAGATGCGTAGGGTGTGTTGAGATTCCGTAATCGAATTTGTATTCCTGATGATGCAGAAATGAAGAAAGTAATTCTTGAGTTGGAGGATACTTAACCTTCGTGTGAGGCTAAGTGGGTGTATTGTAGACCGTGTAATATGTTAAGCGTTGGTGTCTCATTGATAAAATTGAATGAGAGGGAAATTGTGGAAGTATTTGTAAACCTCATTAGAAATTATTAGATTATGGTGTGTTAGGTGACTTGAGTAAAAGTTCTAAAGGAACACTATTATAGTTTGGTAACGATGGTTTATAGTCAATTATGGTTGTTGGCTATCTATTGACAAATTGAGGAACTGATCACTCTTAATATCTTGTTGATAGTAGACGAGATCGTGTTGGATGGTATAGATTTATCTTACCGTCTTAATGGTGTGTAAAGTTATTGATGTTATATTATGCTGATAGTCGCTCACCAGTTTATGTGAATTAATAGAGGAGTGGCTAGGAAAGAGTTGAGACGTATTGGACAATTCGAAGTAGCGGGTTTTTATACGAACTAACGTCACAAAGTAAAAGATTAAGAATATCAAGTGAACAACGATTTTTTTTTGTGGATGTCAAAGAAAGTCTGAAACTAGATTGAAACTTGTAAATCATATAATTGATGGAAATTTTAATGAGGACGGTGACTTAAGATGGATTATCCGAGTTGCGCAGCTGAAGCGTGATGTGGCGCATTTTCTATGCGTGTACGACTCGTTAGAAGTGAAGGACTAAATATCAGAATCCTATGGGAATGATATATTTTAATCTACATGTTTGATTTGGTGGATTGTTAATATAGGGATGATGTTCCAGGGTATTCGGTTTCTCGTAAATATTCTCTGATTTATAAGGATATTATTGTGGTTATCGGTTGATGGTGAGTTATGTGTATATTTGTTGACTTATAAAGTTAAGTTAATATTATAATGATTTTGTTCCCGTTGTTGTGATGTTGTTGTTGGTTACCGTAAGTGATGGATAGTACTTCATACAATGGCGAAGTTGATTATGTTGACTATGTTGATGTCACTATAAGGGTGATACGACTATATGAATAGAGTTGTTGATATGTTATTGATAATTGACACACACACACACACACACACACACACACACACACACACACACACACACACACATATATATATATATATATATATATATATATATATATATATATATATATATATATATATATATATATATATATATATATATATATATGTGTGTGTGTGTGTGTGTGTGTGTGTGTGTGTGTGTGTGTGCGTGTGTGTGTGAATGGAATTATGTATGTGTTTTGGTGTTGAAGATGTTGTTAAGATTATAATGTAATGTTGTATATCCAAGTATAAGTGTGTTATGGTTGTTACTATTTTAAATGTTGATATGTCAAGATATTGTCAAAGTGGTTGATAAGTTGTTGACGATTATGTCGCGGAGGTGTTGAATGATTAACATGCGTGTATTTGATTTAAATCGTGTTGAGTTATTGTCAGGTCGAGAAAGTGGTGGTCAAAGTGTTTCCAGCCACGACTTAGGGATCAGAAAGTGTGATGCGAAATTCACATTAAGAGTGGTAGTATCGAGTAGATTTTTGAGGACGAAAATATTCTAAGTGAGGGAGAGTTGTAACGCCCGATAATTTAATTAATTATTTAATTAAATTATTTTTGGATTATTTGTTGAAGTTATGAGATGTTGAGAATTGTTAGTATAAGTTGCTAGATTATTAATTAATTAATTATTTGATTAATAATAATAATAATAATGTTGGAATTAATTGTATTAGTTGTTAGGCTTGTTTTGGTTGTATGTAGTACTAAGGGAGTGTGAGAATTAAGCCCAATAGAAATAATTCTATTATTATTGAGTTTAGTTATAATAATAAAAAATAGGTTTTTGTCAAGAAGAAGAGGAATAAGGGTTGGAAGAGAGAAAGAGAACGTGGAAGTTGCAGAGAAGAAGGAAAAGAGGCAAAGAGGGATTCGATTAGAAAATCGTAGAGTGACCTTCAATCCAAGGTAAGGGTGGGGTTCTGACTCTATAATTAGGTATATGATTCATGTTATGTGGGAATTGGGTTGTGTGAAATTGTTACTGTATGTGATGGTTTTATGAATAAATTGTTGTTTGGCATCTGTGGTAATTGTGCTCACATTGCAGCGATTCGATCGATGAATTGCGTGTTGGAATTTTTTATGTATTGATGTGGGTACAGTTATTATATTGATGTGAATAGTTGTTGTGTTGGTCTGAGATCGTGGGAATGGAAAGAATCACTGATCGCAAGAAATTTGGAATGAAGTTGCAGAATTGCAACTGGAATTATGGACATGTGTCGAGCGGCACATGTGTTAATAAAGGGTGCCACCGGCACCATGCTTTTGTCCCGAGGGGCACGGTTTGCATGCCGAGGGGCATGGATCCCAATTACAGTATCTCCTTTAGGTGTTTTTGTGTTTATTCTGGGTGTCTATTACCTTAGCATGTTATTGCAGGAACGTATGTAGCAGGCTTAGAAAAAGGATGAATAACATTAGGGGTTATTTATTAACAACAAAAGTGATAAATTGATGAATTAGCATAAGTATAGCATGTAATATTAATGAGTAGCAGAGTTAGTAAATGTTAGCAGAAAATTAGTAATTAGTAGACAATGTAATGAAAATTGTTGGTAGTAGTGAATTATGATAGTAATAGCAGTAGATATTTAGCAAGGATAATTATTAAACTGCAGGATTAATAACTGGTATAGTTTTTGTTGCAGAGCTTGTAGTAGATAACATAAAAATTAGTAACTAAAATATAGTATCAGTGGAGACAATTTAAGTAGCAGGTAAATAATATTTTCATTAATTTAGCCGAAAACTAGTAATGAGGCTTAGCAGCAGAATAATTTAGTGGAAGTACTTTAGTAGGAACGTGTTAATAACATTATTGGCATGTTTAAGTTGTTGTGTTGTTGTTACTAATTATTGAAGTTACAGGTGATGAGTTATGTTATATTGCATCTATAATTGGCAATTATTAAGTTATAAGCTTATGGCCAATGTTGAATTAAGGTGAATTATTAAGTTGTAGGCTTATGGCCAATGTTGAATTAAGTTGAATTATGAAGTTGTAGGCTTATAGCCAATGTTGAATTAAGTTGAATTATTAAGTTATAGGCCTATGGCCAGTGTTGAATTATTATTAAGTTATTGTTGAATAATTGTTAAGTTGTAGTTGAATTATTGTTGTTATGTTATTGTTGAATGGTTGATGTTGTAGTTGTTGTTGTCGCATGTATAGCATAACAAGTTGGCCTTGATTGGCGAAAAGTTGAAGTTGAAGGCTTATGCCTTGTTGATGCCTCTATTAATTGGCAATTTATGAGTTGGGAGTTCTGCTCCGTTTCTAAGTTGGGAGTTCTGCTCCGTTTTTAAGTTGGGAGTTCTGATCCGCTGGTACCACATGCATGTGCATAGTAATGAGTTGTATTCCACGTTGCATATTTGAGTTGTTGTATTGATAAATTATTTAATTATCTTTCGTTGATGTTCTGTTGTGATTGATGTTGTTCAAAGTTGTGAAGAGGTGATTTTGCGTAGACTAATTCTAATGTAATATTTACCATATATTCGATTATATAGTTCGATATCTCACCCTTTTTGTTTGAATGTTACCCCGATGTTGGTAACGTGGAAGTAATCCAGAGTGAAGAGGATTTACCTTCAGTAGTTCAAGTCAGTGTCATTGCTCTGATACGTAACACTCGGGGGGATGAATGCTTGTTGTTTTATTGTTTTTATTATTCCAGTTAATTGAACTTGAACTTTAAGTTGATATTCGTTAAATTCTTGTTGTTTAAAAGTTTTTTAAGTTGGACAAAGATGTTATGTCCTTTTAAGTGGAATATTATGAATCTGCTGCGTAGTTATGAAAGTTTTTGGTTTTAAAGGACTAAATTATGTTGTTCAAACATGTTTATGTGTTATGTATCTGTTTTACATGCGATTAAATAACGTTGTAATAAGTTGAAATTGTAGCATCCTGATTTGTATGATGAAATTTTATAACTCTGATTTTTATAATAATCGTCGGGTAGAATTGGGGTGTTACATGCTAGGGCAAGAAGTTTCACCATAGGAATCAATAGGCGTCACCAATATAAGGTAAGGGGGATTCTAACTCTATAAGGGTTTTCCTAATGATGGAGTATGGTAGTGTTTAGGTTCCATGATTGTATGCTTTTGATTTCTCCCTATTTGGTTGTTTTGGGGTTTTACCCTTTGATAATTGATTTTGATGCATTTTGTGTATAATTGATGTTGGATATGTGTGGTAATTGATGTATAATGATGGGGATGATAATCTGGGGTTTGATTGTGCATTTTTTCATGAAGTTTGTGATTTTGGAATTGAGACAAAAGGGTTTTCATACTGCACTTTACATAATTTATAAAATTGTTTTTCACAGGGTGCAATCGATTGCAGCAGAAGAGCAATCGATTGCACTGCTTAAAAATTGGGATTTTTGCTTCTATTTCAATAAGCATTCAATTGCAGCAGAATAGAAATCGATTGAACTGCTTAAAAACGTGATTTTTGGCCTCTGGAACAGGGTGCAATGGATTGCTCACTGTTTGACAGCATTTTGAAAACTTGAAAACTCCATAACTTTTGACTCGGGTGTCCATTTGACGCGTCGTTCGAACCCACAGAAAGCTAAAAATATTTTCTATCTAATAGAAATAATTTGAAAACAGTACGAGATGATTTTCTGGATTCTTTTATTATTTCGGTATTTTGATATAATGTGAAGTTGTGAATATGATGATGGAATCAATGAGATTGGTATTGTGATTGAGTACGATGATGTTGCATTAATGTTTTGATTGTGTGACATGATATGCATGATATGCATGACAATAATGATAATGATGGCCTGTAGTGGTGTGGCATTGATGAGTAATAATAATTAATGTAAATTATGTTATTACATGTCAGTGTCACATGCATTCATGAAGAGAATGCCTGTATTGGCGAGCGAAGCTGTTGCCCTAAGTTGGCAATATTGTGATAAGGGTTTTGCCCAGTTTGGTATCACATGTATTGAGTCAGTGTTGGTCTCTTTGCATTACATTGTGATTGATAATTTTAATGTTGAATATTGATGAAAGTGTGATACAGTGGCAGAACTGACTGTTTTTACTGGTTTGCGTTTTTGTTCGCAAATGTCGCAGTAAGCAAGAGTCGCCACCGACTTTTATTTCATCCAACAAAGTAAAAGAAAAAAGAACATAAAAAACCTTTTTCGAGATGTTTCTGAGTGCGGCGGGTAGATTATAGAAAGGGAAGGTGTTAGCACCCTTTCTATCCGTGGTTTTTCACGGGCTCTTAGGTACTTGCTCATTTTTAAAATTTCTTGTGTGTGCTCGTTTTGAAAAGTTTTGTTTACTTCGTGATAACCCTTGTATCGATCCTCAAGAGTGTGACGAAGTTGTTTTGAAAATTGTTTTTGAAAGTGTTTGTGTGAAAAGTTTTTATTTTGAGCAAGTACTTAAGATTTCTACCTACTCGAAAAAAGTCTGTTCGTTTTCGTTTCCTTTAGACAGTGCTATCCTACTATTAAAGAGTAGGTAGCTCCGTCGTTGGATTTTTAAAGGGACATTCGAAGGGACGAAATAGTATCTGAAGGCAACAAGTAAAGATACCTTAACATTTCGAAGGGACTATCATCATAAGATCAACTCGTAGGAAATTCGAGGGACAAGTAGGGACAATTATCTTTATGACGATTTTTAATCGCAGGTCAATGCTAAGGTATCCCTACGTTCGAGGGACACGACCACTATTTCTGAGGCAACCAAGTGGGGTAATCCCTAGGAGTGAGCATGTGCAAGTGTGCTTGATTCAGTTATTTTTGTCTTTTTTATTAGGTGAGCTAACTATTTAATTTACAGTCTTGTCATACATACCTAATTACTAACACTTAATATATAAAGTGCGAGAATCGTAAATCTACGCTATTACATGGATTTGGGACATTCACATAAAAGGTACAAGAAATAGAAAAGTGGGATTTTAAACCTAGCCTATTACATCCCATAATCAGTTACATTATATACAAAAAAAATGCGAGAAGTAAAATAACGCGCGCGAGACGAGATTATACGTCTAAGAAGAAAAAACCTAAAAAAAAGTATTCTAAATAAACAATAAAATATTTTTGGTTGTTTATTAATTTATTAGGAAAAAAAAGAAATAATCTAGAAATCTAAATTTAATTTAAGAAAATAAATTTGTAGTAAAGTTACCCTAATTTTCTATTGGATTTTAATTACAAAAAAAAAGAATTTGAATCAATCTAATTAAGCTAATTAATTAATTGCAATTAAATATTTTATTATAAAAAAAAACTAAACCTAATTTTTTTGTTGAATTTCTGATTTTTATGATTTTATTCAAAAAGGATCTTTTTGTGAAAATAATTAAGATGATAAATTAAAAGAAATAAAAAATGAATAATAAAAAAAAGAAGATTTGGGCCTGGGGTGATAAAGCAAGCAAGGGGTATGAACTGGAATTTTCAGACCCAGATTTTTTTGCAAGCCCACCCTGCATTTGGATCCAGTGCTCGCCATGTTTAAAGGTGCATCATGGACTTCTCTCTACTGGGCGCTAGATTTGGATCTGAAGATGATCCACTGGCTGGATTTGGAGAGTGTATGGTAGGCGCGCTTGGGATGATAGTACTAGATTTGCAATTAAACATTTGGAAAAATATTATGTAGAAGGCAAGGATCGAACCCCCGACCTCCTACACATGCGCGCCTTGAAGACTTCTCTCTTTGCCATCTGAGCTGGATTGTTAGTCATACATATAATCAAATAAAATGAATATAATACAAACAGAACATTATGCCCAAGAAAATGCACGAATTTTTAAACAAGCCAATGGTATGCTGCCACGCCTTCATCTTCCTCGTTGGGACTGTTGTCTTAGGTAAAGACCTTTACCTACGGACGTTAGCCATAGCTACAACCTGTGCATCTCAACAATCATGTCCAGGCAATATAAATTAGATTCAAGGTCATGGATCAATTGGGTTTGATCCTCTGATCATGATAGTATCCATCTTTAGAGACAATTATTCCTGCATTTGAAAGCCCTAAAATGACCTTATAAACCCTAGCAATGGAGTTTCATCCAACAGGCATCAAAACACGTAATTAAATATGCAAAAACATTCCAAAGGATGATATAAACATGAATAAATACTTAGAAATCATTCATCATGTGTGAATTGTAAAAATCAATTTCAAAAATATGGGCAAACCATGATGTTGCTAGCGCGTGTTTCTTGATGCTTCAGGCCTAGATAATGCTTGCTATCGCCCCAGTGAACGTCCAGGAGTATGATTCGACCTTTAGAATGCTCTGAACTGGCATATGGAGGAAGATCTGGTCTACACTTTTTGACAAAAAATTTGAGTTTGATTCTTTCTCTATGGAGGCAGGTTGCGCGTGAATGTTCTTGTTTAGGGTTCACAAAGCTTTGTTATAAGTACTGAATCAAATTAGGGCAATGAATTTGGAAAGAATCAAAAGAATAATGTCATGGCCTTAATGAAGAAATCAAATCTTGAAAAGTTTCCAAATGTGGATATTTTGTGCTTATTTGGTCTTGCACGAATTTCTTGCTATTATACAGCCTGTATGGATTGTGATTCAATACAAAAATCAAATCAAAACAAATCTTTATTATTTTATTTAATTTAATTTGATTTTTAAATGATTAAAATCAAAATAAATCAAATAAATAAGAAAATAATGCATGGAGAGGTTTATGGGTCGTGGACCAGGCTAGGAGCAAGATGCAAGCATAAAAAGTTAGGCCCAATTGAAGAAAATGCATTTTTGGGCATGATTGACTTTGTGCAAATTTCCAAAAATGGCCAACTTTGACAATGCATATCTCTCTCAACTTTGACCCTAAGAGGGTGTTCTTGGACTTTTTAGAAAGCTTAGGATGTCCCCTAAGCAACCTCTTTGGTTTCATCTCAATTGGATCTTCCATGTTCATGTAAGGAGCTTTGACCCAAAAGGTGTTTTGTTGACTTTTTGGAATGACCTATAATGTCTGAATTCATATCTTTCCATGAGTGCATTTCTTGAACTTGAGGGCTGAAGATGACTTGTAGGGAATTGGATTCTCTTCAAAATGATCCTTGGATGAGAAATTTCTGATAAATTATGAAAAAGTTATGTTTGGTTGACTTTTCTTGAGAAACCCTAATTTAGCAACTTTTGAGTTTTGATGAATTAGGATCCTTCCTTGGGGAATCATGATAAACCCTTGATCAAATGATGGATATTACTTCAAAATGTTGAGTTTGATCAAAAATCTTGGGGTTTGAATGTATGTGGGCCCATTTGACTTTTGACCTAGTACAGTTGATTTTCCAACATCTGAGCAGTTGACTGGGTAAACTTCTTGTGCAAGGCATGAAACTTGGCATGAATGGTCTTGAGAACATATTAGGACTATGGAGAGCATATGAGGCCTTTGGGACTCACCCATCTTGATGAAAAAAGAAACCCTAGTTGGAGGTTTATTACTTTATGAGAGAGTTTGTCTGGTCAACTCTTGGGCATCCTTGAGCAACTAGAGTATCTTAATGAACATATGTTGAGTAAAAATGGGAGGGAAAATTTTGGGGTACAACAGCTGCCCATTTTCAATCTTCTTAAGCCTGAGGATGTAGATTGGTTGGCCTGCCTTTCATGATCCGAAGATGGAAGATGATTGAACACTACAGTGCCCAGAAATTTGCACTCGCATGGAGTAACACTGATCGGTGATATCGGGAATGGGCTTGTAGATTCCATTTGGGAGTCGACAGAGAGTCGTCATAGATGGGCTTAAAGACGAAATCCATAAAAGATATCAGTTGTATAAGAGATTCCTTTGCGAGAATTCCTGTACCCGCCGCTGAGGAGGACTTCACCGGGGAAAGTTGATTTATGTCTTGGGTAGTAGAGTATAGGAGCTTTAGTTATACATTACTCTACTGGGGAATTAACTCTTACTTGAGGAGGTGGAATTAAACTGCATGTCTGGTCAGGGTCCAGACTGCACAGCGACTTACTGGGGAGTTTTGAAGTTGATTGTATCTGGTCGGGTCCAGGCCTAACAGTGTTGTAAACTGTTGTCTTGAGATAAATGAGAAGGAACCTGGATAGTAGGGTTACTTCGAAATGAAAGCCTGGATAGTAGGGCTTATGAGAACGAACCTGGATAGTAGGGTTACTTCGAAATGAAAGACTAGATAGTAAGGCTATGAGAAGGAACCTGGATAGTAGGGTTACTTCGAGATGAAAGCCTGGATAGTATAACTTATGAGAAGGAACCTGGATAGTAGGGTTACTTCGAAATGAAAGCCTGGATAGTAGGGCTATGAGAAGGAACCTGGATAGTAGGGTTACTTCGAAATGAAAGTCTGGATAGCAGGGCTATGAGAAGGAACCTGGATAGTATGGTTACTTCGAAATGAAAGCCGTGATAGTAGGGCTATGAGAAGGAACCTGGGTCGTAGGGTCACTTTGAAATGAAAGCCTGGATAATAGGGCTATGAGAAGGAACCTGGATAGTAAGGTTACTTCGAAATGAAAGCATGGATAGTGGGGCTATGAGAAGGAACCTGGGTCGTAGGGTTACTTCGAAATGAAAGCCTGGATAATAGGGCTATGGGAAGGAACTTGGATAGTAGGGTTACTTCGAAATGAAAGCCTGGATAGTAGGGCTATGATAAGGAACCTGGATAGTAGGGTTACTTCGAAATGAAAGCCTAGATAGTGGGGCTATGAGAAGGAACTTGGGTCGTAGGGTTACATCGAAATGAAAGCTTGGATAAGGGGGATATGAGAAGGAACCTGGGTCATAGGGTTACTTCAAAATGAAAGCCTGGATAGTAGGGCTATGAGAAGGAACCTGGATAGTAGGGTTACTTCGAAATGAAAGCCTGGATAGTAGGGCTATGAGAAGGAACCTGGATAGTAGGGTTACTTCGAAATGAAAGCCTGGATAATAGGGCTATCAGAAGGAACCTGGATAGTAGGGTTACTTCAAAATGAAAGCCTGGATAGTAGGGCTATGAGAAGGAACCTGGATAGTAGGGTTACTTCGAGATGAAAGCCTGGATAGTAGGGCTTATGAGAAGGAACCTGGATAGTAGGGTTACTTCGAAATAAAAGCCTGGATAATAGGGCTATGGGAAGGAACCTGGATAGTAGGGTTACTTCGAAATGAAAGCCTGGATAGTAGGGCTATGAGAAGGAACCTGGATAGTATGGTTACTTCGAAATAAAAGCCTAGATAGTGGGGCTATGAGAAGGAACTTGGATCGTAGAGTTACGTCGAAATGAAAGCTTGGATAGTGGGGCTATGAGAAGGAACCTGGGTCATAGGGTTACTTCAAAATGAAAGCCTGGATAATAGGGCTATCAGAAGGAACCTGGATAGTAGGGTTACTTCGGGATGAAATCCTGGATAGTAGGGCTATGAGAAGGAACCTGGATAGTAGGGTTACTTCGATATGAAAGCCTGGATAGTAGAGCTATGAGAAGGAACCTGGATAGTAGGGTTACTTCGAAATGAAAGCCTGGATAGTAGGGCTATGAGAAGGAACCTGGATAGTAGGGTTACTTCGAAATGAAAGCCTGGATAGTAGGGCTATGAGAAGGAACCTGGATAGTAGGGTTACTTCAAAATGAAAGCCTGGATAGTAGGGCTGTGAGAAGGAACCTGGATAGTAGGGTTACTTCGAGATGAAAGCCTGGATAGTAGGGCTTATGAGAAGGAACCTGGATAGTAGGGTTACTTCGAAATGAAAGCCTGGATAGTAGGGATATGAGAAGGAACCTGGATAGTAGGGTTACTTCGAGATGAAAGCCTGGATAGTAAGGCTTATGAGAAGGAACCTGGATAGTAGGGTTTCTTCATTTGGTTATGTAGATTAGTTGACCAGTTTGATCTTCGGGAACTGATTTTCCATTAGCTGTCTGTAGATATGACATGTATAACTGCTAGAATCGTTGGTGATAATTGTTTTTCCTGAAAAGATAACAGGGTTAATTATATGTGTGATGCATGAAATGCCTTGTGAGATGATGTTCTCAAAATAAATGAGATTATGCTGTATGTGATATGTATGCGCATGTCATGATGTATGTACACGAAATGCTATTGGGGACATACCGAGTCTGGGAAAATAAATCCCTGACTTCTACTGGAGAGTATAACATTTCTGACTGTTGTAGAGAATTGTGGTTCTTCTACTTCCACTAGGGATGGTGAATGGAAATGATTGTGCTGAAGATATACTCTTTGTTGTTTGTGAATATTCCGTCAGGGAGAGACTCTGTTTGAGAGTAGCTTTGTGGGGAATAATTTGGAAGGTGAATTTCCGTAGTTGAAGTAATAGGCTCTGTCGGGGATTGAGATTCTGTATTCATAGAAATAAACTCTGCTTGGATAGATAAAAATTATGATGATCTGCTCGCGATTATGAAATTCGGCTGGGTGGATATAGCTGTCAGGTTTCTGAAAGACCCTGGCTGGGGAGATTACTCCCTGTTGTGGGAAAGCTGATATCAATGCTTTGATTACCTTTACTTTCTGGGGAGTGTAGATGTTACAAAGTCGTATGTACTGATGACTATGCTCAAAAGTTGTCTCTTCTCTGGTACCTGCTGGACAGAGTAATTGTCGGGTTTGACGTTTCTTATTTTTGCCCCTGTTTCTTAAGTTACGAGCAATTTTCTTTTCGTTTCTTATGTAAATGTTTATGAGCAGCAATCATATTCAAATGCATATGTCGAGAATAAACCATTGGACGTTCTTGCGAAATAAAACAGAAAAAGAAAAATAAATAGTTTTGTAAAAATGATTTGTATTAATTTTCGAAGTTGGCCTGTAATAGGCGTTTTTTTACAAGGGGACTGACGCTCTAGTAAGAGAACGCCGTCGTAAAAATAGAAGCTATACAATTTTATGTAAAAAGAAAAAACAACTATGTGCAACAATCCCATTGGGTTCCAACTCTGCTATTGCCCCTATGTCTTCGAACGTCTCATCACTTTGTTGCTTGTCCGAAGTTGATTAGTGTTGTACACCAAAATTTTCCCTCCCATATTTCTAAAGACATTGCAAGAATAATCTCCAAATGGCTCAAGATTGCTCAAGAATTAGACAGTCAAATCATCTCCTAAGACAGTCAATCTCAAATTAGGGTTTTGTGTTGCATCAAGGTCCTTGCATACAAATGACCTCAAGTTCTCCCAATGTCCTAATATATATTCACGTTCATCCATGTCAAATTTCAAGCCTTGCAGAGAAAGTTTGCTCAGCAATTGCTCAAAAGGTCCAAAAATCGACTGTGCTAGGGCAAAAGTCAACTGTGACCTATAGACAGTCAAACCTTAAGATTTTTTGTCAACATTCTCATTTTTAAGGATATTTCATCATTTTATCAAGGGTTGATCATGATTCATCAAGGATTTCTCAAGATTCATCAAGATTCAAAAGTTGTTAAATTAAGGTTTTGTAGGAAAAGTCAACTCAACTTTGACCAAGCATAACTTTCTCATACTTTATGATAAATGACCCATCCAATGCTCATTTTAAATATTATGCAATTTCCTACAATCCATCTTCATACCCTAAGATCAATAAATGCACTCACAAAAAGTTACAAATTTGGACATTATAGGTCATTTTTGAAAGTCAACAAAAACACCTTTTTTCCAAAGCTTATAACTTGAGCATGGAATATCAAAATGTGATGAGACCAAAAGGGTTGGTTATATAACATCTCAAGGTTTCTAAAAAGTCCAAGAACACCCCCAAAAGTTCAAAATTGAAGAAGTTATGCATTGTTGAAGTTGGGCATTTTTCCAAAATTGCCAAAAGTCAACTATCCCCAAAACTTCAAATTTTGTCAAATGGGCCCACTTTTTTCCACTTGATTTGATCTTGTCACACTACACACGTGTCCTATCTTCAGTCTTGTGTCCAATTATTAATTTTTCTATTTTATTTGATTTTTATTGAATTAATTCATTTTTAATCAATTTAAATCCAAATAAAATCTAAAAATTGATCACTTGGTATCTTTTTGATTGATATAGGTCTTAAATATCATCATGGACACAATCAAATCCGAATCAAGCCATATCATGAACAAATATTGGACTTTTTGACAAATTTGGAAGCTTTTTCTTGGAAGATCAAATCATATCTCCAAGCATTGATTTGCAAAGATTCAAGTCCAAATATTTGACCTAATCCAATGCTTATTACTTATACAAGCTAGAGGCACACGAATCAGAACGAAGAGGCTGCAAAATCAGAAGAACAAAACTTGGAAATTTGTCAAAAAAGTTGGAAACTGAAATCACATCTAGAGGCCGATTCAAAACAAAGTCTCAACACTATCCTCTTGCTGGACATCCACTGAGTCTGTAGCAATCAAAAGCAAGGCCATTCATCTCCTAAAAAGCGTTGTAAGTCCTTCAAAACACGACCCTGTATTTGAAATCGCAATCTCTTATTCTGGCATTTTCTCGAAAAATCATTGGCATGTTCATGATCCTTGTGTGATTTCTGAACTTTCTACATTATTTAATTGTATTTATATGACTTGTAGTGCCATACCCGAATCTAGGGTTTTTGGTTCTTGTTTTTAGGCGTTTTAGTTTCAGGCAGAATTGATGCAAACAATGGACATGGATGTGATCAGGGAAAGGAGACGAGCATGGCTATGTTTTTAGATTGAGTTTTAATAGCCTAAAATTGATTTTAGAAGACACCTACGCATTTAGTTGCGGATGAAAATCCGCAGGTAAAATAACCAGGTCTCCACGAGGAAGACGAAGGCGTGTCTCCCTCCTATTGGGCAATTCAAACTTTCGCGCTTATTTTTTATAATTTCTGGCATTTGTTTTGTTTTCTAATATATTAATTGTTACCTAATCCAATAACAAAAGAAGCATATTGGCTCAGTGGCGAAGGCATTAGCGTGAGAACCAACGGGACCTGGGTTCGAATCCCAGGTCCCGAACCTATTTGTTATATTTTTCTTTCAGATATTCCAGCGTATCTCATGCCTTGCAGTGTATCATACTCCCTCAGATCTCAAGACGCCAGATGGCCTCCAGGCCAAATTTGATGGCCCAAAGGTGATGACTATCTAAAGCCAGGTCAACGTGCCACAAGGAATCAAGGAAGGTCAATGCAGGCTTGCACGTTTGGGCCTTTGAATTGTTGAACAAACCTCCCAAATCAGGCCCAACACCCCTTGGTTATTCTTTTTTTCTTTTTATTTATTTATTTATTTGTTTTGTTTAATTATTATTTTTATTATCACTAACAAATTAAATTCTTTTTCCTCATAAAATCAAAAACACAAAAATATATTTTATTTATTAAAATTAAATTCATGACTTTATTTTGGTAAATAAATTAATTCAATTAATTTAGTTTAATTAGGTTTAACTTTTAATATTTTTGCAATATTTAAAATTAATGTAGAAAATTAAGTTTTTACTAACTTTAATCAATTTTATTTTTATTTCTTTAAATACCCAAAAATCCAAAAATATTTTATTTAATTAATTAATTTAATTGTTAATTTAGATTTAATTCCTTTTAATTCAAAAATAAACCAAAAAAATTACTTTCTTTCAAAAAAGGGTCAAAACCCTAAAAACTCGCATTCGCTTTAACTTTTCGCACGCGATCTATTTTACCATATTGATGTATCTGTTTCCCGGAATGTAATAGCTTAAATAGGACTTTATTTTATCGCTTTATTTATTTTTCGCAAAGGGTTTCTTTTGGCGATGTAAATACCCGACGCCTTGTAATAGTTTAGATTTAATTTCCGCAATTTAACTTCCGCAAAATATAAACTGTTAGATGTCTGATAATAGGAAATGCATGACAGGATCGAATGTATGAACTTAAAATCAACATAGCTCACCATTGACATGTACAAAGATAAAATTAACCGAAATAACACACTCGCACATGTGCACTCTTAGGGTACACCTCACTTGGTTGCCTTCAAACGTGGTCATTGAGTATAGGAAGTTTTAGAGGTTGCCCTCTTGTCCAAAGATCATAGTTGCCTCGAAACGGTTGCCTCGGAAAAATGACCTAAGACATTAGGGTTACCGCTAAGGCGTCCTAACATTTCTTTAGTGACCACACGTCCCTTAATCGAATTGACCCTTAAACTCCAACGACGGTGCTACCTACTCATCAATAGTGGGATAGCATTGTCTAAAGGACATTAGCACAAATTGATTCCTTTTTTCGAGTAGGTAGATGGTTCTTAAGTACTTGCTCCTTTAAAAACAAAACAAAACTTTTCGCACTTACACCTTTCAAACAAAAACTCTTTTCAAACCCACAAACACAAAGAAAAGCAAAATTTTGAAAACACTTTGAGCAAGTACCTAAGAGCCCGTGGATAACCACGGATAGAAAGGGTGCTAACACCTTCCCTTTCTATAATCTATCCCTCGAACCTGAGAAACATCTCGAAAAAGGAATTTTTCTATGCTTTTTTCCTTTCCTTATTGGATAAAATAAAAGACGGTGGCGACTCTTGATTATCGCGACATTTTGAGAAAACAAACGCAAAACGCAAACCAGCATTCCAAAAAATAGTCAGTTCTCTTCCCACCGTATCACAGAACTGGCGACTCTGCTGGGGACCATAATAAGTGGGGTGTACCTTAGGATTAGATCATTGTGTTTTCAATTGTATGCTTTGTATGATTTATATTTGTGGGCTTGTATCGGAGTTACTATAGATCCTAACCCGGATCTGGGGATACCCTTTAGGTAAGTAGAAATAAATTGTGAGGGAACTGTACAGCGTAGACCGATACGGTTGAAGCAGTAGCTACGTTGGTGTGGCACTTTAGATTGTACTGATATTCATTGTGTTGGAACGAGGAGAATATGGGTCATCTAAGGGGTCATTAAGCACCAACTGACCTTAGAACCTTTAAATTGACCAACTTGGCCATAGAACAGTAGCAGAATGCTACACTCATTGAGACTAAACTCTCACGATGATTCCGGCCATAAGAAAAGGTTGCTAAACTGGAATTATGACCGATCGAGGGTAGTCAGTGATATTGAGATCCTCTAGAACCCGGTTACTATTTTTAGGACAGGTTTAAACCAACTGAACTGAAAGAGGGTAGTACCTAAGCTCCTTGCCAGCCTGAAATCTAAGGGCTCTCTGTGTGACTTGTGTGCCTTTACCATGTTTGCTATTTGTGGATACTTGTGGTGTGCCTTTATCATGACATCATGACATCATAACATTGCATACATCTTGCATTGGACTAACCTATTTCAAAGACATGAGGGATTCATCTTTGTTCTGTTTTGTAGGTCATCATGATGCTCATGCGTAGGAATACCATCCAGATCAATTTTGTTCAGGTTCCCACCTTGCTTAAAGATTTGGTTGCAAAGATGCCTGATACTACTTCTTTCCTCATGAGACATGGTTATCTTATCAGTTTGGTCACCTCTAAATTGGACGAACAGATGATGAGTGTTTTGGTCCAATTCTATGATCCTCTTTATCATTGCTTTACTTTCCAGGACTACCAGTTGGTCCCCACCCTAGAAGAATTCTCTGAGCTGCTCGGTATCTCTGTTCTGGAGCAGACCCCGTTTACTGGTTGGGAGAAGATTCTTAGGCCCGAAGAGATTGTTGCAGCCTTTCATATGACCAAGGAAGAGGTAATGACTAATTGGGAGACTAGAAGTGGAGCAAAGGGCTTTCTGACTAAGTTCTTGGTTGGTAAGGGTAATTACTTCTGGGATAGTCTAGACTTCAAGGAATTCGAGGATATTCTAGCTCTTTTGATTATGGCTTGGTATTGTTCCTGAACTCTGACTCCTTTGTTGATATGAATGCGATAAAAATCTTTATCTCTCGCAATCCTGTACCCACTCTCTTGGGTGACATCCTGCATCAGCTCTATGCTCGTACTGCCTGAAAGCGGGGGACCTTGATGTGCTGTGCTCCATTATTGGCGAGGTGGTTTATTTCGCACCTCCCCAAGTCAGTGCTGAAGAATAAAGAAGGCATGGGCTGGGCTTATAGAGTTATGTCTCTTTCTCATAATGACGTTATCTGTACTCTCAAGGGTATGGATGAAGAGGCTATCATTTTTCACTGTGGGAAGTATCCCAATGTTCCACTGTTAGGAACCCATGGAGGAATTTCTTACAATTCGTGCTTGGCTCTATGTCAGTTTGGGCGTGCCAAAAGAGAAGGACCTCATGAGATGCTAATGCCTAGTATCATCTTTGATTTTCAAGGGGATAGCGATGAGCAACGTCGCAGATTCATAAAGGCCTGGGATAGAGTTCACATATCTGATCCACACGAGCTGGGTCCAAAGACTTCGCTTCCAATGGAGCCATATCTCAGATGGGTCCGTACCCGTGCCCAAAAGCTGGGTATGCCATATGAAGTTGTTCGGCCTATCATTGTTGAAATTTCTAATGAAGAAGGGGTTCTTCCAACCATCCTCCATCCTTATATTCCCACTGACATTGGGGCACTGAAAAGGTCTTGGATGCGACTGAGGGAAGAAAAGGGTACTTACCGAGAGAAGTTCAACGAGCAAGAGCAGAAGATCCAGAAGTTGACTAGGCAATTGGAGAACAAGCGGATTCTCAACGACTATGTCCGCACTGATAAGAAGAGACCATGGGAGCACTGATTGACCATTGATTTGTTTCCTTTCCAGTTTTATCTACTTTTCAGTATTTCCATTCTTGTAACGCCTTAAGGGTAATTTGTTGAACAATTTGAATTCCAAAGTTTACTTAATAAAAGTGTGTTTCCTTTTTGGTTTACAAATTTGAATCTCTCGATTGTCTTTGAAATCATAATCATACGCATTTCATCCCATGCACTCCATAACAGGTACCCATTACAGGTCTCTTATCTTCTTCACTGTTTATTTCAGCACTCATCATGACTGATGAACCTTCAACTGAGCAAGCCATTAAGGCCCTCCAGGCCTAGAATGCCCAATTTCAAGAGATGTTCATGAATCTAGCTAAGGGTCAGCAAGATCTGAAGACCCTGATTCTGAAAGAGAAGAAGAAGAAGAAGAAGAAGAAGAGGACAATCCTGTTTAACACATGGCATAGGTTTGGAAACATGCTACAGAATGAAGTTGATTTGACTACCTCATCTGGAGGGAAAGATAGTCAAGAAGAAAGGAGGGCTCCTAGCCCTGTGGTCTCCGACAATGAGATGGACTTCGATGAAGAACAGTATCCTCCTGCTGAGGATAGATACAAGCAACTGGAAGACCGGTTGAGTTCTATGGAAGTTCAGAAGGTTCCCGGTCTGGACTTTGGTGATCTGGGTCTATCATCTGGGGTGGTGATTCCCCACAAATTCAAGGCACCAGCCTTTGCTAAGTATGACGGAGTTTCTTATCCAAAGTTGCACCTCCGGTCATATGTGAGGAAGATTCAGCCGTACACCGCTGATAAGAACTTATGGATCCATTTCTTTCAAGACAGTCTCTCAGGGACTCAGCTTGAGTGGTTCTACCAGTTAGACGGAGCCAGTATCCGCAGTTGGGAAGATTTGGCTACTGCTTTCTACAGGTAGTACCAGTACAACTCTGACCTCGCTCCCACGCGTACCCAACTCCAGGGTATGTCAATGGGAACGGGTGAAGGATTCAAAGATTATGCTCAGAAGTGGAGGGACCTCGCCGGTAGAGTGCAACCACCCTTGGCTGATCGGGAGCTAGTTGATATGTTTCTGGGGACCCTGTCTGGTCCATTTTTTAACCATTTGATTGGAAGCTCTTCATCTGGGTTTACAGAGCTTATTTTGACCAGTGATAGGATTGAGGTTGGTATTAAGGCTGGTAAGATACAAAAGGGTGCCTCATCGAGCACCGAGAAGAAGCCATTTAAGAAAGAGTCCAGTGTTGTCTACAGTTCGAGAAACCAGAATAGACCTAAACATCGCAAAGCAGTTAATGCGGTTGTTATTTCAAAACCTACTAGGGCTCCTCAGTACAATAATCAACAGAAGGACGAGAGGCCTCGAAGTCAATTCACTCGTCTCAGCATGACCTTATCTCAGATTCTGCCACAGTTGTTGAAGACCAACCTGGTGATTCCAAAGGAAGCCCCAAAGAATCCAAATACAACATCACCAAAGTACAACCCTAATGCCCGCTGTGCTTTTCACTCTGATAGCCCGGGGCATAATACAGATGATTGTTGGGTTTTGAAGAATGAGGTACAGGACTTGATTGATGCGAAAGAGATTGAGTTCGGAGCACCAGAAAAGCCTAAGCAAGATGCAGGGGTGAATGCTATCGGGGATGACGATGATGAAGAGTTTGATATCGACAGTTGGATCTACCCGACTGCCAATGGTGGATTAAGCAACTGGACAGCGAAGGATTCCATGCCCGTTTATGTTATCACCCAGTAATGGAACTTTTTGTTTTGAATATGTAACAGACAATGTTTTAAACTTTACGGCCCGGTGTCTTACCCGGGGCATCGTGGCTTCATTTGTGAGGGCTTTATGTGTGTCATTTTCATATATCATTAATAAAAGCATTGGACGTTCTTGCATTTCAAATTTTGCGCTCCTTGTTTTTCTTTATTATATATTGCAAAACAGCTATTTTACACACACTCACCTATACAGGTCCACATCCACTCTGGATCTCACTGGTAACGACTCTGCTACAACCAGTTATGACTTCGAAAATCCGATCAACTTAGTCGAAGACGAAGGTGAAGATGATTGTGAAGTGCCTGGAGAACTTGCAAGACTGTTACTCCAAGAAGAGAGGGCTATTCAGCCACATGAAGAGCCGGTAGAATCAGTGAATCTGGGTACTGAGACAGACAAAAAAGAGGTCAAGGTTGGTGCCAATCTGGAGCTTAGTGTGAAACAACGGTTGATTCAGATGCTGCGTGACTATGTTGAGATCTTTGCCTGGTCTTACGAAGATATGCCTGGGTTGGATACCGATATTGTGGTTCATCGCCTGCCTACCAAGGAAGACTGTCCTCCCGTGAAACAGAAGGTCCGCCGAATGCGTCCAGAGATGTCTGAGAAAATCAAGGCTGAAGTTATGAAACAGTTTGACGTCGGTTTTCTAGCAGTTACTTCTTACCCGCAGTGGGTTGCCAACGTAGTTCCAGTGCCGAAGAAGGACGGTAAGGTTTGAATGTGTGTCGACTATAGGGATCTGAACAGGGCAAGCCCCAAGGATGATTTCCCTCTACCTCATATCGATGTTCTGGTTGACAACACCGGGCAGCATAAGGTATTCTCCTTTATGGATGGTTTCTTCGGTTATAATCAGATTAAGATGGCTCCCGAAGATATGGAGAAGACAACCTTTGTTACTCAGTGGGGTACCTTTTGCTACAAGGTCATGCCTTTTGGACTGAAAAATGCTGGGGCAACGTATCAGCGTGCCATGGTTGCTTTGTTTCATGACATGATCCATCATGAGATTGAAGTATACGTCGATGATATGATTGCAAGATCTCAAACTGAGGAAGAACACCTTGACCATCTGCAGAAGCTGTTTGACAGGCTAAGGTTGTACAAGTTGAGGTTAAACCCGAACAAGTGCACCTTCGGGGTGAGATCTGGTAAGCTACTGGGTTTCATCGTCAGCAACAAAGGTATTCAAGTGGATCCTACAAAAGTGAAAGCTATACAGGAAATGCCAGCTCCCAGAACAGATAAAGAAGTCAGAGGCTTCCTGGGACGACTGGACTACATTGCCCGATTCATCTCGCACCTGACTGCTACTTGTGAGCCAATCTTCAACTACTGAAGAAAGATCAAGTAGTACGTTGGAACAATGAATTCCAGGATGCTTTCGAAAGGATCAAAGAGTATATCCAAGAGCCACCTATTCTAATTCCACCAGTTGAAGGGAGACCTCTGATCTTATACTTGACAGTACTCGATAACTCAATGGGGTGTGTGTTGGGTCAGCATGACGAGTCTGGCCGAAAAGAGCATGCTATTTATTACCTTAGCAAAAAGTTTACCGACTGTGAGACCCGATACTCACTGCTCGAGAAAACTTGTTGCGCTTTGGCATGGGCTGCTCGCCGGCTAAGACAGTATATGTTGACTCACACTACTCTATTGATTTCAAAGATGGATCCAATCAAGTATATCTTCGAAAAGCTTGCCTTGACCGGAAGAATAGCAAGATGGCAGATGATCTTGACTGAGTATGACATCCAATATACGACCCAAAAGGCAATCAAGGGAAGTGTGTTGGCAGACCATTTGGCATACCAGGCAGTGGATGATTACCAGTCTATGAACTTTGAATTCCCGGACGAGAATATCATGTTGGTAATTGATTGTGATATACCTGGACCGGATGAAGGATCTGAGGAAGGATCCTGATGGTCTATCTAATTTGATGGAGCTTCGAACGCTTTGGGTAATGGCATTGGCACTGTGATCACATCTCCTAAAGGCTCTCATACTCCGTTTACCGCCCGACTATGTTTCAACTGCACCAACAACATGGCGCAGTATGAAGCATGCATCATGGGTCTTCGAGCAGCAATTGACCTAAGGATTAAGTTCTTGAGTGTCTTCGGAGATTCGGCTCTCGTGATCAGTCAGATCAAATGCGAGTGGGATATGAAACACCCAAATCTTATTCCTTACAAGGAGTATGTATTGACGTTGCTTCCCTATTTTGAGGAGATAACCTTTGAACACTTCCCTAGAGAGGAGAATCAGTTGGCGGACACGTTAGCTATGATGTCTTCTATGTTCAAATTCAATTGGGAAAACGAAGCTCCTCAGATTATCATTGAAAGATTGGACGAACCTGCACATTGCTGTGATCTTGAGACTAAAGAGGTAATAGAAAAGCCCTGGTATCATGAGGTGAAGAGGTATCTTGAAGCTCAGGAATACCCCGAGGGTACATCTGTTAATGACAAGAAGTTTCTGAGGAGGTTCGCAGCAAAATTCTTCATCAGCAATGGTATCCTTTACAAGCGTAACCATGATTCGACCTTACTGTGTTGTGTGGATAAGAATGAAGCAGAAAGAATCATGACAGAGTTACATGAAGGTACTTTCGGAACTCATTCTAGTGGACACACCATGGCAAAGAAAATCCTTCTGGCAGGATATTATTGGTCCACAATGGAAGCCGACTGTTATCAGCATTCTCGGACATGTCACAAGTTCCAGATCTATGCTGATAAGGTGCACATACCTCCAGTCCCTCTGAACGTCTTGACAGCTCCTTGGCCTTTTGCAATGTGGGGCATTGATATGATCGGCGAGATCAGACCTACGGCATCTAACGGGCATCGTTTCATCCTGGTAGCTATTGATTACTTTATGAAGTGGGTTGAAGAAGCTTCCTTTGCTACCGTAACCAAGAACTTCGTGGCACGGTTCATTCGGCACAATCTGATCTGTCGATATGGTGTACCAAAGAGGATCATTACGGACAATTGTGCCAATCTCAACAACAAGATGATCACTGAGTTCTACGAGCAATTCAAGATACAGCATCACAATTCTTCTCCCTATCGGCCGAAGATGAATGGGGCTGTCGAAGCGGCTAATAAGAACATTAAGAAGATTGTGCACAAGATGACAGTGACATACAAAGACTGGCACAAGATGTTACCATTTGCTCTCCATGGGTACCGTACCTCAGCGTAGACGTCAACAGGGGCAACACCCTATTCCTTGGTTTATGGCATGGAGGCAGTCTTACCCATTGAAGTTCAGATACCCTCTCTTCGAATCATGAAGGACGCAGGTTTGAGCAAAGATGACTGGATTCAGACCCGGCTTGATCAGTTAAACTTAATCGACGAAATGAGACTTACTGCTATTTAACATGGTCAGACGTACCAAAAACGGATGATCAAGGCATTTAACAAGAAAGTTAGACGACAAGAGTATCAAGTTGGGGATCTGGTAATCAAGCGCATTATCTTACCTCAAGGTGATCCCAGGGGCAAATGGACCCCTACTTACGAAGGGACATTTGTGGTTAAGAACATTTTCTCAGGAGGAGCTATGATTCTAACCAACATGGATGGTGACGACCTTCCTCACCCCGTCAATGCAGACATAGTGAAAAGATACTACGCATAATCAAAGACCCGCTAGGTTGACTGGCCTAGGCAAAAATAAGGGATGAAAATGAAGAAAAAAAACCTGTACACCCGACAAGTCGAAAATCTGAAAAGGCGGCTTGGGCAAAAATGGGTATCCTGATGGACTGAAAACCCGAAAGGGCGGTCCAGGCAAAAATTAGGGATTAAGGCGTAATACTATGTCTCATTGGATCATCTTACATCCAGACTTCGGTATTGACTATCAAGCTCGGACGACACTAATCAATCTGATTCATCTTCAACCAACATCAAAGCGATGAGATGCTCGAGGATATAAAGGCAATAGCAGAGTTGGAACCCAGTGGGATTATTCACATAGCTATTTTGTTTAGTCTTTCACAAATTGTGTAAATTCTATTATTTTGCGGCGTTCTCTTACTAGGACGTCAGCCTCTTGTACAAAAACGCCTATTTACAGGCCAAACTTCAAAATCAATACAAATTCATTTTCAAAGAAACTTCAAACTGTTTTTCCTTTATCTGTTTTGTTTTGCAAAGAACGTCCAATGTTCATTTTTTATATATGCATTTGACATTAATCGCTGCTCATGAATATTTACATGCGAAACAAAAGACGATTACGGGTAATATCAGAAACAGGGGCAATAGAATTGTCCAAGCTGTATAGTTGCTCTGTCCACCAGGTACAAGGTAAATTCAGCCGAAGAATATGGCTAAGATACTTTCACTCCCCGCGGAGTAAGACAATAATGGTAACTCTCCCAGCTGAGACTTGCAACTACGAACAAATCAGCAATACTCTCCCCAAGTAGAGTTAGTCTACCATCAGCACTAAAAGGGTCTTAATATTCCCCAACGAAGTGTAAGAATATTCCCCAGCAAGTATAAGAGTATCTCCGGCAGTCTTAATCTTCCTCAACGGAGTATAAGAATGTTCCCCGGTAGAATACAAGATACCCCCAGTGAAGTCAATATTTCCCCAGCACGGTCTGAAAAAGCTTCCCCAACGGAGTTGAATCAACATCCCCAGTAGACTCTGGAAGTTTATTCCCCAGCCAAGTTCAAAGGATTACCCCCAGCCAAATTCAGAGGAGTATCCCCACAAAAGTCTAATAGGGTTATCCCCAGCAAGTTGCAGCTGAAAGATCATCCCCAGCGAAGTTCTTTCCTTTCACGAACAGGTATTCAATCCTCAACAAGATTCATTATCACCAGCAACGATAATCCATCCCCAGCGGAGTTTATCAGTGGAATCCTCGGCAGAGCATCTCTTCCCCACAGAGTAATCTCCTCATCAGTTTATTCCCCAACGGAGTTATCTTCTCCTGCAGGATTATTCTCACAATCATCTTCGTTCATCATCCTCAGCGGAAACGAAGAATTCAACTATATTCTCCAGCAACTCCTGGATTTATTTTCCCCAGCTAAAACATTACACTTCCATACATCATAATACATGCATAAACGCATCATACCATACAATCTCATTTATGTTGAGAACATCATTGCTTGATCCGTATCATGCATTGCATATGACTGACCTCTACCTTTCAGGAAAGATGCAGTTAAATTCTCAACTATGTCAAAGGCCTTCTCTGGTCCAGTAAAGTCGATTCCTAAAGATTTTCCTGATACCGATCCAGTTGAAGTTATTCCAAGACCTTGCCTGGTCCAGTTAAATCGATTCCTAAAGATTTTTCTGATACCAATCCAGTCAAAGAAGACAAAACCTCCTCTGGTCCAGTTAAATCGATTCCTAAAGATTTTTCTGATACCAATCCAGTCAAAGAAGACAAAACCTCCTCTGGTCCAGTTAAATCGATTCCTAAAGATTTTTCTGAGGCCAATCCAGTCAAAGAAGACAAAACCAATTAAATAAATTCCTAAATATTTTTCTGAGGCCAATCCAGTCAAAGAAGACAAAACCAGTTAAATCGATTCCTAAAGATTTTTCTGAGGCCAATCCAGTCAAAGAAGACAGAACCAGTTAAATTGATTCCTAAAGATTTTTCTGAGGCCAATCCAGTCAAAGAAGACAAAACCAGTTAAATTGATTCCTAAAGATTTTTCTGAGGCCAATCCAGTCAAAGAAGACAAAACCAGTTAAATCGATTCCTAAAGATTTTTCTGAGGCCAATCCAGTCAAAGAAGACAAAACCAGTTAAATCGATTCCTAAAGATTTTTCTGAGGCCAGTCCAGTCAAAGAAGACAAGACCAGTTAAATCGATTCCTAAAGATTTTTCTGATACCAATCTAGTCAAAGAAGACAAAACCTCCTCTGGTCCAGTTAAATTGACTCCTAAAGATTTTTCTGATTCCAATCCAGTCAAAGAAGACAAGACCTTGTCTGGTCCAGTTAAATCGACTCCTAAAGATTTTTCTAACCCAGTCAAAGTCAATCCAAGACCTCCTCTGGTTCAGTTAGATCGCCGATAAGATCTCCTTGATTTGTATTCCAGTCGAAGTTCAGACCACCTACCAACAATCTCCAAATGTCATCTGTAACCCATTCCCGACATCACAATGCTGATACCATGTCATGCGAGTGCAAATTTATGGGCACTTTAGTGTTCAATCATCTTCCACCTTCGGATCACGAAAGGCCTGAAAACCAATCTATATCCTCAGGTTTAAGAAAATTGAACAGGGGCAGCTGTTGTACCCCAAAATTTGCCCTCCCATATTTCTAAAGACATTGCAAGAATAATCTCCAAATGGCTCAAGATTGCTCAAGAATTGGACAGTCAAATCATCTCCTAAGGCAGTCAATCTCAAATTAGGGTTTTGTGTTGCATCAAGGTCCTTGCATCCAAATGACCTCCAGTGCTCCCCAATGTCCTAATATATATTCAAGTTCATCCATGTCAAATTTCAAGCCTTGTAGAGAAAGTTTGCTCAGTCAATTGCTCAAAAGGTCCAAAAATCGACTATGCTAGGGCAAAAGTCAACTGTGACCTATAGACAGTCAAACCTCAAGATTTTTTTGTCAACATTCTCATTTTGAATGATATTTCATCATTTTATCAAGGGTTGATCATGATTCATCAAGGATTTCTCAAGATTTAAAAGTTGCTAAATTAGGGTTTTGTAGGAAAAGTCAACTCAACTTTGACCAAGCATAACTTTCTCATACTTTATGAGAAATGACCCATCCAATTCTCATTTTGAAGAGGATGCAATTTCCTACAATCATATTCATACCCCAAGATCAAGAAATGCACTCACAAAAAGTTACAAATTTGGACATTATAGGTCATTTTTGAAAGTCAACAAAAACACCTTTTTTCCAAAGATTATAACTTGAGCATGGAATATCAAACTGATATGAGACCAAAAGGGTTGGTTAGAGGACATCTCAAGGTTTCTAAAAAGTCCAATAAAACCCCCAAAATTTCAAAATTGAAGAAGTTATGCATTGTTGAAGTTGGGCATTTTTCCAAAATTGTCAAATGTCAACTATCCCCAAAACTTCAAATTTTGTCAAATGGGTCCACTTTTTTCCACTTGATTTGATCTTGTCACACTACACACGTTTCCTATCTTCAGTCTTGTGTCCAATTATTAATTTTTCTATTTTATTTGATTTTTATTGAATTAATTCATTTTTAATCAATTTAAATCCAAATAAAATCTAAAAATTGATCACTTGGTATCTTTTTTATTGATATAGGTCTTAAATATCATCATGGACACAATCAAATCCGAATCAAGCCATATCATGAACAAATATTGGATTTTTTGACAAATTTGGAAGCTTTTTCATGGAAGATCAAATCATATCTCCAAGCATTTATTTGCAAAGATTCAAGTCCAAATATTTGACCTAATCCAATGCTTATTACTTATACAAGCTAGAGGCACACGAATCAGAACGAAGAGGCTGCAAAATCAGAAGAACAAAATTTGGAAATTTGTCAAAAAAGTTGGAAACTGAAATCACATCTAGAGGCCGATTCAAAGCAAAGTCTCAATGCTATCCTCTTGCTGGACATCCGCTGAGTCTGTAGCAATCAAAAGCAAGGCCATTCATCTCCTAAAAAGCGCTGTAAGTCCTTCAAAACACGACCCTGTATTTGAAATCGCAATCTCTTATTCTGGCATTTTCTCGACAAATCATTGGCATGTTCATGATCCTTGTGTGATTTCTGAAATTTCTACATTATTTAATTGTATTTATATGACTTGTAGTGCCATACCCGAATCTAGGGTTTTTGGTTCTTGTTTTAGGCGTTTTAGTTTCAGGAAAAATTGATGCAAACAATGGACATGGACGTGATCAGGGAAAGGAGACGAGCATGGCTATGTTTTTAGATTGAGTTTTAATAGCCTAAAATTGATTTTAGAAGACACCTACGCATTTAGCTGCTGATGAAAATCCGCAGGTAAAATAACCAGGTCTCCACGAGGAAGACGAAGGCGTGTCTCCCTCCTATTGGGCAATTCAAACTTTCGCGCTTATTTTTTATAATTTCTGGCATTTGTTTTGTTTTCTAATATATTAATTGTTACCTAATCCAATAAAAAAAGAAGCACATTGGCTCAGTGGCGAAGGAATTAGCATGAGAACCAACGGGACCTGGGTTCGAATCCCAGGTCCCGAACCTATTTGTTATATTTTTCTTTCAGATATTCCAGCGTATCTCATGCCTTACAGTGCATCATACTCCCTCAGATCTCAAGACGCCAGATGGCCTCCAGGCCAAATCTGATGGCCCAAAGGTGATGACTATCTAAAGCCAGGTCAACGTGCCACAAGGAATCAAGGAAGGTCAATGCAGGCTTGCACGTTTGGGCCTTTGAATTGTTGAACAAACCTCCCAAATCAGGCCCAACACCCCTTGGTTATTCTTTTTTTCTTTTTATTTATTTATTTATTTGTTTTGTTTAATTATTTTTATTATCACTAACCAATTAAATTCTTTTTCCTCATAAAATCAAAAACACAAAAATATATTTTATTTATTAAAATTAAATTCATGACTTTATTTTGGTAAATAAATTAATTCAATTAATTTAGTTTAATTAGGTTTAACTTTTAATATTTTTGCAATATTTAAAATTAATGTAGAAAATTAAGTTTTTACTAACTTTAATCAATTTTATTTTTATTTCTTTAAATACCCAAAAATCCAAAAATATTTTATTTAATTAATTAATTTAATTGTTAATTTAGATTTAATTCCTTTTAATTCAAAAATAAACCAAAAAAATTACTTTCTTTCAAAAAAGGGTCAAAACCCTAAAAACTCGCATTCGCTTTAACTTTTCGCACGCGATCTATTTTACCATATTGATGTATCTGTTTCCCGAAATGTAATAGCTTAAATAGGACTTTATTTTATCGCTTTATTTATTTTCCGCAAAGGGTTGCTTTTGGCGATGTAAATACCCGACGCCTTGTAATAGTTTAGATTTAATTTCCGCAATTTAACTTCCGCAAAATATAAATTGTTAGATGTCTGATAATAGGAAATGCATGACAAGATCGAATGTATGAACTTAAAATCAACATAGCTCACCATTGACATGTACAAAGATAAAATTAACTGAAATAACACACTCGCACATGTGCACTCTTAGGGTACACCTCACTTGGTTGCCTTCAAACGTGGTCATTGAGTATAGGAAGTTTTAGAGGTCGCCCTCTTGTCCAAAGATCATAGTTGCCTCGAAATGGTTGCCTCGGAAAAATGATCTAAGACATTAGGGTTACCGCTAAGGCGTCCTAACATTGCTTTAGTGACCACACGTCCCTTAATCGAATTGACCCTTAAACTCCAACGACGGTGCTACCTACTCATCAATAGTGGGATAGCATTGTCTAAAGGACATTAGCACAGATTGATTCCTTTTTTCGAGTAGGTAGATGGTTCTTAAGTACTTGCTCCTTTAAAAACAAAACAAAACTTTTCGCACTTACACCTTTCAAACAAAAACTCTTTTCAAACCCACAAACACAAAGAAAAGCAAAATTTTGAAAACACTTTGAGCAAGTACCTAAGAGCCCGTGGATAACCACAGATAGAAAGGGTGCTAACACCTTCCCTTTCTACAATCTACCCCCCGAACCCGAGAAACATCTCGAAAAAGGAATTTTTCTGTGCTTTTTTCCTTTACTTATTGGATAAAATAAAAGACGGTGGCAACTCTTGCTTACCGCGACATTTTGCGAAAACAAACGCAAAATGCAAACCAGCATTCCAAAAAACAGTCAGTTCTCTTCCCACCGTATCACAATTAGGTTGATCGATGTCGTTCGAGCTTGATAGTTGATTTTGAGGTCTGGTCGCAACATGATCCAATGGGACATAATGATATGCTTTACATCCCTAACTTTTGCCTGGACTGCCCTTTCGGGTTTTCAGTCCATCGGGATACCTTTTTTTTTCCAAGCTGCCTTTTTAGGTTTTCGGCTTGCTGGGTGTACAGATTTTTTTCATTTTCATCCTTTACTTTTGCCCGAACCCTTTTGGTTCGCCGGGAAGCCCTTATTTTTTCCTAGGCCAGTCAACCTAGAGGGTCTTTTATCATGCGGAGTATCTTTTCACTATGTCTGCATTGACAGGGTGAGGAAGGTCGTCATCGTCCATGGTGGTTAGAATCATGGCTCCACTCAAGAAAATGTTTTTAATCACAAATGGCTCTTCATAGGTGGGAGTCCATTTTCCCCTGGGATCACCTTACGGCAGTATGATGCACTTGATTACCAGATCCCCGACTTGATATTCTTGACGTCTGACTTTCTTGTTAAAAGCCTTGATCATTCCCTTTTGATACGTCTGACTATGGCAGATAGCAGTAAGTCTCTTCTCGTCGATCAGATTTAGTTGATCAAGTCGAGTTTGGATCCATTCGTCTTCATTCAAACCCGCATCTTTCATAATCCTTAAAGAAGGAATTTGGACCTCGATGGGTAGGACTGCCTCCATTCCATATACCAGAGAGTAGGGTGTTTCCCCTGTCGACGTCCGTGCTGAGGTACGGTACCCATGAAGAGAAAATGGTAACATCTCATGTTAGTCTTTGTATGTCACCATCATCTTCTGTATAATCTTCTTGATGTTCTTGTTAGCCGCTTCAACAACGCCATCCATCTTCGACTGGTAGGAAGAAGTTATGATGATATATCTTGGATTGCTTACAGAGCTCGGTGATCATCGTATTGTTGAGATTTGTACCATTGTCAGTAATAATTCTCTCCCGCACACCATACCGACAGATTAGATTATATCGGATAAATCGCGCCACAACGTTCTTGGTCACAGTAGAAAAAGAGGCCGCCTCAACCCATTTTATGAAGTAATCTATGGCCACCAGGATGAAGCGATGTCCATTGGAAGCGATAGGCCTGATTTCTTTGATCATGTCAATGCCCCACATTGCAAAAGGCCACTGAGTTGTCAATACTTTCAAAGGAACCGGAGGCACATGCACCTTATCAGCGTAGATTTGGAACTTATGACAAGTTCGGGAGTGATGATAACAATCTGCTTCCATAGTGGACCAGTAGTATCCCGCCCATAGGATCTTCTTATTCATGGTATGTCCACTTGAATGGGTTCCGAAGGTACCTTCATGTAAATCTGTCATAATCCTCTCTGCTTTGCTCTTGTCTACACACCACAGTAAGGTAGGGTCATGGTTGCGCTTGTAGAGGATTCCATTACTGAGGAAGAATTTCGCAGCGAACCTTCTCAGAAACTTCTTATCATTGATAGATGCCCCCTCGGGATACTCTTGAGTCTCGAGGTACTTCTTCACTTCATGAAACTAGGGTTTGTCTGCCACCTCTTCGGTACCAATCTCACTACAGTGCACTGGTTCATCCAACCTTTCGATGGTGATTCGGGAGCTTCGTTGTCCCACTTTACTTTGAACATGGAAGATATGGTAGCTAGCGCGTCCGCTAACTGATTATCCTCTCGTGGGAAATGTTCAAAGGTTACCTCCTCAAAGTGTGGGAGCAATTTCAGTACGTGCTCTTTGTATGGGATGAGATTCGGATGCTTCATATCCCATTCGCCTTTGATCTGAATTATCACCAAGGCTGAATCCCCGAAGATAATTAAGAACTTGATCCTGGGGTCAATAGCGGCTTTGAGACCCATGATGCAGGCTTCGTACTCCGCCATGTTGTTAGTGTAGTTGAAACATAGTCGGACAGTGAAAGGAGTATGACAGCCCTCAGGAGATATGATTACAGTTCGATGCCATTACCAAGTGTGTTGGATGTAATAGCCCGAGCCTTCAGCATTCCCGGCACTATTACCTCATGATCTTCTCTACCCCCCTCACTAGTAGAGTTTTTTCCTTTCGTGGGAATCGAACCCTGTACCCTGGGGTTCAAGTACATGCTCAATGCATTCCCACTACCAATTGAGCTATTATCTGAATTGGTAGTGGGAATGCATTGAGCATGTACTTGAACCCCAGGGTACAGGGTTCGATTCCCACGAAAGGCAAAAACTCAACTAGTCAAGGGGGTAGAGAAGATCGTGAGGTAATAGTGTCGGGAATGCTGAAGGCTCAGGCTTTTACATTCGAAGCTCCATTAAAGACCATAGTCCATCGGGATCCTTCTTCAGGTCCTTCATCTGGTCCAGGTTCTTCGTAGTCAGCCACCAGTATAATGTTCTCGTCTGGGAACTCAAAATTCATGGACTGGTAGTCATCCACGGCCTGATGAGCCAAATGATCAGCCAATATACTTCCCTTGATTGCTTTATGGGTTTTATATTTTATATCGTATTCAGTTAAGATCATCTTCCATCTCGCTATTCTTCCGGAGAGAGAGGGCTTCTCGAAGATGTATTTGATTGGATCCATCTTAGATATCAACAAAGTAGTGTGGGTCAACATATACTGTCTTAGTCGGTGAGAAGCCCATGCCAAAGCGCAACAAGTTTTCTCGAGCAGTGAGTATTGTGTCTCACAGTCGGTAAAATCTTTGCTAAGGTAGTATATTGCATGCTCTTTTTGACCAGACTCGTCATGCTGCCCCAGCACACACCCCATTGAATTGTCTAGCACTGTTAAGTACATATCAAAGGTCTTCCTTCAACCAGAGGCATCAGAATTGGCGGTTCTTGGAGATATTCTTTGATCCTTTCGAAGGCAGTCTCGCATTCATCATTCCATTTTACCACTTGATCTTTCTTCAGAAGCTTGAAGATGGGCTCACAAGTAGCAGTCAGATGTGAAATGAACCTGGAAATATAATTCAGGCGTCCCAAGAAACCTTTAACTTCTTTATCTATACGGGGAGTTGGCATCTCTTGTATGGCCTTTACCTTTGCGGGGTCTACCTGAATACCTTTGTCACTGACGATGAAACCCAGAAGCTTACCAGACCTTACCCCAAAAGTGCACTTGTTCGGATTCAACCTCAGCTTGTATATCTTCAATTTGTCAAACAACTTTTGTAGATGATCCAGGTGTTCCTCTTCAGTTTGAGACTTGGCTATCATGTCATCAACATAAACCTCGATCTCGTGGTGAATCATATCATGGAACAAAGCGACCATGGCTCGCTGATAGGTTGCCCTAGCATTTTTCAACCCAAAAGGCATTACCTTGTAACAGAAAGTGCCCCACTGTGTGACGAAGGTTGTCTTCTCCATGTCTTCAGGAGCCATCTTGATCTGGTTGTAGCCAGAGAAACCATCCATGAAGGAGAAGATTTTGTGTTGCACGGTGTTGTCAACCAGAACATCAATGTGGGGAAGCGGGAAGTCATCCTTGGGGCTCGCCCTGTTCAGGTCTCTGTAATCCACAAACATCCGTACCTTGCCGTCCTTCTTAGGTACCGGAATGACATTAGTAACCCATTGTGGATAGGATATGACGGCTAAGAACCCTACATCGAATTGCTTCATAACCTCTGTCTTGATCTTCTCTGACATTTCAGGATGCATACGGCGAACCTTCTGTTTAACCGGAGGACAATCTTCTTTAGTCGACAGGCGGTGTACCATGATATCAATGTCTAAACCGGGCATGTCTTCATATGACCAGGCGAAGATCTCAACATAGTCGTACAACATCTGTATCGACCGCTGTTTGACCTTAGCTTCCATATTTGCACCGATATTGACTTCTTTTATGTCTACCTCTGTACCCAAGTTTATCGTCTCAACTAGCTCTTCATGAGGCTGTATAGCCCTCTCTTCCTGATGTAACAGTCTAGCAAGCTCTCCAGGCACCTCTCAATCGTCCTCAACTTCTTCCTCGGCTTGGTTGATCGGATTTTCGAAATCATAACTGGCAATAGCGGAATTATTATCAATGGGATCCATAGTGGATATAGATCTGCATTTTGATACGTGAGTGTGTGCAAAAGCATAGCTGTATTGATAAAATAAAGGCATAAAAGAGAGAGAGAGAAAAAACGCGTAAAATTTGTATGCAAAGAACGTCCAATGTTTTATTGATGATATATGAAATGACACATAATAGCCCTTATAAACAAAACCAATGTGCCTCGAGCAAGACACAAGGCTGTAGAGTTTAAATTATTTATTACAATCTTGGGAAACAAGTAAGATAATTACTGCGGAATAAAAGAAACTGGTATAAAATCTCTGGCCGTCCAATTACTCAGTCCACCATTGGTAGTTGGGTAGATCCAGCTGTCAAAGTCAAAGTCTTCCTCACTATCTTCAATGGCATTAATTCCACGATTATTGATGCGTAGGGGAGGTCCTCCAGCTTGAGCGCGTCGAACAGCTCTTTGAGCTCCTGAAGTAAAGCCCAAACCAAACTTGTCAGTTTTGTGAGTAAAATCAGGGAGTTGTCCCCAGTTGGTGTACCCACCTTCTTCAACCACTGCTCTGGCGTCTTTGAGAGAAGCCATCTTCGGAGGAGGTTTGGTGTCGGTAAGAGTCTCAGTCAATGCCAAAATCTAGGGAACCTCTTCAAAGTTTTGACAAGGAGTCTCTATGAATTCCCCGTCCATCTCCATATACCTGAAGGAGTTCAGGTGGCTCACTATATACTCCTCTTCTCCACGCACAGTGACAATCTTCCCCTTCACCGGATACTTCAGCATTTGGTGCAGTGTAGAAGTAACAGCCCCAGCTTCATGGATCCAAGGATGACCCAACAAACAAGAATATTACAATCTGATGTCCATCACGTAGAAGGTGGACTCAAAGGTTTGAGAGCTTACCTTGACAGGGATGTCCACCTCCCCATGCACCATTCTCTTCGACTCGTCAAAAGCCCTTACCACAATATTACTAGGATTTAAGGTCAAGCCTTCATAATCCAATTGATCGAGAGCCTTCTTAGGCAGAACATTCAGCAAAGACCCAGTATCCACCAGCACATGAGCCATAGTGGCGCCCCTGCATGCGACTGAGACATGCAGAGCATCATTATGCTTCCTCCCTTTCTGTGTCAAGTCGGCATCTGAAAAACCCAGCCCATTGTCAGCAGTAAAGATGGCTACACAGTCTTTGAATTGAACAGTCGAGGTCTCTTGCGGCACATGCGCAGTCTTGAGGAATGCAATCAAAGCCTTCGCACGGGCCTCAGAACATAACAACATAGACAACATGGATATCTTCGAGGGGGTCCACCCCAGCTGCTCGACCATATTGTAGTCGCTCTTTTTAATTATTTTTAATATTTCCTTTATCTCTTGCTTAGAGGCTTATATCTTTCTTGGTGCCTCCGTCCGGGCAGGCTCACCTAAAGCTTCTTTGCCTCGGGTCCCATATGACTCGATGACAAGATTGACAATTGGAGTAAGAACAATAGTAGTAGTTGAAGTACCGATAGGAATAACAGGTGATATAACAATATGTTTATTGACAGTCCTCGGGGAAATCTCGAGAGAGAAAACCCTCCCACTTCTGGTAATCTTACTGGTCCCGACAATGTTACTCACATCGGGATCAGCTTCTTCATTCCTCATATCTTGTTTAATGCCATAATAGTAAACATCGGTGCCATAATGCCAAGGGACAGCTTTGTTCGAGGCGTACGGGACAGGACCAGGAAAGGTGATTATTAACGGAGCGACTCTTGGAGCGGGTGTAATCCTAACAGGTCTTCTCGAGGAGACCTTGGAAGGATTGGCTGAAATTGTTATAATGGTAACATCTTCGAATGGAACAGTTGGAATCAAAGTTTTCTCAAACAAAATTTCTTTGTTGTCCATCAGGCGTTGGACACCTGTTTTCAGCAAATGGCAACCAGAAGGCAGAGATGAACACACGCGACAAACTTCACCATAACCCGGAAATAAACCGGCCAACAACAAATTCTTCTTAACAGTCATAAGAGGAGTAGAAACTTCATCAACTAAGGTCACAAATAGATCGGTATCAATAACATTAACTCCACGATTATGCTTAGGCATGGGAGCAGTTATGACATTGGGCTTCTCTGGAGCATCGAACTCAATCTACTTGGCTTCAATCAGATCTTGTACTTTATTTATCAGAACCCAGCAGTCATTTGTATCGTGACCAGGGCTCTCAGAATGATAGGCACACCGAGCGTTTAGATTTTACCGAGGAGATGTGGTATTCGGATTCTTGGGAGCCTCTTTCAAGGTTGCCAAGTTGGATCTCAGCAGATAGGGTAGAACCTCTATCAATGTTATGTTAATCCAGGTAAACTTCCTTTATGGTCTTTCTACCCTTTGCTGATTATTGCATTGTGAAGTAGCCGCAGGCCTAGGTATCATTATAGCACTTACTGTCGGACGGTGTTCAGCTCTGCTTTGACCTCTTAGGCTATAGATGGCACTGGCCTCCTTCTTACCAGTGAAAGGCTTCTTTACTGAACTCAAGGAGGTATATTTCTGTATTTTACCGCTCTGAATCCAAGCTTCAACCCTCTCTCCAATTAATATGAGCTCGGTGAAGCCAGCTGACGAGTTGCCAATCAAATGATTAAAGAATGGACCAGATAGCGTCCCAAGAAACATGTCAACCAACTCCCAGTCAGATAAAGGGGGTTGGAATCTTCCAGCCAAGTCTCTCCACTTCTACGCGTAGTCCTTAAAGCCTTCACCTGCACCCACGGACATACTCTGGAGTTGAGTACGAGTGAGGGTAAGGTCGGCATTATATTGATACTTCTTATAAAAAGCTGTAGCCAAATCTTCCCAGTTTCGGACATTGGTTCTCTCCAGTTGGTTGAACCATTCAATCTGAGTCCCTGACAGACTGTCTTGAAATAAGTGAACCCACAAGTTTCTATCAGCGGTGTAGGGCTGGATCTTCCTTACATAGGAACAGAGATGGAGCTTTGGGCAAGACACCCCATCATACTTTGCGAAAACTGGAGCCTTAAATTTCTACGGGATGACCACTCCCGACACCAATCCCAGTTCTTCGAAATCCAACCCAGGTATTCTCTAGAATTCCATAGAACTCAAACGATCTTCCAACTTCTTGTATCTATCCTCAGTGGGAGGATATTGCTCATCATTGTAGTCTGTATCATTGTCAGAAACTTCAGGACTGGGGTCCTTCCCCCTTGTCTCCCTTTCATGATTCTCCCTTTCCTTGGATGAGGAGGTTAGATCGACTGGTTGCTTTAACGGCCCCCTGAACCTTCTGCCCATATTTAGAATACCATAGACCTTCTTCTTTTTCATCTTCTCCTTCAGGATGAGGGCTTTCAGATCCTCCTGCCCTTTAGCCAGAGTTATGAACATCTATTGAAATTGGGCATTTTGTGCCTAAAGATCTTTGATACTTTGTTCAGAATACATTTTTGCTGAAATAAATAGCGAAGAAGATGAGAAGCCTGTAATGGTACCTGTATATGCAATGCTTTGGATGGGATGCATATGCAACGATTTCAAGTACTTTGGGAAATCTAAATTTGTGAACCAAAATGAAATAAAGATTTTATTAGTAGAATTCAAAGTACAATTTCCTCTTAGGCGTTACAATTAAAAATTCTAAAAACTAAAAAATCAAATTTCCCATGGATGCTTCCTCTTCGTGTCTAGATAGACATTAAGGCTTCTTTCCTCATGAAGCTGTTTTGTGAGCTCTAAAACCTTCTTCTCCTGGGCATAGAACTGGTCCCTATAAGTATCACGCTCCTTCTTCAACTGGATCCAAGACCTCTATAGTTCTTCAAGATCAGTGGGCATATCAGGATGAAGAACCGTGTAGGGAATATCCCCTTCAGTAATGGGCTCCACAATCACTGGTAAGATGGCTATATAGGGCATCATAAGTTTTTGAGCGCGGGCTCGTAACCATTGGAGATAAGGTTCCATAGGAATGGAATTCTTCAGCCCCAAAGTCTTGGCGTCAGATCTGTTTACCATGCCCCAAGCTCGTACGAACCTCTGGCGATACCCTTAAACATCACCCTCATAGTTAAACATAATGCCCTGGATAAGTAACTCATGAGGACCATCCCTTCGAGCATAACCAAATTGTCGCATATCCAAACAAGGATTCTAAGTTATGCCTCCCCTAATGCCAAGTAGTGGGACATTAGGGAACTCCCCACAACGGTCAATAATAGCAATATCTCACACAATTCAGGAATACCAGAGAATATCCGTGTGAGAAAGTGACATTATCCTTTGCGACCAACCTAAACTTTCTTCATTCTTCAGTACTAACTTGGGGAGGTGAGAAATAAACCACCTCGACAGCAATGGCATGCAACATATAAGAACCCCTCTTCTCTTCATGGTACGAGTATGGAGAGCGTGTAAGATATCTCCGAGCAAAGTAGGCACGGGGTTGCGAGAGAGGAAGATCTTGATAGCATTTATATCTATGAGAAAGTCTGTATTAGGGAATAGTACTAACCCATAAATTAGAAGGGCCAAGACCTCCTCAAAATCCTGAAAGTCCAAATCATCCCAAAATAGATGGGCTTTACCTATTAAGAACTTGGCTAGAAAACCCTTGACTCCGCTTCTTGTTTCCCAATTAGATACCACGTCGGCCTGTTTCAGATGCAAAGCTGAGGCAATGAATTCTGGCTTAGGAACCTCTTCTAAACCTGTGAAAGGCACCTGGTCAAGAATGGGTATATTCAATAACTGAGAGAACTCTTCCATGGTAGGCACCAGCTGATAGTCTGGAAAGGTGAAGCAGTGGTGCTTGGGATCAAAGAATTGAAAGAGTACACCCATCATCTTTTCATCAAAGCTTGAAGTAACCAGGTTGAGAAGTCGACCATGTCTCTTAGTCAATGCAGAAGTTTCAGGAACCCTTGATACTAGCTCCTTGAGTTTGAGAGGTATTCTCACAAAGCTGATTCGGATAGTGTTTCTATGAGCGGAAGCCATGATCTGCAAAACAGAACAAAGATAAATTCCCTTGGTCCTTTAAATGATTAGTGTAATGAGAATCAAAACTATGTTATGATGCATGATGTTATGTTCAAACAGAGTAAATCACACACAAGCAAAGCACACAATAGACCTTAGGTTCAAAGGCTTGTGTGAGGTTAAAGGTAGGTACCCTCTTGAAGTTTAGTTAGTTTCAAACCTGTCTTAGAAAAGTAATCGGGTTCTAAAGATTCTCAATATCACTGATCATCCTTTATCGGGTGTTGTTTCAGCTCGGACAATCTTTTCTTGCGGCCGAAATATCCCGAAAGTATGACTTCAATGAGTGTAGCATCGAGTATCAACCAATCCTCAGCTTTATACCGAGGCCGACTATCTCACTACTTTCTAATGGCTAAGTTTGTTCAACTAAGATTCTAAAGTCCGTTAGTGCTTTATGACACCATGCGGCGGCCCCGTATTCTCCTCGTTTCCACACGAAGGATACCGGTATCAACCTAAGTGTCACACCAACACAACCATCACTTACACCATATCGGTCTACATCGTAAAGTCTCCACGATCTATTGTTTGTTCCCAAAATAGTGTCCCCAGATCCGGGTGTAGGATCTTCAATAATACCCAAGCAAAACCCTCAAAGATAAAGCAGGCAAATCAAACAAGAAAACAATTTTAAAAATAACCTAGATCCTAAGGTATACCCCACTTTTTTTCCAAAGCAGAGTCGCCAGTTCTGTGATACAGTGGAAGAACTGACTGTCTTTACTGGTTTGCGTTTTTTTTTGCAAATGTCGCGGTAAGCAAGATTCGCCACCGACTTTTATTTCATCAAACAAAGGAAAAGGAAAAAGAACATAAAAAACCTTTTTCGAGATGTTTCTGAGTACGGGGGGTAGATTATAGAAAGGGAAAGTGTTAGCACCCTTTCTATCTGTGGTTTTCCACGGGCTCTTAGGTACTTGCTCATTTTTTAAATTGCTTGTGTGTGCTTGTTTTGAAAAGTTTTGTTTACTTCGTGATAACCCTTGCATCGGTCCTCAAGAGTGTGATGAAGTTGTTTTGAAAACTGTTTTTGAAAGTGTTTGTGTGAGAAGTTTTTATTTTGAGCAAGTACTTAAGATTTCTACCTACTCGAAAAAAGTCGATTCGTTTTTGTTTCCTTTAGACAGTGCTATCCTACTATTAAAGAGTAGGTAGCTCCGTCGTTGGATTTTTAAAGGGACATTCGAAGGGACGAAATGGTCTCTGAAGGAAACAAGTAAAGATACCTTAACATTTTGAAGGGACTATCGTCATTAGATCAACTCGTAGGAAACTCAAGGGACAAGTTGGGACTATGATCTTTATGACAATTTTGAATCGCGGGTCATTGCTAAGGTATCCCTATGTTCGAGGGACACGACCATTATTTCTGAGGCAACCAAGTGGCGTAAACCCTAGAAGTGAGCATGTGCAAGTGTGCTTGATTCAGTTATTTTTGTCTTTTTTATTAGGTGAGCTAATATTTTAATTTACAGTCTTGTCATAAATACCTAATTACTAACAGTTAATATATAAAGTGCGAGAATCGTAAATCTACGCTATTACATGGCTTCGGGACATTACATAAAAGGTACAAAAAATATTAAAGCGGGATTTTAAACCTAGCCTATTACATCCTATAATCAGTTACATTATATACAAAAAAAATGCGAGAAGTAAAATAACACGCGCGAGACGAGATCATACGTCTAAGAAGAAAAAACCTAAAAAAAAAGTATTCTAAATAAACAATAAAATATTTTTGGTTGTTTATTAATTTATTAGGAAAAAATAAATAATCTAGAAATCTAAATTTAATTTAAGAAAATAAATTTGTAGTAAAGTTACCCTAATTTTCTATTGGATTTTAATTACAAAAAAAAAGAATTTGAATCAATCTAATTAAGCTAATTAATTAATTGCAATTAAATATTTTATTATAAAAAAAACTAAACCTAACTTTTTTTGTTGAATTTCTGATTTTTATGATTTGATTAAAAAAGGATCTTTTTGTGAAAATAATTAAGATGATAAATTAAAAGAAATAAAAAAAGAATAATGAAAAAAGAAGATTTGGGCCTAGGGTGATGAAGCAAGCTGGGGGTATGAACTGGAATTTTCAGACCCATATTTTTTGCAAGCCCACCCTGCGTTTGGATCCAGTGTTGGCCATGTTTGAAGGTGCATCATGGATTTCTCTCCACTGGGTGCTAGATTTGGATCTGAAGATGATCCACTCGCTGGATTTGGAGGGTGTATGGTAGGCGCGTTTGGGATGGTAGTACCAGATCTGCAATTAAACATTTGGAAAAATATTATGTAGGAGGCAGGGATCGAACCCCTGACCTCCTACACACGCGTGCCTTGAAGAATTCTCTCTTTGCCATCTAAGCTGGATTGTTAGTCATACATATAATCAAATAAAATGAATATAATACAAACAGAATGTTATGCCCAAGAAAATGCGTGAATTTTTAAAAAAGCCAATGGTATACTGCCACGCCTTCATCTTCCTCACTGGGACTGTGGTCTTAGGTAAATACCTTTACCTATGGACGTTGGCCATAGCTACAACTTGTGCATCTCAACAATCATGTCCAGACAATATAAATTAGATTCAAGATCATGGATCAATTGGGTTTGATCCTCTGATCATGATAGTATCCATCTTTAGAGCCAATTATTCCTGCATTTGAAAGCCCTAAAACGACCTTATAAACCCTAGCAATGGCGTTTCATCCAACATGCATCAAAACACGTAATTAAATATGCAAAACATTCCAAAGGATGATATAAACATGAATAGATACTTAGAAATCATTCATCATGTGTGAATTGTAAAAATCAGTTTCAAAAATGTGAGCAAACTGTGATGTTGCTAGCGCGCGTTTCTTGATGCTTCAGGCCTTGATAATGCTTGCTATCGCCCCAATGAACATCCAGGAACATGATTAGACCTTTAGAACGCTCTGAACTGGCCTATGGAGGAAGATCCAGTCTGCACTTTTTGACAAAAAATTTGAGTTTGATTCTTGCTCTATGGAGGCAGGCTGCGCGTGAATGTTCTTGTTTAGGGTTCACAAAGCTTTGTTATAAGTACTTAATCAAATTAGGGAAATGAATTTGGAAAGAATCAAAAGAATAATGTCACGGCCTTAATGAAGAAATCAAATCTTGAAAAGTTGCCAAATATGGATATTTTGTGCCTATTTGGTCTTACACGAATTTCTTGCTATTATATAGCCTGTATGGATTGTGATTCAATGCAAAAATCAAATCAAAACAAATCTTCGTTATTTTATTTAATTTAATTTGATTTTTAAATGATTAAAATCAAAATAAATCAAATAAATAAGCAAATAATGCATGGAGAGGTTTATGGGTCGTGGACCAGGCTAGGAGCAAGATGCAAGCATAAAAAGTTAGGCCCATTTGAAGAAAAATGCATTTTTGGGCATGGTTGACTTTGTGCAAATTTACAAAAATAGTCAACTTTGACAATGCATATCTCTCTTAATTTTGACCCTAAGAGGGTGTTCTTGGACTTTCTAGAAAGCTTAGGATGTCCCTTGAGCAACCTCTTTTGTTTCATCTCATTTGGATATTCCATGTTTATGTAAGGAGCTTTGACCCAAAAGGTGTTTTTGTTGACTTTTTGGAATGACCTATAATGTCTAAATTCATATCTTTCCATGAGTAATATTCTTGAAATTGAGGGATGAAGATGCGTTGTAGGGAATTAGATTCTCTTCAAAATTAGCCTTGGATGAGAAATTTATGATAAAGTATGAAAAAGTTATGCTTGGTCAAAGTTTGGTTGACTTTTCTTGAGAAACCTTAATTTAGCAACTTTTGAGTTTTGATGAATTAGGAGCCTTCCTTGGGGAATCATGATCAACCCTTAATCAAATGATGGATATAACTTAAAAATGTTGAGGTTGACCAAAAATCTTGGGGTTTTACTGTATGTGGGCCCCAGTTGACTTTTGACCTAGTATAGTTGATTTTCCAACATCTGAGCAGTTGACTGGGTAAACTTCTTGTGAAAGGCATGAAACTTGGCATGAATGGTCTTGAGAACATACTAGGACTATGGAGAGAATATGAGGCCTTTGGGACTCACCCATCTTGATGAAAAAAGAAACCCTAGTTGGAGATTCATTACTTTAGGAGAGAGTTTGTCTGGTCAACTCTTGGGCATCCTTGAGCAAGTAGAGTATCTTAATGAACATATGTTGAGTAAAAATGGGAGGGCAAATTTTGGGGTACAACAGAAATTATGCATTATATTATGATGGATGTTATTTGTTTACTGTGTACTTGAGTAAATAATGATATACCTCGTAGTATGATGGACGAAGTAAAGGTGTGAAGTAAAGAAGTTAATTATGTGTACTTGAATTGTTATCTACTCATTATTATAGTTTCTCTTATATTGTTTTGATATCTCACCCTTTCTGTTTGAATGTTGCCTCTACGTGGGTAACATGAAGATGATTCAAAGTAGCTCGAGGTTGAGGTTAGCTGAAGAGTTATCTCATTTGTGTAGATTGAGTCGGTGTCTGCTCTAATACGTAACACTTTGGGGCTTTGCGTTTTTCTTATTATGTTGAGAGTAAATTTTTTATAACTCCGTTGTTTTGAATTTACCTTAAGATTATGTTGATTTTTGGATGATGAAAAATACCACTCATGTTGAGGGTTGAGAATAATTATTGATTATGTTTTCCGTTGCGAATAAATGCAATGTAGTTAAGACTTTGAAGTTTATAATTTTTGTTACATATCCTGTTTATTGAGCATGTATGATGTATGATGATGTGACATCTTATTTGTTGATGTTTATTTTAGAAATTAATTTAATCTTATTTTTTATTAAAAATTACCGACGGGGAAATAGGGTGTTACATAGTGCCTTGCAGGTACAACCCCATTTTTCTTCCACGACTTTCCATCCCACCTGAAGATCATCATTCGGCCACCTTGCAAGTTCTGAACAACCGGTAAGATCAGTGGCGCCGTCTGTGGGAAACTATCTTCCCCATTTTCTGTTCCCTAGAATATGAAGACCAAAGATCCTCTTCATTCAACAATCATGGTCGATCGTGATGATCACCATCTATCTAGAAAGACTGCACTTTCCCCAACGCATAAGACCGACAGATGTCAAGAACATCCTCACCTCAAGGATAACACTGTCTTCTGCAACACCCAGACTGCATCCCCAGATTCAGTCGATGCCCCCGTTCAATGACTATCAGTTCTTGGATGAGCAGCATCCCAAGAACCCCATTGATAAACTGTCAAAGATTCTACAACCAGTTCCCATTCCTTATAACAACGACCCAGCCATTGTAGCATTGCTCGCTGCCATCAACCAGACTAACACCCTTATCCTGCAGCAAAACTAGAAGATAGGGGCCTGGGAGAAGAAGCATCCAAAATCTCCTCCTCAGACACACCGATGACATGATTTCCTCAACATATCCCCACCTAGACATGGTCGTCCACCAAGAAGGGAGAAGCGCGGCGTTTCTTTCTTCAAGAAACGCAACCGCGCACCTCCCAAGAAGGACCCAAGCTATGCATCCTCCAAGAAGAAGAAGAGTGACCGCCAATTGACAAGATAGCACCAAAGGAGCCCTTCCCCGCAATGAGACAATGGTGCCCAACGGGGAAAGAACTATCACTCCCTACCTTCATCCTATGAGGAAAGCGGTGACGACGAGCCCCACGGCCCGTTATCAAGAGAGATTATAGAGACCCATCTCCCAGTTGGCCTGGAAAAACCACCCCCACTAGGAACATATAACGGTATGACCGACCCTGATGAATACATAGAGAATATCAACGCCCTCCTCGACTACTGAGGGGTCAGGGGCGCCATCAAGTTCAGACTGTTCCCGACTAACCTGAGGAAAGGAGCAATGTCTTGGTATAAAAGCCTCCCGGACGAGTCTACTACCTCCTGGAAATAGCTGGGAAGGATGTTCTCAAGGCACTTCATCGCCTCCTGTCGACATCCAAAATCAGAACTTCACTTAAAGCGATTATCCAGGGAAGAGATGAATCTTTGTGAGCATATATCGAGTGCTTCAATAAAGAAGCAGTACAGGTCTCCACGACCAATACCATGAAGAAATACCTTCTTGAACGTGGGCTTCGTCCCTGTAGAGACTTCACAAAAGCAATGGGCATCAAATCACCAGCCACACTCGACTCCCTCCTCCTCAAGGCTCAAGCATACATTCAATACAAGGAGAAAGAAGCCGCCAACAATTCGAAGGAGTCAAGGCACCGAGAAAGTTCCAAGTCCTCAAGAAGTGACGAGCCCTCGACATTCTATCGGGGGGAGAAAAGAAGTTGGAAGACATATCCCGAGACTCTAAATATTACAAGAGTCTTGTTGATTGATTTCACGACTACACCCCTCTGACCACTTCGAGGGAACGTATTTTGTCTGAATGCGCCAATTCTGAATTGAAACAAGCTAGGGTGCGCTTTCCCCGATAGACACCCTCCAAGCCCAAAACTGACAAGAGCAAATACTGCAGCTTCCATAAAAGCCATGGTCACAACACCAATGATTTCATCCATATCAAGGATGCGGTCGAGATACTAATCCGAGACGGGCACCTCAAGTAGTACAAGAAGAAAGAGGGTTCCCGCGAGGAGGCTGCAGAAACCAAGAGCGTCGAAGAGGGGAAAGAGTCTCCAGACATCAGTGTTATACCGGTCGCCATGAGTATTTCGCGACCAGAAGATTTCTAATTTACAAACATGGAGAACATCCCATCTTACTTCTCCTCTCACACCCCTTGGGATTCATTCCCTGTTGTGATGGTCATCTCCAAATGGGGATTCAACAAGCATACAGTGGGATCCGTAAAAATAAGGTTCGAGCAACTTATCAAAGTCAACTCTGACATGGATGCCACGTTGGACAAGTTTCGAGGAGGCTCTCATCCCCTTGCTTTTTACAAGTAAGAACTACCAGGCAGAGCCCCCAACTCAACCATCCCACTGCTCGTGAGGGCTCACATGGTAAACTTTGATGTCCAATGCATACTAGTAGATCAAGGGAGCTCGGTGGACATCATGTAAACCCAGTTGTTCGCTAATCTATAGCTCAATGAAACCACTTGACCCTGTATGTGGGCTCAGATCTCCAGGGCTTCAACGGGGTCAGTACCGAACCCTGGGGGTATGTCGAGCTGACTGTTACCTTCGGAAGAGAGGTAACTGCCAAAGCTATCAAGACCCAATTTCTGGTAGTGGATTGCACATCTCTCTATCAATGTATCTTCACGAGGCTCACTCAGAACAAACTGATCGCGGTGCCCTCTATCGTGCACCTTAAAATGAAGTACTATACTATAGAGGCTTTGGTCACCAACCTCTACGGGGACGTCCAGGCGACAAGAAGATGTTTTGAAGCCTCAGCCAGGGGTCTGAGTTCCATCAATGCTCAAACCTGAACGACCACTGGGGCCACATTTCCCTCCAGCTCCGAGGAGGGCAAGCCACTGCCAAGGGTCGACGCCATCGACCTCGACATCCACTTCTCTAAGGATGATTGCACAAAGCAGAGAAAGAAAGGGAAAGATCCCATGGTCAAAGGTGAAGGATTATCCCTATCTGTAAATAGAGAGGAACTCTCAGATCCCGCATGATCCATCCCGGATAGAGACTTCGAGATCATCCCCATCAGGAACAATCCCACTAGAGGAGTAAAGATCGGAGCTGACCTCCCCGACTTGGCGAAGAGGCAACTTAAAGCTTGCTTGAGGGAGAATGTTGATATGTTCACTTGGAGCGTATCTGAGATGCCCGGATTGGACCCAGAGATTGCATGCCATAATATGATCATAGACCCTGCCCTTAAGGCGGTCGCCCAGTGCAGAAGAAAATAGTCCCCTAAAAAAATGGCGACTGTCGAACTAGCTGTAAAAGACCTCCTAGAGGCACACTTTATTTCTGAAGCCCAGTATACAACCTGGCTCTCGAATGTAGTTTTTGTAAAGAAATATAATGGAAAATGGGGCATGTGCATTGATTATACTGACCTCAATTGGGCTTACCCGAAAGATGCTTACCCCATCTCTAATATTGACAAATTAGTCGACAACTCGGTCAATTTAAAATTATTATCTTTTATGGATGCATATTCTGGATACAACCAGACTCCAATGGCGAAAGTGGACAAAAAATATACCGCTTTCATGACCCAATCGGGAAATTATTACTATAATGTAGTGCCCTTCGACTTGAAAAACACGGGCGCTACATATCAGCCCACGATGAACAAAGTCTTCCGTAACAAAATAGGCGACATTATCGAAGTCTACATGGACGACATGATCGTCAAATCGAAAGAAGAGATCGACCACACCCTCCACTTGAAGAAAGTGTTCGAGCAGGCCAGAAAGTGTTGGATGCAATTTAACTCAGAAAAATGCACCTTTGGCATACGAGCGAGAAAATTCCTCGGATTCTATCTCACATAATGAGGAAACAAAGCAAACCCTGACAAATGTCGAGTGTTTTCTGAGTTTCTAACACCCATTTTGAAAATGTCCATTCAAATCCTAAACGAAATGCTCACTTCTCTTTCCCGATTCATCGAAAAATCCGCTCAGCACGCGCTCCCCTTCTTCAAACTCCTCCGCAAGGAAGATGCCTTTGAATGGACGGTCGAATGCGAGCAAGCTCTCACCCACTTTAAGCAAGCACTATCACAACCACCCATCCTTTATCGACCAGAGAAGGATGAAATCCTCTATCTCTATCTGGCCGTCTCCCCAGAGGCAATAAGCGCAACGCTAATCAGAGAAACCCTAGAAGGACAAAGACCAATCTACTTTACGAGCAAGGCCCTGTAGGGCCCAAAAATGAGATATCAGAAAATTGAAAAGGTGGCCCTAGCCCTCATCAATACAGAGAGGATACTCAGGCACTATTTCCTGGCGTATACCATAGTCACCTGAATGGATCAACCAATAAAGCAACTCTTCGGTAGGCTTGACATGGTAGGCAAAATATTGAAATGGTCATTAGAACTCTCATAGTTTGACAAACAGTACTGTAATACGGTGGGGGAACTAACTTTTGGTTTTGCATTTTATCACAAATGTTGCGGATAGCAAGAGTTGCCACCGACTTTTCTTTTATCCAATAAAGGAAAGGATGAAAAGAACAAGAAAGATCTATGAGAATTTTTCTGAGTATGGGGGGTAGGTTATGAAAAGGGAAGGTATTAGCACCCTTTTCATCCGTAGTTATCTACGGGCTCTTAATCACTAGCTCACTTTTGAAAATGCTTTGTGTTTGCATGTTTTGAAAATATTTTGAAAATTCCTAAGTGCAGCAAACTTTATAATGATTCTCGTATCATTGAGAATGCATAGAAAGTGTTTGTTTTGAAAATATTTCAGAAGAGAAGTGTATTATGTGAAAAAATGATTTTTGTGTGAGCAAGAGATTACGAGCTATCTACCTACTCAAAAGTATTTTGTGTTATTTTCCTCCTCCTTAGATAATGTTCCCCTACCATTAGTTGGTAGGAAGCCCTATGGTTGGATGTTTGAGGGACATGTGTGGGTCATCGTACAGTCATAAAGGCAACATATAGGGATACCTTTAGCAATTCGAAAGGACTATCATCATGTATTTGTAGGCAACATCGAGGGACAAGATCATTTATCGAAGGCAGCATCGAAGGGTCATCGAGAGACTATGATCTTTATGATGATTTTTAACCGAGGGTCTTTGCTAATGGTATCCCTATGTTCGAGGGACATGACTATTTTCTGAAGGCAACAAGTGGAGTCACCCTAGAGGTGCGTGTGTGAAAGGTGCTTTAATTTCAGTTAATTTTAATCTTTGATTAGGGTTAGCTATCGTTTGTTTTTAGTCCTTCCATACAAGCCTATTAGCATACATCTAGCAGAGTTTATAAGGAAAGCGGTAAAGATAGAAAATAAATTTTCTATGCTATTACAAAGCTTCGAGGAAAGGGGGATACAAACCACAAAATTTAAGGGAAATAGAAAGCAATAAAAAAAACCTATTTAATCTTATTACAACCTTTAGCAGTTACATAATATGATAAAATTAAGGGTTAAATGCACTTTACCCCTACAATAGTAGCGACTTTTGATTTACCCCCCTTTTAAAAAAATATTATTTTCACCCCTTAACAAATAAAGATTCCAAAACAGAAAATCTCACAGCCCAAGATTCCCTTTGAGTTTCAGACGTGGCCTATGACACTCTTACTGACTGTGTAATTAAATGCCACCTTGGATTTTTTTTAATATTTTTTAATATTTTATTTAATTGTATAAAATATTTGCATTGTTAAAAAATATGCATTAGTTGGGTTTCGAACCCTTGTACCTCTACTTGCAAGCCATGCACCCAACCACTAGACCATGTGTTTCAGTTTGTATATTAATCACTTTAACATATCCAAATAACAACATTTAATTTAACCATCTTGGTGAAGAACAACTAATATCCTAACTACTATGGAGGTGGTGGTGTGTTCTTTTGATGGAAGTTATGGATATCTTTAAGCAGTAGTGAGGTGTAGGACTGTGGAGGAATCAAAAGATCTTCAGGGTTGAGGTCTAACTCTAAGTCTCGCGAACGCCTCGAAGATCTGCTTCTTGTTAATGCCTGGGGTTTTAGGTTTTCAACCACCGGTGGCACCACTGTCTTAACAACAACATTATCAACCATTGAAGACATCACTTTAACATCTTCATATTGTTTTATTATTGTCTTGCAATTCACATTTACACCCTTATCCAATGCAATTCTGCTGGAATTTGATTTATGCATTAGACAGAGGAAAACATTAGAAAGTCCATGACATCAATCACATACATAAATAGGACAAATTACAAAACCTCTTTCAACCTAATAAATCATGAACCAAATGTTACCTAGTATATGCTTGGATTTGCAATAGTAAAGTTTGATTTTAAATGAATTGATTTGTAAAGTTGATTATTGTTTGTACACCCATTCATGTGAAAAATGGATTAGATAATAAACTTGAAATCTAAAAATGATGTTATGAGGCAAAAACTTGAAACCCCTGTTTCAACTTAATTCAAAATAAAAATCAACTCTATTTGATAAACTTGGATAGGTAAAAATCAAAAAAAATTTCGTGTTCATAATAACTTTGGCTTCTCAAATAAGTGAATACAACAATCATACACAAAGTGGATATCTGTTTAACTTCTGCTTCAACTTCCACCTTGGATATTCTTTGAATCCTGTTGTTGATATAATTGGTTGTTGAATGTGGAGTAGAAATGAAGTTAGATTCAATCTCACTCAATGGATTTCTTCTGTATGGCGATTCACCTTTTTTCTTCAACAAATTGCGACTAAGTGATACTTGCTTTTGCTGCTAATTTACTGCTTGTTGAATGGTTTTGTTGTTGATTATGTTTATGTAGAAGTGCAAGGGTTTATTTGGTTATTGAATGTTGTTATTTGTATATGTTAAAGTGAGTAATATACAAACTGAAACACATGGTCTAATGGTTGGGTGCATGGCTTGCAAGTAGAAGGACAAGGGTTCGAAACCCAGCTAATGCATATTTTTAAAAATACAAATATTTATACAATTAAATAAAATATTTAAAAACATTTTAAAAAAAAGCCAAGGTGGCATTTAATTACACAGTCAATAAGAGTGTCACAGGCCACATCTGAAACTCAAAGGGAATCCTGGGCTGTAAGGTTTTCTGTTTTGGAATCTTTATTTGTTAAGGGGCGAAAAGAATTTTTTAAAAGGGGGTGTAATACGGTGGGAGAAATGACTTTACTAGTTTTGCGTTTTTATTGCAAATGTTGCGGTTAGCAAGAGTCATCACCGACTTTTCTTTTATTCAATAAAGGAAAGGGTGAAAAGAACATGAAAGAACTTTTTAAAGATTTTGAGTTCGGGGGGTTGGTTATGGAAAGGGAAGGTGTTAGCACCCTTTTCATCCGTAGTTATCTACGGGCTCTTAGTTGCTAGCTCACTTTTGAAAATGTTGTGTTTGTGTGTTTTTGAAAATATTTTTGAAAATACGCCTTAGTGCAACGAACTTTGTAATGTTTCTCCTTTAGTTGAGAACGTATACAAAGTGTTTTTGTCCTTAAAAATCATTTAGAAAAGGGTTTGTGTATGTGTAAAAAATTATTTTATTTGTTTTTTGTGAGAAAGCAACTATAAGCGGTCTACCTACTCGAACAGTCTTTGTTCTTTTCCTCTTTTCCTTTAGAAAATGCTATCCTACTATTAGTTAGTAGGCAACCCTATCGTTGGATGTTTTGAGGGACAACTGAGGGTCATCGTACAGTCACGAAGGGAACTCGTAAGATACTTTAGCAATTACCCTAAGGTTTTAGATCATTTACCGAGGCAACGTCGAAAGCGTCATCGAGGGACTTATGATCTTATAACCAAAGGGTCACTGCCAAAATCTCCTACGTTCGAGAGACGTGACTATTTTATTCTGAAGGCAACAAGTGGAGGTACCTTAGAGGTGTAAGTGTGTGAGTGTGTTGTGTTTCAATTATTTATATTTAAACATTTAGATTTTCTACCGTTTGTTTTCAGATCTTATCATGCAGTCTTATTAAGCATACATCTAGCAGTTATATATATATATATATATATATATATATATATATATATATATATATATATATATATATATATATATATATATATATATATATATATATATATATATATATATATATATATATATATATATACATAAAATAAAAGTGCGAGAATTTAAGCTACGCTATTACAATGCTTCAGGATGGGGGAATTACAAACCAAAAAAATGGGGGATAAACAAAAAAGGCAGCTTGCGCGTGTCCTTTTAGTCTTTCATTGTCATGTATTTATAGGGGAGTGAGGAGAATAAACAAGTATGGAAAGGGACCAAGTCTTAACTATGGTTTCATGACAAGAATCAAATTTTGAAAAAAATGCCTAACTTAAAATATTTTTGCCATTTCCATCCCTTGCATGAACCTGGACTTGTTCTTTGTATCCTGTATGAATCTTGGGCTCCATGTTGGGTCAAGTCAAGCCCAAATGCCTTAGCCCATTATTTTTTGTATTTTTATTTAATTTATTTGATTATAAATTAAATAAAATCAAGATAAATATAAATATAAATCAAAACATGAAAAAATGGATTTAGATGTCCTATAAGATATTATGGACATGTTTGAAGACCAAAAACTAGGCTCATTAGTTTAAAATTGCAATTTTGCTCAATTTGTACTTTTTGAATTTCTTCAAAATTCCCCAACTTGTGCAACTCATAATTTGCTCAATTTTAAACTTTTGAAGTTGATCTTGGACTTTTTGGAAATATCAAGATGTCCTCTACAATCTTTGTGTAGACCATATTTGCGTTTTAAGATATTATCTTGATGTAAGTTGCCTTGACAAAAAGTGTCTTTTATTGACTTTTAAAAATGACCTATAATGTATGAGATCATATCTTTCAAATGAAGCATCTTTTGGACTTGAGAATAAAAAAAAGTTGTAGATAATTGAATTTTATTCAAAATAGGCTTTGGTTGGGGAAAAGTTGATGAAGCATGTGAAAGTTATGTCTGGTCAAAGTTCAGTTGACTTCTCCTAAGGAAACCCTAATTTGACAATTCTTGACTTTTGATTATTTGAGGACTTTCCTTTAGGAATCATGATCAACCCTTTATTAAATGGTGAACATCACTTCAAAATGTTGATGTTGGCCAAAAATCTTGAAATTTGACTGTATGTTGACCATAGTTGACTTTTTTGACCAATACAGATGATTTTCAAGCATTTGAGTCATTGACTGAGCAAATTTGTGATGTAGGGCTTGAAACTTGACATGAACCTTATTAAGGACCTATGAAGAACCATGGAATCCACTTGAGACTTTTCAAACCAAATTTACTTGAGAAACTCCAAACCCTAGTTGTAGGCCTTTGGTTTAAGAGGTGCATCTTGACTAGTCAACCCTTGAGTGTCTTGACCATTTGAAGAGCCTTGAAGGAATGTTTTGAGAAAAATGATAGGGAAAATTTTGGGATACAGCAGCTGCCCATGTTCAATCTTCTTAAACCTAAAGAGTTAGATTGGCATGTCTGCCATTCATGACTTGAAGGTAGAAGATGATTGAACACTCAAGTGCCTAGAAATTTGCACTCGCCTGTGCAAGATGGTGACGTTGTTGGCTGATTGCATCAGGAATGGGCTTATAGATTCCATTTGGAGAGGTGAGAGAGAGTTGTCAGAGATGGGCTTATAGATGCCATCCAAAATAACTGTTGACTTCAACTGGAAGAAGTACCAGGATAAATCTTTGGTTGATTTAAACTGAACCAGCAGAGGTCTTTTACTCATTTTTAATTGGAAAGGGTATTGGAATGAGTATTCAAATGAACTGTCCTTTTAGAGTTTAGTCTCTAAAAGGGATATTTGTTAGATCTCTGAGGGAAAAGCTTTTTCAAAGTAAGCTTTTGAGATGAAATGCTTTATCGAAATCCAGTCTTCGAGGAAATGCTTTTCGGAATTTAGTTTCCGAAGAAATGCTTGTCAAAATTCAATCTTCAGGGAAATGCTTTGTCGAAATTCAGTCTCTGAGGAAATGCTTTGTCGGAATTCAGTCTTCGAGGAAATGCTCTGTTGGAATTCAGTCTCCAAGGAAATGCTTTGTCGGAATTCAGTCTCCAAGGAAATGCTTTGTCGGAATTTAGTCTCTGAGGAAATGCTTTGTCGAAATTTAGTCTTCGAGGAAATGCTTTGTTAGAATTCAGCCTCCGAGGAAATGCTTTGTCAGAATTCAGGCTCCGAGGAAATGCTTTTTCGAAATTCAGTCTTCGAGGAAATGCTTTGTCAAAATTCAGTCTTCGAGGAAATGCTTTGTCGAAATTCAGTCTCTGAGGAAATGCTTTGTTGGAATTCAGTCTTCGAGGAAATGCTTTGTCGGAATTCAATCTCTGAGGAAATGCTTTGTCGGAATTCAGTCTCCGAGGAAATGATTTGTCAGAATTTAGTCTCCGAGGAAATTCTTTGTCGGAATTCAATCTACGAGGAAATGCTTTTCCAGAATTCAGTCTCCAAGGAATGCTTTGTCGGAACTCAGTCTCCGAGGAAATGCTTTGTCGGAATTCAGTCTCCAAGGAAAAGTTGTTCGGTCATGTAGATAGTTGATGATATTCATCTGTCTATAGAATTTACGTAAAAAGATTAAAAAAATTAACCGTATGTGTTGTACCAAAAACTTTTCCCTCTCATTTATCAAATATTTTCTCACAAGATCTCCTTTAGTTCAAGACTGCACTAGGTTTGATCAGCTAAAGTCACCTCCTTGAGCACTGATGACTAAAATTAGGGTTTGAGATTGCACAAGGATAATTGAACTTTTAATGCCTCATATGACTTTCATGGATCATTATGGACTCCCAAGATTACTCATGTCAAGTTTCAAGTCTTGTATGTTGACTATAGTTGAATTTTTTGACCAATACAGTTGATTTTCAAGCATTTGAGCCATTGAATGAGCAAATTTGTGATGTAGGACTTGAAGCTTGACATGAACCTTTTTAAGGACCTATGAAGAACCATGGAATCCACTTGAGACTTTTTCAAACCAAATTTACTTGAGAAACTTCAAACCCTAGTTGTGGGCCTTTGGTTTAGGAGGTGCATCTTGACTAGTCAACCCTTGAGTGTCTTGACCATTTGAAGAGCCTTGAAGGAATGTTTTGAGAAAAATGATAGGGAAAATTTTGGGGTACAACAATTGCCCCTGTTCAATCTTCTTAAACCTAAAGAATTAGATTGACATGTCTACCATTCATGACTTGAAGGTAGGAGATGATTGAACACTCAAGTGCCTAGAAATTTGCACTCGCCTGTGCAAGATGGTGACGTTGTTGGCTGATTGCACTGGGAATGAGCTTATAGATGCCATTTGGAGAGGTGACAGAGAGTTTTCAGAGATGGGCTTATAGATGCCATCCAAAATAACTGTTGACTTCACCTGGAAGAAGTACCAGGATAAATCTTTGGTTGATTTAAACTGAACCAGCAGAGGTCTTTTACTCATTTTTTTAATTGGAAAGGGTATTGGAATGAGTCTTCAAAGGAACTGTCCTTTTAGAGTATAGTATCTGAAAGGGATATTTGTTAGATCTCTGAGGGAAAAGCTTTTTCAAAGTAAGCTTTTGAGATGAAATGCTTTATCGAAATCCAGTCTTCTAGGAAATGCTTTGTCGGAATTCAGTTTCCGAAAAAATGCTTGTCAAAATTCAATCTTCGAGGAAATGCTTTGTCGGAATTCAGTCTCTAAGGAAATGCTTTGTCGGAATTCAGTCTTCGAGGAAATGCTCTGTTGGAATTCAGTCTCTGAGGAAATGATTTTTGGGAATTCAGTCTCCGAGGAAATGCTTTGTTAGAATTCAGGCTCCGAGGAAATGCTTTGTCGGAATTCAGGCTCCGAGGAAATGCTTTGTTGGAATTCAGTCTCCGAGGAAATGCTTTGTCAGAATTCAATCTCTGAGGAAATGCTTTGTCGGAATTCAGTCTCCGAGGAAATGATTTGTAGGAGTTTAGTCTCTGAGGAAATGCTTTGTCGGAATTCAGTCTACGAGGAAATGCTTTGTCTGAATTCAGTCTCCGAGGAATGCTTTGTCAGAACTCAGTCTCCGAGGAAATGCTTTGTCGGAATTCAATCTCCGAGGAAAAGCTGTCTGGTCATGTAGATAGTTGATGATATTCATCTGTCTGTAGAATTTACCTAAAAAGATTTAAAAAATTAACCGTATGTGTTGTACCAAAAAAATTTCCCTCTCATTTATCAAATATTTTCTCACAAGATCTCCTTTGGTTCAAGACTGCACAAGGTTTGATCAGCTTAAGACACCTCCTTAAGCACTGATGACTGAAATTAGGGTTTGAGATTGCACAAGGATAATTGAACTTTTAATGCCTCATATGAATTTCATGGATCATTATGCACTCCCAAGATTACTCATGTCAATTTTCAAGTCTTGGATCACATTTTTGCTCAGTCAATTGAGCAGTTGACCTAAAAAACAGCTGTATTGGGGAAAAAGTCAATTGTGGCCAATTTACAGTAAAACTTCATAATTTTTTATCCATATCAACATTATAAACTCATATGTATCATTTGATCAAGTTTGGACCACAATTCCTCAAGAAATTTGATCAGATCATCAAAAGGGGAAAATGGTCAAAATTAGGGTTTTGATTGAGAAAGGGCAATTTCTGATTTTTGACCTAGCAAATAGTTAATTGGTTTGAGGTATGATCTTAAGAGTTCAATTACATAATTTTTACCTAATGGCATGACTCAAAACATTGCTCAAGATCAATTGACTGATAGTTGATTTTCAGTCAACTGATCAAAAGTCAATTGTATACTGAAAAGTCAAACTTTGACTTTTTGGTCAAAATCAAGTGCCAAAGATCACAATTCATCAAAACATGTCAAAATATTAAACTTGTTCATCAAGAAATCAAAAATTCAAGATTTCATTTTGAAAAGTGAAAGTTTTCAAACTTAGAAATATTTCTAAGTGTTGAAAACTTCATATTTTTTCACAACTTTGAGCCAATTTTTCACCATGATGTAAGATGATTCAAAAGAAACTTTCAACATGGAAGTTGTAGATCTCCATGAGATCTACAACATTTATTTATGCAACTTCTCCTAGAAATTCTTGGATCTCAAGTTATTAATCCATGAAGTCATAGTCATGAAACTAAAACACTTAGTGAAATTTTGAGCATTTTAGATCAGGATTTTGACCTAACTTCTGACCCAAGTTTCACATAGTTCCATTTGGATTTTGCAAAATTGATCCAAAGAGGGGTTGTAGAGCATATTAAAAGCTTTCTAAAATGTCAAATAACTGCTTGAGATCATTTATGAGCAAGTAGAATCGAAGGTCAGAAGTTGGGGTTTCAAGTTATTTTACAAGGCAAATTTTGTGATGAACAAAATTCAAATCTCAAACCTATGCTGCAAAATCTTGCTTTGCATGCCTCTAAACCTCAAGATCTCTCCCTAATCAGAAGATTACACTTTCTTTTGAGCTATTGTCCATTTAATTCAACCTTTATCCAAGGTAATTTTCCATTAATGGCACAAAGGCACCATTGCCATTTACATAAAGCAAGCTTTATGCAAAGTCAACTTGCATTGAGATTTGCACTTGTTCCTTCTGCACAAACTTCCTCTACAAAGTCAAATAAGCATGTTTAAAGTTGTTAACCACTCTAGATAGCTTTGTACTATGAATTGAAACCATGTTTGTCAACCTTACTTCAAAAACAAGTTAAGAAGCCAAAACATGTGATCTTGTACTTCTGACCACCTCAAGTATCCAAACCTTTTCCATACATAAACACAAGTCATTTGCAAGAAAACACACGCATGCTCAAGCCTCGAAACCTCCTAAAACACAAAACCACAAAAAACATCTCAAAACTTGCCATTTCTGAGTTTTGAATCTAATCTCCAAATGTGCTCGTGCGTTTCTTGGCCTTGTACTTTCAAAAACTTCTAAATAACATATACAAACAATTCCAACACCTACAACACGACTATAACACCTCCATCACCAGCCACTATTTTCAAAAACAGTACCTTGCACCTTGACTTCTCCAGAACTCCTCAGCGACTTTCAGCTCAAGCCAAGCATCACATTAGCTTCCTGGGAACTTGAGGAGGCTAACCCAATCACTGGAACTCATCAAAAGTTGCTCAAACTCAAAACACGATACCCTCTTGCAAGGTGAGTTTTCTGACTTTTGAACTCTTCATACAAGCATCATTAATGGTTTATTTATGAATAAGAAATGTAGATATCATTGTCCTGAAGCTAACCATATCCTTAGATTTCATTATTGTTGCTTGAGTAGTTAGAATTTTGAATCTGAACCTCTGAAAATAATTAGGTCAGAATTTGGTACTTTCAAAAATTCTAATTCATCTTTGATTTATAGTTTATGATATCTATATGGTTGGATTCGTATGAAAAAATGGAACAACGTCATGTTTACATTTTCCATTTTTGTTCAGAAATGGTGAAGATACAGGTGGTCTGGCTGGAGGTTGAAGATTAAGTGTATTTAGGACTTATTTTGTATTATATATTTTTCATTTCAGTTATATTAACGGATGTATAGCCACCCCAGTGGTAAGGCAGCGCGCTGGTAATCAAGAGGTCATGGGTTCGAACCTCAGTGCGCTTCCTTTTGCATTTTTTGACATCTTTTTGTTTTTTACAGCACTTGGGCCAGCAGTTTTGGGCCTTTGTTTCTTTTTTTTTACCCTCTAACCCCTTTAATCATTCCCAAACCCCCTGACTTATCTTTATATTTTATTTTTTATTTTCATTTTTTTGTAATTTCCTTTATTATTATTATTATTATTATTATTATTACCATTTTTTGTAACTAATAAAAAGAAACCCAAAAATATTTATATTTTTATTATTTACTTTTATTTAGTTTATTTTTCATAAAACTAAAAGAAAAAAAAACATTTTCTTTAATAAATAAATTTCCCTTTTTTAAAATACTTAGATAATAAAATTTAATTATTATTATATTATTTTCTTGTAAATTAAAATCAATTTAGAACTTAGGATATTTTATTTAATTATTTTTATTTACTAGTTTAATTAAATTCACAAAAACCTTTAAAAAAAATCCTTTAATTTCATTTATTAACTTAAATATTAATTTTCTTATTCTTAGTTAATTATTTTACTTAATTAGGTCAAAAAACCCTTTTCATGAAAACCAAACAAAAATCACATTTCTTTTTACATTTACATTCTTGCATTTTATTTTTTCATTTTTGTACATTTATTCAAATTCAATGTGGTTGTAATAGATAATTAGGGTTTTAATTTCTTGTAATTCCCCATTTGTAATTTGTACACCCCTCCCCTAAGTGATGTAATATCTTAGTATTTTTATTTTCCGCAATTTAAATGCTTTATATACAAATGCTAGTGTGATACGGTGGGAGAACTGACTATGGTTTTGCGTTTGTTTTCGCAAATGTTTCGGTTGAGCAAGAGTCGCCACCGACTTTTTATTTTATCCTAAGGAAAGGTTTAAAAAATCACAGCAAAAACCTTTGAGATTTTTCTTGGGTTCGGGGAGTAGATTATAGAAAGGGAAGGTATTAGCACCCTTTCTATCCATGGTTATCCATGGGCTCTTAGGTACTTGCTTAGATCAACTTGCCTTGGTTTTCAATCGTTTGAGATGGTGCTTGGTGTGTGATTTTGGAAATGTTTGAAAAGATGCCTTGTGTAGGCTACCCTTGTAATAATTCTTTACTCGAATGTTTTACAAGAGGTGTTTGTCTTTTGAAAAGATGTTTCAAGGTTTTTGAAAGTTTGTTTTGAAAGTGTTTGTGAAGTGTAGTTTGAAATTAGGCAAGTGTTTTCTTTGTAAATTGGCAAGTACTTAAGAGTTATCTACCCTAAAGTTTTCTCAAGGATTTTTGTTATGTTTTAAACCTTTTGACAATTTTGTTCCACCATTGCATTTGGTGGACAATCTTGTCTTAGGAGGTGAAAGGGACGGGCGCGGGTCATCGTTTAGACCATAATTGCAATAGTGTTAAATGTCTTTGGGCAATTTTTCTTTAAAAAGGGACTTGATCATTCATTTAGGCAACATTTTGAGGGACTATGATCATTTGATTGTTTGTTTTACCCAAAGAAATCTAACATGCAACATGGCCCAATTATTTGAAGGCAACAAAGTGGAATACCCTAGGGGTGCAAGTGTGGAATGTGTTGTCCATTTTTCATGCTTTTTTGTCTTGTATTAGGTCAAACTACTTTTTGTTCGTTTTATTCGCATGCAAACCCTAACTCTAGCATAGTATATTTAGAAAGCGATAAAGTGCGAAAATTAAATTCCTACACTATTACAACACAATGATATGGGGAAGGGGGTACAAATGTTTCAAATGGGGATTATTTAGACAAGAATTTAAACCTAACTATTACATCATTTTCTTTGAATATTTACAAGATAAATAATTGTATAATTAAATGGAAATTGAAATAAATATGCAAAATGTAAAAAGAATTTTTATGTGTATGAAAAAAAAGAATATTATTTATGTGAAATAAAAAGAGAAATAAAAAGGTATTATTTTTGGAGTATTTTCATATTTAGGGCAAAACCCTAATTTTTAATCAAAAAGGGATATTAATCAATTAACTCATATAATATTTACTATTTACATACAAAAATAAAATAAAATATAGTATATTTATAAAATGTCTTTTTAGTGTTAAATATTGATAAAAATAAAAATATGCATATCTTTGATATTTTTACCCTAAATGTATTAATATATATATATATATATATATATATATATATATATATATATATATATATATATATATATATATATATATATATATATATATATATATATATATATATATATATATATATATATATATATATGTATATTTATATTATTTACAAGATATGTATTATATATATCAATTAATAATATTTAATATTAAAATAAAAAAAAAGTATTTTTCTATAAAATATTTTCAGGAAGTAAAAATAAGATAAAAGTGTATAAAATATATTTGTGCTATTTTAGTATTTTAAACAAAAAGTATATATTTATTTATTTATGTACAAACTAAAAGAAAAAATCAAATAAATACCTAATAAATTCAAAAATGATGAGAAAAAATATTTTTATATTTTTAATATGCTGAGAAAAAATAAATGAGTCAATTAAAAAAAGAAAAAGTCAAAAAACATTAAAAATAAAGCAAATGGGCTCAGGGGGTGTAAAACCAAAAAGGTGGTGTGAATAAGAAAATAACTCAGGCCCAGCCCAAGAAGACATTGTCTTCAACCTTCAGACAAAACCAGTTCAAAACGCGCGCCCTTCTTCTCAAACTTCTAACTCCTGATTCTTGGCTTATTAATGAAAACTCATAACATAAAAAATGTTCAGCATCAAGAGACGAATCCAACCATATGCAGAACTTGATCTAACTCTCTAAGATGAGGGAGAATTTCTTCTCCCCAAAATCCTAACCTAGATTTTCTGCCATTTTCAAACCTTAAATTCTCACAGCTCAAGCAAAAGAAATGAAAAGTAAAAACATGTACATGTTCAGTGGCATGAGTAGAACATTGTTTATTCACAAACTTAGAGCTAATGATGCCTAATAAGAGAGATAGAAGTTCACCAAAATACCTGTTCAGTTGAAGTTCTATCTGGCAATGGGGAAGCTTTCAGTGCAAGGTGATGATTGGTAAAGCTTCCTTGAGGTCCAGGGATGTTATTCCAATGTTTACTTTGTCTTGAAAGCTTTTGAATCGTGCTAGAGCACTTCACCTGCAAAACAAGAAACTGAAAATGGTGGAACTGGTTAGAGGGATTACAGGTCGTGTTTCAAGTCATGGTTAGCTTGCATAGATGCTAGGGAATGTGTGTGAACTGGTTTGGGCAAGAGAGCTTGAGGGAAATGGAAGATGGCACTCAAACTGCAGGCCTGGCCCTGTTTTTGCAGTTTGAAGGTGATTCTGAGATTGGGAGTGTATGAGAGATGTTAGGGTCGTGCACTAGCTTGGTTGGGATGTCTTGAGTGTGTTTCACAAGTTCACTTAAGTGTTTTCAAGCTGATATTAGAGTTGTGTTACAATATGCCAAGTTACTTACACTTTAAGCAACAAATGCCCAAGTTGTGTTATAGGTCAGTAGAGGCCCCCTAATGAGCTGCATAATCCCTCCTTTATCAGAGTGTTTTTCTCATAATCTTGTGCCAATTAGATCTCATTTGTACTGCTTGGATTTTCAATTGGACATAAAGTTACCTTTTGCAAAAATGGAAGAAATGCTTTATCTATAAATGGATTAATCCTTTAGGCAATGCTTGAACTCATGAAACAAGGCCTTGGCACAAAGTTTTTGCATTTAATTATTGAGTGTCAAAGGGTTTTAGGACCTGTAATTTAGCACAAACTATGCTGACTTGAAAATGGCTTAAGTTATGAACATGTTCATGATCAATTCAAAAGTGAGTTTTTGCCAAATAGTGAAATTCGATTCTCTCAAGTTATGAGGTTGTTTGAGAAGTTCTTGGACATTTTGGAAAGCTTGGAATGTGTACTACAATCCTTCTTTGAAATGCAAATTTAAATTCCAAGTGGAAGTGTATGGAAAATGGCCTTGAAGTTGGGTAGAAAACCTTGTCAAAATAGGTTAAAATTTCACTAAGTTAAGAATGGTTTAGTGCCCTTATTCAAAAATTTGTAACTTGAGATACAAGCCTCAAATGGGAAAACTTTATGAATCAAAGTTGTAGATTATTCAACAAGCTACAACTTTCATGTTTTGACTTTTGTTTGAATCCAAATGGATCTTGGTGAAAAGGTGGGACAAAGTTGCGAAAAAATTAGGGTTTTTTTATAACTTAGAAAAATTCTAAGTTATGAAAAATTCTAATTTCTAACCCTAATTTGCATTTTGTGATTTCTTGGTGAACAAGTTTCATGATTTGGCATGTTTTTATGAAAAATGAATCTTGACTCTTGATTTTGACCAAAAGGTCAAAGTTTGACTTTTCAGTGTACAGTCAAAATTGATCAATTGACTGGGGAATTCAACTGTCACTCTTGTGTACTTGGGATCTTTTGAGTTTGTTGAGCATGTCAAGATAATTACATGGGGTCTTTGAGTCCATATGTGAGCTTGGTTTTCCATTGGCTAGGTCAAACAGTCAAAAATTGCCTTTGTGCAGTCAAAACCCTAAAAATGACCATTTTGCCCTTTTGGTGATTTGATCAAATTTCTTGTGGAATTGTGATCCAAACTTGATAAAATGGTTCATATGAGTTCATAATGTTGATGTGGGTCAATTTCCATGAGGTTTGACTGTCAATTGGCCACAGTTGACTTTTTCCCCAATACAGCTGATTTCTAGGTCAACTGTCCAATTGACTGGGCAAAACTTGGAATCAAGGCTTGAAACTAGATGTGGATAAACTTGGGAGTCCAATATGAAGCATGAAAGTCATCTTAGGCACTTTAGGTCAAAACATCTTGGTGCAAACACAAACCCTAATTTGGGTCAACAGTGCAAGGAGAAGTCTTGAGCAGATGAAACCCTAACTGGATCTTGGGCTTCAAAGGTTTTGTGATGAGAAATCATTGAGAAATGGGAGGGCAAATTTTGGGGTACAAAGGTTGCCCCTGTCCAATCTTCTTGAATCCTAAGAGTTAGATTGGCAAGTTTGCCTTTCATGACTCGAGGGTAAAAGGAGATTGGACACTAGAGTGCCCGGAAATTTGCACTCGTCAAAGCAATGGATGCGGGAATGGGCTTAGAGATGCCATTTGGAGATGGGATTAATGATGCCATCTGGAAGAGTGACAGAGACTTTTCGGGGATGGGCTTAGAGATGCCATCTGGAATGAGTATCAGGAAGGTGTCCATGCTTTGGACCATTTCTGAACTGAGGGTCTGAATAAGCAATAGATTGACATCCGTTGTTGGGAGTAATCCGTAAACTGTTTTCAGAAGTTTGAGAAGAGTCTGAACAAGCGATAGGTTAACATCCGTTACTTGGAGAACCCGTGAACTGTTTTCAGAAATCTTGAAGTTGAATAAGCAATGGAGCAGCATCCGTTGTTGGGAAGCGTCCGTAAACTGTTTTCAAAAGGTTGCATCTGAACAAGTGATAGATTGACATCCGTTGTTGGGAAGAATCCATAGACGGTTTTCAGAAGTCTGGAGAAGAAACTGAACAAGCGATAGGTTAACATCCGTTACTTGGAGAACCCGTAAACTGTTTTCAGAAATCTTGAAGTTGAATAAGCAATGGAGCAGCATCCGTTGTTGGGAAGCGTCCGTAAACTGTTTTCAAAAGGTTGCATATGAACAAGTGATAGATTGACATCCGTTGTTGGGAAGAATCCATAGACTGTTTTCAGAAGTCTGGAGAAGAAACTGAACAAGCGATAGGTTAACATCCGTTACTTGGAGAACCCGTAAACTGTTTTCAGAAATCTTGAAGTTGAATACGCAACGGCGTAGGGTTGCTTGACGGGGGGTCCGTGTAAAACTGCATCTGAAACTGTTAATGATAGCCTTTTATTCTTATCCTGTTCGGACAAAATGTTAGCTAAACACAGAATTATGTTGCATGAAATGCATGATGCAATATATGTTATATGAATGTTTATGATATGAATGCAATGAATGCGTATGTAAGTTGATGAGCTGTCTTGCTGGGGATAGATGAATCCTGGATGACTGAAGATAAGAACAACTTGACCGCTGCCGGGAAGAACAAATCCTTGGCTGTTGCTGGGGAACAAAGAGCTTGGGTTGCATACCAAACCTCTGGGGAAATCCTGATGACTTCTACTGGGGAGTACCAATCTAGTAGACTTATGCCGGGGATGCAAGACTGAGAATCTTCAGTTTGGCGGGAAGTATCTCTGGCGACTTCACTGGGGAACTCAAGATTTTCCTTCCTGAAACTCTGTGGGGAAAAGGTTCATTAGTCTGGCTCCGCTGGAGATTCCGACACTTAAACTCTGAGGGAAATTGGATTCCTGAGGATCCTCTGGCTGGGGGATTGTAAAGATAAGTTATTGCTGGGGAACCTTGATGAACTCCGCTGGGGATAGGAAGAATTTTGGCGAGTGTGATCCTCCGTGGTTGTTAGCTGAGGATAACCTAGTTATAAGTCCTTGTGAGGAATAACTTTGAATAAAAACTCGGGAGAGACGTCCGTACTCTGCAGGGGATAAGCTTCCAGAATCTACTGGGGGTAAGCTCCTAAACTTGCTAGGGATATGGATTCCAAATCTCCCGGGGGTTTCTTTTAAAAGGGTATCGGGTTCTCCAACTGTACCTTCGACCTATCAGTAATCCTCTTTCTTGGTTCATAAGGAAATGATTATGTTTCAAATGCATATGCCTATTTAACAAAACATTGGACGTTTCTCAAAATAAAACAAATAGTGCAAGAGAAAAGAAAGGGAAATGATACAAATTTCTGGGAAAAGTATTTGTATTGATTTTCTATGAGTATATTTGTACAAAGGAGACAATCATCCTAGTAAGAGGATTTTGTCGTAAATATTTGAAAGTTTTATACAAAACAAAGACGACTATGTGAAATAATTCCATGGGATTCCATTTCGCTATAGCTTTCACAACTCTGAATATCTGTCCATTTAATGCTTCGCTTGACGATGACTGGATTGATCAGAAGCCGGGAACCGGTTGATGAAGAGATTGTCTTTGAAGTGATCCGACGAGACATAGTCATACGCTTTAATTCCCTAACTTTTGCCTGAATCGCCCTTTCGGGTTTTCGATCCACCGGGAAACCCCTTTTTGCCCAAGCCGCCCTTTCGGGTTTTCGACTTGCCGGGTGTACAGATTTTTTTTATTTTTATCCCTAACTTTTGCCTGAACCGCCCTTTCGGGTTTTCGGTTCACCGGGATGCCCATTTTTGCCCAAGCCGCCCTTTCGGGTTTTCGACTTGTCGGGTTATTTTATGCGTGGTATCTTTTGACTATGTCTGCGTTCGCAGGGTGCGGCAAATCTTCGCCGTCCATAGTGGTCAGAATCATTGCACCACCAGAAAATATGCTCTTGATCACAAATGGTCCTTCATATGTAAGAGTCCATTTGCCCCTGGGATCACTTTGCGGCAAGATAATCTGCTTGATTACGAGGTCTCCAACTTGATACACTTGACGTCTGACTTTCTTATTGAAGGCCTTGATCATTCGCTTTTGATACGTCTGACCATGGCATATAGCAGCAAGTCGCTTTTCGTCGATCAGATTGAGTTGATCAAGTCGGGTCTGCATCCAATCATCTTCATTCAAACCTGCATCCTTCATAATCCTTAGGGAAGGGATCTGGACTTCCATAGGCAAAACAGCTTCCATGCCATAAACCAAAGAAAATGGGGTTGCCCCAGTTGAAGTACGTGTCGTCGTACGGTATCCATGCAGAGCAAACGGTAACATCTCATGCCAGTCTTTGTAAGTGACTATCATTTTCTGAATGATCTTCTTAATGTTTTTGTTCGCAGCTTCAACAGCACCGTTCATCTTCGGCCGATAGGGAGATGAATTGTGATGATAAATCTTGAACTGTTCGCACAATGCAGTGATCATTGTGTTATTCAGATTTGTACCGTTGTCTGTGATGATCTTGTCTGGAACACCATACCGACATATGAGATTTTGCTTGATAAAGCGGGCAACCACATTTTTAGTGACAGAGGCGAAGGAAGCTGCTTCGACCCATTTAGTGAAGTAGTCAATGGCAACCAGGATGAAGCGATGTCTGTTGGAAGCCGTGGGCTTGATCTCTCCAATCATATCAATCCCCCACATTGCAAAGGGCCACGGAGCAGTCAGGACGTTGAGAGGAACCGGAGGAATATGAACTTTGTCAGCATAGACTTGACACTTGTGGCAAGTACGGGAACGTTGATGGCAGTCAGCCTCCATAGTAGATCAGTAATAGCCTGCCCTTAGGATCTTCTTAGCCATTGTATGCCCGCCCAAGTGAGTGCCAAATGTGCCGCTGTGTATATCAGTCATGATCAACTCTGCTTCAGCTTTGTCTACGCATCGGAGTAATACACAATCATGGCTTCGTTTGTAAAGGATGTCGTTGCTCAGGAAGAATTTAGCAGCGAATTTCCTTAAGAACTTCTTGTCGTTTATGGAAGCTCCTTCGGGATAATCTCTAGTCTCGAGATACCTTTTGATTTCATGGAACCAGGATTGTTCCACTACTTCTTCGGTATTAATCTCGTGACAATGCGCAGGTTCATCCATTCGCTCAATGGTGATTTAGGGAGCCTCATTATCCCAGTTGAGTTTAAACATGGAGGACATTGTGGCTAGAGCATTTGCTAGCTGATTCTCTTCTCGCGGGAAATGCTCGAAGGTAATTTGCTCGAAATGCGGCAACAATGTCAGGACATGTTCTTTGTATGGGACGAGATTAGGATGTTTGGTATCCCATTCTCCTTTGATTTGACTGATAACCAAAGCCGAGTCCCCAAATACGATCAAAGATTTAATCCCCAAGTCTATAGCAGCCTTGAGACCAAAGATGCAGGCTTCATACTCAGCCATGTTGTTTGTGCAGCTGAAGCAAAGTCGGGCCGTGAAAGGTGTGTGACAACCTTCCGGAGAAATGAGTACTGCGCCAATACCGTTTCCAAGCACATTTGAAGCACCATCAAAGTACAGGGTCCATCGGGATCCCTTTTCAGGTCCGTCATACGGTCTGTCACCTTCAACGTTGTCCAAATTCATGATGTCCTCGTCTGGGAAGTCAAATCTCATAGGTTGATAGTCTTCGATAGCCTGATGAGCCAGATGGTCAGCTAATACACTCCCTTTTATAGCTTTTTGGGTGGTGTACTGGATGTCATACTCAGTTAAGATCATTTGCCATCTAGCTATCCTTCCAGATAAAGCGGGCTTTTCGAAGATATACTTGATAGGATCCATTTTGGAAATCAACAAGGTAGTATGAGTCAGCATATACTGTCTTAGTCGGCGAGCAGCCCATACCAAAGCGCAGCAAGTTTTTTCGAGCAGTGAGTAGCGAGTCTCACAGTCGGTAAACTTTTTGCTAAGGTAATAAATAGCATGCTCTTTTCGACCAGACTCGTCATGCTGGCCCAAAACACACCCCATTGAGTTATCCAAGACGGTCAAATACATGATCAATGGTCTTCCTTCGACAGGTGGCATCAGAATAGGAGGTTTTAGCAAATACTCCTTGATTCTATCAAAAGCAGCTTGGCAATCGTCGTTCCATTCCACTACCTTATCTTTTTTCAAGAGTTTGAAAATCGGTTCACAGGTAGAAGTCAGATGTGAGATGAATCTGGCAATATAGTTTAAGCGCCCCAAGAATCCTCTAACTTCCTTCTCAGTACGGGGAGCAGGCATCTCTTGTATTGCTTTTACTTTTGCGGGATCGACTTCAATGCCTTTTTTGCTTACAATGAATCCCAGGAGTTTAGCAGACCTAACTCCAAAAGTGCATTTACTTGGATTCAGCCTGAGCTTGTATTCTTTTAACCTAGCAAACAGCTTCTCTAGATGTTCAAGGTGCTCTTCCTCTGTTTGTGACCGAGCTATCATATCGTCTACGTAAACTTCAATCTCATGATGTATCATATCATGAAATAAAGCTACCATGGCGCGTTGATAAGTTGCCCCTGCATTCTTCAGCCCGAACGGCATCACCTTGTAACAGAAAGTGCCCCATTGTGTGACAAAAGTTGTTTTCTCCATATCCTCGGGGGCCATTTTGATTTGATTGTAGCCCGAGAATCCATCCATGAAGGAAAACACTTTATGCTGAGCTGTATTGTCGATCAAGATGTCAATGTGAGGTAGCGGGAAATCATCTTTAGGGCTGGCCCTATTCAAATCCCGGTAGTCCACACACATCCTGACTTTGCCATATTTCTTAGGTACTGGCACAATGTTAGCGACCCATTGAGGATAGGACGTAACAGCCAGAAAGCCAGCATCGAATTGCTTCATTACTTCTGCTTTGATCTTTTCAGACATGTCAGGCCTCATTCGGCGAACTTTTTGCTTGATCGGCGGACAATCCTCTCTTGTGGGGAGACGGTGAACCACGATGTCTGTGTCTAAACCCGGCATGTCTTCATAGGACCAAGCGAAGATTTCAACATACTCATTCAACAACTGTACCAAGTGCTCCTTGACTTTTGGTTCCAGATTGGCACCCACTTGCACCTCCTTCCGGTCTTCCTCGGTCCCTAAGTTGACAGTTTCCAGTGGCTCTTCATGCGGTAAGATGGCCCTTTCCTGTTGTTGCAGAAGTCTGGCTAGTTCCCCGGGTACTTCACAACCTTCATCATCTTCATACTCGGCTAGATTGACCAGATCCTCAGAGTTATTGAAAGATATAGCAGAATAGTCACCCATGGAATCCGGAGTGGATGTGTACCTGCATTGGTGAGTGTGGGTGTGTGTAAGGGATAGCCATCCTTAAACAAAAAATGCAAAAGGAAAGAAAATGAACATAAGCAGTTTATCAAATGAAAAACGTCCAATGAATCATTAAACATGGCATATGGATATGAAAAATAATCAAAACCCTTACAAATGGACCTACATGCCCCGGGCAAGGCAGGAGGTGAAAAGATAGTGTACGGATTGTTTGAAAGTAAATATTACAGACCAAATAAGAAATGTTTAACAGATAAATTATTGATGAATAAAAGTGATGGGGACAAAGTCCTTAGCCTCCCAATTGCTCAATCTTCCTTTGACAGTTGGATAAATCCACTCTTCAATGTTGCTCTCCTTGTCTTCATTTTCCAGGGCGTTGATTCCGTAGGGAGAAATTTTGACTGGCGCCCTTTCAATCTTCGCACGGCGTATAGCTTTCTGGCCGGCAGCCGTGAACCCTAACCCAAACTTATCAGTCTTATGCGGAAAGTCGGGTAACTGCCCCCATGTCGAATTCTTCCCTTCTTTTATTGCGGCCCTTGCATCCTCCAGAGATGCCATCCTGGCCATCTGCCTCGGTGTCTCAGCCGTCAACTTCGCTACTGCTATTTCAGGAAGGACTTCTTCGAAATGTTGAAACGGTGTCTCGATGAATTCTCCTTCAACCTCCACATACCGGAAAGAATTTAAGTGGCTAATCATGTACTCTTCTTCGCCATGGACAGTGATGATCTTTCCCTTGATAGGATACTTCAACATCTGATGTAAGGAGGAGGTGACTGCCCCAGCATGGTGTATCCAAGGTCTACCCAGCAGGCAAGAGTATGATGGACGGATGTCCATCACATAGAAAGTGGATTTAAACACCTCGGTGCCTATCTTGATGGGAATTCCAACCTCTCCATGGACCATTCTCTTCGAACCATCGAAAGCTCTGACAACAATATCACTTGGCTTCAATTCTAATCCTTCACAATCTAGTCGGTCCAAGGCCTTCTTAGGCAAAACATTCAGCGACGAACCAGTATCAACCAAGACATGTGCGAGAGTAGTTCCTCGACACTCGACTGAAATGTGCAAAGCATCATTGTGATTTCTACCTTTAGGAGTTAGGTCGGCATCAGAAAAACCTAATCCATTGTCTGCAGTCAGGCTAGCCACGCAATTCTGAAATTGATCCGCAGAGGTTTCCTGGGACACATGAGCTGCCTTCAGGAATTTTATCAGGGCTTTAGCGTGCGCTTCTGAGAAAAGTAGTAGTGCCAGTATGGAGATCTTGGAGGGGGTTTGCCCCAACTGTTCCACTACATCGTAATCACTTCTTTTGATTATCCTCAAAATCTCGTCCATTTCCTTCTTGGAGGTTTCCGGGATTACCAAGGGTTGAGCCCTCGTCCTGACGGGCTCATCTTGGATTCCCTTACCTTTGTCAGCAGCGGTAGGAGAGACAGTACTAGGAACAACAATGTCTTCAATCAGAGGAGTTCTAGCAGAGAGTTTTATTGGTGCAGGGATGACCTCGTTAGCTGATGAGGGTCCAAAGACTGCTCTTGGAGGGGCAATCTCTGGAGAAAATATTCTCCCGCTCCTGGTGATTTTGCTAGTGCCCGCAATGTTGCTAATGCTGGCTTCATCATCATCTGAACTTTCTTCAATTACTTCGATTTGCTTGATACCATGGTAGTAGACGTCACCGCCATAGTTCCAAGGTATCGACTTCTCAGAAACATAGGGAACAGGCCCTGGCATTGTTATCTTCAAAGGAACAGATTTCGTAGCTGGTGTAATCTTAACAGGCTTTTTGACGGCCTTGGAAAGATTGGCGTGAATGGTTATGATTGAGACATCTTCAGTATGAACTGGAACAGCAGAAACTTTTTCGAACAAAATTCGTCGACTATCCATAAGGCCTTGGATGCCTTTCTTCAGTAGCGGACAATCAAATGGCAGAGAGTAACAACAGTAGCAGTCTTCTTTACATCCCGGGAAGATCTCGGCCCTTAACAAATTCAACTTAATGGTTAGCAGTGGAGTAGTCAGATCACTGACATCAGCAACATACAAATCTTCTTCAATGGCATTGACATTTCGGCCGTGCTTCGGCATGGGTGCAGATATTACATTAGGCTTCTCTGGAGCGTCAAACTCTACCTCCTTAGCCTCCATCAGGTCTTGGATTTTATGCTTGAGTGCCCAACAATCATTGGTGTCGTGGCCGACACTGTCTGAATGGTATGCGCATTTAGCATTGGCATGATAATACGGAGAGGACGTATTCACATTCTTTGGTGCCTCCTTGATGGTGGCAAGATTTAACTTCAACAGATGGGGAAGCACTTGCGCTGGAGTCATATTAATACGGGTGAACTTCCGTTGTGGCCGTTCCACTCGTTGTTGATTTGGTCTGGACTGGTTATAGCGAGGCTGCTCACTTGGAGTATTTTGAATCATTACGGCCCCCACAGTTGACCGATGCTCCGTCTTCCCTGCTCTTCTCTGAGAATATACCATAGCTGTTTCCTTCTTAAAAGGCTTCTTCTCAACACTTGCAGCAACACCCTTCTGAATCTTTCCTGAATTGATGCCAGCTTCTATTCTTTCGCCTGTTAAGATCAAATCGGTAAACCCCGCGGAAGAGTTACCAATTAGATGATTGAAAAATGGCCCAGATAGGGTCCCAAGAAACATATCAACGAGCTCACGATCGGTTAAAGGAGGCTGCACCCTGCCAGCCAAATCCCTCCATTTTTGTGCATATTCTTTGAATCCCTCACTTGTTCCTAGTGACATACCCTGAAGTTGAGTACGAGTAGGAGCAAGATCAGAATTATATTGGTATTGTTTGTAAAAAGCGGTGGCCAAATCCTCTCAATTTCTGACACTGGTTCCTTCTAGCTGATAAAACCACTCCAACTGAGCTCCCGAAAGGCTGTCTTGAAAGAAATGAATCCAAAGATTCTTATCTGCCGTATAGGGTTGAATCTTTCTCACGTAGGACCTGAGATGCATTTTGGGACAGGACAGCCCATCATACCTCACAAACACTGGCACTTTTAATTTTGGGGGAATCACAATCCCGGCAACCAAACCCAAGTCTTCAAAGTCCAAGCCCGGTACTCTTTGTAATTCCATGGCGGCCAATCTGTCTTCTAACCCTTTGTATTTATCATCAGCTGGAGGGTATTGCTGGTCAGAATAATCTTCATCCTCTTCAACCTCTTCTTCTTCCGCATCAGACTCGGAAGGCACCGCAGCTCCATCTCTTTTACTGGTCCCTTCATCAGAAGTAAGAGGAAATTCAAGCACTCTTCGAGCTTCTCCGTCAAATCTTCTCCCCAAAGTAGCCACCCCAATCCTCTTTTTCTTCTTTTTCACTGGGTCCTTATTCCCCAATTGAGTCTTGATATCCTTCTGACCTTTAGCCAAGGTCATCAGGAGTTGCTGGAACTGTGCATTCTGAGCTTGTAGGTCTTTGACTGTTTGCTCGAGATCCATCCTACTGAAATAAAAAGTAGACAGATAAGGAAACCTGGAGTGAGACCTACTTATGCACATGATGAATGGTATGCTTATGTATGCAATGCATTCAAGGATTTAGAACATTCAAAATTGTTTTAGACAAAGAAGAACGCATGTCATATTAATAAGAAGAAATTTGTTAGTACATAAATGCCCCATGGGCCAAATATTACAAAATAAACTTCTTAAGGCAGAAAGACATTGCGCATCCTCTTTGGTGCGATGTAGGTGTTGAGGGCCTCTTGCTCGTGGAGTCGGCGGGTAAGCTCTAGAACCTTCTTCTCACTGGCGTAGAAGCTAGCTTCAAAAGTATTCCGTTCTTCCTTGAGCTGAATCCAACTTTTCTGCATTTCCTCCCACGATGTAGGCATGTCTAGATGTAGGATGGTGTAGGGGACCTCTCCTTCGTTGACGGGCTCTTTAATCACTGGGAGTACATGAGGATAAGGCATCATTAGACTTTAGGCTCGGGCTCGTACCCACTTGAGATAGGGCTCAAGAGGGATGGAGTTCTTGTGTCCCAGAGTCTTGCTATCAACCTTGTTGAGTTTTCCCCAAGCTCTGATGAATCTTTGGCGAAGTCCTTGCGCATCGTTGTCGAAGTCAAAAACTAAGTTAGGAATCAACATGTCATGAGGGCCATCCCTCCGTGCATATCCAAATTGCCTCAAAGCTAGGCAAGGGTTGTAGGTGATACCTCCCCTGATTCCAAGTAAAGGAACATTAGGAAATTCTCCGCAACGATCGACAATGATGACATTTTCTCTGGACCGAGAACACCAATGCACATCAGAATGAGTAAGAGTCATCAACCGTTGGGACCACCTTGTACCTTGGTCATTCTTCAAGACATATTGCGGAAGGTGCGAAATAAACCACCTTGCAAGGATTGGAGTACAGCACATGAGAACACCCCCTCTTTCTCATTGTTCGTGTGTAAAATGAGTGAAGGATGTCCCCAAGTAATGTTGGTATTGGATTTCTGGACAAGAAGATTTTGACGGCGTTGACATCTATCAATTGGTCAGGATTTGGGAACAAGACCAACCCATAGATAAGGAGTGCTACAATCTCTTCAAAAGCTTGTAGGTCCAATGAATTCCAACATTCTTGTGCCTTCTCAAACAAGAATTTTTCTAAGAATCCCTTGACGCCGCTTCTGGTTTCCCAATGCCCCTTGATGTCGGATGGTTGTAGATGTAATGCTCGAGCAACATCTTGCGGCTTTGGTTCCTTTTCCGTACCGTTGAAGGGTAGTTGATTAAGGATAGGAATTCTCAGGAGTTGAGAAAACTCCTCCAAAGTGGGTACCAACTGATAATCAGGGAAAGTGAAACAGTGGTGAAGAGGGTCAAAGAACTGGAATAGCACTTTCATCATGTCTTCTTCAATGTTGGTGTTGACTAGGCTGAGCAGTCTACCATGTCTTTCACTGAAGGATGAATTTTCCGGAATTCTTGAGGTGAGCTCCTTGAGTTGAGGAGAGATTCTCACAAGGTTGACTTGAATGGTATTTCTGCGAGGAACTTCCATGACCTACAAAACGAGAACAAAGATGAAGATCCAAACCCTTGAAATGGTTAGTGAATGCATATGATGCTTCATGATGTTTATGATGTATGCACAAAACATATGTACAAGCAAATCACACCAAACCCTAGTTCCAGGCTTGCATGGGGTTTCATAGGTAAGTACCCTCTTGAGTGTAGTTGGCTTAAAAACCTGTCCTATAAATAGTAACCGGGTTCTAAGGAGCTCAATATCACTGGATTGTTTTCATTGTTCATGGTTTTGGTTTAGCCACTTAACTAGCGACCAAAATATTCCAAGAAAACAACCCTCAATGAGTGTAGTATCGAGTATCTACCAACTTCGGACTGCACCAAAGCCGGTCATCTCACTACCCCTAATAAAAGGCCAAGATGGTCAATTAAGGTTCTAGGTCATTAGTGCTTAGTGACATCACTCAGCGGCCCCGTACTCTCCTTGATTGAACTCAAGGGTTACCGGTACTCACAAATATGTCGCACTAATATAGCTATTGCTTCGACCGTGTCGGTATATCCTGCACAGTTTCCACAACGTATTGCTATCTATGAATGTTTCCCAAAATCCGGGTGTAGGATTGCAAACCCAAACAATAGAGCCAAAGTATAAAGCAAACAAATCAAACAATTAGTCATGCAAGAGGGTGATCTAAGCCCTAAGGTTACTCCACTTTTAAATTTTTCCCCAGCAGAGTCGCCAGTTCTGTGATACGGTGGGAGAACTGACTATGGTTTTGCGTTTGTTTTCGCAAATGTTTTGGTTGAGCAAGAGTCGCCACCGACTTTTTATTTTATCCTAAGGAAAGGTTTAAAAAAGCACAGCAAAAACCTTTGAGATTTTTCTTGGGTTCGGGGAGTAGATTATAGAAAGGGAAGGTATTAGCACCCTTTCTATCCATGGTTATCCATGGGCTCTTAGGTACTTGCTTAGATCAACTTGCCTTGGTTTTCAATCGTTTGAGATGGTGCTTGGTGTGTGATTTTGAAAATGTTTGAAAAGATGCCTTGTGTAGGCTACCCTTGTAATAATTCTTTACTCGAATGTTTTACAAGAGGTGTTTGTCTTTTGAAAAGATGTTTCAAGGTTTTTGAAAGTTTGTTTTGAAAGTGTTTGTGAAGTGTAGTTTGAAATTAGGCATGTGTTTTCTTTGTAAATTGGCAAGTACTTAAGAGTTATCTACCCTAAAGTTTTCTCAAGGATTTTTGTTATGTTTTAAACCTTTTGACAATTTTGTTCCACCATTGCATTTGGTGGACAATCTTGTCTTAGGAGGTGAAAGGGACGGGCGCGGGTCATCGTTTAGACCATAATTGCAATAGTGTTAAATGTCTTTGGGCAATTTTTCTTTAAAAAGGGACTTGATCATTCATTTAGGCAACATTTTGAGGGACTATGATCATTTGATTGTTTGTTTTACCCAAAGAAATCTAACATGCAACATGGCCCAATTATTTGAAGGCAACAAAGTGGAATACCCTAGGGGTGCAAGTGTGGAATGTGTTGTCCATTTTTCATGCTTTTTTGTCTTGTATTAGGTCAAACTACTTTTTGTTCGTTTTATTCGCATGCAAACCCTAACTCTAGCATAGTATATTTAGAAAGCGATAAAGTGCGAAAATTAAATTCCTACACTATTACAACACAATGATATGGGGAAGGGGGTACAAATGTTTCAAATGGGGATTATTTAGACAAGAATTTAAACCTAACTATTACATCATTTTCTTTGAATATTTACAAGACAAATAATTGTATAATTAAATGGAAATTGAAATAAATATGCAAAATGTAAAAAGAATTTTTATGTGTATGAAAAAAAAGAATATTATTTATGTGAAATAAAAAGAGAAATAAAAAGGTATTATTTTTGGAGTATTTTCATATTTAGGGCAAAACCCTAATTTTTAATCAAAAAGGGATATTAATCAATTAACTCATATAATATTTACTATTTACATACAAAAATAAAATAAAATATAGTATATTTATAAAATGTCTTTTTAGTGTTAAATATTGATAAAAATAAAAATATGCATATCTTTGATATTTTTACCCTAAATGTATTAATATATATATGTATATTTATATTATTTACAAGATATGTATTATATATATCAATTAATAATATTTAATATTAAAATTAAAAAAGTATTTTTCTATAAAATATTTTCAGGAAGTAAAAATAAGATAAAAGTGTATAAAATATATTTGTGCTATTTTAGTATTTTAAACAAAAAGTATATATTTATTTATTTATGTACAAACTAAAAGAAAAAATCAAATAAATACCTAATAAATTCAAAAATGATGAGAAAAAATATTTTTATATTTTTAATATGCTGAGAAAAAATAAATGAGTCAATTAAAAAAAGAAAAAGTCAAAAAACATTAAAAATAAAGCAAATGGGCTCAGGGGGTGTAAAACCAAAAAGGTGGTGTGAATAAGAAAATAACTCAGGCCCAGCCCAAGAAGACATTGTCTTCAACCTTCAGACAAAACCAGTTCAAAACGCGCACCCTTCTTCTCAAACTTCTAACTCCTGATTCCTGACTTATTAATGAAAACTCATAACATAAAAAATGTTCAGCATCAAGAGACGAATCCAACCATATGCAGAACTTGATCTAACTCTCTAAGATGAGGGAGAATTTCTTCTCCCCTAAATCCTAACCTAGATTTTCTGCCATTTTCAAACCTTAAATTCTCACAGCTCAAGCAAAAGAAATGAAAAGTAAAAACATGTACATGTTCAGTGGCATGAGTAGAACATTGTTTATTCACAAACTTAGAGCTAATGATGCCTAATAAGAGAGATAGAAGTTCACCAAAATACCTGTTCAGTTGAAGTTCTATCTGGCAATGGGGAAGCTTTCAGTGCAAGGTGATGATTGGTAAAGCTTCCTTGAGGTCCAGGGATGCTATTCCAATGTTTACTTTGTCTTGAAAGCTTTTGAATCGTGCTAGAGCACTTCACCTGCAAAACAAGAAACTGAAAATGGTGGAACTGGTTAGAGGGATTACAGGTCGTGTTTCAAGTCATGGTTAGCTTGCATAGATGCTAGGGAATGTGTGTGAACTGGTTTGGGCAAGAGAGCTTGAGGGAAATGGAAGATGGCACTCAAACTGCAGGCCTGGCCCTGTTTTTGCAGTTTGAAGGTGATTCTGAGATTGGGAGTGTATGAGAGATGTTAGGGTCGTGCACTAGCTTGGTTGGGATTTCTTGAGTGTGTTTCACAAGTTCACTTAAGTGTTTTTCAAGCTGATATCAGAGTTGTGTTACAATATGCCAAGTTACTTACACTTTAAGCAACAAATGCCCAAGTTGTGTTCTAGGTCAGTAGAGGCCCCCTAATGAGCTGCATAATCCCTCCTTTATCAGAGTGTTTTTCTCATAATCTTGTGCCAATTAGATCTCATTTGTACTGCTTGGATTTTCAATTGGACATAAAGTTACCTTTTGCAAAAATGGAAGAAATGCTTTATCTATAAATGGATTAATCCTTTAGGCAATACTTGAACTCATGAAACAAGGCCTTGGCACAAAGGTTTTGCATTGAATTATTGAGTGTCAAAGGGTTTTAGGACCTGTAATTTAGCACAAACTATGCTGACTTGAAAATGGCTTAAGTTATGAACATGTTCATGATCAATTCAAAAGTGAGTTTTTGCCAAATTGTGAAATTCGATTCTCTCAAGTTATGAGGTTGTTTGAGAAGTTATTGGACATTTTGGAAAGCTTGGAATGTGTACTACAATCCTTCTTTGAAATGCAAATTGAAATTCCAAGTGGAAGTGTATGGAAAATGGCCTTGAAGTTGGGTAGAAAACCTTGTCAAAATAGGTTAAAATTTCACTAAGTTAAGAATGATTTAGTGCCCTTATTCAAAAATTTGTAACTTGAGATACAAGCCTCAAATGGGAAAACTTTGTGAATCAAAGTTGTAGATTATGCAACAAGCTACAACTTTCATGTTTTGACTTTTGTTTGAATCCAAATGGATCTTGGTGAAAAGGTGGGGCAAAGTTGGGAAAAAATTAGGGTTTTTTTATAACTTAGAAAAATTCTAAGTTATGAAAAATTCTAATTTCTAACCCTAATTTGCATTTTGTGATTTCTTGGTGAACAAGTTTCATGATTTGGCATGTTTTGATGAAAAATGAATCTTGACTCTTGATTTTGACCAAAAGGTCAAAGTTTGACTTTTCAGTGTACAGTCAAAATTGATCAATTGACTGGGGAATTCAACTGTCACTCTTGTGTACTTGGGATCTTTTGAGTTTGTTGAGCATGTCAAGATAATTCCATGGGGTCTTTGAGTCCATATGTGAGCTTGGTTTGCCATTGGCTAGGTCAAACAGTCAAAAATTGCCTTTGTGCAGTCAAAACCCTAAAAATGACCATTTTGCCCTTTTGGTGATTTGATCAAATTTCTTGTGGAATTGTGATCCAAACTTGATCAAATGGTTCATATGAGTTCATAATGTTGATGTGGGTCAATTTCCATGAGGTTTGACTGTCAATTGGCCACAGTTGACTTTTTCCCCAATACAGCTGATTTTTAGGTCAACTGTCCAATTGACTGGGCAAAACTTGGAATCAAGGCTTGAAACTAGATGTGGATAAACTTGGGAGTCCAATATGAAGCATGAAAGTCATCTTAGGCACTTTAGGTCAAAACATCTTGGTGCAAACACAAACCCTAATTTGGGTCAACAGTGCAAGGAGAAGTCTTGAGCAGATGAAACCCTAACTGGATCTTGGGCTTCAAAGGTTTTGTGATGAGAAATCATTGAGAAATGGGAGGGCAAATTTTGGGGTACAACAGCTAGTAATTAGGGTTTGTATAGAAAGATTAAAATTAATGCTTAGCAAACCCTAATCAAAGACAAATCAAGCATGTAAATCAATACACTTGCACACAAACACCCTTAGGGTAAATCCACTTGGTTGCCTTACAAAAATGGCCATATTATGCATGTGAGGTATCTTAGCAAAAACAAGCAAAAAAATACAAGATCATAGTCCCTCGATGACACTATCCATGTTGCCTTTCAAAATGATCTTAGTCCCTAAAGAAAATGCTAATATATCTTACAACATTTATAATCATGGCTATACTATGACCCTTGTCCGTCCCTTTTACATCTAAAGATAGGGTTACTTATCAAATCAATGGTAAGATAACAATGTCAAAGGAAAAGTAAATGAACATGAAATATTTTTGAGTAGGTAGATTACTCCTAGTTACTTGCTCAATTTCAAAACCAAAACATCCTTGTTATTTTCAAAACACCAACACTTTCAAAACACCTTTCAAAATTGAAAACATTTTCAAAAGATCAACACCTTGGTATACATTCTTACGAACGAGAATCATTACAAAGTTTTCCTAAACGATGACATCTTTACAAAATACTTTCAAAAACCACACAAAGCACATTTTTCAAACAAAAGCAAGTGATCTAGCAAGTAACTAAGAACCCATGAAAAACCAGGGATAAAAAGGGTGACAATACCTTCCCTTTTTATAATCTACCCCCAAACTCAAGAAAACATCTCAAAGGTCTTTCCTGTTCTTTTCAGCCTTTCCTTTTGGATAAAAGAAAAGTCGGTGGAGACTCTTGCTAACCGCAACATTTATGATCAAACGCAAAACAACTAAGTCAGTTCTCCCACCGCGTTACAGAACTGGCGACTCTGCTGGAGAAAATTCTTAAAAGTGGGGTTACCTTAGGGCTAGATCACATTTATTTGCTTCCATTGTTTGACTTGTATACTTTACATTTTGGTTCTTTGTTTGGGTTTGAATCCTCTACCCGGATTTGGGATACCTTATAGGTAAGTAGCAATACATTATGGAAACTGTGTGGGGTATACCAACATGGTCTAAGCAATAGCTACGTTGGTGTGACATATTTGTGGGTACCGGTAGCCCTTGAGTAGTCAAGGAGAATACGGGGCCGTTGAGTGATGTCATGAAGCGCTAACTAACTTCTAGAACCTTTACTTGACCAACTTGGCCATTAGGACGTAGTGAGATGACCGGCTTTGGTGCAGTCCGATGTTGGTAGATACTCGATACTACACTTATTGAGGTTTGGTTTTTTGGGATATTTCGGTCGCTATTAAAGAGGCTTGTGCTGAAACAATGCCCGGGGAAACAAACCAGTGATATTGAGCTCTCTTAGAACCTGTTTACTATTGCTAGGACAGGTTTGAGCCAACTAAACTTCAAGAGGGTACTTACCTATGAGACTCCATGCAAGCCTAAACCTAAGGACTTGTTTGTTTTGTTTGTATATATTTACTTGTACATAACGTCATAAACATCATAACATCATATTCATACTCACTAACCATTTCAAGGATTTTTGGATTTATCTTTGTTCTGTTTTGTAGGACATGGATTCTATTCACAGGAAAACCATTCAAGTCAATCTTGTAACAATCCCTCCTCAACTTAAAGAGTTAGCATCAAGGGTTCCTGAAAATTCTCCATTTACCGAAAGACATGGTCGCCTCCTAAACTTGGTTACCTCCAACACTGATGAGGACATGGTGAAAGTGATCTTCCAGTTCTTTGATCCTCTACACCATTGCTTCACATTTCCCGATTAGCAACTTGTGCCAACTTTGGAAGAATTCTCTCAACTCTTGAGGATTCCAATTCTCAGTCAACTACCTTTCAACGGTACAGAAAGAGATCCAAAGCCAGAAGAGATTTCTAAAGCCCTGCACTTGCAACCATCTGATGTCACAACTAATTGGGAAACAAGGAGTGGTGTCAAAGGTTTCTTAGCCAAGTTCTTGTTTGAGAAAGCTCAAAACTGTTGGAACTCCTTAGACTTGCAAGATTTTGAGGAAATTATGGCTCTCCTCATCTATGGGATGGTTTTGTTTCCAAATCTTGACCAACTCATAGATGTAAACATCGTCAAAATATTCATGTCTCGTAACCCGGGGCCTACCTTTCTAGGATACATCCTACATTCTTTTCACACTCGCACTATGAGGAAAAGAGGTATCCTTATGTGTTGTACTCATCTCTTGGTAAGATGGTTTATTTCACATCTTCCCCAATCTGTATTGAAGAACGAGCAAGGTTCAAGGTGGTCACATAGGTTGATGACACTCAAACATTCATTGGTGTTCCCGATCTATAGAGAATGTTACTATCATTGACCGTTGTGGAGAATTCCATAATGTCCCCTTACTTGGCATTAGAGGAGGTATCACCTACAACCCCTGCTTAGCCTTAATACAGTTTGGTTACGCTCGAAGGGATGACTTACATGAGATGCTTATTCAAGGGTTGGTATTTGACTACGAGAATGACAATCAAGGTCACCGCCAGAGGTTTATCCGAGCTTGGAGGATGTTAAACAAGGTAGATAGCAAGACATTGGGGCATAAGAATTCCATCCCTCTTGAGCCTTACCTCAAATGGGTACGAGCTCGTGCTCAAAATCTTATGATGCCTTACCCCTCCATTCTCCCGGTTATCATAGAGCTTGTTGTGGAAGGAGATGTTTTATACACTATCCTGCATCCTAACATGACCACCTCTCTTGAAGACTTGCAAAAGGATTGGATACAACTTAAGGGGGAGCGAGACACTTTCAAGGCTCAATTCTACGCCAGCGAGAAGGAGGTTCTGGAACTCACCAAGCAACTTCATGAGGAGCGGAGTCTGAACGCCTACATCACACCAAAGAGGATGCGTACAACTTTTTTATCTTAGAGTTTTTGTATTTCTTTGTAAGCCCAAGGAGGCATGATGTACTTAAACTTTGATTTATTAATGTAACGTGTGTTCCTTTTTGGTCTAAAGCAAATTTAAATCTCTAATTTCCTTGAAATCATTGCATATGCATCTACCATTCATCATAACATAAGCATGTTTCTTACAATAAGTCTCCTCATCTTTCTACTATTTATTTCAGTAATATGGATCTCGAGCAGACAGTAAAAGACCTCCAAGCGCAGAATGATCATTTTCAAAAAATGTTCTTGACTCTAGCCAAATGAAAAGAGGATTTGAAAACTTTGTTGATCGAAGAAAAGAAGAAGAAAGAAAAGAAAGAAAACGGTGTTCTGAATCTAGGAAGAATGTTCCTAGGGCCAGCCAGACGGACCCTAGACTTCGCAACATCATCTGGTGAAAAGGATAATCAAGAAGGGAAAGGCAAAGAGGTGACTGCACAGCCAGAATCTGAAGAGGAAGAAGAAGAGGATTACTCTAAAGAACAGTATCCTCCGGCCGACGATAAATACAAACATCTGGAAGAGCGTCTAAGTGCCATGGAGATTCAGAAAGTGCTCAGGCTGGACTTTGAGGAGATGGGTTTGGTGTTTGGGATTGTTATTCCACCAAAGTTCAAGGCACTGGTGTTTTCTGAGTACGAAGGGGTTTCGTGTCCCAAGATGCATCTCCAATCTTATGTGACGAAGATACAGCCTCACACTGCTGACAGAGATTTGTGGGTCCACTTCTTTCAGGATAGGCTATCTGGGACTCAGCTTGATTGGTTCTATCAACTGGAAAGGGCCAATATCCATAATTGGGAAGACCTTTCCGCTGCTTTTTATAAATAGTATCAGGACAACACAGACCTTGCTCCCACCCGTACTCAACTCCAGAGTATGGCTATGGTTTCAAGCGAGGGTTTCAAAGACTACGCTCAGAAATGGAGGGACTTAGCAGGAAGAGTCCAGCCTCCCCTGTCTGAAAGAGAGCTATTAGATATGTTTCTGGGTACCCTGTCCGGTCCTTTCTTCAATCATCTAATTGGAAGCTCCTCAGCAGGCTTCACTGAATTAATCTTGACCGGAGAAAGAGTGGAAGTTGGGATTAAGAGTGGGAAGATTCAAAAGGACGCATCCTCCAGTACCGTGAGAAAACCATTTATTAGGAAGAAAGAAGTTGGTGATGTATACCCTCAAAGAAATCAAGACAGAATTGAACATCGTCCAACGGTAGGGGTCGTCATGATCCCTAAGCCTGCACCCACTCAACAAAGGAGCAACCAGCCTAGAATAGAAAGACCGGTAAGACAATTTACCCGGATAAATATGACGTTGTCCCACGTCCTGCCACAGTTATTGAGATCTAATCTGGTAACTTTGAAGGAAGCCCCGAAGAATCCCAACACAGCCACTCCTCATTACCACCCTAATGCTCGTTGTGCTTACCATTCAGAAAGTCCAGGCCATGATACCAACAATTGTTGGGATTTGAAAAGCAAGGTGCAAGACCTTCTTGAAGCAAAAGAAATTGAATTTGATGCTCCTGAGATCCCAAATGTTATCACCGCTCCTATGCCCAAGCATGGCCATGATGTTAACGCTATTGAAGATGATGTGTTTGTTACTGATGTTGATGAACTTGTTACTCCTCTCCTGACTGTCAAGAGGAACCTGTTGAAAGTTGGTTTATTTTAGGGCTATGACGAAAGATTCCACCTTTGTTTATCCCTACCAACTAGTTGTCATTTACTCAAATCAGGTGTCCAGTGCCTAATGGATGACCAAGAGATTTTGTTTGAGAAGACTCCTGTTCCAACCATTTCTTACAATGATGTTTCAATAGTAACCATTTCCGCCAATCCTTCCAGGGTCTCCACCAAAAGACCTGTTAGGATTACATCAATTCCTAAAGTGGATCCACTAATAATTACTATTCCAGGGCCGATCCCGTACTCCTCAGATAAAATTGTCCCATGGAACTATGGGGGCAACGTCTACTATCACGGTGTCAAGCTGGATTGGCTGGCTGATGAAGACTCAGTTCTTGATAAGGCTGACCCCGACATCGACAACATTGCGGGAACCAGCAAGATAACCCGAAGTGGCAGAATATTCTCTCCCAAGATTTCTCCTTCGAAAACTGTTATCGATCCTGTGATCATCCCTGCTTTTGTTCCCATTGACACTACTACTATAATTCCCGTAGTTACCCTTGCTGATACCCCTACCACCGAGTCGACCAAGACTCGCTGCAAAAGCATTCTGGTTGAGCCTGTCCAGATGAAGGTGTAATCAGTATCTATCCCAGAGGCCTCCCAAATGGAGATGGAAGAAATTCTGAAAATTATAAAGACAAGCGACTATAACATAGTCGAACAGCTAGGGCAGACTCCTTCAAAGATCTCCATGCTAGCTTTATTGTTGTTCTCTGAGGCCCATGCGAAGGCCTTGGTAAAATATCTTAAAACTGTCCATGTACCACAAGAAACCTTTGTTGATCAATTTCAAGACTGTCTGGCCAGTTTAACAGCTAACAACGGTTTAGGCTTTTCTGATGCTGACCTAACACCTAGAGGGAGGAAACACAACGAGGCATTGCATGTCTCTGTCGAATGCATGGGCACAACTTTGGCCCATGTCTTAGTTGATACCGATTCCTATTTGAATGTGCTGCCTAAGAAGGCTCTTGATAGACTTAACTGTGAAGGTTTGACCTTAAAACCCAGCAACATAGTGGTAAGGGCCTTCAACAGTTCAAAGAGAATGGTGCATGGGGGAGGTGGACATCTCCATTAAAGTTGGAACTCAAACCTTTGATTCAACTTTTTACATGATGGAAATTCTCCCTTCCTGTTCCTGTTTATTGGGCCGACCATGGATTCACAACGCCGGTCCCGTCACCTCTACATTACATCAGATGCTGAAATACCCAACCAAGGGAAAAATCATTATTGTTCATGGAGAAGAGGAATATATGGTCAGTCACTTGAACTTCTTCAGATACGTGGAATTAGATGGTGAATTCATTGAAACTCTATTTCAGAATATCGAGGAAGTCCAACAAACAGTGGCAGCTACCAAGATTGTTTCCCAAGTCCCAAATATTACCAGACCTCCGCTAAAGAAGTCTTCTCTAAAAGATGCCAAGGAAGTAATCGAAGAAGGTGGGTGTACTATTTGGGGCCAACTCCCGGATATCCCTTACAAATCTGAAAAATTTGGTTTGGGTTTCACTTAAGGAGCCCAGAAAGTTGTTCGTCATGCTCGTGCCGGGGGGACCACCTTTGAAGATCAACAACCACGGAGTTAAGTAGTGGAGGATGATGATGACAGTTGTGACCTGGAAGATTGGATTTTCCCAACCATCAATGGATGACTCAACAACTGGGAAGCTATGGATTTTGTCCCAATTACTTTTATCCAACAGTAATTATCTTTAAAATTTTGTCGGACTTGTAATAATTAAACAATTCAGACTTTTAAAGCCTTATGTCTTACTCGATGCACAATGGTCCATTTGTAAGGGTTGTTATCTCATTTTCATATGTCATCAATGAATAACGAACGTTTTTGCATACAAACTTTGTGCTCTTTGTCTTTCTTTTTCTACATTTTTATTTCTTTCAAAGATAGTTATACTCTTACACACACTCACATTCAAAATGCAGATCTACATCCATTCAGGATCCCATGGGTAACAATTCTGCTATGGCCTATTGTGACTCTGAACATCTAATCTACCAAGCCGAAGACGAAGGGGAGGAAGATTGTGAAGTGCCAGGAGAACTAGCCAGGTTACTACAACAGGAAGAAAGGACCATACAGCACCACGAAGAACCAGTGGACACAATTAAGTTGGGTACCAAAGAGGACAAGAAAGAAGTCAAGGTAGGAGCCAATCTAGAATCTAGTGTTAATAAGCGCTTAATTCAGTTGATACATGACTATGTTGAGGTCTTTTCCTAGTCGTACAAAGACATGCCAGGACTTGATGCTGATATCATGGTCCATCGTCTACCGACAAAAGAAGACTGCCCTCCAGTAAAACAAAAAGTCTGTCGCATGCGACCGGACATGTCAAAGAAGATCAAGGATGAAGTCATGAAACAATTCAATGTCGGATTCTTAGCCGTCACCTCCTATCCACAATGGGTCGCCAATGTTGTTCCAGTGCCTAAAAAGGACGGCAAAGTACGCATGTGTGTGGATTACCGAGATTTGAATAGGGCAAGCCCTAAGGATGATTTCCCACTTCCCCATATTGATATTTTGGTTGACAACACAGCACAACATAAAGTGTTCTCATTCATGGATGGTTTCTCAGGCTACAACCAGATCAAAATGGTACCTGAGGACATGGAGAAAACGACCTTCGTCACACAGTGGGGCACATTATGTTACAAGGTTATGCCATTCGGGTTGAAGAATGTTGGGGCAACCTATCAACGTGCCATGGTAGCTCTATTTCACGACATGATACATCACGAAATAGAGGTCTATGTGGACGACATGATAGCCAGATCTCAAACTGAAGAGGAACATCTGGACCATTTGCAGAAACTGTTTGAAAGGCTAAATAAATACAAGCTGAGGTTGAACCGGAATAAATGCACATTTGGGGTAAGGTCCGGTAAACTCCTAGGCTTCGTCGTTAGCGGTAAAGGTATCAAAGTAGACCCTTCCAAGGTTAAAGAAATATAAGAAATGCCTGCTCCTCGCACTGAGAAGGAAGTCAGAGGATTCTTAGGACGACTAAAACATATTTCCAGATTCATTTCTCACCTGACTTCTACTTGTGAACTAATCTTCAAATTACTGAAGAAAGATCAAGTAGTCAAATGAAATGATGAATGCCAAGCTGCCTTCGACAAGATCAAAGAGTACCTACAAGAGCCTCCTGTTTTGATGCCACCAGTCGAGGGAAGACCTTTGATCATGTATCTCACTGTCTTAGAAAATTCAATGGGGTGTGTGTTGGGGGAGTATGACGAGTCTGGTCGAAAAGAGCATGCTATTTACTACCTAAAAAGTTTACCGACTGTGAAACAAGATATTCACTGCTCGAGAAAACTTGTTGTGCTCTGGCATGGGCTGCTCACCAGCTAAGACAGTATATGGTGACCCATACTACCTTATTGATATCCAAGATGGATCCAATTAAATACATATTCGAGAAGCCAGCCCTCTCTGGGAGAATAGCAAGATGGTAGATGATCCTGACAGAATACGACATTCATTACACTGCCTAAAAAGCAATAAAAGGCAGTGTACTAGCCTATCACCTTACTCATCAAGTTGTGGATGACTATCAATCCATGAAGTTCGAGTTCCCAGATGAAGACATCATGATGGTAAATAATTGTAAAGAATTCAAACCATATGACAGGCCTGAACAAGGATCCCGATGGACCCTGGTTTTTGACGGAGCCTCCAACGCACTCGGCAATGGCATAGGTGATGTATTCATATCCTCTGAAGGATGTCATACTCCCTTTACCGCAAGACTTTGCTTCAATTGTACAAATAACATGGCAGAATACAAAGCGTTCATTTTTGGTCTCAAAGTTGCCATAGATTTGGGGATCAAGTCCTTAAGTGTGTTCGGAGATTCAGCCTTAGTCATCAGCTAGATCAAAGGAGAATGGGACACAAAGCATCCTAACCTCATCCCCTACAAAGAATATGTGTTGATATTAATCCCACATTTTGAGGAAATTACCTTTGAGCATTTTCCACGAGAGGAAAATCAACTAGTAGACGCGCTAGCCACAATGTCATCCATGTTTAAACTCAAATGGGGTAACTAGGCTCCCCACATCACCATTGAACGGATGGATGAACCAGCTTACTTTCACGAGATCAATACTGAAGAAGTAGTGGACCAGCCTTGGTTCCATGAAGTTAAGAGGTATCTAGAGGCTTAAGAGTATCCGGAAGGAGCTTCAGTCAATGATAAGAAGTTCTTGAGGAGATTCTCTACTAAGTTTTTCCTCAGTAATGGCATTCTCTACAAGCATAACCAAGACTCTGTGTTTCTTCGTTGCGTAGACAAGGTTGATGGCTAAAAAGATCCTACGAGTAGGGTATTATTGGTCTACCATGGAAGCAGATTGCTATCAGCATTCACGAACCTGTCATAAGTATTAGATCTACGCTGACAAAGTGCATGTGCCTCTTGTGCCTCTAAATGTCTTGAATGCTCCCTGGCCATTCGCGATGTGGGGCATCGATATGATTGGAGAAATCAAACCTACAGCTTCTAATGGACACCGCTTCATCTTTGTAGCCATTGACTATTTCACGAAGTGGGTTGAGGCAGCTTCTTTCGCTTCTGTTACCAAGAATGTCGTGGCCCGTTTCATCAAACAGAATCTCATCTGTCGGTATGGTATCCCAGAGAGAATCATCACAGACAATGGTACAAATATCAATAATACTATGATCACCGCACTATGCGCGTAATTCAAGATCCAGCACCATAATTCTTCTCCTTACCGGCCAAAGATGAACAGTGTTATCGAAGCTGCAAATAAAAACATCAAGAAGATCATACAAAAAATGACAGTAACCTACAAGGACTGGCATGAGATGCTACCATTCGCTCTCCACGGTTACTGTACCACGGCACGCACATCAATAAGGGAAACTCCCTTCTCCTTGGTATACGGCATGGAATTTGTCCTACCAATTGAAGTCCAAATGCCTTCTCTGAGAATCATAATAAGATGCAGGGCTGAATGAAGATGAATGGATTCAAACTCGGCTTGACCAGTTGCACATAATTGATGAGAAGAGGCTTACGGCTGTCTGTCACTGCCAGATGTACCAAAAACGTATGATCAAGGCTTTTAACAAGAAAGTAAAATGTCGGGTATATCAGGTTGGTGACTTGGTAATCAAGCGTATCATATTACCACAAGGTGGTCCCAGGGGCAAATGGACTCCTACATACGAGGGACCATTTGGGATCAAAAGCATATTCTCTGGTGGAGCAATGATCTTAACCACTATGGATGGCGACGACCTTCCACACCCTGTGAACGCAGACATAGTCAAAAGATACTACGCATAAGAGACCCATTAGGTTGACACACCTAGGCAAAACAAGGGCATCCCGGCGGACCATAAAGGTTCGGGGAAAAATTAGGGATAAAATAAAAAAATCTATACACCCGGCAAACTGAAAACCCGAAGGGGTGGCTTGGGCAAAAAAGGGTATCCTGGTGGACTGAAAACCCGAAAGGGCGATCCAGGAAAAAGTTAAGGAATTAAAGCATATGACTATGTCCCGTTGGATCACCTTACAGACAATCTTTAGCTTCGACTGACAAACTTAGTGGTTCTGATCAATCTAATCAACTTCAGACAAGGAAGCAAGTGGACAAGACGCTCAGAGACACGAAGGCTATAGCAGAATGGGAACCCCGTGGGATTATTTCACATAGTTATCTTTTCTTTGTAACAATTTTCATTTTCTACGACGACATTCTCATACTAGGATGTTCGTCTCATTGCACAAAAATACTTATTCAAGTTAAATACAAAGATATCCCTTTGAAAGTGAAAAACTATCTATTTTTCTTTATTTCTGTGTTTTGTTTACAAAAACATCCAATAATTTATTTTTGAACATATGCATTTGAACGTGACTACTGTTTACAAATGACCAAAAAGGAACAGAAAATAGAAAGACAATCACTAATGGCTTTAAGAAATAGGATAATATCTTTAGACTATTTCATAAAATCCCCCACAGTGTACAACTTAATGATATCAAGCTCTCTCACATCCCCGACAGAACAAAACTTCCAGTTACCACTCCTAAGATTCCCCAGTAAAAGTCGCCCAATTTCTCAGGATTCCCCAACAGGATTTCACAAGGTCCACAAGCAATACACTTTGTTTCCCTTTCACAACAGAGTTTATTTCTCTAAAAAATGGAAGCTCATTAATACTTTAACTTCAAAACATGAAGACTTACACTCTTTGTACCCAGCGGTACTCGAGGATTTAGTTTCCCCAACAAAACTGCGGCATAATAATTAATGTGTCCATACATTGGATCCACACGTCATAACATTGACAACATAGATACATATAACACAGTCTCATTTATTTTGAGAACATCATTGCACCATGCATTTCATACATCATGACATTACATGCAACTAACCTTTTATCTTTTTCAAGAAAGATCAATCAACAGAAAATTATCATCAAATTTTCAAAAAGTCAATTACAGATCAATTCCCAAGAAAGGATTGGTCAACCATCTACACAACAGATGTTTCTTTCAAACTCCTGCCGGTTCAGATAAATCTCTCAATAATTTATTCTGATTCTTTCCCGCAGACGCTTTTTCTGGTTCAGATAAATCACACAAAGATTTACTCTGATTCTTTCCAGTTAAAGAATATCCAAGATCTCTTTTGGCTCAGTTTAAATCTCTCAACGGTTTATCCTGATACTTTCCAAAGGAACATTTCGGGTTCAGTTTAAATCTCTTAATGATTTATTTTGATTCTTTCCTGCAAACATCTTCTCTGGATCAGATAAATCTCTCAACGGTTTATTCTGATTCTTCTCCAGATCCCTGTCGGTTCAGTTTAAATTCTCAATGGTTTATCCTGATACTTTCCAAAGGAACATTTCGGGTTCAGTTTAAATCTCTCAACGATTTATTCTGATTCTTTCCCGCAAACATCTTCTCTAGATAAATCTCTCAACAGTTTATTCTGATTCTTCTCCAGATCCATGCCGGTTCAGTTTAAATCTCTCAACAGTTTATTCTAATTATTTCCCACAGATGCTTTCTCTGGTTCAGATAAATCACTCAAAGATTTACTCTGATTCTTTTTAGTTAAAGAATATTTAAGATTTCTTTTGGTTCAGTTTAAACCTCTCAACGGATTATACTGATACTTTCCAAAGGAACACTTCTGGTTCAGATAAATCGCTCCAAGATTTATTCTGATTCTTCCCAGTCAAGCAACATACAAGATTTCTTCTGGTTCAGATAAGTCACTCCAAAGACTTATTCTGATTCTTTTCCAGTGAAAATCAAGTTCAGACCTAGTCCATTTTTTGTCAACAGTCAACCTTGGATGGCATCTACAAGCCCATCCCCGGAAAATCTCCATCATTCCTCCAAATTGCATCTATAATCCCATTCCCATTTCACCTTCGAGTGCAAATTTCTGGGCACTCTAGTGTCCAATCATCTTCCACCTTCAAGTCACGAATGGCGGACCTGCCAATCTAACTCTTAAGGTTTAAGAAGATAGAACAGGGGCAGCTGTTGTACCCCAAAATTTTCCCTCTTATTCATCAAATATTTTCTCACAAGTTCTCCTTTGGTTCAAGACTGCACAAGGTTTGATCAGCTAAAGACACCTCCTTAAGCACTGATGACTGAAATTAGGGTTTAAGATTGCACAAGGATAATTTAACTTTTAATGCCTCATATGAATTTCATGGATCATTATGCACTCCCAAGATTACTCATGTCAATTTTCAAGTCTTGGATCACATTTTTGCTCAGTCAACTAAGCAGTTGACCTAAAAAATAGTTGTATTGGGGAAAAAGTCAATTGTGGCCAATTTACAGTAAAACTTCATATTTTTTTATCCATATAAACATTATAAACTCATATGTATCATTTGATCAAGTTTGGACCACAATTCCTCAAGAAATTTGATCAGATCATCAAAAGGGAAAAATGGTCAAAATTAGGGTTTTGACTGAGAAAGGGCAATTTCTGATTTTTGACCTAGAAAATGGTTAATTGGTTTGAGGTATGATCTTAAGAGTTCAATTACATAATTTTTACCTAATGGAATGACTCAAAACATTGCTCAAGATCAATTGACTGATAGTTGATTTTCAGTCAACTGATCAAAAGTCAATTGTACACTGAAAAGTCAAACTTTAACTTTTTGGTCAAAATCAAGTGCCAAAGATCACAATTCATCAAAACATGTCAAAATATTAAACTTGTTCATCAAGAAATCAAAAATTCAAGATTTCATTTTGAAAAGTGAAAGTTTTCAAACTTAGAAATTTTTCTAAGTGTTGAAAACTTCATATTTTTTCACAACTTTGAGCCAATTTATCACCATGATGCAAGATGATTCAAAAGAAACTTTCAACATGAAAGTTGTAGATCTCCATGATATATACAACATTTATTTACACAACTTCTCCTATAAATTCTTGTATCTCAAGGTATTAATCCATGAAGTCATAGTCATGAAACTAAAACACTTAGTGAAATTTTGAGCATTTTAGGTCAGGATTTTGACCTAACTTCTGACCCAAGTTTCATATAGTTCCATTTGTATTTTGCAAAAGTGATTCAAAGAGGGGTTATAGGTCACATTACAAGCTTTCCAAAATGTCATATAACTCCTTGAGATAATTTGTGAGCAAGGAGAATCGAAGGTCAGAAATTGGGGTTTCAAGTTATTTTACAAGGCAAATTTTGTGATGAACAAAATTCAAATCTCAAACCTCTGCTGCAAAATCTTGATTTGTAGGCCTCTAAACCTCAAGATATCTCTCTAATTAGAAGATTACACTTGCTTTTGAGCTATTGTCCATTTAATTCAAGCTTTATCCAAGGTAATTTTCCATTAATGGCACAAAGGCACCATTCCCATTTACATAAAGCAAGTTTTATGCAAAGTCAACTTGGATTGAGCTTTGCACTTGTTCCTTCTGCACAAACTTCCTCTACAAATTCATATAAGCATGTTTAAAGTTGGTAACCACTCTAGATAGTTTTGTACTATGATTTGAAACCATGTTTGTCAACCTTACTTCAAAAACAAGTCAAGAAGCCAAAACATGTGATCTTGTACTTCTGACCACCTCAAGTATCCAAACCTTTTCCATACATAAACACAAGTCATTTGCAAGAAAACACATGCATGCTCAAGCCTTGAAACCTCCTAAAACACAGAACCACCAAAAACATCTCAAAACTTGCCATTTCTGAGTTTTGAATCCAATCTCCAAATTTACTCGTGCGTTTCTTGGCCTTTTACTTTCAAAAGCTTCTAAATAACATATACAAATAATTCCAACACCTGCAACACGAATGTAACACCTCCATCACCATCCACCATTTTCAAAAACAGCACCTTGCACCCTGACTTCTCCAGAACTCCTCAGCCACTTTCAGCTCAAGCCAAGCATCACATTAGCTTCCTGGGAACTTGAGGAGGCTAACCCAATCACTGGAACTCATCAAAAGCTGCTCAAACTCAAAACACGATACTCTCTTGCAAGGTGAGTTTTCTGACTTCTGAACTCTTCATACAAGCATCATTAACGGTTTATTTGTGAATAAGAAATGTAGATATCATTGTCCTGAAGCTAACCATATCCTTAGATTTCATTATTGTTGCTTGAGTAGTTAGAATTTTGAATCTGAACCTCTAAAAATAATTAGGTCAGGATTTGGTACTTTCAAAAATTCTCATTCATCTTTTATTTATAGTTTATGATATCTATATGGTTGGATTCATATGAAAAAATGGAACAACTTTCATGTTTGCATTTTCCATTTTTGTTGAGAAATGGTGAAGTTACAGGTGGTATAGCTGAAGGTTGAAGATGAAGTGTATTTAAGACTTGTTTTGTATTATATATTTATCATTTCAGTTATATTAACGGATGTATAGCCACCCCAGTGGTAAGGCAGCGCGCTGGTAATCAAGAGGTCATGGGTTCGAACCTCAGCGTGCTGCATTTTGCATTTTTTTTCACATTTTTTGACATCTTTTTGTTTTTTGCATCGCTTGGGCCAGCAGTTTTGGGCCTTTGTTTCTTTTTTTTCTACCCTCTAACCCCTTTAATCATTTTCAAACCTCCCCTGACTTATCATTATATTTTATTTTTTATTTTCATTTTTTTTGTTATTTCCTTTATTATTATTATTATTATTATTATTATTATTATTATTATTATTAATACCATTTTTTTGTAACTAATAAAAAGAAACCAAAAAATATTTATATTTTTATTATTTATTTTTATTTAGTTTATTTTTCATAAAACTAAAAGAACAAAAACATTTTCTTTAATAAATTAATTTCCCTTTTTTAAAATACTTAGATAATAAATTTTAATTATTATTATATTATTTTCTTGTAAATTAAAATCAATTTAGAACATAGGATATTTTATCTAATTATTTTTATTTACTAGTTTAATTAAATTCATAAAAAACCTTAAAAATTTGTTTCCTTTAATTTCTTTTATTAACTTAAATATTAATTTTCTTATTCTTAGTTAATTATTTTGCTTAATTAGGTCAAAAAACCATTTTCAGGAAAACCAAACAAAAATCACATTTCTTTTTACATTTACATTCTTGCATTTTATTTTTTTTCATTTTTGTACTGAAATTCTGGCAGCAAATACTCAATGTCAGTGAATGTTATGACACCGTATCTGACTTTCTATAAGACAGTCAATAAAAACAGTAAAGAACACAGTCAATTGTTTACCCAGTTCAGTGTGAAACAACACCTACTCTGGGGGCTACCAAGCCAGGGAGGAAATCCACTATAAGAGATATTAATTCAGGAATAAACCAACCAGTTTATCTCCTTCACTTAAGACCTACCCAATGCAACTTCAATCTAAGTTCAACTTAAACCTGAGTTCCTACTCACTCCCCCTCAATCACAGCAGTGATACTTAAAACAATTGACTAATGAATTAATGAAGACACTCTTCAGAACATACACTTGATTATGCTTCACAGCTTTTTAATCAAGTAACACAAACACTCTTGCTTCACAGCTTTGAGTGATACATAAACCTAACTTGACTTTGCTTCAAAGCTTTCGTCAAGAGACACAAACACTCTTGCTTCAAAGCTTTGAGTGATACAAAAACCCTTACAATCAAAACCTATTCCAAGTCACTTATCACAATGATACTTGCTTGGATTACATCAGTTAAAACTATACAACTCATAATTGATCTTCAGTCAAAAGAGTTACTCTGCAATCAGCAATCCTGTTGAATATATATGCAGCTGTTCCTTCAGTTAGGGTTTCCACAAAAAGCTAGGGTTAATTAGGTTTAACCTTAAGACTTGGCCACAAGACTTTATCAACCAGGTTAGGGTTGAGCTAGGTTAACCCAAAGTCCACGGGAGATTCTGTTCTGGAAGGAATGAGCCAACTTCCTGAAAAATCTCAGAATTAACCAAACTGCACTACTGTTAGATCAGTACAGGATGTCTTAACATTTGTTATGACATCAGAATTCCTGTTTACTGATTTTGGTAGAAGGAAATAAATGTGATCTTTTGCAAAATGCTCAGATACACACTCATACACAGTAACTACTGTATGCCATACGTTTCTGCATAAAGAACCTAATAATCCAGAATGTTATGACATCAGTCATGACATTTACACACCTGGTTTTACCAAAAATACATGCCAATAACTAAACACTTACAAACTCCCCCTTTGGCAGATTTTTGGCTAAAACCCCTAAGCAATCAGAGAATAGAGAGCAGCAGAATGAATATGACTGCAGAAAAAAATATGATGTCTACCACAAAATATATCCCCCTCTTTAGCCACAAATGGGCCAAAGATACATGTACTTAAATGTTATACAGTTATCCAAAATAGGTAATAAAAACAACAAATAATATCAGAAAACACTTGCATCAACAGGAACCAGCATCAGGCTTGTCAACTCCACCAAACTTTAAGCATTGTCATCTTCAGAGGAGCTACTTTCTTCAGCATTGAGCTGATCTTCAGCAGCACCCTCTTCCCTTTTGTTTCCTTCAGTCTCCTCCTGTTCTAATCTGGCAATTAGATTTTCTAGAGTCTTTTTCCTTGTCTCCAGCTCTTTGCAGGTCTCTTTTAATACAGCTATAACATCAGATGTCTTGGACTGAGTTTTTACAGATGATGTCTCAGCTGATGTTATGACAATGTCAGGAACATGAGATCCCTGAAATAGCTTGTAGTGTAACCCAAGGGCAGGAGCTCTTTTGCAAGCAGTATCTCTTTCCAACGGGATATCAGGGTACTGAGCAAGGATAATTCCACATAGGAGGGGGGGAAAGGCAATAGGGCCTTTCACAGCATAGCTACCAGCATGTTTTAAAGTTTGATCAAAAATATACCTGCCATAGTCAAATTCAGTCTTGGTTCCAACAGCATAAATGAATCTCCCCAAACCTGTGGAGATGGTTAATTTATGGTTGGCAGGGACCCAGTTGGCTGCACCAATCTTGTGCAGGATGGCAAATTTTATTCTTAATTTGCTGGCATTCACCTTGCCTTTTAAGGGCCATCACTTGACTTGTCTTGTTGTGATGGTTTGGCATACTTCATTGTCAGTGACTTCTAGTTCAGGGCAAGCCTCATTTGATCTTCCAAGAAATTTTTTAATTTCAGATGGAGAGAAATTAACCCTTCTTCCTCTCACATAGACACATTCAAAGTCAGCTGACCTTCCATCAGCACATTCATCAGACAAATTCACTATGAATTCCTTGACCAGATTTTCATAGCATTTGGTAAATTTTACCACAGTCTTCATTAGTCCAGCAGCTTTGATCAGGTCCATAATTTCCTTGCAATCCATGGCACCATTGTTTAGTTCTCTTTCCAAGGCTATTCTCTTCAAGCAAACATACTTCCATCTGTTGGCATTTTCAGGGTGGTGAAATGAAATGTTGTCAGTGGGGACTTCATGAACTCTAGCCATTTTGCTGGAAGGGAGTTTCCTTCTGAGAGGAATGTCTTCAGCACCAATTTCAAATTCTGATTCCTCATCAGAATCAGAAGGCTCAGGTTCTTTTCTCTTCTTTGTTATTGGTTGTCTTGCAGGCTTTGAGAGACTCCCAGTATTCACTTGGGCTTTCACCTTCCCTTTGGACAGTCCAGTCTTCACAGTTTCTACACCAGTCTTTCCTTCAGACCTGGTTTTCTTATCAGCAGGTTTCTCTTTGGTCAGACATTTTGCAGCATCCTGATTACCCTTTCTGTTCATCATTCTCCTAGCTATGCTAGGGTTGATATTTGCAATTAGGTCATTGTCTGAGTATTCCTCGTCCACATCAATAACGGGTGGTTCAACATTCTTTTCTGAAGGGTTCTGAATATCATCAAGGTTTTTAGATGATTTATGAATGTTGTCATTTGGTGTCTCAACATTCTCAGAGACATCTGGATTTGCTTCAACATTTGGGCTTACTGATTCTTGATTTCATGGAACAGAGATCCCCGGTACAGAGTGGTTCTCACTCAGTATTCTTGTAACAAGCCTAGCTATTGCTTGGTGTACATAAGTTGATCCTTCCCTATTTGGTACAGAAGATGAAGGTTTAGAGGGATTACCAGATGAAGTAGCTTGAGACTTTCCTGCATGCCTTGTTCTCAGCTTTTTGACCTTGGAGGGGTTAGTTGCCATTTCTCTAAGAGGAGTAATCTCCAGGACTTCAGAATCCATGCATGAGGTGATTGCCTGAGAATCTTGATCAGATGATGAAGATGAAACGGTCGTCTTGGATGAGGATGATGTTTGAGACATTTTGATTGACTTAGAAAACCAGTAGCAACTAGAGAGAAAACTTTGATTGAGAGAAAGGGATTTGTTGCAAAGTCGAGAGAGGAAGGAGGAAAATGAGTGTCTATTCAACTTCTTAATAACTTTGAAAGAATTGGGAAAACAAATGATTAACCCACTCAAAATAGACTTAACAAAAATAACTCCTTCAACCCTTGTTTTAAGCAAAATTAATTGCTACAATTTCTCATGTTGGCAAATACCCAACTTACCCCTCAAGTTTTCAAATTGATTTGCATCAAGTGCCTTGGTAAAGATGTCAGCCAGTTGTAGCTCAGTGGCAACATGTTCCAGATTAATTGTTTTCTCCTCTACAAGGTCTCTGACTAAGTGATGTCTACTGTCAATGTGCTTGGTCCTGCTATGCTGAATAGGGTTCTTGGAAATGTTGGTTGTACTCAGATTGTCACAGTATAATGTGATAACATCTGGTGTGACATTATACTCAGTGAGCATCTGTGTCATCCAGATAATTTGAGAACAGCTACTACCAGCTGCAATGTATTCAGCTTTAGCACAAAAATGAAAAGGAAGTCTTTTGGTATGTATCATAGCTCTGGCAGATTCCTGTATGGTCCTATTTTTCCTCTCTTCAACTCCATTTTGTTGAGGAGTTATAGGAGAAGAGAATTCATGACTAATTCCTTCTGAGGAACAGAACTCATTAAACTTACTGTTTTCAAATTCCTTGTCATGATCCCTTCTGAATCTGACAATACACCCTTCTTTTTCTCTTTGAATTCTTTTGCACAGTTCTTTCAAAACTTCAAACACATCAGATTTTTCCCCAATGAAGATAATCCAGGTGAATCTGGAAAAGTCATCCACCACCACATAGGCATATCTCTTTCCACCAAGACTTTCCACCTGCATTGGTCCCATATGAAGAAGTTCTAGAACCTTAGAGGTGATCAGATGTCTTGACTTTGGATGTGACATCCTAGTCTGCTTACCAACCTGACATTCACCACAAACTCTTCCTTCATCAATTTGCAGTCTTGGAATTCCTCTGACTGCCTCCATGGAGATACTCCTTTTCATTCCTCTTAGATGAATATGGCCAAGTTTTTGGTGCCACAGTTTCACCTCTTTTTCTTCTTTGGCAATAGAACACACAGTGGAGTGATTAGTGTTCTCAGGCTGCTCCCACAAGTAACAGTTGTCTTTAGATCTGACTCCTTTCATTACAACTTCTTGTTTTTCATTAATTATAAGACATTCAGATTTTGAGAAGTTGACCTTGAATCCTAGATCACATAATTGACTGATACTAATGAGATTAGCAGTCAGGCCTTTTACCAATAGTACTTCATTCAGATTTGGAACTCCAGGGCAGTCCAAATTACCAACTCCTTTGATTTCACCTCTAGCACCATCTCCAAAGGTCACAAAACTAGTGGTGTGAGGTTTAACATTATTGAGAAGGTTCTTGATTCCAGTCATGTGCTTAGAACACCCACTGTCAAAGTACCAGTCTTCTTTTGCAGAGACTATCAGGGAAGTGTGGGCTATCAGGGCAGTAGCCTTTTTCTTCCATTGAGGAGTATGTGGTACCCTGTTAGACTTAGGTTTGACACCTGGGTTCTGATTAGGGTATCCATACAATCTGAAGCAGAAAGGATTTATGTGACCAAACCTCCCACAATGATGACATCTCCATCTTTCGTACTTTTTCTTCATATTTCTCTGTTCCCGATGTTGAGTGTTATGTTGTGACATCTGCTTTGACATTTGTTTATCAAACCTGATCTTCTTGTCTGTACCAGATTTCTTTGCTGCCACAAATCCTAGACCAGACTTGTTTCCCACATTTTGTCCAACCTGAAGGATTTCTTCTAATTTGTCAGTTCCATTTGTCAGCATCTTGACAGATTTGGTCATCTGGTTCAGTTTTGAGTTCAGCATTTGAACTTCCCCTTCTACATGACTTATAGTTTCAAGGTCTGCCCTTTTTTCAGCCTCTAACTTTATGATGAGTTTTGTTTGTCTCTCATTTTTCACACAGACTTCAGCACTTCTGATACACAATTTCTTGTAAGTATCAGCCAGTTCTTCAAATGTCACTTCCTCATCACTAGTGTCACTTTCAGAGGTACACACACCAGTTAATGCCGTAACTAGTTTGGCAGATTCTTCTTCAGAATTACTTTCTGAATCACAGTCAGACCAGGTAACAGTCATTCCTTTCTTTTGTTTCTTAAGAAAGGTAGGACATTCAGCTCGAATATGCCCATATCCTTCACAACCATGGCATTGAATTCCTATGCCTTGGTTTCCCTTCTCTTTAGACCTTGGTCTTCTGCTGGAGTCATAAGATCTGTTAATGTCAGAGGGGATGTTCTCAACATTTGACCTTGACTTTGGATCCATTCTCTTGATGAGTTTGTTGAATTGTCTTCCAAGCATGGCTATAGCTTCTGAAATATTTTCTTCTTCATCCTCCTTGTTTTCATCTTCAGAGTTGGATACAAGTGATATGCTCTTGTTTTTCTTGTCAGCGTTGTCACTGATCCCCATCTCAAAAGTCTGAAGAGACCCAATGAGTTCATCCACCTTTAACTTGCTGATATCCTGGGCTTCCTCTATAGCAGTTACCTTCATTGCAAATATTTTAGGCAGGGATCTGAGAATCTTTCTCACCAGTTTTTCTTCAGACATCTTTTCACCCAATGCTCCTGAGGTGTTGGCAATCTCCAAGATGTTCATGTGAAACTCATGAATGGTTTCATCTTCCTTCATCCTTAGGTTCTCAAACTTGGTAGTCAGCATATGAAGCCTTGACATTTTTACTTTGGATGTGCCCTCATGGGTAGTTTTGAGAGTGTCCCACACTTCCTTGGCCAGTTCACATTGATGTACAAGCCTGAATATGTTTCTATCAATTCCATTGAACAAGGCATTTAAAGCTTTGGAATTACCCAGGGCTAACTCATCTTCTTATTTGCTCCATTCTTCCTCAGGCTTCAGACTGATTGTCCCATCTTTCTCAATTATGGTGGGATGGTTCCATCCTTTGTCAGCAGCTCTCCAAGCCTTTTTGTCCAGTGATTTTAAGAAGGCAATCATACGAGGTTTCCAGTAGTCATAATTTGTTCCATCCAGAATGGGTGGTCTATTTCCAAAAACTCCTTCTTTGTCCATAGTGCCAGAAAGTGATATCCCTAGATCTCACCCAGTAATACAGGCAGTGTGCCTGCTCTGATGCCAATTGAAATTCTGGCAGCAGATACTCAATGTCACAGTGAATGTTATGACACCGTATCTGACTTTCTATAAGACGGTAAATAAAAACAGTAAAGAACATAGTCAATTGTTTACCCAGTTCAGTGTGAAATAACACCTACTCTAGGGGCTACCAAGCCAGGGAGGAAATCCACTATAAGAGATATTAATTCAGGAATAAACCAACCAGTTTATCTCCTTCACTTAAGACCTACCCAATGCAACTTCAATCTAAGTTCAACTTAAACCTGAGTTCCTACTCACTCCCCCTCAATCACAACAGTGATACTTAAAACAATTGACTAATGAATTAATGAAGACACTCTTCAGAACATACACTTGATTATGCTTCACAGCTTTTTAATCAAGTAACACAAACACTCTTGCTTCACAGCTTTGAGTGATACATAAACCTAACTTGACTTTGCTTCAAAGCTTTAGTCAAGAGACACAAGCACTCTTGCTTCAAAGCTTTGAGTGATATAAAAACCCTTACAATCAAAACCTATTCCAAGTCACTTATCACAATGATACTTGCTTGGATTACATCAGTTAAAACTATACAGCTCATAATTGATCTTCAGTCAAAAGAGTTACTCTGCAATCAGCAATCCTGTTGAATATATATGCAGTTATTCCTTCAGTTAGGGTTTCCACAAAAAGCTAGGGTTAATTAGGTTTAACCTTAAGACTTGGTCACAAGACTTTATCAATTAGGTTAGGGTTGAGCTAGGTTAACCCAAAGTCCATGGGAGATTCTGTTCTGGAAGGAATGAGCCAACTTCCTGAAAAATCTCAGAATTAACCAAACTGCACTATTGTTAGATCAGTACAGGATGTCTTAACATTTGTTATGACATCAGAATTCCTGTTTACTGATTTTGGTAGAAGGAAATAAATGTGATCTTTTGCAAAATGCTCAGATACACACTCATACACAGTAACTACTATATGCCATACTTTTTCTGCATAAAGAACCTAATAATCCAGAATGTTATGACATCAGTCATGACATTTACACACCTGGTTTTACCAAAAATACATGCCAATAACTAAACACTTACATGTACATTTATTCAAATTCAATGTGGTTGTAATAGATAATTAGGGTTTTAATTTCTTGCAATTCCCCATTTGTAATTTGTACACCCCCTCCCCTAAGTGATGTAATAGCTTAGTATTTTTATTTTCCGCAATTTAAATGCTTTATATACAAATGCTAGTAATTAGGGTTTGTATGGAAAGATTAAAATCAATGCTTAGCAAACCCTAATCAAAGACAAATCAAGCATGTAAATCAATACACTTGCACACAAACACCCTTAGGGTAAATCCACTTGGTTGCCTTACAAAAATGGCCATATTATGCATGTGAGGAATCTTAGCAAAAACAAGCAAAAAATACAAGATCATAGTCCCTCGATGATGCTATCCATGTTGCCTTTCAAAATGATCTTAGTCCCTAAAGAAAATGATAAGATATCTTACAACATTGCTAATCATGGCTATACGATGACCCTTGCCCGTCCCTTTTACATCTAAAGATAGGGTTACTTACCAAATCAATGGTAAGATAACAATGTCAAAGGAAAAAGGAAATGAACATGAAAGAGTTTTAAGTAGGTAGATTACTCCTAGTTACTTGCTCAATTTCAAAACCAAAACATCCTTGCTATTTTCAAAACACCAACACTTTCAAAACACCTTTCAAACTTGAAAACATTTTCAAAAGATCAACACCTTTGTATACATTCTTATGAACGAGAATCATTACAAAATTTGCCTAAACGATGGCATCTTTACAAAATACTTTCAAAAACCACACAAGCACATTTTCAAACAAAAGCAAGTGATATAGCAAGTAACTAAGAGCCCATGGAAAACCATGGATAAAAAGGGTGCTAATACCTTCTCTTTTTATAATCTACCCCCCGAAGTCAAGAAAATATCTCAGAGGTCTTTCCTTTTTTTTCCAGCATTTCCTTTTGGATAAAAGAAAAGTCGGTGGCGAATCTTGCTAACCACAACATTTGCGATCAAACGCAAAACAACTAAGTCAGTTCTCCCACCGCGTTATAGTATGCAATGTCATAATGTATTAAATTCATTCTGTATTGATGTCCTCAAAATAATTGAGACTGTGATATATGCGTTTTGTATGCATATGTTATGATACTTTATAAATTATGTATGAATATGCAATGTTTTTGAGGTGCATTCGTAATCTTGAGCAGTGTCTTAGTCTGGGAAAATAAATCCCTGACTGTTGCTGGAGATGAAGAGTAGATATAATCTTCAATCTTCTGGGAATTATTTTCGCTGGGGATTCCTACTTGCTATTTGAGGAAACTCCACTAGGAAACATTGATTTCTACTTTCTGAGGGAACTCTGCTAGAGAGTGTTAACTCCTGCTTGGGGAAGAAGAGTTCAAAACTTTGTTTGTTCTTTGCTCTACTAGGGAGTGATAATTCCTTGTATACCCTGACTGGGGATAACATCGATGGATAACTTTCTGGCTCGTCTGAGGAGGATAAAGTTGACTGACATCTGATCTAATTTTAGATTTAGTAGCAACTCTCTAGGGATAATGATGACTTCACTGGGGAAGGAAATTTTTGTCGGCGATTTGTGTCCCTCCGAGTAATAGACTCAAGTTGGGGAGATGATAGTCCATTGGGGAAATAAATCTTGTTTGGGAAATAAACCCTGTTGGGGAAATAAACCCGCTGAGGAAACACCCTTGTTGAGGTGAATGAACTCTGTTGGAGAGAAGCAATCTGCAGAGGTTTTTAAAGCTTTGAAAACTCAACTGGGGAGAAGAATTCCCATAAACTGTAATGATCGGGATTATGTAGATAGGTAATATTACTGGGAAGAATTCCTCATTCCTTTATTCTGCTAGAGTGATCTGCTAGGGAAATTACGGGGAACGTATGAACTTGCGAAGATTACCATGTAGGAATAACCTCATGGAAGTTGCTCTGTGGGGATTCATGGGTGGCTTGGACGTTGTCCTAACTCCTACAGTCTTGAGTAACTGCTCATTCTTGTTTTTTATGCATATATTTGTTAACATTCAGTTGTATTCATATGCATATGCTCGTTCAATTTTAGTTTGTTGGACATTTTGCAAACAAAACAGAAAAAGTAAAAACAAAATTTGGCTTTGAAATATTCTTTGTATTGATAGTTTTGCCCATAAACAGGCGATTTTGTACAAAGAGACGGAAATCCTATTAAGAGGAATTCGTCGAAGAAAAGATTACAAAGTGAAAACAAAACATATAGCTATGTGGAAATAATCTTGTCGGGTTCCAACTCTGCTATTGCCCTTATGTCTTCAAAGATCTCATCTGTTGTTGTCAGAAGAAGGAGATTGAATTGATCTGTACCATTTGAACCCGACGTTGGTAATAAAACTCACTATGGTGATCTAATGAGGATATAGTCATACGCTTCAATCCCTAATTTTTTCCTAGACCTCCCTTTTGGGTTTTCAGTACACCGGGATACCATTTTTTGCCCAAGCCACCTTTTCAGGTTTTCAACTTGTCGGGTGTACAGTCTTTTCGTATATATCCCTGGTTTTTGCCCGAACCCTTTTGGTTCACTGGGACGCCCTTATTTTTGCCTAGGCTAGTCAACCTAGCAGGTCATTTTTTATGCGTAGTATCTTTTGACTATGTTCGTATTCACAGGGTGCAAGAAATCTTTACCGTCCATGGTGGTCAATATCATAGAACTTCTGGAGAGTATTTTATTGATTACAAATGGTCCCTCATAAGTGGGAGTCCATTTTCCCCTGGGATCACCTTGCGATAGAATGATGCGCTTTATTACCAAGTCACCATCCTGATATACCTGATGCTTGATCTTTTTGTTGAATGCCTTAATCATGTGTTTCTGATACATCTGACCATGAAAGACAGCCACAAGCCTTTTCTCGTCAATTAGGTTTAGTTAATCCAATCTGGTCTGAATCCACTCGTCTTTATCCAAGTTTGCATCTTTCATGATTCTTAGAGAAGGAATCTGAACTTCGACAGGTAGGACAGCTTCCATACCATAGACCAGAGAGAAAGGGGTTAACCTAGTTGATGTTCTCGATGAAGTACGGTAGTCATGAAGAGAGAATGGTAACATGTTGTGCCAATCTTTATATGTCACAACTATCTTCCGTATGATCTTCTTTATATTATTATTGGCAGCTTCCACTGTGCCATTCATCTTAGGTCTATACGGAGAAGAGTTGTGATACTTGATCTTGAACTACGTGCAAAGATCAGTGATCATTGTATTATTGAGATCAGTACCGTTGTCTGTGATGATCCTTTCAGGGATTCCATACTGACAAATCAAGTTGTGTTTGATGAACCGGGCAACCACATTTTTGGTGACAGAGGCTAACGAGGCTGCTTCAAACCACTTTGTAAAGTAATCAATGGCGATGAGGATGAAGCGATGTCCGTTAGAGGCCGTAGGCTTGATTTCTCCAATCATATCAATGCCCCACATTACAAACGGCCAAGGAGAAATCATGACTTTCAAAGGTAAGGGAGGTACATGTACTTTATCAGCGTATATTTGGCACTTATGACAAGTTCTTAAGTGGTGGTGACAATCAGTTTCCATAGTCGACCAATAGTAACCAGATCTTAAGATCTTTTTAGCCATAGCATGTCCACTGGAGTAAGTACCAAAGACACCCTCGTGCATGTCTTACATAATTTATTCTGCTTCTTTCTTGTCCATACAATGAAGTAGGGTTGAATCATGATTGCGCTTGTATATAATTCCATTGCTCAAGAAGAATTTGACCGAGAACCTTTGTAGGAACTTCTTGTCATTGATGGACACCTCTTCAGGGTATTCTTGAACCTCAAGGTACCTTTTCACCTCGTGAAACCAAGGTTTTCCATCTACTCCCTCAGTATCAATTCCATAGCAGTGCGTAGGTTCGTTGAATCTTTTAATGGTAATTTTTGGAGCCTCCTTGTCCCATCTGAACTTGAACATGGATGACATGGTAGCCAGAGCATCCGCCATTTGATTCTCTTCTCTTGGTATATGCTCGAAGGTAATCTCCTCGAAATATAGGATCAGGGTTAATACATGCTCTTTATAAGGAATGATATTTGGGTGCTTCGTATCCCGATCTCCCTTAACCTGACTGATTACCAAAGCTGAATCTCTATGCACGCTTAAGAATTTGATTCTTAGGCCAATAGCAGCCCTAAGACCCATGATACAAGCTTCATATTCTGCTATGTTGTTGGTACAGTCAAAGCACAGTCTGGCAGTAAAAGGTGTATGGCTACCTTCGGGGGAAATGATCACAACTCCAATTTTGTTTCCAAGAGCGTTGTAAGCTCCATCAAAAACCATAGTCCATTGGGATCCTTGTTCAGGTTCTTCATACGGTCCAGGTTCCTCACAATCTATTACTAGCATAATATTTTCGTCCGGGAATTCAAAGTTTATGGACTGATAGTCATCTACATCCTGATACGCCAAATGGTCGGCCAATGCGCTTCCTTTGATTGCCTTTTGAGTGGTGTACTAGATATCATATTCTGTTAAGACCATCTGCCATCGGGAAATCCTTCCAGAGAGAGTTGGCTTTTCAAATATGTACTTGATGGGATCCATCTTAGAGATCAACAAAGTAGTATGGGTCAACATATACTGTCTTAGTCGGTGAGCAGCCCATGCCAAAGCGCAACAAGTTTTCTTGAGCAGTGAATATCTTGTTTCACAGTCGGTAAAAATTTTGCTAAGGTAGTATATTGCATGCTCTTTTTGACCAGACTCGTCATGCTACCCCAATACACACCCCATTGAGTTCTCTAGCACTGTTAAGTACATGATTAGTGGTCTTTCTTCGACTGGTGGCATCAGAATAGGAGGTTCCTGTAGGTACTCCTTAATTTTATCAAAGTCAGTTTGACAATCTTCATTCCATTTTACTACTTGATCTTTCTTTAGCAACCTAAAGATTGGCTCACAAGTAGCAATTAGATGAGAAATGAAACGGGAAATGTAATTCAGGCGTCCCAAGAAACCTTTGACTTCCTTCTCGGTATGAGGAGCTGGAATCTCTTGAATGACTTTAACTTTTGAGGGATCAACCTCAATACCCTTACCACTGACGAAGAAGCACAAGAGTTTATCGGATCTCACCCCAAAGGTGCACTTGTTCGGATTTAGCCTCAGTTTATACTTCCTCAGCCTTTCAAACAGTTTATGCAGATGATCGAGATGCTCTTCTTCAGTTTGCGACCTGGCTATCATGTCATCAATGTAGACCTCTATCTCATGGTGAATCATATCATGAAATAAGGCTATCATGGCGTGCTGATAGGTTACCCCGACGTTCTTCAACCGAAAAGGCATAACCTTATAACAGAAAGTTCCCCACTACGTGACGAAGGTAGTTTTCTCCATGTCTTCAGGCGCCATTTTGATTTGATTGTAACCTGAGAAGCCATCTATGAAGGATAATACCTTATGTTGAGCAGTGTTGTTAACCAAAACATCGATATGAGGTAGCAGGAAGTCATCTTTGGGGCTTGCCCTATTTAGATCCCTATAATCTACACACATACGTACCCTGTCGTATTTCTTTAGTACTGGAACAACATTAGCCACCCATTGAGGATATGACATCACTGCCAAGAACCCTGCATTGAATTGTTTCATAACCTCAATCTTGAGCTTTTCCGACATTTTAGGACGCATGCAACGAACCTTTTGTTTTATCGGAGCACAACCCTCTTTCATTGGTAGACGGTGAACCACAATATTATTGTCGAGCCCTGGCATGTCTTCGTATGACCAGGCAAAGATTTCAACATATTTATGTAGCATCCAAATTAACCTGCTCTTGACATTGTTATCTAAGTCAACACCTATCTTGACCTCTTACTTATTTGTCTCAGTACCCAGGTGTGATACGGTGGGAGAACTGGCTTGAGGGTTTTGCGTTTGATCGCAAATGTTGCGGTTAGCAAAAGTCACCACCGACTTTTCTTTTATCCAAAAGGAAAGGTGAAAAGCACAGGAAAGACCTTTGAGATTATCTCTTGAGTTCGGGGGGTAGATTATGAAAAGGGAAGGTATTAGCACCCCTTTCATCCATGGTTTTCCATGGGCTCTTAGTTACTTTCTAGATCACTTGCTTTTGTTTGAAAATATACTTTGTGTGGTTTTGGAAAGTATTTTGTAAAGAGGTCATTGTTTAGGCAATCTTTGTAATGATTCTCGTTCGTAAGAATGTATACAAAGATGTTTGATCTTTTGAAAATGTTTTCAATTTTGTAAAATGTTTGAAAGTGTATGTGATTGTTTTGAAAATAGCAAGGATGTTTGTTTTGAAATGGAGCAAGTAATTAGGAGCAATCTACCTACTCAAATATCTTTCTTGTTCATTTCCTTTTCCTTTGGCATTATTGTCTTACCATTGATTTGGTAAGCAACCCTATCTTTGAATGTAAACGGGACGGGCGTAGGTCATCGTATAACCATGATTAGCAATGTTTCAAGGAATCTTAGAATTCTTTTTGAGGTACTAAGATCATTTGTAAGGCAACTTAGATAGCATCATTGAGGGAATATGATCTTGTATTTGCTTGTTTTTGCTAAGATACCTTACATGCGTAATATGGCCATTTTGTATAAGGCAACCAAGTAGGATAACCCTAGGGGTGCTTGTGTGCAAGTGTATTGTTTTCATGCTTGATTTTGTCTTGAATTAGGGTTTTCTATTTGATTGATCTTGTTCTTTCCATACAAACCCTAATTACTAACATGTGAATATAAAGCATTTAAATTGCGGAAAATAAAAAATACTAAGCTATTACATGATTTGTGGGAAGGGGGTGTACAAATTGAATGGTGATTGCAATAATTTAAAGTCTAATTAGTCTATTACAACCATATTGAATTTATACAATAATTGAAATAAATAAATGTACAAAAATAAATATGCAAGAATGTAAATGCAAAGAAAATGGATCTTTTTGTTTGGATTTTTTATGAGAAAAAGGAATTTGTTTTAACCTAATTAATTAAAAGAAAATAATTAATTAAAATAATAAAAGTAAACCTAATTTACAAAGAAAAGATTTTAAATAAAACCCCAAATCTATTAATTGATTAGAAAGAAATTAAGTTTATAAGAAAAACATTTTTTTTGTTATTTTTGTCTTGGAAATAAATTACAATTTATAAAATATTTTTGGTCTTTTTTTATATTAAAATAATATATTTAAATAGGTATAAAAGAAAATAAATAATAACCTAGTTTTAATTAAATTTACAAGATAATTAGCAAAGATAAATAAAGTATGATGAATAAAATAATTTTTTGTGTGAGAAAAATATTTAAATTATGTCAAAACATAAATCTACTATTTTTATATTATTTTATGATTTTTAGTATTTTAGAAAATATATTTAAAAATAAAAATGCAATAAATAAATAAATAAATAAATACAAATGGGCCAGGGGGTGCCAAAAGTCAGGATGGGAGTCAGCAAAGAAAAAAAAATACAAGGCCCACTTATTGGAAGCCTAGGCGCCTAGTTTGAACAAAAATGAGAAAAATGCTGAAAAATAATGGCAAAAGGTAGCGCTGGGTATTAAACCCACGACCCTCCATACACACGCGCGCTACCTTTTCCACTGGGGTGGCTGTACATCCGTTAATACAAATGAAACAATAAATACATAAGGTAAAACGTCTCCATGACTTGTACTTCGTCTTCAACCTTCAGCCAGTCGGACACCTGTATCTCATTCGTTTCTCAACAAAAATGGAAAATGCAAACATGAAAGTTGTGCTATTTTTTCTCACGAATCTAACCATATAACTTATGTAAGCTAAAAGTCAAAGATGAATATTAGTTTTGTTGGCCCTAAACTGAAACCTAATTTTTTTAGAAAGTTCAAATCTAAAATTCTCTACATACAATCAATATAAATGAAAACTATGAACATGGTCAGTTTTAGAGCAATGATATCTACATTTTATCTTCACAAATCAGAAACAAATGATGCATGTATGAAGAGATGGAAGTTTGAAAACTTACCTCTTGCAGCTGGAGTCGTGAATGGAGTTTGAGCAACTTTGGAGATGGCCTGATGATCTGTTTAGCTTGCCTGGACTTCCTTGAGTGTATTCTAACTCTTACTTTGCTTTGAAAGTCCCTGAATCTTCCTACTCAAGTCAACCTGCAAGCTTGATATTTGAAAATGGTGGATAGTGATGGAGGGGTTACAGTCTTGAAACAGGGGCGTGGATCACTTGTGTATGATGTATATAAAGTGTTTGAATGATTAAGAATCAAAACACACGAGTGGAAATGGAGATGGAGAGTTTTGGCACAAAACTGTCAAGTTGAGCAGTCTTGTGTAGCAAGGGTGTTTGGGAGAGTTTTTGGATGCTTGAAATCGTGTCTTAGCTTGTAATAAACTTGTTAATATGTATGGAAAATATTAGAGCACAAAATTCCTCCAGGTTTCTGATTTATAGGGTTATGGCTCTATAACTTGCTTTTGAAGAAAAGTGAAATGACAAATCTCAAGTATTATACAAGCAAGTTCTGAGCTTTCTTAGGTCTTAGACATATTTATTTTGGTTTATATGAGTTATGTGTGCAGAAAGAACAAGTTAGAAGCTTAAGACAAGTTGACTTTGTGATTAAAGCAACTTTTCAAGAGTGGAATGGTAACTTTCTTCCAAAAATGGCAAATTGGCTTGGACAATGCTTGGAACACTTGGATAATAGCTCAAAAGCAAGTGTAATCTTCTGATTATGGAGAGATCTTGATATTTAGAAGCCTGCAAAACAAGATTGTGCAGCATAGGTTTGAAATTGGATTTTTGTTCATCACAAAATGCCTTGTAATTCAAGTGACAAAACACCAACTTCATCTCTTCGATTCTCCCTACTCAAGAAAGATCTCAAGGAGTTCTTGGACATTTTGGAAAGCTTGCAATGTGATATACAACCCATATTTGAATTTCATTTGAAGATTCCACTTGGAACTATGTGAAAAATTTCCATGAAGTTAGGTCAAAAAATCTGCCTAACTAGAGCAAAATTTCACTAAGTCTTTTTTAGTTCATGAGCATGTATTCATAAAATTATAACATGAGATCCAAGCACTTTTGGAATAAGTTGTGTTAAGAAAAATTGTAAAGTTCATGGAGATATACAACTTTCATATTGGAAGTTTCCTTTGAATCATCTTGCATCATAATGAAAAAATTGCTCAAAGTTATGAAAAAATAAGAAATTTTTGACACTTAGAAAAATTTCTAAGTTTAGAAATTTTGACTTTTCAAAATGAAATCTTGATTTCTTGATTTCTTGATGAATAAGTTTCATATTTTGATGAATTGTGATCTTTGGTACTTAAATTTGACAAAAAAGTCAAAGTTTGACTTTTCAGTATACAGTTGACTTTTGATCAGTTGAGTGCAAAATTCATCTGTCAATCCAATGGATTTGCAATGTTTTAAATCATGTCATTAGGTCAAAATTATGCAATTGGACTCTTGATATCATGCCTTAAACCAATTGTCCATTTTCTAGGTCAAAAATCAGAAATTGCCCTTTCTCAGTCAAAACCCTAATTTTGACCATTTTGCCCTTTTGGAGATTTGATCAAATTTCTTGAGGAATTGTAGTCCAAACTTGATCAAATGATACATATGAGTCTAAAATGTTGATATGGATCAAAATTATGAAGTTTGACTGTAAATTGGCCATAGTTGACTTTTTCCCTAATACAATTGATTTTTAGGTCAATTGTTCAATTGGCTGATCAAAAGTGTGATCCAAGGCTTGAAACTTGACATGAGTAATCTTGGGAGTCCATAATGATCCATGAAAGTCATATGAAGCATTGATAGTTCAAAAATCCTTGTGCCAACTCAAACCCTAATTTTGGTCATCAGTGCTTAAGGAGATGTCTTGAGCTGATCAACCCTAGTGCAGTCTTGATCCAAAGGAGATCTTGTAAGAAAATTCTTGATAAGTGAGAGGGAAAATTTTGGGGTACAACACCAAGTTTACCACCTCAACTAGCTCTTCATGTGGTTGGATAGTCCTCTCCTCCTGTATCAAAAGTCTGGCAAGTTCTCCATGTATTTCGAAATCTTCCTCACCTTCGTCTTCGGCTTGGTAGATAAGATTTCCAAAGTCATATGAGTCAATAGCAGAATTGTTATCAATGAGATCCAGAGTGGATCAGGATCTTCAATGTAGTGTGTTGGTGTGTGTGAGAACACATGGCTATTTTGAAAAATGTAATAAGATTAAAAGAAAGACATGAACCACAAAATTTGCATGCAAAACGTCCAATATTTTTATTGAATGAGCAAATGTTTATGAATTAATCAACCCTTAACAAATGAACCGTTGTATCCCGGGTAAGACACAAGGTTTTAAAGTCATTGTTCAAATTTTACACAATCAAAACTTTTAAAGAAATAAAATAGAAATGGCATTTACTCATGTCTGAAGGAGATTGAGACAACATCTTCAGCCTTCCAATTATGAAGTCCATTATCAGCAGTAGGAAAGATCCACTTGTCAAAGTCACAAACAATATCCTCTTCGGCAGAAGCAACCTCAATAGCATTCACACCTTTGTCGTGTTTCAGCATAGGCACAATAATCACATTGGGAGTCTCCATAGGATCGAACTCAATCTCCTTGTTGTTAATCAAATCTTGAATTTTAATCTTTAAATCCCAACAACTATTTGTGTCATGTCTCAGACTATTGGCATGATAGGCGTATCTCGCATTAGGATTGTACCGAGGAGAGGTAGTGTTGGGATTCTGAGGAGGACCCTTCAATATTATTAAATCTGCCTTCAATAGGTGTTGCAATACTTGGGACAAAGGCATATTGATCTTAGTGAACTGCCTTCTCGGAGCATCTGACCTTTGATGGTTATCCTATCATTGTTGTTGGGCAGGTGCTGGATTGGAAATCAAAACTGCTCCCACAGACTCATGGCGATCAACTTTGTTATGACTTTTCTGGCCATAAACAATATCAACTTCCTTTTTACCTTTGAATGACTTCTTCACAGCACTAGAAGATGCAGCCGTCGGGATCTTCCCACTTTTTATACCACTTTCGATCCTTTCTCCAGTCAGAATCATCTCTGTAAAACCTGATGAGGGACTCCCAATCAACAAATTGAAGAATGGGCCTGTTAGAGTGCCCATAAACATGTCTACCATTTCCCGATCATTCAGAGGAGGTTGCACCCTGCCAGCTAAATCCCTCAACTTCTGTGCATATTCCTTGAACCCTTCTCTTGAGCCCATGGACATATTCTATAAATGTACTCGGGTTAGTGTCAGGTCAGCATTGTATTGATACTACTTATAGAAAGCAACAGCCAAATCTTCCCAGGTGCGGATATTGGTCCCCTCTAGCTGATAGAACCATTCCAGTTGTGTGCCAGCCAAACTTTCTTGGAAGAAATGGACCCATAACTTCTAGTCAACGGTGTGAGGATGAATCTTTCTGACATACGACCTCAGGTGCAGTTTAGGACAAGAGACCCCGTCATATTTGATGAAAATATGGACCTTGAACTTAGGTGGGATTACCACCCCTAGAACCAAACTTAAAAATCTTAAATACAATCCTGATATCTTTTGGACCTCCATAGCCTTGAGCCTATCTTCTAGCTGTTTGTATCTGTCATCAGTAGGAGGGTATCGCTCGTCCAAGTAGTCCTCATCTTCAGAACCTTGGTTATTCCTGTCTTCCTTCTTGACTGACCTATCCTATTCATCTTGTTCATCATCTTCTTCAGAGGAGACTTCAACAACTTGAATTGGTTGGATCGGGCCTTTGAATATCCTACCCAAATTAAGGACAACACGCTTCTTGGTCTTCTTCTTTTGCTTAGGAAGGAGCGTCAATATTTCTTGCTTCCCCTTGGCCAGGTTCAGAAGAGTTTCCTAGAACTGTGCGTGCTGAGCTTTAAGATCTTTGACATTATGCTCAAGGTCCATTTTTCTTCTGAAATAAACAACGAGAAAAATGAGAAACCTGTACTAGAAAACCTGTTTATGAAATGATGCATGATATGCGAATGCAAATGTTTTCAAGGACTTTGGGAAATTTAAATTTGTGAACCAAAAGGAAACAAAAAATTTATTGGAAAACTTCAAATTACAACTGCCTTTTAGGCTTACAAATTAAAATAATACTCCTAAAATCTAAGAATTAATTTTCCCATGGGCGCTTCCTCTTCGTGCTGATATAGGCATTAAGACTCTTTTCCTCGTTAAGTTGCCTTATGAGCTCCAATAATTTCTTTTCACTGGCATAGAATTGAGTCTCAAAGGTATCTCGTTCTTCCTTCAGTTGAATCCAGGACTTCTGCAGTTCCTCGAATTTAGTGGGCATGTCAGGATGGAGCACTGTATAAGGAACATCCCCTTCGGTAATAGGCTCCCCGGTTATTGGCAGGATGGCTGGATATGGAATCATGAGGTTTTGAGCGTGAGCTCACACCCATTTGAGATAAGGCTCCATAGGAATGGGAATCATATGCCCCAAGTCTTGCTATCAACCTTGTTTGCCATGCCCTAAGCTCATACAAACCTTTGACGATACCCTTGAACATCGTTCTCGTAGTCGAACATAATACTCTGGATAAGCACATCATGAGGACCATTCCTTCAAGCATAACTGAGTTGTCGTAGAGCCAGAGAAGGGTTATAAGTGATACCTCCCCTAATTCCAAGGAGTGGTACATTAGGTAATTCCCCATAGCGGTCAATGATAGTGACATCCTCCATAGATCAGGAATACCAATGAATATCCGAATGAGAAAGCGACATTATTCTTTGAGACCAACCCAAACCTTGTTTGTTCTTCAACACTGATTGAGGAAGGTGCAAAATAAACCACCTAGACAGAAATGGTGTACAACACATAAGAACCCATCTCCTCTTCATGGTACGAGTGTGAAGAGAATGCAAGATGTCCCCAAGCAAAATAGGCACATGATTAAGAGCGAGGAAAATTCGGATAGCATTGACATCTATGACTTAGTCGGGATTGGGGAATAGTACTAACCGATAGATTAGAAGAGCTAGAATTTCTTCAAAAGCTTGAAAGTCCAAATCATCCCAAAACAGTTGAGCCTTTTCTAATAGAAACTTAGATAGGAAACCCTTGACTCTGCTTCTTGTTTCTCAGTTAGATATAATGTCAGATCATTTCAGATGCAAGGTTGTCGCAATGACTTCTGGCTTTGGAGTTTCCTCTAAACCGATTAAAGGTATTTGATCAAGAATAGGTACTCCTAGTAATTGATAGAAATCTTCCATAGTGCGTACCAACTGATAATCGGGAAAGGTGAAGCAATGGTGTTTAGGGTCAAAGAACTGAAAGAGTACTCCCATCATCTTTTCTTCAAAGCTTGAGGTAACCAAGTTGAGAAGTCGACCATATCTTTTAGTGAACGAGGAATTCTCAGAAACCATAGAAGCTAGCTCTTTGAGTTGAGGAGGTACTTTCACAAAGCTTATTCGGATGGTATTTCTACAAGTGGAAGCCATAGTCTGCAAAACAGAACAAAGATAAATTCCTTTGGTCCTTGAAATGGTCAATGAAAATGAGTATGGATGTTATGATGCATGATGTCATGTTTGAGCAAATAATCACACACAAGCAAAACACAGAAGGCCTTAGGTTTAGGCTTGCATGAGGTTTGTAGGTGAGTACCCTCTTGAAGTTTAGTTGGTTCAACCTTTCCTAAAATAAAGTAACCGGGTTCTAAGGAATCTCAATATCACTGATCTTTCTTCACCGGACATTGTTTCAGCTCAAGCAATCTTTTCTCGCGGCCGAAATATTCTAAAAGTCCAATCTCAATGAGTGTAGTATTGAGTATCAACCAATCCTCAGTTTTATACCAAAGTCGGCTATCTCACCACTTTCTAATGGCCAAGTTTGTTCAACTAAGGTTCTAAGGCTAGTTAGTGCTTTATGACACCATACAACGGCCTCATATTCTCCTTGATTCAACACAAAGGATATTGGTACCAACAAATGTGTCACACTAACACATTTATCGCTTCAACCATATCATTTATGTTGTACAGTCTCCACGATCTATTGCTGCTTACCTAAAAAGTGTCCCAGATCCGGGTGTAGGATCTTTTACAATAACCCAAACATGAACCCAAAAGGTAAAGCACACAAGTCAAACAAATAAAGAATTTTAAATATGATCTAACTCTAAGGTAACCCCACTTTTAGTTATGTTCCCCAGCAGAGTCGCCAGTTCTGTAATACGGTGGGAGAACTGACTTTACTGGTTTTGTGTTTTTATGGAAAATGTTACAGTTAGCAAGAGTCGCCACCGACTTTTCTTTTATCTAATAAAGGAAAGGGTGAAAATAATAGAAAAGGCCTTTTTAAAGATTGAGTTCGGGGGGTAGGTTATGGAAAGGGAAGGTGTTAGAACCCTTTTCATCCATAGTTATCTACGGCTCTTAGTTGCTAGCTCACTTTTGAAAATGCTTTGGGTTTGTGTGTTTTTGTAAATATTTTTAAAAAGACGCCTTAGTGCGGCGAACTTTGTAATGTTTCTCCTTTAGTTGATAATAGGGATGGCAATGGGGCGGGTCGGGAGCGGGTTTAAGCACACCCAGACCCGCACCCGCCACCTAGACCCAGACCCGCCCCGCCCCCAAACCCATACGGGGCTAATATTTATTCCCCCGCCCCAAATAAGAAACGGGCTTCTTCGCACCCACCCGACACCCGCCCGAATAACATATTAAATTTTTTAAATTTATACTTTTTTCAATAAAAATAAAAATCAATAATAAAATTAAACAATTAATTATTTTAACAACATTTTTTATGTTTGATATTTTTATTTAAATTATATTTTTAAAAGAATAATAATAATTCTAATAAACATGATATTATAACATTAAAAAGTGTAAATGAGTAATAAGATTATTAAAAATAAATGAAATGACTTATATTTAGTTGGTGGGTGCAGGGCGGATGCGGGTGCAGAGTGGATACTAGCATCACCCGCACCCGTAAATAAAAATCGGATTTTTCCTGCACCCGCCCCCGGTTAAATCGGTTTTTCCTCGCTAATTAATGGGCGGGGGCGGCCGAGGCCCGACGGGGGAAGGTTTATTTGCCATGCCTAGTTGAAAACATATACAAAGTATATATAAAAGTAAAGAAAATAAAAGTGCAAGAATTTAAACTACGCTATTACAATGCTTCGGGATGGGGGAATTACAAACCAAAAAATGGGGGATAAAAAGTAAAAAGTTCTAATTTAACTATTACATCCCATGTGCAAATACATAATATTCGTGAAAATAATAATGCGGATAAATAAATAAACGATCGGAGAAGAGAAAGCCATAAAATATTTCTAAGTGACAAAAAGAAAAATTTTTTGATATTTTTTTGTTTTAGGAAAAATATTTAAATTAAATTTATGAAGACCTAAATTCTAATTAATTAAGAAAAAGAAAAATGATTAAAAATAATTAATTGAAAATTAATTTAATTAATGAAAATATAAGTCTAATTATTTTTGTGATTTTGATTTTATGATTAAGAAATTAATTAATTAAAAAATGAAGTAAATTAAACAAAACAAAAATAAAAAATAATAATAATGGGTCATGCTGCAAGAAGCAAATAGGGGGTGAAGATCTGGATAAAAAACATTAGGCCCAAATCAGAGGGCCCAGGTGCTGCCAAAAAGATCATGTATGGTAATCCTTGAGGGATGTATGATGGGAATGCGCATCTGAGGCGCTCTGGTCGTGTTTGATGAGATTTGATGGCTCGGAGTTAGAGTGCACTGTCTGCATGCTTGATCCATGTAGCATTAGATATGGAAGGAATTTATTAGAAAAATAAAACTGCAAAACCTGGGATCGAACCCAGGACCTTGAGACGGAGTGACTTTAGTACGTGTTTGCTACCATTGGACCATACTTTTTCATTCGTTAGATTAAATAAAAGAAAACAATATAATACGAATGCAAGCCAAATTTGAATCAACAAACATGTGTGCGTTTAGTGGGGTCCAGATATTTTGAATAAACTAATCAGGGAGCAAGGTTTGGACACGCAAGCCCGGGGAGGGTCAAACCACCACACGCGGTGGTTGACCTCCTTCTTCTCCGGCAACCAGAATTCTAATCTGCAAAAACACGATGGGTTAATGAAAAAAATAGACCATAGCCCGACTAATTTGGGGGCTGCGAGTTCAGTGGCACCATCTGTTTGGCTTGAAACTCATGGCATCGCTCAGTTCGAAGCTCAACCATTTTGGAGCCCTAACAATGGCATCCTGCAATTCTAACGCGGAACCTTCGATTTAAACACCCAAAACTGGCCTATGGATTCATATGAACGCAAACAAAGGTTAGCATGCCATGAAATATGATTAAAAACAGAGATTCGAATTTCATAACTTTACCAAACCGGCGTGATTTTTTTTGTGCTGGTTATAGGATGTTTCAAGTGTTGTATAGAATTGAATTTTCTTCAAAGTGGGCTTTTGTTGGGGAAAATTTGATGAAGCGTGTGAAAGTTATGCCTGGTCAAAGTTCAGTTGACTTCTCCTAAGGAAACCCTAATTTGGCAATTCTTAACTTTTGATGATCTGAGGACTTTCCTTGAGGAATCATGATAAAACCTTGATTAAATGATGAATATCACTTCAAAATGTTGATGTTGGCCAAAAATCTTGAAGTTTGATTGTATGTTGACCATAGTTGACTTTTTTGAACAATACAGTTAATTTTCAAGCATTTGAGCCATTGACTGAGCAAATTTTTGATGTAGGGATTAAAACTTGACATGAACCTTGTTGAGGAACTATGAAGAACCATGGAAGCCACTTGAGACCTTTGCAAACCAAATTTACTTGAGAATCCAAACCTTAGTTGTAGGCCTTTGGTTTATGAGGTGCATCTTGACTAGTCAACCCTTGAGTGTCTTGACTATTTGAAGAGCCTTGAAAGAATGTTTTGAGAAAAATGAGAGGGAAAATTTTGAGGTACAACAGGGGGTAAATCAAAAGTTGCTACTATTGCAGGGGGTAAAGTGCATTTAACCCTAAAATTAATGCGAAAATAAGAAAAACGTGAAGATTGCAAGAAGACATGGGGAGTTTATTTAATGGAAAATAATTGATGATTAATTGATTTTTTTTTTAGAAAAGGGAATTAAAACCTAAGTTATTTTTAATTGAAGAAAAGTTTAAAAATGAAAGGAAATTAAGTTAATTAATTTTATTTATTTATTTACAAAAAAATAATTTTATTTAATTAAATAAAAGAATCAAATTAATTTAACCTAAATCTAAATTAGTTTTAATAATTAATTAGAAAAAAGTTAATTATATTTAAAAAAAATATTGTAAAAAAAAAGAATTGATGGGCTTGTAGAAGTAAACCCAGGGGGTGTAACAAAGCAAACCCGTTAAACCCAAACATGCTTGCCCGGGTGCTTGAATGAGATCCCGTGCAACTCCTCCTTGGGGGTTCAATGTGGACGTGAGATCTAAAGCGTTGGATCTGGATTGGATGGTGATGATTGAGGAGGTGCATGGTGTGCGTGTAGACTGGGTTGTATTGGATCTGCAAAGAGAAATCAATGGAAAAAAAGTTGCGAGCGCCAGGATCAAACCCACGCCTTGGGACATGTATGCCTTAACGTGCGCTCGCTTGCCACTGGGGTGGTTGTACATTCATTCATATAAATGAAATAATAACATATAATGTATAATCAAATATGATGATCGGAGAAGCGTTGAAGCCCTAGCTCCAATCGTCTTCTCCGACAAGCTGCAAAACTCAAAACCTGCAAAAATCAAATGTTAATGATTTAAAATAGCATGTCCCCCCTAATTCGACCCTCCTGGATCCAAATCCAGACTTAGTTTTGGATATAAACCCTTGGATCATGAGTTTCGAATCAAACTAAACCGATCAGAGTAAAAATGGCATGTTGCAAACTAGCGTGCATGGGACCATAATATTTATTCATACCTGTTCAAACATGTCTCAGAAATATATTAGAAGCATCAATTCAATTTTAAATAAAGCAAGATTAAAGATATGATTTTACAAAAAAGTATGAAATCGATAATGATATGCTATGCGATTTCACATGCTTGGGATCATGATAACCGATCCCAACCTACCCTTTGATGTTCCCGGGTATGAATGGAATAAAGATTTCATAGTATGGAAGCTTATAAAGAGAGTTTTGAAACTCGGGTTTTTTGAGAAAAAAGTTTGGACAATTTGTACAATTTTGAGATAAGGTTGTGTGGTCCTTTGCTTCTTATCTTGTTGTGTATATATAGATAAGGAAATGGCTCAGCAAACATGGCAAGAATCTCATGCAATCAAGGCCATGTTTAGACAAAAATCCAACATATTTAAAAGCTTCCATTTTTGAGATTTTATTGCCTTGATTATCTCACACGGTTTTGGCAAGGTTATCATGGGTTGTCATGAGTTGTCTTGGGCCTCCATGTGATTGAAACAAAAAGGCCATGCCCTTATACCATTATTTCATATTTTATTTGATTTAATTTTCATTTAAATGAATAAAAATTAAAATAAAAGAAATTAAAATATGAAAAATATGTGAGTGGATTTAGAGGTCTTATAATACATTGTGAACATGTTTGAACATCAAAAGTTAGGTCTACTAGTTCAAAATTTCAAGTTTGCTCACTTTGCACTTCATGCATTTCCTAAAAATTTCCCAACTTGCACTGGTCATAACTCTCTCAATTTTCATCTTTTGAAGGTGATCTTGGACATCTTGGAAATCTCAAGATGTCCTATTCAATTACTCTTTTGATCATTTTTGCATTTGGAGAATTTATCTTAATGTAAGTTGCCATGACGAAAAGTGTCTTTTTGTTGACTTTTGAAATGACCTATAATGTATGGGCTCATATCTTTTAAATGAAGCACTTTTTGGACTTGAGCATACAGATACAAAGTTGTAGAGAATTGAATTTCATTCAAATTGGGCTTTGGTTGGGGAAAAGTTAAGGAAGCATATGAAAGTTATGCTTGGTCAAAGTTCAGTTGACTTCTCCTAAGGAAACCTTAATTTGGCAATTTTTTACTTTTGATGATTTAAGGACTTTACTTGAGGAACCATGATCAAATCTTGATCAAATGATGAATATCACTTCAAAATGTTGATATTTACCAAAAATCTTGAAGTTTGACTGTATGTTGACCATAATTGACTTTTTACCCAATACAGTTGATTTTTAATCATCTGAGCCATTGACTGAGCAAACTTGTGATGCAAGACTTGAAACTTTGACATGAACATTGTTGAAAACCTATGGAGAATGATGGAAACCACTTGAGAATTTTTCAAACCAAACTTCCTTCAAAAACACAAGACCCTAGTTGTGGACCCCTTGCTTAGGAGGAGAATTGACTGGTCAACCCTTGAGTATTCTTGAGCATGTGAGGATCCTAGAAGAATGTATTAAAGAAAAATAGGAGGGAAAATTTTAGGGTGTAACAAGTACGAAGGTAGGAAATCCCTCAAAGCTCAAGCACTGGACGACTTTGCGGCTGAAATGACCTCACCCGCACCCCCGGACGGAGCACACCGGTGAAAAAATTTCATCACGGCGCCTCCAGTTCGACGGGAAGCGGCGCAGACATTATATTGGAAAATGAAGAAGGAAACCTAATCGAGGTCTCTCTTGCATTATCATTCCCAGCCTCGAATAACCAGGCATAATACAAGGCATTCCTAGCAGGTTTACGCCTAGTATAAGACCTAGGAGTCGAGAAAGTGAAAGTCTTCATCGACTCTCAGCTTGTTGCATCCCAGGTACGAGGATAATATCAGGTGAAAAATGATCACCTCGCTAAATATTGGGCCCTGGTCCAGGAGAGAAAAAAGAAATTCAAATCCATAGACATATAACATGTTCCCCGCAAACATAACGCCCGAGCAAACATCCTGTCCAAACTAGCAAGCACAAAGAGGAAAGGGGGGAACAAGCCAGTGATAGAGGAAATCCTTCCTCGAACAAGCACCCAGAGACTCCCCTCGACTTTGAGAGTATTATCCATAGGAGATAACAAATGTTGGATAACCCCCATGCACGACTACCTCGCAAAAGGGAAGCTATTTATCGACTCGAAAGAAGCGATTGTGGTTAGATGAAGAGCATGCTCGTATGTCCTGGTTGAAGGAAAAATATACAGGAGAGGGTTTTCCATTCCCCTCCTCAAATGTGTTGACTGAAGCGACACGGATCGCATCCTGCTCGAAATACATGAAGGGATAAACATATAGCATATGGGCGGAAGATCCCTTGCTAGGAAATCTCTACGAGCAGGGTATTACTGGCCCACCATGCAGCACGATGCAAACGAGAACGTGAAAAAATGCGATAAATTCCAACGACATGGGGACATGCACTTAGCTCCCCCAAACGAGCTCAGGTTTCTCTCTTCTCCCTGGCCCTTCGCCTGTAGGGGTTATACCTCCTTGATCCGTTTGTGGTAGAGACCAATCAAAACAAATATTTGATAGTAGACGTTGACTACTTCACCAAATGGATAGAGGCCGAAGCATTGGCCAAAATTACCGCCCAAAATGTCCTTCGCTTCTACAAAAGAAACATCCTTGCTCGATTCGACATCCCACAAAAAATACTCACCGACAACGGGACCCAGTTCACATATCAAACCTTTCATAAATTCGTAGGCAAGTTGGGTACCACCCAACACTTCACCTCTGTCGAATATCCCCAGACGAACATCCAGGCCGAGTCTGCAAACAGGGTGATACTTAGATGCCTCAAACGAAGGTTAGACGAAACCAAGAAAAGATGGGATAAAGAGATACACAACATACTCTGGGGGTGTCGAACAACAGCGCGCTCGTCAACTGGGGAGACTCCTTTCTGACTAACTTACGGAATAGAGGTCATCATTCATGTAGAGATCGAAGAACCCTCCAGGAGAACTGAAGCTCCCCCCGACGAGGAGATGAACGACCTCGCCATACGAGAAGAACTAGACCTGGTTGAAGAGATCTGAACAGGAGCGACCCTACGAGAGGCCTCTCTCAAATAAAAAATAGCCATGCGCTACGATGCCAAAGTCGTGCAACAAGAGTTCGAGATTGACAACCTTGTCTTAAAGAGAAATCACAAACAATCTCACAAAGGCAAGCTCACGGAAAACTGGGAAGGCCCATATCGCGTCTACGCAAAAATAGGGACCAGGGTGTAATACTTAGAAAATCTACAAGGGGAACAACTTGCTCGACCATGGAATGCTGAAAAGCTAAAACAATACTACAATTAAAACACTGAGTAGTCTGAGAGTTTCGTTAACAAGACAGACTCATCCAGGCCCGGCCACGCGTACATGCCTAGGTACAAGCATAGCACCCAAAATATTTTGAAGGGGTGAGACTCCACTCTTTTAACGAGCGTGTCCTCTTCCCGATATGGATAACTCTACCGAGCTCCATCATCCTCGTACCTCGACGGTAAAACACCCGGCTCGCGACAGGAAGTTCACGCCACCGAGCTCAGGTCCTCGAAACGAGACCTGAGTTCTAGCCCATGCCCGACATTCACCCTGGACATTTGTCTAGTTTCCCCACACTGGAAAACATACAAATTAAACGAGCAAATCCCTGCTATAAACTCTTAGCAGAATAAAATATGTCTCAAACAGACAAGCACAACGATAAACATGTAAAAACAAGTGAAATATTTGGAACAAACGACCACCATGACCGAAAAATTAAAAGATACAGCCGCCAGGGTCGCTATTGTACAAATATTACAACAAGTGAGACCTTTAGCCCACATCCAAAAAGAATAACTTTTTGACCACAATGGTCACACTTGTTCAGAACTTACACAAACTGGCAAAATCCCAGAAAAACAAGATTACAACATTATAACACGCAGGCTTGAGCAGAATAAAAAACTATCAATCATCATTATTCATTATCTTCCTCGACAAAAAGCGATAGATGAGAGGATCCTCCTATGGATTGGACAACTAACTCCTTAAGATAGTCGGGAACCAGTATCTTTCTGGCAGCCACATAGTAATTGACCCCCATACCAGAGGTATTAAATTCGACCCCAGGGTTCAAAACGTGGAGCTACATCTCGAAAAAGGTTTTTTCTATTCTTTTTCCTTTTCCTGATTGGATAAAATAAAATTCGATGGCGACTCTTGCTTACCGTGTCATTTTACGAACAAAAAACGCAAACCAGTATTAACATTCGGTTCTGCCACCGTATCACAGAACTGGCGACTCTGCTGGGGACTATAAATAAGTGGGGTATACCTTAGGATTTTAGGTCACTTCTAAAAATTGCTTGCTTGTCTTTTGCTTTTCCTGGTTTATATTCAAGGGTTTTGTTGGGGTTATATAGATCCTACACCCGGATCTGGGGATACCTTTTAGGTAAGCAGCAATAAACTGTGAGGAAGTTGTGTTGGGGTATACTGACACAGTTGAAGCAGTAGCTACATTGATGTGGCACTTTGGTTGGTACCCGTAACCCTTGAGTCAATCAGGGATATGTACGGGGCCGTTGCGTGGTGTCATAAAGCATCAACTGACCTTAGAACCTTTAATTTCACAACTTGGCCAGTAGGACACTGCGAGATGGCCGGCTTTGGTGTATGCCCAAGGTCGACAGATACTCGATGCTACACTCATTGAGGTTTGACTTCTGAGTTTTGTTTGATTACGAGTCAATCGTCGATTGAACAAGGCTTGGGGGAAAGATCGGTGATGTTGATATCCCTTTAGAACCCGGTTACATATTTATAGGACAGGTTGAACCAATCCATCTTCAAGAGGGTATGACCTTAAAACCAATGCAAGCCTAAACCTAAGGTTGTTCGCATGACTTGTGTGCTTTTAACTTGAACTACGTGCAGAGTTTTATTACCTGACAACATGAGTTCCTTGCAGGTTTTGTTTACAGTTATTATCTAATAACTTGGATTTCTTGCAAGGTTTACTTTCTTACATCACTTCGCACCTTTGCTTAAAAGCATAGCATACACATAATAACATCATGCCTTAACATTTCCTTAACCATTTCAAGGATCTCGAGGGACTGTGATGCAGGTTATGATAAATCAGACATCTAGCAAGGGGCAATGGGATTTATTTTCCTCTAGCCAATGTCGTCATAAGATCAAAACTCAACAACTTGAGTCAGGGGCTATGACCCACTTAACATGGCGAGCTTGACTCTCGTAGAGGTACTCTCAACGATACAAATTTCTTCAATCAAAGCTGCAAAATTCAACTTCTAACATTTTTTTGTTTACCCCGCGAGATCCTTGAAAACATTACATACATATATAATACATATCATTGCATAAGAAGGTTTCAAAGCGGGTCTCTCATGTTCTCGCTGTTTATTTCAGCAATGGCTCTCCAACAAGACAACATAGATCTCCAAGCTCAAGATGCCAAGTTCAAGGAATTTATCTTGAATCTATCCAAGGGGCAAGAAGACCTGAAAACACTCTTCGCCGGGAATCTGACCAAGGAACGTCCTGACAACAATAAGGATGAACAATTGGAACAACTGCAAGCTGAGGTAAAAGCAATGAGAATCCAGATGCTGGGGCAGATGGCTCTTATCCAAAACTTAGCTCGAGGAGAAGAAGGGATAAGAGCCTTCCTCAACAAGCTTCGCCAAGATGGATGCAGATCCATGAAATAAACAGTTAAAATTATGGATCAAGGCATTAATCAGCCCCCAGTGAGAGAAGAGGTTGGTTTGGTCAAGAATAGACCTTTCCAGATTGCTACTACATCACAAGCCCAACCACAACCTCGCCAACGATAACGGGGTAATCGGCATAAGAAGAATACATCCGAAAGATGCTTCACCGAAATCAACATGTCATTGGCTCAAGCATTACAATGCATGTTGAAGGCCAAGTTGGTTATGTTAAGGGACCCTCCTCCTGATCCCAACATAGCCTCCCCAAGGTACAATCCAAATGCAAGATGTGCGTACCACTCCAACAATCCTGGACATGACACCAACAGCTGTTGGATGTTGAGAAATAAAATTCAAGACCTGATTGATGAAGGAGCGCTAGAATTCGCACAAGACAATCATGCTGAGTTCTTCTGTCATCCCTCCAAGGCATACCATCTGAAGTGACAAGTTCTCACAAGAAGACTTTTCGTTCATTAGAATTTTCAATGTGTAATTTTCTTTTGATTTGTTTGAACATTTATTCATATCAAACCTCGTTATTTCATCAATGCATTGCACATGTTTGTCTTGAATCAATTCATTCGTATTCACTATTTCAAAAATGTGTTCTTATTTCCTTTTGTGATATTCAACTCTTGATTAAAAACTCTAAGCCTTAGAGGGAGGATGACGAAAATGATACCACAATATCTACAGTATGCTTTTGAACAGACCCCGCTGATGATGTATAGGCGTTGTTTCAAATCCTAAACAGTGGAGTTATAAGGAAGATAATTCCTAGTCAACCCCTTCGAGCCAAAGAAGTAGGAGTTTTTATTTTCACACAAATTAAAACCCTTAATCATAACTTGGGGCAGGGTAGTTTTCTCAGTTAATTCAGAGGCGCATTCAGTCATAATCTGCCACTTCGTACACAATGAATGGCATCGAAGACGTCCTTCCAAAACAAAAGACGGTGATGGTTCCGTATAATCGTTAAGACAGGCAATCATTATCTCTCGAAATAAAAGCCCATTAAGTCAAAATCTATGAAGGAGACTTAAGAGAAAAATTGAGGCATCCCGCTGACTGTAATCACAAAAGAAACAGTGCAGGCAAAAGAAGGGATAACGAAAACAAAAAAAAATGAGGTTACTACAAATCTTCGACAAAAAGAAGATTGCAAAAATGACTGCCTTTTCAAAACAAATCATCACCAAGTATTAGAGTAAAGATTCCAGACTCAATCGGGATCTAAACATGCAATTAACTGAGCATAGGACTAAAGAACATCACGAAGATCGAGTTGGGTACAAATAAAATTTGAGCCTTTATCCTTTGTTTCTTAAACCATGAACAAGGCCACGTTATAACCCTTAAAAGTCCTAGATGAAGCATGAGTTAGTTTGAGAGCATACTGTTACAAAAGTATCCTGACTCCTGTAGGCTTTGTTACGAATCCTGAGTTGATATCACATTCTTGCAAATTTCGTTTTACTACACAAAACAAAAAAAAAATTCAAGACAGACATGAGTTTTGCATTCTTTAAATGACATTGTTTACATATGACTAATTGTTTGACAACAGAGAAATTCGCATAATGGATATTCAATGAACAGACATCCTCTTAATGGACATAATCACCTCAGCAGGAAAGACACTTCCAATAACAGGTCTTCCATAAGCAAGGGGCACGACATGATGTCTAAACACATCTGGGGCAGTCTCTCCAAAAGTTTCAAATAACCAGGGGCAGATCTCCATTTGAATCACTTGGGGCATTATGCATGCATTCCAGCAACGAATCATGTGCCATCAAGAAAACATTTTTGACAGTACTACAACGCAACACTATGAACAGTGATAACTCTCTACATCCTGAAAGCATGGACATAGTCGGAAAATACTACGCATGAAAAAAAAAGACCTGCTAGGTTGACACACCTAGGCAAAAATAAGGGAATCCCGACGAACCAAAAGGGTTCGGGCAAAAGTTAGGCATATACATAAAAAAAACTGTACACCCAACAAGTCGAAAACTTAAAAAGGCGGCTTGGGCAAAAAAGGGTATCCCGGTGGATTGAAAACCCGAAAGGGCGGTCCAGGCAAAAGTTAGGGATTTAAAATGTACGACTATGTCCCATCACCTATCTATCAGTGGAAGACTTATACCTTGATCAGCATTCATCAAGAGCACCATAATCGAGAAATGGTTCAGATACGATTCAGATACGGATGTCATTCTGCTACTTATTCAAGATTTTCATACATCGAGAAACGGTTCAGATACGATCCAGATACGAATTTCATTCTACTACTTATTCAAGATTTTCATACATCGAGAAATGGTTCAGATACAATCCAGACACGGATATCATTCTGCTACTTATTCAAGATTTTCATACATCGAGAAACGATTCAGATACCATCCAGATACGGATGTCATTCTGCTACTTATTCAAGATTTTCAAACATTGAGAAACAGTTCAGGTACGATCCAGAAACGGATGTTATCCTGGTACTTATTCCAGATTTCTCTTCTAGAAACAGTTCAGGTACGATCCAGAGACGGATATCATCCTGATACTTACTCCAGATTCTCCTCCAAATACAGGTCAGATACGATCCAGAGACAGATGTCATTCTGACACTCATTCGACACATGTTTCAAGTACAGTTCAGATACGATCTAGAGACGGATGTCATTCTGACACTCATTCAACACATGTTTCAAGTACAGTTCAGACACGATCCAGATACGGATGTCATCCTGACACTCATTAAATACATGTTCAAGTACAATCACGACATAGATCCATCCATAAAATCTTCGCATGTACTTTTTCCAGCATGGTAAAAGGGGCAGAGACAGTTAGAAGCCAAGTCACTATCACATACAAGCCAGTGATACCTATATTCCTCATAGAGCCGAGACAACCAAGGTCTGACCTCCGTATCCCCAAGCAAGAATTCCTTCCCCAGCAGGTTCCTTCAGAAAGCTGATATCTGCATTCCTCAGTCGAGTTTTATAACCATGAGCAGTTTATAAAGCCATCTCCCGAGCAGAGTTTATTTCTCTAACAACGGAAGCTCAATCTCCAACAGAGCTCTTCTCTCCAGCAATAGAAGTTCATCCCCAGCTGAGTTTATTTCTCCAAATCAACAGATCTTCCAATAGAGTATCTCTCTTCCCCACAGAGTCATTCCCCCGCAGGATTATTCTCAGACAGAGTCTCCTCCGGCAGAATGTTCTCAAGTAGAATGGATGTAAATCCCCAGCTAATCATCTTCGGTAACTATCCCCAGCGGAAACGAAGAACTCAACTCCTTATACTCTTCAGCAGCAGTCCATGATTTATTCTCCCCAGCTAGAGAATATCACAATAGCATTGCATATCCATACATCATGGCATGTGCATACATATTATACAGCACAATCTCATTTATTTTGAGAACATCATTACTCAATACATTTCATACATCATGACATTACATATGACTAACTCTTTACCTTTCATGGAAAGATGCAATCAAGTTCTCACAAGTTCTCTTTGGTTCAGCCAAACCGACACCAAGGTTTCTATTCCAGTTGAAGATATTCCAACACTTTTCAAGATTTTCTCTGGTTCACTCAAACTGACACTAAGGTTTCTATTCTAGTTGAAGATATTCTAAGACTTTCGTCTGGGTCAGCCGAATCGCCGCTAAGATTCCCCTGATTTATATGCCAGTCAAAGCTAATCCGAGACCTCTCCCCTGTTCAGTCAAATCGATACTAAGATTTCTCTCCCAGTTGAAGACAGCTCTAGACCTTTCCCTGGTTCAGTCAAATCGATACTAAGATTTATATTCCAGTTAAAAAAGCTATGAAGCCCGGAAATTGACCGGATAATAACTTGATTCCCCCAAATTACTGAAGCCTGGAGCACGACCAGATAATGGTATAAGACGCTGTGAAGTATGGAGCACGAGCAGATAGCGGCAAGAGACACTGTGAAACCTAGAGCACGACCAGATAACAGTATAAGGTACTGCGAAGCTTGGAATTTGACCATATAGCAGTTTACTCGGCCAATTACTATTGAATCCTGGAAATGATCGGATGTTAGTATGCCTTAAATTTAAGTTGAAACCCGGATGCGACTGAATAACCACTTAATTCCTTCTGAAGCCTGGAGCACGACCAAATAACAGTTTTTGAGATTGTAAAGCCTGAAGCACGACTAGATAGCAAGTTTAATCTCATCTCCCCAGTAAGTCACTGTAAAACCTGGAGCACGACCAGATAGCAGTCAGTCTTATTATCCTCAGCAAATCATTGTAAGGCCTGGAGTACGACCATATAGCAGTTCATTTTCATCTCTTCGACTAAGAGATGATTCCCTAGTAGAGTAACGGACAGCTGAAGTTCCTAAAATTCCATTTCTCCCAAGACAGAGACCAACATTCCTCAGAAGATTCCTCCTCACCGACAGGAACATGAATTCTCATCAAAGGAATATCTCGGGAAATCAACATCCTCTAGATGGCATCTTTAAGCCCATCTCCGTCGATTCTCCGTCATATCTTCCGGATGGCATCTTTAAGCCCATATATGGTGACCTTCCGTCATCTCCTCCAAATGGAATCTGTAAGCCCATTCCCGATACTACCTACACAGTCCAGCACCATCTCAGACGAGGGCAAATTTCTAGGCATTAAGGTGTTCAATCATCTTCCACCTTCAGATTACGAAAGGAAGACAACCAATCTACATCCTCAGGTTTAAGAAGATTGAACAGGGACAACTGTTGTACCCCAAAATTTTCCCTCTCATTTCACTCAAGACATGCCTCTAGAGGTCCTCAATTGCTCAAGGATGAGTAAGGATTGACCAGACAAATCTTCCTCCTAAGGCAACAAGCTTCAAACTAGGGTTTCACTCCTCATCAAGATGGTTGAACTAAAAAGGTCCCAAATTCCTTCCATGGTCCCAATATGTTTTCAAGATCATCCATGTCAAGTTTCATGCCTTGCACAAGAAGTTTGCTCAGTCAACTGCTCAGATGCCTGAAAATTAAATGTACTAGGTCAAAAGTCAATTATGGCCCACATATAGTCAAACTTCAAGATTTTTGGTCAACATCAACCTTTTGAAGAGATATCCATCATTTTATCAAGGGTTGATCATGATTCCTCAAGGAATGCCCCCAAATTCATCAAAACCCAAAAGTTGCTAAATTAGGGTTTCATAGGAAAAGTCAACCAAACTTTGACCAAGCGTAACTTCTTCATACTTTATCAGAAATTTTCTATCCAAGGCTCATTTTGAATAGGATGAAATTCCATACAATTCATATTCATCCCATAAGTTCAAAATATGCACTCATCAAAAGATATGAATTTCTACATTATATGTCCTTTTGAAAAGTCAACAAAAACACATTTTGGATCAAAGCTTCTTACATGAACATGAAAGACCCAACTGAGAGGAAACCAAAAGGGTTGTTTAGGGGACATCCTAAGCTTTCTAAAAAATCCAAGAACACCTTTCTAGGGTAAAAATTGAGGGAGATATGTATTGTCAAAGTTGACCAAATTTTGGAAATGTGCATGAAGTCAACATTGATCAAAATGACTTTTTTTCTAAATGGGCCCATGTTTTCTTGTTTGAAACTTGTTCCTAAGATGGCACACGACCCCTAATCTTATCCACCTATTATTTTATTATTTTTATTATTTATTTTGATTTTTTATTCATTTAAAGCAAAATAAATCAATTTAAATAGTAGAATAATCAAATAAAATCAAAGATTTGATTTTATGAGCATATTATGAGTCCATGGACAACTACCAAATCAAAAAATTCATGCAAGAGCCAATTGATTGGAAAAGATCTTAATTTGGTCTATTTTGGAAACAAATCATACAAGACAAAGAATGAAATCAAATCTCCATAATTTACAAAGATATGATTAGTTTTTATTGACCTAATTCATTCCAATATAAGGACATAACATTCTCAAGGCAAAAAAAGAGGATTGGGGTCGTGAAAGAAGGAGGACAAGTCTCAATTTTTTGTCAAAAAAGTGTAGGTCGGTTTCGATTCTATAGGCCGTTTCAAGCAATTCCAAGGCCAGCAATCCATTCTTGGACATCTTCTGAAGTCATTCCAATCATCCTCAAGCCTTAAAACCTTCAGAAATCACGCCTCACAATGCCACGGTTTGCATCTTTTTTCAAGATTCGTTTTCAATGATTTATCCATCATAAACATGTTTTGATCATATATCCATGCTTGCTATCATATTTGCAATATTTTTGATTGGTTTGATTGAAGTTTAAGTGCAGGAATGGCACGATGCCATTGTTAGGGTTTTGAGGTCCCAAATTGGGAATTCTATATACAGGCAAAATTGGACAAAATTAGGGGTACTATCATGCTCAGGAGATGATTTGCAATTGATTCATGCCTTTGGTTTCAATTTATTCTGCTTGTGCTGCGTTTTTGAATTTTGAAAGTTTTTAGTTACGAACAAAATCCGTCACTACAACCTATAGTGACGGAAAAATGTTGTAGGTAAAAGTTCCCCATCTAAAACGACGGATCCCTGAAGAAGGTGATGGCGTGGTGCTCACTGATTCGTCCATTCAAACCATTGGGAACCCACAGCGCGCGTTTTTGACATGTGGTCATAGATCTTTATTTGCCTTATATTTATTTTGTATTATTTTGTTAACAATTAACGCGCTTGGTTCAGTTGGTAAGGCAGGGCATGATAAGAATTTAGTCCAAAAGGGGGTGGGTTCGATCCAGCCCTTTTGCAAAGTTAATTTTCACTAATTTGTGTCTTCAGATCCAATGCTCCAGGTCCCTGCGCGCTCCTCATGCACTTCCATCACCATACCACAAGATCTCATCATATCCAGATCTAACACTCAACACATGCAGACCATGGTGAACCCTCAAACGTGGCTAGCACTGGATCCAAACGCCTGATTGGGCTAAAGGATTTGGACTCAATGAAATTCAGGCGTCACACCTCCCATTCAGCTTTCATCACAGGACCAATTCTTTTTCTTTTCACTTTAATTCTTTTTTATTATTTACTAATTATCTTTTTTTTCACAAAATAACACAAAAATCATTTTTTATCATAAAATCAAAAATCACAAAAAAAACATCAAAAATCATTTTTTTTCATAAAAATATTTTATTTCCTTAATTAATTAGTTTAATTAAAATTAGGGCAATTTAATTCTTTTCATAATTAAAAATAATTAGAATTAGGGTTTAATTTTGTACATAATCTAATTTTTCTCAAAAAATAACCTAAATATTTTTCAATTAGATTTTTTAGGTTTTGCTAATTATTCTCGCATTTAATTTGCCATGCACTTTTAATTTCCTTTTTATTATTATTGTAACTGCTCCGAGTTTGTAATAGTAATTAGGATTTTCAATTCTGCATTTTTATTTTTAGTCCAAAATAATTATGTATCTGCAAAAGCCCTGTAATAGCTAGGACTTTAACTTTCTCGCATTTTATTTCCGCAAACTATAAACTGCTTAGATGAATGTTAATAGGATTGTATGGAAAGACAAACAGAAATTAAAATAGTAGAAAACCCTAAATGTGCAAAGATAAATTAACTAAAAATTACACTCGCACATGCTCACTCCTAGGGTTTATTCCACTCCGGTTGCCTTCGGTAAACGGTCATGAAGTATAGGGTTTGTTAGCGGTTGTCCTTTATCCCCGAAAGATCTAAAATGACTCATTCGGATGTTGTCTCAGAAAAAGATCTTTAAGGCTTTAGGATAATTACTAACATTTCCTAACATTGCTTTTGTGATCGTACTTGTCCCTTCGAATGTCCCTAAAAAACTCCAACGACGATGCTACCTATTTCTCAATAATGGGATAGCATTGTCTAAAAGGAAAACGAACAGACCTTTTTCAAGTAGGTAGATTAGTTCCTAGGTACTTGCTCAAACAAACAAAAACTTTTTTACACCAACACTTTCCCAAACAAAGTTTTCAAAAACAACTTCGTAACACTCTTGAGGACAGAAACAAGGGTTAATACGAAGTAAAACAAAACTTTTTTAAAATAAGCACACACAAGCAGTTTTCAAAATGAGCAAGTACCTAAGAGCCCATGGAAAACCATGGATAGAAAGGGTGCTAACACCTTCCCTTTCTATAATCTACCCCCCGTACTCAGAAACATCTCGAAAAAGGTTTTTTCTGTTCTTTTTCCTTTTCCTGATTGGATAAAATAAAAGTCGGTGGAGTCTCTTGCTTACCGCGATATTTTGCGAACAAAAAACACAAACCAGTATTAACAGTCGATTCTGCCACCGTATCACACAGGCGCACCTGCCCGATTTAACCAAATCTTGACAGTTACTTATTTTTACGAACCCACATATCTAGACTAAAAAATATGGACCAATGGCCAAGCGCCAGAGGCACTATATAAACCCTCACTCGTGTGAGGGCCAGGGGTTGAATATTGACTATTTATCACTAAAACCCTAATATTTTGCTTGTATCTCTTTTGGCTCTCACACTTACTTGATCATCGAAGTGCCTTTTAGGTACAATCCCTCTTTTTCCTTCTCGACTTTCCAGCCTGTCTGAAGATCATCATCTGTCCATCTTGCAGGTTCTGATCAACCGTTAAGATCTGGAGGGTTAGGTGTGAGAAGATTGAGGGAATTTAACATTGCTTTATTAGGGAAATGGTGTTGGAGGAGCGGAGAAGTCTTTGGTTTAGGGTGTTAGCTCAGTGGTATGGAGAGGAAGGTGGTTGGTTGAGGTATGAGTGTGTTGGAGGGTCTATATGGCGGCAGACTGTCAATAGGATTAGGCAAGGGGGCAGTGATGGTCAATAGAGGGTGGTTGCTCAATAATATTGAGCGTGTTGTTGGTAACAGGGTAAACTCGTTGTTCTTGAAGGATCATTAGTTGGCAGGAGGGACGTTGATGAATCGTTTTAGTAGGCTTTTTGAGTTGTCGGTGGATAAAGAAGTTTTTGTAGTAGAAATGTATTCCTTAGGGTCAGGGGTGGATGGGGAAGCGAGGAGATGACGTAGAATGTTGTTTGTGTGGGAGGAAGAAATGGTGGGGAGTGTATTTTGCTGTCGCGTTATGTGGTTTTGCTGGTTAATGTCGAGGATTCGTGGGTGTGGAGATTACATGCTTCAAATTATTATAATGTGAGCAACACAAATCACTTCTTGACAATGACCATGGATGATCAGCTGGTTCGTAACTATCAGGTTTGGTGGATGAAAACAATTCCTTTGAAGATTAATCTATTTGTTTGACGGTTATTTCGTAATAGGCTGGCAACGAAAGACGGTCTGGTTATAAGACATATCATTGGTGCAGAGGAGCAAAGTTGTCCATCGTTATGTGGTTTAAATGAGAATCGTGATCATATGTTTTTCCGTTGTGATTTTTATAGTAAACTCTAGTTGTTAGTATCTGGGTGGTTAGGGATTGAGTCGGTTTTTCAGGAAAAGTGTAAGGAGTATTATAACCAACTTATGTCCTTGGGTGGTCGGTTAAAGGAACATAGACATGTATTTCATATTATCTGGATAATCGTTGCTTGGTTAATTTGGAAAATGAGAAACCAACGAATATTTTAGAATAAGAGTCTTTCTTTAATGAATCTTTGTAAGAAGGTAAAAGTGTATACTTTTTAATAGTTAAAGGCTCACATGTCTTCTTTTAAAATTGAATATTAGATTTAGAGGAATAAACCGCCTCCATACATATTAGACATTAGAGGGTGGATTTTTTATTGACTTTATATAACACGTGATGATATATTTTTTTTAGAGTAATCTTTTAATATATTTTGTACTTGAAAAGTTGCTTTGTGGTTAATATTTTTAGTTTCTTAAAAAAAACAAAATATATACAATAATTATTTCACTGATTAAGTATATTTTAAAACAAAACATATTACAAGTATAAATGTGTCATTTTATTCAAACAGGTGAGTAAAAAAATTAGTAGTCAAACCTCAAGAGAGTAAATAAATTAAAATATTAAAATAATTTGAGGGGTTTTATTCTTCTTTCATTATCTATTAAGTCAAAAAACAAAATAGAATAATTTGAATCAAATTAATAGTATTTATATTCTCAAAATTATATTATAATAATCAACTACTAATAAATAGGTTCTATCAATGAAAGATTCGACACCTCAGAAATTAGAAAAACCATTTTCAACTCCAAAAGAGAATCTCTACCAAAATTGAGCCCACACAAGAATCTCTCACCCTATAAAATATACAAAAATCCAAAAACATAAATAAATCCAAAAACATAAATAAATCAAAGTCCAACCACATTTTTATTTAATATGCTCACGGCAAATAAAGTATTGAATTTTCTTTCACATGCTTGTGTCGGAACTCGGAACTCGGAACCACCAGATATTTAATTTATTTAAACATACACATAAATTAAAAAGTAAAAATAAAAAATATTTATTATTTATTATTATATATATATTTGTTTATGTGCTTAAATAGTTTAAATTTATAATTATGACCCCACATCAATTATCGTATTTAATTTGCACATACAGATAATAAGAGACAGAGACAGACTCAAAAGAAAGAAGCATGGGCCCATATCCCTTCCCACATATTTTAATACTATATTAAATATCATTTTATTTATTATTATTATTATTATTATTATTATTATTATTATTATTATTATTATTATTATTATTATTATTATTATTATTATTATTATTGATGTTAATATAATTAAATTTTATGTAATATCAAAAATAAAACAATTTTACAATAATATTCCACTAATTAATTAATTAAATATGTTATAAAATTATTTTTGAAAAATACATAGTGTAATATAATTAAAGATATATTATTATTATTATTATTATTATTATTAATATTATTATTATTATTATTATTATTATTATTATTATTATTATTATTATTATTATTATTATTATTATTATTATTATTATTATTATTATTGTTATTGATGTTAATATAATTAATTTTTTATGTAATATCAATATAAAACAATTTTACATTAATACTCCATTAGTTCTAATTATTTAAATATCTTATAAAATTAATTTTGAAAAATACATATAGAAATATATAAATAGTGTAATATATATATATATATATATATATATATATATATATATATATATATATATATATATATATATATATATATATATATATATATATATATATATATATATATATATATATATATATATATATATATATATATATATATATATATATATATATATTATATAATATATATATATATATATATATATATATATATATATATATATATATATATTATATAATATATATATATATAATATATATATATATATATATATATATATATATATATATATATATATATATATATATATATATATATATATATATATATATATATATATATATATATATATATATATATATATATATATATATATATATATATATATATATATATATATATATATATATATATATATATATATATATATATATATATATATATATATATATATATATATATATATATATATATATATATATATATATATATATATATATATATATATATATATATATATATAATAAAGAATAATATTATATAATAAAAATGATTTGAATAAGGAAGACAAGAATATATATTTATTATTATTTTAAAAGATAATTTTAAATTTAATTTTTTTTTAATAAAAATTATATGATAGTGATAGGAATGGAAGGTTAAAATTTAGTTCTTGTTTTTTTTTACTTTTATCATTTTTTATTAATAAGCATTTTCCTAAAATAAATGATAGTCAAACATTAAATTTTAAATTAATAATTTATATCTATTTAATTTAACTAATATATATTAGTGGAACTAACAAATTATTTTTTTCTACACCGGTCTACTTTTTTAACGTATTATCTAATTATATTATTTCAAAATATTATTTTCTAAACAATTTTAAAATAAATAAAAAATATTAGATGGTCCATCCATGTATAGAAATTGACGTCTATATAATAAGTATAATTAATGCACACAATTCAATGAATATTAAAATAATAATAATAATAATAATAATAATAATAATAATAATAATAATAATAATAATAATAATAATAATAATAATAATAATAATAATAATAATAATAATAATAATAATAATAATAATAATAATAATAATAATAATAATAATAATAATAATAATAATAATAATAATAATAATAATAATAATAATAATAATAATAATAATATAATAATAATAATAATAACATACACTTGGTTGATAGGTTTTTTTATTGACATTGTTGACAAAGATTGCTTCTTTGCCAGCTCTCTATTTTCTTTGACTTGTTCATTCATTCATTCATTTCACAATATTATTATAAACTCTCTCAATACTTCTTGCATTGACTCTCTCTATCTCTTACTGGGTCTCCTCTCAAATCTCAAATCTTCTATTTATTTTTTTATTGATCACTACTTAATTATGATTTTTTTTAATAACTATTTTATGATACCATTCTAATGCATATATTCTTCATTGCAGTGTTTTCTCTTTTGCTTGTTTTTTCTCTTCATATCTCTGTTTTGCTTCAAAGGTAAGTTTTTCTTTCTTCACTTAATCTCACAAAAAAATTCAACTTTTTTGTATTTTTCTTCTTTTTCTTCAAAAGGGTTCTTTTTAAACCTTTTGATGTAAAAAATTGAACTTAATTAAGGATAATCATTAGATAATCAATTATGATGGTATTTTCTCAATTGGGTCATCAAGGTTTTCTGATTTCACCTTGTTTATGTTATTGCATGTAAAATCATAACTAAATCAATTTCTCTTTGTTTTTATCCACATGCAGAAAGTGATTGTGATGGCTTTAAAAACCTTTGAATTGTTGAAAGGATGTGAAACTCATGAAGAGATAATGAAAGTTCTTGCAGCTGTGGCTGTGGATTTAGGTGATGTAATTGATGATGTGAATGTTGTGGAGGTCAATCCCTTAAAGGGTGCAATGACAAATGAGGTTTTTGAGGTGAATTGGCCGACCAAAAGTGACGGTCATCTCCGAAGGGTTTTGGTTCGATTATACGGTGAAGGCGTCGAGGTTTTCTTCAATAGGGATGATGAAATTCAAACCTTTGAGTGTATGTCCAAGAATGGACAAGGGCCGCGCCTTCTTGGCCGGTTCACTACCGGTCGAGTTGAAGAGTTCATTCATGCCCGGGTATGTCATTAGCATCATTTCAAATCTTGTTAAAAGAGATATTCTTATTTAGATTTAAACGACCTTTGATTAGAGGAAATATCTCTTGGCAAAACAAAAATGCTTGTGTTCTTATGATGATCTATTAGTTCTAATAGTAAAGGGGTTTAGAGGGAAGAGATCCCTTACCATCTGATCATGATCATGAATTGTTGCAATGATTACTTTAGAAGGGTTTTTGTAATTTATAAGTCTCAAATCTTTCTTTTCCATTTTGCTTTATCATTTTAGTCCAAAAAGCTTTTCTTTGGTTCTTCCCTTTACTTTATAATATTCTATCTCTTTAACTTTGGAGGAATGGAAGATTAGCATTTTCTTTAAGTGACATTTTACATTATTTAAGAAGCATCTTTGAGATATTAAATTGAATGGATGATGTTTGTTAGAAATAAAAGTCATCAAGAAAAAGAGTTAATAAAAAAATGCTTAGTTTTTTGAATAGCATCTTGGAAATATTTAAGCATAACTTGGCATGACATCATAGAGGTTGTTGATATTTCATATAAGTTATTAGAAAGAGACAAAAAAAATTGGTCCTACAAATATTATAATTCATTTTTTTGTCTTTGTATCAAAACATGACAGTTGTAATTTGCAAGTGACATGAGAAAATCCAAGTTCATGTTCCTTTTCATAAATTCAAACTTGTGGAAAATTGAAGATTTTGAATTTTGTCAAACCGATGAGTGCTATGAAGCACAGACACAAACACTGGACATTGACACGAATACGCCAATAATTGGAGAAAATAGAATAATTGAATTGAATGTAATTACATGTGTCAGAGTCGTGTACGTGTCAGACACCAGACACACTTTCAATCTGAAATACAGTGCTACATAAGATGACAGTGTATATAACATGTTCTTTTTCTTCATGTTTTTGGATTTTTAGACACTATCAGCTGCCGACCTGCGTGATCCTGAAATATCATCATTGATAGCATCTAAGATGAAGGAGTTTCACAATCTCCATATGCCTGGTGCAAAGAAAGCTCAGATTTGGCAGAGAATGAGGTATTAATAATAAAGATCATGCTAATCTTCAACAAAAAAATTTATTTTCTTTACAGAATTGTTTATGCTCTCTATATTTTACTAGGAAATGGCTTAATCATGCTAAAAGTTTATGCTCCCAAAAGGATATCAAAACTTTCGGCTTGGACAATCTAGATGCTGAGTTAAGTTCGCTGAGGGAATTGTTATCAGATGGGTATCAAGAGATTGGTTTTTGTCACAATGATCTACAATATGGTAACATCATGATGGATGAAGAAACTAAATCAATCACTTTAATTGTAAGTTATCTCACTTAATTGTGCGGTCATACCAATAGAAATGTAACAAATTCGATCAGAATTTCATAGTTAAGCGTTTTTGAACAAGAATAGTACTACGAATGCAGGGTTAGCAATATCTCAGAAAGTCCTCGTGTCGTGTTGCACTTACACCTCTTCCACCATTTTGCTTCTGCCTACCATTTTTCATCCGTCGTATCATTTTTGTAAACTTACTTTTCAACTTGTAATGATATAGGACTACGAGTACTCGAGTTACAATCCTGTTGCGTATGACTTTGCAAACCATTTCTGTGAAATGGCGGCAGATTACCATACTGACACGCCTCATATTCTTGACTATACTAAATATCCTGGTAAAGGAATTGCTGATACATTTTACAGGCTCTATTAGATTTTTGTATTAGAATTTGAAATCTAAATATTTCTGAGACATCAATTTATGTATGGTGGACCAGATCTCGAGGAACGTCGAAGGTTTATCTATACGTACCTGAGTTCTGAAGGTTAGTCCATTTTATTAACAAATTTACTTTGACAGTACATCCGATTGGTACATTCTCAAATGATTAAACCTTTTGTTTTTGTATATTTTGGTTGATTTTATGTGGTACTGAACTCTATAGCACCGACACCTCTGAAAAAACATGTGTTTGTGTTTGTGTTTGTGTTTGTGTTTGTGTTGGTGTCAGACACCAACATGATACCGTCACTTGAGATTACGTTCAATTTATTCATTTTTCAAATTATTACTAGTGTCAATATGTCACTGTCATGTCCAATGTTGGTCTCTGTGTCTGTGCTTTATAGGTGTTAAAGGGTGTTTTAGTATTTCTAATTGTTTTGGATAACTTAGTTATTAAGTCTATTCTATTAGGGCCTATGTGACGTTCTTATTGTGTATAAATAGACTAGTTGTAAATGTCACAACAACATCATTATTCCTCTTGCAGCTTTTACAATCGTCATTATCTTTGCTCTCTTAAATATATATTCCTTTTGTTCTTCATAACCTTGTGCACCAACAATAGATACTGAAGGATGAATTGCAAATTGCAAATCTCTTTGGAGACGGTTGTAAAATGGACATTAATGTCACTAAAAATAGCATATAAGCTGATTATTTCTAATTGCATATGCACTCTCTAAATTGACTAAACTTGTTGACAGGGGAAAAACCAAGTGAAGGTGAAGTAGAGCAGTTAGTGAATCTTGTAGAGAAGTATACTCTTGCAAACCATCTATTTTGGGGCTTATGGGGACTTATTTCAGTAAGCAATTTTTCTTCATTTTTATGGTTGCTCTAAAACTATAAAGCATGGACTCTACCACACACGAGACACATTAGGGACACTAGACACATCGACACACAATAGAGACACACATATACATTCACACACATAGGGACACAAACACATCGACACACAATAGAGACACCAGGCACAATAGGGACATAGACACGTTGACACTTCTAATATAAAAAGCATATGACACAGACACCAAATACAACAGGGACATAGACACATCGACACTTTTAATATAAAAAGCATACGACACAAGGCACAATAAGGACACTGACATAAAAAAACATATGACATGAACACCACACTTCAGTGTGCTAAAGCCAAAATGTTGTGTTGTTTTGTGTGTTGCAGAGTTATGTCAATACAATCGATTTTGAGTACAAGGAGTACTCGAGGCAAAGGTTTCAGCAATACTGGTTAAAGAAAGCTATTTTGTTGACATGATGGATTCTTATGTGTTGTTTCTTAGCTTAGTATATAAATGATATCAATAGGCATGATATGATATGTAGTAAATATGTAAATAATATATAACTTAAAATGTGTGATGATTTTTTTTACTATCTTTACTAAAATCAATAATATTTGTAAGGGATATGGTCCTGCCGGTTTGTTTGTTTGTTTGTTTTTAAAGTGTCATATAGTGAAATGTAAAAACTATTTTTCTTTAAAATTTATTTGTATTGTTTGAACTATGCAAAGTCCTATATATAGAGGGAATTTGATAATATTTCATGTAAAATGACCTTCTCATGAATGCCTTTCGGAAATTATCTTGTAGCTATGTCATCTTTTTCCAGTAGCAACAATACAGACAATAAATCTCCAATATGATTAGTCCTAATCTATTCCTCTTTTAGTATATTTTGATGAACTGGTTTAGGGGGATTTGCTTCTGATATTGGTGTTATATGAGGATGAGATATTCTATAAAATTATTGGATATATATTTATACCGTACTTTATGGACGAGAAACGGACACATTACATACATTCTTGTTGAAGTATTAGTGGTTTTAGATTAATTAGATCTAAGGGCTGTTATTAGATCTAATATTACATCTATATAGCTGTGTATAAATATTCATTGTATTGCCACTTGTACTCTTATCCAAAATGAAATAATAGAATCCAATACATTTTGAGGTCAATCTTATCTTTCTCTATTCTCTTTGTTACATTTTCCGTTACAATTCTGTTATTCTTTCTTCTTCTTCTTCAAAGATTCAATCATGGCTTCTATGAAAATAACTTCAACATGGTATCATTGAGCCTGTACATCCATGGCTCCTCCGCGTAATACTGCTTCCGCTTCATCTTCTCTCGATCCAATTCTTGACCCTACCAGCCCATATTATGTGCATCCTAGTGATGGTCCTTCTTCGATCTCCATTACTCCTGTTCTCAATGGTTCTAACTACCATAGCTGGGCAAGATCGATGCATCACGCACTCGGTGGAAAGATGAAATTTGATTTTGTGGATGGCACGATTCAAATTCCTACTGATTCGTTCGATCCAACCTTTCGCGCTTGGACTCGTTGCAATATGCTTGTACATTCGTGGATCATGCGTTCTGTATCTGATTCGATAGGTCAATCAATTGTTTTCATGGAAAATGCTATCGATGTTTGGAACGATTTGAAAAAAAGATTCGCACAAGGTGATCTGGTTCGAATTTCAGAGCTGCAACAAGAAATTTACTCTTTGAAGCAGGACAATCGCACGGTAACAGACTTCTTCTCTCAACTCAAAATACTCTGGGAGGAATTAGAATTATACATGCCTATTCCTCACTGTTCTTGTAGAATTCGTTGTTCTTGTGAAGCCACGCGTAGTGCTAGGAATAATCATAATTTGCTGCATGTTATACGTTTCTTAACTGGTTTGAATGAAGAGTATAATATGGTGAAATCGCAAATCTTGCTTCTTGATCCATTACCTCCTTTAAACAAGATTTTCTCTATGGTTATTCAACATGAGCGTCAAATTTCGACTCTACAGCATATCTCTATTTCATCTGATGATGAACCAAAGGCATTGATCAATGCTGCTGATAGCAGAAAGCCTGCATTCAAGAAACATGGACAACGAGTTTGTACCTTCTGTGGAAAGTCAGGTCATACCATAGATACTTGTTATCGCAAACATGGCGTACCACCACATTTGCAACGTAATTCTAACTCTAATGCTCATAATCTCAATACGGAACAACCTGCTGATGTTTCTAGTACAAACACTTCTACTGATGTTGCTCAGTCTCCACCTCAACTTACCAATGAACAATATCAAATGCTCATGAATATTCTCCAAAGCTCTCATGGAGGCCAACAATCGAGTACGTCGAATCAGGTGAAAGTATTACATTCAGTGGCCAATACAGGTAACATAACTACTTCTTTATGTTTGAATAGTTCTATTCTGAGTTCTTGGATTATAGATTCTGGTGCAAGTGACCACATTTGTGGATTTACTCATTGGTTCGAATCTCTACAAGACATAAAACCTATTAACATAAGATTACCTAATGGCAATTTTGCTATAGCTAATCAGATGGGTACCATTAGATTTACATCTCAATTTGTCATCAGAAATGTCTTGTATGTCCCTCAGTTTTCTTTAAACTTGATCTCAGTATCAAAACTTTGCCTTGAGTTACCTTGTATTATTCAGTTCACTAATTCCCAATGTTTGATTCAGGATCCTCAGTCACTGAAGATGATTGGTTCAGCTGAATTCATTGAAGGCTTGTATTATCTCAATCTGCAAAATAAGAAGCCTACCATTTCACCTGGTATTTTTGTTTCTCATGCCATTACCATACCTGACCAAGCCTTGTGGCACTTCAGATTAGGCCACCTTTCTAATTCTAGAATGCTTTTACTTCAACCTGAATTTCCTTTTGTTGTTGTTGATTCAAAAGGAACTTGTGATATATGTCATTTAGCTAAACATAAAAATTTACCTTATCATAAAAATTCTAATAAAGCTGTTCACATTTTTGATTTGATACACTTTGATATTTGGGGTCCTCTCTCAATCAAATCTGTTCATGGTTTCTCTTATTTTCTTACTGTTGTTGATGATCACAGTAGATATACCTGGCTCACTTTAATGAAATCTAAATCTGAAACTAGGCAACACATCATAAATTTTGTAAATTTGATTCACACACAACACAACACCAAAGTTAAAGTCATTAGGACTGACAATGGTCAAGAGTTTCTCATGCCTCAATTCTATGCCTCAAAGGGAATTATACACCAAACCAGTTGTGTTGAATCTCCACAACAAAATGGAAGAGTGGAGAGAAAGCACCAACAAATCCTTAACATAGGAAGAGCCCTTTTGTTTCATTCAAATTTACCCAAACAGTTTTGGTGTTATGCTGTGTCCCATGCTGTTTTTATCATGAATAGAGTAGTTAGTCTTATTCTTAACAATAAATCACCCTATTTCATCATGCACCAAAAATTACCAGACCTACATGTATTAAAAGTTTTTGGCTCTCTTGTTTATACTTCCACAATTCAATCACATAGAACTAAACTTGATCCAAGAGGTAGAACTTTTATTTTTCTTGGATTCAAACCTGGAGTTAAAGGGTGTGTTCTATATGATATTAATAATAAAGAAATTTTTGTCTCTAGACACACTAAACATCATGAAACTATCCTGCCATATAATCCAAATTCTAGGTATGTCAATTGGAATTACCATTATCCTATTAATAACTCATGTGAATATCCCATAGTTAATTCACCATCACATATACCAACATCTGTACCACCACTTTTCACATATGAAACTGAACCACCTAGCCCTGTTCCTGTACCTACTGATACATCAACATCTGTCCCTCATATCACACCTACTCATGAACCTTTATCCGGTCCTTCCCCCACTGTACATCCTTCTAACCAGCAGACAAATCAATATTCCAAACCCATCAGACAAAAACAAACCCCTTCTTACTTAGCAGATTATGTATGCAATGCTGCTCATGATTCAAAAGAACCAACATCCTCAGGTACTCTATATCCTATCACTCATTTCCATTCTTATTCACATTTATCTCCTTCTCAACATGCCTTTTCTGTCTCACTCACCCATAATGTTGAACCCAAAACTTATAAAGAAGCTAGTTTATCTGAACATTGGTTATTTGCTATCAAATCTGAACTGAATGCTCTTGAAAAGCTTGGCACTTGGATTATAGTTGATACTCCTCCTCATGTCAAGCCTATAGGCAATAGATGGGTTTTCAAAATCAAACACAAAGCTGATGGTTCCATAGAAAGGTATAAGGCACGATTAGTAGCCAAAGGTTACAATCAGATTGAGGGCCTTGATTTCTTTGATAGTTTTAGTCTTGTAGCTAAGCTTACCACTGTCAGAATGTTACTTGCATTGGCATCTGTTTACAATTGGAATCTACACCAATTAGATGTCAACAATGCATTTTTACATGGAGATTTGCAAGAGGATGTCTATATGACTATACCTGATGGAGTTACTTGTACCAAACCTAATCGGGTTTGCAAGTTACTTAAGAGCATCTATGGTCTTAGACAATCAAGCAGAAAGTGGTATGAGAAGTTGACCTCACTTTTGATTCAGGAAGGCTACACACAGTCTACAGCTGACTATTCTCTTTTTACATTAAGGACTGCAACTGAGTTCACAGCTCTTTTGGTTTATGTGGATGATATCATCCTGGCTGGCACTTCTCTTAGTGAGTTCCAAATGATCAAAAACACACTTGACAGTCATTTCAAGATTAAAGATCTAGGAGTTCTCAAATATTTTCTGGGTCTAGAAGTGGCACATTCTAAATCAGGGATAACTATTTCTCAAAGAAAATACTGCCTGGATCTCCTTAATGACTCTGGCTTATTAGGATCAAAACCTGCAGCAACTCCTCTTGATCCTTCAATAAAATTACATCAAGATAGTGGCAAGCCCTTTGAGGATGTAGCTACATACAGGAGACTTATTGGTAGATTGTTGTATCTTAACACAACAAGGCCGGATATTACATTTGCTACTCAATAATTAAGTCAGTTCTTACATGCTCCCACTATAACTCATTTTAATGCAGCATGCCGTGTAATCAGGTATCTTAAACATAATCCTGGAAGAGGACTATTATTTCCTCGTGATTCTGAAGTACAACTTCTGGGATATTCTGACTCTGATTGGGCAGGGTGCATAGATTCTCGCAAGTCCATTTCTGGTTATTGTTTCTTTCTTGGTTCCTCATTAATTTCATGGCGCGCCAAGAAACAACAGACGGTTTCCAGATCTTCATCTGAAGCTGAATATAGAGCCCTCTCAACAGCAACTTGTGAACTGCAGTGGTTACTTCACTTGTTCAGAGATTTGCAAATCACACCTACACGACAACCAGTGCTTTACTGTGACAGTCAGAGTGCAATTCATATTGCCTCTAATCCGGTTTTTCATGAGAGGACCAAACATTTAGACATTGACTGTCATTTGGTTAGAGAAAAAGTACAGCAAGGTGTTCTTAGAATCTTACCTATTTCTTCACAAGAACAATTGGCAGACTTCTTAACAAAAGCTTTGGTTGCTCCAAAGTTCAATTCTTTCATATTCAAACTGAGCATGATCGACATTTACAATGCTCAGCTTGAGGGAGGTTGTTGAAGTATTAGTGGTTTTAGATTAATTAGATCTAAGGGCTGTTATTAGATCTAATATTACATCTATATAGCTGTGTATAAATATCCATTGTATTGCCACTTGTACTCTTATCCAAAATGAAATAATAGAATCCAATACATTTTGAGATTAATCTTATCTTTCTCTATTCTCTTTCTGTTACATTTTCAGTTACAATTCTGTTATTCTTTCTTCTTCTTCTTCAAAGATTCAATCATGGCTTCTATGAAAATAACTTCAACAATTCTCAACATCTTTACGTAGGATGGTGGCAAGAGCAACAATTGTGGAGTCCTTAATTATACTTTGCAAATATTTGAATTGCTGTAGTACGTGGATACATATATAAATACTTAGAAATCAATCATCCAGAGTACAACATATCACCTTAAAGGTCGTGTTTGTTGTTTTCGTATTTTAAAATATTTGCCACGAAAGAAATTACCAGGTTGAGTCGCGGACTAGGTCGCTCTCTTTAAGACGTTTTGCAGCACTGCTTAAAATTATGTATAACAGTCGAACTACCGCACCGTCTCCAGGATAAAACAATTCAGTTCTATAATGTACGATTACTACTTGCATGGTAGATAATCGGTCTAAAAATACACCCTCTGATAGTACAAGACCATTCAAATACGGTATCAACACCACTCGTAGTATATGATACAAAGACCAGTCATAATAATTTCTCAAACAAAAGGAAATTCAAATAATTCTCCAAAGAGAAATTAATAATGATCATTTGACCACTCATAATAATTTCTTCAATAAAGAGAAACTCAAATAATTCTCCAAAGAGAATCCAAAAGATTAAACTTGAAAATTTCTTAACTCAAATGAGGAGAAATTAACATAATTCTCTAAAGACAATTCAAGAAAATACTCGGAAAATTCAACGAGTAGAAAGAAAGGGGAAGAGGATGGCGTTTCGACAATTCGAGAGACGCAGAGTTATGGGAGTGAGGAAGGAAAAACTAATAGAATAGTTTGTGGTGTAATTTGAAATGAAACATGTGTACTCCTTATATAGTGAAGTAAGGTAGTTAATATTTCTCACATGAGCAATGTGGGACTAAATGGTTTTTTTCAACAAAAAAGATATTCTAATAATGTGGGACTTGAGAAATTTTTAAATTCAACATATTGGAACATGGACATGTTCCAACAATCCCCCACTTGAATTTAAAAAATTGATTTTAGAAGTAACGTCAAACGTTTATAAGATTGTGCATAAACAAAGGTGTCTACGACTTGAACCTTTGTATATAAAGTAGGATTCCAATTCAACAAGAGTGACACAAATGTCTTGAACTTTATCTCAGACATCAAACCCGCACACAAACTTTTCTTAAGGTGTGTTCTAATAGCCCGTGCTTTAATGGCCCTGCACATGTATCTCAGTTTAATGAAGGCTCTAGGAATTCTGCCTCAAAATTCCATAAGAACCGGCCTAAGTTCCACAATCACATAAGTGAGTCTATCAAGAGTACTCCTGTAGCCTAGGTACTCCCTCATACAGAGTATAGATCTCATTAAGAGTTTATATTATCTCATCCTCTTATTACTTCAGGATTCATGCTTTACTTGCATGATCATCTCATATTACTCACAACTTGTTATTACCCATTGAACTTATTTCTTGGGATCTCCAGTCATTTAGGAAGGGTTACCATCATGAGCAACTCATTTTTCTATAGGCATTAGTCTCATCTTATATGGTATATTATAAACTTTCTCTATAGCTAATCCTTTCGTCAAAGGATCTGCTAAATTTTCATCAGTGCGTACATGATCCACTCTTACAGCTCCTTTAGAGATACAATCTCTAACAGTGTTGTGCTTTCTTCTTATTTGACGTCTTTTACCATTATAATAATAGTTCTCAATTTTTGTAATGGTCGCGGTACTATCGCAGTGGATCAACACAACTGACATATGTTTTTCCCATAAGGGAATCTCAGTTAGCAAACATCTTAACCAACTTTCTTCTTCACTAACAATCGCTAATGCTATATTTTCAGGATAGTATGTTTCTTTGATTTCCAAGATACAACTCCTCTAGCTATGTTGAATACATAGCCACTAGTTGCTTTAGAATCATCTGATAAGGTATTCCAATCTGCATCATTGTATCCTTCAGGTACAATAGGAAATCTCTGATAATGTAAACCGAGATTCATGGTCCTTTTAAGGTACCGTATGACTTGCTCAATAGCTTGTCAATGTTCATTACTCGGTCTACTAGTAAACCCGCACAACAATCCCACGACATATGCAATGTCAGGTTTAGTACAATTAATGGAATACCTAAGACTTCCAATGATGCTCGCATGTTCTGTTTGTCTAACACTTTCACCAGTGTTCTTAAACAGCTTCACGCTTGGATCATTTGGTGTGCTCACAGGTTTACTGTCAAAATAATTATATTTCTTTAAGATCTTTTTCACATATTGTAATTGATCCAAAGAAATTTCTAGCTCGGATTTTGTGATCTTGATACCAAGAGTCACACTCACTTCTCCGAGGTCTTTCATATCAAAGTTGTTGCACAACAATGATTTCATATCATTAGTGGTCTGAATGTTTGATCCAAATATGAGTAGATTGTCTACATATAGACATATGATAGTGCAAATACAATTCTCAAATTTGTAATAAATCTATTTGTCACTTTCATTCACTTTGTACATATTTGATATCATTAAGTTATCAAACTTTACATGCCATTGCTTTGGAGCTTGTTTTAGCCCATACAAAGACTTATCTAACTTACAGACCTTGTTTTCTTATCCATAGATCACAAACCCTTCCGGTTGTTCCATATAGATTTATTCTTCTAAGTCACCATTTAAAAAAACTGTTTTAACATTCATTTGGTGTACTATTAAGTTATAAATAGCAGCTATTGAAATAAGTACCCTGATGGATGTAATTCTAGTGACAGGAGAAAAGGTGTCGAAAAAATCTATATTTTCTCTTTGTCTAAAACCCTTGGCAACAAGGCGAGCCTTGTATTTATCAATAGTTCCATCAGGTTTTAGTTTCTTTTTCAAAACCCATTTACAACTGATTGGTTTACAACCAGGAGGCAAGTATACTAAGTGCTAGGTCTTGTTAGATTTTAGAGATTCTATCTCATCATTGATAGCTTCTTGCCATAAATCAACATCCAGAGATGACAAGGCTTCTTGAAGATTCATTGAATCTTCTTCTACATTATAAGTGCATAATCAGGCCCATAGTATTTAGCAACTCTTACTCGTTTACTTCGTCGAAGTTCTGTTTCTACATTGTCATTGCTTTATGTGCTTCTTATCACATAAATATGACAAGATTGTGTGCCCCCACTATTTCTCAATTTGAGAGGAAATATGTCTTCATAGAATTCAGCATCATTTGATTCTATGATCACTTTTACCTTTAGGTCATAAAACCTATATGCTTTACTGTTTGCTGCATACCCAATGAAAACACATTCATATGCTCTACTAGCGAGTTTAACTCGTTTCGAATCCAGAATTCTGACATAAGCCAGACATCCCTAAGTTCTCAAATAATACAAGTTTAGTTGTCTTTTCTTTAATATCTCATAAGGAGAGATCTTACATTTTGACTTGGGGACTCTATTCAGGACATAACAAACAATCAATAAAATTTCCCCCCACCAGTGAGGTGCAGCTCCAGAATTCATCATAATTGCAACAACAAGTTCAGTAAGAGTTCTATTCTTTCTTTCTGCTTTACCATTTATTTCAAGATAGTATGGTGCAGTCGTTTCATGTACAATTCCATGTGTAAAATTCATTAATAAACTAGAATCATACAGTGTCTCTATCACTATAAATTCTTATTATATCATTTTCAAATTCTTTACAAAAATTTTAAACATATAAACTTCATTCTTCGTAATGGCGTACAAATCTACCCCAATAGACTGACTAAACCCTGTCTTATTTAAAAGAAAACCAGAAACAATATTCTTTCTAATCTTAGGAACATGCATAACGTTCTTTAAGATTAAAGTCTTTTTGAAGGTGAAATTTAGCTCCATGTCTACAATTCCAGCAACATTCATGGTCTGGGCATCTCCCAACAACACTTTCTTATCTTTAGTATTCGTGTATGTTTTAAACATAAAACGATCATAACAGACACAACGAGAGACGCACATGTCTATCCACCAATCAACATATCCATCAACCATGTTGATTTCAATGACTATAGCAATAAATTGCCCATTAGTCAGGTTGACCTGTGCATTAGGGACAATACCAAGTTCAAGCTTACTTCTACATTTCTTAGTCATATGACTTGATTTTCCATAGTTAAAACAAAGGGAAACCAAAGTCATTTCTTTTAGGTGGTGGTTGTTGCCTAATTGGAGTTATTGGGATCATAGAAGGGTTCCCATTCTTAATTTGGTTCACAATATTGCGGTTCTGATTCTTTAATCATTTGCCAAATGGCTTCAAAACTACACCAAATCTCTTTTTATTGTTTGAAACAACCAAGACTTTTTCTTTCTAATATTGTCTCTAAGATTCCCTTTTTGTTTTTTAAACATTCAAACCATGGGGTAGTTTGTCAATAATAAAACCAATTTGAAATTGTTCATTTAAACACATACCTTTTGTGATGATCTTTTAAGCAATCTTTTAAAGTTCATAACATTGAGCCTCCATCGACCTTACATCTTTGCATTTGATACTTGAAGTAGCGGCTAACAACATACTTCTTTGCTCTAGCTTCTACGTCATACTTCTTTTTCTGAGTCTCTCAATCTTGTTTTGCAGTATCACATCAACTGTAATTATCATACAGATCATCTACGAGTCTATTCAAAATATGATTTTGTAGAGATTTTCATTCTCTTTCTATAAGGTGATTTCTTTACTATACTGTAAATCATTCGCTTTAATCTGTGCAGCAGATTCAACTTCAACACTATTAAGTGTTCCTTCTAAATCTCCAGATTTACTACCGTTAGTTTGTTCGATTGATCCAGAATGAGCAACAGAATGCCATCGATTAGAACGTTAGCAACTTTTTTCAACGTTAAGAACTTCATCTTTTGTTGCCAACGTTTGAAGTGACTTCTCTCAAACATAAACGATTTCTCAAAGAGAATATCCGCAAAAGAACCAATAATTTCTTCGGTAGCCATGACAGTTTGAAACGTCTTTAAATTGTTGTTTTTGGATTTTAAAATATTTGCCACCGAAGAAATTACCAGGTTGAGTTGCGGACCAGGTCGCTCTCTTTAAGACGTTTCGCGACACTATTCAAAATTATGCAATACAGTCAAACTACTGCACCGTCTCCAAGATAAAATAGCCCAGTTCTATATTGTACGATTACTACTTGCATGGTAGATAATCGGTCTAGAAATACACTCTCTGATGGTACAAGACCATTCAAATATAGTATCAACACTACTCGTAGTATATGGTACAAAGACCAGTCATAATAATTTCTTAAACAAAATGAAACTCAAATAATTCTCCAAAGAGAAATTAATAATGATCATTTGACCACTCATAATAATTTCTTCAATAAAGAGAAATTCAAATAATTTTCCAAAGAGAATCCAAAAGATTAAACTTGGAAATTTCTCAACTCAAATGAGGAGAAATTAACATAATTCTCTAAAGAGAATTCAAGAAAATACTCGGAAAATTCAACAAGTAGGAAGAAAGGGGAAGAAGATGGCGTTTCGACAATTCGAGAGACGCAGAGTTATGAGAGTGAGGAAGGAAAAACTAATAGAATAGTTTGTGGTGTAATTTGAAATGAAATATGTGCACTCCTTATATAGTGAAGTAAGGTAGTTAATATTTCTCACATGAGCAATGTGGGACTAAATAGTTTTTTTCAACCAAAAAGATATTCTAACAATGTGGGACTTGAGAAATTTTTAAATTCAACATATTGGAACATGGACATGTTCCAACAGTGTTTGACGGTGCTCACCGTACAGTGAAAAACAAATGTCATCTTCTAGAATACGGCCTTGAACAAGTTTGTATGGCTTCGTCACTGAATTTCCTCGGAGTGGGTTAATCGAGCACACACATGACAAGTATTTGGTGTAGTAAAAAACATGTTTCCAAACGACAATACGTGGGAAATCATGGAGGATTCATGTAGGAAAATGGTTCAGATGAAATTAATAAATGACATGTAAATCTATTATCAGAAATAGATAGTTGCATCCAGACATTTGTCCCGTCTTTCATTTATTACCTTCAACTAATTTGAAGTACATGTAAATTAAATAAGTTTCCCCCAATTATACTCTTGAATCTGTATGAAATTTGTGAAGTATTTAAGGTAGACAACATTGACATATATCACATTTTTGTCCATGAAAATGCATGCGCCAACCAAAATCAGAAAGTATGTCTTCAATTCACATTGTCTATGATATATAATGTGTGCATCATCACATGCAGTATTTACATTTGCATTCAAGTGGTCGATTTAATTTTTCATTAGGAAGAAAAATCAAGCATGGCATCTTCTAGATCTATCTCCTTTTAGTTCTCACCCATATCAGCTTTTAATTTTGTCACCATTAGATCGAATGTCTTAGATATATGAATAGTAGAGTGATCCAACACTATTCCTGTGATTGAAAGATGGAAAAGACGTGATACATCATCAAGGGTGATACTCATCTCACAAATGAGAAGATGAAATGATGATGATCTTGTGTGTCAGACCATTGTCAATATAACCATATCATGTCCAATAAAAGTCCTTCATTCTAAATAGTTCTCCTACTTCCTGAAACCAAGATTCAGCTAGCTGAGGCAGCTTTGATATCTTCTTAGCATGGTTTGTACAGTTCAATGTGTTATGGTAGTGCAAAAATAAGTAAATCAACATCATACAATATAATTTCTATAAAACAAATCTTTAAAAATAATTAAACATTTATGTTGCCTATCCTTCTCACACGCGTCTAATAGAACAGTATCCTAAAGAGAAAGTAGTGACATGTAATCTGGACCTCTAGAAAAACCACCTAGTGCAGCAGCATAAGATCCAACTACAGGATATGGATCATGCATATGTATAACAACATCGTGAGTATGAATAGGAGTAACATGTGTTTCGCCATGAGTTAGATATACATGACCACGAGAAGACGATCTCTCAGCAACCTGAGATGATTCTCCAGCAATTTACAATGGTTTAACTCTCTTTATACGCACTAAAGCATGTTGAGACAGACGATCATGTTTGTACTTTGATTCTTCGTCAACTATTTTTCTACAATCACACAAAACAAGACATATCATTAGTAAATAGAATCAACAAATAAAATTACAAAGAGAATAACAAATAAAAAGATTCAAATTTGTTATCCGTATTAGAGTTTGAATTTTGAAATTCAGATTTTCAAATGTGTGAATACGTATTTTGAAATATGCATTTTCTTGCATCAGTGAAAAACTCTATCGAACCTTACAACCCAAATGAAAAAAAAAATAATTGAAGGATGTAAATTAATGTAGCTTTAACTAGTTTAAAATTGGATGTATTTTAATAAAATTTAACTAGAATCATTTAAGGAATTGTATTGCATGCATCAAAAGGGAGAAAAATAAGAATGTAAAATTTACCAATGTGAGAGATGAAGTTACTTATCTTGAATGGAAAGAAGTAGAAATTGATGGATGTGTTTGGTTTGAATGAACAAGAGTAGATATTTAAGAAAATGTTGGAATCAAATTTATGAGAGCTTTACTTGTGTTCTTAAGAGAAATTACTTTTTTAATTTGAAATGTAAGAGAATAGAAAAAGAAAGATTGATCGCATCATTTTAGTGATAGTGTCCGAATTTCAATATCTATAAGATGCATTCGAATTTTGTAATTCATATATATTTTTTAGTTGCATTTGACATAAGTATGAAATTGAGTTTATAGTGTTAAAGTGCGTTCAAATTTCAAATTCTAGAGGATGCGAAAATGGTATTTTCAAATTTAAATTAATAGAGATCAAGTTTAATTGAGAATTTTTTTTTGAAATAACTATGTATTAAAAAAAAATTTCACAAATAACCATGTTTTGGAAAAAATTATGCAAATAATCATGTTTCAGATGACTCCCTAAAGGAGGAGCCATCTCACTTGGCGCCTCCACCTACTTTTTGAGGGGAGGCGCCATCTCACTCGGCGCCTAGGTGCTTAGGGCTTGCCCTAAGCCAAGTGAGATGGCGCCTTAGTGCATTTGCTAGGGTAATTTTCGTGTTTTTTTTAATGCGGTACATTACGTATTCGATATAGGATCAACAAAATTGACTTTTTATTTACAAAATATGATTACACACATAACTATTACATAAAAAAAAATAGATTAATCAGTGGTCCCCCGGAACCCGGTAATGACCCCTAGTTCCACATCCCCGTCCTCGCCTTTCCCGTGTTAGGTTTCGTCGCGTTTCCTGCTGTGGCAGGGTCGATGGCCCAGCGAATGCAATGCGTTCTGGATCCATGAAATCAGTCAGATCTCCATATCTAGAAGATCCGCTTTGGTACAGTCGGTTACACGTACCCTCAAAGTTTGGTCGTGTTGGCGGTGGATGGGGTTCCATGGTTGGTCTGTAGCACTGGTCGTCTGAGTACGGGGGGTAGAAAGGAAATGGATCTTGGGGTGTTTGGTATTGAGGATGTTGGGTGGTTTGGTGATATTGTGTTTGATGGTAAGTTGGGTCGGTTGGTTCATAATCTTCTGACATTCCCAGATCAGGGCTAAGGTTGGATGTTGAGGGGCCCATATTGGGATATGCAGAAGACTGAAATTGTGTGTGGGGTATGCGGGTGTGTTGGTATTGTGATTGAAATTGCGGTTGGGTGTGAGGAATTTTGGGGTATTGGTACTGAGGTGGTGATTGTGGTTGGTTGTGGGGCATGCGGGTGTAATTGTATTGTGGTGGTGATTGTGGTTGGGTGTTTGTGGTTCTGTTTCGTCTGGGGGGTTGGTGGGAGGTTGATGTGTGTTGGGTTTGTTGTTGGGGAAATGAGGGTTGTGCCCATTGTGTTCTTGGGTCAACCAAATACCTTGGATGAGACACATGCATTTCAGTGGTACTAACCGATCTGTACCAAGATAAATACTGATCTGTGTGTCGCATATTATCATGGTTGAGGAAAACTGGGAATTGCAAGACATGTCGGTGACGCCTATGCCACATCTTACACTATTCTGGAGCAAAGTCTTTCCAGTTGGTAAGACCCCATTGGGCGTCGACCCTTTTGAGATGCCACGGGGACAAACAAGTCGGATCGTTGGGTATCTCTTGATGCATTCTAAACTGCATCTTCACACGGTCGCTGTGGTGCATCTCCACAACATTGAACCGTATGATTGCAGTCTTTGCACTCCAAATTGCTGCATCCTCGGGGTTTGGTTCATGGCCCAAACCCAAATATGGTCTCCAGACAAACTGCAGATAAAATTAAATCAGGTTAATGAAAACGTAATATATAAATAATTTAAAAGTAGAAAAGTTGAAAGGTACGACGTACATCATCCGGGCCAAGGTGATCCAATAGATTGCGGTATAGTGCGACATTGAATCTTGAATTCTTTCTGTAATCCATACCCCTCACGCAATACCTAAAGGAAATGAAAAATATTTTATTTTTATCATATATTTGGTGAAGAGATGAATAGTAATAAATGATATAACTTGATGACTTACTTTGTTGCGTATGGGAAAACGAATGTGTTGTTGTTGACGGGGTTTAGGGACTCCATCCTCCACCAACCCCAGGCTTGAAGTAAAAAAGCGCAGCCATAAAATATACATTTTTACTTGATTGCATTTTTACACAAGGAACTGTATAGGTGGGCTAAAACAGCAGAACCCCAACTATACTTTTTAGTTTTTTCGAAGTCTCTAAGTAAATTTAAATACATAAAACTTACACTATTTCTCGTACTTTCGGGAAATAAAAAGGTTCTAAATAGTATCATTATATAAGTTCTAGCTTTTATTACCTTGGCTAGCTCGGAGGAATTTTCGTTTAATTCCAGAGTCGCATAATGATTTTTTAGCTCAGTTAGTAGTATACCCTGACCTCTCGCACCACTACCTTCAACCATATTCCTGCCCAACAATTCTTCACACAGAGAATTGGGTTGTTGAACCGGCCCATTAACGGCCTTACCGTCGACAGGGAGACCCAATAACATGTACACGTCCTCTAGCGTGACAGTACATTCACCTATTGGTAGGTGAAATGTATGGGTATCTGGTCTCCACCTTTCCAATATTGCAAGTATGAACTTTGAATCAATTGTGCAGTTGGAGATCTTTATAACGTTTTCAAAACCTGTGTATTCCATATATGGTACGATCAATGGGTCGGGAGCAAGGTAGTTGTGTGACCGGATTCTGAATCTTTTGGTATCCTAAGTTAATAATGTAAAAGGTATAAGAGTAAGTTAGATGAACAAAGCATTACTAGAAGTATGAAAAATGTATAACTATAAAAGAAACTTACAAATGCTGTAATGTTGTCCCTTGTACCTCTATGAGAATCACCCATTGTGAGAAGAGTCATTGTTGAAAATACCTGAGATTATGAAAGAGTTTGAAATTGTAAGAGATTATGAAAGAGTTTGTAGCAGAGAGTGAGATGATTGTGGATGCGAGAGAAGTATATAATGCTTTGTATTTATAGGAAAAAAAATTTCATATAGTAAGTGAGGTGGTAGGTGGGTGCATGCATGCATGATAAGTGTCACTCTTGCAGTGTAGGTGCAGGCTACGTGGCAGCCTTGGAGAAGGCATCTCTGGCATGCATGTAACACGATTGGACATGAAGGGAGGCGCCATTGGACTTGGAGAAAGAGTACAAAAATAAAAGGTGTCGCCATCCTTATTGGCGAATAAGAGGTGGCATGGGTTGTAGAGTAGGCGCAGGCTAGGTGGCAGCCTTGGAGAAGGCATCTCTGAATGCATGTAACACGATTGGACATGAAGGGAGGCGCCATTTGACTTGGAGAAATAGTACAAAAATGAAAGGTATCGTCATCCCCATTGGCGAAGAAGAGGTGGCATGGGTTGCAGAGTAGGCGCATGCTAGGTGACAACCTTGGAGAAGACATCTCTGAATGCATGTAACACTATTGGACGTGATGGGAGGCGCCATTTGACTTGGCAAAAGAGTACAAAAATGAAAGGTGTCGCCATCCCCATTGGCGAATAAGAGGTGGCATGGGTTGTAGAGTAGGCATAGGCTAGGTGACAACCTTGGAGAATGCATCTCTGAATGCATGTAACACTATTGGACGTGATGGGAGGAGCCTTAGAGGTTACAGTGTAGGTGCAGAGTAGGCGCAGGCTAGGTGGTAGCCTTGGAGAAGGCATCTCTGAATGCATGTAACACTATTGGACGTGATGGGAGGAGCCTTAGAGGTTACAACCTTGGTTAATTCAAATTCAGTATGACCTATTTAGTCTTACATTTATCAAAACACTGATTCACTTAACCTCTCAAACACTAGAACATTAAAAAATTCCTGCAAATAACTCATAAATTTCAAACCTTCAAACCTTCAAACTTTCAAACAGTCATACACAATGGCCTCTGCACCCCAATATGTCATCAGTGTACATTTCAATGGTGAGACATACATTTGTACCACCTCTGGATTTCTGTTTAGAGACACAGACAACATCCAATTTTGTTTAAACAGGAAAGCCAATTTCTTGTACTTTAAAAAATGATTGGAGGCCAAACTTGGACGAGGCCCCGTGACACAATATTTTATCAGAATCCGGTTTTTTTGGTAACAACCAAATAATATTTTATAAGGTTGAGGTTCAAGATGACGAGGATCTTCAGAATATGTTTTCTAGTCATGAGTATTCTGGGCACGACTCTATTGAGTTATACATTATGCTGTGAGAGCCTCAACTGTCACAAGTGGTTGATCCTTTGGAGACCGAACAAGCAGAAGTAGATGCAGTTGATGAAGAAGAAGAAAATGACAAGTTGGAGTTTGATGAAATGGTCAATGATGATTCCGAAGACGACGTGATACCTGGTATTCCTGCAAACAAGATCTACACCCCACCTCCGCACATGACAAACTTCAACATGGGCGGAGATGAACCGTCTTCTGATTTATTTTTCAATCTGTATATGCAGTCATATGAAAACTTAAAAGAGAAAGATAAATTTCATAACAGAGAAGAATGTATCAGAGCCATCAAAAAATTCCACATGCTCAACTCGGTCGATTTTAAGGTGGACCGTGTAAATCCAGAAAGGTACAAGATCAAGTGTGTCCATCCTGATTGTATGTTCAAGCTCACTGCATCATACAGATTAAGAGGTGATTGTTGGGTCATAGGTTCCATGTCTACCCACACTTGTGTCAGTTCTACTCAATCACAGGATCATCGAAAACTTAATTATGATCTCATTTGTCAAAAAATCCTACCACTCGTCAGCAACGATCCATCTTTGAAGGTGAAAACCATAATCTCCCACATCACTACGGTATTTAACTATACTCCGTCTTACCGAAAGGCGTGGTTAGCAAAGACCAAGGCGATTGAAAAGGTATATGGAAACTGGGAGGAGTCATACCAAGAACTTCCTCGCTACCTGAATGCACTCCAGACTTATTCTCCGGATACTGTTTACATTCTGGAAACAGTGCCAGCATACGCCCCAGATGGTAGTCAACTCAACAGAAATGGAATATTCAGTCGAGTGTTTTGGGCTTTTCAATCTTGCATCACAAGATTTGCATTATGCAAACCAATTATACAAATTGATGGGACTTGGTTGTATGGGAAATACAAAGGCACACTACTGATGGCAGATGCGCAAGATGGCAACAACAACATTTTCCCAATTGCCTTTGCCCTAGTCGAGGGGGAGACTGGTGGTGCTTGGAGCCTTTTTCTCAAAAATCTGCGAACATACGTGGCTCCTTAACCAGATCTCTGTTTGATCTCGGATAGACATGCATCCATTGAAAGTGCATACAATAATCCTGCAAACGGTTGGCATGACCCTCCTTCTACGCATGTCTATTGCGTTAGACATATCGTCCAAAATTTCACGAGGGAGATCAAAGACAAAACACTTAGGAAAGCGGTTATGAATGCGGGATATGCATTGACACAACCTACGTTCAAATATTATCGCAATGAGATTCGTTTGTCAAATCCAGAAGCCGGTAGGTGGATCGACAATATTCCGGTAGAAAAATGGACTAGGTCATACGACAATGGCCAAAGATAGGGCCACATGACAACAAATCTAATTGAATCGATGAATGGGGTATTCAAAGGCATATGAAACCTCCCGGTCACTGCTTTGGTAAAATCAACATATTTTAGGATGGCTTCGTTGTTTGCCAAAAGAGGTGAAATATGGAATGCGGTGTTGCAATATGGACAACTATGGAGTGAAAGCTGCATGAAGTACATTAAGGCAGAAAGTGCCAAAGCCAACACCCATATGGTTATACGGTTTGACCGACACAGCCACAACTTTATTGTGAAAGAGACAATCAACCACAACGAGGGCCTGCCAAGACAAGAATATGGGGTTGTACTACCTTCTCGTTGGTGAGATTGTGGCAAGTTTCAAGCCTTTCGTATGCCTTGCTCTCATGTTATTGCCGCGTGTGCCTATACTCATCAAGACGCGCTACAACTTCTGTCACACATTTACAAATCTGAAACGTTGCTCAACGTTTACAACAACAGCTTCCCTTTGGTAGCAAAACCAGATTATTGGCCTGCATACGACGGCGAAATAGTATGGCACAATGATCAAATGTGAAGGAATAAAAAGGGTCGTCCCAAAAGTAAGCGCATCACAACCGAAATGGACTCCCTTGACAAACTGGAAAGAAAGTGTGGTTTATGTCGTCAGGTCAGACACAATCGCAAAAATTATCCGAATCGGGCTACTGCCTCAACCACATAAAAATTGTATTACATAAAATCTTTCCTTTATTATGTTGTAAACATTAGGGTTTTTCGTTAACAGTATTTGTTACAATAAACATTGCGTGAACAAGAAAAAAAACACGATATTCCGTCTACGAAATTACAACTGTTAAAACAATATCATCTGACCCATGCATCATCAACATTACGTCGCTGTCTGTTTTGACTTCCTCCAACCAAACATTAGGTCTTCCTGTCGCAAGTGAGGTTGTTGTTCGTCTTCGCGGAATCCTTCTAATTTTTTCCCCCTCCATGATGTCTCCATCTAGCCATCGCAACAACTCCTGCTTCAGACGCTCCATGGAGTGAATGTGCCAGAATTTCATTTTTATCGAAGGTTTTGTGGCGGAGAAGATAACATAACCATCTCTGGTAAAAATCATGGGAGATGTCATGACACAAATAACAGAGTAAAAAATAAGAAAACAGTGCGAGAAAGGGTGAGAAATGACGGAGAAATGGACGAATTATTTATAAAAACAACATTTTGCCCTAGGAGCCAAGTGAGATGGCGCCTTCTCTCACTTTTAAAGTGTAGGCGCCATCTCACTTGGCTAAATGAGAGAGGAGGCGCCAAGTGGAATGACGTCTAGGACATAATGCTTAGTAGAGGCGCCAAGTGAGATGGCTCCTCCTTTGGTGAGTCATCTGAAACATGGTTATTTATGATTTTTTTTAATACATGGTTATTTCAAAAAAAAAAAAGTTCTTTAATTGATTTAGTTTGGTTTAGACAATGAGTTGTATTTTTAGCGTAGACTATGGCACCCTCTTTTTCAAACGTTTTTTAAATCGTAGCTAATTAAAAAGCCAATATTTTTGTTTATTTTAAAAAATACTCACAAGCATAGAATAAACATAATTAATTGCATAATAACTCATCTAAAATGAAAGCAAACAACCTTTAAAAGTTTGTCATTGTACAAAATTGATTCTATAACTGGTGTAGAAATGGGTTAGACTGGCTTATAAGAGTCTGTAGTCTAACTTATTATAATTTAGGTAAGAGTGTTCGTAGGTCGGTCTGGTTCTGTTTTGAGAGAATCTGATATTTAAATTGATAAAAAAATGTGGATTTGTTTGGGTTGAATTTTCAAATTTTTTCGATAAAATTCAAACTGAACTAAACCAAGAAATAATGAGTTGGTTTTGGTTGGATTGATCGGATATATTAGATTTAAATATGTATAAATATTTTAAAAAATATCTCTTTTACATCAACAATTTTCCATAGTAATGTAATTTATTAATGTTTTCGTTTCTCCATATAAGTTGTGAATGTCGCAAATGATATTTCATTTTTCTTCTTCTTGAAATTGAATATCTTATATTAGTTTCTAATAATGTTTATATAAATTATATGAAATAATATGGTTGGTTCGGAGAGACAGACTCGTAGATAGAATTTTTAAAATCAATTACCCGAATCAATTAACATCGAGTTTCATTGATTTGATTTGATTTTTAACCGAATAAAAAAATATCCAATCCAAACACCTTGATTTGGTTTGGATTTCGGTTTGATTCGAATTTACATGAACCAATGGACACCCCTAAAGAGCCAGGTTAGATCGACCTATTTAATAAAAATATCAGACTTATGTTTTTTAAAAAACCTATTTAATTAAATAGACCAGATTTATGTTATTAAAAAACCTTACGAAGCCTTAAGCCGTATATATATATATATATATTCAACCCAAACATCTTGGTTTGGTTTGAATTTCAGTTTGGTTCGAATTTGTCTGAACCAATAAACACCCTAAAGTCCGATCAGGTCAGACCTATTTAATAAAAATATTAGACTTAAGCTTTTTTTAAAACCTATTTAATTAAATAGATCAGACTTATGCTATTAAAAAAAATCTATGAAGTCTCTCTCAAATAAGCTTTTAAATAATGAAAAACAAGCTTTTAAATAAGCTTATAATAAGCTTTTATAATAACCTTAATGAAAAATAAGCTTTTAAATAAACTTATAATAAGCTTTTATAATAACCTTAATGAAAAATAAACTTTTAAATAGACTTTCAAGTCAAACCAAACATTTTAAAAGGTCAGGTCAGACAATAAAAAAAGCCTATAATAAACTATAGACCAGACTTAGACCTTATAAATTTATCGTAGATCAAACTCAGGCCTTCTAAAGCCTAGACAAACCTATTTTCATCCCTAATAATAACTTAAATACAATTAAATTACACATGACTTATTAACAATATTCTTAATATAAAAATATTTAACTATTTTGAATCATAGTCTGATATTAGGGATGACAAGACAAGGTTTGAAGAGGGGTACTATAATATCCATTCCCATATTCATACCCACAGTTTGAAAAAATCATCGTACCCGAGTCCAAACCCGTGTGGGCACCAATGTTCATATTCATACACATACCCTCTGGGTACTTCAATAACGATACACGTACCAGTTTATTTGTGTTTGTAGTAAAATTAAATCAATTAGTTACAAAATATCATATAATTTTAAATTTTTTTAACAATATTAAAAAAAATTATGAGATGTTATTGTTGAGTTAAGAAATAAATAAACACTTTTATTAAAATGTGTAATAGCAATATATTTTTCTAAAAAATTGATAAATGTGCATTTTTATATAATAATACAAATGACATTATATAAATATATATAATGCGGATATGGAACGGAATGGATAATAAAGTACTCGTGCCCACACTCATACCCGCTTATTTTAATGGACAATTACACGTATCCATATCCATATTGCAGGTATTTATAAAATATGAGCCAAATTGTATCCCTATCTGACACCCATATTACACATAATGTGTCATACAAATATTTTAAAACATAATGTGTCATACAAATATTTTAAAACATAATGTGTCATACAAATATTTTAAAAAAAACAAAACAGTTGATCAAATATTTTCAACTCGGTCATAAAAGATTGGTGTATCTCAAATGTCTGGTTTGGTTGGAAGAAAATGCTATTCTTTATGGCCCAAAATAGTTTATGCTATTTTGGCAATGCTATATTACCGTTCTATGATTAATTACAACTTTTGAGGTTCACTTTATGATTGATCTCCCATCCAAATTGATCCAAAAAAAAAAAACAGCAAACCGAATTAAAAATCTACAAACACAAATAACCTGAGCTTATTTTGATCTTTGAATCAAATACTTTTTATCTTAAAACCGATTCAAATTGAACTACAAAATACCTATTCAAGAAAGAGATGCTAAGGATCGAAGACTATCAATGACAGAGTTGATCGCAGCATGAGAACCATTTGTAGCATTAAATGAAAGATGCTTAGGAGCTTCAGCTCTATCAAAATAAAATCCACCTGATACCAACTTCTCCTTTGGTTGTAACGCCAACCAGATAATTGTGTCTGCTCCTTCTTCGCTTGTTCTAAGCTTCCCAGCAAGCCTGTAATTAATTCAGTCAGTATAACTATTTTAGGATTCAAGACTATCGACATAGTCTGATAGGACGTGCAATTAGATATTTTAAGTAGTAATATAATTATGTTAGTTGCTATCTTTAAATGATGTCGAATTGGGCCTTTAATAGAGTTTGAGCCTTACGATTTTGGATGATGTAAGAACACAAGCATTACTTACGATTTTGAAAAGTTTGGTAAACTTCTTGCCACACCAGGAGTTTCAGCCCAACCTGGATGCATCGAGTAAAATCCTATCCCTTTGTTCTTATATGTCTCGCCCCAATTTTCTGTTAGTGCAACCTGAACGCGCTTATTTCGAGCATACTGTTCACTCCCATTAAAGTTGCTTTCAGAGTACTGGTAAAAAAACCAGAATAAATGATACTGAAATCCTATAAATGATTGAGTAATCTGAAATGTTCATAACACAGTTAGTTACCTGTAGATCTTTGGTCAAAGGAGTACTATACATTCCACCAGACGAAACCGTAATGACGCGTGCATCAGGGGAAGCTTTCTCCAATAGTGGTACCATCAGTTCAGTCATTGTGTAAGTTCCTAATACATTGATAGCAAAGCTCACCTCAAACCTGGAATGGAAAAACTAAAATTGAAAGCAGTTTTGTGAAATAGTGGATATAGCATAGAAGTATTCGAACAACCGATATTGTTGTGATACACGGTTTAGTATAAAGTGTTCGAATAGCAGCTAGAGCACTCTCGCGTAGATGAATTTGAAAAAGACACAAGATCAATTACCACTACAGGTAGAGTTGGCGGAAAACTTGTTTCCACGTTCAACAAAAAAAGACTCACCCCTCTGATGTTGTCACTCGATTTTGCTCAAGCACACCAGCATTGTTAACCTTGATGCAAAAAAAGTTCCATATTAGACTATATTCAAGAGAATAAATTGGCTAAAATTATCATATCAGAAGTTAAATTTGTATTGCAAAAAAGATATAATAAGTTTTAATTTCTTGCAAAGTGATTGACAATTTACCAACACATGTAGTGGTATATTCTTTTTGGAAAACCTGGAAGCAAGTGACTTGACATCTGAGACAGATGACAAATCACAAATCTGCAAGAAAAATTAGCTAGTCATGAACAATCATAAGATTAACAGTTACTATTTCGAAATCAACTCAATTGTGAGAAATGCCATACAACTTAAGCTCAATACACAAAATTATGAAAGTCTAAATGCATGTTTGGTTGTGTGGTGAAAACAATTGATTTGAAATGACTTGATTTTGGAAAATTGATTTTAGCTATTTGGTTTTGCGTTGAAGAAAATTAGTTTTGAGTGAATTGATTATGTAAAATTGGTTCTAGCTAAAAGTGAGTTGAAGTTAAAGTGATTCATATTTGGATAAATTGCTGCAAGCGTGAGTTGAATAGTAAATATCAGTGTAAAAATCACGTTTAGACTCAAAAGCTATAAACTCTAGTTTCAAATAGAATCAATTCTATAAAGCATAATCAATACATCTCAAGAGCGACCAAACATATTAAAAACAATTCTACACATTTAAAATCAATTCTGGGTGTTCAAAACGTAAAACCAAACATACACTAAGACTTTGTTTGGGAGTTTGGAGGAGAGGGGAGGGGAAGACTTTCGAAAATGAATTTTTTTTTAAAATATACGAAAATATTGTACATTTTTTGAAAGAATGATTTTGTATAGAATGATAAAAGAGTGTTAATCATTACCATATTTTTAATTTCACAATACTATAATAACATAAAATATATTTGGAAAATTTACGTAAGTCCTTCAAAACTCTCTAAAACGCTCTTTTAATACAAATTTTGAGTTCTCTCAAATTAGGGAGTTTTTGGTGTTATGAATAAAAACAAACCCTCCAAAACCCTCCCAACCAAAATTCTTCAATTCTTTCCACTCAATCCTTCCTTTTTTTCAAAGTCCTTCCCTCCCTCTCTTCCCCTCCAAACTCTCAAGCAAAGTCTAAAAGTGAGTTAAATGTAAAGTAATTTATATTTAACTACATTCATGCGAATTGAATAAATTTGAGGTTAAAAAACAATTTTAGAGGCAAAAACTCAAGATTCTAACTTAAGTTAGAATCAATTCAATAACCAAAATCAATTTTACTCTAGAATAATCAAACGTATCAAAATGAATTCTACACGGAATCATTTTACCTTCTCTAAACTTGAAACAAAACATACACTAGTGCTTTTGATGACTAAATAAAAGGATTGGTGGCTACACAATAGGAGAGAAACAAAAAAAGAAATACCTCCAAATGTACATTTTGATTGCCAGTTTTGGTTTGAATTTGAGAAAGAGCAGCCTCTCCTCTCTCCTTATTACGACATACAAGATAGACGTTTGCACCACTGGCGAAAATCATTAACCATAGATTAGCATATAACTCCGATACTGAAAAATACAAAAGTCCAGAAACAAACATCAGATGAAAGATCAAAACCGCTGCGCAAGACCCTCAGCTGTTGCATAACCAATTCCAGAGTTTGCTCCTGTAACTATGCAATTCTTCCCTGGTATTTGTGTTTCCATTTCCTCTGGTTTGAAATTCTTAGAATGCTCACTGTGAAAGTTAAAATCTCATACATGAGAAATTAACAAAAGCTACCAATTTACTACGTTCTACTTTTGCATCCTCAAAAAATATATTAAACTTAATGATAATAATTCTTCGAATTTGGGTTTCGGTCTAACTCAATCCCAAATACTAGCGGTCTAACTCAACCCCAAATACTAGCCCATAGGAAGGTTGCTCCCCACTTATAAATCACTATTTTAGCTATATTAGTAATCATTGCGAGATCGCTTAATAACCCCTTCACGTCAAAGATTTGACACGTTTAAACAACGGTTAAAAAGGACCTCGTAAACCATGACAAAATAAAATATCTATTTGATTTGCCACACTTAAAATGTGGTTAACTTACTCAGAACCTCTGAAAACTTAAAAAACTCTGATATGGATCATGAGGTTTGGAGGACCATGCATTATACATACACATGTTTTAGGAACTAGTTAGTTATTTGAAGAAAAAAAAAACTTACAGAAAGGCAGGTTTGGTGAAATTGAGGTAACCATAAACACCAAAAGCAGATTGTCTCCATGTCTGATGTAACAGAAACAGCAAAAGGTTAAAGAAGTTAGGGTTACAGAAAATGTAAAATAGAGAGAGAGAAAAAATACCTTGAGAAGAAACATTGTGAGAGTTGGAATTGTAATGTTGAATTGAAACTCAAACTGTAATTGCAGCATGTTCCGTTTGTTATGGGTACTTACTTGACGTGTGCATATTGAACGAACCGCACTTTTCAGTCACGTGCGTTGCAGGTGCGGAAATTGTACTATAGGCTACGCAACACCTATTACCACCGCTCCTTATGGTTTTGCTCCCATGACTTTTCAAAGTTTTTTTTGGTTAAATTCTTACTTTTATTTTTGCAATATTGAAAAAAGTTTGGGTTTTTTGTTATGCCTACTTTTAATTAGGGTCGGCAAAACATGTTCGGCCTGTTGGGTATATTCGTTTTACCTGTATTTTAGTGTGAAAGGGGTTAAGGGTTTAAGTTCTTACTTTTTAATGTGTCAGTCTCATCCTGCTTTATTTTTTATGCGGGTTTTTGCGCGCATGTGTATTTAGAGAAATATTTTTATTTTTAGGTTTAAAAGGTGCAGTGCCTGCAGGCTTTTTCCGTCTCACCCTCAATTTTTTTGTGGGGCGATGATAGATTTTTGGTCTGCATCTTCAACAATGTCTGCTCGGTTTTTTTCCGAGCTTTTGCAGGATGGACCTAAATCGGGAGGACATGTCCGTTTGTCAGTCCTACTTTTAATATAATAAAGTAATACACTAGCATTATTACTTTAATCTCCTAACTCAAACAGTTAAACAAACTTAATTAGTATCTTAATAGTAATTTCATACCTATAATCATTTGTAACCTAACTCAAGTTTCGTAATTGAAAATATCATTATTTTCGGCAGCCACAACAATAAATTTTGCATTGGAAGAATGCAAAGTCACTCAAATGTTTGGTTTTGCATTGGAACAATGAAAACCCTATCTCCTTTCAACACAAAAAACATTCATTTGATCTCTTATTTATTTGAAACAAACCATATATTCTATTAATCTCTTTTGTTTAATCTCTATTCATTTGTTCTCTTTCGTCTTCCACCATCATCCAATATCCGATGTTGATAATTTTCTTTGTCATTCATTATATTCATCTGTTCAGGTTATTCAGTGTTATAACATATTGATTTGTTTAATCTGTAATGTTAGACTGCAACCATAAAATGAGTCAGAAGATTGACTGTATCAAGGACGTTAACGAGACAAAGAAAACTTGGAGTTGGCGGTTCGAGTCGTTGATGAATGGATCGTTATTAACAGTAAGGGAGTTGAGCATATGTAGATGGTTTTAATGGATGCAGCAGTAATGTTTTTTCAAACCCTTCGTATGATTACTTATTTTTCATATTGAACATCTTAAAAAATCTACTTCTTTTCAAATGTGTTTTAAAGTGATAAGATACAAGTTTTATTATGTGTTGATCATACACCTAAATGGAAAGAACAAATTCAAGAGAATATGACCTTCATAATCAACAACAGTTCGATATATGGTAATAATTTTTAGTGGAAACTTTGTGATCATTCAAAGAAATTCGTGTTCCTTGGTGGTACGACATTGAGAGCTATGGGTGTTCAAAACATCCCTCCAAAAAGATATTATTTCAAAGATTTTGCTGATATCCTTGGAGGCAAATGTGAGACTAACATATTGGAAGGTATGATATGTTGGAAAAAAATTAGGTGATAAACTGTTAAGTAGATCAATACCGTAATATAAATATATTTTGGTAAATATTTTGAAGATATTATTGGTGTTGTGCATGAAATCAACAATTACCAGTGTAACATAATGGGGAAAAAAACCTTTGCTTCACTATATCTTAAAGACTTGAGGTTAATTATGCCCTCATAGATCTTTATGTATTTCAATGAAATGTTTGTTGTAATATGTCATTTTGATATATTGTTAATCTAAAGTACTTATTTTAACTATTTAAAATAGTGGTAATTTTATTAACTGCACTTTATGGGAAAGTTATTGAACCAAGTTTTTGGATTACTACAATGATGTCAATAACAATGGTGCTATTGTCATTATTCTCACTCATGCCATGATCAAGGATTCACAAGGTTTAAGTTCATGTCTTTTGTACCCACGTGAGTTTAAATTCGTAAACATGACTTTTGATTATATTTTGTTATTTGTCATTTTCAGTTTCAAATGGATGGAGTGGTTCTAAGTTTCTAATTAATGAAGAAATTTCCGACATTACATAATATCTCTCTAAGTAATCAAATTAATCATGTTTGCATTTTAATTGTGCCTATTGTGGTATTGAAATTTATTTATTTTAATAGATCAATATGGTTTGTAGGTTACATGCTAATGAACAGACTGAAAACTGAAAAGCCTACTCAATCATCAAAAGCTCAGTCTAATTGGTCTGGTGCATCGCAGTTTAATATAGTTGAGAAGTTTGTTCAAAAGGCCAAGTGCATGTCGTGAAGTGAGCTATGCAAGCTCAAAAAGGTATATTCTAAACATTGTTTTCTAAAATAGTGCATTTTAGTTATAATATTAAACGTAGATCTAATATTTTCAAATAATTTTCTTTAGGAAATGCTATATGTCACCGTTGCAACTACTCTGAAGTTTTATGTATCAAAGCATGATTGATTCTATTATAGATGTACAAAATAAAATTTAAAAGCATCTGATATTAACAACTCCTTTAAGTGTTCATGTGGAGAGAACCTCAAAATGGAAATACCAAAGTAGATATTCTAAATTATTGTACTCAGTTGTTTATCATATTGTTATGGTTTATATTTACTTATATGTAATATTTCATTTGCATAACAGATACAAAGTTGATATATATATATATATATATATATATATATATATATATATATATATATATATATATATATATATATATATATATATATATATATATATATATATATATATATATATATATATATATATATATATATATATATATATATATATATATATATATATATATATATATATATATATATATATATATATATATATATATATATATATATATTATTGAAGGTGAATCAAAGTATCGATTTTTTTTGAGATACCGATTGTGCTGAGATTATTGAAAAGTCTGTTGAAAATATGATTAAATCAATATATATATATATATATTATTGAAGGTGAATCAAAGTATCGATTTTTTTTGAGATACCGATTGTGCTGAGATTATTGAAAAGTCTGTTGAAAATATGATTAAATCAATGTTGGAGGTATACTTTTTTTTGCCAGTTTCAACATTACTTACATAATGTATAGTTAATTGATGCATATTTTTAATGTGTCATTCTTAGGATGGTGAAGATTATCCTATGGTGTATCCTGATGAACTTGACTTACTCTTGGGTAAACGGAATGGCATTCAGAGTTAAGGTCCAGCTAGATTTTGGACAAGCCTATGTTTGAAAGCTCTCATATGATGAAGAGTTTGTCAAGCAGATTCAAAATGATTATATTACTGATGAGGTTAGATTGTTTTCTAAACATAGACATCAATATTATAAGCATATTTAGACTTAACGATATCTCCAAACCATTTCTTAATATCAACAACTAATTTGCAGCCTCAGAGTCTTCCCGTTACACAAATTTCAGTCACCAATCATGTTGAAACTTCCATGGTTTGTTAATACTTTTATACAAATTCAAAATATATTTGGTCATTTCCTGTATAAATGCTAAATTATGTTTAATATTTTTCAAGGAGACATTGTCTGCAGTTGAAAATGATCCTGAAAAAAGTTTGGCAAATACACCGTCTAAAGATGGTTCAGCTGCGCATAATGTTGAAGATTTAGACTATCAAGTTTATGGAGCTACACAATTTTCAGGAACCAAACCATCAAAGAAAGTGAAGATTGAACCAATTTCTTGAAAATGATCCTGAAAGTGATGTTATTTGAAGACAAACTGATTCAATTTTATTTCCATTTCTTATTAGCATTATGCAATTTTTTATGTGTTGAACACAAATTTTAGCAAGTTTTATTTCTTACCTGCATCTTGATACTATTGTACCCCAATTTTCCCCCCTAAGATCCCTTCATCATACCATATTAATTCAATCACAACAAGATCACATTAGGGCTTTTGGTTCTCCTCTTTATCTTTAGCTTTTCTCTTTGAGGAATCACCAAGCACCTTGACTTGTTTTTCTTTTGTGATCATGTATGTTTTGTTTTGACTTTCCTTTTAATTAATAAAATACAATGTTGGTTTGTCTCACTTGTTAATAATGTAGGTAAAGACAATGTGGCTTAGCAAGTTGATCCATGGGTTCATGAGTTTATTTCCATGCCCTAGTCAATAAAGCTTGAGAAATTCAAACCTCACTATTGAAGTTGTTTTGGAAGAAATGGCATGGCAAGGTTTATTATGGTTCACCATATTTCAAAGTTATCAAGATTGATTCAAAAGTACAAGGGGTTGATTGAAGAAGTTGTCATGGTTGGACAAGGCCTTGTTCCCATTGATCACAAGTGCATATTTCTCTCAATTCTCAAGATGTGAAAATTGTTTTGGTTGCTATGAGTTCTCATTATCATCCTCAACAACGTCTATCTACAAAGAAAAAGTGTTGGTACAAGAAGGTTGCTTAAAATTGTCAAAGTTCCTCAAAGCATTTTCTTGATCTAGGAGCTAGGATTTTGAACTTCAAAGAAGTATATCTTGCTCATCTTTTGGTATTTTTGAGTGATTTCAAAAACATCCTTCTCTTAAAAGGGTTATTAACAAATCACTTCAAAAGTTTCAAGGAGTTTTCATGTGGAAGAAACTTGATGGTGAAGAAAGATTACAAGTACTCTAGATGAACCCCCAATTTTCCATGTGTGACTTCAAATGATCATAACTTGGTTAATTTTTATAACCTTGAGCCCAATATTTTTCCACAATGATCTTGAGGATGAGAACTTTATTCCTTATTTTATGTGCAAAGTGAGAAAATGGATGGAAGATGCCCTAAGGATACAAAAGATTATAGGTCATTTCATGATTTTTTTTCAACTTCAACAATTCATAACTCTCTCAATTTTTTGGAGATTTTGAATGGTTCAAGTTTCAAAATGTCATTCAAGAGGTCTATTTCATTCCATCTTTTTTGGTCAAGAGCAAATTCCAAGAGGAAGGCCATGTTTGGATGCAAAACATTATAGGTCACTTTTGAAGAAAAACTTGAAATATTTCTAAGTATGGAAAATCAACTTCTTTTTCCCAACTTTGACTCATTTCAACTTTCATCTTAAACATCCATTTGATTCCATTCTTTTCCCATTGCAAAGTTTGTAATCTCATCTTTTTAAAGCATCAAGAACCATGCCTTAAGACCCCTTGAGTTAAAAATGCCATTGATTTAAATTTGGTAACTTGAAACTGAAATTTCATCACAAGTCAGATTTTGAAACCTTTGTTTTGGCTTCTAATCACAAGTTTTCCACGCGTTTTTGCTTCTAATCATGTTTAGCAACTTTCCAAAGGCGTTTAGCACCATGAAACGCACGATTTGGTTGAGTTTTGATGTTAAACAAGTCACACTTTGTTCATGCTGCAGACCCCCCATGATTTCCTTCCAAACTTCATCATTTCACATGCTTAAGGATCCCATTCATTCTCCTATAAATAGAGGGTCATTCCCCATTCATTTCCTTAAGCTTGAACAACCAAAATTACCCTGCCAAACTCATTCCATAACTCACTTTTCCGCAATTTCGAAATCATTGTTCAAGCCTTTTCCAATCCATTTTCTCTATCAATTCACCTTCCTTGATCTTCCCCGAAGCTAACCATACAATTACCTTCAAGAATTGTGACATCTATTGATCGATAGAAGTCCAATTTCAGAGCTTTGTGACTTAACTTTAATAGGTAGATTCCTTCACCAACTCTCTCAAACTTTGATATCATTATGAAGCTCTCATTTCCCTGGTTCTAGTTGCAACACTTGCTTTTAACTGGAAACACGTTTTGACCATGAAATTTCCAATCCCTTTTTAAAACTTTCCTTCCAAATTACTTGAGCTACAATTTATATAAATTTTTCGCGAAGGTGTGGTTGTCTTCGTCTTGATGAGACGAAGCGAATGACATATGTCTGAGCTTATGATTTTACAGTTTGAGAGACCTGTATTTCACGTTGGCTGGAGGTTGAAGATGACCAACGTGTCATCTTCCAACCAATGATGGCGTGCCATTTGTTTTGTTTTTTAAATCTGATTTATATTTGATTAAGTGCTTTATTCAGTAATGACCATGATATGCACAACGCTCCAGATCCCTTGGATTTGATTACTAACGTGTTTTGACTCTCATCCATTGGTCCACATTTTTTTGACTATATTTTATTTTTTGATTTTTATATTTAAATTGTTTTAAACTTCAAAAAATCATAGAAAATTCATTTTAAATCCAAAAAATCTGAAAAAATTATAAAAATTATTTTTGATTTTTCTCTTTTTGATTTTTATTTTTTTACAATTTTATTTTGTGTTTTGATATTTTTTTATAAATTTTCACTTTATTTGAATTGTTTTAAATGTTTAAAAATACTTTTATGCATTTTTAAATTCTGAAAAAAATATGGAGTGATCCAGTGATATTGTGATAAATATTGATGACCTCATTTATTTTTTATTTCTGACCTTGTTATTTTTTATCATTTTTGGTTTATTTTACTCATTTCTTTTAATTTTAAAAATAGTTTGACTTTAAAAAATTACCAAAATTTTTATAAAAATATTTGAGTTCATTTTTTATTTTTCTATGGTTTTACTTAATATTTCTTGATTAATTTGAATATAGTTGATATTTTTCTCTCTTATTTCAATTTTAAAACATTTTAAAAACCCTTTTTAATGCATATATTAAATATAATATTATCTTGTGATTTTTTTCTGGCTGATCTTGGGTTGAATTTTTGATCATGAATTTTGTTAACATCATTAGATCCATGGTGTTGAGTCTAACTCCATAAAAATGAATGAATAATTTTAATAATAGTTTGATTAAAATTTAATTCAAATGTGGTTTGTATATTCTTTCCCACCGCTCTTCATCTTATCTCTTTCTTATTGCACTAAGTGTTATTGGATCATGATCTATATATCATGTCTCAAAACAAATGGTGCATAAATTGCTATTGACCGACCTCAAAATAGGTGTGACTTCTATATAAGTTCACTTACGATTGCTTAACATAACGCTAACTTTTGTCCCGATTCGAATAAATGATCATTCGTGGCCTAAACCTATGTTTGCAAGCTCAAGTATATTAATTTGATCTCTTTGATCTAATAACCTTGAGATTCATTGTCTGGAGGCTTTAGTTCTACCAATCCTCTAATGGATCTACATCACTTTTGGTCAACGTGAATCACTTAAACAACATTGATCATTAAATTTTATTTTTGAGGATTCCAAAATGGATGATATACTTGACAAAAAGCAAATGTAACTTGTTGTGTGGAGGCTTTGGTTCTACCAATCCTCTAATGAGTTCCAAATGCAAGTTTCAAGATGGTCATCCAACTAACCACTAATTACTAATAATTGACTTTATTTTGTGTTTTATTTTATGCTCTTTTATTTTATGCACCATTTACTTTAGCATTTACATTTCATGCTATTTTTCACTTGAGCATTTACTTTCTTGTCATTTTTATTTTGCTCACTTGAGCTTTTCTTTTTTAAGACACCTAATAATCAACATGAACCATAAAAACTTTAATGATGCTTGGACTATTTGGTTACTATCCTTGGCATTATGGAGTATTAGCCTTCTTGGACTTAGGATTAGAAACCTTGACCTATGTTGGAGACCTTGTGACCTTAATTGATATTTTGTCTGGAGTTCCTGAGGTTTACCTTAAGACATTGGGTTATTTGTTTGTTTTATATGCAGGTTATTGTGATTATATACTTTGTTTGTAATCTATAATTCACCAGTATACAGCTGTTACTCTGCCCAATTTTTGTGAAGACTTAATACACTTGAAGTTTGGTTCTCTCAAGAGGTCTAGTATCTTTGCTTGTTTGGTTTCAATCCAATAAATGAGAATTCTATCTTGACTCATAATGTCAAGTATTGGCTTCTTATTGGTTAGATGGTTCTTATCCCTAGCTTTCACCTTATGCTTTAAGATAGTATCTTCTTCTCCTCCTATCTTCTTTAATTTCAAAAATCTTCTTCCTCCTTTTAAAAACTCTTCTTGTTTTGAAACTTGAACCATTTTCATAATAAACTTGGACTTATGTCCATGCATTTTCAAAACATTTTCATAAATAAAATTCAATCAACTAAATAATACCTTGACATTTTTTGTGAGAAGACTAAAAGTCAATCAATCTCATTTCAAACCATTTTGCCATTTTGGCTCTTATCTTTAAACTTTTCTCAAAAGATTAGACTCTTGTCAAGCCTTGTAGTGATGTAAACAACTATACTTCTATAATATGTAGTGAAGTGAGATATTTTCCACTTGGATGTTGAGTGAGGCATTGTAGATTTTAAAATCCAAGCCATATCCTCCATTTTGAGATGATGCAAATTCTCCTTTCTCATAATTGTGGGTAGTAAGTATGTTTTCCACACGGACAATGATGATGATGTCTTATCTCATAAAATTAACCAACACGCTTGTGTTTTAAAATTTTCAAAAGGTGAACTACGTGTACCCTGATCCCCTATTGCACGAAAGGTGGTACGTAGACACTAAATATTTGCAACCGCGACGGATGCAAAAATCATAAAAAAATATTTCTTTTCTCACTTCCACTATCTATTTTTATACAACACTTTATAGCTAAAATATACAAATTTTACAAAGAGGTTCATGCGGAGTACCATAGATGTTTAGGGTTCTAATACCTTCCATTTGCATAACCAACCTCCTTACCTTGAATCTTTCCCCCTCTTTTGGGGGTTATTCGCTCTTTTCCCATTCCTTTAGAAACAATAAAGGTCGGTGGCAATTTTTATTTTGATCTGTATAAGTCCAGTTAATCCAAATGGCTTAGTCTTAAACATTTCAACCGCTACAGAAAAAATGGCGACTTCACTGGGGAAAGATTGACATCTTGCCGGTCCATCTATAAGTGGGTTGAACCTATCTTTGTTTATATATGTATATGTGTTATTGTTGTTTATGTGTTATATGTTGTATATATGTTTGTCTGGATTTTCCTGGTTTTCAGGGTGCTTGGTGATTACTTATAAGTCCTATACCCGAACTTGGGCAAACTTTAAGATAGGATGGGCGGTATAGTCATGATAACTTTGAGGGAGTAATCCCAAAAAATGAGGCATGAGATCCCCCACTCAGTGGAGGCCCCTTTGACTGTAGTGTCGTTTACCGAGTAATCGGGAAGACGTACTGCTTTCAACCTGGGAGCCTGTTGAAGCTGAGGACTGTAGATTACCTAACCCATCTTGGCCTTTTAGGTGTAGTGCGGAAGCTATGACGGAGTAATCCTGAAATAGCTATCACGCGATACTACACTCGGATGAGTTTTTCTTAAGAATATTACTAATTATCGAGTTAATCGGGAAGTTGGTAATATCCGAAGGAAGGATGTAGACTATGGGAACCTCTAGAACCTTGTTCGGCAAGTGATAAATTTTAGACCATACCTTATGGGTAGTATCTTCGACCTCATGCTCGTGACGTTGAACCTATGAAGCCTATGCTTTTGATCTTGCGTGTGATTTTTGCATCATGCATCCATGCACTCATAAGCATCTTTTGAAGAAATTTTATTTCAAGGGACTTGAAAGTTGACCATTTGTGAATATCTCAGGTACCTTTTGACCATGGATTCTAGAAAAAGAAAGACCAGAAAATACATTTTCAAAGATCCCAAGATAGATGAGTTGATCAGTCTAATTCCCGAGATTGAGTATTCTGTAGATTTTCGGAAGAAGTATGGATCCATCATTCCTCTTATGAAGCTTAGGATGAAGGAGGGTATTCTCTTGACCTTGGTACAGTTCTATGATCCGATGTATCATTGCTTTACTTTCCCTGGTTATCAGTTGATGCCTACACTAGAGGAGTATTCTTATCTGTTGGATTTACCTATTACCAATCGTGTTCCTTTTACTGGTTTGGAGGGTGAGCCAAAACCACACGAGATTGCTGCTTTGATCCATCTGGGGAAGTCTGAGGTTTAAGCCCAGATGACTACTAAAGGATGGATTAGAGGATTACCAACACAATTCTTATTGGAGAAAGCTCGTTACTTTTCCAGGATGAAGAGTACAATCGCTTTTGAGGCCATCTTTGCTTTACTTGCTTACATGTTGTTTTTATTTCCTAATGTGGTTAAGTTTGTTGACGTTAATGTTATCAGGATCTTCATGATTGGAAACCCAATTCCTACATTGTTGGGTGATGCTTATTACTCTATTCATCTTCGGAATTCTTATCATGGGAGGATGATTATCTGTTGCACGTCTCTGTTGTACCGGTGGTTTATTTCTCATATGCCTCAGTCTGATGCTTTCTGGGATGTCAGGAAGGAACCCCGTTGGGCTCCTAAGATCATGGGACTTACTCACTCAGATATTGTTTGGTATCATCGGGCTTACCATTATGTAGAGATTGTCGACAGTTGTGGTAGTTTCCCCAATGTACCTCTTCTTGGTACAAAGGGAGGAAATAACTACAACCCTGTTCTTGCACGATGACAACTTGGTTATTCAATGAGGGATAAACCAAATAGTATTCGTTTGAGTAGTTTCTTTCTAAAGGAGGGAGAAGACCATAAGGAAGCTAGGGAGTAGATTGCGAAGGCCCGACGTCACATTCATAGGAAGAGTAGGAAAGACTTGGGACCTAGGGGGTTGTTTCTTTGGATCCTTATCTTCAATGGGTCCAAACGAGAGCTATTTAGTTGAAGATGTCGTATTCCCGGGAAGCACCTATGCCTGATTTGTTTGTGAAGACCACTCCTTCCCTATTGGATGATGTGGAAGAGCTACAGCTTGCTTTGGTCAGGATGCAACAGGAAAAGGATGCTTGGAAGAATAAGTGCCAAACTTTAGATATTTCCTATAGAACAAACTTGAAGGAGAAAGAGAACTTGATTGAGATTCTTGAGAGTCGGGCTGTAGAGATGATGGAGAGGCAAGGGGATTTATTTTCTCCTAAGCCTCAGTCAGATGCTAGTTGCTCACTTCCTGATTCAGGTGATTGGAAGGAGGTTGCCACCAGATATGCGGAAGAAAACTAGAGGTTGAAGGCTTAGATTGTCAGGCTTACAGGGAAGCGCTAGCGTATAGAGTGATCTCTATCAGCTTTACTTCTTAGGCTTTTAGACTTTATTTTCATCTTGTACTTGGGATTATTGAAACTTGTAATCCATTTTGAAGTTATTATAATAAAACTTTTCAGTATTTCAAATGTGTTATTACTTTGATATTTGCAATCTGTCTATAAATCTTTAAGTCCCTTAAAATATTAATAATAAAATAAATCATGTGCGTTGCATATCATGCATCATATTGCACATATTTCTTGCATTTATTATGCATATCCAGGTGTCTTACCAAGCTTCTTTACTTTGTTCAGCAAGCTGTCTCACCAGTACAATACTCGAGATAATTTGAGAAGAAAGATGGACAACTTAGAACAAGAGAATCGTGAGCTGCGCGAGGAAGTTTCTGCTCTGAAGGCTGGCTTGGCCAATCTCATTACTCTGATGGAATCTTTGATGGCTTCTCAGAATCAGCCACCGAGTGTTCAATCTCAACAAATAATGGTTACTACTGAAGCTCCAACTGTTCCTGTGTCTGCTACTCCAGTTGTTATTCAGAATCGCACGCCTCAAGGTTATCCATAGGGAATTCCAGAGAACTTTGTGCATGAAGGTTTCAATCTTGATCCTTAAGTTACTCTAGTTGTTTAGACTACTGTTACTCCTGCACCTCCTGTGGTGCATGCTACTCCTGCTGCACCTCCTTCGGTGAATGTGGTCCCATTTGCTAATGATGATATGTATCATCCTTTCCCTCCACCAAGTGAAGGCTTGGATCTCTATGATAGAATATATGATTTTCAATATCAGTTTGACAAGATGAAGAGGGAGATGAAGGTCCTCAGGGGAAATGAACTGTTCGGGCAAAATATGAATGATTTATGCTTGGTCTCGAATGTCAAGATACCTGTGAAGTTTAAAGTCCTGGAATTCGAGAAGTACAAGGGCAACACTTATCCTCGTGCTCATCTTGTGATGTATGTAAGAAGAATGTCTACCCACACGGATGATCAACGTCTGTTGATTCACTTTTTTAGGATAGTTTGACTGGTGCTGAGTTGAAGTGGTATATGAGTTTGGACAGCGTCAATATCCATACTTTCAACAACTTGGGAGAAGCATTTATCAGACAATACAAATACAACATGGACATGGTGCCTGACCATGATCAACTCAGGGCCATGGTCCAGAAGAACATGGAATCATTCAAAGAATATGCACAGAGATGGCGTGAGGTAGCCGCCCAAGTGATTCCTCCCATGGAAGAAAAGGAGATGACTAAGATTTTCCTGCAGACTCTGGGTGCTTTCTACTATGAGAGGATGGTAGCGAGTGCGCCAAGTGACTTTACTGAAATGGTGGGCATGGGTATCCATTTAAAAGAGGCTGTAAGAGTAGGGATGGTGATGCGTTAGAGGTTCAAGAAGAAGATTCTGATATTGAGGTTTTCTTGCAGAGAAAGAATGGTGAATAAGGTGAGAGGATGAGAGAATATGAAGGTGATTTATATAGAAATGAATTTTATGGAGAGGAAAAAAGCCACTCCTGAGATTGGAGGTGATGAAGAGGTTATATAGTTGAAGCAGTTGGAAATTCAGTTGGAGCTTGATTGGTTTTGGGCCATTGGATGATTAGAGTTTGTTAGAAGATCAATGGTAGGGATTGGGTTGGTTAGGAAAATCCACTTAGAACTAATTTGAATTCTGTTTGAGAGTCAGTTAGGGAATTTCAGTTAGAAGCTTGTTAGTTCTGTCATGAAGGTGGTTAGAAGTTAGTTGCAAGCTGTTAGAAGTTAGTTAGAACAGTTAGGGAATTTCGTTAGAAGTGGCTACGGAAATTGGCTTAGAAAACGGTTTGGAGGTTGTGAATTGGTTACAGGTCAATTAGTTGTGGTTAGGAAGACAATTAGGGATTTTTCTGTTATAATTCTCTTAGAATTTGGTCTTTTGCTAACTGTTATGAAGTTTTCATTTTCTATTAGAGGTTGGGAAGTCAGTTAGAGATTGGTTAGCTTTTGATTGAAATCTTTTTTGGACTGTTGGGGAATTAGTTTAGAAAACTGTTAGGGGGTTTGTTAATGCAGGGTAGTTATGGAGTTTAATACAGTTAAAAACTTCTGTTGGGACATTGGTTAGGTGATGTTCGAGATTGGTTGGAAAAAGAGGTTAGTTGAAAAGAAGCTTTGCGGTTTTGACAATTAAGAGATGTGTTATGGTTAGAAGAGTTAGTTATGGAGCATGATTAGAAACTGTTAAAAAGTGGTTATAAAATTTTGTTTTTTCTATTTTTTGTTGGAAGTTTGTTAGAGTTAGAAGATTCTGTTAGGGAATTTTGCAGGTTATGGAGGGCTGATTTGGTTTTTGATCACCAGTTCTGAATTCGTTTTGCAGGGGGTGGTTGGCAATTCTGTTTTTGCTGTTTTCGGTTATAATTTCTGTTTTGGTTCAGTTAGGTTGTTGGTTAACTGTTATTGTTAGTTTAGGGGAGTTAGAAGTTAGGTTGAGCGACTCGGTGGGTCAAGTTAGTTGGTTGTTTGGAATTGGTTGGAGTTGTGATGAGCTGTTAGTTCAATAGGATAGTTAATTTTGGCTATTGGTGACAATTTTGCTGTTAGAGCCCTGCTAGTTACAAATTTGGGCGAATGAGGTTGGTTAGAAATTGTTTACAGTTAGTTAAGAAACTGTTAGGATGAGAAAAAATTTATTACAATAATTAGGAGGTTTGGAATTAGTTAGAAAAATTGTTATGTGTTTTTAGCTATTAGTTGGAATGCAGGGCAGTTAGGAAGTTATTTGACAGTTAGTTATGGTTGTTAGAAGTTGTTGGGTTTTTGTTAGAAAAATGGTTAGGAAAGGTTTGGGGAAGTTACAGGATAGTTAGCTATATGGTTGGTTAAGGAAATAACCGACTCGGGCAGCTTGTTAATTATGCGGGCTAGTGAAAGATAAGAGAGAATGTTTGGAGTGTCAAGTAAAATGAAATTATTTCGTCATCGAAACTTGCGGACATGAGATTTCCATAACCAGGTTCCTCCGTAAATTCGTCCAATTTTAACTTCTATATTCATTTGTGCTAGAAGATCAGGACCAGTAAATCTCTTCCATAGAAAACATGCTCTTTAGCATTCTGCCTCTGCATTTTCAGTAGCTTATAGCTAGCCTGGCATTATTTTGAGTCACACCCTGCTATAACACATGCTGCGCTTGGTGTACTGAACTTAAAACTGACTGCTCTAGTTTCCAGAATGACTTTCCTTACTTGAATTTAGGATTGTCTAGCTTGTTTGACTGATATATTATAATGATGTATATTGTTCTTCTGATTTTAGATAATTTCATGGATGGATTTTGATGTTTTCTTTTGGTTTTTTTTAGTATAATGGGCAGATTTGGAGCAATTTGAAAGCATGGACGATTCAAAGTTGAGCATATTGATGAGACAAGGATGCGACATGTTTCGAGTTTTGGTCATGAAGAATGAAGACTTAATCAAGAGGATAAAAGTCAGGGGCATGAAAACTATGGAGTTTAGCATGGAAGAAACATGAAGTTATACATATTGTTTAGATTTTGTAGGATAATATCTTGTAATCTTTTCCTTTTAAAACCTTCTTTCAAATTGTATACTTCTTTTTTGAGTAACTCTTGTATGGAACTTAGACTCTAATGGAGAAGCTTCACCTATTTCTTTCTTTTATTTCAAACTGAACTCGACTGACAGTTAGATAGTGTGATGAAATTAGGAGTACTGAATATCTTGAATTCAATATCAATTTTCTTAAGTGCTCAAAGTATTGTCTTTTATATTTTCCATGGAATTTAACTTCGAATACTCCTTTAATGGTGTAAATACCAAGCATAATCATGATTCCCTTATTCGTGTAATGCCAAACACTCCATGGTCAGAATGAAAGAGACTTCCACAAGACTTGGTTAAAGATTGTTTCAGCATGCTCCCTTTGTGACGTATAGCAACATAAGTAGACATGCTTGAACTTAAAATAAAGACCTTCATAATCAATGAGGAAACACCGGTCCTGAGTGACATGGTGTATTAGGCCCACCACTACCTTGTGCCACCAATAATAAAACCATAATTCAAATGTATGACTTCCTTGTAAGTAAAGTCTTCATCCATAGCAACTTCATTCAATCTTATTCCCTCCTGTTGTACCCCAAAATTTTCCCTCCCATATTTCTCAAAACATTTCAAGAAAGAACCTCAAGTTGCTCAAGGAAGTCCAAGGGTTGACCAGACAAGCTCTCTCCTAAGGTAGTCTACCTCAAATTAGGGTTTCATATTGCATCAATATACTTGAGCCCAAGGATCCCAAAATTCTCACCAATGTCCTAATATGTTCTCAAGATCATCCATGTCAAGTTTCAAGCCCTACAGAGAAAGTTTGCCAATTGCTCAAAGGCTTGAAAATCGACTCTGCTAGGGCAAAAGTCAACTGTGACCCCCATACAGTCAAACTTCAAGATTTTTGGTCAACATCCTCATTTTGAAGTATATGTCATCATTTGATCAAGGGTTGATCATGATTCATCAAAGATTGCTCACAATTCATCAAGAACCAAAAGTTGCTAAATTAGGGTTTTGTAGGAAAAGTCAACTCAACTTTTACCAAGCATAACTTTCTCATACTTTATGAGAAATGACCCATCAAAATCTCATTTTGAAGAGGATTCAATGAACTATAATCCATCTTCAGCTCCAAAGTTCAAAATATTCACTCACAAGAAGTTATGAATTTGGACATTATAGGTCATTTTGAAAAGTCAACAAAAACACCTTTTTTGTCAAATCTTCATACATGAGAATGGAATACCAAATTGAGATGAGACCAAAATGGTTGCTTAGAGGACATCTCAAGCTTTCTAAAAAGTTCAAGAACACCTTCAAAGAGTCAAAATTGAGGAAGTTATACATTGGTGAAGTTGACCCTTTTTGCAAAATTGCCAAAAGTCAACTATGCCTAAAAATGCAATTTTTGCTAAATGGGCCCAATCTTTTTTCACTTTTTTTGGTTGGAAACATGGTCCACGAGCTCTAGCCTTTTCCACTTGTCATTATCTTATTTTGATTATTTATTTTGATTTTTATTTGAATTAAATCATTTTAAATCAAAACAAATCATAGAAAATCCAAAATATTGAAAACTCAAGATTTTTTTACATGTTTTAGGTCTTAATGTCCAGCTAGCATCAGATCAAATTCGTGTAAAGGCATGAGGTGCACAAAAAGATTGGATTTGGACTACTTTTGGAATGGTTTTCAAAGGAATCAAATCAAAATCAAATGCATTGATGAAAGAAGATTGTGATCATTCTTTCAACCCTAATTCATTCCTCAATACATAAGGATGATGTGCAGACCAAAAGAGGCGAGAGGGAGAGAGGCGTATGAAGCAGAACCAAACTTGAAAAAATACCAAAAAAGTGCAAACACGAATTGATACTTCCAGGCATCCTCAAGGCCTTCTAGTTGTCCCAATCGCTTCCTGGAAGTGTAAGCAAGCGAAAGCAATCAAGAACAAGCGTTCCCAAGCCCTGAAACTCGTTGTAAGGCATTCACGATATTGCATTTTTCTTGAGTTCGGTTTACACAATTCTTGCACATTCATCAAATTCTAATCATATATTTTTGTTCACCATCACATTTGCAAGCTTTCTGTATCGTTTAATTTCATTTTCATGGCCTGTATAAGATGTCACCATTGTTAGAGTTTGTAGCTTCAAATTGGGATCTTGATGTACATGTGAAATTGGGCCACGATTAGGGTACCATGAAGTTCGTGAGACTGAGATGAATGGATTGGTACCATCACCATTGATTTATTGTGCCTGTACATGATTTTTGATATGGCCAGGGTTTTAGCTACGGAGAATGTTCGTTGGTATAGGTCTGTTGTCTAAAACAACAGATCCTTGGAGAAGATGAAGACATGGCAGACAACCATTAGCGTGTTTGAATTTCGCGCGTTTTTGACTCAGTGTTTTTGCTTTTCATATATTATCATTGTTATTTATTTTATGTACAAACAAAATTAAGTGGCGCAGTGGTAGTGGAGTGGTTGTAAAGTGCCTCAGGACCTGGGTTCGAATCCCAGGTCCCCCCTTTGCTTGCATATTATTTTTCTTTTCAGGTTCAGGTGCGCTTGCAAAGCCAAGGTCCATCATGGGACCTCATCATCCAGCTTGCCAAGTGGCCAAATGGCCAGATCCAAAGGCCATCAATGAAGGAGTACAATAGACCATGGTCAATGCATCATAGGGAATCTGGCAGGTCAACGTGGACTTCCTTACTTTGGGCCTAAAAATCCGATTCTTGCACCCGCTCAAACTACTAATTTCAGGCCCAAGTTTCTATTGCTTTTCATATTTATTTTATTTAACTTATTTATTTCATTTTACTAACAAATTGATTTTCTTTTATTTGAAAAAAAATCATAAAAATATTTTTCATCCAATTAAATTTAGGAATTTTATTTTTTATCAAAAAATTAAATTAATTTAATTAGGTTATTAATTTTATATAACTTTAATTATTTGTAAATAAATAAAAAAACAATTAGAACAATTAGGTTTTATTTCTAACTTAATAATATCTTATTTTTTCTTAAAAATAACAAAATATAAAAAAAAATAGGCCATGTAATTATTTTCATTAATTAATTTGACCACTAATTATTTTGTATTTAATTTAAAAACTTAATTCTTTTCCTTAAAAAATATAAAAAACAACAAAAAACATTTTTTCTTTTGATTAGGTTAAGAAGGGTCAAATCCCTAATTTTTTATCGTTCTTAATTTCATCGCGCGCTTTATTATTATTTTTACCATATTGATGTAACTGCCCACAAGTTGTAATAGTTTAATTAGGTCTTTTATCTTTCATTTATCGCTTTATTTTTAAAGGGTTTGTTTTTGGCTATGTAAATACTCGAAGCCTTGTAATAGCGTAGTTTAATTTCCGCACTTTAAATATCGCAAAATATTAACTGTTAGATGTATGAATAATTAGGGTTTGCATGACAAGAATGTATGATAAACTTTAAAACAGTTAGATAACCCTAAATGTGCAAAGATAAATAACCTGAAATTGAATCAATCGCACATGCACACTCCTAGGGTACACTCTCACTTGGTTGTCTTTGGTAAACGGTCATTGAGTATAGGATGCTTTAATGGTCGTCCTTTTGTCTAAACAAAGATCAAAGTCTCATTCGGAAAAGTTGCCTCGGAATTGTTGCCTCGAATAATTGATCTAAGACATTAGGGTTACTACTAAGACGTCCTAACATTGCTTTAGTGACCGCACGTCCCTTTAGAATTGACCCTAAAAACTCCAACGACGGTGCTACCTACTCACTAATAGTGGGATATCACTGTCTAAAGGAAACAAACATAGAACGATTCTTTTTTTCGAGTAGGTAGATTAGTTCTTAAGTACTTGCTCAATCCAAACAAACTTTTTCATACTTACACTCTTAAAACAAAGCTCTCAAAAACACTTTATAACACTCTTGAAGACAGAAGCAAGAGTTAAATCGAAGTCAAAAACTTTTTTTTTCAAATCACGCAAACACAAAGAAGCAATTTTGAAAATGATGAGCAAGTACCTAAGAGCCCGTAGATAACTACGGATAGAAAGGATGCTAATACCTTCCCTTTCTATAATCTACCCCCCGTACTTAGAAAATCTCAAAAAAAGGAATTTTCTGTGCTTTTTTCCTTTCCTTGTTGGATAAAATAAAAGTCGGTGGCGACTCTTGCTTACCACAACATTTGCGAATACAAAACGCAAACCAGTAGTGTTAAACAGTCCCGGTTCTGGCCACCGTATCGCAGAATTGGCGACTCTGCTGGGGATTTAATAAGTGGGGTGTACCTTAGGATTAGTTCATCATATTGTTTTCTATTGTTTGATTTGATTGCTTTATTTTTGTGGGCTTTGTATCAGAGTTACTATAGATCCTAACCCGGATCTGGGGGATACCTTTTAGGTAAGTAGCAATAGACTGTGAGGGAACTGTACGGCGTAGACCAATACTGTTGAAGCAGTAGCTACGTTGATGTTGCACATTAGTTGGTACCGATATCCCTTGTGGAGCAACAAGGAGAATATGGGGCTACTATATGAGTCATTAAGCATCAACTGAACTTAGAACCTATAATTGACCAACTTGGCCATAGGAAGTAGTGATATGCTACACTCATTGAGACCATACTCTCGAGATGGTTCCGGCCGCAAGAAAAGATTGCGTGAGCTGAAACTATGACCGATGGAGGATGGTCAGTGATATTGAGAACCTCTAGAACCCAGTTACTATTACTAGGACAGGTTGAACCAACTAAACTGCAAGAGGGTAGTACCTAAACTCCATGCCAGCCTGAAATTTAAGGACTCCTGTGTGACTTGTTTGCCTTTACCATGTTTTCTATCTGTGAATACCTTTTGTGTGTTTTATCATGACATCATGCATCATGACATAACATGCATATTTCATTAGACTAACCATTTCAAAGACCGAGGGGATTCATCTTTGTTCTGTTTTGTAGATCATGACTCCTATGCGCAGAAACACCATTCGAGTTAATTTTGTGTAGATACCTGTTCAGCTTAGAGATCTAGTCTCAAGAGTTCCTGATACTTCTTCATTTGTTAGAAGACATGGTCACCTCCTTAGCTTGGTCACTTGAAAGTTGGATGAGAAAATGATGAGCGTGTTGTTCCAGTTCTTTGACCCGTTGCATCACTGTTTAACCTTCCTGAACTATCAGTTAGTCCCTACTTTGGAGGACTTTTCTGACTTACTAGGCATATCCATTCTAGAGAAGACACCCTTTACAGGTTTGGAGATAGCTCCTAGGCCATAGGATATTGCTTCAGTCCTACATCTAAAAATGGCTGATGTAGTATCTAACTGGGAGACTCGGAGCAGGTTTAAAGGTTTCTTGGCTAAGTTTCTAATGGATCAAGCTCAACTGTTCTGGGATAGTTTGGACCTTCAAGCATTTGAAGACATCCTGGCTCTCCTCATCTACTGCTTGGTTCTTTTCCCAAATCCAGATTCCTTCATAGATGCTAACACAGTCAAGATCTTCTTGTCTCGTAATCCAGTACCTACTCTTCTGGGTGACATCCTACACGCTCTCTATACTCGTATCGTGCGGGAGAAGGGGAACCCTCATGTGTTGCACGCCGCTGTTGGCGAGGTGGTTTATTTCGCACCTCCCCAAGTCCGTTTTGAAGAATGAGGAAGGTGTAGGTTGGGCTTATAGAATCATGTCCCTTGCTCACACGGACATCCTTTGGAGTTCTAAAGATATGGAAAGAGTAGTTATCATTGATTGATGTGGGGAATACCCTAATGTTTTATTGCTTGGAATTCGAGGGGGTATAACCTACAATCCTTGTTTGGCTTTATGACAATTTGGATGCGCTCGGAGGGATGGTCCCCATGAGTTGCTGCTTATAGGAATTGTCTTCGACTACAAGGGGATGTTGAGGGACATCGCCACAGGTTTATACGAGCCTGGGGCATGGTGAACAGGTCTGACCCACATGAGCTAGGACTGAAGACTTCTCTCCCGATGCAACCATATCTCTAGTGGGTTCGAGCCCACGCTCAAAATCTGGGGATGTCTTACAAAGCTGTCTTGCCGGTGATTGTGGAGCATACTAATGAAGAAGGGGTTCCTTACACAGTCCTTCATCCATATATGCCTACTGATCTTAGGGAATTGAAGAGATCTTGGATCCAACTAAAGGAAGAAAGGGATACCTACAGAGAGAAGTATCATGAGCAGGAACGGAAGATCTTGAAGCTTACAAGGTAGCTTGAGAATGAGAGGACAATCAACGACTATGTTAGCACGAATGGAAGGCGACCATTGGATTTTTGATTTCTTTGTTGTTTTTCTAGTTTAGATTTGCTTTTCAGTATTTATTTTGTAATTCCTTAAAGGCATTTGTTAAACATTGTTACACGTTTTAATCTAATAAAGTGTGTTTTATTTTGGTTTACAAATTTGAATCTCCCAAAGTCTTTGAAATCATTTCATACGCATTCCATTATCATGCACCTCATCACAGGTACCATTACAGGTTTCTCATCTTCTTCGTTGTTTATTTCAGCAATCATGTCTTCTGAAACACCTACTGATCAAGCCATCAAGGCTCTTCAAGCTCAGAATGCACAATTCTAAGAGTTGTTCCTAAACCTGGCCAAAGGGCAGCAGGATTTGAAGTCTCTCATCTTGAAAGAGAAGAAGAAGAAGAAGAAGAAGAAGAAGAAGAAGAAGGTGGTCCTCCTGAATATGGGTCGCAGATTCAGAAAAAATTTGCGACAAGAAACGGATTTGTCCCATTCATCTGGAGGGGGAGAGAATCAAGAAGAAAGGGGCATAGTCCTGTGGTTTCTGATAATGACACTGACTTTAATGAAGACCAGTATCCTCCTGCTGGGGATAAGTATAAACAACTTGAAGACCGGCTGAGTGCAATGGAGATCCAGAAGATACCTGGGTTGGACTTCGGAGATTTGGGTTTGGCATCTGGGGTGGTGATCCCACACAAGTTTAAATCTCTTGTCTTTGCTAAGTACGATGGGGTATCCTGCCCGAAGCTACACCTCTGCTCGTATGTCAGAAAGATTCAACCCTATACTGCTGATAGGAACCTTTGGGTTCATTTCTTTCAAGATAGTCTGCCAGGGACTCAACTTGAATGGTTCTATCAACTGGAAGGAGCTAATGTCCGCAACTGGGAGGACCTTGCCGCTGCTTTTTACAAGCAATACCAGTATAATACCGACCTTGCTCCCACGCGTACTCAACTTCAGGGTATGTCTATGGGTACAGGCGAAGGCTTTAAGGACTATGCTCAGAAGTGGAGAGATCTTGCTGGAAGAGTCCAACCCCCTCTGTCTGATAGGGAGTTAGTGGATATGTTTCTTGGGACTTTGTCGGGTCCTTATTTCAACCATTTGATTGGTAGTTCATCGTCTGGGTTCACTGAATTGATTTTGATTGGGGAGAGAGTTGAAGCTGGTATCAAGAGTGGCAAGATACAGAAAGGTGCTTCGTCAAGCACAGAAAAGAAGCCTTTTAGAAAGGAAGCTAGTGCAGTTTACAGCTCGAGAAGCCAAAATCGACCCGAACGCCGCCAAGTGGTTAATGCGGTAGTAATATCAAGACCAATTGTTGCTCCACAACGCAACAATCAGCAAAGAGTGGAGAGGTCTCAAAGACAGTATACTCGGCTCAGTATGACCCTATCTCAAATTCTATCGCAATTGTAGAAAACCAACTTGATTACTCTGAGGGAAGCTCCAAAGAATCCCAGTACAACATCTCCGTTGTATAATCCAAACGCCCGTTGTGCTTATCACTCCGATAGCCCAGGGCATGATACGAATAACTGCTGGGCCTTAAGGAATAAGGTGCAAGATTTAATTGAAGCTAAAGAGATTGAATTTGATGCACCAGAAAAGCCTAACGTCATAACCGCTCCCATGCCCAAGCATGATCAGGGAGTGAACGCCATTGAGGATGAGGAAGAAGAGTCAGATATCGACAGCTGGATTTACCCGACTACCAACGGTGGCTTGAGCAATTGGACGGCGAAGGACTTCGTGCCCATTTCTTTTATTACACAGTAATAGACTTTTGTTTTGAGACTTGTAACAGACAATTTGAAACTTTTTACGGCCCAGTGCCTTGCCCGAGACTCTGTGGCTCTGTTTGTGAGGGCTTAATATTTGTCATTTCCATATATCATCAATAAAGCATTGGACATTTTCTTGCATTAAAAATTTTGCGCACCTTGTTTTTCTTTTCTATCTTGCAAAACAACTATTGTATTACACACACTCACATATCATAATACAGGTCCACATCCACACTGGATCCCACTGATAACGACTCTGCTACTGCCAATTATGACTTCAAAAGTCCGATCAACCAAGTCGAGGACGAAGGTGAGGATGATTGTGAAGTGCCTGAGGAACTTGCTAGACTGTTACTACAGGAAGAGAGGGCTATACATCCCCATGAAGAGCCGGTGGAATCAGTGAATCTGGGTACAGAGGAGGATAAGAAAGAGGTCAAGATCGGTGCAAATTTGGAGTCTAGTGTCAAGCAACGGTTAATACAAATGCTGCGTGACTATGTTGAGATCTTTGCTTGGACTTATGAGGATATGCCTGGGTTGGATACCGATATTGTGGTTCACCGATTGCCAACTAAAGAAGACTGTCCTCTAGTGAAACAGAAAGTTCGCCGCATGCGCCCATAAATGTCTGAGAAAATCAAAGCTGAGGTCATGAAACAGTTTGATGCCGATTTTCTAGCTGTTACTTCTTACCCGTAGTGGGTTGCCAACGTGGTTCCAGTGCCGAAGAAAGATGGTAAGGTACGGATGTGTGTTGACTATATGGATCTGAACAGAGCAAGCCCCAAAGATGATTTCCCTCTGCCTCACATTGATGTTTTGGTCGAAAACACCGCACATCATAAGGTCTTCTCTTTTATGGATGGTTTTTCTGGTTACAATCAGATTAAGATGGCTCCCGAAGACAACCTTTGTTACAGAGTGCGGTACCTTTTGCTACAAGGTCATGTCGTTCGGGTTGAAGAATGCTGGGGCAACGTATCAGCGCGCCATGGTCGCTTTGTTCCACGACATGATTCATCATGAGATCGAGGTATACGTTGACGACATGATCGCAAGATCCCAAACTGAAGAGGAACATCTTGACCACCTCCAGAAGCTATTCGAAATGTTGAAGATGTATAAGCTGAGGTTAAACCCAAACAAGTGCACCTTCGGGGTAAGGTCTGGTAAGCTGCTGGGTTTCGTCGTTAGTGATAAAGGTATTCAAGTGGATCCAGCAAAGGTAAAGGCTATACAGGAGATGCCCGCTCCCCGAACAGAAAAAGAAGTCAGAGGATTTCTGGGACGTCTGGATTACATTGCCCGATTCATTTCACACCAGACTGCTGCTTGTGAGCCAATCTTCAAGCTGCTGAAGAAAGATCAAGTGGTAAGATGGAATGATGAATGTCAGGCCGCTTTCGAAAGGATCAAAGAATATCTCCAAGAGCTACCTATTCTGATGCCTCCAGTTGAAGGGAGACCTTTGATCTTATACTTGACAGTACTCGATAATTCAATGGGGTGTGTGTTGGGGAAGCATGACGAGTCTGGCCGAAAAGAGCATGCTATTTACTACCTTAGCAAAAAGTTTACCGACTGTGAGACCCGATACTCACTGCTTGAGAAAACTTGCTGCGCTTTGGCATAGGCTGCTCGCCGGCTGAGACAGTATATGCTGACTCACACTACTCTATTGATATCAAAGATGGATCCAATCAAGTATATCTTCGAAAAGCCTGCCTTATCCGGAAGAATAGCAAGATGGAAAATGATCTTGACTGAGTATGACATCCAATACACGACCCAAAAAGCAATAAAGTGAAGTGTGTTGGCAGATCATTTGGCGCATCAGGAAGTGGATGATTACCAGTCTATGAACTTCGAGTTTCCGGATGAGAGCATCATGTTGGTGACTGACTGTGAGACACCTGGACCAGATGAAGGACCTGAGGAACGATTCCGATGGTCTATGTATTTTGATGGAGCTTCAAACGCTTTGGGTAATGGCATTGGCGTCGTGATCATATCTCCTGAAGGCCGTCATACTCCATTCACCGCCCGATTATGTTTTAACTGCACCAACAACATGGCGGAGTATGAAGCATGCATCATGGGCCTTCGAGCAGCTATTGACCTAAGGATTAAGTTCTTAAGTGTGTTCGGAGATTCCGCTCTCGTGATCAGTCAGATCAAAGGCGAGTGGGATACGAAGCACCCAAATCTTATTCCTTACAAAGAGTATATATTGACGTTGCTTCCACATTTTGAGGAGATAACCTTTGAACACTTCCCGAGAGAGGAGAATCAGTTAGCGGACGCGCTAGCCACTATGTCTTCTATGTTCAAGGTCAGGTGGGACAATGAAGCTCCCCAGATTGCCATTGAGAGGTTGGACGAACCTGCACATTGCTGTGACATTGAGACTGAAGAGGTAGCAGATAAACCCTAGTTTCATGAGGTAAAGAGATATCTTGAGAGTCAGGAGTACCCCGAGGGTGCATCTGTTAATGATAAGAAGTTTCTGAGGAGGTTCGCGACGAAGTTCTTCATCTGCAATGGTGTTTTGTACAAGCGTAATCATGATTCGACCTTGCTGCGATGTGTGGATAAGAACGAGGCAGGAAGGATTATGGTAGAGTTACATGAAGGTACTTTAGGAACTCATTCCAGTGGACACACCATGGCAAAGAAGATCCTACGGGCAGGATATTATTGGTCCACCATGGAAGCCGACTTTTATCAGCATTCTCGGACCTGTCATAAGTGCCAAGTCTATGATGATAAGGTGCACATACCTTCAGTTCCTCTGAACGTCTTGACATCTCTATGGCCTTTTGCAATGTGGGGCATCGATATGATTGGTGAGATCAGGCCTACCGCGTCCAACGGGCACCGTTTCATCCTGGTAGCAATTGACTACTTTACAAAGTGGGTTAAGGCAACTTCATTTGCTACAATGACCAAGAACGTCGTGGCATGGTTTATTCGGCATAATCTGATCTGTCGATACGGTGTATCAGAGAGGATCATTATGGACAATGGTACAAATCTCAACAATACAATGATCACCGAGCTCTGCAAGCAGTTCAAGATACAGCATCACAACTCTTCTCCTTACCGGCCGAAGAGGAATAGGGCTGTTGAAGCGGTTAATAAGAACATTAAGAAGATTGTGCAGAAGATGACGGTGACATATAAAGATTGGCACGAGATGTTACCGTTCGCTCTTCATGGATACCGTACCTCAGCGCGAACGTCAGCAGGGGCAACACCCTATTCCTTGGTATATGGCATGGAGGCAGTCTTACCCATTGAAGTTCAGATACCCTCTCTTCGGATTATGAAAGATGCAGGTTTGAGCGAGGACGATTGGATCCAGACCCGACTTGATCAACTGAACTTAATCGACAAAAAGAGACTTACTGCTATTTGTCATGGTCAAACGTATCAAAAGCGGATGATCAAGGAATTTAACAAGAAGGTTAGACGACAAGAGTATCAAGTCGGGGATCTGGTAATCAAACGCATCATACTACCGCAAGGTGATCCCAGGGGCAAATGGACCCCTACGTATGAAGGGCCATTTGTGGTTAAGAACATTTTCTCAGGAGGAGCTATGATTCTAACCACCATGTATGGTGACGACCTTCCTCACCCCGTCAATGCAGACATAGTGAAAAAATACTACACATAATCAAAGACCCGCTAGGTTGACTGGCCTAGGAAAAAATAAGGGCTTCCCGGCGAACCAAAAGGGTTTGGGCAAAAATAAGGGATGAAACTGAAAAATCTGTACACCCGGCAAGTCGAAAACCTGAAAAGGCAGCTTGGGCAAAAAAGGGTATCCCGGTGGACTGAACACCCGAAAGGGAGGTCCAGGCAAAAATTAGGGATCAAAGCGTAACACTATGTCTCATTGGATCACCTTGCAACCAGACTTCGGTATCGACTATCAAGCTCGGACGGTACTAATCAATCTGATCTACCTTCAACCAAGTAGAAAAGTGATGAGACGCTCGAAGATATAAAGGCAATAGCAGAGTTGGAACCCAGTGGGATTGTTCACATAGCTGTTCTTCTTTGTTTTTTCACAAACTGTATAAATTCTATTGTTCGGCGGTGTTCTCTTACTAGGATGTCAACTTCTTGTACAAAAAATGCCTATTTTCAAGCCAACTTCAAAATCAATACAAATCATTTTCACAAAGAAATTTCAAATTGTTTTCTTTTTCTGTTTTGTTTTGCAAGAACGTCCAATGTTCATTTTTGATATATGCATTTGACAATAATTGCTGCTCATAAATATTCACATGCGAAACAAAAGACGGTTACTCGTAATATCATAAACGGGGGCAAACGAGAAATGTCCAAACCGTAGAATTACTCAATCCACCAGGTATAGGGATAGATCTATTTGGAGAAAATGATTGAAGGTACATTCACTCCCCACAGAGTAAGAAAAAGACATTGATATTAGCGGTCCTGAACAGGACACCATTTTTCCCAGCTGAGGCTCGCAACCGCGAATGAATCGGCAATATTCTCCCCAAGCAGAGTTTATCTATCATCAGCACTAGAAAATTATCCCCAGTGGAGTCTAGAAAATTATCCACAGTGGAGTTTGGAGAATCATCCCCAGTGGAGCTTGGAGGATTGTCCCCAGTAGAGTCTAAAAGATTATCCCCAGTGAAGTCGCCATTGGAAAATCATCCCCAACGGAGTTCATTCCTTTCACAAATAGAAACTTAATCCCCAACATGTTTTATCATCGCCAGTAACGGTAATTCATCCCCAGCTGAGTTTATTTCTCCAAATCAACAGATTCTCTAGCAAAGCATCTCTTCCCCACAGGGTCATTTCCTCATCAGTCCATTCCCCAACTGAGTTATTCTCTCCAGCAGGATTATTCATTATCCCCAGCAGAAATAAAGAATACAACGTCTCGCACTCTCCAGCAGTAACCCGAGATTTATTTTCCTCAGCTAGAGAATGTCATAAAAACATTACATGTCCATACATCATGACATGCACATACTCATCATACAACACAATCTCATTTATTTTGAGAACATCATTGCTTGATACATATCATGTATTACATCCAATTAACCCTTTATCTTTCAGGAAAGATACAACCAAATCCTCACAAAGTTCAAGCTATGAAACCCGGATCCGACTGGATAGTATCTTGATCTCTACAGCATATTGTGAAGCTCGGATTACGACCGGTTAGCAGTATCAAACTCCGCGAAGGCTGGATTCGACCAGATAGTGGTTTATCTCTAAGCTATGAAGCCCGTATTCAACCGGATAATAGTTTAATCCCCAACAAGCTGTGAAGCCCGAATTACGACCGAATAACATCTCAACAAGTTATTGTGAAGCCTGGATTACGACCAGATAGCAATACAACACCATGAAGCTTGGATTACGACCAGATAATGGTAGAAGACGTTGTAAAGCCTGGATTACGACCAAATAACAGTCGGTCTTATCACTATGAATCCTGGACCACGACCATATAGTAGTTCATTCTCACCTCCTCGACTAAGAGACGGTTCCTCAGTAGAATAACGGATGACCGAAGTTACTAAAATTCAATAGAGATGGTTCCTCAGTAGAATAACGGACGACCGGAGTTCCTAAAATTCAACAGAGATGATTCCTCAGTAGAATAACGGATGACCTATGTTCCTAAAATTCAACAGAGATGATTCCTCAGTAGAATAACGGACGAACTAAGTTCCTAAAATTCAACAGAGATGATTCCTCAGTAGAATAACGGACGGTCGAAGTTCCTAAAATTCAACAGAGATGGTTACTTAGTAGAATAACGGACGACCGAAGTTCCTAAAATTCAACAGAGATGATTCCTCAGTAGAATAACGGACGACTGAAGTTCCTAAAATTCAACAAAGATGATTCCTCAGTAGAATAATGGACGACCGAATTTCCTAAAATTCAACAGAGATGATTCCTCAGTAGAATAACGGACGACCTAAGTTCCTAAAATTCAACAGAGATGATTCCTCAGTAGAATAACGGACGACCGAAGTTCCTAAAATTCAACAGAGATGATTCCTCAGTAGAATAACGGACGACCGAAGTTCCTAAAATTCAACAGAGATGATTCCTCAGTAGAATAACGGACGACCGAAGTTCCTAAAATTCAACATAGATGATTCCTCAGTAGAATAACGGACGCCCGAAGTTCCTAAAATTCAACAGAGATGGTTCCTCAGTAGAATAACGGACGACCGAAGTTCCTAAAATTCAACAGAGATGATTCCTCAACAAGAATAACGAACGACCGAAGTTCCTAAAATTCAACCTTTCTCAAATCAGAGATAACTCCCCAGTAGAATAACGGACGAACGAAGCTCCTAAAATTCTATTTCTCTCAAGACAGAGATCAACATTCCCCAGCGGAATCTTCCTCAACAACAGGTATATAAGCTCTCGCTAAGGAATCTCTTATGCGATCGACACTCCTTCGAATGGCATCTTTAAGCCCATCTTCCTTCATCAATTTCCAAATGGCATCTGTAAGCCCATTCCCGACATCACAAGACAAGTACCACATCATGTGAGTGCAAATTTTTGGGCACTCTAGTGTTCAATCATCTTCCACCTTCGGATCACGAAAGGCACGCCGTCTAATCTACATCCTCAGGTTTAAGAAGATTGAACAGGGGCAGCTTTTGTACCCCAAAATTTTCCCTCCCGTATTTCTCAAAACATTTCAAGAAAGATCCTTAAGTTGCTCAAGGAAGTCCAAGGGTTGACTAGACAAGCTCTCTCCTAAGGCAGTCTACCTCAAATTAGGGTTTCATATTGCATCAAGATACTTGAGTCCAAGGGATCCCAAAATGCTCACCAATGTCCTAATATGTTCTCAAGATCATCCATGTCAAGTTTCAAGCCCTACAGAGAAAGTTTGCTCAATCAATTGCTCAAAGGCTTGAAAATCGACTATGCTAGGGCAAAAGTCAACTGTGACCCCCATACAATCAAACTTCAAGATTTTTGGTCAACATACTCATTTTGAAGTATATGTCATCATTTGATCAAGGGTTGATCATGATTCATCAAATATTTCTCACAATTCATCAAGAACCAAAAGTTGCTAAATTAGGGTTTTGTAGGAAAAGTCAACTCAACTTTGACCAAGCATAACTTTCTCATACTTTATGAGAAATGACCCATCCAAATCTCATTTTGAATAGTATTCAATTCTCTACAATCCATATTCATATCCCAAGTTCAAAATATGCACTCACAAGAAGTTATGAATTTGGACATTATAGGTCATTTTGAAAAGTCAACAAAAACACCTTTTTTGTCAAAGCTTCATACATGAGCATGGAATATCAAATTGGGATGATACCAAAAGTGTTGCTTAGAGGAAATCTCAATATTTCTAAAAAGTCCAAGAACACCTTCAAAGAGTCAAAATTGAGGAAGTTATGCATTGGTGAAGTTGACCCTTTTTGCAAAATTGCCAAAAGTCAACTATGCCTAAAAATGCAATTTTTGCTAAATGGGCCCAATCTTTTTCACTTGTTTTGAGTTGGCAACATGGTCCACGAGCTCTAGCCTTTGCCACTTGTCATTATCTTATTTTTATTATTTATTTTGATTTTTAATTTGAATTAAATCATTTTAAATCAAAACAAATCATAGAAAATCCAAAATATTGAAAACTCAAGATTTTTTACATGTTTTAGGTCTTAATGTCCAGCTAGCATCAGATCAAATTCGTGTAAAGGCATGAGGTGCACAAAAAGATTGGATTTGGACTATTTTTGGAATGGTTTTCAAAGGAATCAAATCAAAATCAAATGCATTGATGAAAGAAGATTGTGATCATTCTTTCAACCCTAATTCATTCCTCAATACATAAGGATGATGTGCAGACCAAAAGAGGCGAGAGGGAGAGAGGCGTATGAAGCAGAACCAAACTTGAAAAAATACCAAAAAAGTGTAAACACGAATTGATACTTCCAGGCATCCTCAAGGCCTTCTAGCTGTCCCAATCGCTTCCTGGGAGTGTAAGCAAGCGAAAGCAATCAAGAACAAGCGTTCCCAAGCCCTGAAACTCGCTGTAAGGAATTCACAATATTGCATTTTTCTTGAGTTCGGTTTACACAATTCTTGCATATTCATCAAATTCTAATTATATATTTTTGTTCACCATCGCATTTGCAAGCTTTTTGTATCGTTTAATTTCATTTTCATGGCCTGTATAAGATGTCACCATTGTTAGGGTTTGTAGCTTCAAATTGGGATCTTGATGTACAGGTGAAATTGGGCCACGATTAGGGTACCATGAAGTTCGTGAGACTGAGATGAATGGATTGGTACCATCACCATTGATTTATTGTGCTTGTACATGATTTTTGATATGGCCAGAGTTTTAGCTATGGAGAATGTCCGCTGGTATAGGTCTGTTGTCTAAAACAACAGATCCTTGGAGAAGATGAAGACGTGGCGGACAACCATTCGCGTGTTTGAATTTCGCGTGTTTTTGACTCAATGTTTTTGCTTTTCATATATTATCATTGTTATTTATTTTATGTACAAACAAAAGCAAGTGGCGCAATGGTAGTGGAGTGGTTGTAAAGTGCCTCAGGATCTGGGTTCGAATCCCAGGTCCTCCCTTTTCTTGCATATTATTTTTCTTTTCAGGTTCAGGTGCGCTTGCAAAGCCAAGGTCCATCATGGGACCTCATCATCCAGCCTGCCAAGTGGCCAGATGGCCAGATCCAAAGGCCATCAATGAAGGAGTACAATAGACCATGGTCAATGCATCATAGGGAATCTGGCAGGTCAACGTGGACTTCCTTACTTTGGGCCCAGAAATCTGATTTTTGCACCCCCCTCAAACTACTAATTGCAGGCCCAAGTTTCTATTCCTTTTCATATTTATTTTATTTAACTTATTTATTTTATTTTACTAACAAATTGATTTTCTTTTATTTAAAAAAATCATAAAAATATTTTTCATCCAATTAAATTTAGGAATTTTATTTTTTATCAAAAAATTAAATTAATTTAATTAGGTTATTAATTTTAGATAACTTTAATTATTTGTAAATAAATAAAAAAACAATTAGAACAATTAGGTTTTATTTCTAACTTAATAATATCTTATTTTTTTCTTAAAAATAACAAAATATAAAAAAAAATAGGCCATGTAATTATTTTCATTAATTAATTTGACCACTAATTATTTTGTATTTAATTTAAATACTTAATTCTTTTCCTTAAAAAATATTAAAAACAACAAAAAAACATTTTTTCTTTTGATTAGGTTAAGAAGGGTCAAAACCCTAATTTTTTATCGTTCTTAATTTCATTGCGCACTTTATTGTTATTTTTACCATATTGATGTAACTGCCCACAAGTTGTAATAGTTTAATTAGGTCTTTTATCTTTCATTTATCGCTTTATTTTTAAAGGGTTTGTTTTTGGCTATGTAAATACCCGAAGCCTTGTAATAGCGTAGTTTAATTTCCGCACTTTAAATATCGTAAAATATTAACTGTTAGATGTATGAATAATTAGGGTTTGCATGACAAGAATGTATGATAAACTTTAAAGCAGTTAGATAACCCTAAATGTGCAAAGATAAATAACCTGAAATTGAATCAATCGCACATGCACACTCCTAGGGTACACTCCCACTTGGTTGCCTTCGGTAAACGGTCATTGAGTCTAGGATGCTTTAGTGGTCGTCCTTTTGTCTAAACAAAGATCAAAGTCCCATTCGGAAAAGTTACCTCGGAATGGTTGCCTCAGAATTGTTGCCTCGAATAATTGATCTAAGACATTAGGGTTACTACTAAGACGTCCTAACATTGCTTTAGTGACCGTATGTCCCTTTCGAATTGACCCTCAAAACTCCAACGACGGTGCTACCTACTCACTAATAGTGGGATAGCACTATCTAAAGGAAACAAACATATAACGATTCTTTTTTTCGAGTAGGTAGATTAGTTCTTAAGTACTTGCTCAATCCAAACAAACTTTTTCACACTTACACTCTTAAAACAAAGCTCTCAAAAACACTTTGTAACACTCTTGAAGACAGAAGCAAGAGTTAAATCGAAGTCAAAAACTTTTTTTTCAAATCACACAAACATAAAGAAGCAATTTTGAAAATGATGAGCAAATACCTAAGAGCCCGTAGATAACTACAGATAGAAAGGGTGCTAATACCTTCCCTTTCTATAATCTACCCCCCGTACTCAGAAAATCTCAAAAAAAGGAATTTTCTGTGCTTTTTTCCTTTCCTTGTTGGATAAAATAAAAGTCGGTGGCGACTTTTGCTTACCGCAACATTTGTGAATACAAAACGCAAACCAGTAGTGTTAAACTGTCCCGGTTCTGGCCACCGTATCACACCTCCCTTGCATAATGGCTTGAAATACAAGTAATGACATAACCACTTTGGAGTCTAATTCTTACACCAAACCCACTTGCATCTTCAATGAATCCTTAACTCATTTCCATCTTCTAATTTGTACCAAACTTGTACGCCAAGCAACCATTATTAGAAAGAATGATGCCTGTAGCACAATGAATCTTCAATTGAATTTAGAAAACTCAACCATGATGAAAGGTAAACCCTAACAACTCGCAACCCTAATTTGTCTGCTCACTGAAGTAGTTTGGAAAGGTGGCTTTGTCTTTTAATGAAAATAAGTATCTCAATAAAAGAGGAAATTCCCAACGACCATGAACACAAACTCTAATCCCTCAAACCCTGATTGATAAAGAACCATGTTGATCCAAGCTTGCAAAAATATGAGAACCTAAAAGCACGAAGAAACCATAATTCCTCAATGTCCTCAATCCCATTCTAATACTATTGACCAATGATGTATGACATGCAAAATGACCTAACGGAGGGTATGCAGATGGATTGAAAAGTGCCAAATATGTAAGCTAGATAAAAGCAAAGGGGTCAGACAAATTTGGGGTATTACAGATGCCCCTATTTAATCGTCTTAAACCTGAAAGTGCGATTGGCGCGTGCCTTTCGGAAGTTCAAGGTTGAAGATGATTAAATACCAATGCCAAAAATTTGTCTTGAGAGAGAGTGCAAGTGTTTATTTATTTTTGTGGTATCTACTGGGGAAAGAATTTTTATTTTTTTAGTGAAGAGACGGAGATTGGAAGGTGCCACGACGAGTGTTTAGAAGCTGACATGATGAGTGTTGGAAGGTAACATGATGTAAACACAAGGACAGAGAAGACTTATAATGTGGTGTGATGCCAATACAAGGAAGAGATCAGACTTGTAACGTAGCACGATGCCAATACAAGAAAGATATCGGACTTGTAACGTAGCATAATGCTAATACAAGGAAGAGATTGCACTTGTAACGTAGCATGATGCCAATACAAGGAAGAGATTGCACTTGTAACGTAGCGTGATGCCAATACAAGAAAGAGATCGGACTTGTAATGTAGCGTGATGCCAATACAAGGAAGAGATTACACTTGTAACGTAGCATGATGCCAATATAAGAAAGAGATCAGACTTGTAATGTAGCGTGATGCCAATACAAGGAAGAGACCAGACTGGTAACGTAGCATGATGCCAATACAAGGAATACATAACACATACGAGTGTTTGAATCGATACAGTCAAGTATTGAAAGAAGATACAGACGAGTATCGAAAGAAGATACAGACAAGTATCGAAAGAAGATACAGACGAGTATCAAGAAGGGTTAAACACAGACGAGTGTTTGAATCAATACAGACGAGTATTAAAATAAGATACAGATGAGTATCAAGAAGGGTTAAACACAGACAAGTGTTTGAATCAATACGGACGAGTATTTGAAAGAAGATATGGACGAGTATCAAGAAGGGTTAAACACGAATGAGTGTTTGAATCAATACAGACGAGTATTGAAAGAACATACGAACGAGTATCAAAAGGTTAAACACGGACGAGTGTTTGAATCAATACGGACGAGTATTGAAAGAAGATACGAACGAGTATCGAAAGAAGATACATACGAGTATCGAGAAAGGTTAAACACGGACGAGTGTTGGAAGACTGAATTATTTGTCAGATGGTAATTGGCTACCAGATGAAAATCGGGTTTAGGATGACAAGGCGTATCGATTTTGTTGGGCATTGTGAAAGCGAAGGTCATCAGCTGGGGATTTGGGAAGTGATACCCTTTTGTGGGGATGTATTATTGTCTTTGAATGATTCAGGTCTTTCATGTAGGGTACCTGATCTGGCTTATGCTTCGTATGCATGTTTGAACTTCTTTTGCCGCAAAGATCCATTCTGATGGATCGGCTACGCGTTTTTGAGGATGCAATGTTATGCAGTGATAGATATATGCAATGCCAATAAATAGACTTCAGGGGGATAAGAGAAGGCCAGTTGGGAACTGTTGCTCATCACTAGGGATGCCAATACATGCTGGCGCTGGAAACCCGCAGTACCGAAGATTGCTAGGGATACTGATAAGAATTTGCACTGGGGAGCCCATGATATTGAAGATTGTTGATGACTCTGCTAGAGATTGAATTGCTGATGAAGTGAGTCTTTAGGTATGCTGCTGAATTCTGAAATGTGTTGTTGGGAAAGAGATAATCTGGCTCGACTTCCCTGCATCCTGAAGAGTTGAGAGGATGATAGGACTGAATATACCGAGGAATGGGTATTGAACACCATGTAGATCACTTCAACTACATGGCCCAATTTTACGCCACACTGGGGAATTACCTCATGAATCACTTGGGAATAAGAGATAGGCATGGACACCTACGAATGCCCCAGTTTAACTATGCGGGTGCCCCAGTTTAGCTCTACGAATGCCCTGGTTTAGCTCTATTGGGGACACACTTGATTAGATCCATTGGGGATGCACTTGCGTGTGCCGAGTCAAACGAAAACTTCGAAATTTCTGAATTCACTTGGGGAATCAGGTTCGAAATTGTCTGCAGGAGATGAAAGCGGCTTCATGCGCTGGCTAGGTCAGGGTGACCGTTACAAATTGCTACATGCAAGGAAAAACAACACTTGGAATGCATACGACATTCCTACATGGTTATATATCGACGTAAAGTCAAGTTTTATCTTGGATTGAGAATTTATATTCCCCATGTTTCTAATGCAATGTTTAATAACAAATAAAACACATTCTGCATACGAAAACATTTTATGATAGTAAGAGGCAAATTTTGATGAAAGCAGATTTTATTGATTGGCCTGTGAATAGGAATTTGTACAAGGAAGCAACTTCTATATGAGGTAGCTGCGAAATAGAAATGGAGAATACAACAAGTATAAATGGAAATGAGAGATGCTCGAATTTCCATTAAAACCGATATTGCTACAGTTCCCATATTCTAAGTAGTCTCAATGCCTTGCCTCTGAAGAGCAGTAGTTGGACCAGTTAATTCACTGCCAAGGTGCTATAGATGTGCATGTGTCATTCGTGAAGAGCATTCAGACTACAACCTCTCGCTTAAGATCCCTAACTTTTGCTTGGATCTCCCTTTCGGGTTTTCGACCCAACGGGATACCCTTTTTGCCTAAGCCGCCCTTCCGGGTTTTCAACTTAGCGGGTTATTATATATTTTTTCATTTTAACCCTAATTTTCGCCTGGACTTTCATGTCCACCGGGATGCCCATTTTTTCCTAAGTCGCCCTTCCGGGTTTTCGACCTAGAGGGTCTCTTTATGCATAGTATTTTTTGACTGAGTCTGAATTGACTGGGAGTGGAACGTCTTCCCCATCCATGTCCGTCAGGATTATAGCACCTCCTGAAAAGGCTCTCTTTATGATATATCATTGTGATGCGGTGGGAGGACTGACTTGAGGTTTTGCGTTTGTGTTCGCAAATGTTGTGGTTAGCAAGAGTCGTCACCGACTTTTCTGTTATCCAAAAGGAAAGGTAAAAAAGCACAGGAAAGACCTTTGAGATGTTTTCTTGAGTTCGGGGGGTAGATTATGAAAAGGGAAGGTGCTAGCACCCTTTTCATCCATGGTTTTCCATGGGCTCTTAGTTACTTGTTTAGATCACTTGCTTTTGCTTTGAAATTGTTTGAAATGGTGCTTTGTGTGGTTTCGAAAGTATTTTGAAAAAAGGCCATCGTTTAGGCAATCTTTGTAATGATTCTCGTTCGTAAGAATGTATACAAAGATGTTTGTCTTTTGAAAAATGTTCCAATATTTTGAAAGTTGTTTTGAAATGTGTATGTGTTTGTTTTTTGAAAATAGCAAGGATTGTTTTGAAATTGATCAAGTAACTAGAAGCTATCTACCTACTCAAAAGTCTTTCTTGTGTATTTTTATTCCTTTGACATTGTTGATTTACCATTGTTTTGGTAAACAACCCTATCTTTGGATGTTAAACGGGACGGGCGTGGGTCATCGTATGACCATGATAGCAATATTTCCAAGTATCTTAGCTTGTTTGAGGGACCAAGATCATTTGTTTAGGCAACCTTTGATAGCGTCATCGAGGGACTATGATCTTATATTGTTTTGTTTTGCCAAGATACTTCGCGTGCGTAACATGGCCATTTTTATTTAGGCAACCAAGTGGGTAAAACCCTAAGGGTGCTTGTGTGCAATGTGTGTCATTTTTCATGCATTTGATTTGTCTTGTATTAGGTCATTTCTATTTGTTTGATTTTTGGTCTTATCATGCAAAACCCTAATTTACTAACATGGTATAAATGCGATAAATTGCGTAAATGTAAACTAAGCTATTACAACAATTATTATGGGAGGGGGGATACAAGTTTTTGAATGGGGATATTGCACAAAATAAACCCTAAAATACTATTACAACCCAATTGAATATTGTGCGAAATAATTAAATATACTAATATTTAAATATGCAATGCAATGTATTTATGAAAAAAAAATGTTTTGTATTTATTTTTTGTATGAGAAAATAAATAAATAAACCCTAGAAAATAAGGAAAAATAATAATATTATTTTTGAAAGGGGGAAACCCTAATTTTTGATTAAAATAAATATATGTTTTCTATTATTTATTTTGTTCATTTTTTGTACAAGAAAATAATAAATAATATTATGTTCCAATATTAAAAATTAAAATATGTATGAAAATAAATATTTTATGTATGAAAATAAATATTTTATGTATATAAATAACATAATAAAAATATTAAGTATTTTTTATTATTTGCAAGTTTTATTTGAGAAAATAAAGTATAATACCCTAATAAACTATTTTTTTATGCAAAAAATAATAGAAAAAATAAAATAAAATGCAAAAAATAAAGAAATTATTTTTCATGATTTTTTATGATTCAGAAAAATAAAATAAAGCAATAAATATAAAAAATATGCAAGAAATATGAAAAATAAAACAAATAAGCCAGGGGGTGCAAATGGTGGTCAGGGGGTGTGAATAACAAAAGCAAACAGGCCCAAGGCGCCAAGGCCCAGAACATCATCCCTGTCCTCCAGCTTCTTCCTTGCGCGCGTTTCTGCCTTCAAACTGTAACTTGCTATTGCTTGCATAAAAACAAAAACCCATAACATAAAACATGTAGCTTGTAATCTCACGATTCCAATGATATAAAATTTGTAACCTAACTCTCAAAGATCAGAGAGAATTTAATAAGCCCTAATTCATGACCTAGAAATTTCAGCATGTTCAACATTCAAATTCTCTTAGCTCAGTTAATATAAATGGAAAGTATGCATATGTACAACTTCACCATGTTAAGGACTACATTTTTGCTTCACAAATCGTGGCTTAAGGATGCCTAAATAGAGAGATAGAGTTTTGAAAAATACCTCCTTCAGTTGGATTTGGATATGGCAATGTGGGGACTTTGAGTGAGGCCTGAGGATCGTGTGAGCTTCCTTGAAGTTCCTTCAAGCTATTCCAATACCTAGCTTGCTTTGTGGATGGCCAAAAATCTCTATAGAAGTCAAGCTGTAACCTCCAAGTTTGAAAATGGAAATGGCTGAAACAGAGCTCACAGATGCAGGATGAATGCTTGGATAACTTTGGTAGGATATGTGGAAGATGTTTCAAGTGTTAAAAGGGAAAGCGCACGAGCCAAAAATGAAATGGCTAGAGTTTTGCAGCAACTGGCAGTTTTTGCAGAAAAATGAAGTTTTGGAGTTTTGGAGAGTTTCAGATGTTTAGCATTCATGTCCTGCCTTGTGATAAATTTGTGAATATGTATAGAATGATACAAAGTCCACTCTTCCCTTGCTGTACAAGTTCTGACCCCTTTTGCCACTTTTCTTGCATTTTAAGAAAGGTGAAGTGACTTATGCAAACATGCTTGTACTGCTTGCTTGTGATCTGATAGGAGTTAGTACATATTGCTTAAGATCTGTGGAGATTGCTTGCCTCAAAGAAACAGGTCCAAGGCTCAAGAATGATAAAGTTGCAAAAGCTTGCCTTTATGAAAATGGCAATGTGCCCTTTATGCCTAAAATGGAAAAATCTCTTGTACAATGCTCCAAAAGCAAAGATAAAGCCCTTATCCTATGAGTTTGCATTTAATTATGGAGTGTAGAATGATTTTAGGACCTGTAATGCAAGGTACAAGCATCCAAGATCAGATTTGCAACTTGATGCATTGTAAAAATGGCATGAACAAAAGTGATAAAATGCCAATTTCTCTTCTTCGATTCTCCCTAACCACAAATGATCTTAGAGAGTTCTTGGACATTTTAGAAAGCTTGCAATGTGCTCTATAATCCATCTGTGAAATGCATTTTGAGATACCTCTTAGAACTAGATGAAAAATGTCCATGAAGTTGGGTCAAAAAACTGCCTAAATTAGGGCAAATTTTCACTAAGTTATTTAGTTCATGGACCTATGTTCACAAATTCATAACTTGAGATACAAGCATCTTTTGGGAAACGTTTGTGAAGAAAAGTTGTAGATTTCATGGAGGACTACAACTTTCATGTTGGAAGTTTTGTTTGAATCAAATTTCATCATGGTGAAAAAATGGTGGAAAGTTGGGAAAAAATAAGAAAATTTCCATACTTAGAAAAATTCTAAGTTATGAAAAATTTCAAATTCAAAACCCTAATTTGCAATTTTGAGTTTCTTGATTAACAAGTTTCACATTTTGACATATCTTGATGAATTATGACCTTTGGAACTTGATTTTGACCAAAAAGTTAAAGTTAGACTTTTCAGTGTATAGTTGACTTTTGATCAGTTGACTGCAAAATTCATCTGTCAATCCAATGGAATTGAGATCTTTTGAACCATGTGATTAGGTCATGATGATGCCATTGAGCCCTTGAAATCATGTTTGAGCCTAATTGGTCATTGGCTTGGTTAAAAATCAGAAATTTCCCTTTCTCAGTCAAAACCCTAATTTTGACCATTTTGCCCTTTTGATGATTTGATCAAATTTCTTGAGGAGTTGTGATCCAAACTTGATCAAATGGTACATATGAGCCTAAAATGTTGATGTGGATAAAAAATTATGAAGTTTGACTGTAAATTGGCCATAGTTGACTTTTTCCCCAATACAACTGATTTTTAGGTCAACTGTCCAATTAACTGGTCCAAAATGTGGTTCAAGGCTTGAAACTTGTTATGAACAATCTTAGGGGTCCAACATGAAGTTTGAAAGTCACATGAAGCATTGGTGGTCCAAAAATCCTTGTGCAAACTCAAACCCTAATTTTGGGGTATTAGTGCAAGATGAGATGTCCTGAGCTGAGCAAACCCTAATCCTGTCTTGAGTCCAAGAAGTCTTGTGAGAAAAATCTTGATAAATGAGAGGGAAAATTTTGGGGTACAACAGCTGCCCCTGTTCAATCTTCTTGAACCTGAAGAGTTAGATTGGAGAGCTTTGTCGTTCGTGACTCGAAGGTAAAAGATGATTGGACACTAGAGTGCCTATAAATTTGCACTCGTCAAAGTATAGTTGGGGGAATGGGCTTAAAGATTCCATTTGGAGAGATGATAGAATCTTGTTGGAGATGGGCTTGTAGATGCCATCCAAGAATGTTTGCTGAGTTATAAGTTGTAGGTCAAAAGAATAAGTATCAGAATGGTGTCCGTGTTTGGAACGTATCTGAGTTGTATTTAGAAACTTGAAATCTGAATGAGAAACAGAATAACATCCGTGTCTGAAACGTATCCACACTGTATCAAGAGTGTGAAATCTAAATTTGAATAAGTATCAGAATGGTATCCGTATCTGGAGCGTATCTGGATTGTATCTTGAAGTTGAGGTCTGAATGAGTAATAGAATAACTTCTATGTCTGAAACATATTCGTACTGTATCTGTAAGCTGGATCTGAATGAGTAACAGAAAGACTTCTGTGTCTGGAGTGTATCTGAACTGTATCTGATAGTTGAAATCTGAATTAGTAACAGAATGGCATCTGCGTCTAGAGCGTATCTGAACTGTATCTGAGATCTGAATAAGGGCCAGAATGGCATCCGTGTCTGGAGCGTATCTGAACTTGAAATTTGAGTAAGTAACAGAATGGAATCCGTGTCTGGAGCGTATCTGAACTGTATCTGAGATCTGAATAAGGGCCAGAATGGCATCCGTGCCTGGAGCGTATCTGAACTTGAAATCTGAATAAGTAACATAATGACTTCCGTGTATAGAGTGTATCTGAGCTTGAAATTTGGAGACTGGATCTGAATGAGAAATAAAACGGCTTCTGTGTCTGGAGCATATCTGAACTGTATCATGACCTTGAAAATTGAATAAGTGTCAGGATGGCATCCGTATCTGGAGCGTATCTGGACTGTATCTGAAATCTGAATCTGAATGAGTAACAGAATGACTTCCGTGTCTGGAGTGTATCTATATTGTATCATGATTGTATACTGTTAATGGTAGCTTGTTAATCTTATCCTGAAAAGGGTAAAATGTTAGCTGAAACACAAAGTTATGTTGCATGAAATGTATGATGCAATATATATGCTTTATCAATGTTTATGATATATGGGTGTAATGTATGCGCATGTAAGCTGATTTGCTGTATTGTTGAGGAAAATAAATCCTTGACTGCTGCCGGGGAAAATAAATCCTTGACTGTTGAGGATAAGAAATCCTTGGCGACTGTTGGGGATTAAAAATCATTGACTGCTGAGGATAAGAAATCCTTGGCGACTGTTGGGGATTAAAAATCCTTGATGACTTCTTTGGGGATATAGGGATCCTTCATGTCTTGGAGTAATGACAAAAATACGCTGCGAGCAATGCCATATGCCGTTTGAGTAATCTGCTTGGGAAATCCAGAGAACTTTGATGACTTCTACTGGGGATTACACAATGGGAATCCTTGTTCCGTTGGGGAATAAAGAAAACTCTGATGACTTCTGCGGGGATTTAAGAATGAGAATCTTCATTTTGTTGGCGAGCAATGAAAACTTTGGCGACTTCACTGGGGAATTAAGAATGAGAATCTTCATTCTGTTGGGGGAGCAATGAAAACTTTGGCGACTTCACTGGGGAATTAAGAATGAGAATCTTCATTCTGTTGGGGGAGCAATGAAAACTTTGGCGACTTCACTGAGGAAGAAAGCTTACTGCTGGGGAGTAGGTTCGGGAGTTTCGGTTGTCTGCCATTCTACCGGGGAATTACCCTAGGTTGGGGAGAGACAAAAGTTAACTATTATCTGGTTGATTTTCAGACTTCAAGACAACTTGCTGGGGAGTATGGAGAAACTGGATGGTCTCCACTGGGGATTTATAGTTAGAAGTTTTGGCTCCGCTAGGGATTGGGAGTTTGAAGCTTTAACTCTGATAGGGATTAAGGGTTTGAAATTTTAGCTCCACTGGGGATCTGGATGATGCACTGTAGGGATTGCTCATGGAATAGCCTAAAGACATTTTCCTATCCTTTCAGTCTGTCAGTAACTGTTTTCTTCCATCCTATTTTTTTGTAAACAGTAATTATGTTCAAATGCATATGTTCATCAATGAATCATTGGATGTTTTTTGCAAATAAAAACACAAGTGTAAAGAAAAAGGCAAATAGTTTTGTATTGTGAAAGAGATATCTTTGTATTTACTTTGAGTAAGTATTTTTTACAAAGGAGACAGACATCCTAGTAAGAGGATGGTGTCATAAAAGTAAGAAAAATTTATACAAAGAAAGATGGCTATGTGTAATAATCCCATGGGGTTCCCATTTCGCTATAGCCTTCGTGTCTCCGAATATCTTGTCCATTCGTTGCTTCGTCCGAAGATGATCGGGTTGATCAGTAGCTCAAAGTTTGTCCGTGAAGAGATTGTCCTTAAAGTGATCCGACGAGACATAGTCATACGCTTTAATTCCCTAAATTTTGCCTGGACCGCCCTTTTGGGTTTTTAGTCTACCGGGAAACCCTTTTTTGCCCAAGTCGCCCTTTCGGGTTTTCAACTTGCCGGATGTACAGATTTTTTTTTATTTTATCCCTAATTTTTGCCCGAACCTTTTTGGTTCGCCGGGATGCCCTTGTTTTTCCTAGGTGTGTCAACCTAGCGGGTCTCTTATGCGTAGTATCTTTTGACTATGTTTGTGTTCGCAGGGTGTGGCAGGTCGTCGCCGTCCATGGTGGTTAAGATCATTGCCCCACCAGAAAAGATGTTCTTGATTACAAACGGTCCTTCATAGGTAGGAGTCCATTTTCCCCTGGGATCACTTTGCGGCAAGATAATGCGCTTGATCACTAGATCTCCAACTTGATATACCTGGCGTCTGACTTTCTTGTTGAATGCCTTGATCATCTGTTTTTGATACGTCTGACCGTGGCAAATAGCAGTAAGTCTCTTTTCGTCAATTAAATTCAGCTGATCAAGTCGGGTCTGGATCCAATCGTCTTCACTCAAACCAGCATCCTTCATGATTCTCAAGGAAGGAATCTAAACCTCGATAGGTAAAACAACTTCCATGCCATAAACCAAAGAATAGGGTGTTGCCCCAGTTGATGTACGAGCCGTGGTACGGTACCCGTGAAGAGCAAAAGGTAGCATCTCATGCCAGTCCTTGTAGGTGACTGTCAGCTTTTGTATGATCTTTTTGATATTTTTGTTAGCAGCTTCGACTGCACCATTCATCTTTGGCCGATAGGGGGATGAATTGTGATGTTGAATCTTGAACTGCTCGCACAAAGCGGTGATCATAGTATTATTAAGGTTTGTACCATTATCAGTGATGATCCTTTCGGGGATATCGTACCGGCAAATAAGATTCTGCTTGATGAAGCAGGCAACAACATTCTTAGTAAGGATGCGAAGGAAGCTGCTTCGACCCACTTGGTGAAGTAGTCAATGGCTACCAGAATAAAGTGGTATCCATTGGAGGCTGTAGGCTTGATCTCTCCAATCATGTCGATTCCCCACATAACGAAGGGCCAAGGAGCTGTTAGGACATTTAGAGGAAACTGAGGCACGTGCACCTTGTCTGCATAGATTTGACACTTATGACAGGTCCGGGAGTACTGATAGCAATCAGCTTCCATGGTAGACCAGTAATATCCTGCCCTTAGAATCTTCTTAGCCATCGTATTCTCACTAGAGTGAGTGCCGAAGGTACCTTTATGCAATTTAGCCATGATCTTTTCAGCTTCAATCTTGTCCACACAACGGAGCAGAATAGAATCATGATTACGCTTGTAGAGGACGCCATTACTTAGGAAGAACTTAGCTGAGAATCTCCTTAAGAACTTTTTGTCGTTGACTGAAGCTCCTTCAGGATATTCTTGAGCCTCGAGATACCTTTTGACTTCATGAAACCACGGCTGGTCCACTACTTCTTCAGTATTAATCTCGTGACAATGTGCTGGTTCGTCCATCCGTTCAATGATGATTTGGGAAGCCTCATTGTCCCAATCAAGTTTAAACATAGATGACATTGTAGCTAGAGCATCTGCTAGCTGATTTTCTTCTCGCGGGAAGTGCTCGAAGGTAATCTGCTCGAAATGAGATAGTAATGTCAAAACATGTTCTTCGTAAGAGATGAGGTTTGGATGCTTAGTGTCCCACTCTCCTTTGATCTGACTGATGACCAAAGCTGAGTCCCCAAACACATCTAAGTATTTGATTCCCAAGTCTATGGCAACCTTGAGTCCAAAGATGCATGCTTCATATTCTTCCATGTTGTTCGTACAGTTGAAGCAAAGTCTGGCAGTGAAAGGAGTATGACATCCTTCCGGAGATATGAGCACAGCGCCAATACTATTACCAAGTGCATTGGAGGCTGTTGTACCCCAAAATTTTCCCTCCCATTTCTCATTGATTTCTCATCACAAAGCCCTTGGAGATCAAGATCCAGTTAGGGTTTCATCTGCTCAAGGCTTCTGCTTGCACTGTTGACCCAAATTAGGGTTTGTGTTTGCACAAAGATGTTTTGACCTAAAATGCCTAAGATGACTTTCATGCTTCATATTGGACTCCCAAGTGTATCCATATCAAGTTTCAAGTCTTGATTCCAAGTTTCGCCCAATCAATTGGACAGTTGACCTAGAAATCAGTTGTATTAGGGAAAAAGTCAACTGTGGCCAATTGACAGTCAAACCTCATGAAAATTGACCCACATCAACATCATGAACTCACATGGACCATTTGATCAAGTTTGGATCACAATTCCACAAGAAATTTGATCAGATCACCAAAAGGGCAAAATGGTCATTTTTAGGGTTTTGACTGCACAAAGGCAATTTTTGACTGTTTGACCTAGCCAATGGCAAACCAAGCTCACATATGGACTCAAGGACCCCATGGAATTGTCTTGACATGCTCAACAAGTTCAAAAGATCCCAAGTACACAAGATTGACAATTGAATTTCCCAGTCAATTGATCAATTTTGACTGTATACTGAAAAGTCAAACTTTGACTTTTTGGTCAAAATCAAGAGTCAAGATTCATTTTTCATCAAAACATGCCAAATTATGAAACTTGTTCACCAAGAAATCAAAAATTGCAAATTAGGGTTTGAAATGAGAATTTTTCATAACTTAGAATTTTTCTAAGTTATGAAAAACCCTAATTTTTTCCCAACTTTGCCCCACTTTCTCACCAAGATTTATTTGGATTCAAGCAAAAGTCAAAACATGAAAGTTGTAGCCTATTGCATAATATACAACTTTTATTCACAAAGTTTTCCCCAAAGAAGCTTGTATCTCAAGTTACAATTTTTGGAATAAGGGTACTAAACCATTCTTAACTTAGTGAAAATTTTGACCTTTTTAGGCAAGGTTTTTACCTAACTTCAAGACCATTTTTCACATACTTCCACTTGGAATTTAAATTTGCATTTCAAAGATGGATTGTATTACACATTCCAAGCTTTCCAAAATGTCCAAGAACTCATCAAACAACCTCATGACTTGAGAGAATCGAATTTTGCAATATGGCAAAAACTCACTTTTGAATTGGTCAATTTCCATGTTCATAACTTATGCATTTTCAAGTCAGCTTGGTTTATGCTACATTACAGGCCTCTAAACCATTCAACACTCAATAATTTAATGCATACTCATTGTGCTAAAGTGTTGTTCTATGAGTTCAAACATTACATGCAAGTTTAATCCATTTATGGACAAAGTGAAATAGCCATTTTTGCAAAAGCAAGCTTTATGTCATAATGAAAATCCAAGAAATACAGATCAAATCCCCTTGGCAAAAGTTTAGGGACTAATCACACTGATCAATGCCAAGGTTTTGCAGCATGTTTAGGGGGCCTCTACCTGTCTAAACATCAACTTGGTTTTTGTTTGCTTAAAGGGTAAGAAAGAGGGCATAACAAGAGAGAACTTTCATCTCAGCACAAGCAAGCCTAAGCAAAGTTATCAAACATATCCTAAACATCAAACACAAGCTAGAACACGAGCCAAACATCCCCAACACCCTCTCATTCCCAGAATCACCTTCAAACTGCCCAAACAGAGTAACCTCTGCAGTTTGAGTGCCATCTCTCATTCCTTTCATGCTTTCTTGCTCAAAGCTCATCAAACACATTCCCTAGCATCACTTGAAGCTAACCAAAGCATAAAACACGACATGTAACTCCTCTAAGAAGTTCCACCATTTTCACTTTCTTGTTTTGCAGTTGAAGGTCCATAGCTCGATTCAAGGTGTTTCAAAGCAAAGTAAGCATTGGAATAGCATCACCACACTTCAGGCAAGCTGTACAGATCATCATCTTGCCCTGAAAGCTCCCCCATTGCCAGATAGAACTTCAACTGAACATGTAACTTCTTGAACTTCTAACTCTTAGTGTAGGCATCATTAGCTCTAAGTTTGTGAATAAGAAGTGTTCTACTCATGCCCCTGAATCTGTACATGCTTTTACTTTTCATTTATTTTGCCTGAGCTATGAGAATTTAAGGTCTGAATATGGAAGAAAAGTTAGGTCAAGATTTGGGAATGTTAAAATTCTCTCTCATTTCTGAGAGTTAGGATGAGTTCTTTACATATTTAGAATCGTGATTTAATGCTTAACATTTCTTATGTTGAAAGTTTGTGCAAAAGATCAAAGAATCCATATGTTTGAATGGATGTTCAGGCGCGCGTTTTTGGACATTTTTCTGTCCAGAGGTTGAAGAAGAAGCCACATGGGCCGGGCCTGCTTTGTCTTTTCTTTTCACACCATATTTTTGATTTCATACCCCCTGAGCCCATTTTGTTTATTTGCATGATTTTTTGACTTTTCTTTTTTTATCCTGACTTATTTATTTTTGCTAATAATATTAAAAACATAAAAATATTTTTTACACCATTTTTATATTTTTAGGCATTTATTTAGTTATATTGCTATTTGTATGTAAATAAGTACAAAAATATATTATTTAGAATAAATAGGAAAAAATAATGTAAACACCATTTTATTTTCATTTTTTATTTTGTTTTATCTTCTTAAAATATTTTATATAAAATATACTTTTTTTTATAAATATTAAATATTATTATTTTTGTATATATAATATTTATTTAGTAAATAATAAAGATATTTATATATATTAGTACATTTAGGTAAATAATACAAAAAATATATACATTTTTATTTTATTAATATTTAACATGAAAAATACTTTTTTATGAATATACTTCATTTTTTATTTTATTTTGTATATATTTATTAATTATTGTACACATTAAATAAATAATGCCCTTTATTTAAGAAATTAGGGTTTTACCCTTAAAACACAAAAAACTCCAAAAATAGTACTTTTTTTATTTTTGTTTATTGGACATAAAAAATACCTTTTTTATATACATATAAAAACCCTTTTTGCATTTTGCATCTTTATTTTATTTTCCATTTAATTTATGCAATTAATTATCTTGTAAATATTCCAAAATTGATGTAATAGCTAGGTTTAAATTCCTTGTCTAAATATCCCCCCATTTGAACATTTGTACCCCCGTTCCCATATTGTGTTGTAATAGTGTAGGAATTTTACTTTTCACACTTTAACGCTTTCTAAATATACCATGCTAGAATTAGGGTTTGTATGCAAATAAAACGAACAAAAAAATAGTTTGACCTAATTTCAAGATAAACAAGCATGAAAATGGACAACACATATCACACTTGCACCCCTAGGGTATTCCACTTGTTGCCTTCAAATAAATGGGCCATATTGCATGTTAGGTCTCTTTGGGCAAAACAAAAACAAACAATCAAATGATCATAGTCCCTCGATGACGCTTTCGAAAAGTTGCCTAAAATGATCAAGTCCCTTTCAAAGAAAAATTGCCCAAAGATGCTTAGCACTATTGCAATCATGGTCTAAACGATGACCCGCGTCTGTCCCTTTCATCTCCTAACACAAGATTGTCCACCAAATGCAATGGTGGAACAAAATTGTTAAAAGGGTTAAAACATAACAAAAAGCTTTGAGAACTTTAGGGTAGATAGCTCTTAAGTACTTGTCAATTTGCAAAAGAAAACACTTGCCTATTTTCAAACCACACTTCACAAACACTTTCAAAACAAACTTTCAAAAAACCTTGAAACATCTTTTCAAAAAGACAAACACCTTTTGTAAAACATTCGAGTAAAGAATTGTTACAAGGGTAGCCTAGACAAGGCATCTTTTTCAAAACATTTTTCAAAAAGCCACACACAAAGCACCATTTCAAACAATTGAAAACCAAGGCAAGTTGATCTAAGCAAGTACCTAAGATCCCATGGATAACCATGGATAGAAAGGGTGCTAATACCTTCCCTTTCTATAATCTACTCCCCGAACCCAAGAAAAATCTTAAAGGTTTTTGCTGTGCTTTTTAAACCTTTCCTTAGGATAAAATAAAAAGTCGGTGGCGACTCTTGCTCAACCGAAACATTTGCGAAAACAAACGCAAAACCATAGTCAGTTCTCCTACCGTATCACAGAACTGGCGACTCTGCTGGGGATAAACTTTAAAAGTGGAGTAATCTTAGGGCTTAGATCACCCTCTTGCATGACTAATTGTTTGATTTGATTGCTTTATATCTTGGCTCCTTTGTTTGGGTTTGCAATCCTACACCCGGATTTGGGGAAACATTTCATAGATAGCAATACGTTGTGGAAACTGTGCGGGGTATACCGACACGGTCGAAGCAATAGCTATATTAGTGCGACATATTTGTGAGTACCGGTAACCCTTGAGTTCAATCAAGGAGAGTACGGGGCCGCTGAGTGATGTCACTAAGCACTAATGACCTAGAACCTTACTTGACCATCTTGGCCTTTTATTAGGGGTAGTGAGATGACCGGCTTTGGTGCAGTCCGAAGTTGGTAGATACTCGATACTACACTCATTGAGGGTTGTTTTCTTGGAATATTTTGGTCGCTAGTTAAGTGGCTAAACCAAAACAATGAACATTGAAAACAATCCAGTGATATTGAGCTCCTTAGAACCCGATTACTATTTATAGGACAGGTTTTTAAGCCAACTACACTCAAGAGGGTACTTACCTATGAAACCCCATGCAAGCCTGAAACTAGGGTTTGGTGTGAATTGCTTGTACATATGTTTTGTGCATACATCATAAACATCATAAAGCATCATATGCATTCACTAACCATTTCAAGGGTTTGGATCTTCATCTTTGTTCTTGTTTTGTAGGTCATGGAAATTCCTCACAGAAACACCATTCAAGTCAACCTTGTGAGAATCTCTCCTCAACTCAAGGAGCTCACCTCAAGAATACCGGAAAACTCATCCTTCAGTGAAAGACATGGCAGACTGCTCAGCTTAGTCAACACCAACATTGAAGAAGATATGATGAAAGTGCTATTCCAGTTCTTTGACCCTCTTCACCACTGTTTCACTTTCCCTGATTACCAATTGGTGCCCACTTTGGAGGAGTTTTCTCAACTCCTGAGAATTCCTATCCTTAATCAACTACCCTTCAACGGTACAGAAAAGGAACCAAAGCCGGAAGATGTTGCTCGAGCATTACATCTACAACCATCCGACATCAAGGGGCATTGGGAAACCAGAAGCGGCGTCAAAGGATTCTTAGCAAAATTCTTGTTTGAGAAGGCACAAGAATGTTGGAACTCATTGGACCTATAAGCCTTTGAAGAGATTGTGGCACTCCTTATCTATGGGTTGGTCTTGTTCCCAAATCCTGACCAATTGGTAGATGTCAACACCGTCAAAATCTTCTTGTCCAGAAATCCAATACCAACATTGCTTGGGGACATTCTTCACTCATTTTACACACGAACAATGAGAAAGAGGGGTGTTCTCATGTGTTGTACTCCTCTTCTTGCAAGGTGGTTTATTTCGCACCTTCCACAATCTGTCTTGAAGAATGACCAAGGCTCAAGGTGGTCCCAACGGTTGATGACTCTTACTCACTCTGATGTACATTGGTGTTCTCGGTCCAGAGAAAATGTCATCATCGTCGATCGTTGCGGAGAATTTCCTAATGTTCCTTTACTTGGAATCAGAGGAGGTATCACCTACAACCCTTGCCTAGCTTTGAGGCAATTTGGATATGCACGGAGGGATGGCCCTCATGACATGTTGATTCCTGACCTAGTTTTTGACTTCGACAACGATGCGCAAGGACGTCGCCAAAGATTCATCAGAGCTTGGGGAAGGCCCAACAAGGTTGATAGCAAGACTCTGGGACACAAGAACTCCATCCCTCTTGAGCCTTATCTCAAGTGGGTGCGAGCCCGAGCCCAAAGTCTGATGATGCCTTATCCTCATGTTCTCCCTGTGATTAAAGAGCCCGTCAAGGAAGGAGAGGTTCCCTATACCATCCTACATCCTGACATGCCTACATCGTGGGAGGAAATGCAGAAAAGTTGGATTCAGCTCAAGGAGGAACGGAACACTTTTGAAGCCAGCTTCTACGCCAGTGAGAAGAAGGTTTTAGAGCTTATCCGCCGACTCCATGAGCAAGAGGCCCTCAACACCTACATCGCACCAAAGAGGATGCGCAATTTCTTTTTGCCTTAAGAAGTTATTTTGTAATATTTGGCCAGTGGGGCATTTATGTACTAACAAATTTCTTCTTATTAATATGACGTGCGTTCTTCTTTGTCTGAAACAATTTTGAATGTCCTAAACTCTTGAATGCATTGCATACATAAGCATACCATTCATCATGTGCATAAGCAGGTCTCACGCCAGGTTTCCTTATCTGTCTGCTGTTTATTTCAGTAGGATGGATCTCGAGCAAACAGTCAAAGACCTACAAGCTCAAAATGCACAGTTTCAGCAACTCCTGACAACCTTGGCTAAAGGTCAGGAGGATCTCAAGACCTTGCTGGGGAATAAAGACCCAGTGAAAAAGAAGAAAAAGAGACTCGGGGTGGCTACTTTGGGGAGAAGATTTGACAGAGAAGCTCGAAGAGTGCTTGAATTTCCTCCTATTTCTGATGAAGGAACCAGCAAAGGAGGTGGGGCTGCGGTACCTTCCGAGTCTGATATGGAAGAAGAAGAGGTCGAAGAGGATGAAGACTATTCTGATCAGCAATACCCTCCAGCTGATGATAAATACAAAAGGCTAGAAGACAGGTTGGCCGCCATGGAATTACAAAGAGTACCGGGTTTGGATTTTGAAGACTTGGGTTTGGTCGTCGGGATTGTGATTCCCCCAAAATTCAAAGTGCCAGTGTTTGTGAGGTATGATGGGCTGTCCTGTCCAAAAATGCATCTCAGGTCCTACGTGAGAAAGATCCAACCCTATACGGCAGATAAAAACCTTTGGATTCATTTCTTTCAAGACAGCCTTTCTGGAGCTCAATTGGAGTGGTTTTATCAGCTAGAGGGAACCAGCGTCCGAAATTGGGAAGATTTGGCCACCGCTTTTTACAAACAATACCAATACAATTCTGACCTTGCTCCTACTCGTACCCAACTTCAGGTTATGTCGTTAGGAACAGGCGAAGGATTCAAAGAATATGCACAAAAATGGAGGGATTTGGCTGGCAGGGTGCAGCCTCCTTTAACCGACCGTGAACTTGTTGATATGTTTCTAGGGACCCTATCTGGGCCATTTTTCAATCATCTGATTGGTAACTCTTCCGCGGGGTTTACCGATTTGATCCTAACAGGCGAAAGAATAGAAGCTGGCACCAAGTCAGGAAAGATTCAGAAGGGTGTTGCTGCAAGTGTTGAGAAGAAACCTTTTAAGAAGGAAACATCTGTGGTATATTCTCAGAGAAGAGCAGGGAAGACTGAGCGTCGGCCAACTGTGGGGGCCGTAATGATTCAAAACCCTTCAAGTGAGCAGCCTCGCTATAACCAGTCCAGACCAAATCAACAACGGGTGGAACGGCCACAACGGCAGTTCACCCGCATTAATATGACTCCAGCGCAAGTGCTTCCCCATCTGTTGAAGTTGAATCTCGCCACTATTAAAGAGGCACCAAAGAATGTGAATACGTCCTCTCCGCATTATCATCCTAATGCTAAATGCGCCTACCATTCTGACAGTGTCGGGCACGACACCAATGATTGTTGGGCACTCAAGCATAAAATCCAAGACCTGATAGAGGCGAAGGAGGTGGAGTTTGACGCTCCGGAGAATCCTAATGTGATATCTACTCCCATGCCGAAGCACGGCCGAAATGTCAATGCCATTGAAGAAGATTTGTATGTTGCTGATGTCAATGATCTGATAACCCCATTGTTAACCATCAAGTTGAATTTGTTAAGGGCCGGGATCTTCCCGGGATGTAAAGAAGACTGCTATTGTTGTTACTCTCTGCCGTTTGATTGTCCGTTACTGAAGAAAGGCATCCAAGGCCTTATGGATAGTCGACAAATTTTGTTTGAAAAAGTTTCTGCTGTTCCAACCCATACTGAAGATGTCTCAATAATAACCATTCACGCCAATCTTTCCAAGGCCGTCAAAAAGCCTGTTAAGATTACACCAGCTACAAAATTTGTTCCTTTGAAGATAACAATGCCAGGGCCTGTCCCCTATGTTTCTGAGAAGTCGATACCATGGAACTATGGCGGTGATGTCTACTACCATGGTATCAAACAAATCGAAATAACTGAAGAAAGTTCGGATGATGAAGAAGCCAGCATTAGTAACATTGCAGGCACGAGCAAAATCACCAGGAGTGGGAGAATATTTTCTCCAGAGATTGCCCCTCCAAGAGCAATCTTTGGACCCTCATCTGCCGACAAGGTCATCCCTGCACCAATAAAACTCTCTGCTAGAACCCCTTTGATTGAAGACGTTGTTGTTCCTAGTACTGTTCCTCCTACCACTGCTGACAAAGGTAAGGGAATCCAAGATGAGCTCGTCAGGACGAGGGCTCAACCCTTGGTCATCCCGGAAACCTCCAAGAGGGAAATGGATGAGATTTTGAGGATAATCAAAAGGAGTGATTACGATGTGGTAGAACAGCTGGGGCAAACCCCCTCAAAGATCTCCATGCTGGCACTACTACTTTGCTCAGAAGCGCACGCTAAAGCCCTGATAAAATTCCTGAAGGCAACCCATGTGCCCCAGGAAACCTCTGCAGATCAATTTCAAAATTGCGTGGCTAGCCTGACTGCGGATAATGGATTAGGTTTCTCTGATGCCGACCTAACTCCTAAAGGTAGAAACCACAATGATGCTTTGCACATTTCAGTCGAGTGCCGAGGAACTACTCTCGCACATGTCTTGGTCGACACCGGTTCGTCGCTGAATGTATTGCCTAAGAAGGCCTTGGACCGACTAGATTGTGAAGGGTTTGAGTTGAAACCGAGTGATATTGTCGTCAGAGCTTTCGATGGTTCGAAGAGAATGGTCCATGGGGAGGTTGAAATTCCCGTCAAGATAGGCACTGAGGTGTTTAAATCTACTTTCTATGTGATGGACATCCGTCCGTCATACTCTTGCTTGTTGGGTAGGCCTTGGATACACCATGATGGGGCAGTCACCTCCTCCTTACATCAGATGTTGAAGTATCCTGTCAAGGGAAAGATCATTACTGTCCATGGTGAAGAGGAGTACATGATTAGCCACTTGAACTCTTTCCGATATGTGGAGGTTGAAGGGGAGTTCATTGAGACGCCTTTTCAGCATTTCGAAGAAGTCCTTCCTGAAATAGCAGTAGCAAAGTTGGCAGCTGAGACACCGAGGCAGATGGCCAGGATGGCATCTCTGGAGGACGCAAGGGCCGCAATAAAGGAAGGGAAGAATTCAGCATGGGGGAAGTTGCCTGATATTCCACATAAGACAGACAAATTTGGACTAGGGTTCACTATCGCAGGCCAGAAAGCTATGCGCCGTTCGAAGATTGAAAGAGCGCCAGTCAAAATTTCTTCCTACGGAATCAACGCCTTGGAGGGTGAAGACAAAGAGAGCAACATCGAAGAGTGGATTTACCCAACTGTCAAAGGAGGATTGAGCAACTGGGAGGCAAAAGACTTTGTCCCCATCACTTTTATTCATCAGTAATTTATCTGTTAAACATTTCCTATTTGGTCTGTAATATCTATTTTCAAACAATCCGTACACTATCTTTTCACCTCATGCCTTGCCCGGGGCATGTAGGTCCATTTGTAAGGGTTTTGATTATTTTTCATATCCATATGCCATGTTTAATGATTCATTGGACGTTTTTCATTTGATAAACTGCTTATGTTCATTTTCTTTCCTTTTGCATTTTTTGTTTAAGGATGGCTATCCCTTACACACACCCACACTCACAAATGCAGGTACCCATCCACTCCGGATTCCATGGGTGACTATTCTGCTATATCCTTCAATAACTCTGAAGATCTGGTCAATCAAGCCGAGTATGAAGATGACGAAGGTTGTGAGGTACCAAGGGAGCTAGCCAGACTTCTACAGCAAGAGGAAAGGGCCATCTTGCCGCACGAAGAGTCATTGGAAACTGTCAACTTAGGGACCGAGGAAGACCGGAAGGAGGTGCAAGTGGGTGCCAATCTGGAAGCAAGTGTCAAGGAACGCCTGATACAGTTGTTGAATGAGTATGTTGAAATCTTCGCTTGGTCTTATGAAGACATGCCGGGTTTAGACACAGACATCGTGGTTCATCATCTCCCCACAAGAGAGGACTGTCCACCAATCAAGCAAAAAGTCCGCCGAATGAGGCCTGACATGTCTGAAAAGATCAAGGCAGAAGTGATGAAGCAATTCGACGCTGGCTTTCTGGCTGTTACGTCCTATCCTCAATGGGTCGCTAACATCGTGTCAGTACCTAAGAAAGATGGAAAAGTCAGGATGTGTGTGGACTACCGGGATTTGAATAGGGCCAGCCCCAAAGATGATTTTCCACTTCCACACATTGACATTTTGATCGACAATACAGCTCAACACAAAGTGTTTTCCTTCATGGATGGATTCTCGGGCTACAATCAAATCAAGATGGCCCCCGAGGATATGGAGAAAACAACTTTTGTCACATAATGGGGCACTTTCTGTTACAAGGTGATGCCGTTCGGGCTGAAGAACGCAGGGGCAACTTATCAACGCGCCATGGTAGCTTTATTTCATGATATGATACATCATGAGATCGAAGTTTATGTAGACGATATGATAGCTCGGTCACAAACAAAGGAAGAGCACCTTGAACATCTAGAAAAGCTGTTTGCCAGGTTGAAAGAATACAAACTCAGGCTGAATCCAAGTAAGTGCACTTTTGGAGTTAGGTCTGGTAAACTTCTAGGATTTATTGTAAGCAACAAAGGCATTGAAGTCGATCCCGCAAAAGTGAAAGCAATACAAGAGATGCCTGCTCCTCGTACTGAAAAGGAGGTTAGAGGATTCTTGGGGCGCTTGAACTATATTGCCAAATTCATCTCTCATCTGACTTCTACCTGTGAGCCAATTTTCAAACTCTTGAAGAAAGATCAGGTAGTCGAGTGGAACGACGATTGCCAAACTGCTTTTGATAAAATCAAGGAGTATTTGCTAGAACCTCCTATTCTGATGCCACCCGTCGAAGGAAGACCATTGATCATGTACCTGACCGTCTTGGATAACTCAATGGGGTGTGTTTTGGGCCAGCATGACGAGTCTGGTCGAAAAGAGCATGCTATTTATTACCTTAGCAAAAAGTTTACCGACTGTGAGACTCGCTACTCACTGCTCGAGAAAACTTGCTGCGCTTTGGTATGGGCTGCTCGCCGACTAAGGCAGTATATGTTTACTCATACTACCTTGTTGATTTCCAAAATGGATCCTATCAAGTATATCTTCGAAAAGCCCGCCTTATCCGGAAGAATAGCCAGATGGAAAATGATCCTAACTGAGTATGACATCCAGTACACCACCCAAAAAGCTATAAAAGGGAGTGTACTAGCTGACCATCTGGCTCATCAAGCTATCGAAGACTATCAACCCATGAGATTTGACTTCCCAGACGAGGACATCATGAATTTGGACAACATTGAAGGTAACGGACCGTATGACGGACCCGAAAAGGGATCCCGATGGACCCTGTACTTTGATGGTGCTTCAAATGCACTTGGAAACGGTATCGGTGCGGTACTCATTTCTCCGGAAGGCTGTCACACACCTTTCACGACCCGACTTTGCTTCAGCTGCACAAACAACATGGCTGAGTATGAAGCTTGCATCTTTGGTCTCAAGGCTGCTATAGACTTGGGGATCAAATCTTTGATCGTATTTGGGGATTCGGCTTTGGTTATCAGTCAAATCAAAGGAGAGTGGGATACCAAGCATCCTAATCTTATCCCATACAAAGAACATGTCCTGAAATTGTTGCCTCATTTCGAGCAAGTTACCTTCGAGCATTTCCCGCGAGAAGAGAATCAGCTAGCAGATGCTCTAGCCACAATGTCCTCCATGTTTAAACTCAACTGGGATGACGAGGCTCCCCAAATCACCATCGAGCGAATGGATGAACCCGCGCATTGTCATGAGATTAATACCGAAGAAGTAGTGGAACAACCCTGGTTCCATGAAATCAAAAGGTATCTCGAGACTAGAGATTATCCCGAAGGAGCTTCCGTAAATGACAAGAAGTTCTTAAGGAAATTTGCTGCTAAGTTCTTCCTGAGCAACAACATCCTTTACAAACGAAGCCATGATTGTGTATTACTCCGATGCATAGACAAAGCTGAAGCAGAGTTGATCATGACTGATATACACAGCGGCACATTTGGCACTCACTTGAGCGGGCATACAATGGCTAAGAAGATCCTAAGGGCAGGCTATTACTGGTCTACCATGGAAGCTGACTGCCATCAACATTCCCGTACTTGCCATAAATCTCAAGTCTACGCTGACAAAGTTCATATCCCTCCGGTTCCTCTCAATGTTCTGACTTCCCCGTGGCCCTTTGCAATGTGGGGCATTGACATGATTGGAGAGATCAAGCCCACGGCTTCCAATGGACATCGCTTCATCCTGGTTGCCATTGAGTATTTCACTAAATGGGTCGAAGCAGCTTCCTTCACCTCTGTTACTAAAAATGTGGTTGCCCGCTTTATCAAGCAAAATCTCATATGTCGATATGGTGTTCCAGACAGGATCATCACAGACAACGGTACAAATCTAAATAACACAATGATCACCACATTGTGCGAACAGTTCAAGATTTATCATCACAATTCATCTCCCTATCGGCCGAAGATGAACGGTGCTGTTGAAGTTGCGAACAAGAACATTAAAAAGATCATTCAGAAAATGACAGTCACTTACAAAGACTGGCATGAGATGTTACTGTTTGCTCTACATGGATACCGTACGACGGCACGTACTTCAACCGGGGCAACCCCATTTTCTTTGGTATATGGCATGGAAGCTGTCCTGCCTATGGAAGTTTAGATTCCTTCTCTAAGGATTATGAAGGATACAGGTTTGAATGAAGATGATTGGATGCAGACCCGACTTGATCAACTCAATCTGATCGACGAGAAGCGACTCGCTGCTATATGCCATGGTCAGACGTATCAAAAACGGATGATCAAGGCCTTCAATAAGAAAGTCAGACGTCAGGTGTATCAAGTCGGAGATCTCGTAATCAAGCGGATTATCTTGCCGCAAAGTGATCCCAGGGGCAAATGGACTCCTACATATGAAGGACCATTTGTGATCAAGAGCATATTTTCTGGTGGTGCAATGATTCTGACCACCATGGACGGCGACGATTTGCCGCACCCTGCGAATGCAGACATAGTCAAAAGATACTACGCATAAAATAACCCGACAAGTCGAAAACCCGAAAGGGCGGCTTGGGCAAAAATGGGCATCCCGGTGAACCGAAAACCCGAAAGGGCGGTTCAGGCAAAAGTTAGGGATAAAAATAAAAAAAATATGTACACCCGGCAAGTCGAAAACCCGAAAGGGCGGCTTGGGCAAAAAGGGGTTTCCTGATGGATCGAAAACCCGAAAGGGAGATTCAGGCAAAAGTTAGGGAATTAAAGCGTATGACTATGTCTCGTCGGATCACTTCAAAGACAATCTCTTCATCAACCGGTTCCAGGCTTCTGATCAATCCAGTCATCGGCAAACGAAGCATTGAATGGACAGATATTCAGAGTTGTGAAAGCTATAGCGGAATGGAATCCCATGGAATTATTTCACATAGCCATCTTTATTTTGTATAAATTTTTCAAATATTTACGACAAAATCCTTTTACTAGGATGATTGTCTCCTTTGTACAAATATACTCAGAGAAAGTTAATACAAATACTTTTCCAGAAATTTGTGTCATTTCCTTTCACTTCTTCTCTTACACTATTTGTTTTATTTTGAGAAACGTCCAATGTTTTGTTAAATAGGCATATGCATTTGAACATAATCATTTCCTTACGAATCAAGAAAGAGGATTACTGATAGGTTGAAGGCACAGTTGGATATCTTGATACCCTTCAAAGGAAACCCCCAGGAGATTTGGAATCCATATCCCCCAGCCAGTCTTGAGGCTTATCCCCAGTAGATTCTGGAAGCTTATCCCCTGTAGAGTACGGACGTCTCTCCCGAGTTGTATTCAAAGTTATTCCTCACAAGGGCTTATAACTGGGTTATCCTCAGCTTATTGCCACGGAAGATCGCACTCGCCAAATTTATTCCTATTCCCAGCGGAGTTCATCAAAGTTCCCCAACATAACTTATCAATACGATCCCCAGAGGAGTTTATCTTTGTTACCCTCAGCCAGAGAATCCTCCAGAATTCATTTCCCCTCAGAATTTAAGTTTCAGTATCCCCAGCCGAGCTAAAACTTCAAATTATCAATCCCCAGCGGAGCCAGACTAGTGAACCTTCTCCCCACAGAATTTTGAGAGGGAAAATCTTGAGTTCCCCAGTGAAGTCTCCAGAGATACTTCCCACCAAGCTGAAGATTCTCAGTCTTACCTCCCCAGCATGAGTCTATTAGACTGGAACTCCCCAGTAGAAGACATCAGGAATTCCCCGGAAGATTGGTATACAACCCAAGCTCCTTATTCTCCAGCAACAACCAGGAATTATTCTTCCCAGCAGCAGTCAAGATACTTTTATTTTCAGCCATCCCGGATTCATCTATCCTTCGCAAGACAGCTCTCCAGCTTACATGCGCATCCATTTACATTCATATCATATAACATACATTGTATCATGCATCATGACATTACATATAACTAACTCTTTACCTTTTCAGGTAAGATCAGTAGACAAACTAAAATCATTATCTTCCAAGATTCTTTCCAGGAATAGTTCAGATGTGACCCAGACACGGCAACATTCTAATGCTTATTCCAGATTTATCCAGATGCAGTTTTACACGAGCTCATCATCAGGGAACCCTACACCGGTTCTTCCTCCAAATTCAAGATTTCTGAAAACAGTTCACGGGTTCTCCAAGTAACGGATGTTAACCTATCGCTTGTTCAGATTCTTCTCCAGACTTCTGAAAACAGTTTATGGATTCTTCCCAACAACGGATGTTAATCTATCAACTTGTTCAGATGCAACTTTTGAAAACAGTTTACGGACGCTTCCCAACAACGGATGCTGCTCTATTGCTTATTCAACTCCAAGATTTCTGAAAATAGTTCACGGGTTCTCCAAGTAACGGATTTTAACCTATCACTTGTTCAGTTTCTTCTCAAGACTTCTGAAAACAGTTTATGGATTCTTCCCAACAACGAATGTTAATCTATCAACTTGTTCAGATGCAACTTTTGAAAACAGTTTACGGACGCTTCCCAATAACGGATGCTGCTCTATTGCTTATTCAACTCCAAGATTTCTGAAAACAGTTCACGGGTTCTCCAAGTAACGGATGTTAACCTATCACTTGTTCAGTTTCTTCTCAAGACTTCTGAAAACAGTTTATGGATTCTTCCCAACAACGGATGTTAATCTATCACTTGTTCAGATGCAACTTTTGAAAACAGTTTACGGATTCCTCCCAACAACGGATGTCAATCTATTGCTTATTCAGACCCCCAGTTCAGAGATGGTCCCAAGCATGGACACCTTCCTGATACTCATTCCAGATGGCATCTTTAAGCCCATCCCCGACAAATTTCTGTCACTCTTCCAGATGGCATCGTTAATCCCATCTCCAAATGGCATCTCTAATCCCATTCCCGCATCCATTGCTTTGACGAGTGCAAATTTCCGGGCACTCTAGTGTCCAATCTCCTTTTACCCTCGAGTCACGAAAGGCAAACTTGCCAATCTAACTCTTCGGATTCAAGAAGATTGAACAGGGGAAACTGTTGTACCCCAAAATTTTCCCTCCCATTTCTCATTGATTTCTCATCACAAAGCCCTTGGAGATCAAGATCCAGTTAGGGTTTCATCTGCTCAAGACTTCTCATTGCACTGTTGACCCAAATTAGGGTTTGTGTTTGCACAAAGATGTTTTGACCTAAAATGCCTAAGATGACTTTCATGCTTCATATTGGACTCCCAAGTGTATCCATATCAAGTTTCAAGTCTTGATTCCAAGTTTTGCCCAATCAATTGGACAGTTGACCTAGAAATCAGCTGTATTGGGGAAAAAGTCAACTGTGGCCAATTGACAGTAAAACCTCATGAAAATTGACCCACATCAACATCATGAACTCACATGGACCATTTGATCAAGTTTGGATCACAATTCCACAAGAAATTTGATCAGATCACCAAAAGGGCAAAATGGTCATTTTTAGGGTTTTGACTGCACAAAGGCAATTTTTGACTGTTTGACCTAACCAATGGTAAACCAAGCTCACATATGGACTCAAGGACCCCATGGAATTGTCTTGACATGCTCAACAAGTTCAAAAGATCCCAAGTACACAAGATTGACAGTTGAATTTCCTAGTCAATTGATCAATTTTGACTGTATACTGAAAAGTCAAACTTTGACTTTTTGGTCAAAATCAAGAGTCAAGATTCATTTTTCATCAAAACATGCCAAATCATGAAACTTGTTCACCAAGAAATCAAAAATTGCAAATTAGGGTTTGAAATGAGAATTTTTCATAACTTAGAATTTTTCTAAGTTATGAAAAACCCTAATTTTTTCCCAACTTTGCCCCACTTTCTCACCAAGATTTATTTGGATTCAAGCAAAAGTCAAAACATTAAAGTTGTAGCCTATTGCATAATCTACAACTTTGGTCACAAAGTTTTCCCCAAAGAAGCTTGTATCTCAAGTTACAATTTTTGGAATAAGGGTACTAAACCATTCTTAACTTAGTGAAAATTTTGACCTTTTTAGGCAAGGTTTTTACCTAACTTCAAGACCATTTTTTATATACTTCCACTTGGAATTTCAATTTGCATTTCAAAGATGGATTGTAGTAAACATTCCAAGCTTTCCAAAATGTCCAAGAACTCATCAAACAACCTCATGACTTAAGAGAATCGAATTTTGCAATATGGCAAAAACTCACTTTTGAATTGGTCAATTTCCATGTTCATAACTTATGCATTTTCAAGTCAGCTTGGTTTATGCTACATTACAGGCCTCTAAACCATCCAACACTCAATAATTTAATGCATACTCATTGTGCTAAAGTGTTGTTCTATGAGTTCAAACATTACATGCAAGTTTAATCCATTTATGGAAAAAGTGAAATAGCCATTTTTGCAAAAGCAAGCTTTATGTCATAATGCAAATCCAAGAAGTACAGATCAAATCCCCTTGGCACAAGTTTAGGGACTAATCACACTGATCAATGCCAAGGTTTTGCAGCATGTTTAGGGGGCCTCTACCTGTCTAAACATCAACTTGGTTTTTGTTTGCTTAAAGGGTAAGAAAGAGGGCATAACAAGAGAGAACTTTCATCTCAGCACAAGCAAGCCTAAGCAAAGTTATCAAACATATCCTAAACATCAAACACAAGCTAGAACACGAGCCAACCATCCCCAACACCCTCTCATTCCCAGAATCACCTTCAAACTGCCCAAACAGAGTAACCTCTGCAGTTTGAGTGCCATCTCTCATTCCTTTCATGCTTTCTTGCTCAAAGCTCATCAAACACATTCCCTAGCATCACTTGAAGCTAACCAAAGCATAAAACACGACCTGTAACTCCTCTAAGCAGTTCCACCATTTTCACTTTCTAGTTTTGCAGTTGAAGGTCCATAGCTCGATTCAAGGTGTTTTAAAGCAAAGTAAGCATTGGAATAGCATCACCACACTTCAGGCAAGCTGTACAGATCATCATCTTGCCCTGAAAGCTCCCCCATTGCCAGATAGAACTTCAACTGAACAGGTAACTTCTTGAACTTCTAACTCTTAGTGTAGGCATCATTAGCTCTAAGTTTGTGAATAAGAAGTGTTCTACTCATGCCCCTAAATCTGTACATGCTTTTACTTTTCATTTATTTTGCCTGAGCTATGAGAATTTAAGGTCTGAATATGGAAGAAAAGTTAGGTCAAGATTTGGGAATGTTAAAATTCTCTCTCATTTCTGAGAGTTAGGATGAGTTCTTTACATATTTAGAATCGTGATTCAATGCTTAACATTTCTTATGTTGAAAGTTTGTGCAAAAGATCAAAGAATCCAGATGTTTGAATGGATGTTCAGGCGCGCGTTTTTGGACATTTTTCTGTCCAGAGGTTGAAGAAGAAGCCACATGGGCTGGGCCTGCTTTGTCTTTTCTTTTCACACCATATTTTTGATTTCATACCCCCTGAGCCCATTTTGTTTATTTGCATGATTTTTTGACTTTTCTTTTTTTATCCTGACTTATTTATTTTTGCTAATAATATTAAAAACATAAAAAATATTTTTTACACCATTTTTATATTTTTAGGCATTTATTTAGTTATATTGCTATTTGTATGTAAATAAGTACAAACATATATTATTTAGAATAAATAGGAAAAAATAATGTAAACACCATTTTATTTTCATTTTTTATTTTTTTTTATCTTCTTAAAATATTTTATATAAAATATACTTTTTTTTATAAATATTAAATATTATTATTTTTGTATATATAATATTTATTTAGTAAATAATAAAGATATTTATATATATTAGTACATTTAGGTAAATAATACAAAAAATATATACATTTTTATTTTATTAATATTTAACATGAAAAATACTTTTTTATGAATATACTTCATTTTTTATTTTATTTTGTATATATTTATTAATTATTGTACACATTAAATAAATAATGCCCTTTATTTAAGAAATTAGGGTTTTACCCTTAAAACACAAAAAACTCCAAAAATAGTACTTTTTTTATTTTTGTTTATTGGACATAAAAAATACCTTTTTTTTACATACATATAAAAACCCTTTTTGCATTTTGCATCTTTATTTTATTTTCCATTTAATTTATGCAATTAATCATCTTGTAAATATTCCAAAATTGATGTAATAGCTAGGTTTAAATTCCTTGTCTAAATATCCCCCCATTTGAACATTTGTACCCCCCTTCCCATATTGTATTGTAATAGTGTAGGAATTTTACTTTTCGCACTTTAACGCTTTCTAAATATAACATGCTAGAATTAGGGTTTGTATGCAAATAAAACGAACAAAAAAATAGTTTGACCTAATTTCAAGATAAACAAGCATGAAAATGGACAACACATATCACACTTGCACCCCTAGGGTATTCCACTTGTTGCCTCCAAATAAATGGGCCTTCAAATGATCATAGTCCCTCGATGACGCTTTCGAAAAGTTGCCTAAAATGATCAAGTCCCTTTCAAAGAAAAATTGCCCAAAGATGCTTAGCACTATTGCAATCATGGTCTAAACGATGACCCGCGTCCGTCCCTTTCACCTCCTAACACAAGATTGTCCACCAAATGCAATGGTGGAACAAAATTGTTAAAAGGGTTAAAACATAACAAAAAGCTTTGAGAACTTTAGGGTAGATAGCTCTTAAGTACTTGTCAATTTGCAAAAGAAAACACTTGCCTATTTTCAAACCACACTTCACAAACACTTTCAAAACAAACTTTCAAAAAACCTTGAAACATCTTTTCAAAAAGACAAACACCTTTTGTAAAACATTTGAGTAAAGAATTGTTACAAGGGTAGCCTAGACAAGGCATCTTTTTCAAAATATTTTTCAAAAAGCCACACACAAAGCACCATTTCAAACAATTGAAAACCAAGGCAAGTTGATCTAAGCAAGTACCTAAGAGCCCATGGATAACCATGGATAGAAAGGGTGCTAATACCTTCCCTTTCTATAATCTACTCCCCGAACCCAAGAAAAATCTCAAAGGTTTTTGCTGTGCTTTTTAAACCTTTCCTTAGGATAAAATAAAAAGTCGGTGGCGACTCTTGCTCAACCGAAACATTTGCGAAAACAAACGCAAAACCATAGTCAGTTCTCCCACCGTATCACAGAGGCCCCACCAAAGTACATGGTCCATCGGGATCCTTGTTCAGGTCCGTCATATGGTCTGATCTCTTCAATGTTGTCCAATGTCATGATGTCTTCTTCAGGGAAGTCAAACTTCATTGATTGGTAATCTTCTACAGCTTGATGAGCCAGATGATCAGCTAGCACACTGCCCTTTATAGCTTTTTGGGTCGTGTACTGTATGTCGTATTCTGTAAGGATCATCTTCCATCTAGCTATCCTCCCAGACAAAGCAGGCTTCTCAAAGATGTACTTTATCAGATCCATCTTAGATATCAGCAAAGTGGTATGAGTCAACATATACTGCCTTAGCCGGCGAGCAGCCCATACCAAAGCGCAACAAGTTTTCTCGAGCAGTGAATATCTGGTTTCACAGTCGGTAAACTTTTTGCTAAGGTAATAAATGGCATGCTCTTTTCGGCCAGACTCGTCATGCTGCCCCAGTAAGCACCCCATTGAATTCTCTAAGACGGTCAGATACATGATTAGTGGTCTTCCCTCGACGGGTGGCATCATGACAGGAGGTTCAAGCAAATACTCCTTGATTTTATCGAAAGCAATCTGACATTCATTGTTCCATCTGACTACCTGATCTTTCTTCAACAGCTTGAAGATTGGTTCACAAGTAGACGTTAGGTGAGAAATGAACCTGGCAATGTAGTTTAGGTGTCCCAAAAAACCTCTGACTTCCTTCTCAGTGCGAGGAGCAGGAATTTCTTGTATAGCTTTGACTTTGGCAGGATCAACCTCGATGCCTTTGTTGCTGACAATGAAACTAAGAGTTTACCGGACCGGACTCCGAATGTACACTTGTTTGGGTTCAATCGTAGTTTGTACTCCTTTAATCTGGCAAACAACTTTTGCAGGTGACCAAGGTGTTCTTCTTCAGTTCGTGATCGGGCTATTATGTCATCTACGTAGACCTTTATCTCATGATGTATCATATCATGAAAAAAAGCTACCATGGCGCGTTGATAGGTTTCCCCGACATTCTTCAGTCCGAATGGAATCACTTTGTAGAAGAACGTACCCCATTGTGTGACAAAAGTAGTTTTCTCCATGTCCTCAGGTGCCATTTTGATCTGGTTATATCCTGAGAATCCGTCCATGAAAGAAAATACTTTGTGTTGGGCTGTATTGTCGACCAGGATGTCGATGTGTGGAAGTGAAAAATCATCTTTAGGGCTGGCCCTGTTTAAATCTATATAATCTACGCACATTCTCACTTTTCCGTCCTTTTTAGGCACGGGAACAATGTTGGCCACCCATTGAGGATAGGAAGCAACAACCAGAAATCTAGCATTGAACTGCTTCATAACTTCTGTTTTGATCTTCTCTGTCATGTCAGGTCTCATGCGGCAGACCTTTTGTTTCACTGGTGGACAGTCTTCTCTTGTGGGGAGATGGTGTACCACAATGTCTGTATCGAGTCCCGACATGTCTTCGTATGACCAGGCGAAGATCTCAACATAATCATGCAATAGCTGAATTAGGCGCTCCTTGACACTCGGCTCTAGATTAGCACCGATCTTGATTTCCTTTTATCTTCCTCAGTACCCAAGTTGATTGTATCCAACAACTCCTCATGAGGCTGAATTGCTCTTTCTTCTTACTGTAATAATCTGGCCAATTCCCCTGGCACCTCACAATCTTCCTCACCTTCGTATTCGGCTTGGTAGATCAGATCTTCAGAGTCACTGAAGGCTATAGCAGTATCGTTACCCATGGGTTCCGGAATGGAAGGGTACCTGCATTTGTGAGTGTGGGTGTGTGTAAGGGTATAACCATCTTAAAATAATAAAATGTAAAAGAAAAACAATGAGCATAAAAGGTTTATATGTGAAAAAGCGTCCATGATTCACTGAATGACATATGTAGATGAAATAAAAACCCTTACAAATGGACCATTATGCCTCGGGTAAGACACAAGGTTTTTAAAGTACGAATTGTTTGTGAATTATTACAGTCCAACAGAAATGTAAAAGATAGATTATTGAGATATGAAAGTTATCGGAACGAAGTCTCTGGCTTCCTAGTTGTGCAGTCCTCCGCTGATAGTAGGAAATATCCACTCTTCCAAGATTCCATCTTCTTCAATGTCCTCTAGTGCATTAACCCCTTGGTGGCTGATCTTCACAGGTGGCCCTCCGGCACGGGTGCGACGCACAACCTTCTGACCAGTCGAAGTAAATCCCAAGCCAAACTTGTTTGATTTATAAGGAATGTCTGGAAGCTGACCCCAGATTATGCATCCCCCTTCTTCCACTACTGCCCTTGCATCCTTGAGAGATGACATCCGAGGCGGAGGTCTTGTGATCTGAGGAATCGAGGATACCGCCTTGGTTGTCGCTATTTCTTCAGAGACTTCTTCAAAATGTTGGAAAGGGGTCTCTATGAACTCGCCATCTAACTCCACATAACAGAAGGAATTCAGATGACTAATCATATACTCCTCCTCCCCATGGGCAGTTATGATCTTCCCTTGGACAGGGTACTTGAGCATCTGATGCAAGGTGGAGGTGACAACTCCGGCATTGTGGATCCAGGGGCGTCCCAACAGACAGGAATAGGAAGGAAAGATGTCCATCACGTAGAATGTGGAGTTGAAAACCTGAGTTTCCACCTTGATTGGGATGTCCACCTCTCCATGGACCATCCTCTTAGAACCATCAAAAGCTCTGACCACTATGTTACTGGGTTTTAGAGTCAGCCCCTTGCAATCCAACCTATCAAGGACTTTCTTTGGCAAGACGTTTAAAGACGACCCAGTATCAACCAAGACATGAGCTAGGGTTGTTCCTCTGCACTCCACTGAGACATGTAATGCATCGTTTTGTTTTATCCCTCGGGGTGTCAAGTCAGCATCGGAGAAGCCCATGCCATTATCAGCTGTCAAATTGGCCACACAGTCCTGGAACTGGTCAGCAGACGTCTCTTGCGGCACGTGAGCTGTCTTCAGAAATTTGACCAATGCTTTGGCATGTGCTTCAGAGTAGAGCGGCAGAGCTAACATAGAGATCTTGGAAGGGGTATGCCCCAATTGTTCAACCACATCATAATCACTCTTCTTAATGATCCTCGGGATTTCTTCCATCTCCTTCTTGGATGTTTCAAGAATAACTAGTGATTGAGCCTTCGTCAGGACAGGCTCCTCTTGAACATTCTTTCCTTTATTCTCAGTGTGATACGGTGGGAAAGAACTGACTATTTTTTGGAATGTTGGTTTCTGTTTTGCGTTTGTTTTCGCAAAATGTCGCAGTAAGCAAGAGTCGCCATCGTCTTTTATTTTATCCAACAAGGAAAGGTAAAAAGCACAGAAAAATTCCTTTTTTCGATATGTTTCTCGGGTCCGGGGGGTAGATTATAGAAAGGGAAAGTGTTATCACCCTTTCTCTCCGTGGTTATCCACGGGCTCTTAGGTACTTGTTCAAAGTGTTTTCAAAAATTGCTTTTCTTTGTGTTTGTGGGTTTGAAGAAGTTTTTGTTTGAAAGGTGTAAGTGCGGAAAGTTTTTATTTTTGAAAGAGCAAGTATCTAAGAACCATCTACCTACTCGAAAGAGGAATCAATCTGTGCTAATTCCCTTTAGACAGTGCTATCCCACTATGAATGAGTAGGTAGCATCGTCGTTGGAGTTTAAGGGTCAATTCGATTAAGGGACGTGCGGTCACTAAAGCAATGTTAGGACGCCTTAGCGGTAACCCTAATGTCTTAGATCATTTTTCCGAGGCAACCGTTTCGAGGCAACTATGATCTTTGGACAAGCGGGCGACCTCTAAAACTTGCTATACTCAATGACCACGTTCGAAGGCAACCAAGTGAGGTGTACCCTAAGAGTGCGCATGTGCGAATGTGTTGTTTTCGATTTATTATGTCTTTGTACATGTCATTGGTTATCTATGTTGATTTTAGGTTAAACATTCGATCTTGTCATGCATTCCCTATTATCAAACATCTAACAGTTTATAAGTTGCGGAAATTAAATTGCGGAAATTAAACTAACTATTACAAGGCGTCGGGTATTTACATCGCCAAAAGCAACCCTTGAAATTAAAATGCGAAAAATAAATAAAGCGGTAAAAATAGTCCTAATTATCTATTACATTCCAGGAAGCAGATACAATATTGAATAAAAAATGGATCGTGTGCGAGAAATTAAATCGGGCGAGTTCTTAGGGTTTTGACCCTTTGTTTATTAAAGAAAAGATTTTTTGGTTATTTTTTGAATTAAAAATAAATTAAGCTAAGTTAATTATTAAACTAGTAAATTAATTAATTAATTAATGAAAATAATATTTTTTTGGATTTTTTATATTTAAAGAAATAAAAATAAATTAATCAAAGTTAATAAAACCTAATTGTCTAAATTAATTTTAATTATTGCAAAAGATATTAAAGTTATTCCTAATTAAACTAAATTAATTAAATTAATATTATTAACAAAAATAAAATAATGAAAATTAATTTAGTGAACAAAATATATTTTTTGGTTTTAATTTTAATGAGGAAAAAATGTGATTGGTTAGTTAGTAATAAAATAATAAAACAAAACAATCAAATAAAATAAAATAAAAGAAGAATGAGATAGAGAAACTCAGGGGGGGGGGGGGGGGGTCAGGCCCAATTTGGAGGTGAGAGTGGCAATTTTGTGGCCCATTTACACGCAGGCCTGGTGGACTTTTCTGATTCTCTACGTGCCCTTTGACTTGATCCCACCATAGACCTTCATTCTGGACCACCAGATCTGGCCTGGGGCCATCTGGCTAGCATCTGAGTGAGGGAGTATGATATGCTGCCCACCTGAGTTCACACCAAATAACCTGTTGAAAAATAATACAAAGCAATATGGTGGACCTGGGATTCGAACCCAGGTCATGTTGGTACTTGAACGTATGCCTTTGCCACTGAACCAATGCGCTTTTATTGTTAGTGTATTAGAAACTAATAATAATAAAACAAAAACAAATTTATGGATCAGAAAAAAAATAAAAGCGCACTATATTTGAATCAACCAATGGGAGGGAGACACGTCATCATCTTCTTCGTTCACCCTAGTTATTTACCTGCGGATTTACATCTGCAGCTAAATTCGCATATGCATTCTAAATTCTATTCTAGGTCATAAAAATCAAATCCAGGACCATGGTCATGCTCGTCTAGGCTTCCTGAACAAATATATACCATTCTTGGACCTTGATTTCACCTGTACAAGAAATGCCCAAAAATACAAACCAAGAACCCTAGATTCGGCTAGGGGGTTATAGGCCATATAAACGCAATTGGTTAATCCAGAAAGCTTCTAAATTGAACGATAATCATGAATATGCAAAGATTTTGTAAGAAAAATGCAAGAACAAGGACATACGAATTCAACTGAAAGGCATGTTTTCGAGACACTTACAGAGCTCTAGGGCGCATATGGAGACTGGTTTTGGATTGGTTTCGCTTCAAGGATTGTCTAGCAATGGATTAGCATGGAGATTTGCTTATGAATTGGCCTCTATGCACGATTTCAGTTTCAAGCTTTTTGCCAATTTTTCAAGTTTGCTTTTGGTGATTATGCAGCCTCTCCCCTCTGATCTCGTGTCCTCTCACTTGTATATGTATGCAGCATTGTATTAGGTCAACAATTTTGGACTGAATCCTTGTGCATTATGGCTTAGAGATTTGATCCTCCATTGAAAACTTGCTTATTTTGTCCAAAATCCAATATTTTTGCACATGGAATGTATGATACGATTTTGATCATGATAATGATGATGATTAGGTCCTGGAATAGCCAAAAGGAGATCAAATAATCAATGCTTGGATGTTATTTGATTTAAATTGATTAAATATGAAATAATTCATTAAAAAATCAAATTAAATAATAAAATTGACAAATGGTCACAAGGCTGAAGCTAGGACACGTGTGTAGTGTGACAATATCAAATCAAGTGGAAAAGAATGGGCCCATTTGACAAAATTTGAAGTTTTGGGGTTAGTTGACTTTTGGCAATTTTGCAAAAATGCCCAACTTCAACAATGCATAACTTCTTCAATTTTGAACTTTTGGAGGTGTTATTTGACTTTTTAGAAATTTTGAGATGTCCTATAACCAACCCTTTTTGTCTCATCTCATTTTGATATTCCATGCTCAAGTTATAAGCTTTGGCAAAAAAGGTGTTTTTGTTGACTTTCAAAAATGACCTATAATGTACAAATTTGTAACTTCTTGTGAGTGCATTTCTTGATCTTGGGGTATGAATATGGATTGTAGGAAATTGAATCCTCTTCAAAATGAGCTTTGTATGGGTCATTTCTCATAAAGTATGAGAAAGTTATGCTTGGTCAAAGTTGAGTTGACTTTTCCTACAAAACCCTAATTTAGCAACTTTTGAGTCGATGAATTTTGAGCAATCCTTGGATAATCATGATCAAACCTTGATCAAATTATGAAATATACTTCAAAATGATAATGTTGACAAAAAATCTTGAGGTTTGACTGTATTTGGGTCACAGTTGACTTTTGCCCTAGCACAATCGATTTTTGGACCCTTTGAGCAATTGACTGAGTAAACTTCCTCTGCAAGGCTTGAAATTTGACATGGATGAACTTGAAATAATATTAGGACATTGGGGAGAACTTGAGGTAATTTGGATGCAAGGACCTTGATGCAACACAAAACCCTTATTTGAGGTTGACTGCCTTAGGAGACAGCTTGACTGTCCAACTCTTGAGCAATCTTGAGCCACTTGGAGATTTTCCTTGCCATGTTTTGAGAAATATGGGAGGGAAAATTTTGGGGTACAACAGCTTCCCCTGTTCAATTTTCTTAAACCTGAGAATATAGATTGGCTTTCGGGCCTTTCGTGATCCGAAGGTGGAAGATGATTGAACACTAGAGTGCCCAGAAATTTGCACTCGCATGAAGTGTTATCAGTCTGGTGATGTCGGGAATGGGCTTACGGGTTCCATTTGGAGACTGTTGATAGGTGGTCTGAACTTCGACTAGAATAGGAATCAGGGAGATCTTAGGGTCGATCTGACTGAACAAGAGGAGGTCTTGGATTAACTTTGACTGGATCGGCATCAGCAAAATCTTAGGATCGATTTAACTGGACCAGACAAATATCTTCAACTGGAATACGAATCAGGGAGATCTTAGGGTCGATCTTACTAAACCAGAGAAGGTCTTGGATAAACTTTGACTAGATCGGCATCAGAAAAATCTTAGGATCGATTTAACTAGACTAGACAAAAGTCTTGGATTAACTTTGACTGGATCGGCATCAGCAAAATCTTAGGATCGATTTAACTGGACCAGACAAAGTATCTTTAACTGGAATACGAATCAGGGAGATCTTAGGGTCGATCTGACTGAACCAGAGAAGGTCTTGGGTTAACTTTGACTGGATCGGCATCAGAAAAATCTTAGGAGTGATTTAACTGGACCAGACAGAAGTCTTGGAGTATCTTTGACTGGATCGGCATCAGAAAAATCTTAGGATCGATTTAACTGGACCAGACAAATATCTTCAATTGGAATACGAATCAGGGAGATCTTAGGGTCGATCTGACTGAACCAGAGAAGGTCTTGGATTAACTTTTACTAGATCGGCATCAGAAAAATCTTAGGATCAATTTAACTGGACTAGACAAAAGTCTTGGATTAACTTTGACTAGATCGGCATCAGCAAAATCTTAGGATCGATTTAACTGGACCAGACAAAGTATCTTCAACTAGAATACGAATCAAGGAGATCTTAGGGTCGATCTGACTGAACCAGAGAAGGTCTTCGACATGGTTGAGAACTTTAACTGTATCTTTCCTGAAAGGTAAAGGTCAGTCGTATGCAATGCATGATATATATCAAGCAATGATGCTCTCAAAATAAATGATATTGTGTGATATGATGCGTATATGCATATATTATGATGTATGGAAATGTGATGTTTTAGCTGGGGAAAATAAATCCCGGATAGCTGCTGGAGAATAGAGTTGAATTCTTCTCTTCCGCTGGGGATAGTGAATGAAGGTGATTGCGAGAATAAACCTGCAGGAGAAGATAACTTCGTTGAGGAATAAACTGATGAGGAGATTACTCTGTGGGGAAGAGATGTTCTACTGAGGCTTCCACTGATAAACTCTACTGGGGATGGATTACCGTTGCTGGTGATATTGAATCTGTTGGGGGATTGAATTCCTGTTTGTGAAAGGAAAGAACTTCGCTGGGGACGATCTTTCAGTTGCGACTTGCTGGGGATAACCCTTTAGACTCTTGTGGGGATAATCCTTTGAGTTATGTTGGGAATGATCCTTTGGACTTGGCTGGGGAGATTTATTTTTGTACTCCGCTGGGGATAAACTTCCAGAGTCTACTGGGGATGATGCTTCAACTCCGTTGAGGAAGCTTTTTCAGACTGTGCTGGGGAAATATTGACTCCACTGGGGGTATCTTTTATTCTGCTGGGGAATATTCTTATACTCCGTTAGGGAATATTAAGACTGTCGGGGATATCAAGCCTTTTCAGTGCTGATGGTAGATAAACTCTGCTTGGGGAGAGCATTGCTGATTCGTTCATAGTTGCAAGTCTCAGCTGAGGGAGAGCTACCATTACTGTCTTACTCCGCAGGGAGTGAAGGCATCTTAGTCATATTTTTTAGCTGAATTTACCTTGTACCAGGTGGACAGAGCAACTATACAACTTGGACACTTCTTATTTCCCCTGTTTCTAATATTACCCGTAATCATGTTTTGTTTTGCATGTAAATATTTATGAGCAGCAATTAATGTCAAGTGCAAATATAAAAAATGAACATTGGATGTTCTTTGCAAAATAAAACAGATAAAGAAGAAACAGTTTGAAATTTGTCTGAAAATGAATTATATTGATTTTGAAGTTTGGCCTGTAAATAGACGCTTTTGTACAAGAGGCTGACATCCTAGTAGGAGAACGCCGCCGAATAATAGAATTTACATAATTTGTGAAAAGAAAACAAAACAGCTATGTGAATGATCCCACTGGGTTCCATCTCTGCTATTGCCTTTATGTCCTCGAGCATCTCATCACTATGCTACTGGTTGAAGGTAGATCAGATTGATTAGTGTCGTCCGAGCTTAATAGTTGATACTGAAGTCTGGATGCAAGGTGATCCAACGAGACATAGTGTTAGGCTTTGATCCCTAATTTTTGCCTAGACCGCCCTTTCAGGTTTTCAGTCTACCGGGATACCCTTTTTTGCCCAAGTCGCCTTTTCAGGTTTTCGACTTGCCGGGTGTACATATTTTTTCCATTTTCATCCCTTATTTTTGCCTATGCCAGTCAACCTAGCGGGTCTTTGATTATGCGTAGTATCTTTTCACTATGTCTGCATTGACGGGGTAAGGAAGGTCGTCACCATCCATGGTGGTTAGAATCATAACTCTTCCCGAGAAAATGTTCTTAACCACAAATGGCCCTTCATAAGTAGGGGTCCATTTGCCCCTGGGATCACCTTGAGGTAGTATGATGCGCTTGATAACCAGGTCCCCAACTTGATACTCTTGTCGTCTAACTTTCTTGTTAAATGCCTTGATCATTCGCTTTTAATACGTCTGACCATGACAAATAGCAGTAAGTCTTTTTTCGTCGATTAGGTTCAGCTGATCAAGCCGGGTCTGAATCCATTCATCTTCACTCAAACCTGCATCCTTCATGATTCGGAGAAAGGGTATCTGAACTTCGATGGGCAAGACAACCTCCATGCCATATACCAAGGAGTAGGGTGTTGCCCCTGTTGACGTCCGTGCTGAGGTACGGTACCCATGAAGAGCAAATGGTAGCATCTCGTGCCAGTCTTTGTATGTCACTGTCATCTTCTGCACAATCTTCTTAATGTTCTTATTAGCCGCTTCAACAACCCCATTAATCTTTGGCCGGTAGGGAGAAGAGTTGTGATGTTGTATCTTGAACTGCTCGCAGATCTCAGGGATCATCTTGTTGTTGAGATTGGTACCATTGTCCGTAATGATCCTCTCTGGTACACCGTACCGACAGATCAGATTATGCCGAATGAACCGTGCCACGATGTTCTTGGTTACAGTAGCAAAGGAAGCTGCTTAAACCCACTTCATAAAGTAATCAATTGCTACCAGGATGAAACGATGCCCGTTAGATGCCGTAGGTCTGATCTTGCCGATCATATCAATGCCCCACATTTCAAAAGGCCAAGGAGCTGTCAAGACGTTCAGGGGTACAGGAGGTATGTGCACCTTATCAGCATAGGCTTGGCACTTGTGACATGTTCGAGAATGCTGATAATAGTCGGCTTCCATAGTGGACCAATAGTATCCTACCCGAAGGATTTTCTTTGCCATGGTGTGTCGACTGGAATGAGTTCCGAAAGTACTTTCATGTAATTCTGCCATGATCCTTTCTGCTTCATTCTTATCCACACAACGCAGTAAGGTCGAATCATGATTACGCTTGTAAAGGATACCATTGCTAATGAAGAACTTCGTCGCGAACCTCCTCAGAAACTTCTTGTCATTAACAGATGCAGCCCCGGGGTATTCCTGAGCTTCAAGATACCTCTTCAACTCATGAAACCAGGGCTTTTCTGTTACCTCTTCAGTCTCAATATCACAGCAATGCGCAGGTTCGTCCAATCTTTCAATGATGATCCGGGGAGCTTCGTTGTCCCAATTGACTTTGAACATAGAAGACACCATAGCTAGTGCGTCCGCCAACTGATTCTCCTCTCTAGGGAAGTGTTCAAAGGTTATCTCTTCGAAATGAGGAAGCAACGTCAATACATACTCCTTGTAAGGAATAAGATTTGGGTGTTTCATATCCCACTCGCCTTTGATCTGACTGATCACGAGAGCGGAATCTCCGAAGACACTCAGAAACTTAATCCTTAGGTCAATTGCTGCTCGAAGACCCATAATGCATGCTTCATACTCCGCCATATTGTTGATGTAGTTGAAACATAGCCAGGCGGTGAACGGAGTATGAGAGCCTTTAGGAGATATGATCACAGCGCCAATGCCATTTCCCAAAGCATTTGAAGCTCCATCAAAGTACATAGACCATCGGGATCCTTCCTCAGGTCCTTCATCCGGTCCAGGTGTCTCACAATCAGTTACCAACATGATATTCTCGTCTAAAAATTCAAAGTTCATTGACTGGTAATCATCTACTTCCTGATGTGCCAAATGGTCTGCCAACACACTTCCCTTGATTGCTTTTTGGGTCGTGTATTAAATGTCATACTCAGTCAAGATCATTTGCCATCTTGCTATTCTTCCGGACAAGGCAGGCTTTTCGAAGATATACTTGATTGGATCCATCTTTGATATCAATAGAGTAGTGTGAGTCAGCATATACTATCTCAGCCAGCGAGAAGCCCATGCCAAAGCACAACAAGTTTTCTCGAGCAGTGAGTATCGAGTCTCACAGTCGGTAAACTTTTTGCTAAGGTAATAAATAACATGCTCTTTTCGGCCAGACTCGTCATGCTGACCCAGCACACACCCCATTGAGTTGTCGAGTAATGTCAAGTATAAGATCAGAGGTCTCCCTTCAACTCGGTGGCATCAGAATAGGTGGCTCTTGGAGATACTCTTTGATCCTTTCGAAAGCAGCCTGGCATTCATCGTTCCAACGTACTGCTCGATCTTTCTTCAGCAGCTTGAAGATTGGCTCGCAAGTAGCAGTTAGGTGCGAGATGAATCGGGCAATGTAGTTTAGTCGTCCCAGGAAGCCTCTGACTTCTTTCTCTGTTCTGGGAGCTGGCATTTCCTGTATAGCTTTCACTTTTGCAGGTTCCACTTGAATACATTTATCGCTTACGACGAAACCTAGTAGTTTACCAGATCTCACCCCGAAGGTGCACTTGTTTGGGTTCAACCTCAGCTTGTACAACTTCAACCTGTCAAACAGCTTCTGAAGGTGGTCCAGATGTTCTTCCTCAGTTTGGGACCTTGAAATCATGTCGTCAACGTACACCTCAATCTCATGGTGGATCATGTCATGAAACAAAGCAACCATGGCACGCTGGTACGTTGCCCCAGCATTCTTCAATCCAAAGGGCATGACCTTGTAGCAAAAAGTACCCTACTGAGTAACAAAGGTTGTCTTCTCCATGTCTTCAGGAGCCATTTTAATCTGATTATAACCGGAGAAACCATCCATGAAGGAGAATACCTTGTGCTGAGCGGTGTTTTCAACCAGAACATCGATATGAGGTAGAGGAAAATCATCTTTGGGGCTCGCCCTGTTCAGATCCCTGTAATCGACACACATTCAAATATTACCATCCTTTTTTGGTACAGGAACCACATTGGCAACCCACTGCGGGTAAAAAGTAACTACTAGAAAACCGGCGTCAAACTGTTTCATAACTTCAGCCTTGATTTTCTCAGACATCTCTGGGCGCATTCGGCGGACTTTCTGTTTCACTGGAGGACAGTCTTCCTTGGTAGGCAGGCGATGAACCACAATATCAGTATCCAAACCAGGCATATCTTCGTAAGACCAAGCAAAGATCTCAACATAGTCACGCAGCATCTGAATCAACCGTTGCTTCACACTAAGCTCTATATTTGCACCGATCTTAACTTCCTTCTTATCCTCTTCTGTACCCAGATTCACTGATTCCACCGGTTCTTCGTGCGGATTAATAACCCTCTCTTCCTGGAGTAGCAGTCTTGCAAGCTCACCAGGCACTTCGCAATCATCTTCACCTTCGTCTTCGGCTAAGTTGATCGGATTTTCGAAGTCATAACTGGCAGTAGCAGAGTCGTTACCAGTGAGACCCAGAGTGGATGTAGACCTGTATATGTGAGTGCGTGTAAAATAGTTGTTTTGAAATATATAATAAAAGAAAAATAAGGAGCGCAAAATTTGAAATGCAAGAAAACGTCCAATGCTTTTATTAGTGATATATGAAAATGCCACACATAAAGCCCTCACAAATGAAGCCACAGTGCCCCGGGTAAGACACCGGGCCATAAAGTTTAAAATATTGTTTGTTACAAATTCAAAACAAAAAGTTTCATTACTGGGTAACAAAAGTAATAAGGATGAAGTCCTTTGCTGTCCAGTTGCTTGGTCCATCGTTGGCAGTTGGGTAGATCCATCCGTCAATGTCAAACTCTTCATCATCGTCGTCCCCGATAGCATTCACCCCTGCATCTTGTTTAGGCTTTTCTGGTGCTCCAAATTCGATCTCTTTTGCATCAATCAAATCCTGTACCTTGTTCTTCAAAGCCCAACAATCATCTGTATTATGCCTCGGGCTATCAGAGTGAAAAGCACATCAGGCATTAGGGTTGTACTTTGGTGATGTTATATTTGGATTCTTCGGGGCTTCCCTTGGAATCACCAGATTAGTTTTCAACAACTGCGGCAGAATCTGAGACAAAGTCATGTTGAGACCGGTGAATTTCCTTCGAGGTTTCTCGTCCTTTTGTTGATTATTGTGATGAGGAGCACCAGCAGGTCTTGAAATAACAACCGCATTAACAGCTTGGTGGTGTTCAAGTCTACGCTATCTTTTCGAACTGTAGACATCACTAGACTCTTTCTTAAAAGGCTTCTTCTCGACACTCGATGAAGCACCCTTTTGTATCTTACCAGCCTTAATACCAGCCTCAATCCTTTCACCGGTCATGATTAGCTCTGTAAACCCAGACGAAGAGCTTCCGATCAGATGGTTGAAAAATGGACCAGACAAGGTCCCCAGAATCATATCCACAAGCTCCCGATCAGCCAAGGGTGGTTGTACTCTTCCGGTGAGGTCCCTCCACTTCTGAGCATAATCTTTGAAACCTTCGCACGTTCCCATTGACATACCCTGGAGCTGGGTACGCGTGGGAGCGAGGTCGGAATTGTATTGGTACTGCCTATAAAAAGCAGTAGCCAAATCCTCCCAACTGCGGATACTGGCTCCATCCAACTGGTAAAACCATTCAAGCTGAGTCCCTGAGAGACTGTCTTGAAAGAAGTGGATCCATAGGTTCTTATCAGCGGTGTACGACTGAATCTTCCTTACATATGATCGGAGGTGCAGCTTCGGACAAGAAACTCCGTCATACTTAGCAAAGGCTGGTGCTTTGAATTTATGGGGAATCACCACCCCAGATGATAGACCCAAATCACCAAAGTCCAGACCAGGCACTTTCTGAACCTCCATCGCACTCAACCGGTCTTCCAGTTGCTTGTATCTATCCTTGGTCGGAGGATACTGGTCTTCGTCGAAGTCCGTCTCATTGTCTGAGACCACAGGGCTAGGAGCCCTCCTTTCTTCCTGACTATCTTTCCCTCCAGATGAGGTGGTCAAATCAACTTCATCCCGTAGCCTGTTTCCAAACCTGTGACCTGTGTTAAACAAGACTATCCTCTTATTCTTCTTCTTCTCTTTCAGAATCAGAGTCTTCAGATCTTGCTGACCCTTAGCCAGATTCATGAACAACTCTTGGAATTGGGCATTCTAGGTCTGTAGGGCCTTGATTGCTTTCTCAGTTGATGGTTCAGCAGACATGATGAGTGCTGAAATAAACAGCGAAGAAGATAAGAGACCTGTAATGGGTACCTGTTTATGAAGTGCATGGGATGAAATGTGTATGATATGATTTCAAAGACAATAGAGAGATTCAAATTTGTAAACCAGAAAGGAAACACACTTTATTAGATAAACTTTGAAATTCAAATTGTTCAACAAATTGCCCTTAGGGCGTTACAAGAAAGGAAATGCTGAAAAGTAAATAAAAACTAGAAAGGAAATCATCAAAGGACAATCAATGCTCCCATGGTCTCTTCTTGTCGGTGCGGACATAGTCATTGAGAATCCGCTCGTTCTCCAACTGCCTAGTCAACTTATGGATCTTCTGCTCTTGCTCGTTAAACCTTTCTCGGTAAGAATCCCGTTCTTCTCTCAGTTGCATCCAAGACCTTTTCAGTGCCCCAATGTCAGTGGGCATATGAGGATGGAGGATGGTCGGAAGAACCCCTTCTTCATTAGCAACTTCAACAATGATAGGCAGGACGGCTTCATACGGCATACCCAGCTTTTGGGCACGGATACGGATCCATCTGAGATATGGCTCCATCAGAAGTGAAGTCTTAGGGTCCCAACTCATGTGGATCAAATCTGTGAACTCTATCCCAAGCCCTTATGAATCTGCGGCGTTGCTCGTCGCTATCCTTCTGAAAATCAAAGATGATACTAGGCATTAATAGCTCATGAGGTCCTTCTCTTCTGGCTCTCCCAAACTGACGTAAGGCCAAGCATGGATTGTAAGAAATTCCCCCACAGGTTCCTATCAGTGGAACATTGGGGTATTCCCCAAGTGATCAATAATGGCTACCTCGTCCATACCCTTGATAGTCCAGATGATGTCATTATGCGGGAGAGACATAACCCTATAGGCCCAGCCCATGCCTTCTTTGTTCTTCAGCACTGATTTGGGGAGGTGCGAAATAAACCACCTCGCCAATAATGGAGCACAACACATCAAGGTTCCCCGCTTTCGGGCAGTACGAGAATAAAGCTGATGAAGAATGTCACCCAAGAGAGTGGGTACATGATTACAAGAGATGAAGATTTTCACCGCATTCACATCAACAAAGGAGTCAGGATTTGGAAACAATACCAAGCCATATATCAGAAGAGCCAGAATATCTTCGAATGCCTTGAAGTCTAGACTATCCCAGAAATAATTAGCCTTACCAACCAAGAACTTAGTTAGAAAGCCCTTTGCTCCACTTCTAGTCTCCCAATTAGCCATTACCTCATCCTTGGTCATATTAAGGGATGAAGCAATCTCTTCCGGCCTAAGAATCTTCTCCCAACCAGTAAACACGGTCTGCTCCAGAATAGAGATACCAAGTAGCTCAGAGAACTCTTCTAAGGTGGGAACCAACTGGTAGTCCTGAAAAGTAAAGCAATGGTACAATGGATCATAGAACTGGACTAGGACACTCATCATCTGTTCGTCCAATTTGGAGGTGACCAAACCCAAGAGGTAACCATGCCTCCTGATGAAGGAAGTAGTATCAGGCATCTTTGCAATCAACTCTTTAAGCATGGTGCGAGCCTGGACAAAAGTGATCCGGATGGTATTCCTACGCATGGGAATCATGGCCTACAAAACCGAACAAAGATGAATCCCTCCTGTCTTTGAAATAGGTTAGTCCAATGCAAGATGCATGTAATTTTATGATGTCATGATGTCATGATAGAAAGCACACCACAAGTATCCAGAAAAAGCAAACATGGTAAAGGCACACAATTCACACAGAGAGCCCTTAGATTTCAGGCTGGCAAGGAGCTTAGGTGCTACCCTCTTTCAGTTCAGTTGGTTTAAACCTATCCTAAAAATAGTAACCGGGTTCTAGAGGATCTCAATATCACTGACTACCCTCAATCGGTCATAATTCTAGTTTAGCAACCTTTTCTTGCGGTCGTAATCATCGCGAGAGTTTAGTCTCAATGAGTGTAGCATACTGCTACTGTTCTATGGCCAAGTTGGTCAATTTAAAGGTTCTAAGGTCAGTTGGTGCTTAATGACCCCTTAGAAGACCCATATTCTCCTCGTTCCAACACAAGGGATATCGGTACAGACTAAAGTGCCACACCAACGTAGCTACTGCTTCAACCGTACCGGTCTACGCCGTACAATTCCCTCACAGTTTATTGCTACTTACCTAAAGGGTATCCCCATATCCGGGTTAGGATCTATAGTAACTCCGATACAAGCCCACAAATATAAAGCATACAAAGCAAACAATTGAAAACACAATGATCTAATCCTAAGGTACACCCCACTTATTAAGCATCCCCAGCAGAGTCGTCAGTTCTGTGATACAGTGGGAAAGAACTAACTGTTTTTTGGAATGCTGGTTTGCGTTTCTTTTCGAAAAATGTCGCGGTAAGCAAGAGTCGCCACCGTCTCTTATTTTATCCAACAAGGAAAGGAAAAAAGCACAGAAAAATTCCTTTTTTCGAGATGTTTCTCGGGTCCGGGGGGTAGATTATAGAAAGGGAAGGTGTTATCACCCTTTCTATCCGTGGTTATCCACGGGCTCTTAGGTACTTGCTCAAAGTGTTTTCAAAATTTGCTTTTCTTTGTGTTTGTGGGCTTGAAGAAGTTTTTGTTTGAAAGGTGTAAGTGCAAAAATTTTTTATTTTTGAAAGAGCAAGTATCTAAGAACCATCTACCTACTCGAAAGAGGAATCAATCTGTGCTAATGCCCTTTAAACAGTGTTATCCCACTATGAATGAGTAGGTAGCATCATCGTTGGAGTTTAAGGGTCAACTCGATTAAGGGACGTGCGGTCACTAAAGCAATGTTAGGACGCCTTAGCGGTAACCCTAATGTCTTAGATCATTTTTCTGAGGCAACCGTTTCGAGGCAACTATGATCTTTGGACAAGAGGGTGACCTCTAAAACTTCCTATACTCAATGACCACGTTCGAAGGCAACCAAGTGAGGTGTACCCTAAGAGTGCGCATGTGCGAGTGTGTTGTTTTCAGTTTATTTTATCTTTGTACATGTCAATGGTTATCTATGTTGATTTTACGTTAAACATTCGATCTTGTCATGCATTCCCTACTATCAAACATGTAACCGTTTATAAATTGCGAAAATTAAATTGCGGAAATTAAACTAACTATTACAAGGCGTCGGGTATTTACATCGCCAAAAGCAACCCTTGAAATTAAAATGCGAAAAATAAATAAAGTGGTAAAAATAGTCCTAATTATCTATTACATTCCAGGAAGCAGATACAATATTGAATAAAAAATGGATCGCGTGCGAGAAATTAAATCGGGCGAGTTCTTAGGGTTTTGACCCTTTGTTTACTAAAGAAAAGATTTTTTGGTTATTTTTTGAATTAAAAAGAAATTAAGCTAAGTTAATTATTAAATTAGTAAATTAATTAATTAATTAATGAAAATAATATTTTTTTGGATTTTTGATATTTAAAGAAATAAAAATAAATTAATCAAAGTTAATAAAACCTAATTGTCTAAATTAATTTTAATTATTGCAAAAGATATTAAAGTTATTCCTAATTAAACTAAATTAATTAAATTAATATTATTAACAAAAATAAAATAATGAAAATTAATTTAGTGAACAAAATATATTTTTTGGTTTTAATTTTAATGAGGAAAAAAATGTGATTGGTTAGTTAGTAATAAAATAATAAAACAAAACAATCAAATAAAATAAAAGAAGAATGAGATAGGGAAACTCAGGCGGGGGGGGGGGGGGGGGGGGGGGGGGTCAGGCCCAATTTGGAGGTGAGAGTGGCAATTTTGTGGCCCATTTACACGCAGGCCTGGTCTACTTTTCTGATTCTCCACGCGCCCTTTGACTTGATCCCACCATAGACCTTCATTCTGGACCACCAGATCTGGCCTGGGGCCATCTGGCAAGCATCTGAGTGAGGGAGTATGATATGCTTCTCGCCTGAGTTCACACTAAATAACCTATTGAAAAATAATACAAAGCAATATGGTGGACCTGGGATTCGAACCCAGGTCATGTTGGTACTTGAACGTATGCCTTTGCCACTGAACCAATGCGGTTTTATTGTTAGTGTATTAGAAACTAATAATAATAAAACAAAAACAAATTTATGGATCAGAAAAAAAATAAAAGCGCGCTATATTTGAATCAACCAATGGGAGGGAGACGCGTCATCGTCTTCTTCGTTCACCCTGGTTATTTACCTGCGGATTTACATCCGCAGCTAAATTCGCATGTGCGTTCTAAATTCTATTCTAGGCCATAAAAATCAAATCCAGGACCATGGTCATGCTTGTCTAGGCTTCCTGAACAAATATATACCATTCTTGGACCTTGATTTCACCTGTACAAGAAATGCCCAAAAATAAAAACCAAGAACCCTAGATTCGGCTAGGGGGTTATAGGCCATATAAACGCAATTGGTTAATGCAGAAAGCTTCTAAGTTGAACGATAATCATGAATATGCAAAGATTTTGTAAGAAAAATGCAAGAACAAGGACATGCGAATTCAACTGAAAGGCATGTTTTCGAGACACTTACAGATCTCTAGGGCGCGTATGGAGACTGGTTTTGGATTGGTTTCGCTTCAAGGATGGTCCAGCAATGGATTAGCGTGGAGATTTGCTTCTGAATTGGCCTCTATGCACGATTTCAGTTTCAAGCTTTTTGCCAATTTTTCAAGTTTGCTTTTGGTGATTATGCAGCCTCTCCCCTCTAATCTCGTGTCCTCTCACTTGTATATGTATGCAACATTGTATTAGGTCAACAATTTTGGACTGAATCCTTGTGCATTATGGCTTGGAGATTTGATTTGATCCTCCATTGAAAACTTGCTTATTTTGTCCAAAATCCAATCTTTTTGCACATGGAATGTATGATATGATTTTGATCATGATAATGATGATGATTAGGTCCTGAAATAGCCAAAAGGAGATCAAATAATCAATGCTTGGATTTTATTTGATTTAAATTGATTAAAAATGAAATAATTCATTAAAAAATCAAATTAAATAATAAAATTGACAAATGGTCACAAGGATGAAGCTAGGACACTTGTGTAGTGTGACAAGATCAAATCAAGTGGAAAAGAATGGGCCCATTTGACAAAATTTGAAGTTTTGGGGATAGTTGAATTTTGGCAATTTTGCAAAAATGCCCAACTTCAACAATGCATAACTTCTTCAATTTTGAAATTTTGGAGGTGTTCTTGGACTTTTTAGAAAGCTTGAGGTGTACTATAACCAACCCTTTTTGTATCATCTCATTTTGATATTCCATGCTCAAGTTATAAGCTTTGTCAAAAACGGTGTTTTTGTTGACTTTCAAAAATGACCTATAATGTACAAATTTGTAACTTCTTGTGAGTGAATTTCTTGATCTTGGGGTATGAATATGGATTGTAGGAAATTTCATCCTCTTCAAAATGAGCTTTGGATGGGTCATTTCTCATAAAGTATGAGAAAGTTATGCTTGGTCAAAGTTGAGTTGACTTTTCCTACAAAACCCTAACTTAGCAACTTTTGAGTCTTGATGAATTTTGAGCAATCCTTGGATAATCATGATCAACCCTTGATCAAATGATTAAATATCCTTTAAAATTATAATGTTGACAAAAAATCTTGAGGATTGACTATATTTGGGTCACAATTGACTTTTGCCCTAGCATAGTCGATTTTTGGACCCTTTGAGCAATTGACTGAGCAAACTTCCTCTGCAAGGCTTGAAATTTGACATGGATGAACTTGAGAGCATATTAGGACATTGGGTATAACTTGAGGTCATTTGGATGCAAGGACCTTTATGAAACACAAAACCCTAATTTGAGGTTGACTGCCTTAGGAGATAGCTTGACTGTCCAACTCTTGAGCAATCTTGAGCCACTTGGAGATTTTCCTTGCCATGTTTTGAGAAATATGGGAGGGAAAATTTTGGGGTACAACAGATGCCCCTGTTCAATCTTCTTAAACCTGAGGATATAGATTGGCTTTCGGGCCTTTCGTGATCCGAAGGTGGAAGATAATTGAACACTAGAGTGCCCCGAAATTTGCACTCGCATGAAGTGGTATCAGTCTGGTGATGTCGGGAATGAGCTTACGGATGCCATTTGGAGACTGTTGATAGGTGGTCTAAACTTCGACTAAAATAGGAATCAGGGAGATCTTAGGGTCGATCTGACTGAACCAAAGGAGGTCTTGGATTAACTTTGACTGGATCAGCATCAGCAAAATCTTAGGATCGATTTAACTAGACCAGACAAATATCTTCAACTGGAATACGAATCAGGGAGATATTAGGGTCGGTCTGACTAAACCAGAGAAGGTCTTGGATAAACTTTGACTAGATCGGCATCAGAAAAATCTTAGGATTTATTTAACTGGAATAGACAAAAATCTTGGATTAACTTTGACTGGATCAGCATCAGCAAAATCTTAGGATCGATTTAAATGGACCAGATAAAGTATCTTCAACTGGAATACGAATCAGGGAGATCTTAGGGTCGATCTGACTGAACCAGAGAAGGTCTTGGGTTAACTTTGACTGGATCGGCATCAGAAAAATCTTAGGAGCGATTTAACTGGACAAGACAGAAGTCTTGGAGTATCTTTGATTGGACCGGCATCAGAAAAATCTTAGGATCGATTTAACTGGACCAGACAAATATCTTCAACTGGAATACGAATCAGGGAGATCTTAGGGTCGATCTGACTGAACCAGAGAAGGTCTTGGATTAACTTTGACTAGATCGGCATCAGAAAAATCTTAGGATCGACTTAACTGGACTAGACAAAAGTCTTGGATTAACTTTGATTGGATCGGCATCAGCAAAATCTTAGGATCAATTTAACTGGACCAGATAAAGTATCTTCAACTGGAATACGAATCAGGGAGATCTTAGGGTCAATCTGACTGAACCAGAGAAGGTCTTCAACATGGTTGAGAACTTTAACTGTATCTTTCCTGAAAGGTAAAGGTCAGTCGTATGCAATGCATGATATATATCAAGCAATGATGCTCTCAAAATAAATGAGATTGCGTGATATGATGCGTATATGCATGTATTATGATGTATGGAAAGGTGATGTTTTAGCTGGGAAAATAAATCCCGGATAGCTGCTGGAGAATAGAGTTGAATTCTTCGCTTCCGCTGGGGATAGTGAACGAATGTGATTGCAAGAATAAACCTGCAGGAGAAGATAACTCTGTTGGGGAATAAACTGATGAGGAGATTACTCTGTGGGGAAGAGATGTTATGCTGAGGCTTCCACTGATAAACTCTACTGGGGATGGATTACCGTTGCTGGTGATATTGAATCTGTTGGGGGATTGAATTCCTATTTGTGAAAGGAAAGAACTTCGCTGGGGACGATCTTTCAGTTGCGACTTGCTTGGGATAACCCTTTAGACTCTTGTGGGGATAATCCTCTGAGTTCTGCTGGGAATGATCCTTTGAACTTGGCTGGGGAGATTTATTTTTGTACTCCGCTGGGGATAAACTTCCAGAGTCTACTGGGGATGATGCTTCAACTCCGTTGAGGAAGCTTTTTCAGACTGTGCTGGGGAAATATTGACTCCACTGGGGGTATCTTGTATTCTACCGGGGAATATTCTTATACTCCGTTAGGGAATATTAAGACTGTCGGGGATATCAAGCCTTTTCAGTGCTGATGGTAGATAAACTCTGCTTTGGGAGAGCATTGCTGATTCGTTCATAGTTGCAAGTCTCAGCTCGGGGAGAGGTACCATTACTGTCTTACTCCGCAGGGAGTGAAGGTATCTTATTCATATTTTTCAGCTGAATTTACCTTGTACCTGGTGGACAGAGCAACTATACAGCTTGGACACTTATTATTGCCCCTGTTTCTAATATTACCTGTAATCGTCTTTTGGTTCGCATGTAAATATTTATGAGCAGCAATTAATGTCAAGTGCATATATCAAAAATGAACATTGGACGTTCTTTTCAAAACAAAACAGATAAAGAAGAAACAGTTTGAAATTTGTCTGAAAATGAATTGTATTGATTTTGAAGTTTGGCCTGTAAATAGGCGCTTTTGTACAAGAGGCTGACGTCCTAGTAGGAGAACGCCGCCGAATAATAGAATTGACACAATTTGTGAAAAGAAAACAAAACAGCTATGTGAATGATCCCACTGGGTTCCAACTCTGTTATTGCCTTTATGTCCTCGAGCATCTCATCACTTTGCTACTGGTTGAAGGTAGATCAGATTGATTAGTGTCGTCCGAGCTTAATAGTTGATACCGAAGTCTGGATACAAGGTGATCCAACGAGACATAGTGTTACGCTTTGATCCCTAATTTTTTCCTGGACCGCCCTTTCAGGTTTTCAGTCCACCGGGATACCCTTTTTTGCCCAAGTCGCCTTTCAGGTTTTCGACTTGCCGGGTGTACAGATTTTTTCCATTTTCATCCCTTATTTTTTCCTAGGCCAGTTGTGATACGGTTGGAGAACTGACTGTGGTTTTGCGTTTGTTTTCGCACTTGTGCGGTTGAGCAAGAGTCGCCACCGACTTTTTATTTTATCCTAAAGGAAAGGTTAAAAAAGCACAGCAAAAACCTTTTGAGATATTTCGTGGGTTCGGGGGGTAGATTATGAAAAGGGAAGGTATTAGCACCCTTTTCATCCATGGTTATCCATGGGCTCTTAGTTACTTGGTTTTTTAGATCACTTGCCTTGATTTTCGATTGCTTGAAAATGGTGTGTGTGTATTTTTTGAAAATGTTTTGGAAGAAGATGCCTTGTCTTAGGCTAACCTTGTAACAATTCTTTACTCGAATATTTTACAAAGGCGTGTATCTTTTCGAAAAGATGTTTCAAATGTTTTTGAGAGTTTGTTTGAAAGTGTTGTGGGTGGTGATTTTTGAAAAGAAGGCAAGTGTTTTTGCAAATTGATCTCAAGTAACTAAGAGTTTTGTCTACCCTATTGTACTCAAAGGTTTTTGTTATGTTTTAAACCATTTTTTTAACAATTTTGTTCCACCATTGAATTTGGTGGACAATCTTGCGTTTAGGAAGTTTATTCGGAACGGGCGCGGGTCATCGTATGGACCATGAATGCAATGGTGCCAAGTGTCTTTGGCAATTTGCTTTGAGGGACTGGATCATTTGTTTAGGCAACATTTTGAGGGACTTATGATCATTTTGATTTTATTTTGCCAAAGATTCTCGACGTGCAAGCATGGCCCATTTTGGAAGGCAACATGTGGGATTACCCTAGAGGGTACAAGTGTGATTGTGTATTGATTTCATGTATTTGTCTTGTATTAGATTATATAGCGTTTGATTTTATGTACATGCAAACCCTAGGTCTAACCATGGTATAATTGGAAAACTGTAAATTGCGGAAATGTAAAATCTACGCTATTACAAAGTAGTATCCGGGAGTGGGGGTACAAGTGTATGAATGGGGATGAGACTTATAGTATCCAATAAGTTACAACCAAATCGAATTTGCGATCAAATGTAAATATCGAATATATAAATATAGGATAAACAAATGTGTATAGGGCCATGTGAATGTATTTGTGTAAGTGTACATGTATATGAGTATGTGATTATTTACAGGTGCGGAATGTGAATTTAATGCGTATTTAGGGTATTTACTTAACCTAAAGAATAATTAAGCGTTTATTTAATTATTGATCTTGTATTTCTTTTAGTATGCACAAAAGAAAATGTTTTAATTGTATGTTCAAGTTTTAATTAAAAAATGTATCATTGCTTATTATATACAAAAGTATTTTTAAATAAAAATCAATGATTAAATTATATATACTAAAAAAAGGGTATTTTTATTGGTTATATATAAATTAAATAAAAGAAAGGTATTATCTTTAAGGAGAATTTTATATTCTATGCATATATAAAAAAAAGAGAAAATAAAAATTATTTATGGATTAAAATATGTAAAAATATGGTTAGTAGAAAAAGGGTTATGTTAGTTAATTATAAAAAGTGATTAAGCTAATTAATAAAGAAAAAGAAGACAACGTGTTTTATGAAGAGAGGGTTTTGTTTTGCATAAGAGGGTTAGAACCTTTTAGTGGGCCTTAGAGAGGTTGACAAGGATTAGGCCCATTGCTTGAAACGATTTTTTAGGGTTTGAAGTTTTGTTATTCAGTTGGTAACGCGTAGGGTTTGTACAGCGCGCCGTTCATGGAGTTTCGTTCATCTTCGTCTTCTGGTTACAATTCCTCCGTCTAGCCACCAACGCCGCTCTCCCCAAACCTCTCTTCCCTCTATGGCATGAGCCCAGTGATCTTGTGATACGAGGTTTGATTTCAATGTCTCTTATGTCCCTTTTTTACGAATTGCAAGTTTATTCGCTTTGAGCTAAAACCTTAATCTTTTATTATTATGAGGTAAAGGAGAAAAAGAGAGGGAGAAGAACGTACTACCTGAACTTGGAGAAGGAGGAGAGATAGGGGATGTGGCGCTCAGGAGGCCGGGACGAGCGGAGGGTGTTGAGGTTTGCGCTTCGGTAACTTTTACTTTCCTAGGGTTTTATGATGACTTGCATTTGCCCTGGAAACCTTATCCTGATTTACCTCATTCTTCTTCTCTTTCGCCTTTACTGTCTTGATATTTTTGTATGCTTGCCTTTGTTGCCTCGCTTGTGTTGCCTATGAATGGTTGAGATAAATGCTTGAATGCTGTGTTTGATAGCCCGATGATGAAGAAATTCTGAGGGCTTGCTTTGAATGCACTTCTCGTTCTCTTCTCCCTTTGCCTTTGAACTGCCAGTTGCCTTAAACGCTTGCTTTTGAATGTGTTTGAATATGCTTGCTTCTGTATCTTCTTTGTTGCCTAATGATGAATCTAGGATTCTGAAGGACTCGTGGGTTTGGGAATTAGTATGCTTCTTTCTTCTTCTCTTACAGTCGTCTAGAACTTTCGTATGCTTTTGAATATGCTGAGCTTGTTGCCCGATGATGCGTCTACTGAGGGCCTAGAGTTGGTCCTGAATGCTTGAGTATGCCTTGTGTTTTGAATGTTGGAGAAATTCTGAAGGCATTTTGTTAGGCTTTGGGCAAGATGAGGTTTGAGGCCTTTATGGTTAAAGCTTGTCAATCTAAGGCTTTGTTTGGTCTTGTGGCCTTTGAGGGTAAAGCTTAATGCAGGTTCAAGTTTGACAGTAGGTTTGGTGTTTGACAGGTGAGGCTTCAGACTGGATGAGGGTTTACTGGTTTATTTTGTTAAGGTTCTGTTGGCCTTTTGAGGTAGGACTTATGCAGGTTGTGATTTAAAGGTTATGACGGCAGGTTGGATTCTTTAGGCTCAGCAGGTTTTAGTTTTATGGTTGAGGCTCTTTGGATTTAGGCAGGTTGTGATGGTTTGAGCAGATGTAAGGGTTTTGTATATTTGCTGTCCCCCTCCTTTGCTGAACTGTGTTGTTCTTTTGTATATTTTTTCTTCCTCTCTATCCTGCCTAAGCCTGAAAACCTGCATCTTATCTCTTCTTTTTCTCTCTCTATAGTACACTTAAAAGAATTTTAAATGTTTTTCTTGTGTACTTTTTCTGAAAGGGTCACTGATGGGAAATGATGAAAAAAGAAAGCTTGCTTGCATATAAGATTTCCTCTGCATCTTTATCTTTCTTTGACAGCTTGGGTACTTTGTCTTTTCTTTGATATCTTTGCCAAATCCTTTCATGACAGCCTTGGCACTTTTGACAGCAAATTGTACTTCTTGGATTTTGATAGAGAGTTGTAACTTGGATTTTTTCAGTTTGGTTGAACTTGAACTATGCAGTTTTGACATTTTGAATTTATGCATTTGACATTTGGCATTCATGATTTAAATGAATAAAATTCTTCCCTCTTTGTGAACCGGGAGAAATCCCGTGATTTGCAGAGAGGGTTAACTGATCCCAGTCAGTGGCCCTTAATGATGACTGCAAATTTTATCTGTCTTTTCAATTTAACTGCTTTTTGACTTTTCTCTTTTTCTTTTGCAGATGAAAAATGGAATACCGGAGCGAAGTGAAGAATGAAGAGATTAGGGACTTAGAAAATGTTTAGAAAAAATAGGATAGTTTTTATTTTCAATTTAATTATTGTAAACCATTATTATTTTAAATACTTCGTAAATAAATACTTGTATCCAAATAATAATTGTAACAAATATTAAATATGAAATAAAATTCTTATTGATTCATTTAATTCTTTTCAATTCCTTTTCAACTATTTATTTATTATTCATGGTTCCTTAAATTAAAATAAATGAAAGTTAAATTTCAGATATTTAATCCTTAGAACAATAAATAATCAGTTAAACATTGATTCTTCGTCGATCAAAATAAATGAACTTGACGTCTCCATTATTCAAAGCAACGCACAGTCGAACACAATAACTGATCAGACGCAATCCTTTCTTATTGACTTCTTGCCAAGTACTGTAGATCCAAACTGCATATTTCTTTTGACTGGCTCAAACAAAACAACATGAATTCGACCCAACTGCCTCTTTTATTGATTAAATCAAAACAATGCGAATTTAACCCGAATCTCGGAATAACCTGCAAAGTGCTGTGGAACTTTAATTTGCTGAGAATATGCCCATAAAACCTTAATTCCTGATTCAATGCCAAAGAACGTCCACCTGATCAAAGTTGAGCCAGAATCAACCAAAACCCTAAGCCAATTATTTGAAGCAATCCAGAGTCCTAAAAATCAATAAAACCCTAATTTTTGTTTGACTGACGAGAAAAGTCCGTTTGTCCGATTCTTGAGCCAGTTTGAAAAATCAGGAAATGCCTGAAGCTGAGATTTCTTGTGGAAAAATGCGAGGGCAAATTTTGGGGTACAACAATTGCCCCTGTTCAATCTTCTTGGATCTGAAGAGTTAGATTGGCAAGTTTGCCTTTCACGACTTGAAGGTAAAAGAAGATTGGACACTAAAGTGCCCAGAAAATTTGCACTCGGCGATATGAGGGTGAAGGTGAATGGGCTTAAAGATGCCATTTGGTGATGGGCTTAAAGATGCCATCTGGTGCGATAGAATTTTGCCAGGGGATGGGCTTAGAGATGCCATCTGAGAATGGGCTTAAAGATGCCATCTGGTGACTGCTGGTAGGAGGATGGGCTTATAGATGCCATCTGGACATGTTGAACTGTATGTCAAAAGTGAGTGGACAAGTGTCAGAAGGGCCTCCATGTTTCGGAACATCTCTGAATTGGGGTCCGAACAAGTAACAGATTGACGTCCATGTCTGGAGAATCCGTAAACTATTTCAGGAGTTAAGATTGAGTGAGCAATAGAGCGGCATCCGTTGTTGGGAAGCGTCCGTAAACTGTTTTCAAAAGTTGAGAAGAGTCTGAACAAGCTGGTAGATTGACATCCGTTGTTGGGAAGAATCCGTAACCTATTTTCAGAAGTTGAGAAGAGTCTGAACAAGCTGGTAGATTGACATCCGTTGTTGGGAAGAATCCGTAAACTGTTTTCAGAAGTCTTGAAGTTGAAGAGAAACCGGTGTAGGGTTTCCTGATGATATATCTGAATGAATCTGGAATAAGTATCAGAATGTCGCCGTGTCCGGGTCACATCTGAACTATTTCTGGATGAATCTTGGGAGATGATCTGTGTCTGTCGACTGATCTTACCTGAAAAGGCAAAGGGTTAGTTGTATGCAATGTTATGATGCATGATGCAATGTATGTGACATCAATGTTTATGACATGAATGTGATGAGTGCGCATGTAAGCTGATGAGTTAATCTTGCTGAGGCTGAAGATAAAAGCATCTTGACTGCTGCCGGGGAAAATAAATCCTTGGCTGCTGCTGGGGAAGAGAATTCCTGATGACCTCCACTGGGGAATTCCAAATTAGTAGACTCATGCTGGGGATGGTAAGATTGAGAATCTTCAGCTCGGTGGGAAGTAACTCTGGCGACTTCACTGGGGAACTCAAGATTTATCCTCCCAAAACTCTGTGGGGAGAAGGCTCAAAGGTCTGGCTCCGCCGGGGATTGATAATTTGAAGTTTTAGCTTTGCTGGGGATAATGAAGCTTGACTCTGAGTGGAGTTAGCTTTTGAGAAGAATCTGAACAAGCGATAGGTTAACATCCGTTACTTGGAGAACCCGTGAACTGTTTTCAGAAATCTTGAAGTTGAATCAGCAATAGAGCCGCATCCGTTGTTGGGAAGCGTCCGTAAACTAATTTCAAAGGTTGCATCTGAACAAGTGATAAATTAACATCCGTTGTTGGGAAGAATCCATAAACTGTTTTCAGAAGTCTTGAAGAGGAACCAGTGTAGGGTTTCCTGATGATGAGCTCGTGTAAAACTGCATTGGTTTTTGAACACTTTTGACATTCGAATGCCCCAAGTGGTGATGTAGATAAATTCCTGGCTTATTACAGGTGTTGGTCTACAATCGGTCGTTCACAGATGTTTCCTGGGTTGTTACAGGTGTTGATCTGGAATTCTTCAGACGTGCCCTGGCTGGATACAGGAATCGAATCTGGAAAGGTGATAGTTGATAGATATGCCCTAGCTGGATACAGGAATCGAATCTTCAAACTCTTCAGACGTGCCCTGGCTAGATACAGGAATCGAGTCTGGAAATGGTCGTCAACAGATATGCCCTGGCTGGATACAGGAGTCGAATCTGGCAATGTTGTAGTTGATTTGTTGAACACTTTTGACATTCGAATGCCCCAAGTGATGAAGAAGGAGTCTTGAATCAGATTACTCTGCACATTGAGAGATTTCTTGAAATCTTGACTGGACTGCCCCAGGTTAACTGGATTTTGAAAGATATGTTGGACCTTGACTGGACTGCCCCAGGTTAATTGAATTTTGCTATGTCATGCCCCTTATTGATAGGAGTTTTGATGGAAGTGTTATCCTCTTGAAGTGATCTTGACTTACTGAGAGAGTTTTCGTTCCTTCGAACATTCGCTGTATGAATTTCTTTGCTGTCAAACAAAAAGGTCAAATGCAGACAGTGATATTCGAATAATGCAAATTTATGTTTGTCTCAGAATTTTGAAAAATGCGTTTTTAGCAGAGAACTTTTCATAAGACAAGTTAACACAAGATTTAGAGCAAAGCCCTACAGGAGTCAGGATACCTTTTGTGACAGTATGCTTTCGAACTAACCCATGCTTCAATTAGGACTTTTAAAGGGTTGTAACGTGGCCTGGTTCACGGTTTAAGAAACAAAGGATAAAGGCTCAAAGTATATTTGTACCCACCCGCTCTTCGTGATGTTCTCCAACCTAAGCTCAGTTAATTGTGCGTCACACTCTGTTTTGAGTTTGGAACGACTTTTGGGCGATGGTTCACTGATTGAATTTTGGGAGACAGTCATCATCTCCTTTTTCTTCTTTCAACATTTTTTCATGTTGTTGAGGATTTTGTAATGACCTCACTATTTTGATTTTGATTTGTTATCCCTAACTTTTGCCTGACTGTTACCGTTTTCCGGGATTACTGTCAGCGGGATGCCCCAGCTTTCTTAAGCCTCCTTTATAGGTTTTGGCTTAGTGGGCTTTTCTCTTTTGAGAGATTGACTGTCTATGTGATAGGGAACCACCCTTGTCTTTTGACTCCAAGGGAATGCTTTCTTTTTCGCCGTCGTTTGTTGTATTAAGAACTGAGAGTTTGCGACTTCAATGCGCATTTTCTTTTGAATTAACTGAGATACTACCCTGCCCCAGGTTTATATCAAAGGTTTTGATTGTTTAGAACAGAAAACTCCTACTTCTTTGGCTCGAAGGGGTTGACTAGGGATTAACTTCCTTATAACTCCAGTGTTTGGGAATTGAAAGAAATGCCTGTACATCATCAGCGAGGTCTGTTCAAAAGCATACTGTATAAGATCATGGTATTGTTTCGTCATCCTCCCTCTACAGGATTACAACTTTTTATCAAGAGTCAAATATCATAAAGAAAAGCATAGGAGTAGTGAAACGAATGGATGAGTTCAAGACAAACATATACAATGCATTAATGAAAACAGAGTTTTAACATCAACAAATAATTGTTTGACAGCAAAAGAAATTACAACTTTGAAAATTCAAAAAGAAGCAAAAGTCTTTCAGCTCGAGCTTCGTCACTTCAAGTGGAGAACCCTTTAACGGAAGATCTTCATCTCACCGTCTGGCATGAATTCCAGCACCCCAATGTCGATCAGATCTTGAATCTTGTTCTTCAAGGCCTAACAGTCGTTGGTGTCGTGTCCCGGGCTGTAGGAGTGGTAAACACATAATGCGTCGGGATGATAGTAAGGAGAGGAGGTATTGGGCTTCTGAGGAGGGTCCTTTACGGTAAGCAAATTGACCTCCAACAGGCGCTTCAGTATGAAGAATGATGGTATTTCAGTCTCCGTGAACTGTCTTCCCGACTTTTCTTGCTTACGCCGATTGCCCCGTTGACGCTGGCGAGGTTGTTGATGGGTTTGTGACCCTGAAGCAAGCAAAGGAGCTTTCCCTTTGTCTTCTTGAGTGGAGGGAGGCTGAGCAGTGACTTGCTCTTCGACCTCAGATGTTTGCCCCAGTTGGTTGTTTGGAAGCAGTTGGCGGACAAGAACTCTGAGTTCCTCTTGTCTTTGGGATAGGTCTTGGATGAGAGCCATCTGGCCCACCAACTGTCCCATCACTTGAGTCCTCAAGGTGGTTAGATCAAACTGCAGCTCCGCAAGCTGGTCACTCCTGGCATTGTTGGAATTCCCCAAGCCCTTGGTAAGGAGAGCTTTCATCTCTTCTTGCCCCAGAGACAAGTTCAGGAACATCTCCTGCAGCTGAGCATTCTGGTCTTGGATGTCTTTGACAGACCTTTCTAGGGCCATCTCTTGCTGAAATAAACAGCAGGAGAGTAAGGAAACCTGAAAAAGGAAAGATTGTCAAGATGCAATGCATGATATGCGGATGCATGCTTTCAAGGATCTCTTGGGGTAAACACAAAAAATGTTAGAGGTTGAACCCTGCTCTTGGATTGGAGATCTCTGCACCGGTGGACGTCCTTCCAGGAGAATCAAGCTCACCATGTCGAGTGGGTCATAGCCACTGATTCAAGTTGTTGTTCTTGAACTTTGATTGGAGAGCTTTGTGTCGGTGGATGTCTTTCCACGAGAATCAAGCTCACCATGTCGAGTGGGTCATAGCCACTGATTCAAGTTGTTGTTTCTGAACTTTGATTGGAGAGCTTTGTATCGGTGGATGTCCTTCCACGAGAATCAAGCTCACCATGTCGAGTGGGTCATAGCCACTGATTCAAGTCGTTGTATCTGAACTTTGACTGGATTGGTTAGAGGAGAAACCTCTTGCCCCTTGATAGATGTTTGGTTCAATGTAACCCTGCATCAACAGAACCCTCGAGATCCTTGAAATGGTTATTGAAAATGCTATGGTATGATGTCATGATGTTATGTACATGTATGCACAAGCAAGTGAGTGTATATACAGGCAACATATTCACACAAAGCAAACAAGGCCTTAGGTTTAGGCTTGCATGGGGTTCAGGTAAGTACCCTCTTGAAGTTAGTTGGCTCATCCTGTCCTAAAATAGAAACCGGGTTCTAAGGAGCTCAATATCATTGGATTGTTTTCTGTGTTCATTGTTTCGGTTTAGCCACTTACTGGCGACCAAAATATTCCAAGAAAACAACCCTCAAAAGAGTGTAGTATCGAGGATCTACCAACTTCGGACTGCACCAAAGTCGGTCATCTCACTACCCCTAAAAAGGCTAAGACGGTCAATTAAGGTTCTAAGAGTTCGTTAGTGCTTCATGACATCACGCAGCGGCCCCGTACTCTCCTTGACTACTCAAGGGTTACCGGTACTCACAAATATGTCACACTAACATAGCTTACTGCTTCAACCATGTCGGTATACCCCGCACAGTTCCCTCGCAGTTTTTTGCTATTTACCTAAAAAGGTGCCCCAAATCCGGGTGTAGGATTTACAACAAACCCAAACAAGAATCCAAAAGATAAAGCAATCAAGTCAATCAAAGTAAGAAAGTAAAGGTGATCTAAACCCTAAGGTAACCCCACTTCTAAATTTATCCCCAGCAGAGTCGCCAGTTCTGTGATACGGTGGGAGAACTGACTGTGGTTTTGCGTTTGTTTTCGCACTTGTGCGGTTGAGCAAGAGTCGCCACCGACTTTTTATTTTATCCTAAAGGAAAGGTTAAAAAAGCACAGCAAAAACCTTTTGAGATATTTCGTGGGTTCGGGGGGTAGATTATGAAAAGGGAAGGTATTAGCACCCTTTTCATCCATGGTTATCCATGGGCTCTTAGTTAATTGGTTTTTTAGATCACTTGCCTTGATTTTCGATTGCTTGAAAATGGTGTGTGTGTGTTTTTTGAAAATGTTTTGGAAGAAGATGCCTTGTCTTAGGCTAACCTTGTAACAATTCTTTACTCGAATATTTTACAAAGGCGTGTATCTTTTCGAAAAGATGTTTCAAATGTTTTTGAGAGTTTGTTTGAAAGTGTTGTGGGTGGTGATTTTTGAAAAGAAGGCAAGTGTTTTTGCAAATTGATCTCAAGTAACTAAGAGTTTTGTCTACCCTATTGTACTCAAAGGTTTTTGTTATGTTTTAAACCATTTTTTTAACAATTTTGTTCCACCATTGAATTTGGTGGACAATCTTGCGTTTAGGAAGTTTATTCGGGACGGGCGCGGGTCATCGTATGGACCATGAATGCAATGGTGCCAAGTGTCTTTGGCAATTTGCTTTGAGGGACTGGATCATTTGTTTAGGCAACATTTTGAGGGACTTATGATCATTTTGATTTTATTTTGCCAAAGATTCTCGACGTGCAAGCATGGCCCATTTTGGAAGGCAACATGTGGGATTACCCTAGAGGGTGCAAGTGTGATTGTGTATTGATTTCATGTATTTGTCTTGTATTAGATTATCTAGCGTTTGATTTTATGTACATGCAAACCCTAGGTCTAACCATGGTATAATTGGAAAACTGTAAATTGCGGAAATGTAAAATCTACGCTATTACAAAGTAGTATCCGGGAGTGGGGGTACAAGTGTATGAATGGGGATGAGACTTATAGTATCCAATAAGTTACAACCAAATCGAATTTGCGATCAAATGTAAATATCGAATATATAAATATAGGATAAACAAATGTGTATAGGGCCATGTGAATGTATTTGTGTAAGTGTACATGTATATGAGTATGTGATTATTTACAGGTGCGGAATGTGAATTTAATGCGTATTTAGGGTATTTACTTAACCTAAAGAATAATTAAGCGTTTATTTAATTATTGATCTTGTATTTCTTTTAGTATGCACAAAAGAAAATGTTTTAATTGTATGTTCAAGTTTTAATTAAAAAATGTATCATTGCTTATTATATACAAAAGTATTTTTAAATAAAAATCAATGATTAAATTATATATACTAAAAAAAGGGTATTTTTATTGGTTATATATAAATTAAATAAAAGAAAGGTATTATCTTTAAGGAGAATTTTATATTCTATGCATATATAAAAAAAAAGAGAAAATATAAATTATTTATGGATTAAAATATGTAAAAATATGGTTAGTAGAAAAAGGGTTATGTTAGTTAATTATAAAAAGTGATTAAGCTAATTAATAAAGAAAAAGAAGACAACGTGTTTTATGAAGAGAGGGTTTTGTTTTGCATAAGAGGGTTAGAACCTTTTAGTGGGCTTTAGAGAGGTTGACAAGGATTAGGCCCATTGCTTGAAACGATTTTTTAGGGTTTGAAGTTTTGTTATTCAGTTGGTAACGCGTAGGGTTTGTACAGCGCGCCGTTCATGGAGTTTCGTTCATCTTCGTCTTCTAGTTACAATTCCTCCGTCTATCCACCAGCGCCGCTCTCCCCAAATCTCTCTTCCCTCTATGGCATGAGCCCAGTGATCTTGTGATACGAGGTTTGATTTCAATGTCTCTTATGTCCCTTTTTTACGAATTGCAAATTTATTCGCTTTGAGCTAAAACCTTAATCTTTTATTATTATGAGGTAAAGGAGAAAAAGAGAGGGAGAAGAACGTACTACCTGACCTTGGAGAAGGAGGAGAGATAGGGGATGTGGCGCTCAGGAGGCCGGGACGAGCGGAGGGTGTTGAGGTTTGCGCTTCGGTAACTTTTACTTTCCTAGGGTTTTATGATGACTTGCATTTGCCCTGGAAACCTTATCCTGATTTACCTCTTTCTTCTTCTCTTTCGCCTTTACTGTCTTGATATTTCTGTATGCTTGCCTTTGTTGCCTCGCTTGTGTTGCCTATGAATGGTTGAGATAAATGCTTGAATGCTGTGTTTGATAGCCCGATGATGAAGAAATTCTGAGGGCTTGCTTTGAATGCACTTCTCGTTCTCTTCTCCCTTTGCCTTTGAACTGCCGGTTGCCTTAAACGCTTGCTTTTGAATGTTTTTGAATGTGTTTGAATATGCTTGCTTCTGTATCTTCTTTGTTGCCTAATGATGAATCTAGGATTCTGAAGGACTCGTGGGTTTGGGAATTAGTATGCTTCTTTCTTCTTCTCTTACAGTCGTCTAGAACTTTCGTATGCTTTTGAATATGCTGAGCTTGTTGCCCGATGATGCGTCTACTGAGGGCCTAGAGTTGGTCCTGAATGCTTGAGTATGCCTTGTGTTTTGAATGTTGGAGAAATTCTGAAGGCATTTTGTTAGGCTTTGGGCAAGATGAGGTTTGAGGCCTTTATGGTTAAAGCTTGTCAATCTAAGGCTTTGTTTGGTCTTGTGGCCTTTGAGGGTAAAGCTTAATGCAGGTTCAAGTTTGACAGTAGGTTTGGTGTTTGACAGGTGAGGCTTCAGACTGGATGAGGGTTTACTGGTTTATTTTGTTAAGGTTCTGTTGGCCTTTTGAGGTAGGACTTATGCAGGTTATGATTTAAAGGTTATGACGGCAGGTTGGATTCTTTAGGCTCAACAGGTTTTAGTTTTATGGTTGAGGCTCTTTGGATTTAGGCAGGTTGTGATGGTTTGAGCAGATGTAAGGGTTTTGTATATTTGCTGTCCCCCCTCCTTTGCTGAACTGTGTTGTTCTTTTGTATATTTTTTCTTCCTCTCTATCCTGCCTAAGCCTGAAAACCTGCATCTTATCTCTTCTTTTTCTCTCTCTATAGTACACTTAAAAGAATTTTAAATGTTTTTCTTGTGTACTTTTTCTGAAAGGGTCACTGATGGGAAATGATGAAAAAAGAAAGCTTGCTTGCATATAAGATTTCCTCTGCATCTTTATCTTTCTTTGACAGCTTGGGTACTTTGTCTTTTCTTTGATATCTTTGCCAAATCCTTTCATGACAGCCTTGGCACTTTTGACAGCAAATTGTACTTCTTGGATTTTGATAGAGAGTTGTAACTTGGATTTTTTCAGTTTGGTTGAACTTGAACTATACAGTTTTGACATTTTGAATTTATGCATTTGACATTTGGCTTTCATGATTTAAATGAATAAAATTCTTCCCTCTTTGTGAACCGGGAGAAATCCCTTGATTTGCAGAGAGGGTTAACTGATCCCAGTCAGTGGCCCTTAATGATGACTGCAAATTTTATCTGTCTTTTCAATTTAACTGCTTTTTGACTTTTCTCTTTTTCTTTTGCAGATGAAAAATGGAATACCGGAGCGAAGTGAAGAATGAAGAGATTAGGGACTTAGAAAATGTTTAGAAAAAATAGGATAATTTTTATTTTCAATTTAATTATTGTAAACCATTATTATTTTAAATACTTCGTAAATAAATACTTGTATCCAAATAATAATTGTAACAAATATTAAATATGAAATAAAATTCTTATTGATTCATTTAATTCTTTTCAATTCCTTTTCAACTATTTATTTATTATTCATGGTTCCTTAAATTAAAATAAATGAAAGTTAAATTTCAGATATTTAATCCTTAGAACAATAAATAATCAGTTAAACATTGATTCTTCGTCGATCAAAATAAATGAACTTGACGTCTCCATTATTCAAAGCAACGCACAGTCGAACACAATAACTGATCAGACGCAATCCTTTCTTATTGACTTCTTGCCAAGTACTGTAGATCCAAACTGCATATTTCTTTTGACTGGCTCAAACAAAACAACATGAATTCGACCCAACTGCCTCTTTTATTGATTAAATCAAAACAATGCGAATTTAACCCGAATCTCGGAATAACCTGCAAAGTGCTGTGGAACTTTAATTTGCTGAGAATATGCCCATAAAACCTTAATTCCTGATTCAATGCCAAAGAACGTCCACCTGATCAAAGTTGAGCCAGAATCAACCAAAACCCTAAGCCAATTATTTGAAGCAATCCAGAGTCCTAAAAATCAATAAAACCCTAATTTTTGTTTGACTGACGAGAAAAGTCCGTTTGTCCGATTCTTGAGCCAGTTTGAAAAATCAGGAAATGCCTGAAGCTGAGATTTCTTGTGGAAAAATGCGAGGGCAAATTTTGGGGTACAACACCAGTCAACCTGGGGGGTGTTTGATTATGCGTAGTATCTTTTCACTATGTCTGCATTGACGGGGTGAGGAAGGTCGTCACCATCCATGGTGGTTAGAATCATAGCTCCTCCCGAGAAAATGTTCTTAACCACAAATGGACCTTCATAAGTAGGGGTCCATTTGCCCCTGGGATCACCTTGAGGTAGTATGATGCGCTTGATAACCAGGTCCCTAACTTGATACTCTTGTCGTCTAACTTTCTTGTTAAATGCCTTGATCATTCGCTTTTGATACGTTTGACCATGACAAATAGCAGTAAGTCTTTTTTTGTCGATTAGGTTCAACTGATCAAGCCGGGTCTGAATCCAGTCATCTTCACTCAAACCTGCATCCTTCATGATTCGGAGAGAGGGTATCTGAAATTCGATGGGCAAGACAGCCTCCATGCCATATACCAAGGAGTAGGGTGTTTCCCCTGTTGACGTCCGTGCGGAGGTACGGTATCCATGAAGAGCAAATGGTAACATCTCATGCCAGTCTTTGTATGTCACTGTCATCTTCTGCACAATCTTCTTAATGTTCTTATTAGCCGCTTCAACAACCCCATTCATCTTCGGCCGGTAGGGAGAAGAGTTATGATGTTGTATCTTGAACTGCTCGCAGAGCTCAGTGATCATCTTGTTGTTGAGATTGGTACCATTGTCCGTAATGATCCTCTCTAGTACACCGTACCGACAGATCAGATTGTGCCGAATGAACCGTGCCACGACGTTCTTGGTTACAGTAGCAAAGGAAGCTGCTTCAACCCACTTCGTAAAGTAATCAATTGCTACCAGGATGAAACGATGCCCGTTAGATGCCGTAGGTATGATCTCGCCGATCATATCAATGCCCCACATTGCAAAAGGCCAAGGAGCTGTCAAGACGTTCAGGGGTACTGGAGGTATGTGCACCTTATCAGCATAGACTTGGCACTTGTGACATGTTCGAGAATGCTGATAACAGTCGGCTTCCATAGTGGACCAATAGTATCCTACCTGAAGGATTTTCTTTGCCATGGTGTGTCGACTGGAATGAGTTCCGAAAGTACTTTCATGTAATTCTGCCATGATCCTTTCTGCTTCATTCTTATCCACATAACGCAGTAAGGTCGAATCATGATTACGCTTGTAAAGGATACCATTGCTAATGAAGAACTGCGTCGCGAGCCTCCTCAGAAACTTCTTGTCATTAACAGATGCAGCCTCGGGGTATTCCTGAGCTTCAAGATACCTCTTCACCTCATGAAACCAGGGCTTTTCTGTTACCTCTTCAGTCTCAATATCACAGCAATGCGCAGGTTCGTCCAATCTTTCAATGATGATCCGGGGAGCTTCGTTGTACCAATTGACTTTGAACATAGAAGACATCGTAGCTAGTGCGTCCGCCAACTGATTCTCCTCTCTAGGGAAGTGTTCAAAGGTTATCTCTTCAAAATGAGGAAGCAACGTCAATACATACTCCTTGTAAGGAATAAGATTTGGGTGTTTCGTATCCCAATCGCCTTTGATCTGACTGATCACGAGAGTGGAATCTCCGAAGACACTCAGAAACTTAATCCTTAGGTCAATTCCTGCTCGAAGACCCATAATGCATGCTTCATACTCCGCCATATTGTTGGTGCAGTTGAAACATAGTCGGGCGGTGAACGGAGTATGAGAGCCTTTAAGAGATATGATCACAACGCCAATTCCATTGCCCAAAGCATTTGAAGCTCCATCAAAGTACATAGACCATCGGGATCCTTCCTCAGGTCCTTCATCTGGTCCAGGTGTCTCACAATCAGTTACCAACATGATATTCTCGTCCGGAAATTCAAAGTTCATTGACTGGTAATCATCTACTGCCTGATGTGCCAAATGGTCTGCCAACACACTTCCCTTGATTGCTTTTTGGGTCGTGTATTGAATGTCATACTCAGTCAAGATCATTTGCCATCTTGCTATTCTTCCGGATAAGGCAGGATTTTCGAAGATATACTTGATTGGATCCATCTTTGATATCAATAGAGTAGTGTGAGTCAGCATATACTGTCTCAGCCGGCGAGCAGCCCATGCCAAAGCGCAGCAAGTTTTCTCGAGCAGTGAGTATCAAGTCTCACAGTCGGTAAACTTTTTGCTAAGGTAATAAATAACATGCTCTTTTCGGCCAGACTCGTCATGCTGACCCAGCACACACCCCATTGAGTTGTCGAGTAATGTAAGGTATAAGATCAGAGGTCTCCCTTCAACTGGTGGCATCAGAATAGGTGGCTCTTGGAGATACTCTTTGATCCTTTCGAAAGCAGCCTGGCATTCATCGTTCCAACGTACTGCTTGATCTTTCTTCAGCAGCTTGAAGATTGGCTCGCAAGTAGCAGTTAGGTGCGAGATGAATCGGGCATTGTAGTTTAGTCGTCCCAGGAAGCCTCTAACTTCTTTCTCTGTTCTGGGAGCTGGCATTTCCTGTATAGCTTTCACTTTTGCAGGGTCCACTTGAATACCTTTATCGCTTACGACAAAACCTAGTAGTTTACCAGATCTCACCCCGAAGGTGCACTTGTTCGGGTTCAACCTCAGCTTGTACAACTTCAACCTGTCAAACAGCTTCTAAAGGTGGTCCAGATGTTCTTCCTCAGTTTGGGACCTTGCAATCATGTCGTCGACGTACACCTCAATCTCATGGTGGATCATGTCATGAAACAAAGCAACCATGGCACGCTGGTACGTTTCCCCAACATTCTTCAATCCAAAGGGCATGACCTTGTAGCAAAAAGTACCCCACTGAGTAACAAAGGTTGTCTTCTCTATGTCTTCGGGAGCCATTTTAATCTGATTATAACCGGAGAAACTATCCATGAAGGAGAATACCTTGTGCTGAGCGGTGTTGTCAACCAGAACGTCGATATGAGGTAGAGGAAAATCATCTTTGGGGCTCGCCCTGTTTAGATCCCTGTAATCGACACACATTCGAACCTTACCATCCTTCTTTGGTACATGAAACACATTGGTAACCCATTGCGGGTAAGAAGTAACTGCTAGAAAATCGGCGTCAAATTGTTTCATAACTTCAGCCTTGATTTTCTCAGACATCTCTGGGCGCATTCGGCGGACTTTCTGTTTCACTGGAGGACAATCTTCCTTGGTAGGCAGGAGATGAACCACAATATCAGTATCCAAACCAGGCATATCTTCGTAAGACCAAGAAAAGATCTCAACGTAGTCACGCAGCATTTGAATCAACCGTTGCTTCACACTAAGCTCCAGATTCGCACCGATCTTAACTTCCTTCTTGTCCTCTTCTGTACCCAGATTCACTGATTCCACCGGTTCTTCGTACGGATGAATAACCCTCTCTTCCTGGAGTAGCAGTCTTGCAAGCTCACCAGGCACTTCGCAATCATCTTCACCTTCGTCTTCGGCTAAGTTGATCGGATTTTCGAAGTCATAACTGGCAGTAGCAGAGTCGTTACCAGTGAGATCCAGAGTGGATGTAGACCTGTATATGTGAGTGTGTGTAAAATAGCTCTTTTGCAATATATAATAAAAGAAAAACAAGGAGCGCAAAATTTGAAATGCAAGAAAACGTCTAATGCTTTTATTAATGATATATGAAAATGCCACACATAAAGCCCTCACAAATGAAGCCACAGTGCCCCGGGTAAGACACCGGGCCATAAAGTTTAAAATATTATCTGTTACAAATTCAAAACAAGAAGTTTCATTATTGGGTAACAAAAGTAATAGGGATGAAGTCCTTTGTTGTCCAGTTGCTTGGTCCACCGTTGGCAGTTGGGTAGATCCATCTGTCAATGTCAAACTCTTCATCATCGTTGTCCCCGATAGCATTCACCCCTGCATCTTGTTTAGGCTTTTCTGGTGCTCCAAAGTCGATCTCTTTTGCATCAATCAAATCCTGTACCTTGTTCTTCAAAGCCCAACAATCATTTGTATTATACCCCGGGCTACTAGAGTGAAAAGCACAACGGGTATTAGGGTTGTACTTTGGTGATGTAATATTTGGATTCTTCGGGGCTTCCCTTGGAATCACCAGATTAGTTTTCAACAACTGCAGAATCTGAGACAAAGTCATGTTGAGACGGGTGAATTGCCTTCGAGGTTTCTCGTCCTTTTGTTGATTATTGTGTTGAGGAGCACCACCAGGTCTTGAAATAACAACCGCATTAACAGCTTGGCGGTGTTCAGGTCTACTCTGTCTTTTCGAACTGTAGATAACACTAGAGTCTTTCTTAAAAGGCTTCTTCTCGGCGCTCGATGAAGCACCCTTTTGTATCTTACCAGCCTTAATACCAACCTCAATCCTTTCACCGGTCATAATTAGCTCTGTAAACCCAGACGAAGAGCTTCTGATCAGATGGTTGAAAAATGGACCAGACAAGGTCCCCAGAAACATATCCACAAGCTCCCGATCAGCCAAGGGTGGTTGTACTCTTCTGGCGAGGTCCCTCCACTTCTGAGCATAATATTTGAAACCTTCGCCTGTTCCCATTGACATACCCTGGAGCTGGGTACGCGTGGGAGCGAGGTCGGAATTGTATTGGTACTGCCTGTAGAAAGCAGTAGCCAAATCCTCCCAACTGCGGATATTGGCTCCGTCCAACTGGTAAAACCATTCAAGCTGAGTCCCTGAGAGACTGCCTTGAAAGAAGTGGATCCATAGGTTCTTATCAGCGGTGTACGGCTGAATCTTCCTTACATATGATCGGAGGTGCAACTTCGGACAAGAAACTCCGTCATACTTAGCAAAGGCTGGTGCTTTGAATTTGTGGGTTATCACCACCCCAAATGATAGACCCAAATCACCAAAGTCCAGACCAGGCACTTTCTGAACCTCCATCGCACTCAACCGGTATTCCAGTTGCTTGTATCTATCCTCGGCCGGAGGATACTGGTCTTCGTCGAAGTCCGTCTCATTGTCTGAGACCACAGGGCTAGGAGCCCTCCTTTCTTCCTAACTATCTTTCCCTCCAGATGAGGTGGTCAAATCAACTTCATCCCGTAGCCTGTTCCCAAACCAGTGACCTGTGTTAAACAGGACTGTCTTCTTCTTCTTCTTCTTCTTCTCTTTCAGAACCAGGGTCTTCAGCTCTTGGAATTGGGCATTCTGGACCTGTAGGGCCTTGATTGCTTGCTCAGTTGATGGTTCAGCAGACATGATGAGTGCTGAAATAAACAGCGAAGAAGATAAGAGACCTGTAATGGGTACCTGTTTATGAAGTGCATGGGATGAAATGCGTATGATATGATTTCAAAGACAATCGAGAGATTCAAATTTGTAAACCAGAAAGGAAACACACTTTATTAGATAAACTTTGAAATTCAAATTGTTCAACAAATTTCCCTTAGGGCGTTACAAGAAAGGAAATGCTGAAAAGTAAATAAAAACTGGAAAGGAAATCATCAAAGGACAATCAATGCTCCCATGGTCTCTTCTTGTCGATGTGGACATAGTCATTGAGAATCCGCTCGTTCTCCAACTGCCTAGTCAACTTCTGGATCTTCTGCTCTTGCTCGTTAAACCTTTCTCGGTAAGAATCCCGTTCTTCTCTCAGTTGCATCCAAGACCTTTTCAGTTCCCCAATGTTAGTGGGCATATGAGGATGGAGGATGGTCGGAAGAACCCCTTCTTCATTAGCAACTTCAACAATGATAGGCAGGACGGCTTCATACGGCATACCCAGCTTTTGGGCACGGATACGGACCCATCTGAGATATGGCTCCATCGGAAGTGAAGTCTTAGGGTCCCAACTCATGTGGATCAGATCTGTTAACTCTATCCCAATCCCTTATGAATCTGCGGCGTTGCTCGTCGCTATCCTTCTGAAAATCAAAGATGATACTAGGCATTAATAGCTCATGAGGTCCTTCTCTTCTGGCTCTCCCAAACTGACGTAAGGCCAAACATGGATTATAAGAAATTCCCCCACAGGTTCCTATCAGTGGAACATTGGGGTATTCCCCAAGTGATCAATAATGGCTACCTCGTCCATACCCTTGATAGTCCAGATGATGTTATTATGAGAGAGAGACATAACCCTATAGGCCCAGCCCATGCCTTCTTTGTTCTTCAGCACTGATTTGGGGAGGTGAGAAATAAACCACCTCGCCAATAATGGAGCACATCACATCAAGGTTCCCCGCTTTCGGGCGGTACGGGAATAAAGCTGATGAAGAATGTCACCCAAGAGAGTGGGTACATGATTATAAGAGATGAAGATTTTCACCGCATTCACATCAACAAAGGAGTCAGGATTTGGAAACAATACAAGCCATATATCAGAAGAGCCAAAATATCTTCGAATGCCTTGAAGTCTAGACTATCCCAGAAATAATTAGCCTTACCAACCAAGAACTTAGTTAGAAAGCCCTTTGCTCCACTTCTAGTCTCCCAATTAGCCATTACCTCATCCTTGGTCATATGAAGGGCTGAAGCAATCTCTTCCGGCCTAAGAATCTTCTCCCAACCAGTAAACGGGGTCTGCTCCAGAATAGAGATACCGAACAGCTCGGAGAACTCTTCTAAAGTGGGAACCAACTGGTAATCCTGAAAAGTAAAGCAATGGTACATCGAATCATATAACTGGACTAGGACACTCATCATCTGTTCGTCCAATTTAGAGGTGACCAAACCCAAGCGGTAACCATGCCTCCTGATGAAGGAAGTAGTATCAAGCATCTTTGCAATCAACTCTTTAAGCATGGTGGGAGCCTGGACAAAGTTGATCCGGATGGTATTCCTACGCATGGGAATCATGGCCTACAAAACAAAACAAAGATGAATCCCTCCTGTCTTTGAAATAGGTTAGTCGAATGCAAGATGCATGTAATGTTATGATGTCATGATGTCATGATAGAAATCACACCACAAGTATCCACAAAAAGAAAACATGGTAAAGGCACACAAGTCACACAGAGAGCCCTTAGATTTCAGGCTGGCAAGGAGCTTAGGTACTACCCTCTTTCAGTTCAGTTGATTTAAACCTGTCCTAAAAATAGTAACCGGGTTCTAGAGGATCTCAATATCACTGACTACCCTCAATCGGTCATAATTCCAGTTTAGCAACCTTTTCTTGCGGCCGGAATCATCGCGAGAGTTTAGTCTCAATGAGTGTAGCATACTGCTACTGTTCTATGGCCAAGTTGGTCAATTTAAAGGTTCTAAGGTCAGTTGGTTCTTAATGACCCCTTAGAAGACCCATATTCTCCTCGTTCCAACACAAGGGATATCGGTACAGACTAAAGTGCCACACCAACATAGCTACTGCTTCAACCGTATCGGTCTATGCCGTACAGTTCCCTTACAGTTTATTGCTACTTACCTAAAGGGTATCCCCAGATCCGGGTTAGGATCTATAGTAACTCCGATACAAGCCCACAAAGATAAAGCATACAAAGCAAACAATTGAAAACACAATGATCTAATCCTAAGGTACACCCCACTTATTAAGCATCCCCAGCAGAGTCGCCAGTTCTGTGATACGGTGGGAAAGACCTGACTTTTTTTTGGAATGCTGGTTTACGTTTTGCGTTTGTTTTCGCAAAATGTCGCGGTAAGCAAGAGTCGCCACCGTCTTTCATTTTATCCAACAAGGAAAGGAAAAAAGCACAGAAAAATTCCTTTTTTTGAGATGTTTCTCGGGTCCGGGGGTAGATTATAGAAAGGGAAGGTGTTAGCACCCTTTCTATCCGTGGTTATCCATGGGCTCTTAGGTACTTGCTCAAAGTGTTTTCAAAATTTTCTTTTCTTTATGTTTATGGGTTTGAAGAAGTTTTTGTTTGAAAGGTGTAAGTGCGAAAAGTTTTTATTTTTGAAAGAGCAAGTATCTAAGAACCATTTACCTACTAGAAAGAGGAATCAATCTGTGCTAATGCCCTTTAGACAGTGCTATCCCACTATGAATGAGAAGGTAGCATCGTCGTTGGAGTTTAAGGGTCAATTCGATTAAGGGACGTGTGGTCACTAAAGCAATGTTAGGACGCCTTAGCGGTAACCCTAATGTCTTAGATCATTTTTCTGAGGCAACCGTTTCGAGGAAACTATGATCTTTGGACAAGAGGGTGACCTCTAAAACTTCCTATACCCAATGACCACGTTCGAAGGCAACCAAGTGAGGTGTACCCTAAGAGCGCGCATGTGCGAGTGTGTTGTTTTCAGTTTATTTTGTCTTTGTACATGTCAATGGTTATCTATGTTGATTTTAGGTTAAACGTTCGATCTTGTCATGCATTCCCTATTATCAAACATCTAACAGTTTATAAGTTGCGGAAATTAAATTGCGGAAATTAAACTAACTATTACAAGGCGTCGGGTATTTACATCGCCAAAAGCAACCCTTGAAATTAAAATGCGAAAAATAAATAAAGCGGTAAAAATAGTCCTAATTATCTATTACATTCCAGGAAGCAGATACAATATTGAATAAAAAATGGATCGTGTGCAAGAAATTAAATCGGGCGAGTTCTTATGGTTTTGACCCTTTGTTTATTAAAGAAAAGATTTTTTGGTTATTTTTTGAATTAAAAAGAAATTAAGCTAAGTTAATTATTAAATTAGTAAATTAATTAATTAATTAATGAAAATAATATTTTTTGGATTTTTGATATTTAAAGAAATAAAAATAAATTAATCAAAGTTAATAAAACCTAATTGTCTAAATTAATTTTAATTATTGCAAAAGATATTAAAGTTATTCCTAATTAAACTAAATTAATTAAATTAATATTATTAACAAAAATAAAATAATGAAAATTAATTTAGTGAACAAAATATATTTTTTGGTTTTAATTTTAATGAGGAAAAAATGTGATTAGTTAGTTAGTAATAAAATAATAAAACAAAACAATTAAATAAAATAAAATAAAAGAAGAATGAGATAGAGAAACTCAGGGGGGGGGGGGGGGGGGGTCAGGCCCAATTTGGAGGTGAGAGTGGCAATTTTGTGGCCCATTTACACGCAGGCTTGGTGGACTTTTCTGATTCTCCACGCGCCCTTTGACTTGATCCCACCATAGACCTTCATTCTAGACCACCAGATCTGGCCTGGGGCCATCTGGCAAGCATCTGAGTGAGGGAGTATGATATGCTGCCCGCCTGAGTTCACACCAAATAACCTATTGAAAAATAATACAAAGCAATATGGTGGACCTGGGATTCGAACCCAGGTCCTGTTGGTACTTGAACGTATGTCTTTGCCACTGGACCAATGCGCTTTTATTGTTAGTGTATTAGAAACTAATAATAATAAAACAAAAACAAATTTATGGATCAGAAAAAAAATAAAAGCGCGCTATATTTGAATCAACCAATGGGAGGGAGACGCGTCATCGTCTTCTTCGTTCACCCTGGTTATTTACCTGCGGATTTACATCCGCAGCTAAATTCGCATGTGCATTCTAAATTCTATTCTAGGCCATAAAAATCAAATCCAGGACCATGGTCATGCTCGTCTAGGCTTCCTGAACAAATCTATACCATTCTTGGACCTTGATTTCACCTGTACAAGAAATGCCCAAAAATACAAACCAAGAACCCTAGATTCGGCTAGGGGGTTATAGACCATATAAACGCAATTGGTTAATGCATAAAGCTTCTAAATTGAACGATAATCATGAATATGCAAAGATTTTGTAAGAAAAATGCAAGAACAAGGACATACGAATTCAACTGAAAGGCATGTTCTTGAGACACTTACAGAGCTCTAGGGCGTGTATGGAGACTGGTTTTGGATTGGTTTCGCTTCAAGGATGGTCCATCAATGGATTAGCGTGGAGATTTGCTTCTGAATTGGCCTCTATGCACGATTTCAGTTTCAAGCTTTTTGCCAAATTTTCAAGTTTGCTTTTGGTGATTCTGCAGCCTCTCCCCTCTGATCTCGTGTCCTCTCACTTGTATATGTATTTAGCATTGTATTAGGTCAACAATTTTGGACTGAATCCTTGTGCATTATGGCATGGAGATTTGATTTGATTTCAAAAATGACCTATAATGTCCAAATTTGTAACTTCATGTGAGTGCATTTCTTGATCTTGGAGTATTAAGATGGATTGTAGGAAATTTGATCCTCTTCAAAATGAGCTTTGGATGGGTCATTTCTCATAAAGTATGAGAAAGTTATGCATGGTCAAAGCTGAGTTGACTTTTCCTACAAAACCCTAATTTAGCAACTTTTGAGTCTTGATGAATTTTGAGCAATCCTTGATGAATCATGATCAAAACTTGATCAAATGATGAAATATACTTCAAAATGAGAATGTTGACAAAAAATCTTGAGGTTTGATTGTATTTGGGTCACAGTTGACTTTTGCCCTAGCATAGTCGATTTTTGGACCCTTTGAGCAATTGACTGAGCAAACTTCCTCTGCAAGGCTTGAAATTTGACATGGATGAACTTGAGAGAATATTAGGACATTGGGGAGAACTTGAGGTCATTTGGATTCAAGGACCTTGATGCAACACAAAACCCTAATTTGAGGTTGACTGCCTTAGGAGATAGCTTGACTGTCCAACTCTTGAGCAATCTTGAGCCACTTGGAGATTTTCCTTGCCATATTTTGAGAAATACGGGAGGGAAAATTTTGGGGTACAACACTCAGTAGTGGAAGTAGGGATAGGAATTGTATTGTCTTTGTCGGCAGGTACACTTGCAGGTACAATCACTGGTGTAGAGGTAATCTTCGGAACGACCACGGGTCCAAAGACTGCTGTTGGAGCAGCAATCTCTGGAGAGAAGATCCTACCACTACGGGTGATCTTGCTAGTTCCAACAATATTGCTAATGTCGGGACTGTCCTCTTCGGAGCTTTCTTCTTCAGCAGTCAGTTCAATCTGTTTAATACCATGGTAGTAGATTTCTCCACCATAGTTCCATGGTATTGTTTTATCTGAATTGTATGGGGTTGGCCCGAGCATTGTTATCTTAAGCAGAGCAGTCTTTGGAGTAGGTGTAATCCTAACGGGTCTTTTAGGGGCCCTGAAAGGATTGGCGTAGATGGTTATTATTGAAACTTCTTTCACTAGAACGGGTGAAACAGGAGCATTCTCGAACAAAATTTCTTGGTTATCCATCAGTCATTGGATACCTTTCTTCAACAGAGGACAGTCAAATGGGGAGGATAGACAAGCATGGCAGTCTTTGTCACAACCTGGGAAGATGCCAGCTTTCAACAGATTCAACTTGATAATCGGGAGCAGAGTTAACAGTTTATCCACGGTAGCAACAAACAGATCTTCTTCAATAGCGTTGGAATTATGACCATGCCTCAGCATTGGAGCGGAAATAACATTTGGTTTCTCAGGCGCTTCAAACTCAACTTCCTTTGCGTCAATCAGATCTTGAATCTTATTCTTCAGAGCCTAACATTTGTTGGTGTCGTGCCCTGGACTTTCATAATGGTACGCACATCTGGCGTTGGGATGTTAATGTGGAGAAGTAGTATTGGGATTTTTGGGGCCTCTTTTAAAGTGGCCAGATTCAACTTCAAGAGATGTGGTAGAACTTGAGCTGGAGTCATGTTAATCTTGGTAAACTGCTGTACTGGCCTTTCTACCCTTTGCTGGTTAGTTCTTGGCTGGTCTGATGCAGGCTTTGGAATCATAACAACCCCCACTGTTGGTCGTCACTCAGTTCTTCCCTGATTCCTCTGTGAATAGACAACAGATACTTCCTTTCTTCCTGTGAAGGGCTTTTTTACAGCTGTTAAGGCAGACGCGTCCTTCTGAATTTTCCCATTTCTTATACCAGCCTCCACTCTTTCGCCGGTTAGAATCAATTCGGTAAATCCTGCAGAGGAACTCCCAATCAGATGATTAAAGAAAGGACCTGATAGGGTTCCCAAGAACATGTCCACTAGCTCACTTTCAGATAAAGGCGGTTGCACCCTTCTGGCTAGATCCCTCCACTTTTGGGCGTAGTCTTTGAAGCTCTCATTGGTAGCCATAGCCATACTCTGTAGCTGAGTACGGGTTGGCGCCAAGTCGGCATTGTATTGATACTGTTTATAGAAGGCTACTGCCAAGTCTTCTCAATTGTGAACATTTTCCCTCTCCAACTGCTAGAACTAATCAAGCTGCGTTCCTGATAAACTGTCTTGGAGAAAGTGGACCCACAGGTCTTTGTCAGCAGAATATGGTTGCATCTTCCTGACATAGGATCTGAGGTGAATTTTAGGGCAAGACACCCCATCATACTTAGCAAACAGTGCCACTTTGAATTTTGGAGGGATTACAATTCCTGACACCAGCCCTAACTCCTCAAAATCCAGCCCCGGTACTCTCTGTATCTCCATAGCTGTTAGGCGCTCTTCTAGGTGTTTATATTTGTCATCAGCCGGAGGGTATTATTGTTCAGAGTAGTCCTCTTCTTCCTCTTCTTCTGCTTTAGAATCTGATGGTACTTCCGTTTCTTTTCCTTTTCTTTCCCTTTCCTCAGATGTTGATGGGAATTCCATGGTCCGTCTAGCTTGTCCCTGAAATCTTCTACCCATGAGAACCACACCAGTTGGCTTTTTCTTCTTTTTCTCCTTTTCTTTTTCTAGCAAAGTCTTCAGCTCCTCCTGCCCCTTGGCTAGGGTCATGAGCAACTGTTAAAATTGTGAATTCTGAGCTTGCAAATCTTTGACCGTTTGTTCCAGATCCATCTTGCTGAAATAAATAGCAGAGAGATGAGGAAACTTGGTGTGAAGACCTGCTTATGCTTATGATGAATGATATATATTCATGCAATGCTTTCAAGGATTCAGAAATTCAAATTTGTTTTAAACAAAAAAGAAACACACATCATATTAATAAGATAGAATTGTTAGTACATCAATGCCCCTTGGGCAAAATAATACAAAATTATAAGGTAAAAAGACGTTGCGCATCCTCTTTGGTGCAATGTAAGTGTTGAGAGTCTGCTCTTCGTGAAGTAGCCGAGTGAGTTCCAAAACCTTCTTCTCGCTTGCGTAGAATTGGGCTTCAAAAGTATCGCGCTCTCCCTTGAGCTGTATCCAACTTCTTTGTAGGTCTTCGAGTGATGTTGGCATGTCAAGATGTAGGATGGTGTATGGAACCTATCCTTCCTTAACAGGCTCTATAATCACTGGGAGAATGGAGGGGTAAGGCATCATAAGACTTTGGGCGCGGGTTCGTACCCACTTGAGGTAAGGCTCAAGAGGGATGGAATTATTGTGTCCCAAGGTCTTGTTGTCCACCTTGTTGGGCATCCTCCAAGCTCGAATGAATCTTTGTCGGAGTCCTTGGTCGTCGTTGTCGTAGTCGAAAACCAATCCTTGAATCATCATATCATGTGGGCCATCCCTTCGGGCATACCCAAACTGTCTTAGAGATAAGCAAGGGTTGTAGGTGATGCCTCCCCTAATTCCAAGTAGAGGGACATTAGGGAATTCCCCACAACGGTCAATGATGATGACATTCTCTTTGGATTGAGAACACCAATGAATATCTGAATGGTTAAGTGTCATTAACCTTCGTGACCACCTCAAACCTTGCTCATTCTTCAAGACTGATTGGGGAAGATGAGAAGTAAACCATCTTGCCATGAGAGGAGTGCAACACATGAGAACACCTCTTTTCCTCATTGTACGAGTGTGAAAAGAGTGGAGGATATCCCCAAGCAATGTAGGTACCGGGTTGTGAGACATGAAGATTTTGACAGCGTTCACGTCTATGAGTTGGTCAGGATTAGGGAACAAGACCATCCCATAGATGAGAAGAGCTACAATCTCCTCAAAATCTTGCAAGTCTAGAGAATTCCAACAACTTTGGGCCTTCTCAAACAGAAATTTTGACAAGAAGCCTTTGACACCACTTCTAGTTTCCCAATGTGTTGTGACATCAAATGAGTGCAAGTCCAAGGCTTGAGCAATCTCTTCTGGCTTTGGATCACTTTCTGTACCGTTGAAGGGTAGTTGATTGAGAATAGGAATCCTCAAGAGTTGAGAGAATTTCTCCAAAGTTGGCATTTTGTACCCCAAAATTTTCCCTCTCATATTCTTCAAAACATTTCAAGAAAAGTCTCCAAGTGTCTCAAGATTGCTCAAGAGTTGGACAGTCAAGCTATCTCCTAAGGCAGTCAACCCCAAATTAGGGTTTTGTGTTGCATCAAGATCCTTGAGTCCAAATGACCTAAGATGCTCCCTAATGTCCTAATATGTTCTCAAGGCCATCCATGTCAAATTTCAAGCCTCGCAGAGGAAGTTTGCTCAGTCAATTACTCAAAGGGTCCAAAAATCGGTTGTGCTAGGGCAAAAGTCAACTGTGACCCAAATACAATCAAACCTCAAGATTTTTTGTCAACATTCTCATTTTGAAGTATATTTCATCATTTGATCAAGGGTTGATCATGACTCATCAAGGATTGCTCAAAATTCATCAAGACTCAAAAGTTGCTAAATTAGGGTTTTGCAGGAAAAGTCAACTCAACTTTGACCAAGCATAACTTTCTCATACTTTACGAGAAATGACCCATCCAAAGCTAATTTTGAAGAGGATGCAATTTCCTACAATCCATCTTCATACCCCAACAAAAACACCTTTTTTTGCCAAAGCTTATAACTTGAGCATGGAATATCAAAATGAGATGAGACCAAAAGGGTTGGTTAGATGACATCTTAAGCTTTCTAAAAAGTCCAAGAACACTTCCAAAAGTTCAAAATTGAAGAAGTTATGCATTGTTGAAGTTGGGCATTTTTTCAAAATTGCCAAAAGTCAATTATCCCCAAAACTTCAAATTTTGTCAAATGGGCTCACTCTTTTCCACTTGATTTGATCTTGCCACATTACACGCGTGTCCTAGCTTCAGCCTTGTGTCCATTTATCAATTTTATTATTTTATTTGATTTTTATTAAATTATTTCATTTTAAATCAATTTAAATCAAATAAAATCCCAAAACTTCATTACATGAGATCTTTTTATTTTTATTTTCAGGACTCAATCATCATCAATATCATGATCAACTCGTATCAAGTATTCCATGTGCAAAAAGATTGATTTTTTTGACAAAATTGGCAAGTCTTCAATGGTGGATCAAATCAAATCCCATGGCATTGATATGAAAGGATTCAATCCATAAATTTTAACCTAATGCATTGCATATTACATATACAAGTCAAGGCACACGAAATTGAGACCTAGAGGCTGCAAGAACACTGAGAACCAAACTTGCAAAAATTGACAAAAAGTGTGAAACTGAAATCATCCTTGGAGGCAAATTCAGAAGCAAAACTCAACACCAATTAATTGCTGGAGGTTCACTGAGTCAGAACCAACCCCTAGCAAGTTCTCATACACGCCCAAAATCATTGTAAGAGTCACAAAAAATCGCTTCTTTCTTGAATTCGTATATCCTTATTTCTGCATCTTTTGCATAAATCATTTGCATATTCATGATCCTCATCAAATTTCCAAGCTTTCTATATTATCCAATTGCATTTATCTGATCTGTGAAGCCAAGAACCGAATCTAGGGTTTTGTGGTTTGCTTTTTAGGCGTTTCTTTTACAGGAAAAATTAGCTCCATTGATGGCCATGGACATGACCGGGAGAGAAGGACGAACTCAACCATGTGCTTGGATTTAATTTTTATGGCCTAGAATTGATTTGGGGGTTGACCTACGAATTTAGCCGCAGATCTAAATCCGCAGGTAAATTTACAGGGTTTGAAGGTCAGGGACGACAAACGTGTCTCCCTCTGATTGGACCATTCGAATCTTCGCGCTTTTTATTTGTTTTTTTGGCATATTAATATGTTTTCCCTTATAATTATTATTGTCCATTATACTAACAATTGAAGCGCGTTGGCTGAGTGGTAGTGACGTGTATCCAATATCCAACAGGACCTGGGTTCGAATCCCAGGTCCCCATGTTATTTGTTATATTTTTCCTGCAGATGATCCAGCGCAACTCCAAGCGTGCAGCCCACTATAGTCTCTCAACCATCCAATGGCCAGATGGCCAAAGGCCAAATCTGGTGACCATGACCTGGAGGTTTACCATGGGCAAAGTCAGCGCATACACATGGAATCAGGAAGGTCAACAAGGGGCCAATTCATTTGGGCTTCAGATTGCTAAACAAACCTCTAAATCAGGCCCACACCCCTAACTCTTTCTATTTCTCTTTATTTATTTTAATTGTTTGTTTTATTATTTTTATTTAATAATTAATTAACCAATCAAACTTTTTCTTAATAAAATTAAAACCAAAAAATATTTTCTTTATTAATTTAAATTTTAGTATTTTCTTTTTATTAACAAATCAATTAATTAATTTAGTTTTAATTAGGAATAACTTTAATATATCTTTTGCAATAATTAAAATTAACTTAGACAATTAGGTTTTTATTAACATTGATTAAATTTATTTTTATTTCTTTAAATACCAAAAAACCAAAAATATTTTTATTAATTAATTTATTTATTAATTTAATAATTAACCTAGATTAATTTCTTTCTTAATTCAAAAATAACCAAAAAATCTTTTCTTTAACAATTAAAGGGTCAAAACCCTAAAAACTCGTCGTCGATTTAATTTCTCGCACGCGATCCATTTTATGTAATATTGTATTTGTTCCCGGAATGTAATAGATAATTAGGACTATTTTTATCGCTTTATTTATTTTCCGCATTTAAATTTCAAAGGGTTTCTTTTGGCGATGTAAATACCCGACGCCTTGCAATTTAATTTCCGCAATTTACTTTCCGCAAAATAATTGTTAGATGTTTGATAATAGGGGATGCATGACAAGATTGAACGTTTAAACCTAAAATCAACATAGATCACACATAACATGTACAAAGACAAAATAACTGAAAAATGACACACTCGCACATGCGCACTCTTAGGGTACACCTCACTTGGTTGCCTTCGTACGCGGTCATTAAGTATATGAAGTTTTAGAGGTCGCCCTCTTGTCCAAAGATCATAGTTTCCTCGAAACGGTTGCCTCGGATAAAATGATCTAAGACATTAGGGTTACCGCTAAGGCGTCCTAACATTACTTTAGTGACCGCACGTCCCTTAATCGAATTGACCCTTAAAACTCCAACGACGGTGCTACCTACTCATTCATAGTGGGATAGAATTGTCTAAAGGACATTAGCATAGAACGATTCCTATTTCGAGTAGGTAGATGGTTCTTAAGTACTTGTTCCTTCAAAAATAAAACAAATTTTCACACTTACACTCCTTTTCAAAACAAAAAAACTCTTTTCAGACCCACAAGCACAAAGAAAGCAAAATTTTGAAAACATTATGAGCAAGTACCTAAGAGCCCGTGGATAACCACGGATAGAAAGGGTGCTAACACCTTCCCTTTCTATAATCTACCCCTTGGACCCGAGAAACATCTCAAAAAAGGAAATTTTCTGTGCTTTTTTCCTTTCCTTGTTGGATAAAATAAAAGACGGTGGCAACTCTTGCTTACCGCGACATTTTGCAAAAACAAACGCAAAATGCAAACCAACATTCCAAAAAACAGTTAGTTCTTTCCCACCGTATCACAGAACTGGCGACTCTGCTGGGGACGCTTAATAAGTGAGCTGTACCTTAGGATTAGATCATTGTGTTTTCAATTGTTTGCTTTGTATGCTTTATATTTGTGGGCTTGTATCGGAGTTACTATAGATCCTAACCCGGATCTAGGGGCACCCTTTAGGTAAGTAGAAATAAACTGTGAGGGAACTGTACAACTTAGACCGATACGGTTGAAGCAGTAGCTACGTTGGTGTGGCAATTTAGTTTGTACTGATATCCCTTGTGTTGGAACAAGGAGAATATGGGTCTTCTAAGGGGTCATTAAGCACCAACCAACCTTAGAACCTTTAAATTGACCAACTTGGCCATAGAATAGTAGCAGTATGCTACACTCATTGAGACTAAACTCTCGTGATGATTCCGGCCGCAAGAAAAGGTTGTTAAACTGGAATTATGACCGATCGAGGGTAGTCAGTGATATTGAGATCCTCTAGAACCCAGTTACTATTTTTAGGACAGGTTTAAACCAACTGAACTGAAAGAGGGTAGTACCTAGACTCCTTGCTAGCCTGAAATCTAAGGGCTCTCTGTGTGACTTGTGTACCTTTACCATGTTTGCTATTTGTGGATACTTGTGATGTGCTTTCTATCATGACATCATGACATCATAACATTGCATACATCTTTCATTGGACTAACCTATTTCAAAGACAGGAGGGATCCCATCTTTGTTCTATTTTGTAGGTCATGGCACCCATGCGTAGGAACACCATCTGGATCAACTTTGTCCAGGTTCCCACTATGCTCAAAGAGTTGGTTGCAAAGATGTCAGATACTACCTCCTTCATCAGAAGACATGGGCATCTTCTTAGTTTGGCCACCTCCAAATTGGACGAGCAGATGATGAGTGTCCTAGTCCAGTTCTATGATCCACTGTACCATTGCTTTACTTTTCAGGACTACCAGTTGGTCCCCACCTTGGAAGAGTTCTCTGATCTGCTCGGTATCTCTATTCTGGAGCAGACCCCGTTCGCAGGTTGGGAGAAGATCCTTAGGCCAGAAGAGATTGCTTCATCCCTTCATATGACAAAGGATGAGGTAATGGCTAATTGGGAGACTAGAAGTGGAGCAAAGGGCTTTCTGACTAAGTTCTTGTTTGGTAAGGCTAATTATTTCTGGGATAGTCTAGACTTCAAGGCATTCGAAGATATTCTGGCTCTTCTGATATATGGCTTAGTATTGTTTCCGAACTCTGACTCCTTTGTTGATGTGAATGCGGTGAAAATCTTCATCTCTCGTAATCCTGTACCCACTCTCTTGGGTGACATTCTTCATAAGCTTTATGCCCGTACTGCTCGAAAGAGGGGAACCTTGATGTGCTATGCTCCATTATTGGTGAGGTGGTTTATTTCGCACCTCCCCAAATCAGTGCTGAAGAACAAAGAAGGCATGGGCTGGGCCTATAGGGTTATGTCTCTCTCTTACAATGACATCATTTGGACCATTAAGGGTATGGAAGAGATGGCTATTATTGATCGTTGTGGGGAGTACCCCAATGTTCCACTGATAGGAACCCATGGAGGAATTTCTTATAATCCGTGCTTGGCCCTGCGTCAGTTTGGGCGAGCCATAAGGGAAGGACCTCATGAGCTACTAATGCCTAGTATCATCTTTGATCTTCAAGGGGATAGTGACGAGCAACACCACAGATTCATAAGGGCTTAGGATAGAGTTCACAGATCTGATCCACATGTGCTGGGTCCAAAGACTTCTCTTCCGATGGAGCCATATCTTAGATGGGTTCGTATCCGTGCCCAAAAGTTGGGTATGCCGTATGAGGCCGTCCTGCCTATCATTGTTGAAGTTGCTAATGAAGAAGGGGTTCTTCCGACCATCCTCCATCCTCATATGCCCACTGACATTAGAGCACTGGAAAGGTCTTGGATGCAGCTGAGAGAAGAGCAGGATGCTTACCGAGAAAAGTTTAACGAGCAAGAGTAGAAGATTCATAAGTTGACAAGACAGCTGGAGAATGAGCGGATCCTCAATGACTATGTCTTCACCGACAAGAAGCGACCATGGGAGCACTGATTGTCCTTTGATTATTTCCTTTCCAGTTTTTATTTACTTTTCAGTATTTCCTTTATTGTAACGCCTTAAGGGCAATTTGTTGAACAATTTGAATTTCAAAGTTTATCTAATAAAAGTGTGTTTCATTTCTTGTTTACGAATTTGAATCTCTCGATGTCTTTGAAATCATATCATACGCATTTCATCCCATGCACTTCATAACAGGTACCCTTACAGGTCTCTTATCTTCTTCGCTGTTTATTTCAGCATCATGTCTTCTGAACCATCAACTGAGCAAGCAATCAAGGCTCTACAGGCTCAAAATGCCCAATTCTAAGAGTTGTTCATGAATTTAGCTAAGGGTCAGCAAGATCTGAAGACCCTTATTCTGAAAGAGAAGAAGAGGACAATCCTGTTTAACACAGGTCACAGGTTTGGAAACAGGCTATGAGATGAAGTTGATTAAACCACCTCATCTGGAGGGAAAGATAGTCAGGAAGAAAGGAGGGCTCCTAGCCCTATGGTTTCAGACAACGAGACGGACTTCGACGAAGACCAGTATCCTCCGGCCGAGGATAGATACAAGTAACTAGAAGACCGGTTGAGTGCGATGGAAGTACAGAAAGTGCCTGGTCTGGACTTCGGTGATCTGGGTCTGTCATCTGGGGTGGTGATTCCCCATAAATTCAAAGCACCAACTTTTGCTAAGTACGACGGAGTTTCTTGTCCGAAACTGCACCTCCGGTCGTATGTAAGGAAGATTCAGCCGTACATCGCTGATAAGAACCTATGGATCCACTTCTTTCAAGACAGTCTCTCAGGGACTCAGCTTGAATGGTTTTACCAGTTAGAAGGAGCCAGTATCCGCAGTTGGGAAGACTTGGCTGCTGCTTTCTACAGGCAGTACCAATACAATGCGGACCTCGCTCCTACGCGTACCCAACTCCAGGGTATGTCTATGGGAACGGGTGAAGGTTTCAAAGATTATGCTCAGAAGTGGAGGGACCTTGCTGGTAGAGTGCAACCACCCTTGGCTGATCGGGAGCTAGTGGATATGTTTCTGGGGACCTTGTCTGGTCCATTTTTCAACCATCTGATTAGAAGTTCTTCGTCCGGGTTTACGGAGCTGATCATGACCGGTGAAAGGATTGAGGATGGTATTAAGTCTGGTAAGATACAAAAGGGTGCTTCATCGAGCACCGAGAAAAAGCCTTTTAAGAAGGAGTCCAGTGCTGTTTACAGTTCGAAAAGCCAGGATAGACCTGAACGCCGCCAAGTTGTTAATGCGGTTGTTATTTCAAGACCTGTTAGGACTCCTCAACACAACAATCAACAAAAGGCCGAGAGACCTCGAAGGCAATTCACACATCTCAACATGACTTTGTCTCAGATTCTGCCACAATTATTAAAAACCAATCTAGTAACTCCAAGGGAGGCTCCGCAGAATCCCAACACTGCATCGCCTAAGTACAACCCTAACGCCCGCCGTGCTTTTCACTCTGATAGCCCGGAACATGATACAGATGATTGTTGGGCTTTGAAGAACAAAATGCAGGACTTAATTGATGCTAAGGAGATTGAGTTCGAGGCGCCCGAAAGACCTAATGTTGTGACTGCTCCTATGCCCAAGCATGGGGTGAATGCTATAGATGAAGACTTGTTTGTGGTTTCTGTGAATGACATTGTTACCCCTTTGATGACTGTGAAGAAGAACCTTTTGTCAGCCGGTTTATTTCTGGGTTGTGACGAAGGTTGCCGTACGTGTTCTGCCCTACCAACCGGTTGCCATCTTTTGAAATCAGGTGTCTAATGCCTGATGGATAGTAAAGAAATTATGTTTGAGAAGAATGTTGTTCCTTTAGTTCATACTGAAGAAGTTGCTATTATCACCATTTTCGACGATTCTTCCAAGGCTCCCTCGAGAAAGCCTGTTAGAATTACATCTGTTCCAAGAATCGCACCATTGATCATCACTGTTCCTGGGCCTATCCCTTACACATCTGATAAAGCTGTCCCTTGGCATTACGGGGCTGATGTTTATTTTCATGGAGTTAAACAAGAGTTGGATACTGATACTGACGTCAGCAATATTGTTGGACCTGCTAAAGTCACCCGCAGCAGAAGACTTTTCTCCCCTGATATCTCTCCACCAATTGCCCGGAAACCTGTTGTTATTACACCTGCCAGTGTACCTGCTACTATTCATGTTCAAGTTCCCGTTCTTACCCCTGTCACCGAGTCATCTGACACTCGGGGCAAAGGGACCACTGATGAGCCTGCCCAGACGGAGGCACCAAAGAAGATTACTGTTGAAGCTTCTAGACAAGAGATGGAAGAGATTTTAAAGATCATCAAAAAGAGTGACTACAATGTAGTTGAACAACTGGGGCAAACCCCATCCAAAATCTCTATGATGTCACTGTTGCTGTGCTCATAAGCCCATGCCAAGGCTCTGATTGCCTTCCTGAAGACTGCACACGTACCTCAAGAAACATCAGCTGCTCAGTTTAAAGATTGCGTGGCTAGTCTGACTGCTGATAATGGGTTGGGTTTCTCTGACGCCGACTTGACTGCTAAGGGGAAGAATTACAACGATGCCCTGTATGTCTCCATTAAATGCAGGGGCACTACTCTTGCTCATGTATTGGTGGATACTGGTTCCTCATTGAACGTTTTGCCTAAGAAAGCTCTAGACCGGTTGGACTGTGAAGGGTTGGAGTTGAAGCCAAGCAACATTTTCGTCAGGGCCTTTGATGGATCTAAGAGGATGGTGCATGGAGAGGTTGATATTCCGATTAAGGTTGGTTCTCAGGTTTTCGCCTCTACATTCTATGTGATGGACATTCGACCATCCTATTCTTGTTTGCTGGGTCGCCCGTGGATCCACAAAGCTGGGGCAGTAATGTCTACGCTCCACCAGAAGCTGAAGTACCCAGTGAAAGGGAAGATTGTGACAGTACAAGGAGAGGAGGAGTACATGGTGAGCCACCTCAACTCTTTCCAATATGTAGAGATGGATGGGGAGTTCATTGAGACCCCATTTCAGCACTTTGAAGAGGTTCCCCAGACGCTGGCATCAACTGAGACTGTTGTTGAAGATTCTCCTATGAAGATGGCTTCCTTTAAGGATGCCCGAGCTATTGTCGAGAAAGGTGGGTGTGCAAATTGGGGCCAACTCCCTGATTTTGCATAGAAGACTAACAAGTTTGGTTTGGGTTTCACTGCAGAAGCTCAAAGGGCTGTTCGGAATGCACGGATCGGGAGACCTCCCCTGTTCATCAGTAATTCAGGAGTGAATGCCATTGAAGATGATGTTGAAGAGTCTGAGTTCGACAGTTGGATCTATCCTACTACTGATGGTGGACTAAGCAACTGGACAGCGAAGGACTTCATCCCAGTTTATTTTGTTACCCAGTAATGAGACTTTTGTTTTGTATTTGTAACAGACAATGTTTTAAACTTTATAGCCCGGTGTCTTACCCGGGGCACCGTGGCTTCATTTGTGAGGGCTTTATGTGTGTCATTTACATATATCATTAATAAAAGCATTGGACGTTTCTTGCATTTCAAATTTTGCGCTCCTTGTTTTTCTTTTATTACATATTTCAAAACAACTATTTTACACACTCACATATACAGGTCTACATCCACTCTGGATCTCACTGGTAACGACTCTGCTACTGCCAATTATGACTTCGAAAGTCCGATCAACTTAGCTGAAGACGAAGGTGAAGATGATTGCGAAGTGCCTGGTGAACTTGCTAGACTGTTACTACAAGAAGAGAGGGCTATACAGCCACATGAAGAGCCAGTGGAAACCGTGAATCTGGGTACAGTGGTAGACAAGAAAGAAGTTAAGATCGGTGCAAACCTGGAGCTTAGTGTGAAACAACGGTTGATTCAGATGCTGCGTGACTACGTTGAAATATTTGCCTGGTCTTATGAAGATATGCCTGGTTTGGATACCGATATTATGGTTCACCGCCTGCCTACCAAGGAAGACTGTCCTCCAGTGAAACAGAAGGTCCGCCGAATGCGCCCAGAGATGTCTGAGAAAATCAAGGTTGAAGTTATGAAACAGTTTGACGTCGGTTTTCTAGCAGTTACTTCATAGCCACAGTGGGTGGCCAACGTGGTTCCTATACCGAAGAAGGATGGTAAGGTTCAAATGTGTGTTGACTATAGGGATCTGAACAGGGCGAGTCCCAAGGATGATTTTCCTCTACCCCATATCGACGTTCTGGTTGACAATACCGCTCAGCATAAAGTATTCTCCTTTATGGATGGTTTCTCCGGTTATAATCAGATTAAGATGGCTCCCAAAGACATGGAGAAGACAACCTTTGTTACTCAATGGGGTACCTTTTGCTATAAGGTCATGCCTTTTGGATTGAAGAACGCTGGGGCAACGTATCAGCGTGCCATGGTTGCGTTGTTCCACGACATGATCCATCATGAGATTGAGGTATACGTCGATGACATGATTGCAAGGTCCCAGACGGAGGAAGAACATCTTGACCACCTTCAGAAGCTGTTTGACAGGTTGAAGTTGTACAAGCTGAGGTTAAAACCGAACAAGTGCACCTTCAGGGTGAGATATGGTAAGCTGCTGGGTTTCATTATAAGCGATAAAGGTATTCAAGTGGACCCGGAAAAGGTGAAGGCCATACAAGAGATGCCAGCTCCCCAAACAGAGAAAGAAGTCAGAGGCTTTCTGGGATGACTAAACTACATTGCCCGATTCATCTCACACCTGACCGCTACTTGTGAACCAATCTTCAAGTTACTGAAGAAATATCAAGTAGTACGTTGGAGCGATGAATGTCAGGCCGCTTTTGAAAGGATCAAAGAGTATCTCCAAGAGCCACCTATTCTGATGCCGCCAGTTGAAGGGAGACCTTTGATCTTATACTTGACAGTGCTCGACAACTCAATGGGGTGTGTGCTGGGTCAGCATGACGAGTCTGGCCGAAAAGAGCATGCTATTTATTACCTTAGCAAAAATTTTACCGACTGTGAGACCCGATACTCACTGCTCGAGAAAACTTGCTGCGCTTAAGCATGGGCTGCTCGCCGTCTGAGACAGTATATGCTGACTCACACTACTCTATTGATATCGAAGATGGATCCAATCAAGTATATCTTCGAAAAGCCTGCACTGTCCGGAAGAATAGCGAGATGGCAGATGATATTGACTGAGTATGACATCCAATACACGACTCAAAAAGAAATCAAGGGAAGTGTGTTAGCAAACCATTTGGCACATCAGGCAGTGGATGATTACCAGTCTATGAACTTTGAATTCCCGGACGAGAATATCATGTTGATAACTGATTGTGAGACACCTGGACCGGATGAAGGACCTGAGGAAGGATCCCGATGGTCTATGTACTTTGATGGAGCTTCGAACGCTTTGGGCAATGGCATTGGTGCCGTGATCATATCTCCTAAAGGCTCTCATACTCCGTTTACCGCCCGACTATGTTTCAACTGCACCAACAATATGGCGGAGTATGAAGCGTGCATCATAGGTCTTCGAGCAGCAATTGACCTAAGGATTAAGTTTCTGAGTGTCTTCGGAGATTCCGCTCTCGTGATCAATCAGATCAAAGGCGAGTGGGATACGAAACACCCAAATCTTATTCCTTACAAGAAGTATGTATTGACGTTGCTTCCATATATTGAGGAGATAACCTTTGAACACTTCCCTAGAGAGGAGAATCAGTTGGCAGACGCGCTGGCTACGATGTCTTCTATGTTCAAAGTCAATTGGGACAATAAAGCTCCCCGGATTATCATTGAAAGATTGGACGAACCTGAACATTGCTGTGATATTGAGACTGAAGAGGTAGAAGATAAACCCTGGTTTCACGAGGTGAAGAGGTATCTTGAGGCTCAGGAATACCCCGAGGGTGCATCTGTTAATGACAAGAAGTTTCTGATGAGGTTCGCAACAAAGTTCTTCATCAGCAATGGCATCCTTTACAAGCGTAACCATGATTCGACCCTACTGCGATGTATGGATAAGAACGAAGCAGAAAGGATCATGACAGAATTACATGAAGGTACTTTTGGAACTCATTCCAGTGGACACACCATGGCAAAGAAAATCCTACGGGCAGGCTATTATTGGTCCACAATGGAAGCCGACTGTTATCAGCATTCTCGGACATGTCACAAGTGCCAAGTCTATGCTGATAAGGTGCACATACCTCCAGTTCCTCTGAACGTATTGACAGCTCCGTGGCCTTTTGCAATGTGGGGCATTGATATGATCGGCGAGATCAGACCTACAACATCCAACGGGCATCGTTTCATCCTGGTAGCTATTGATTATTTTACGAAGTGGGTTGAAGCAGCTTCATTTGCTACAGTAACCAAGAATGTCATAGCACGGTTCATTCGGCACAATCTGATTTGTCGATACGGTGTACCAGAGAGGATCATTACGGATAATGGTACAAATCTCAACAACAAGATGATCATTGAGCTCTGCAAGCAGTTCAAGATACAACATCACAACTCTTCTCCCTACCGGCCGAAGATGAATGGGGTTGTTGAAGCGGATAATAAGAACATTAAGAAGATTGTGCAAAAGATGACAGTGACATACAAAGACTGGCACGAGATGTTACCATTTGCTCTTCATGGGTACCGTACCTTAGCATGAACATCAACAGGGGCAACACCCTATTCCTTGGTATATGGTATGTGTGATCGGTGGGAATGAGAACTGACTGTTTTGGAATGCTGGTTCACGTTTGCGTTTGTTTTTGCAAAATGTCGCGGTATGCAAGAGTCGCCACCGTCTTTTATTTTATCCAACAAGGAAAGGACAAAAGCACAGAAAAATTCCTTTTTTGAGATTTTTCTCGGGTTCGGGAGGTAGATTATAGAAAGGGAAGGTGTTAGCACCCTTTCTATCCGTGGTTATCCACGGGCTCTTAGGTACTTGCTCACTATGTTTTCAAAAGTTTGCTTTTCTTTGTGTTTGTGGGTTTTGAAAAAGTTTTGTTTTTGAAGAGAGTGTAAGTGCGAAAAGTTTTATTTTGTTTTTAAAAGGAGCAAGTACTTAAGAACCTCTACCTACTCAAAAAGGAATTAGACTATGCAAGTGTCCTTTAGACAGTGCTATCCCACTATTGAGGAGTAGGTAGAACCGTCGTTGGAGTTTTTGGGTCAATTCGATTAAAGGGACGTGTGGTCACTAAAGCAATGTTAGGACGCCTTAGTGGTAACCTAATGTCTTAGATCATTTTATCCGAGGCAACCGTTTCGAGGCAACTTATGATCTTTGGACAAGAGGGCAACCTTTAAAACATCCTATACTCAATGACCACGTTCGAGGCAACCAAGTGAGGCGTACCCTAAGAGTGGCATGTGCGAGTGTGTTAATTTTCAGTTTATATTATCTTTGTACATGTTATGGTGAGCTATAGTTGATTTTAAATTAAGATAGATCTTGTCATGCAATCCTAGTTAGCATACATCTAAACAGTTAATATATGTACAGGAATTTAAAGTGTGGGAATTGTAAATTCTACGCTATTACAAGGCTTCGGGGAGGGGGATTATTTACATGTCCAAAAATTGGGGGAATAAAGCAGTAAAGTGTAAAAGTCTTAGTTAAGCTATTACAAACCAGTAGGCAATTACAATAAAATAAACGCGCGCGAATCTGAAAATAACCTATAAAAAATCCTAAGAATAAAATCTTTTTGTTGTTTTTTTTATATAAAAGAACATAAGGCCTAAGTCAATTAATTTTTTTAATTTTAAGAAAAATGTTAAAATAATTAATTAATTTATTTAATAAATAAATATAGTTGGAAAAACAACTAGCCTAATGTTTTTGTGATTTTTTTATTTATTTTAATGTTAATTAAAAAGATAAAAAGATGTCAATGAAAACAAAAATAAAATACAAGGGGGATCCTTCGATCCAGGGAAAAAAGGAGCTTAGAGCCAAGGAGGGAATGGAAGCTTCGATCCAAACAGGGTCATGGTTCTTTCGATTGGGCCAGGAAGTGGGCATGAACAGCCTTCGATCCAAGGAAGGGGATTTCCCTTCGATCCTGGGAAAAATGCCTTCTTCGATCCAGGAGGACTATGGGAAGCTTCGATCCAGAGAAGGTGTCTCCTTCGATCTGGGATGCTATACCTGCAAAAGTATGTTAGCAAAATAAAACTCAGGGCCTGGTATCGAACCCCGGGCCCTTCAATCCTGCATGTGCTGAGTCTTTTCAGGCTAAATCTGCAGCAGATGTTAGCAAACAAAGAACATGACCTGGGGCCAAACCCAAGCCCTTGAATTCTGTCTAGGATGGCAAATCAAATGGGATAGAAAATATGGAGGTGTTATGCAAAATGAAAAGTTTTGACAATTTACCCTCTCTTACCAACAGATTGAATCTTCGATTTGGGTACTGGCTGGATAGGAGCACTTTCAATCTGAGGGCTTCTGGGCGTGGGCACCTTCGATCTGAAGGACTGCCTTGGCTTGGAAAATTCTGACAACCTTTGCTGGATTGTATGAGCAGCGCCTCTCTAATGTTTTTTTTTTGTTCTCTATCCGTGTGTTTGGATATGTATGCTGGCCCTTGTATTTATAGGAGTGCGGGGGTCTAGTAACGACAAGAGACAACCCATTAAACATGCCTTTAAAGCCATGAGACAAGAATCAGACACATTAAAAGTTTTCCTTTTTTGAAATATGCATGTCTCTAATCAATCTTGCTTGAACCTGGACACTTTTGAATTTCGAATGCATTCAGGCCCTGCTCTTCGATTGGTCCTGATTTGAAAAGAATCCCTCTGGTCGAATCAACTCTTTAGGAACAGAAAAGGCAAGAATCTGGCCTTTAACTTAGGAATTAAATCCACAATCAGCATTTAATTATTTCTATATTTGCAAGGGAAACACGCCATTTTCTCATGTTCAGTGTACCTGGACATGTTTTTTGAGTGCCCTCTTGATGGCTTTGTTAACAGGCCAGTCGAAAGGCTTTGTTAACAGGCCAATCGAAAGGTACTGTTCATGCTAATCGAAGGACATGGTTAACGTGCCTGTTGAAGCTACCTTGACACAATGCTAAATCTAAGGATCCCTTGGCATGCCAATTGAAAGGCTTGGCCCAAGGTGCCAAACGAAAAGGTCTTTCAGAATTCTATTCGACGAGCTTTAACATAATGCCAATCGAAGTGCTTGTCTATAATGCCAATCGAAAGGCTCATTCAGAATACCAATCGAAGGGTCTTTCAGAATGCCAATCGAAGGCCTTGACATAATGCCAATCAAAATGCTCCTTCAGAATACCAATCGAAGGGTCTTTCAGAATGCCAATCGAAGTGCTTGTCCATAATGCCAATCGAAAGGCTCATTCATAATACCAATCGAAGGGTCTTTCAGAATGCCAATCGAAGGCCTTGACATAATTCCAATCAAAGTTCTTTGTCCATGCCAATCGAAATGCTCCTTCAGAATGCCAATCAAAGGGTCTTTCAGAATGCCAATCAAAAGGTACTTAAAGCACCACTCAAAAATTTTCTTTTTCCTTAGGCAAGGGTTTGTGATCAGCCATGCAGGGGGAAGACTTTGGAAAACATGAGAGGGAAAATTTTGGGGTACAACAGTTGCCCCTGTTCAATTTTCTTAAACCTGAGGATATAGATTGGCTTTCGAGCCTTTCGTGATCCGAAGGTGGAAGATAATTGAACACTAGAATGCCCAGAAATTTGCACTCGCATGGTGTAGTATCAGTATTGTGACGTCGGGAATGGGCTTACAGATGCCATTTGGAGATTGTTGGTAGGAGGATGGGCTTATATATGCCATCTGCAGGAGTTTCGATCGCATAAGAGATTCCTTAGCGAGAACTTGCATACCTGTTGTTGTAGAAGATTCCGCTGGGGAAGTCTAACTTTGTTGAGATTTAGGAACCTGCCTGTACTTCAACTGAGAGAATGCTTCAGCTGAGTTTTAAGAACCTGTCCATAATTCAATTGGGGGGAAACATCTTCATCAAGATCTAGGAACTGTCTCGTGCCCACCGGGAGTATACCGCTGAGGTTATAGAACTTGTCCACACTATGACGGAGGAGAACATCAAGATCTAGGAACTGACTCGTGCTCAAAGGGAGTATACCGTTGAGGTTATAGTACTTGTCCACACTATGACATAGGGAAACGTCTTCATCAAGATCTAGGAACTGTCTCGTGCCCACCGGGAGTATACTGCTGAGGTTATAGAACTTGTCCACACTATGACAGAGGAGAACATAAAGATCTAGGAACTGACTCGTGCCCACCGGGAGTATACCGCTGAGGTTATAGAACTCGTTCACACTATGACGTAGGGAAAATCTTCATCAAGATCTAGGAACTGTCTCGTGCCCACCAAGAGTATATCGCTGAGGTTAGAGAACTTGTCCACACTATGACGGAGGAGAACATCAAGATCTATGAACTGACTCGTGCTCAAAGGGATTATACCGTTGAGGTTATAGTACTTGTCCACACTATGACGTAGGGAAACATCTTCATCAAGATCTAGGAACTGTCTCGTGCCCACCGGGAGTATACCGCTGAGGTTATAGAACTTGTCCACACTATGATGGAGGAGAACATCAAGATCTAGGAACTGACTCATGCTCAATGGAGTATACCGTTGAGGTTATAGTACTCGTCCACACTATGACGTAGGGAAACATCTTCATCAAGATCTAGGAACTGTCTCGTGCCCACTGGGAGTATACCGCTGAGGTTATAGAACTTGTCCACACTATGACGGAGGAGAACATCAAGATCTAGGAACTGACTCGTGCTCAATGGAGTATACCGTTAAGGTTATAGTACTTGTCCACACTATGACGAAGGGAAACATCTTCATCAAGATCTAGGAACTGTCTCGTACCCACCGGGAGTATACTGCTGAGGTTATAGAACTTGTCCATACTATGACGGAGGAGACTGTCGAGATTAAGAACCTTATCTGAAATTCAACCGATGATAATTCAATTGAGATTTAAGAACCGGTTGGGTCTTCGACGTAATTGAGAATTTTAACTGTATATTTCCTGAAAGGTAAAGGTCAGTCATATGCAATGCATGATATGGATCAGGCAATGATGTTCTCAAAATAAATGAGATTTTATTCGTATGATGCATATATGCATGTATCATGATGTATGGGAATGTGATATTTTAGTTGGGGAAAATAAATCCCGGAGCTGCTGGTGAATAGAGTTGAGTTCTTCGTTTCCGCTGGGGATGATGAACGAAGATGATTGTGAGAATAAACCTGCAGGAGAAAAGAACTCCGTTGGGGAATAAACTTGATGAAGAGATTACTCTGAGGGGAATTACTCTGTGGGGAAGAGATGTTTTGTTGATGATTTTAATGATAATTCCGCTGGGGATTCCATTGATAAGCTCTGTTGGGGATTTTGATGATAAACTCCGCCAGGGATAGATTACCGTTGCTGGTGATATTGAACCTATTGAGGATAGAAGTCCTGCTGGGGGGAATGAAAGAACTTTGTTGGGGATGATCTTTCAGTTGCAATTTGCTGAGGATAACCCAGTTAGGTTCTTGTGAGGATAACCTTCTGAATTTGGCTGGGGAGATTTATTTGTGCTTCGCAGGGGATAAGCTTCCAAAGTCTACTGGGGAAGATGATTCAACTCCATTGGGGAAGCTTTTTTAGACTGCACTGGGGAAATGACTCCACTGTGGTACCTTGTATTCCGCCGGGGAACATTCTTATATTCTGTTGAGGAATATTAAGACTGTCGGGGATGCTCTTACGTTTGCTGGAGAATATCTTTATACTCCACTGAGGAATATTAAGACCTTCTGGGGATACCAAGCCTTTTCGGGGCTGGCGGTAGACTAACTCTGCTTGGGGGAGAGTATGGTTAATTTTTACATAGCTGCAAGTCTCAGCTGGGAGAGCTACCATTACTGTTTTACTCTGCGGGGAGTGAAAGTATCTTAGCCCTGTTCTTCAGCTGAATCTACCTTTGTACCTGGTGAGCAGAGCAGCTATACAGTTTGGATAATTTTTATTGCCCCTGTTTTTGTGGGAGAAGGTGTATGCGGAGGCCTTGTGGATCGAGTATTATCCCAACCTATGAGGTGCTTGGTCTCTTTCGATTAAAATGACAAGTCTTCTTCTGGTAGACCAGTGACGAGATGACGGGACATAGTCGTGCGCTTTGATTCCTAATTTTTGCCTGGACCGCCCTTTCGGGTTTTCAGTCCATCGGGATACCCTTTTTTGCCCAAGTCGCCTTTTCAGGTTTTCGACTTGCCGGGTGTATAGATTTTCATTTTCATCCCTTATTTTTGCCCGAACCCTTTTGGTTCACCGGGAAGCCCTTATTTTTGCCTAGGCCAGTCAACCTAGCGGGTCTTTGATTATGCGTAGTACTTTTTTGACTATGTCCATGCTCTCAGGATGTAGAGAGGTGTCACTATCGGTAGTGTTGTGTTGCCATACTACCAGAAGATCTTCGTTTGATCGTGCAAGATTCGTTGCTGGAATTCATGTCCAATGCCCCAACTGATTCTGATGGAGATTTGCCCCTGGATATTTGGCCTTTTGAGAGATTCCTTGAATCTTGACTTGACTGCCCCAGATGATGGACAATGATCATGCCGTGCCCCTTGATTGGAAGTGTTTTTCCACTTGAGGTGATCCTTTTTTACTGAAAAGGTTTTTGTTCACTAGATATTCGTCGTGTGAATTTCTCTGCTATTTGAACAAATAGTCATATGAAAACAATGTTATTTTAAGAATGCAAAGCTTATGTTTGTCTTGAAGTTTTTGAAAATGCATTTTTTCAGTAAAACAAGCGAATTTTTGTAAAATGTGATGTCAACTCAGGATTTTACAGCGAGCCTTACAGGAGTCAGGATACCTTTTGTAACAGTATGCTTTCGAACTAACCCATGCTTCAATTAGGACTTTTGAAGGGTTGTAGCGTGGCTTGGTTCACGGTTTAAGAAGCAAAGGATAAAGGCTCAAAGTATATTTGTACCCACCCGCTCTTCGTGATGTTCTTCAATCCTAAACTCAGTTAATTGTGCATTTAAACTCCTAATGAGTCTGGAACGACATTTTTGGTGATGGTTCACACAAGTTGAATTTGTTGGAAGGCAGTCATTTTTGCAACATTTTTCATGTTGTTAAGGGTTTGTAGTGACCTTGTTCTTTTGATTTGTTATCCCTAACTTTTGCCTGACTGTTCCTGTTTTCGAGATTACAGTCAGCGGGATGCCCCAGCTTTCTTAAGCCTCCTTTATAGGTTTTGGCTCAGTGGGCTTTTCTCTTTTGAGAGATTGACTGCCTATGAGATAAGGAACCACCACTGTCTTTTGATTCCAGAGGAATGCTTTTGATTTCGTTCGTTGTATTATGAACTGAGAGTTTTGCGACTTCAATGCGCATCTTTTGAATTAACTGAGAGACTACCCTGCCCCAGATTTAAATTAAAGGTTTCAAATTGTGTTCAAAACAGAAAACTCCTACTTCTTTGGCTCGAAGGGGTTGACTAGGGATTATCTTCCTTATAACTCCAGTGTTTAGGGTTTGAAAGAAACGCCTGTACATCGTCAACAAGGTCTGTCTAAAAGCATACTATATGAGATTTTGGCATTGTTTCGTCATCCTCCCTCTAAAGGCTTGTAACTTTTAGCAAGGGTTGAATGTCATAAAGTGAGTAAAAAGCATAGTTTAAATGTAATTAAAATGATTGGATCAAATCAAGACAAACATATGCAATGCATTAATGAAACAAAGTTTGGCATTAATAGATAATTGTTTGAATAAAAAAGAGATTACAACTTGAAAATTCAAATGAAACAAAGGCATTCTCAATGATTTGGCGTAGGAGCAGTGATTATGCTAGAGTCTCCGGAGGGCCAAACTCAATCTCCTTGGCATCAATCAAATTCTGAATCTTGTACTTCAATGCCCAACAATCGTTAGTATCATGCCCGGGACTGCCAGAATGATAAGTGCAGGTTGCATTAGGATTGTAGTTAGGAGAAGAAGTCTTGGGGTTTGGATGAGGTCCTATCAATGTAATTAGATTCATCCTCAACAAGTGTTGCAACGCTTGAGACAACGACATGTTGATGTTGATGAACTGTCTTTTAGGCTCATCTGGCTTTTGTTGATTTCCCTTTTGCTGTTTTCGGTGTGACGCAGAACCAGAAGAGATCAGGACTGCCCCTACGTGTTGGTGACAGTGAATTTTTTGACTTTTCACAGCATTGGACTCTTTCTTTCCATTGTAGGGCTTTTTCTGAGCATCAGAAGGTGTAGCTTCTTGAATCTTCCCACTTTTGATGCCAGCTTCGACCCTTTCGCGGGTCAGTATTAGCTCGGTGAACCCGGATGAAGAGCTTCCGATCAAGTGGTTAAAGAATGGACTAGACAGGGTCCCCAAAAACATATCAACAAGTTCACGATCAGCTAAAGGTGGTTGCACCCTTCCGGCAAGGTCTCTCCATTTTTGAGCATACTCTTTAAATCCTTCACCCGTCCCAATTGACATACCCTGGAGTTGGGTACGCGTAGGAGCGAGGTCGGAGTTATACTGATATTTCCTATAGAACGCAGTAGCCAAATCCTCCCAGCTGCGGATACTGGCTTCGTCCAACTGATAGAACCACTCAAGCTGAGTCCCTGAAATACTGTCTTGAAAGAAATGGATCCACAAATTCTTATCAGCAGTGTAAGGCTGGATCTTTCTTACATATGACCGGAGGTGCAACTTTAGACAGGAAGCTCCGTCATACTTGGCAAAGGCAGGCGCCTTGAATTTATGGGGAATTACCACCCCAGATGATAGACCCAGATCTCCTAAGTCCATACCGGGCACCTTCTGTATTTCCATAGCGCTCAAACGGTCTTCCAGCTGTTTGTACTTATCCTCAGCAGGAGGATACTGTTCTTCATCATAGTCCGTCTCATTGTCGGAGACCATAGGGCTATGAGCCCTTCTTTCTTGTGGACTACCCTTCCCCCCAGATGAGGCGGTCAGATCAACTTCATTCTGCAGCCCGTTTCCAAACCTGTGTCCAGTATTGAACATGATGGTCTTCTTCTTCTTCTTCTTCTTCCTCTCTTTCAGAATCAGGGTCTTCAGGTCCTGCTGACCCTTAGCTAGGCTCATGACCAACTCTTGAAATTGGGCATTCTGGGCCTGGAGGGCCTTGATAGCTTGCTCAGTGGAAGGTTCAGTAGACATGATGATTGCTGAAATAAACAACGAAGAAGATAAGAGACCTGTACTGGGAGACCTGTTATGCCATGATATGCAATGTTTTCAAGGATCTCGCGGGGTAAACAAGAAACTGTTAGAATCTGAATCTGGTAGCTTGATTGAAGGAACTTCATATTGCTGAGAGTCCTTCTTCAAGAGTCAAGCTCACCATATCGAGTGGGTCATAGCCTCTGACTCAAGTTATCGTGTTTTGATTTCTAAACAACCTTGGCTAGAGGAAAATAAATCCCCTTTGCCCCTTGCTAGCCATTTGATTTACCATAACCTACATCATAGACCCTTGAGATCCTTGAAATGGTTAAGGAAATGTTAAAGCATGATGTTATGATGTGTATGCTATGCGTTTAAGCAAAAATGTGAGGTGATGTAAGTAAACCCTGCGATAAATCCAAATTATTGGATAAGGACTATAAACAAAACCTGCAAGGAACTCATGTTGTCAGATAACAAGAATGTGCAAGTAGTTCAAGTTTGAAGGCACACAAGTCACACATATAGCCTTAAGTTTAGGCTGGCATGGAGTTTAGGTATTACCCTATTTCAGTTCAGTTGGTTTAAACCTGTCCTAAAAATAGTAACTGGGTTCTAGAGGATCTCAATATCACTGACTACTCTCAATCGGTCATAATTCTAGTTTAGCAACCTTTTCTTGCGGCCGGAATCATCGCGAGAGTTTAGTCTCAATGAGTGTAGCATACTGCTACTGTTCTATGGCCAAGTTGGTCAATTTAAGGTTCTAAGGTCAGTTGGTGCTTAATGACTCGTTAGAAGACCCATATTCTCCTCGTTCCAACACAAGGGATATCGGTACAGACTAAGGTGCCACACCAACGTAGCTACTGCTTCATCCGTGTCGGTCTATGCTGGACAGATCCCTCACAGTTTATTGCTACTTACCTAAAGGGTATCCCCAGATCCGGGTTAGAATCTATAGAACTCTGATACAAGCCCATAAAATTTAAAGCATACAAAGCATACAATTGAAAACACAAGTGATTTAATCCTAAGGTACACCTCACTTATAAGAATCCCCAGCAGAGTCGCCAGTTCTGTGATCGGTGGGAATGAGAACTGTGCAAGTGTCCTCTAGACAGTGCTATCCCACTATTGAGGAGTAGGTAGCACCGTCGTTGGAGTTTTCGGGTCAATTTGATTAAAGGGACGTGTGGTCACTAAAGCAATGTTAGGACGTCTTAGTGGTAACCCTAATGTCTTAGATCATTTTATCCGAGGCAACCGTTTCGAGGCAACTTATGATCTTTAGACAAGAGGGCGACCTCTAAAACATCCTATACTCAATGACCACGTTCAAGGCAACCAAGTGAGGCGTACCCTAAGAGTGGCATGTGCGAGTGTGTCAATTTTCAGTTTATATTATCTTTGTACATGTTATGGTGAGCTACAGTTGATTTTAAATTAAGATAGATCTTGTCATGCAATCCTAGTTAGCATACATCTAAACAGTTAATATATGTACAAGAATTTAAAGTGTGGGAATTGTAAATCCTACGCTATTACAAGGCTTTGGGGAGGGGGATTATTTACATGTCCAAAAATTGGGGGAATAAAGCAGTAAAGTGTAAAAGTCTTAGTTAAGCTATTACAAATCAGTAGGCAATTATAATAAAATAAACGCGCGCGAATCTGAAAATAACCTCTAAAAAATCCTAAGAATAAAATCTTTTTGTTGTTTTTTTTATATAAAAGAACATGAGGCCTAAGTCAATTAATTTTTTTAATTTTAAGAAAAATGTTAAAATAATTAATTAATTTATTTAAGAAATAAATATAGTTGGAAAAACAACTAGCCTATTGTTTTTGTGATTTTTTTATTTATTTTAATGTTAATTAAAAAGATAAAAAGATGTCAATGAAAACAAAAATAAAATACAAGGGGAATCCTTCGATCCAGGGAAAAAAGGAGCTTAGAGCCAAGGAGGGAATGGAAGCTTCGATCCAAACAGGGTCATGGTTCTTTCGATTGGGCCAGGAAATGGGCATGAACAACCTTCGATCCAAGGAAGGGGATTTCCCTTCGATCCTGGGAAAAATGCCTTCTTCGATCCAGGAGGACTATGGGAAGCTTCGATCCAGAGAAGGTGCCTCCTTCGATCTGGGATGCTATACATGCAAAAGTATGTTAGCAAAATAAAACTCAGGGCCTGGTATCGAACCCCAGGCCCTTCGATCCTGCGTGCGCTGAGTCTTTTCAGGATAAATCTGCAGCAAATGTTAGCAAACGAAGAACATGACCTGGGGCCAAACCCAAGCCCCTGAATTCTGTCTAGGATGGCAAATCGAATGGGATAGAAAATATGGAGGTGTTATGCAAAATGAAAAGTTTTGACAATTTACCCTCTCTTACCAACAGATTGAATCTTCGATTTGGGTACTGGCTGGATGGGAGCACTTTCAATCTGAGGGCTTCTGGGCGTGGGCCCCTTCGATCTGAAGGACTGCTTTGGCTTGGAAAATTCTGACAACCTTTGATGGATTGTATGGGCAGCGCCTCTCCAATGTTTTTTTGTTCTCTGTCAGTGTGTTTGGATATGTATGCTGGCCCTTGTATTTATAGGAGTGTGGGGGTCTAGTAACGGCAAGAGACAACCCATTAAACAGGCCTTTAAAGCCATGAGACAAGAATCAAACACATTAAAAGTTTTCCTTTTTTGAAATATGCATGTCTCTTATGAATCTTGAATGAACCTGGACACTTTTGAATTTCGAATGCATTCAGGCCCTGCTCTTCGATTGGTCCTGATTTGAAAAGAATCCCTCTGGTCGAATCAGCTCTTTAGGAACAGAAAAGGCAAGAATCTGGCCTTTAACTCAGGAATTAAATCCACAATCAGCATTTAATTATTTCTATATTTGCAAGGGAAACACGCCATTTTCTCATGTTCAGTGTACCTGGACATGTTTTTTGAGTGCCCTCTTGATGGCTTTGTTAACAGGCCAGTCGAAAGGCTTTGTTAACAGGCCAATCGAAAGGTGCTGTTCATGCTAATCGAAGGACATGGTTAACGTGCCTGTCAAAGCTGCCTTGACACAATGCTAAATCGAAGGATCCCTTGGCATGCCAATTGAAAGGCTTGGCCCAGGGTGTCAAACGAAAAGGTCTTTCAAAATTCTAATCGACGGGCTTTGACATAATGCTAATCGAAGTGCTTGTCCATAATGCCAATCGAAAGGCTCATTCAGAATACCAATCGAAGGGTCTTTCAGAATTCCAATCGAAGGCCTTGACATAATGCTAATCGAAATGATCCTTTAGAATACCAATCGAAGGGTCTTTCAGAATGCCAATCGAAGTGCTTGTCCATAATGCCAATTGAAAGGCTCATTCAGAATACCAATCGAAGGGTCTTTCAGAATGCCAATCGAAGGCCTTGACATAATGCCAATCGAAGTGCTTTGTCCATGCCAATTGAAATGATCCTTCAGAATGCCAATCGAAGGGTCTTTCAAAATGCCTATCGAAAGGTACTTAAAGCACCACTCAAAAATTTTCTTTTTCCTTAGGCAAGGGTTTGTGATCAGCCATGCAGGGGGAAGACTTTGAAAAACATGACAGGGCAAATTTTGGGGTACAACAGTATGGAGGAAGTCTTGCCCATTTAAGTTCAGATACCCTCTCTTTGGATTATGAAGGATGCAGATTTGAGTGAAGATGACTGGATTCAGACCCGGCTTGATCAATTGAACCTAATCGACAAAAAGAGACTTACTGCTATTTGTCATGGTCAGACGTATTAAAAGCGGATGATCAAGGCATTTAACAAGAAAGTTAGGCGATAAGAGTATCAAGTTGGGGATCTGGTGATCAAGCGCATCATTTTACCTCAAGGTGATCCCAGGGGAAAATGGACCCCTACTTACGAAGGGCCATTTATGGTTAAGAACATTTTCTCAGGAGGAGCTATGATTCTAACCACCATGGATGGTGACGACCTTCCTCACCCCGTCAATGCAGACATAGTGAAAAAATACTACGCATAATCAAAGACCCGCTAGGTTGACTGGCCTAGGCAAAAATAAGGGCTTCCCGGCGAACCAAAAGGGTTCAGGCAAAAATAAGGGATGAAAATGAAAAAATTTGTACACCCGGCAAGTCGAAAACCTGAAAAGGCGGCTTGGGAAAAAAAGGGTATCCCAGTGGACTGAAAACCCGAAGGGGCGGTCCAGGCAAAAATTAGGGATCAACGTAACACTATGTCTCATTGGATCACCTTGCATCCAGATTTTGGTATCAACTATCAAGCTCGGACGACACTAATCAATCTGATCTACCTTCAACCAAGTAGCAAAGTGATGAGATGCTCGAGGACATAAAGGAAATAGCAGAGTTGGAACCCAGTGGGATTGTTCACATAGCTGTTTTGTTTTTCACAATTTATGTAAATTCTATCTGCTCGGCGGAGTTCTCTTACTAGGACGTCAGTCTCTTGTACAAAAACGCCTATTTTACAGGCCAAACTTCAAAATCAATACGATTCATTTTCAGAGAAATTTCAAACTGTCTTTTCCTTTTTTGTTTTGTTTTGCAAAGAATGTCCAATGTTCATTTTTGATATATGCATTTGACATTAATTGTTGCTCATGAATATTTACATGCAAAACAAAAGAAGATTACGGGTAATATCAGAAACAGGGGCAATAAAAATTGTCCAAACTATACAGTTGCTCTGTCCACCAGGTATAAAGGTAGATTCAGCTGAAGAATATGGCTAAGATACCTTCACTCACCACGGAGTAAGACAATAATGATATCTCTCCCCAGCTGAGACTTGCAACTGTGAATGAATCGGTAATATTCTCCCCAAGCAGAGTTTATCTACCATCAACACTAAAAAGGCTTGACACCCCCGGCAGTCTTAATATTCCCCAGCAGAGTATAAGAATACCCCCCGGCAGAATACAACATATCCCCAGTGGAGTTAAAATTTTCCCAGCGCAGTCCGAAAAAGCTTCCCCAATGGAGTTGGGAGAATCATCCCCAGTAGACTCTGGAAGTTTACCCCCAGCGGAGTACAAAAATAAATATCCCCAGCCGAGTTCAAAAGAAGGATTATCCCCACAAAAGTCTAAAAGGTTATTCCCAGAGAAGTCGTAACCGAAGATCATCCCCAGCGAAGTTCTTTCCTTTCACAAACAGGAATTCAATCCCTAATAGGATTCAATATCACTAACAACGATAATTCATCCCGACGGAATTTATCAGTGGAATCTTCAGCAAAACGTCTCTTCCCCACAGAGTAATCTCCTCGTCAGTTTATTCTCCCCAACGAAGTCGTCCTCTCCTACAGGTTTATTCTCTTCGTTCGCCATCCCCAGCGGAAACAAAGAATCCAGCTTTATTCTTCAGCAACTATCCAGGATTTATTTTCCCCAGCTAGAAACATTACATTTCCATACATCATGATACAGGCATATACGCATCATACCAGACAATCTGATTTATTTTGAGAGCATCATTGCTTGATATATATCATACATTTCATACATCATGACATTGCATATGACTAACTCTTTACCTTTTCAGGGAAAGACGAATCAATAACCACCGTTGACTACTTACATAACCTGGTAGTCCCCTCAAAAACTACATCTATTGAGGGCTGTTTTAGTAGATTCCTCAGAAAGATATTCCAAGACTTTCATCCGGTTCAGTTAAATCGATTCTAAGATTTTTCTGATTCTTATCCAGTCAAAGTTAATCCAAGACCTTCTCTGGTTCAGTCAGATCGACGCTAAAATCTCCCTGTTTCTTATTCCAGTTAAAGATATTCCAAGACTTTCGCCTGGTTCAGTTAAATCGATTCTAAGATTTTTCTGATTCTTATCCAGTCAAAGTTAATCCAATACCTTCTCTGGTTCAGTCAGATCGACGCTAAGATCTCCCTGATTCTTATTCCAGTTGAAGATATTCCAGGACTTTCGTCCGGTTCAGTTAAATAGATTCTAAGATTTTTCTGATTCTTATCCAGTCAAAGTTAATCCAAGACCTTCTCTGGTTCAGTCAGATCGATGCTAATATCTCCCTGATTCTTATTCCAGTTGAAGATATTCCAAGACTTTCGTCCGGTTCAGTTAAATCGATTCTAAGATTTTTTCTGATTCTTATCCAGTCAAAGTTAATCTAAGACCTTTTCTGGTTCAGTCAGATTGACGCTAAGATCTCCCTGATTCTTATTCCAGTCGAAGACCTCCTATCAACAATCTCCAAATGGCATCTGTAAGCCCATTCTCGACATCGCAAGGCTGATACCACTTCATGCGAGTGCAAATTTTTGGGCACTCTAGTGTTCAATCATCTTCCACCTTCAGATCACGAAAGGCACGAAAGCCAATCTACATCCTCAGGTTTAAGAAGATTGAACAGGGGCATATGTTGTACTCCAAAATTTTCCCTCTCATATTCTTCAAAACATTTCAATAAAAGTCTCCAAGTGTCTCAAGATTGCTCAAGAGTTGGACAGTCAAGCTATCTCCTAAGGCAGTCAACCCCAAATTAGGGTTTTGTGTTGCATCAAGATCCTTGAGTCCAAATGACCTCAAATGCTCCCTAATGTCCTAATATGTTCTCAAGGCCATCCATGTCAAATTTCAAGCCCCGTAGAGGAAGTTTTCTCAGTCAATTGCTCAAAGGGTCCAAAAATCGGCTGTGCTAGGGCAAAAGTCAACTGTGACCCAAATACAGTCAAACCTCAATATTTTTTGTCAACATTATCATTTTGAAGGATATTTCATCATTTAATTAAGGGTTGATCATGATTCATCAAGGATTGCTCAAAATTCATCAAGACTCAAAAGTTGCTAAATTAGGGTTTTGTAGGAAAAGTCAAATCAACTTTGACCAAGCATAACGTTCTCATACTTTATGAGAAATGACCCATCCAAAGCTCATTTTGGAGAGGATGAAATTTCCTGCAATCCATCTTAATACTCCAAGATCAAGAAATGCACTCACATGAAGTTACAAATTTGGACATTATAGGTCATTTTGGAAAGTCAACAAAACACCTTTTTTTGCCAAAGCTTATAACTTGAGCATGGAATATCAAAATGAGATGAGACTAAAAGGGTTGGTTATAGGACATCTCAAGATTTCTAAAAAGTCCAAGAACACTTCCAAAAGTTCAAAATTGAAGAAGTTATGCATTGTTGAAGTTGGGCATTTTTGTAAAATTGCCAAAAGTCAATTATCCCCAAAACTTCAAATCTTGTCAAATGGGCCCACTCTTTTCCACTTGATTTGATCTTGCCACATTACACACGTGTCCTAGCTTCATCCTTGTGTCCATTTATCAATTTTATTATTTTATTTGATTTTTTATTGAATTATTTCATTTTAAATCAATTTAAATCAAATAAAATCCCAAAACTTGATTACATGAGATCTTTTTCTATTTTCAGGACTTAACCATCATCAATATCATGATCAAACTCGTATCAAGTATTCCATGTGCAAAAAGATTGAGTTTTTGACAAAATTGACAAGTCTTCAATGGTGGATCAAATTAAATCCCATGGCATTGATGTGCAAGGATTCAATCCACAAATCTTAACCTAATGCATTGCATATTACATATACAAGTCAAGGCACACGAAATTGAGACCTAGAGGCTGCAAGAACACTGAGAACCAAACTTGCAAAAATTGACAAAAAGTGTGAAACTGAAATCATCCTTGGAGGCAAATACAGAAGCAAAACTCAACACCAATCAATTGCTGGAGGTTCACTGAGTCAGAACCAACCCATAGAAAGCTCTCATACACGCCCAAAAGCACTGTAAGAGTCACAAAAAATCGCTTCTTTCTTGAATTCGTATATCCTTATTTCTGCATCTTTTGCACAAATCATTTGCATATTCATGATCCTCATCAAATTTCCAAGCTTTCTATATTATCCAATTTCATTTATCTGATCTGTGAAGCCAAGAACTGAATATAGGGTTTTGTGGTTTGCTTTTTAGGCGTTTCTTTTACAGGCAAAATTAGCTCCATTGATGGCCATGGACATGACCGGGAGAGAAGGACGAACTCAACCATGTGCTTGGATTTAATTTTTATGGCCTAGAATTGATTTGGGGGTTGACCTACGAATTTAGCTGCGCATCTAAATCCACAGGTAAATTTACAGGGTTTGAAGGTCAGGGACGACAAACGTGTCTCCCTCTGATTGGACCATTCGAATCTTCACGCTTTTTATTTGTTTTTTTGGCATATTAATATGTTTTCCCTTATAATTATTATTGTCCATTATACTAACAATTGAAGCGCGTTGGCTGAGTGGTAGTAGCGTGTATCCAATATCCAACAGGACCTGGGTTCGAATCCCAGGTCCCCATGTTATTTGTTATATTTTTCCTGCAGATGATCCAGTGCAACTCCAAGCGTGCAGCCCACTATAGTCTCTCAACCATCCAATGGCCAGATGGCCAAAGGCCAAATCTGGTGACCATGACTTGGAGGTTTACCATGGGCAAAGTCAGCGCATACACATGGAATCAGGAAGGTCAACAAGGGGCCAATTCATTTGGGCTTCAGATTGCTAAACAAACCTCCAAATCAGACCCGCACCCCTAACTCTTTCTATTTCTTTTTTTTTTTATAATTTTAATTGTTTGTTTTATTATTTTTATTTAATGATTAATTAACCAATCAAACTTTTTCTTAATAAAATTAAAACCAAAAAATATTTTCTTTATTAATTTAAATTTTAGTATTTTCTTTTTATTAACAAATCAATTAATTAATTTAGTTTTAATTAGGAATAACTTTAATATATTTTTTGCAATAATTAAAATTAACTTAGACAATTAGGTTTTTATTAACATTGATTAAATTTATTTTTATTTCTTTAAATACCAAAAACCCAAAAATATTTTTATTAATTTATTTATTTATTAATTTAATAATTAACCTAGATTAATTTCTTTCTTAATTCAAAAATAACCAAAAAATCTTTTCTTTAACAATTAAAGGGTCAAAACCCTAAAAACTCACCGTCGATTTAATTTCCCGCACGCGATCCATTTTATGCAATATTGTATTTGTTCCCGGAATGTAATAGATAATTAGGACTATTTTTATCGCTTTATTTATTTTCCGCATTTAAATTTCAAAGGGTTGCTTTTGGCGATGTAAATACCCGACGCCTTGTAATTTAATTTCCGCAATTTACTTTACGCAAAATAACTGTTAGATGTTTGATAATAGGGGATGCATGACAAGATTGAACGTTTAAACCTAAAATCAACATAGATCACCCATAACATGTACAAAGACAAAATAACTGAAAAATGACACACTCGCACATGCGCACTCTTAGGGTACACCTCACTTGGTTGCCTTCGTATGCGGTCATTAAGTATAGGAAGTTTTAGAGGTCGCCCTCTTGTCCAAAGATCATAGTTGCCTCGAAACGGTTGCCTTGGATAAAATGATCTAAGACATTAGGGTTACCGCTAAGGCGTCCTAACATTGCTTTAGTGACCGCACGTCCCTTAATCGAATTGACCCTTAAAACTCCAACGACGGTGCTACCTACTCATTCATAGTGGGATAGCATTGTCTAAAGGACATTAGCATAGAACGATTCCTTTTTCGAGTAGGTAGATGGTTCTTAAGTACTTGCTCCTTCAAAAATAAAACAAATTTTCACACTTACACTCCTTTTCAAAACAAAAAAACTCTTTTCAGACCCACAAGCACAAAGAAAGCAAAATTTTGAAAACATTATGAGCAAGTACCTAAGAGCCCGTGGATAACCACGGATAGAAAGGGTGCTAACACCTTCCCTTTCTATAATCTACCCCCCGGATCCGAGAAACATCTCAAAAAAGGAATTTTTCTGTGCTTTTTTCCTTTCCTTGTTGGATAAAATAAAAGACGGTGGAGACTCTTGCTTACCGCGACATTTTGCGAAAAAAAACAAAACGCAAACCAGCATTCCAAAAAACAGTCAATTCTTTCCCACCGTATTACAGGGCACAAGTTGGTAGTCAGGAAATGTGAAGCAATGATGTAAAGGGTCAAAGAACTGGAAGAGAACTTTCATCATATCCTCCTCTGTGTTGGAAGTGACCAAGTTAAGTAGACGACCATGCCTCTCGGTGAATGGAGAGTTCTCAGGAGTCCTTGAAGCTAGCTCTTTGAGTTGTGGAGGAATTCTTACAAGGTTGATTTGGATAGTTTTCCTGCGAAGTGAATCCATAACCTAAAAAACAAGAACAAAGATGAATCTCCAAAATCCTTGAAATGGTTAGTGGATGCATATGATGTTCATGATGTTATGCACAAGTATATATGTACAAACAAATCACACAAGTTCCTAGTTTAGGCTTGCATGAGGTTTATAGGTAAGTACCCTCTTGAAGTTTAGTTGGCTCAACCTGTCCTAGAAATTGTAACCGGGTTCTAAGGAGCTCAATATCAATGGATTGTTTCCTTGTTCATTGTTTCAATTCAGCCTCTTTACTGGCGACCGAAATATTCCAAGAAACCAACCCTCAATGAGTGTAGTATCGAGTATCTACCAACTTCGGACTACACCAAAGCCGGTCATCTCACTACATCCTAAAAGGCCAAGTTGGTCAAGTAAAGGTTCTAGAAGTTCATTAGTGCTTCATGACATCACTCAGCGGCCCCGTATTCTCTTTGATTGACTCAAAGGCTACCGGTACCCACAAATATGTCGCACTAATATAGCTATTTCTTAGAGCATGTCGGTATACCCCGCATAATTTCCATAACATATTGCTATTTACCTATAATGTTTCCAAAATCCGGGTAGAGGATTCAAACCCAAACAAAGAACCATAACTGTAAAGCAAACAAGTCAAACAATTGTAAGCAAATAAAGGTGATCTAAACCCTAAGGTAACCCCACTTTTAGAATTCCCCAGCAGAGTCGCCAGTTCTGTGATGCGGTGGGACAACTGACTTGAGGTTTTGTGTTTATGTTTGCAAATATTGCGGTTAGCAAGAGTCGCCACCGAATTTTCTTTTATCTAAAAGGAAAGGTAAAAAAGCACAAGAAAGACCTTTGAGATGTTTTCTTAAGTTCGGGGGGTAGATTACGAAAAGGGAAGGTGCTAGCACCCTTTTCATCCATGGTTTTCCATGGGCTCTTAGTTACTTGTTTAGATCACTTGCTTTTGCTTTGAAATTGTTTGAAATGGTGCTTTGTGTGGTTTTGAAAGTATTTTGAAAAGAGGCCATCGTTTAGGCAATCTTTGTAATGATTCTCGTTTGTAAGAATGTATACAAAGATGTTTGTCTTTTGAAAAATGTTCCAATATTTTGAAAGTTGTTTTGAAATGTGTATGTGTTTGTTTTTTGAAAATAGCAAGGATTGTTTTGAAATTGATCAAGTAACTAGAAGCTATCTACCTACTCAAAAGTCTTTCTTGTGTATTTTTATTCCTTTGACATTGTTGATTACCATTATTTTGGTAAACAACCCTATCTTTGGATGTTAAACGGGACGGGCGTGGGTCATCGTATGACCATGATAGCAATATTGCAAAGTATCTTAGCTTGTTTGAGGTACCAAGATCATTTATTTAGGCAACCTTTTGATAGCGTCATCGAGGGACTATGATGTTATATTGTTTTGTTTTGCCAAGATACTTCGCGTGCGTAATATGGCCATTTTTATTTAGGCAACCAAGTGGGTGAAACCCTAAGGGTGCTTGTGTGCAATGTGTGTCATTTTTCATGCATTTGATTTGTCTTGTATTAGGTCATTTCTATTTGTTTGATTTTTGGTCTTATCATGCAAAACCCTAATTTACTAACATGGTATAAATGCGATAAATTGCGTAAATGTAAACTAAGCTATTACAACAATTATTCTAGGAGGGGGGATACAAGTTTTTGAATGGGGATATTGCACAAAATAAACCCTAAAATACTATTACAACCCAATTGAATATTGTGCGAAATAATTAAATATACCAATATTTAAATATGCAATGCAATGTATTTATGAAAAAATATGTTTTGTATTTATTTTTTGTATGAGAAAATAAATTAATTAACCCTAGAAAATAAGGAAAAATAATATTATTATTTTTGAAAGGGGGAAACCCTAATTTTTGATTAAAATAAATATATGTTTTCTATTATTTATTTTGTTCATTTTTTGTACAAGAAAATAATAAATAATATTATGTACAAATATTAAAAATTAAAATATGTATGAAAATAAATATTTTATGTATATAAATAACATAATAAAAATATTAAGTATTTTTTTATTATTTACAAGTTTTATTTGAGAAAATAAAGTATAATACCCTAATAAACTATTTTTTTATGCAAAAAATAATAGAAAAAATAAAATAAAATGCAAAAAATAAAGAAATTATTTTTTAATGATTTTTTATGATTCAGAAAAATAAAATAAAGCAATAAATATAAAAAATATGCAAGAAATATGAAAAATAAAACAAATAAGCTAGGGGGTGCAAATAGTGGTCAGGGGGGTGTGAATAGCAAAAGCAAACAGGCCTAAGGCGCCAAGGCCCAGAACATCATCCCTGTCCTCCAGCTTCTTCCCTGCGCACGTTTCTGCCTTCAAACTGTAACTTGCTATTGCTTGCATAAAAACAAAAACCCATAACATAAAACATGTAGCTTGTAATCTCACGATTCCAATAATATAAAATTTGTAACCTAACTCTCAAAGATCAGAGAGAATTTAATCAGCCCTAATTCGTGACCTAGAAATTTCAGCATGTTCAACATTCAAATTCTCTTAGCTCAGTTAATATAAATGGAAAGTATGCATATGTACAGCTTCACCGTGTTAAGGACTATACTTTTGCTTCACAAATCGTGGCTTGAGGATGCCTAAATAGAGAGATAGAGTTTTGAAAAACACCTCCTTCAGCTGGATTTAGATATGGCAATGTGGGGACTTTGAGTGAGGCCTGAGGATCGTGTGAGCTTCCTTGAAGATCCTTCAAGCTATTCCAATACCTAGCTTGCTTTGTGGATGATCAAAACTCTCTGTAGAAGTCAAGCTGCAACCTCCAAGTTTGAAAATGGCAATGGCTGAAACAGAGCTCACAGATGCAGGATGGATGCTTGGATAGCTTTGGTAGGATATGTGGAAGATGTTTCAAGTGTTAAAAGGTAAAACGCACGAGCCAAAAATGAAATGGCTAGAGTTTTGCAGCAACTGGCAGTTTTTGCAGAAAAATGAAGTTTTGGAGTTTTGGAGAGTTTCATATGTTTAGCATTCGTGTCCTGCCTTGTGATGACTTTGTGAATATGTATAGAATGATACAAAGTCCACTCTTCCCTTGTTGTACAAGTTCTGACCCCTTTTGCCACTTTTCTTGTATTTTAAGAAAGGTGAAGTGACTTATGCAAACATGCTTGTACTGCTTGCTTGTGATCTGATAGGAGTTGGTACATATTGCTTAAGATCTGTGGAGATTTCTTGCCTCAAAGAAACAGGTCCAAGGCTCAAGAATGATAAAGTTGCAAAAACTTGCCTTTATGAAAATGGCAATGTGCCCTTTATGCCTAAAATGGAAAAATCTCTTATACAATGCTCCAAAAGCAAAGATAAAGCCATTATCCTCTGAGTTTGCATTTAATTGTGGAGTTTAGAATGAGTTTAGGACCTGTAATGCAAGGTACAAGCATCCAAGATCAGATTTGCAACTTGATGCATTGTAAAAATGGCATGAACAAAAGTGACAAAATAATCCATCTTTGAAATGTGATATATAATCCATCTTTGAAATGAATTTTGAGATACCTCTTGGAACTAGGTGAAAAATGTCCATGAAGTTGGGTCAAAAAACAGCCTAAATTAGGGCAAATTTTCACTAAGTTATTTAGTTCATGGACCTATGTTCACAAATTCATAACTTGAGATACAAGCATATTTTTGGAAAAGTTTGTGAAGAAAATTTGTAGATTTCATGGAGGACTACAACTTTCATGTTGTAAGTTTTGTTTGAATCAAATTGCATCATGGTAAAAAAATGGTGGAAAGTTGGGAAAAAATAAGAAAATTTCCATACTTATAAAAATTCTAAGTTATGAAAAATTTCAAATTCAAAACCCTAATTTGCAATTTTGAGTTTCTTGATCAACAACTTTCACATTTTGACATATCTTGATGAATTATGACCTTTGGCACTTGATTTTGACCAAAAAGTCAAAGTTTGACTTTTTAGTGTACAGTTGACTTTTGATCAGTTGACTGTAAAATTCATCTGTCAATCCAATGAACTTGAGATATTTTGAACCATGTGATTAGGTCAAGATGATGCCATTGAGCCCTTGAAATCATGTTTGAACCTAATTGGTCATTGGCTTGGTTAAAAATCAGAAATTTCCCTTTCTCAGTCAAAACCCTAATTTTGACCATTTTGCCATTTTGATGATTTGATCAAATTTCTTGAGGAGTTGTGATCCAAACTTGATCAAATGGTACATAGGAGCCTAAAATGTTTATGTGGATAAAAAATTATGAACTTTGACTGTAAATTGGCCATATTTGACATTTTCCCCAATACAACTGATTTTTAGGTCAATTGTCCAATTGACTGGTCCAAAATGTGGTTCAAGGCTTGAAACTTGTTGTGAACAATCTTAGGGGTCCAACATGAAGTATGAAAGTCACATGAAGCATTGGTGGTCCAAAAATACTTGTGCAAACTCAAACCCTGATTTTGGGGTATCAGTGCAAGATGAGATGTCCTGAGCTGAGCAAACCCTAATCCTGTCTTGAGTCCAAGAAGTCTTGTGAGAAAAATCTTGATAAATGAGAGGGCAAATTTTGGGGTACAACAATGGTCCCTCGTAATTTGGAGTTCATTTGCCCCTTGGATTGAAATGGCTTTGCACGATGGACGGATCTTTTTGTCGAATGCTCTCTTCATCCTTTGCTGGTACAACTGGCCATGACAAATGGCCGCCAAAATCTTTTCATCAATCAGATTAAGTTGGTCGAATCTTGTCTGAACCCATTCTGCCTCATCAAGCTTGGTTTCCATCAGAACCCTCAACGAAGGAATTTCTACTTCGGCGGGAAGCACTGCATCTGTGCCATAGACAAGCAAAAATGGAGTTGCCCCTGTTGAAGTATGCACAGGTGTTCTATAGCCATGCAGAGCAAAAGGAAGCATTTCATTCCAATCTTTATATGTTCTAACCATCTTCTGGACGATCTTCTTTATGTTCTTGTTAGCATCTTCGAATGTACCATTCATTTTTGGTCGATACGGTGATGAATTGTGATGTTCAATTTTAAACTCTTCACACAACTCCTTCATCATGTTGTTGTTAAGATTAGAACCATTATCAGTGATGATTCTATGAGGAACTCCGTAACGACATATGATTTCTTTCCTGATGAAGTTGGTAACGACCTGTTTGGTTACATTCTTGTGAGAAGCTACTTCCACTCATTTGGTGAAATAGTCAATAGCCACTAGGATGAATCTATCACCATTCGAAGCACTTGGTTCAATCCTTCCAATCATATCAATTCCCCATATTGAAAACGTCCATGGGGAGGTCATAACATTCAAAGGAGTTGGAGGAATATGAATTCTGTCTGCATACACTTGGCATTTGTGGCATAATTTTGCATATACACAACAATCGCTCTCCATTATCCAAAATTATCCTACTCGTAGGATTTTCTTCGCCATAGAATGCCCGCTCGAATGAGTCCCGAAGGAACCCTCATGGATTTCATTTATGATCAACTCTACTTCGTGTCTATCCACGCATCTGAGCAGAACCGAGTCATAATTTCTCTTGTACAGGACGTCTCCTGATAAGAGGAACTTGGATGATAACCTTCTAAGCGTGCGCTTATCACAAATTGAAGCATTTTCAGGACACTCTTGCTTCTCAAGGTACCGTTTGATATCGTAATACCACGGCTTCTCATCAGACACATCCTCGGTTGAGAGGAAATTGGCAGGAAAGACATGTGCCGAATCTTTGTATCTGAGGATGCGTATGTTAGGTGCTTGATTTGGAAAGCTCACCGAGAACATTGATGCTAAGGTGACCAGAGCATCTGCTAGCTGGTTTTCGTCTCTGGGAATATGTTCAAAGGTGATTTTATCAAAAGCGGGTATTAGTTGCAAGATGTAGTCTCTGTACGGAACCAAACTGGGGTGCTTTGTCTCCCAATCACCTCGTACCTGATGTATGACCAAAGCAGAGTCTCCAAAGACTTCAAGGATTTTGATTTTAAGGTCAATGGCTGCCTCTAGACCCATCACGCATGCTTCATGTTCCGCCATATTGTTCGTACAATCGAAACATAACCGGGCCGTAAACGGTGTATGAGTATTACATGGAGAAGTCAGTATTTCCCCAATGCCATGTGTGATATGGTGGCAGAACCGGACTGTTTTAGGAAAATGCTGGTTTGCGTTTTATGTTTGTGTTTCCAAAATGTTGTGGTAAGCAAGAGTCGCCACCGAATTTTGTTTTATCCAATTGGAAAGGAAAAAAGCACAGAAAAATTCCTTCTTCGAGATTTTGAGTACGGGGGGTAGATTATAGAAAGGGAAGGTATTAACACCCTTTCTATCCGTAGTTTTCTACAGGCTCTTAGGTACTTGCTCATCATTTTAAAAATTGCTTATGTGTTTGTGTGTTTTGAAAAGTTTTTGTTTTACTTCGATTTAACCCTTGCTTCTATCTTCAAGAGTGTTACAAAGTCGTTTTGAAAACTTTGTTTGAAAAGAGTGTAAGTGTGGAAAAAGTTTTGATTTTGAGCAAGTACTTACTAGCATCTACCTACTCGAAAAAAGAATGTTTTTGTTCTTGTTTCCTTTAAACAGCGCTATCCCACTATTAGTGAGTAGGTAGCACCGTCGTTGGAGTTGTAAAGGTCAATTCGAAAGGGACGTACGATCACTAAAGTAATGCTAGGACGTCTTAGTAATAACCCTAATGTCTCAAGATCATATTCGAGGCAACATTTCCGAGGCAACGTTTCCGAGGAAACATTTCCGAACGGGACATTGGATCTTTGTTTAGACAAAAGAGCGACCACTAAAACACCCTATACTTAATGATCGTTTATCGAAGGAAACCGAAGTGAGAGTATACCCTAGGAGTGCGCATGTGCGAGTGATTTGATTTCAGATTATTATCTTTGCACATTTAGGGTTTGCTAACCATTTTAAATTAACATACATTCTTGTCATGCAATCCTATTATCATACATCTAACAGTTAATACTTGCGAAAATTAAAATGCGAGAAATAAAGCTACGCTATTACAAGGCTTCGGGAGGGGGATTAATTTACATAGCCAAAAACCCGTAAAACGATAAATAAAAGAAAAAGTCCTAATTAAACTATTACATACCATGAGCAGTTACATTAATATCGTAAAAAAAAAATAAGCGCGCGATGAACCGAGAACGAGAAACGATTAGGATTTTGACCCTGTCTAAACCTAATTAAAAGAAAAGTCACTTTTTGGTTGTTTTTGATTATTTTAAGAAAATAAGGTTTTAAATTAAATATGATACAAACCTAATTACTAATTAATTTAAATCAAGAAAAATAATTAATTTTGTCCTATTTTTGTATTTTGGTTATTTTAAGAAAAATTAAATAAAAATAAAATTAAACAAAACCCTAATTTTCTAATTGATTTTAATTTATTTACAAAAAAAGATTAAAATTACCCTAGAATTAAATTAAACTAATTAAATTAATTTTAACAAAATATATAAAAAAACCTAAATTTGATGAAATTGATTTTTATGAGTTTTTGTTAAAAAAACGAATTAAATTTGTGATTAGAAAATAATTTAAATAAATAAATGAAATAAAGAAAAGTATAGAAAGAAAAAGAAAGAATTGGGCCTGGTATGCTAGCAATTTGAGGGGTGTCCATAGCAAATTCTGAGCCCAAAAGCAAGGGTCCACGTTGACCTTTCTGCTTCAATGTTGCATGTTTGACTAAGCCTTTGGTAGACCCTCACATGCCAAGCGTTGGATTTGATTTGCTTTAGATCCAGTGGTTGAAAGCTGATGGCATATGGTGGATGTCTTGGAAACCTGCGTATGGAATTATGCATAGAAAAATAATATTGAAGAACAAGGGGGCCTGGGGATCGAACCCAGGCCCTTTGGCTTTTTCTCTCTCCCACTGACCAACCCTGCTAGCGTGCCTTGTTGTGTATCAAATAAAAAATAAACATTATATTAAAAAAAACGTAAATTAACATATGCCAGCGCGCGAACTTTTGAATGGACGAATGGTGTGTTGCCACGCCACCTTCTTCTTCCTTCTTCCATTGGCAAAAGTCAAAGACTTTTACCTACGGACATAGTCTGTAGCTGTAGCCCTGCGTTTTTTCCAGAATCTCACACACGTACCATAAATGAAAACTAATGCTACAGACCAAATCGTCTTGGCCTTGTGAGCATCATGGCATCCCTCTTTTGGGCCAATTTTACCTGCAATCAAAACCCCTAAAAACAAAACCTAAACCCTAACAATGGTGGATCTCTGTATGGTTAGCAAAAATGCAATTAATCATTACCAATAGCTTGCAAATGTTTCACTGAGCAAGAATATATAAAGAATTCATGCTACAAATGCCAAAATAATGATATTGGATTTCAAGAAAATGCCAAAGTCGTGAGACACTTATAATGAGTTTTTGTGCACGAAAATGCTTGTTGGTGATTGGGATAGACTCCTTGAACACCCAGGAAGCGAATGAGATAGCTTGGAAGGATTGAGATAGCCTGGAACTATGAAATCAGATTGCACTTTTTCTTGATTTTTTTGAAAGTTTGTTCTTCACTCTTCACACCTCTAACCCTTATGCATCTGGTCTGGATTTGTTCTATATGTAGGCTTGAGTGAATTAGGTTTACAAATTTGTTTTAAATCTTCTTTAATAATGATCTTTGATCAAGATTTGATTTTCATGTAAACCTTTCCAAAACAAGCCAAAAACCAATCTTTTTGTGTACAACTAAGCCTTGCACGATTTGATCTCATTGCCAGCTATTCATGGACCTGAAATATGCATAAAATCTCAAGGTTTAAATGATTTTGATATTTTCGTGATTTTATTTTGATTTAATTTGATTTAAATGGAATAAAAATCAAAATAAATGGCAAAAATAAAATACAGGCAAGTGGGAAGGGTCATGGCTCGTGGACAATGTTACAAACCCAATACAAGCACAAAAAGTTGGGCCCATTTGACAAAAATTGCAATTTGAGGCATATTTGACTTTTGGCAATTTTGCAAAAAAGGTCAACTTCACTAATGCATAACTCCTTCAATTTTGACTCTATGAGGGTGTTCTTGGACTTTTTAGAAATCTCAATATGTCCTCTAAGCAACCCTTTTGGTATCATCTCAATTGAGTCTTCCATGTTCATGTATTAAGCTTTGACAAAAAAGGTGTTTTTGTTAACTTTTCAAAATGACCTATAATGTCCAAATTCATAACTTCTTGTGAGTGCATATTTTTAACTTGGGAGATGAAGATGAATTGTAGGGAATTGCATCCTCTTAAAAATTAGCTTTTGATGGGTCATTTATAATAAAGTATGAGAAAGTTATTCTTGGTCAAAGTTGAGTTGACTTTTCCTGTAAAACCCTAATTTAGCAACTTTTGGGTTTTGATGAATTGTGAGCAATCCTTAATGAATCATGATCAACACTTGATAAAATTATGAATAATACTTCAAAATGAGGATGTTAACCAAAAATATTGAATTTTGACTTTATATGGGCCACAGTTGACTTTTGCCCTAACACAGTCGATTTTAAGCCCCTTTGAGCAATTGACTGAGCAAACTTTCTCTGCAAGGCTTGAAACTTTACATGGATAATCTTGAGAACATATTAGGACAATAGTGAGAATTTGAGACCCTTTGGACTCAAGTATCTTGATGCAACATAAAACCCTAATTTGAGGTAGACTGCCTTAGGAGAGGGTTTGTCTGGTCAATCCTTGGACTTCCTTGAGCAATTTGAGGATCTCGCTTGAAATGTGTTGAGAAATATGGGAGGGAAAATTTTGGGGTACAACAGCTGCCCCTCTTCAATCTTCTTAAACCTGAGGATGTAGATTGTCTTGTTTGCCTTTCGTGATCCGAGGGGGGAAGATGATTGAACACTAGAGTGCCCAGAAATTTGCACTCGCATGAAGTGGTACTTGTCTTGTGATGTCAGGAATGGGCTTATAGATGCCATTTGGAGATGAATGGCAGAAGATGGGCTTAAAGATGCCATCTGAAGGAGTGTCAATCGCATAAGAGATTCCTTAGCGAGAGCCTATATACCTGTTGTTGAGGAAAACTACGTTGGGGAATGCTAGTCTCTGTCTTGGTAAAAGTAGAATTTTAGGAGCTTCAGTCGTCCATTATTCTACTGGGAAGTCGTCTATTAGTCGAAGAGGTGAAAATGAACTACTATATGGTCGTGATCCAGGCTTCATAGTGATAAGATCGACTGCTATCTGGTCGTGCTCCAGGCTTTACAGTGACTTACTAGGGAGATGAGATTTAAACTTGCTATCCGGTTGTAACCCAGGCTTTGCAATTTCTCAATTCTTATCTGGTCGTAATCCAGGCTTCAGAAGGAATTAAGTTGTTATTCGGTCGCATCCGGGCTTCAACTTGAATTTAGGGCATACTAATATCCAGTCGACTCCAGGATTCTTAGTAATTGTCCAGGTAAACTGCTATTTGATCGAAATCCAAGCTTCGCAGTGTCTTGTACTGTTATCTGGTCGTAATCCAGGCTTCAGTGTCTTTTATCGCTATCTGGTCGTAATCCAGGCTTCACGATGTCTCATACCATTATCTGGTTGAATCCATGCTTCATGGTGTTCTTGTACTGCTATCTGGTCGATTTCCAGGCTTCACAATACCTTACTTCTTATCTGGTCGTAATCCAGGCTTCAGAAGAAATCAAGTGGTTATCCGATCGCATCCAAGCTTCCTATTTGACTTTTGGGCCTACCAATATCCGGTCAATTTCTGAGCTTCATAGTAATTGGCCGGGTAGACTGCTATTTGGTCAAAATCCAAGCTTCATAGTGTCCCTCACTGTTATCTGGTCATAATCCAGGCTTCAGTGTCTTTTACTGCTATCTGGTCGTTATCTAGGCTTCACGATGTCTCATACCATTATCTGGTCGAATCCAGGCTTCATGGTGTTTGGAGAAATCAAGATACTATCTGGTCGAACCCGGGCTTCATAACTTGTATTAAAGATGTACCACTATCTGGTCGAATCCAGGCTTCATGGTGTCTTGCACTGCTATCTGGTCGTAATCCAGACTTCACAGTAACTTGTATTGCTATCTGGTCGTAATCCAGGCTTCACAATAACTTGTTGGGGATTAAACTATTATCAGGTCGAATTCGGGCTTCATAGATTAAAGATAAACCACTATCTGGTCGATTCCAGGCTTCGCGGTGTTTGATACTGTTATCCGGTCGTTCTCTGGGCTTCACAATATGACGGGAAAATCAAGATACTATCCGGTCGGACCTGGGCTTCATAGCTTGAACTGGAATAGAAATATTTAGTATCAATTTCACTGAACTAGAGAAATTTGTGAGAATTTGATTGTATCTTTCCCTGAAAGGTAAAGAGTTAGTCGTATGTAATGTCATGATGTATGAAATGTATTGAGCAATGATGTTCTCAAAATAAATGAGATTGTGTTGTATGATGCGTATGCACATGTCATGATGTATGGATATGCATGTTTTGATGATATTCTCTAACTGGGGAAGATAAATCCCGGACTATTGCTGGAGAATATAAAGAGCTGGATTCTTTGTTCCCGCTGGGGATGACGGTCGAAGATGATTTGAGAATAAATTGGTGGGAGAATAACTGTGCTGGAGAATAAACTGGAGAGGGAATGATTCTATGTGGAAGAGATACTCTGTCAGAAGATCTGCTGATTTGGAGAAATAACCTCGGCTGGGGATGAATTACCGCTGCTGGCAATAATGAACCTTTGGGGATTGAGTCTCTGCTTGTGGAGGAAATAAACTCTACCGGGGATAGTCTTCCATTGCTGGTGATAGATAAACCCTTCTTAGGGATAATTACCATCATTATCTTCAGACACTTCCTCCCCTGCGGGGAGTGTATGTACCTTTAGTCATATTCTCTAGCTGGGTTTATCACCGTACCTGGTGGACAGAGCAACTGTAAGGTCTGGACATTTCTGTTTGCCCCTGTTCTTGAAATTACGAGTAATCGTCTTTTGTTTCGCATATAAATATTTGTGAGCAACAATCATTTTCAAATGCATATATCAAAAATGAATCATTGGACGTTCTTGCAAAACAAAATAGAAAAACAAAAATAATTTTGAAATTTATTGTAAAACAAATTATATTGATTTTTGAAGTTGGCCTGTAATAGGCGTTTTGTACAAGAGGCTGGCGTCCTAGTAAGAGAACGCCGCCGAAAGATAGCAATTATACAATTTTGTGAAAAACAAAGAAAAACAACTATGCAAACAATCCCACTGGGTTCCAACTCTGCTATTGCCTTTATATCTTTGAGCGTCTCATCACTTTGCTACTTGGTTGAAGGTAGATCAAATTGATTGGAGCCGTCCGAGCTTAATAATCGATACCAAAGTCTGGTTGCAAGATGATCCAATGAGACATAGTGTTACGCTTCAATCCCTAATTTTTGCCTGGACCTCCCTTTCGGGGTTTTAGTCCACCGGGATACCCTTTTTTGCCCAAGTCGCCTTTTCAGGTTTTCGACTTGCCGGGTGTACAGTTTTTTCATTTTCATCCCTTACTTTTGCCCGAACCCTTTTGGTTCGCCGGGAAGCCCTTATTTTTTCCTAGGCCAGTCAACCTAGCGAGTCTTTGACTAGGCGTAGTATTTTTTCACTATGTCTGCATTGACGGGGTGAGGAAGATCGTCACCATCCATGGTGGTTAGAATCATAGCTCCTCCCGAGAAAATGTTCTTAACCACAAATGGCCCTTCGTATGTGGGGGTCCATTTGCCCATGGGATCACCTTGTGGCATTATGATGCGTTTGATCACCAGATTCCTGACTTGATATTCTTGACGTCTGACTTTCTTGTTAAAAACCTTGATCATTCGCTTTTGATACGTCTAACCATGACAAATAGCAGTAAGCATCTTTTCATCAATTAGATTCAGCTGATCAAGTCGAGTCTGGATCCAGTCTTCTTCGTTCAAACCCGCATCCTTCATGATCCTGAGAGAGGGTATTTGGACTTCGATGGGTAGGACCGCCTCCGTGCCATACACCAGAGAGTAGGGTGTTGCCCCTGTTGACCTCCGCGCTGAGGTACGATACCCATGAAGAGCGAATGGTAACATCTCGTGCCAGTCTTTGTATGTCACCGTCATCTTCTGCACAATCTTCTTGATGTTCTTATTAGCCGCTTCAACAACCCCATTCATCTTCGGCCGATAAGGAGAAGAGTTGTGATGTTGTATCTTAAACTGTTTGCAGAGCTCGGTGATCATCGTATTATTGAGATTTGTACCATTATTCGTAATGATCCTCTCTGGTACACCATATCGATAAATCAAATTGTGTCGGATAAACCGCGCCACGACGTTCTTGGTTACTGTAGCAAAGGAAGTTGCCTCAACCCACTTCGTGAAATAATCAATAGCTACCAGAATGAAATGATACCTGTTAGACGCAGTAGGTCTGATCTCGTCGATCATTTCGATGCCCCACATTGCAAAAGGCCAAGGAGTTGTCAAAACATTCAAAGGAACTGGAGGTACATGCACCTTATCAACATAGACTTGGAACTTGTGACAGGTCTGAGAGTGCTGATAACAATCAGCTTCCATAGTAGACCAATAATATCCTGCCCAAAGGATTTTCTTTGCCATGGTATGTCCAATGGAATGAGTTCCGAAAGTACCTTCATGTAACTCCGCCATGATCTTTTCTACCTCGTTCTGGTCCATACATCGCAGTAAAGTTGAATTATGGTTTTGCTTGTAAAGAACCCCATTGTTGATGAAGAACTTCGCGGCAAACCGCCTCAGAAACTTCTTGTCATTAACAGATGAACCCTCGGGGTACTCCTGAGCCTCAAGATACCTCTTTACCTCATGAAACCATGGTTTATCTGCTACCTCTTCAGTCTCAATGTCACAGAAATGTGCGGGTTCATCCAACCTCTCGATGGTAATCTGGGGAGCTTCATTGTCCCACTTGACTTTGAACATAGAAGACATGGTAGCTAGCACGTCCGCCAGCTGATTCTCCTCTCTGGGGAAATGTTCAAAGGTTATCTCCTCAAAGTGTGGGAGCAACGTCAGTACATACTCCTTGTAAGGAATAAGATTTGGGTGTTTCGTATCCCACTCGCCTTTGATCTGACTGATCACTAGAGCGGAATCTCTGAACACACTCAAGAACTTAATCCTTAAGTCAATAGCATCTTGTAGCCCCAGGATGCATGCTTCATACTCCGCCATATTGTTGGTGCAGTTAAAACATAATCGGGCGGTAACCGGAGTATGACAGCCTTCAGGAGATATAATCACGGTGCCAATGCCATTACCCAACGCGTTTGAAGCTCCATCAAAATGCATAGACCATCAGGATCCTTCCTCAGGTCCTTCATCCGGTCCAGGTTTTTCACAGTCGGTCACCAACATGATGTTCTCATCTGGAAACTCAAAATTCATAGACTGGTAATCATCCACGGCCTGATGCGCCAAATGATCTTCCAACACACTCCTCTTGATCTCTTTTTGGGTTGTGTATTGGATGTCATACTCAGTTAAGATCATCTGCCATCTTGCTATTCTTCCGGATAAGGCAGGCTTTTCGAAGATATACTTGATTGGATCCATCTTTGATATCAATAGGGTAGTGTGAGTCAGCATATACTGTCTCATCCGGCGAGTATCCCATGCCAAAGTACAGCAAGTTTTCTCAAGCAGTTAGTATCGGGTCTCACAGTCGGTAAACTTTTTGCTAAGGTAGTAAATAACATGCTCTTTTCGGCCAGACTCGTCATGCTTCCCCAGCACGCACCCCATCGAATTGTCGAGTACTGTCAAGTATAAGATAAAAGGTCTTCCTTCAATTGGAGGCATCATAATAGGTGGCTCTTGGAGATATTCTTTGATCCTTTCGAAAGCGGCCTGACATTCATCATTCCATTTTACTACTTGATCTTTCTTCAGCAGCTTGAAGATTGGCTCACAAGTAGCAGTCAGATGTGAAATGAATCAGGCGATGTAGTTCAGACGTCCCAAAAAGCCTCTGATTTCCTTTTCCGTTCGGGGAGCTGGCATCTTCTGTATAGCCTTCACCTTTTCCGGATCCACTTGAATACATTTATCACTAACGACGAAACCCAGCAACTTACCGGACCTTACCCCGAAGGTGCACTTGTTCGGGTTTAACCTCAACTTGTACATCTTCAACTTGTCGAACAGTTTCTGGAGATGGTCAAGGGTTCTTCTTCAGTCTGGGACCTTGCAATCATGTCATCAACATAAACCTCAATCTCATGATGAATCATGTCGTGCAACAAAGCAACCATGGCGCACTGATACGTTGCCCCAGCATTCTTCAACCCGAAAGGCATTACTTTGTAACAGAAGGTGCCCCACTGTGTAACGAAGGTTGTTTCTCCATGTCTTCAAGAGCCATCTTAATCTGATTGTAACCAGAAAAACCATCCATATAGGAGAAGACCTTATGCTGTGCGGTGTTGTCGACCAGAACATCGATGTGAGGAAGTGGGAAATCATCCTTGGGGCTTGCCCTGTTCAGATCTCTATAGTCCACACACATCCGCACCTTACCATCCTTCTTGGGTACTGGAACAACGTTGGCGACCCACTTCGGGTAAGAAGTGACAGCTAGAAAACCGACATCAAACTGTTTCATGACCTCAACTTTAATTTTCTCAGACATCTCAGGGCGCATACGGAGAACTTTCTGCTTTACCGGAGGGCAGTCTTCTTTCGTTGCAGGCGGTGTACCATAATATCAGTGTCTAAACCGGGCATATCTTCATAAGACCAGGCGTAGATCTCAACATAGTCGTGTAGCATCTGTATCAACCGTTGCTTGACACTAGGCTCCAGATTCATACCTATCTTGACCTCTTTACTGTCTTCCTCTGTACCCAAATTCACTGATTCCACTGGCTCTTCATGAGGATGTATGACCCTCTCCTCCTGTAGTAACAGTCTAGTAAGTTCCCCAGGCACTTCACAATCATCATCACCTTCGTCCTCGGCTTGGTTGATCGGATTTTCAAATTCATAACTGGCAGTAGAAGAGTTGTTATCAGTGGGATCCAGAGTGGATGTGGATCTGCATTATGATATGTGAGTGTGTGTAAGACAATAGCTGTTTTGATAAAGTGCGAGATAGAAAAGAAAAACAAGGAGCGTAAAATTTGTAATGCAAGAGCACGTCCAATGCTTTATTGATGATATATGAAAATGACAAATAATAAGCCCTCACAAACAAAGCCAAGGTGCCTCGGGCAAGGAACCGGGCCGTAAATTTTTAAACTGTTTATTACAAATCTCAAAACAAAAGTCTATTACTGTGTAATAAAAGAAACGGGCACGAAGTCCTTCGCCGTCTAGTTGTTCAATCCACCATTGGAAGTCGGGTAGATCCAGCTGTCGATATCTGACTCTTCTTCATCATCCTCAATTGCATTCACTCCCTGATTACTGATGTGCAGAGGAGGTCTTCCAATTCTTGCGCGCCAAACAGCCCTTTGAGCCTCTGTAGTAAAGCCCAAACCAAACTTGTCAGTCTTGTGTGTGAAATCAGGGAGCTGACCCCAACTTGCACACCCACCTTTTTCAATTACAGCCCTGGCATCCTTGAGGGAATCCATCTTCATCGGAGGTTTGTCACTAGTAACTTCAGTCGACGCCAGAGTTTGGGGGACTTCTTAAAAGTTCTGACACGGGGTTTCGATGAACTCTCCATCCATCTCCACATACCAAAAGGAGTTAAGATGACTAACCATGTACTCCTCTTCTCCTCGTACCGTAACAATCTTCCCCTTTACTGGATATTTCAACATCTGATGGAGCGTAGAAGTCACTGCCCCAGCCTTATGAATCCAAGGGCGACCCAACAAGCAAGAATACGATGGTCGGATATCCATTACAGAGAAAGTAGATGCAAAAGTCTGAGATCCAACTTTAACAGGGACATCCACCTCCCCGTGCACCATCCTTTTCGACCCATCGAAATCTCTAACCACAATATTACTCGGCTTCAGAACCAAACCTTCATAGTCCAGATGACCTAATGCTTTCTTTGGCAAAACATTCAAAGAAGACCCGATATCCACTAGTACACGGGACATAGTAGTGCCCCTTCACTCGATCGAGACGTGTAGAGCATCATTGTGATTTCTTCCTTTAGCAGTCAAATATGCGTCTGAGAAACCCAACTCGTTGTTGACAGTCAAACTAGCTACACAGTCTTTGAATTGATCGACAGAAGTCTCCTGCGGCACATGCGCAGTTTTGAGGAAAGCAATTAAAGCCTTTGCATGGGCTTCCGAACACAACAACAAGGATAACATGGAGATTTTTGACAGGGTCTACCCCAGCTTCTCGACTACGTTGTAGTCACTTTTCTTGATAATCTTCAGAATTTCCTCTATCTCCTGCTTAGAGGTTTCTACAATGATCTTCTTAGGTGCCTCCGTCCGGGTAGACTCACCTGTAATTTCTTTGCCCCGAGTGTCAGATGGCTCGACGACAGGGGTGATAATTGGAACAGGAACTGGGACTGCAGCTGATGTGCTAGCAGATGGAATGGCAACAGGTTTGTGAACAGTCAGAGGGAAAATCTCAAGAGAGAAGAGTCTTCCACTTCTGGTGACCTTGCTAGCCCCGACAATATTGTTGATATCAGCATCAACTTCTTCAATCTTTAAGTCTTTCTTAACCCCATGGTAATACACAACGGCCCCATAGTGCCAAGGGACAGCCTTATCTGAAGTGTATGGGAAAGGACCAAGGATAGTAATGATTAACATAGCGATTCTTGGAACAGATGTAATCCTAACAGGCTTTCTCGAGGAAGCCTTGGAAGGATTGGAGGAAATGGTTATGATGGCAACATCTTCAACTGGAACTAATGGAATCATAATCTTATCGAACAAGATCTCTTTGTTATCCATCAGGCGCTGAACACCTGATTTCAAAAAGTGGCAACCAGCAGGCAGAATTGAACATAAGTGGCAACCTTCGCCACAGCCTGGAAATAAACCGGCCAATAATAAATTCTTCTTAACTGTCATCAAAGGAGTAGAAATGTCTTCCACGGTGGTCACAAATAAAACATCGTCCACAACATTTACACCATGACCATGATTGGGCATGGGATCAGTCATGACGTTGGGCTTCTCCGGAGTGTCAAACTCAATTTCTTTAGCTTCAATCAAATCTTGCACCTTATTCCTCAAGGCCCAACAGTTTTTTATATCATGCCCTGGGCTACCGGAGTGATAGGCGCAGCGAGCGTTCGGGTTATATAGCGGAGATGTGGTGCTGGGATTCTTTGGAGCTTCCCTCAAAGTTACCAGGTTGCTCTTCAACAATTATGGTAGAATTTGAGACAAGGTCATATTAAGCCGAGTGTACTATCTTTATGGTCTCTCCATTCTTTGATGATTGTTGCATTGTGGGGCAACAGTGGGTCTTGATATTACTATCGCATTCACCGCTTGACGGCGTTCAGGTCTGCTTTGCCCCCTTAGGCCGTAAACTGCACTAGCTTCTTTCTTACCGGTGAAAGGTTTCTTTTCTGCAGTTGATGAAGTACCTTTCTGTATCTTACCACTTCGGATACCAACTTCTACCCTCTCCCCAATCAAAATCAATTCCGTAAACCCAGATGACGAACTTCTGATCAGATGATTGAAAAATGGACCAGACAACATCCCCAGAAACATATCCACCAACTCCCTATCAGACAGAGGGGGTTGGAGTCTTCCAGCCAAATCTCTCCACTTTTGAGCATAGTCCTTAAAACCTTCACTTGCACCCATAGACATACCTTAAAGCTGAGTACGAGTAGGAGCAAGGTCGGCGTTATACTAACACTGCTTGTAAAAATCAGAAGCAAGGTCCTCCCAATTTCAGACATTAGCTCCTTCCAATTGATAAAACCATTCAAGCTGAGTCCCTGACAGACTATCTTGAAAGAAATGTACCCACAGATTTCTATCAGCAGTGTAAGGTTGGATTTTTCTGACGTACGAGCGGAGATGGAGTTTTGGACAGGATACTCCATCGTACTTGGCGAAAATCGGAGCTTTAAACTTATGAGGGATCACCACCCCAGATGCTAGTCCCAGATCTCCGAAGTCCAAACCAGGTACCTTCTGAATCTCCATAGCGCTCAGACGGTCTTCAAGTTGTTTGTACCTATCCTCGGCAGGAGGATACTGCTCATCATCAAAATCAGTATCATTATCAGAGACCACAGGACTGGGACCCTTTTCTTCCTCTTGGTTCTCCTCTCCTTTGGATGAAAGAGACAGATCAGCTTCCTGTCGCAACCTATTCCCAAATCTGTTACCCATATTCAGAAGAACCACCTTCTTCTTCTTCTTTTTCTTCTCCTTCAGGATGAGAGTCTTCAAATCCTCTTGCCATTTATCCAAGTTCAAGAAATCTCTTGGAATTGGGCATTCTGTGCCTTAAGAGCTTTGATGGCTTGATCGGTAGGTATTTCAGAAGACATTTCATGCTGAAATAAACATCGAAGAAGATGAGAAACATGTAATGGTACCTATAATGATGTGCATGATAATGGGATGCGTATGTAATGATTTCAAAGACTTTGGGAGATTTAAATTTGTAAAACAAGAAATAAACAAACTTTATTAGATTAAACTTGTAAAAATGTTTAACAATGCCTTTGAGGCGTTACAAAAGAAATAAATGAAAAACAAATCTAAACTAGAAAGAGAAAAAAAAATCAAAAATCCAATGGATGCTTCCCCTTCGTGCTGACGTAGTCATTGATCGTCCTTTCATTCTAAAGCTGCCTGGTGAGCTTCAAGATCTTCCTCTCTTGCTCATGGTACTTCTCCCGGTAGGTATCCCTCTCCTCCTTTAGCTGAATCTAGGATCTCTTCAATGCCCCAAGATCAGTGGGCATGTAGGGATAAAGGACTGTATAAGGAACGCCCTCTTCATTGGTAGGCTCCCCAATTACTGGCAACACAACTTCATAAGGCATCCCAAGCTTCTGGGCTCGAGCTCGGACCCACTGGAGATAAGGTTGCATAGGGAGAGAAGTATTTGGTCCTAGTTCTTGAGGGTCAGACCTGTTCACCATGCCCCAGGCTCGTATAAACCTTCGGCGATGCTCGTCAACGTCCCCCTTATAGTCAAAGGCAATATCTGTAAGAAGTAGCTCATGAGAACCGTCTCTTCGAGCACGACCAAACTGTCGTAAATCCAAGAAATAATTGTAGGTTATTCCCCCTCTGATTCCAAGCAATGGGACATTAGGGTATCCCCCACATCGATCAATGACAGCAATGCTTTCCATAGCTTTAGAACTCCAAAGAATGTTTGTATGAGTAAGGGACATTATTCTGTAAGACCATCCTAAACCTTCCTCATTCTTCAGCACGAACTTGGGGAGGTGCGAAATAAACCACCTCGCCAGCAATGGCATGCAACACATGAGGGTTCCTCTTCTTCGCACAGTACGAGTATATAGGGAATGTAAGATATCAACCAGAAGAGTAGGCATTGGATTGCGAGACAGGAAGATCTTAACCGCATTCACATCTATGAAGGAATATGGATTCAGGAAAAGAACCAAACCGTAGATAAGGAGAACCAAGATGTCTTCAAAAGCTTGAAAGTCCAAGTTATTCCAGAATAGTTGAGCTTGATCTACCAGAAACTTGGCTAAGAAACCTTCAACCTCGCTTCGTGTCTCCCAATTAGATACTACATCAGCCCTTTTCAAGTGTAAAGCTGAAGCAATGTCCTCTAGTCTAGGAGCCTCTTCCAAACCTGTGAAAGGCATCTGCTCAAGGATGGATATGCCTAGTAAGTGAGAAAACTCTTCCATGGTGGGAACTAGCTGATAATCCAGGAAAGTGAAACAATGATGCACTGGATCGAAGAACTGGAAAAGCACACTCATCATCTTCTCATCAAATTTTGAGGTAACCAAGCTAAGAAGTTGACCATGTCTTCTAATGAACTAAGAAGTATTAGAAACTCTCGAGGCTAAAGCTTTGAGTTGGGCAGGTATTTTCACAAAGTTAACTCAGATGGTGTTTCTGCGCAAGGAAGCCATAATCTGCAAAACAGAACAAAGATAAATCCCCGCGGTCTTTGAAATGTTTAGTATAATGAAGTGTGCATGCTATGTTATGATGCATGATGTCATGGTAACACAAACAGTAGGTATAGCAGATAACAGACATGGTAAAGGCAAACAAGTCACACAAGAGCTCTTAAGTTTCAGGCTTGCATGGGGTCTAGGTATTACCCTCTTGAAGTTCAGTTGGTTTCAACCTGTCCTGATAATAGTAATCGGGTTCTAGAGGTTCTCAATATCACTGACCATCCTCCATCGGTCATGGTTTCAACTCACGCAATCTTTTCTTGCGGCCGAAACTATCTCAAGAGTATGGTCTCAATGAGTGTAGCATCGAGTATCAACCAGTTCCCAGCTTTATACTGAGACCGGCTATCTCACTACTTCCTATGGCCAAGTTGGTCAATTATAGGTTCTAAGGTCAGTTGATGCTTAACGACCCATATAGAAGCCCCGTATTCTCCTCGTTTCTCCACAAGGGATACCAGTACCAACCAATGTGCCACATCAATGTAGCTACTGCTTCAACCCTATCGGTCTATGCCGTACAGTTCCCTCACAGTTTATTGCTACTTACCTAACAGGTGTCCCCCATATCCGGGTTAGGATCTATAGTAACTCCCAATATAAAAACCCTAAAAAATAAAGCAATCAAATCAAACAAGAGAAGAAATTTATGGTGAACTAGTCCTAAGGTATACCCCACTTATTTATTCCCCAGCAGAGTCTCCAGTTCTGTGATACGGTGGCAGAACCGGACTGTTTTAGGAAAATGCTGGTTTGCGTTTGTGTTTGCAAAATGTCGCGGGAAGAAAGAGTCGCCATCGAATTTTATTTTATCCAACTGGAAAGGAAAAAAGCACAGAAAAATTCCTTCTTCGAGATTTTGAGTACGGGGGGTAGATTATAGAAAGGGAAGGTATTAGCACCCTTTCTATCAATAGTTTTCTACGGGCTCTTAGGTACTTGCTCATCATTTTAAAAATTGCTTCTGTGTTTGTGTGTTTTGAAAAGTTTCTGTTTTACTTCGATTTAACCCTTGCTTCTGTCTTCAAGAGTGTTACAAAGTCGTTTTGAAAACCTTGTTTGAAAAGAGTGTAAGTGTGGAAAAAGTTTTGATTTTGAGCAAGTACTTACTAGCATATACCTACTTGAAAAAAGAATGTTTATGTTCTTGTTTCCTTTAGACAACGCTATCCCACTATTAGTGAGTAGGTAGCACCGTCGTTGGAGTTGTAAGGGTCAATTCGAAAGGGACGTACGATCACTAAAGCAATGCTAGGACGTCTTAGTAATAACCCTAATGTCTCAAGATCATATTCAAGGCAACATTTCCGAGGCAACGTTTCTGAGGCAACATTTCCGAACGGGACATTGGATCTTTGTTTAGACAAAAGAGCGACCACTAAAACACCCTATACTTAATGATCATTTACCGAAGGCAACCGAAGTGAGAGTATACCCTAGGAGTGCGCATGTGCGAGTGATTTGATTTCAGATTATTATCTTTGCACATTTAGGGTTTGCTAACCATTTTAAATTAACATACATTCTTGTCATGCAATCCTATTATCAGACATCTAACAGTTAATACTTGCGAAAATTAAAATGCGAGAAATAAAGCTACGCTATTACAAGGCTTCGGGAGGGGGATTAATTTACATAGCCAAAAACCCGTAAAACGATAAATAAAAGAAAAAGTCCTAATTAAACTATTACATACCATGAGCAGTTACATTAATATCGTAAAAAAATAAATAAGCGTGCGATGAATCGAGAACGAGAAACTATTAGGGTTTTGACCCCGTCTAAACCTAATTAAAAGAAAAGTCACTTTTTGGTTGTTTTTGATTATTTTAAGAAAATAAGGTTTAAATTAAATATGATACAAACCTAATTACTAATTAATTTAAATCAAGAAAAATAATTAATTTTGTCCTATTTTTGTATTTTGGTTATTTTAAGAAAAATAAAATAAAAATAAAATTAAACAAAACCCTAATTTTCTAATTGATTTTAATTTATTTACAAAAAAAAGATTAAAATTACCCTAGAATTAAATTAAACTAATTAAATTAATTTTGACAAAATATATAAAAAAACCTAAATTTGATGAAATTGATTTTTATGAGTTTTTGTTAAAAAAAAGAATTAAATTTGTGATTAGAAAATAATTTAAATAAATAAATGAAATAAAGAAAAGTATAGAAAGAAAGAGAAAGAATTGGGCCTGGTACGCTAGCAATTTGAGGGGTGTCCATAGCAAATTCTGAGGCCAAAAGAAAGGGTCCACGTTGACCTTTCTGCTTCAATGTTGCATGTTTGACTAAGCCTTCGGTAGACCCTCACATGCCAAGCGTTAGATTTGATTTGCTTTAGATCCAGTGATTGCAAGCTGATGGCATATGGTGGATGTCTTGGAAACCTGCGTATGGAATTATGCATAGAAACATAATATTGAAGAACAAGGGGGCCTGGGGATCAAACCCAGGCCCTTTGGCTTTTTCTCTCTCCCACTGACCAACGCTGCTAGCGTGCCTTGTTGTGTATCAAATAACAAATAAACATTATATTAAAAAAAACGTAAATTAACATATGCCAGCGCGCGAACTTTTGAATGGACGAATGGTGTGTTGCCACGCCACCTTCTTCTTCCTTCTTCCGTTGGCAAAAGTCCAAGACTTTTACCTACAGACACAGTCTGTAGCTATAGCCCTGCGTTTTTTCCAGAATCTCACACACGCACCATAAATGAAAACTAATGCTACAGACCAAATTGTCTTGGCCTTGTGAGCATCATGGCATCCCTCTTTTGGGCCAATTTTACCTGTAATTAAAACCCCTAAAAACAAAACCTAAACCCTAACAATGGTGGATCTCTGTATGGTTAGCAAAAATGCAATTAATCATTACCAATAGCTTGCAAATGTTTCACTTAGCAAGAATATATAAAGAATTCATGCTACAAATGCCAAAATAATGATATTGGATTTCAAGAAAATGCCAAAGTCGTGAGACACTTATAATGAGTTTTTGTGCAAGAAAATGCTTGATGGTGATTGGGATAGACTCCTTGAACACCCAGGAAGCGAATGAGATAGCTTGGAAAGCTTGAGATAGCCTGGAACTATGAAATCAGATTGCACTTTTTCTTGATTTTTTTGAAAGTTTGTTCTTCACTCTTCACGCCTCTAACCCTTATGCATTTGGTCTGGATTTGTTCTATATGTAGCCTTGAGTGAATTAGGTTTACAAATTTGTTTTAAATCTTCTTTAATAATGATCTTTGATCAAGATTTGATTTTCATGTAAATCTTTCCAAAACAAGCCAAAAACCAATCTTTTTGTGTACAACCAAGCGTTTCACGATTTGATCTTATTGCCAGCTATTCATGGACCTGAAATATGCATAAAATCTCAAGGTTTAAATGATTTTGATATTTTCGTGATTTTATTTTGATTTAATATGATTTAAATGGAATAAAAATCAAAATAAATGGCAAAAATAAAATAAAGGCAAGTGGGAAGGGTCATGGCTCGTGGACAATGTTACAAACTCAATACAAGCACAAAAAGTTGGGCCCATTTGAGAAAAATTGCAATTTGAGGCATATTTGACTTTTGGCAATTTTACAAAAAAGGTCAACTTCACTAATGCATAACTCCTTCGATTTTGAATCTATGAGTGTGTTCTTGGACTTTTTAGAAATATCAAGATGTCCTCTAAGCAACCCTTTTGGTCTCATCTCAATTGAGTCTTCCATGTTCATGTATGAAGCTTTGACAAAAAGGTGTTTTTGTTAACTTTTCAAAATGACCTATAATGTCCAAATTCATAACTTCTTGTGAGTGCATATTTTGAACTTGGGAGCTGAAGATGAATTGTATGGAATTGAATCCTATTCAAAATGAGCTTTGGATGGGTCGTTTCTAATAAAGTATGAGAAGTTTATGCTTGGTCAAAGTTGAGTTGACTTTTCCTGCAAAACCCTAATTTAGCAACTTTTGGGTTTTGATGAATTGTGAGCAATCCTTAATGAATCATGATCAAACCTTGATCAAATGATGAATAATACTTCAAAATGAGGATGTTGATCAAAAATCTTGAAGTTTGACTGTATATGGGCCACAATTGACTTTTGCCCTAGCACAATCGATTTTCAGCCCTTTTGAGCAATTGACTGAGCAAACTTTCTCTACAAGGCTTGAAACTTGACATGGATAACCTTGAGAACATATTAGGACAATAGTAAGCATTTGAGAACCTTTGGACTCAAGTATCTTGATGCAACATAAAACCCTAATTTGAGGTAGACTGCCTTAGGAGAGGGTTTGTCTGGTCAACCCTTGGACTTCCTTGAGCAATTTGAGGATCTCACTTGAAATGTGTTGAGAAATATGGGAGGGAAAATTTTAGGGTACAACACCATGGTCTGCAGCGTTCGAGGCAACATCAAACGTAATATTCCATCGCTCTTCCGGATCGACCCCATCATAATCATCAAGTTTCATAACATCTTCATCAGGGAAGTCAAATTTAATTGATCGATACTCTTCCAACGGCTGATGAGCGAGATGATCCACAAGAATGCTACCCTTGATAGCCTTTTGCGTAACATACTGAATGTCATATTCAGATAAAAGCATATTCCATCGAGTAAGCATGCTTGTGAGCGTTGGTTTTTCAAAGATATACTTTATCGGATCCATCTTTGATATCAGAAAAGTTGTGTATGTCAGCATATACTACCTCAGACGTCGAGCTGCCCAAGCAAGCGCACAACAAGTTTTTTCAAGTAAAGAATACCTGGATTCGCAATAAGTAAACTTTTTACTCAGATAATAAATGGCGTGCTCTTTACGTCCTGTTTCGTCCTGCTTCCCGAGCACACAACCCATGGATCCTCCCAACACCGTCAAGTACATAATGAGTGGCCTCCTAGGGACTGGAGGGATAAGGATTGGTGGATCTTGGAGATACTGTTTGATCTTTTCAAAGGCTTCCTAGAAATTATCATCCCATCGGACATCTTGATTCTTGTGCAGTAATTTAAAGATGGGTTCACAAGTAGCTGTGAGATGAGAAATGAACCTGGCTATGTAGTTCAATCTCCCAAGGAACCCCCCTTACTTCTTTCTCATTTTTTGGCACTGGCATATTCTGTATAGCTTTTACTTTGTCGGGATCTACTTCAATTCCTCGCTGACTCACGATAAAACCAAGTAGTTTTCCAGATCGCACCCTGAAGGTACACTTATTCGGATTAAGCCTTAGCCTGAACTTTTGCAGATGTGCAAATAACTTTTACAGATGGACCAAGTGTTCATCCTCGGTTTACGATTTTGCAATCATATCATCAACATATACTTCGATCTCCTTATGAATCATATCATGGAAGAGCATCACCATGGCACGTTGATACGTTGCACCAGCATTTTTGAGGCCAAAAGGCATGACCTTATAACAGTAAGTACCCCATGGAGTAGTGAATGTCATCTTTGTCATGTCTTCCGGGGCCATCTTTATCTAATTGTATCCCGAAAAACCATCCATGAAGAAGAAAACTGAGGATTGAGCCGTATTATCAACCAATACGTTGATGTGAGGTAATGAAAAGTCATCCTTTGGGCTTGCTTTGTTCAAATCTCGATAGTCCACACACATACGCATCTTCCCATATTTCTTAGGGACGGGTACGATGTTGGAAATCCAATATGAGTATTCACATACCAATAAAAAGCCTGTGTTCAACTACTTTTCGACCTCTTCTTTGATCTTGAGAGACATATCTGGATGAGTTCTCTGAGGTTTTTGCTTCACCAGAGGACATTCTGGTTTGAGGTTATCCCCACAAGAGTCTAACTGAGTTATCCTCAGCAAGTTGCAATTGAAAGGTCATCCCCAGCGAAGTTCTTTCTATCCCCCAGCGGAGTTCATCATCAAAATCCCCAACAGAGCTTATCAACGGAATCCCCAACGGAGTTATCATTAAAATCTCAGCAAAGCATCTCTTCCCACAGAGTAATTCCCCGCAGAGTAATCTCTTCACCAGGTTTATTCCCCGACGGAGTCATCCTCTCCTACAGGTTTATTCTTGCAACCATCTTCGTGCATCATCCCTAGTGGAAATGAAGAATTCAACCATACTCTTCAACATCAGCCCAGGATTTAACAAACTCCCCGACATTTGTCAAGGATTTATTTTCCCATACAAAAATACATTCATAAAAATTTCACATTTCATACCTCCTATTTACATACATGATAAAGTGCATACAACACAAATCTCATTTATTTTGAGAACATCATGACATCATGCATTTCATACATCATGACATTGCATACAACTAACGTTTTACCTTTTCAGGAAAAGGTCAATCAAAAGATGATTACCATCAACCTTTGCAGTTCCAGATCAATACCTGTAACAAGCCAGGAAAATATCTGTGGGTGAGAGATTGAAAATTAATACCTGTAACAAGCCAGGAAAACTATTTTTCTTTCTCAGGTCAGAGATCAACACATGTAACCAGCCAGGACAACTATCTCATCAGCCAACCTTCTTAAGTTCCAGATTAATACCTGTAACAAGCCAGGAAAATTCTGTGGACGACTGATTGTAGGTTAATACCTGAAACTAGCCAGGAAATTATCTAAACGAAGAGATTGAAAATTAATACCTGTAACAAGCTAGGAAAACTATTTTTCTTTCTCAGGTCAGAGATCAACACCTGTAACCATCCAGGACAACTATCTCATCGGCCAACCTTCTTAAGTTCCAGATTAATACCTGTAACAAGCCAGGAAAATTCTATGGACGACTGATTGTAGATCAATACCTGTAACAAGCCAGGAAAGTTATCTACATGAAGAGATGGAAGATCAATACCTGTAACAAGCCAGGAAGACCATCTTTCTTTCTCAGGTCAGAGATCAATACCTGTAACCAGCCAGGACAACTATCTCATCGGCCAACCTTTTCAAGTTCCAGATTAATACCTGTAACAAGCCAGGAAAATTCTGTGGACGACTGATTGTAGGTTAATACCTGAAACCAGACAGGACAATTATCTACTTGACCATCATGAAGCAACCCTACACCGGTTCCTTCTCTTTCAGATGCAGTTTTACACGGACTCATCATCAGGCAACCCTACACAGGATCCTTCTTTCAACTTACAAAATTACAATTCAACAAACAATCTCCAGATGGCATCTATAAGCCCATCCTTCTATCAACAATCTCCAAATGGCATCTGTAAGCCCATTCCCGACATCACATTGCTGATACTACACCATGCGAGTGCAAATTTCTGGGCACTTTAGTGTTCAATCATCTTCCACCTTTGGATCACGAAAGGCACGCAAGCCAATATACATCCTCAGGTTTAAGAAGGTTGAACAGGGGCAACTGTTGTACCCCAAAATTTTCCCTCCCATATTCCTCAAGATATGTCAAGAATCATCTCCAAATGGTTCAAGATTGCTCAAGAGTTAGACAGTCAAACCATCTCCTAAGCAGTAGACAGCTGAAATTAGGGTTTTGGTTCTTTCAAGGAATTTGGGGTTCTCAATGGTTCAATCAAGTCTCATAGGCCTATATACATTCTCAAGCACCTACATGCCAAGTTTCAAGACTCACAGTGCCAGTTTGCACAATCAAAAGCTCCATTTGATCTACAGTCAACTGCAAGGGCAAAATGGTCATTTTACAGTCAAAAGTCAGAATTCTTGGTCAACGTCTTATTTTTGAGTTTACAATCATCATTTGATCAAGTCTTGATCATGATCCCACAAGAATAGCTCAAAAATCATCAAGATGCAAAAGTTACTATTTTTGGACAGCAAAAAAGTCAACAAAAGTACACTTTGAGTCAAAGGCCATAACTTGAGATTGGTAAATCCAAATGACATGGGACCAAAAGCATTGGTTAGAGGACTCCAAGGGCTTTCCAAAATGTTATAGAATATGGTCATATGATCAAAATTGAGCAAGTTATGCATTGGAGAAGTTGGGCAATTTTCATGAATTTGCAAAAGTTAACTTTGCTCAAAACACCTTCTTTTTGCTAATGGGCCTCAAATATCTTTTTGAAACTTCACCCATGACCTATGCACGACCCACCAAGTTAAATTGGATTTATTTTCTTAAATTTATTGATTAAATGGATTTTTAATACATATTAATTCATTTAATTAATTTAAATTATAAGAAAATAAAAGATTTGATTCTTAAATCTATTTGTGAACCAAATGTGATCCAAATATGCTGACCAAGCAATGTCAATTCGTGCATAAGATAAAAGATACAAAACTATCCAATTTTGGCAACTTGTTCAATCATGAAAAATCAAGAATATTTGATTTGTCAATCAAATATTCAATCTTCAATGCACATGGATATGGGTCCAAATTTTGACCTAAACTGATTCCCTTATATGCAAGCAAGCCAGGCATAACCTAATTCACGAGAAAAAACTGCAAGAGACGGCCATACCAATTTCAAGAAACTTCAAGAAAAATCAAAACTTGTTCTTGCAATCTAGGCCAATTCAAGGTGCCTTGTCCATCCAAACACATTGCAGGAGGTACCAGGAGTGATTTGCAATCGAATTTGAGCACCAAAGCTCAAGGAATCACGAAATACCATCTCACGATTTGCACTTCTAATTCAAAATCATATCTCTTAATTCATATGCATTTGACATGTTTTTGTGATTGATTTGTGCTGCTAGAGATTATACAAAGCTAATGGAATGAATTAATTGAACCATAGTGCCCTAAACCGAGAGATGCCATGATCGAGTTTCTAGGGTTTTCAAGCTTTCAAATAGGGCTTTCTAAACCATGAAAAATTGGAACCAATGGGATACATGGTTGAATTTTTGAGACCAAGACGATTCCAACATATACCTCGCGAAATATTTCTTTTTGCTCTGTGTGCATTCGCTATTTTTCGTGCAGGAGATAGTGGAGGTTAAAAACCCCCGCTATTTGATTCTATTTATGCAAGACCAAGGTTGAAGATGATGACGTATTGTCATCTGGTTCGTGTGTTTGAATTACGCGCTTTTATTTGATTTTTTCAAGCATATTAGTTTGTTTGATATATAATTATCGCTTCTTATTTCTATAACAATTGAAGCAGCTTGGTTGGGTGGTAAACGCGTTGGCCTGGGAGCATTGGGACCTGGGTTCGAATCCCAGATCCCCCAAATATTTGTTACAATTTTTCTTCATATATTCATGTGCAGCACCCCACGCGTGGTACACCATACATCATTGCTTGATCTCGCGCCAGATGGCCTCCAGGCCAAATCTGGTGGCCAGGAATGAAGACCACCATAGTGCCCAGTCAACGTTGTCACGGGTAATTGGAAAAGTCAAACGCAGGCTTGCAACAATTGGGCATTGGGCATGCTGATTCCACCTCCAGATTTGAGCCCAAACCCCCCCAATGGGTTATTTCTTTTCTCTTTATATTTTCTTTTTTTTTATTTGTTTTACTTAATTATTATCATTATTATTTAATTAACCAAATAATTTATTTTTCCTAATAAAAATCAGAAAACATAAAAAATATATTATTTTTATTAATTTCATTATTTTTGTAAATAAACAATTTAATTGACTTAGTTTTTTTAATTAGGCATAATTGTAACATTTTTTTTGCAACAAAATAAAATTAATGTAGAATTAGGGTTTTTAATAACTTCTGACCAGTTTTTATTTTTCCTTAAATAACAAAAAACCAAAAATATTTTTATTCAATTATTAATTTAGACTAGTTTCTTTAATTCAAAAAAATAATCACAATATGCTTTATTAAATAAAAAGGGGTCAAAACCCCAAAACTCTCCGATTTAATTTTTTCTCGCGCGCATTACTTTTTGATCCGTATAATTATATTTGCTCCGAGGATGTAATAGTTTTGGACTTAGGACTTTTTATCGCTTTTATTTACCTTTTCGCATTTACTTTTTCAAGGGTTTGTTTTTGGCGATGTAAATACCCGACGCCTTGTAATAGCTTAGTTTTATTTTCCGCAACCATTAACTGCTAGATGTATGAATAATAGGCTATGCATGACAAGATCTACCTTAACTTAAAATCAACCGTAGCTCACCATAACATGTACAAAGATAACATAACTGAAAATTGACGCATTTGCACATGCCACTCCTAGGGTACGCCTCACTTGGTTGCCTCGAACGTGGTCATTGAGTATATGAAGTTTTAGAGGTCACCCTCCTGTCTAAAGATCAAAGTTGCCTCGAAACAGTTGCCTCGATAAAAAGTGATCTAAGACATTAGGGTTATCGCTAAGGCGTCCTAACATTGCTTTAGTGACCACACGTCCCTTAAATTGAATTGACCCGAAAACTCCAACGACGGTGCTACCTACTCCTCAATAGTGGGATAGCACTGTCTAAAGGACATTTGCACAATTTAATTCCCTTTTGAGTAGGTAGAGGTTCTCAGGTACTTGCTCTTTCAAAACAAAACAAATTGTTCGCACTTACACTTTTCAAACAAAGTTTTCAACAACACTTCATACACTCTTGAGGACATAAACAAGAGTTAAATCGAAGTTTTCAAACAAAACTCTTTTCAAAACCCACGAACACAAGAAAAGCAAAACCTTTTGAAAACACAATGAGCAAGTACCTAAGAGCCCGTAGATAACCACGAATAGAAAGGGTGCTAATACCTTCCCTTTCTATAATCTACCTCCCGAACCCGAGAAACATCTCGAAAAGGAATTTTTCTGTGCTTTTGTCCTTTCCTTGTTGGATAAAATAAAAGACGGTGGCGACTCTTTCTTACCGCGACATTTTTCGAAACGCAAACGCGAAACAGCATTCTAAAACAGTCAGTTCTCATTCCCACTGATCACAGAACTGGCGACTCTGCTAGGGAACATTCTTATAAGTGAGGTGTACCTTAGGATTAGATCACTTGTGTTTTCAATTGTATGCTTTGTATGCTTTAAACTTTGTGGGCTTGTATCAGAGTTTTATAGATCCTAACCCGGATCTGGGGGTACCCTTTTTTAGGTAAGTAGCAATAAACTGTGAGGGATATGTCTGGCGTAGACCGACACGGATGAAGCAGTAGCTACGTTGGTGTGACACCTTGGTCTGTACCGATATCCCTTGTGTTGGAACGAGGAGAATATGGGTCTTCTGAGGAGTCATTAAGCACCAGCTGACCTTAGAACCTTAAATTGACCAACTTGGCCATAGAACACTAGCAGTATGCTACACTCATTGAGACTAAACTCTCGCGATGGTTCCGGCCGCAAGAAAAGGTTGCCAAACTGGAATTATGACCGATTGAGGGTAGTCAGTGATATTGAGATCCTCTAGAACCTGGTTACTATTTCTAGGACTGGTCTTAACCAACTGAAACTGAAAGAGGATAGTACCTAAACTTCATGCCAGCCTGAAATCTAAGGGCTCTTTTGTGTGACTTGTGTGCCTTTACCATGTTTGCCTTTTGTGAATACTTGTGGTATGCCTTTACCATGACATCATAACATCATAACATTGCATACATCCTACATAAGGACTAACCCATTTCAAAGACAAGAAGGTTTCATCTTTGCTCTGTTTTGTAGCACATCAGGATGCCCATGCGTAGGAATACTATCCGGCTCAACTTTGTTCAACCACCTACTTTGCTTAAAGAGTTGGTTGTCAGGATTCCAGACACTTCTTCCTTCATCAGGAGGCATGGTTCTCTTCTCGGTTTAGTCACCACAAAGTGGGACCAACAAATGATGAGTGTCCTAGTCCAGTTTTATGATTCGCTATACCATTGCTTCACCTTTCAAGACTTCCAGTTGTTCCCTACCCTGGAAGAATTCTCTGAGTTGCTTGGTATCTCTGTTTTAGAGCAGACTCCATTTACTGGTTGGGAAAAGACTCTCAGGCCTGAAGAGATTGCTGCAGCCCTTCACTTGACCAAAGAGGAGGTAATGGCTAACTGGGAGACTAGAAGTGGAGTTAAGGGCTTTTTGGCTAAGTTTCTGGTTGGCAAAGCTAATTGTTTCTGGGATGACTTAGACTTCAAAGCGTACGAGGACATTCTGGCTCTCTTAATCTATGGTCTGGTATTGTTTCCAAATCCTGACACCTTTGTTGATGTTAATGCCATTAGGATCTTCATCTCTCGGAACCCTATACCCACTCTCTTGGGTGATATCCTTCATCAGCTCTATGCTTGTACCGCTCGAAAGCGGGGAACTTTGATGTGTTGTGCTCCTTTATTGTCGAGGTGGTTTATTTCGCACCTCCCTAAGTTCGTACTGAAGAACAAAGAAGGAAGGGATTGGGCTCATAGGATAATGTCTCTTACTAATAATGACATTATTTGGACTCTCAGAGGCTTGGATGAGGTGGCCGTCGTTGATCGTTGTGGAGAGTATCCTAATGTTCCATTGATCGGAACCCATGGAGGAATCTCTTATAACCCATGTTTAGCTCTCCGTCAATTTGGAAGAGCCAGAAGAGAAGGGCCTCATGAGATGTTGATACCTCATATCATCTTTGATTTTCAGGGAGATAGCGACGAGCTGCGTCGTAGATTCATCAGGGCTTGGGATAGAGTTCACAAATCTGACCCACATGAGTTGGGACCAAAAACTTCTCTGCCAATGGAGTCATATTTCAGATGGGTCCGCATCCGTGCCTAGAAGTTAGGTATGCCATACGAAGCTGTCAGGCCTATTACTCTTGAAGTTGCTGATAAAGACGGGGTTCCTCCAACTATTCTCCATCCTCATATGCCCACTGATGTTGGCACACTGAAGAGGTCTTGGGCGCAACTGCAGGAAGAACGGGATTCTTATCGAGAAAGGTTCAATGAACAAGAACAGAAGATCCAGAAGCTGACTAAGCAACTGGAGAACGAGCGGATCCTGAATGATTATATCCGCACTAAGAAGAAGAGGCCATGGGAACATTGATGGACCTTTGAGGATTTCCTTTATGGTTTTATTTACTTTTCAGTATTTCCATTCTTGTAACGCCTAAGGGAAATTTGTTGAACAATTTAAATTTCGAAGTTAAATCTAATAAAGTGTGTTTCCTTTCTTGTCTACAAATTTGAATCCCGATTGTCTTTGAAAACATAAATCATACGCACTTCATCTCATGCACTGCATAAATAGGTACCCTTTTACAGGTCACTTATCTTCTTCGCTGTTTATTTCAGCAATCATCATGTCTATTGAACCTTCCACGGAGCAAGCTATCAAGGCCCTCCAGGACCATAATGCCAAGTTTCAAGAGTTGGTTATGAGCCTAGCCAAGGGTCAACAGGACTTGAAGACCCTGATTCTGAAAGAGAGGAAGAAGAAGAAGAAGAAGAGGATCGTCCTGTTCAACACTGGACGCAGGTTTGGAAATGGACTGCAGAATGAGGTTGATTTGACCACCTCATCTGGAGGGAAAGACAGTCCACAAGAGAGAAGGGTTCCTAGCCCCATAGTCTCTGACAACGAGATGGATTATGATGAAGAACAGTATCCTCCTACTGAGGATAGGTACAAACAGTTGGAGGACCGCTTGAGCGCTTTGGAGATACAGAACGTGCCCGGGATGGACTTTGGAGACCTAGGTTTATCCTCTGGGGTGGTGCTTCCCCATAAGTTTAAGGCACCTGCCTTTTCCAAGTATGACAGAGCTTCCTGTCCAAAGCTGCACCTCCGGTCGTATGTAAGGAAGATCCTACCTTACACTGCTGATAAGAATTTTTGGATCCATTTCTTTCAAGACAGTCTCTCAGGGACTCAGCTTGAGTGGTTCTATCAGCTGGATGGAGCCAGTATCCGTAACTGGGAAGATTTGGCTACTGCGTTATATAAGCAGTATCAATATAATTCTGACCTCGCTCCTACGCGTACCCAACTCCAGGGTATGTCAATAGGGACGGGTGAAGGATTTAAAGAGTATGCTCAAAAATGGAGAGACCTTGCCGGAAGGGTGCAGCCACCTTTAACTGATCGTGAACTTGTTGATATGTTTTTGGGGACCCTGTCTGGTCCATTCTTTAACCATTTGATTGGAAACTCTTCAGTCGGGTTTACAGACCTTATCTTGACTGGTGAGAGGATTGAAGCTAGTATCAAGGCTGGGAAGATACAGAAGGGTGCCTCATCGAGCACCAAGAAGAAACCATTCAAGAAAGAGTCCAGTGCTGTCTATGGTTCAAGGAGACAAAATAGATCTAAACACCGCCAAGCTGTCAACGCAGTGGTTATTTCAAAACCTGCTGGTGCTCCTCAGCATCACAACCAACAAAGGGGCGAGAGACCTCGAAGGCAGTTCACTCGTCTCAGCATGACCTTGTCTCAGATATTGCCGCAGTTACTGACGACCAATCTGGTGACTCTAAAAGAAGCTCCGAAGATTTCAAACACAATATCCCCAAAGTACAATCCTAACGCCCGCTGCGCTTATCACTCTGACATCCCGGGGCATAATATGGATGATTGTTGGGCTTTGAAGAATAAGGTTCAGGACCTAATCGATGCAAAGGAGATTGAGTTCGAGGCTCCCGAGAGGCCTAATGTTGTGACTGCTCCCATGCCCAAACATGGAGCAAATGCTGTAGAGGAAGACTTGTTTGTAGCCTCTATGGATGATATTGTTACCCCGCTGATGACCGTCAAGAGGAACCTGTTGCTAGCCGGTTTATTTCTGGGATGTGGTGAAGGTTGCCATCTGTGTTCTGTTTCACCTAATGGTTGCCCATCTTTGAAGTCAGGCATCCAAAATCAGATGGATAATAAAGAAATCCTGTTTGAGAAGATTGTTGTTCCTGCCACCCCTACTGAAGAAGTTTCCATTATTACCATTTTCAACAATTCTCCCAAGGCTCCCTCGAGGAAGCCTGTCAGAATTACGCATGTTCAGAAGATTGCACCCATAATTATCACTATTCCGGGGCCTATTCCCTACACCTCTGACAAAGCTGTCCCGTGGCACTATGGGGCAGATGTTTATGTTCTTGGAGTCAAGCAAGAGTTTGATACTAATACCGGCATCAGCAACATTACTGGGCCTGCTAAAGTCACCCGCAGTGGTAGACTTTTCTCACCTGATATTGCGCCACCAACTTTCCGAAGACCTATTGTCATCACACCTGCAAGTGTGCCTAATGCCATTCTTGATCAAGTTCTTAGTTCTACCCCTGTCGCCGAGTCATCTGACGCTCGGGGCAAAGGGATCACCACTGATATGCCTGCCCGGACGGAGGCGCCAAAGACAATCAATGTTGAAGCTTCCAAGCAGGAGATGGAAGAAATTCTGAAGATCATTAAGAAGAGCGATTATAATATATTCGAGCAACTGGGGCAAACCCCATCCAAGATTTCGATGTTATCACTGTTGTTGTGTTCAGAGGCCCATGCCAAGGTTCTGATTACCTTCCTGAAGACGGCCCACGTGCCACAAGAAACATCAGCTGATCAGTTTACCGATTGTGTGGCCAATTTAACTGCTTATAATGGTTTGGGTTTCTCCGACGCTGATCTGACTGCTAAAGGGAAGAACCATAACGATGCCCTGCATGTCTCCATTGAATGCAGGGGCACTACTCTTGCACATGTGTTGGTTGACACTGGTTCCTCATTGAACGTCTTGCCCAAGAAAGCTCTAGACAGGTTGGATTGCGAAGGGTTGGAGCTAAAGCCAAGTAACATTATTGTCCGGGCCTTTGATGGGTCTAAAAGGATGGTGCATGGTGAAGTCAATATTCCAATTAGAGTTGGTTCTCAGGTCTTCGATTCTACATTCTACGTGATGGACATTCGACCTTCCTATTCTTGTTTGCTGGGTCGTCCATGGATCCATAAAGCTGGAGTTGTGACCTCCACACTCCATCAGAAGCTGAAGTACCCGGTCAGAGGGAAGATTGTGACAGTACAGGGGGAGGAAGAATACATGGTCAGCCACCTCAACTCGTTCTGGTACATAGAGATGGATGGGGAGTTCATTGAGACCCCATTTCAACACTTTGAAGAGGTTCCTCAGACACTGGCATCAGCTGAGACTGTGGTTGAAGATTCTCCTTTGAAGATGGCTTCCTTAAAGGATGCTCGGGCTGTTATTGAGAAGGGTGAGGATGCAAACTGGGGCCGACTTCCTGATTTCACTCAGAAGACTAACAAGTTTGGTTTGGGTTTCACTGCAGAAGCTCAAATGGCTGTTCGTAGTACAAGGATTGGAAGACCTCCTGTGTTCATTAGCAACTCGGGGATAAATGCCATCGAAGATGACGTGGAGGAGTCTGAATTCGACAGCTGGATCTACCCTACGACCAATGGTGGACCAAGCAACTGGACGGAAAAGGAGTTCATCCCTGTTACTGTTGTTACCTAGTAATGAACTCTTTGTTTTGAATTTGTAACAGACAATATTGTGAAACTTTATGGCCCGGTGTCTTACCCGGGGCACCGTGGCTTCATTTGTGAGGGCTTTTGTGTGCCATTTTCATATATCATTAATAAAAGCATTGGACGTTTTTTGCATTTCAAATCTTGCGCTCCTTTTCTTTCTTTATTATATATTGCAAAATAGCTATTTACACACACTCACATATACAGGTCCCAATCCACTCTGGATCTCACTGGTAACGACTCTGCTACTGCCAGTTATGACTTCGAAAATCCGATCAACTTAGCCGAAGACGAAGGTGAAGATGATTGAGAAGTGCCTGGTGAGCTTGCAAGACTGCTACTTCAGGAAGAGAGGGTCATTCAGCCACATGAAGAGCTAGTGGAAACGGTAAATCTGGGTACTGAGACAAACAAGAAGGAAGTCAAGATCGGTGCAAATCTGGAGCTTAGTGTGAAACAGTGGTTGATTCAGATGCTGCATGACTATGTCGAGATCTTTGCCTGGTCCTACGAAGATATGCCTGGGTTGGATACTGACATCGTGGTTCATCGCCTGCCTACCAAGGAAGACTGCCCTCCGGTAAAACAGAAGGTCCGCCGTATGCGTCCAGAGATGTCTGAGAAAATCAAGACCGAAGTTATGAAACAGTTTGATGCCGGTTTTCTAGCAGTGACTTCTAATCCTCAGTGGGTTGCCAATGTGGTTCCGGTACCGAAGAAAGATGGTAAGGTCTGAATGTGTGTTGACTACAGGGATTTGAACAGGGCAAGCCCTAAGGATGACTTCCCTCTGCCTCACATTGACGTTCTGGTTGACAACACTGCTCAGCATAAGGTATTCTCCTTCATGGACGGTTTCTCCGGTTATAATCAAATCAAGATGGCTCCTGAAGACATGGAGAAGACCACTTTTGTTACTCAGTGGGGTACCTTTTGCTACAAGGTCATGCCTTTTGGGTTGAAAAATGCTGGGGCAACGTATCAGCGTGCCATGGTTGCTTTGTTTTATGATATGATCCATCATGAGATTTAAGTATACGTCGACGATATGATTGCGAGGTCCCAAACGGAGGAGGAACACCTTGACCATCTACAGAAGCTGTTTGACCGTTTGAATTTGTACAAATTGAGGTTGAACCCGAACAAGTGCACCTTCGGGGTGAGGTCCGGTAAACTACTAGGTTTCGTCGTGAGCGACAAAGGTATTCAAGTGGACCCTGCCAAGGTGAAAGCTATACAAGAGATGCCAGCTCCCAAGACAGAGAAAGAGTTCAGAGGCTTTCTAGGACGGTTGAACTACATTGCCCGATTCATCTCGCACCTAACTGCTACTTGTGAACCAATCTTCAAGCTACTGAAGAAAGATTAAGTAGTACGTTGGAACGATGAATGTCAGTCCGCTTTCGAAAGAATCAAAGAGTATCTCCAAGAGCCACCCATTCTTATGCCACCGATTGAAGGGAGACCTCTAATCTTATACTTGACAGTACTTGACAATTCAATGGGGTGTGTGTTGGGTCAGCATGACGAGTCTGGCCGAAAAGAGCATGCTATTTATTACCTTAGCAAAAAGTTTACCGACTGTAAGACCCGATACTCACTGCTCGAGAAAACTTGTTGCGCTTTGGCATAGGCTGCTCGCCGGCTAAGACAGTATATGGTGATTCACACTACTCTGTTAATTTCAAAGATGGATCCAATCAAGTATATCTTCGGAAAGACTGCCTTGTCCGGAAGAATAGCAAGATGGCAGATGATCTTGACTGAATATGACATCCAGTACACGACTCAAAAAGCAATCAAGGGAAGTGTATTGGTAGACCATTTAGCACATCAGGCAGTGGATGACTACCAGTCTATGAACTTTGAATTCCCGAACGAGACTATCATGTTGATAACTGATTGTGAAATACCTGGACCGGATGAAGGACCTGAGGAAGGATCCCGATGGTCTATGCACTTTGATGGAGCCTCAAATGCTTTGGGTAACGGTATTGGCGCAGTGATCATATCTCCTAAGGTCTCTCATACTCCGCTCACCACCCGACTATGTTTCAACTGCACCAACAACATGGCGGAGTATGAAGCATGCATCATGGGTCTTCGAGCTGCAATTGACCTAAGGATCAAGTTTCTGAGTGTCTTCGGAGATTCCGCTCTCGCGATCAGTCAGATCAAAGGAGAATGGGATATGAAACACCCAAATCTTATTCCTTACAAGGAGTATGTATTGACGTTGCTTCCCCATTTCAAGGAGATAACCTTTGAACATTTCCCAAGAGAGGAGAATCAGTTGATGGACGCGCTAGCTACGATGTCTTCTATGTTCAAAGTCAAATGGGACAACGAGGCTCCCCGAATCATTATTTGGAAATTGGATGAACCTGCATATTGATGTGATCTTAAGACCGAAGAGGTAACAGAAAAGCCTTGGTATCATGAAGTGAAGAGGTACCTTGAAGCTCAAGAATACCCCGAGGGTGCATCTGTTAATGACAAGAAGTTTCTGAGACGATTCGCGGCAAAGTTCTTCATCAGCAATGGCATTCTTTACAAACGTAACCATGATTCAACCTTACTGCGTTGTGTGGATAAGATTGAAGCAAAAAGGATCATGGCAGAGCTGCATGAAGGTACCTTCGGAACTCATTCCAGTGGACATACCATGGCAAAGAAAATCCTTCGGGCAGGATATTACTGGTCCACGATGGAAGCCTACTGTTATCAACATTCTCGGACATGTCACAAGTGCCAGGTCTATGCTGATAAGGTGCACATTCCTCCAGTTCCTCTGAATGTCTTGACAGCACCTTGGTCTTTTGCAATGTGGGGCATTGATATGATCGGCGAGATCAGACCTACAACATCCAACGGGCATCGTTTCATCCTGGTAGCGATTGATTACTTTACGAAATGGGTTGAAGCAGCTTCCTTTGCCACCATAACCAAGAACGTCGTGGCACGGTTCATTCGGCACAACCTGATTTGTCGATACGGTGTACCAGAGAGGATCATTACGGATAATGGTACCAATCTTAACAACAAGATGATCACTGAGCTCGGCGAGCAATTCAAGATACAGCACCACAACTCTTCTCCCTACCGGCCGAAGATGAATGGGGCTGTCGAAGCGGCAAATAAGAACATTAAGAAGATTGTGAAGAAGATGACAGTGACCTACAAGGACTGGAACGAGATGTTACCATTTTCTCTTCATGGGTATCGTACCTCAGCACGGACGTCAACAGGGGCAACACCCTATTCCTTGGTATATGGCATGGAGGCAGTCCTGCCCATTGAAGTTCAGATACCCTCTCTCCGGATCATGAAGGATGCGGGATTAAGTGAAGACGACTGGATCCAGACCCGGCTTGATCAATTGAACCTAATCGGCAAAAAGAGACTCACTGCTATTTGTCATGGTCAGACGTACCAAAAACGAATGATCAAGGCATTTAATAAGAAAGTCAGATGACAAGAGTATCAAATCAGGGACCTGGTAATCAAGCGCATTATTCTACCTCAAGGTGATCCCAGGGGCAAATGGACCCCTACGTACGAAGGGCCATTTGTGGTTAAGAACATCTTCTCAGGAGGAGCGATGATTCTAACCACCATGGATGGTGACGGCCTTCCTCACCCCGTCAATGCAGACATAGTAAAAAGATACTACGCATAATTAAAGACCCGCTAGGTTGACTTGCCTAGGCAAAAATAAGGGCTTCCCGGCGAACCAAAAGGGTTCGGGCAAAAATAAGGGATGAAAATAAATAAAAAATTTGTACACCCGGCAAGTCGAAAACCTGAAAAGGCGGCTTGGGCAAAAATGGGTATCCCGGTGGACTGAAAACCCGAAAGGGCGGTCCAGGCAAAAGTTAGGGATTAAGGCGTAACACTATGTCTCATTGGATCACCTCGCATCCGGACTTCGGTATCGACTATCAGGCTCAGACGACACCAGTCAATCAGATTCATCTTCAACTAAGCAGCAAAGTGATGAGATGCTTGAAGATATAAGGGAAATAGCAGAGTTGGAACCCAGTGGGACTATTCACATAGCTGTTTTGTTTTCTTTTCAAAAATTGTATAAATTCTATTTGCTCGGTGGCGTTCTCTTACTAGGACGTCAGCCTCTTGTACAAAAACGCATATTTTCAGGCAAACTTCAAAATCAATACAAGTTCATCTTTCCACACAAATTGCAAATTGTTTTTTCCTTTATCTGTTTGTTTTGCAAAGAACGTCCAATGTTCATTTTTGATATATGCATTTGACATTAATTGCTGCTCATAAATATTTGCATGTGAAACAAAGGACTAATTACAGGTGATATCAGAAGTAGGGACAAGAAGAATTGTCTAAGAGGTCTAGTTGCTCTGTCCACCAAGGTACCAAGGTAGGTTCAACTGAAGAATATGACCAAGATACCTTCACTCCCCGTAGAGTAAGACAATAATGGTAGCTCTCCCCACTGAGACCTACAATCATGGACGAATCAACAATACTCTTCCCCAAGCAGAGTTGGCCTATCATCAGCCCTCAAAAGGCTTGGTATTCCCAGAAGGTCTTAATATTCCCCAGCGGAGTATAAAGATATTCCCCAGCAAGCGTAGAGAGTATCCCTGGAAGTCTTAATATTCCTCAACGGAATATAAGAATGTTCCCAAGCAGAATGCAAGGTACCCCCAGTGGAGCCATTGCCCCAGTGCAGTCAAAAAAGGTTTTCCCCGCCATAATTGAATCATCTTACCCAGTAGATTCTGGAAGCTTGTCCCCTGTAGAATACAAATGCATCTCCTCATTCAAATTCAGAGGTTATCCCCACAAGAGTCTAACTGGGTTATCCTCATCAAGTTGCAACTGAAAGGTCATCCCCAGCGAAGTTCTTTCTATCCTCCAGCGGAGTTCATCATCAAAATCCCCAACAGAGCTTATCAACGGAATCCCCAGCGGAGTTATCATTAAAATCTCAGCAAAGCATATCTTCCCACAAAGTAATTCCCCGCAGAGTAATCTCTTCACCAGGTTTATTCCCCGACTGAGTCATCCTCTCCTACAGGTTTATTCTTGCAATCATCTTCGTGCATCATCCCCAGTGGAAACGAAGAATTCAACCATACTCTTCAACATCAGCCCAGGATTTAACAAACTCCCCGACATTTGTCAAGGATTTATTTTTCCCATACAAAAATACATTCATAAACATTTCACATTTCATACCTCCTATTTACATACATGATAAAGTACATACAACACAAATCTCATTTATTTTGAGAACATCATGACATCATGCATTTCATACATCATGAAATTTCATACAACTAACGTTTTACCTTTTCAGAAAAAGGTCAATCAAAAGATGATTACCATCAACCTTTGCAGTTCCAGATCAATACCTGTAACAAGCCAGGAAAATATCTGTGGACGAGAGATTGAAAATTAATACCTGTAACAAGCCAGGAAAACTATTTTTCTTTCTCAGGTCAGAGATCAACACATGTAATAAGCCAGGACAACTATCTCATCGGCCAACCTTCTTAAGTTCCAGATTAATACCTGTAATAAGCCAGGAAAATTCTGTGGACGACTGATTGTAGGTTAATACCTGAAACCAGCCAGGAAATTATCTACATGAAGAGATTGAAAATTAATACCTATAACAAGCCAGGAAAACTATTTTTCTTTCTCAGGTCAGAGATCAACACCTGTAACCAGCCAGGATAACTATCTCATCGGCCAACCTTCTTAAGTTCCAGATTAATACCTGTAACAAGCCAGGAAAATTCTATGGACGACTGATTGTAGATCAATACCTGTAACAAGCCAGGAAAGTTATCCACATGAAGAGATGGAAGATCAATACCTGTAACAAGCCAGGAAGACCATCTTTCTTTCTCAGGTCAGAGATCAATACCTGTAACCAGCCAGGACAACTATCTCATCGGCCAACCTTTTCAAGTTCCAGATTAATACCTGTAACAAGCCAGGAAAATTCTGTGGACGACTGATTGTAGGTTAATACCTGAAACCAGACAGGACAATTATCTACTTGACCATCATGAAGCAACCCTACACCGGTTCCTTCTCTTTCAGATGCAGTTTTACACGGACTCATCATCAGGCAACCCTACACATGATCCTTCTTTCAACTTACAAAATTACAATTCAACAAACAATCTCCAGATGGCATCTATAAGCCCATCCTTCTATCAACAATCTCCAAATGGCATCTGTAAGCCCATTCCCGACATCACATTGCTGATACTACACCATGCGAGTGCAAATTTCTGGGCACTTTAGTGTTCAATCATCTTCCACCTTCGGATCACGAAAGGCACGCAAGCCAATATACATCCTCAGGTTTAAGAAGATTGAACAGGGGAAACTGTTGTACCCCAAAAATTTCCCTCCCATATTCCTCAAGATATGTCAAGAATCATCTCCAAATGGTTCAAGATTGCTCAAGAGTTAGACAGTCAAACCATCTCCTAAGCAGTAGACAGCTGAAATTAGGGTTTTGGTTCTTTCAAGGAATTTGGGGTTCTCAATGGTTCAATCAAGTCTCATAGGCCTATATACATTCTCAAGCACCTACATGCCAAGTTTCAAGACTCACAGTGCCAGTTTGCACAATCAAAAGCTCCATTTGATCTACAGTCAACTGCAAGGGCAAAATGGTCATTTTACAGTCAAAAGTCAGAATTCTTGGTCAACGTCTTATTTTTGAGTTTACAATCATCATTTGATCAAGTCTTGATCATGATCCCACAAGAATAGCTCAAAAATCATCAAGATGCAAAAGTTACTATTTTTGGACAGCAAAAAAGTCAACAAAAGTACACTTTGAGTCAAAGGCCATAACTTGAGATTCGTAAATCCAAATGACATGGGACCAAAAGCATTGGTTAGAGGACTCCAAAGGCTTTCCAAAATGTCAAAGAATATGGTCATATGATCAAAATTGAGCAAGTTATGCATTGGAAAAGTTGGGCAATTTTCATGAATTTGCAAAAGTCAACATTGCTCAAAACACCTTCTTTTTGCTAATGGATCTCAAATCTCTTTTTGAAACTTCACCCATGACCTATGCACGACCCACCAAGTTAAATTGGATTTATTTTCTTAAATTTATTGGTTAAATGGATTTTTAATACATATTAATTCATTTAATTAATTTAAATTATAAGAAAATAAAAGATTTGATTCTTAAATCTATTTGTGAACCAAATGTGATCCAAATATGCTGACCAAGCAATGCCAATTCGTGCACAAGCTAAAAGATACAAAAATATCCAATTTTGGCAACTTGTTCAATCATGAAAAATCAAGAATATTTGATTTGTCAATCAAATATTCAATCTTCAATGCACATGGATATGGGTCTAAATTTTGACCTAAACTGATTCCCTTATATGCAAGCAAGCCAGGCATAACCTAATTCACGAGAAAAAACTGCAAGAGACGACCATACCAATTTCAAGAAACTTCAAGAAAAATCAAAACTTGTTCTTGCAATCTAGGCCAATTCAAGGTGCCTTGTCCATCCAAACACATTGTAGGAGGTACCAGGAGTGATTTGCAATCGAATTTGAGCACCAAAGCTCAAGGAATCACGAAATACCATCTCACGGTTTTCACTTCTAATTCAAAATCGTATCTCTTAATTCATATGCATTTGACATGTTTTTGTGATTGATTTGTGCTGCTAGAGATTATACAAAGCTAATGGAATGAATTAATTGAACCATAGTGCCCTAAACCGAGAGATGCCATGATCGAGTTTCTAGGGTTTTCAGGCTTTCAAATAGGGCTTTCCAAACCATGAAAAATTGGAACCAATGGGATACATGGTTGAATTCGTGAGACCAAGACGATTTCAACAAATACCTCGCGAAATATTTCTTTTTACTCTGTGTCTATTCGCTATTTTTCGTGCAGGAGATAGTGGAGGTTAAAAACCCCCGCTATTTGATTCTATTTATACAAGACCAAGGTTCAAGATGATGACGTGTTGTCATCTGGTTCGTGTGTTTGAATTACGCGCTTTAATTTGATTTTTTCAGGCATATTAGTTTGTTTGATATATAATTATCGCTTCTTATTTCTATAACAATTGAAGCAGCTTGGTTGGGTGGTAAACGCGTTGGCCTGGGAGCATTGGGACCTGGGTTCGAATCCCAGGTCCCCCAAATATTTGTTACAATTTTTCTTCATATATTCATGTGCAGCACCCCACGCGTGGTACACCATACATCATTGCTTGGTCTCGCGCCAGATGGCCTCCAGGCCAAATCTGGTGGCCAGGAATGAAGACCACCATAGTGCCCAGTCAACGTTGTCACAGGAAATTGGAAAAGTCAAACGCAGGCTTGCAGCAATTGGGCCTTGGGCATGCTGATTCCACCTCCAGATTTGAGCCCAAACCCCCCCAATGGGTTATTTCTTTTCTCTTTATATTTTCTTTTTTTTTTTATTTGTTTTACTTAATTATTATCATTATTATTTAATTAACCAAATAATTTATTTTTCCTAATAAAAATCAGAAAACATAAAAAATATATTATTTTTATTAATTTCATTATTTTTGTAAATAAACAATTTAATTGACTTAGTTTTTTTAATTAGGCATAATTGTAACATTTTTTTTGAACAAAAAAAAATTAATGTAGAAATAGGGTTTTTAATAACTTTTGACCATTTTTTATTTTTCCTTAAATAACAAAAAACCAAAAATATTTTTATTCAATTATTAATTTAGACTAATTTCTTTAATTCAAAAAAATAATCACAATATGCTTTATTAAATAAAAAGGGGTCAAAACCCCAAAACTCTCCGATTTAATTTTTTCTCGCGCGTATTACTTTTTGATCCGTATAATTGTATTTGCTCCGAGGATGTAATAGTTTTGGACTTAGGACTTTTTATCGCTTTTATTTACCTTTTCGCATTTACTTTTTCAAGGGTTTGTTTTTGGCGATGTAAATACCCGACGCCTTGTAATAGCTTAGTTTTATTTTCCGCAACCATTAACTGCTAGATGTATGAATAATAGGCTATGCATGACAAGATCTACCTTAACTTAAAATCAACCGTAGCTCACCATAACATGTACAAAGATAACATAACTGAAAATTGACGCGTTTGCACATGCCACTCCTAGGGTACGCCTCACTTGGTTGCCTCGAACGTGGTCATTGAGTATAGGAAGTTTTAGAGGTCGCCCTCCTGTCTAAAGATCAAAGTTTCCTCGAAACGGTTGCCTCGATAAAAAGTGATCTAAGACATTAGGGTTATCGCTAAGGCGTCCTAACATCGCTTTAGTGACCACACGTCCCTTAAATCGAATTGACCCGAAAACTCCAACGACGGTGCTACCTACTCCTCAATAGTGGGATAGCACTGTCTAAAGGACATTTGCACAGTTTAATTCCCTTTTGAGTAGGTAGAGGTTCTCAGGTACTTGCTCTTTCAAAACAAAACAAATTGTTCGCACTTACACTTTTCAAACAAAGTTTTCAACAACACTTCATACACTCTTGAGGATAGAAACAAGAGTTAAATCGAAGTTTTCAAACAAAACTATTTTCAAAACCCACGAACACAAGAAAAGCAAAACCTTTTGAAAACACAATGAGCAAGTACCTAAGAGCCCGTGGATAACCACGGATAGAAAGGGTGCTAACACCTTCCGTTTCTATAATCTACCTCCCAAACCCGAGAAACATCTCGAAAAGGAATTTTTCTGTGCTTTTGTCCTTTCCTTGTTGGATAAAATAAAAGACGGTTGCGACTCTTTCTTACCGTGACAATTTGCGAAATGCAAACGCGAACCAGCATTCCAAAATAGTCAGTTCTCATTCCCACCGATCACAGACCCGTACCAACACGATTTGAAAAAGAGGACCCGAACCCAAGTCCAGACTTGTCCTGCTTTTCGCGCACCTCTATCACTTTGCCCCAGTCTTCATTAGGAATCCCAGACTCCACAATGGCTTTGGCATCCCTCAAGGAAACCATTGGAACTCCAGAATTCTTTGTAGTTTCCAGCAGGGCGGGGAATCTGACAACATAAATGATTTCCAAGGCTTGGAAAGGGGTTTCATGAACTTCCCCATCCACTTCGACATAATGGAAGGAAGTAACATTGTTGATCACGACATCTTCCTCTCCGCCAATAACGATGACCTTGTCTTGGACGATGAACTTCAAACGTTGATGCAGAGTTGAGGTTACCTCCCCCGCCATATGGATCCACGGGCGTCCCAGTAGGAAAGTATAAGATGGACGAATATCCATGACATAGAACGATAGATAAAACACGTGGGGTCTGATTTTGATGGGCAAGTCAACTTCCCCTTCCACAGATCTCCTCGACCCATCAAAAGCTTTGACTGTCAGCGTACTGGGTTTCATCATAACCCCATTGTGATACGGTGGCAGAACTGACTATTTAATATTGGTTTGTGTTTCTTGTTTGCAAAATGTCGCAGTAAGCAAGAGTCGCCACCGACTTTTATTTTATCCAATCAGGAAAAGGAAAAAGAACAGAAAAACCTTTTTCGAGATATTTCTGAGTACGGGGGGTAGATTATAGAAAGGGAAGGTGTTAGCACCCTTTCTATCCATGGTTTTCCACGGGCTCTTAGGTACTTGCTCATTTTGAAAACTTCTTGTGTGTGCTTTATTTTGAAAAGTTTTATTTTACTTCGTGTTAACCCTTGTTTCTGTCCTCAAGAGTGTTACGAAGTTGTTTTGAAAACTGTTTTTGAAAAGTGTTTGTGTGAAAAAATTTGTTTAAGAAAGTACCTAGGAACTAATCTACCTACTCGAAAAAAAAGTCTATTCATTTTCCTTTAGATAGCGTTATCCTATTATTAAGGAATAGGTAGCACCGTCGTTGGATTTTTAAAGGGACCTATAATGTAGAAATTCATATCTTTTGATGAGTGCATATTTTTAACTTGAGGGATGAATATGAATTGTATTGAATTGCATCCTCTTCAAAATGAGCCTTGGATGGAAAATTTCTGATAAAGTATGAAGAAGTTATGCCTGGTCAAAGTTTGGTTGACTTTTCTTGAGAAACCCTAATTTAGCAACTTTTGGGTTTTGATGAATTTGAGGAATTCCTTGAGGAATCATGATAAACCCTTGATCAAATGATGGATATCTCCTCAAAATGTTGATGTCGATCAAAAATCTTGAAGTTTGACTGTATGTGGGCCACAATTGACTTTTGACCTAGTATAGTTGATTTTTAGGCATATGGGCAATTGACTGAGAAAACTTCTTGTGCAAGGCATGAAACTTGACACGGATGATCTTGAGAACATATTAGTACCATGGAAGGCATTTGGGACCTTTGGAGTTCACACATCTTGATAAAAATTGAAACCCTAGTTTGAGATACATTGCCTTAGGAGAGAGTTTGTCTGGTCAACTCTTGGGCATCCTTAAGCAAGTTAAAGACTTCAATGGGCATGTGTTAAGTAAAATAAGAGGGCAAATTTTGGGGAACAACAGCTTCCCCTGTTCAATCTTCTTAAACCTGAGGATTTAGATTGGTTGTCTGCCTTTTGTAATCTGAAGGTGGAAGATGATTAAACACTAGAGTGCCCAGAAATTTACACTCGTCTGAGATGTAGCTGGACTGTGTAGGTAGTATCGGGAATGGGATTACAGATTCCATTTGGAGGAGATGACGGAAGGTCAGCGGAGATGGGCTTACAGATGCCATACGGAAGATATGACGGAGAATCGTCAGAGATGGGCTTAAAGATGCCATCTAGAGGATGTTAATTTCCCGAGATATTCCTTTGATGAGAATTTCTGTTTCTGTTGTTGAGGAGGAATCTGCTGAGGAATGTTGGTCTTTGTCTTGGGAGAAATAGAATTTTAGGAGCTTCAGTTATCTGTTACTCTACTGGGGAGTAATCTCTTAGTCGAGGAGGTGAAAGTGAACTTCTATCTGGTCGTGCTCCAGGCTTTACAGTGATTTGCTGAGGATAATAAGATTAACTGCTATCTGGTCATTCTCCAGTTTCACAGTGACTTACCGGGGAGATGAGATTACACTTTCTATCTGGTCGTGCTCCAGGCTTTGCAATTTCTTAATTCTTATATGGCCGTGTCCCAAGCTTCAGAAAGAATTACATGGTTATCCGATCACATTCGGGTTTCAACTTGAATTTAAGGCATACTAACATCCGATTGTTTCCAGGCTTCATAGTAATTGGCCAAGCAAACTGCTATATGGTTGAATTCCAAGCTTCGTAGTACCTCATACTGTTATCTGGCCGTGCTCCAGGTTTCATAGTATCTCTTGCCGCTATATGGTCGTGCTCCAGACTTCATAACATCTTATACCGTTATTTGGTCGATTCCAGGCTTCGGTAATTTGGAGAAATTAAGATATTATTCGGTCGATTTCCGGGCTTCATAGCTTGAATTTGAGATATACCATTATCTGGTCGATTCCAGGCTTCGTAGTATCTTGTACTATTATCTGGTGGTGTCCCAGGCTTTAGTAATTTGGGGAAATTGAGTTGTTATCCGGTTGATTTCCGGGCTTCATAGCTTGAATTTGAGATATACCAGTATCTTGTCGATTCTAGGCTTCGTAGTATTTGGCCGAAATTAAGATATTATCTGGTCGATTTCCGGGCTTCATAGCTTGAATTTGAGATATACCACTATCTGGTCGATTCCAGGCTTCATAGTATTTTGTACTGTTATTCGGTCGTGTCCCAGGCTTCATAGTATGATGTATTCTTGGTTGACTTATATCCGGTCAGTTTCTGGGCTTCATAGCTTTTGAACTGGAATATAAATCTTAGTATCGATTTGACTGAACCAGGAAAAGGTCTCGAGTTGTCTTCAACTGGGAGAGAAATCTTAGTATCGATTTGACTGAACCCGGGAGAGGACTCGGATTAACTTTGACTGTCAGGGGAATCTTAGCGTGATTCGACTGACCCAGATGAAAGTCTTAGATCATCTTCAACTAGAATAGAAACCTTAGTGTCGGTTTGACTGAACCATAGAAAATCTTGAAAAGTGTTGGAATATCTTCAACTGGAATAGAAACCTTGGTGTCGGTTTGACTGAACCAGAGAGAGCTTGTGAGAACTTGATTGCATCTTTCCATGAAAGGTAAAGAGTTAGTCGTATGTAATGTCATGATGTATGAAATGTATTGAGTAATGGTGTTCTCAAAATAAATGAGATTGTGTTGTATAATATGTATGCACATGCCATGATTTACAGATATGCAATGCTATTGTGATATTCTCTAGCTGGGGAAAATAAATCCTGGACTGCTGCTAGAGAGTATAAGGAGTTGAGTTCTTCATTTCCGTTGGGGATATTGACCAAAGATGATTAGCTGGAGATTTACATCCATTCTGCTTGATAATATTCTGCCGGGAGAGACTCTGTCTGAGAATAATCCTGCGGCAGAATGACTCTGTGGGGAAGGGAGATACTCTGTTGGAAGATCTGCTGATTTGGAGAAATAAGCTCAGATGGGGATGAACTTCCATTGTGGAGAGAAGATCTATTTTGGGGATTGAGCCTCCGCAGTCAGAGAAATAAACTCTGCTCGGGAGATGGCTTCATAAACTACTCATGGTTATAAAAACCGACTAGGGAATGCAGATATCAGCTTTCTGAAGGAACCTGCTGGGGAAGGAATTCCTGCTTGGGGATACGGAGGTCGGACCTTGGTTGTCTCGGCTTTATGGGGAGTATAAATATCACGAGCATGTATGTGATAGTGACTTCGCTTCCAACTATCTATGCTCCTTGTACCATGTTGGAAAAGGTACATGCGAAAATTTTGTGGATGGATATATGTCGTGATTGTACTTGAAAATGTATTTAATGAGTGTCAAGATGGCATTCGTCTCTGGATCGTATCTGAACTGTACTTGAAACATGTTTCGAATGAGTGTCATAATGACATCCGTCTCTGGATCGTATCTGAACTGTATTTGAAACATGTGTTGAATGAGTTTCAGAATGGCATCCGGTATCTGGAGTGTATCTGAACTGTATCTGAAAGTTGTGTTAAATGAGTGTCAGAATGGAATTCGGTATCTGGAGCGTATATGAACTGTATCAGAAAGCTAAATCTGAATGAGTATCAAAATGGCATCCGTATCTGGAGCGTATCTGAACTGTATCGGAAAGCTGAATCTGAATGAGTATCAGAATGGCATCCGTATTTGGAGCATATCTGAACTGTATCTGAAAGCTGAATCTGAATGAGTATCAGAATGGCATCTGTATCTGGAGCGTATTTGAACTGTATATAAAAGATGAATCTGAATGAGTATCAGAATGGAATATGTATCTAGAGTGTATCTGAAAGCTGAATCTGAATGAGTATCAGAATGGCATCCGTATCTGGATCGTATCTGAACTGTTTCTAGAAGAGAATTATGGAATAAGTATCAGGATAACATCCGTCTATGGATCGTACCTGAACTGTTTCTAGAAGAGAAATCTAGAATAAGTATCAGGATAACATCCGTCTTTGGATCGTACCTGAACTGTTTCTCAATGTATGAAAATCTTGAATAAGTAGCAGAATGACATCCGTATCTGGATCGTATCTAAACCGTTTCTCGATGTATGAAAATCTTGAATAAGTAGCAGAATGACATCCATATCTGGATCGTATCTAAACCGTTTCTCGATGTATGAAAATCTTGAATAAGTAGCAGAATGACATCCGTATCTGGATCGTATCTGAACCATTTCTCGGTTCTGGTGCTCTTGATGAATGTTGATCAAGGTATAAGTCTTCCACTGATAGACAGGTGATGGGACATAGTCGTACGTTCTAAAACCCTAACTTTTGCCTGGACCTCCCTTTCGGGTTTTCAGTCCACCGAGATATCTTTTTGCCCAAGCCTCCTTTTCAGGTTTTCGACTTGTCGGGTGTACAAAGTTTTTTTTAATGTATATCCCTAACTTTTGCCCGAACCCTTTTGGTTCGCCGGGATTCCCTTATTTTTGCCTAGGTGTGTCAACCTAGCGGGACTTTTTTTTCATGCGGAGTATTTTCCGACAATTTCCACACTTTCAGGATGTAAAGAGTTGTCACTGTCCATAGTGTTATGTTGTAGTACTGTAAAAAATGTTTTCTTGATGGCACATGATTCGTTGCTGGAATGCATGCATAATTCCCCAAGTGATTCAGATGGAGATCTGCCCCTGGTTATTTGGCACTTTTGGAGAGACTGCCCCAGGTGTGTTTAGACATCATGTCATGCCCCTTGCTTATGGAAGACCTGTTATTGGAAGTGTCTTTCCCACTGAGGTGATTATGTCCATTGAGAGGATGTTTGTTCATTGAATATCCATTGTGCGGATTTCTCTGCTGTCAAACAATTAGTCATATGTAAACAATGTCATTTAAAGAATGCAAAACTCATGTCTGTCTTGAAATTTTTTTGAAAATTTGTTTTGTGTAGTAAAACGAAATCTGCAAGAATGTGATATTAACTCAGGATTCGTAACAAAGCCTACAGGAGTCAGGATACCTTTTGTTGTACCCCAAAATTTTCCCTCCCATATTTCTCAAAACATTTCAAGAAAGATCCCCAAGTTGCTCAAGGTAGTCCAAGGGTTGGCCAGACAAGCTCTCTCCTAAGGAAGTCTACCTCAAATTAGGGTTTCATGTTGCATCAAGATACTCGAGTCCAAGGGACCCCAAATTCTCAACATTGTCCTAATATGTTCTCAATATCATCCATGTCAAGTTTCAAGCCTTGCAGAGGAAGTTTGCTCAGTCAATTGCTCAAAGGCCTGAAAATCGACTGTGCTAGGGAAAAATTCAACTGTGGCCCACATACAGTCAAACTTTAAAATTTTTGGTCAACATCCTCATTTTTAAGTATATTTCATCATTTTATCAAGGGTTTATCATTATTCATCAAGGATTGCTCATAATTCATCAAGAGTCAAAAGTTGCTAAATTAGGGTTTTGTAGGAAAAATCAACTCAACTTTGACCAAACATAACTTTCTCATACTTTATGATAAATGACCCATCCAAAGCTCATTTTGAAGAGGATGAAATTCCCTACAATCCATCTTCATCTCCCAAGTTCAAAATATGCACTCACAAGAAGTTATGAATTTGGACATTATAGGTCATTTTGGAAAGTCAACAAAAACACCTTTTGGGTCAAAGCTTCTTACATGAGCATGGAATATCAAATTAAGATGAGACCAAAATGGTTTATTAGAGGACATCTCAAGCTTTCTAAAAAGTCTAAGAACACCCTCATAAGGTTAAAATTGAGGGAGATATGCATTGTCAAAGTTGGACAGTTTTTGAAAAAAATGCATGAAGCAAATATTGATCAAACTTGGATTTTTTCCAAATGGGCCTATCTTTTCAAGTTTGAAACTCATTCCTAACATGGTCCACGATCTCTAAGCCCACCCATACATTTTTCTACTATTTATGCTATTTATTTTGATATTTTATTCATTAAAATTCAGAATTAAATAAATAAATAATATAAATAATATAAATTTTGATGTGAATCCATTTTGGGAAAGTTTTATGCTGGTTTATGTCAATTGATTTCATGCAATAACTCTTCAAATATGTCCAGGTTCATCCACATGTGAAAATGGCATAAAATCATCAAATATGGCATTTTTTTCAAATTTTGATCATGGTCTTAAAACACAACATTATGAGGGAGATTATTTCCATGCTTTCTTGTATCCTCATTCTCCTCTATAAATATAGAGCCATACAAGCTTTAAAGTGACGAAAATCCTCTCTAAAAAGCTCTCAAAAAGCTCTTCAAAAAGCTCTCTAAAAGCTCTTCAAAAAGCTCTCCAGAAATCAAAGAATTGGTGCAAGTCATATCTCGAGGTTCTGGTCTCTCTCAATTGACATCAAGCCTCAAACCATCCTCTTGAAGTCCTCAAGAGTCTTACAAGGCCCAATAGCAATCCATCACACGCCTAGCACGCCCCCCATTTGACAACACCGGTTTGGTAAAATTTTAAACTTTGAATCTCTAATTTTAATTACATTTTATGATATGCTAACGTTTGTTTGAGTTTATATAGAACAGTTATGGATGGTTGAATCATAGGTTCCATACAAGAATAAAAAAAAACCATAGTTAGAACATGAAGCTTTCGAAGATTCGGGCCTAGGGATTTCTGATGATTGCACCCCCTGTTTACTTTTGCTACTAGGCCCATCTTTATTATTATGTTTTATTCGTTTTATTTATTTCTTTTAATCCCTTTTATTTTTTTTATCAATAAACAAATATAAAAATCACATAAAAATAGATTTAGGATTTTTTCTTAATTAAATTTTAATTTTAGGTAAAACTTTAATTTCTTTTTGTAAATAACTTAAAAATAATTAGAATAAATAGGTTTTATTACTAACTTAATTATATTTTATTTTTTTCTAAAAATAACCAAAGAAACCAAAATAGGTCATGTAATTATTTTTATTAATTAATTTAATTAACTAATTAATTGCATATTTAATTTAGAAAACTTATTTCTTTTATTAAAAACAACAAAAAAACAATTTTTCTTTTAATTAGGTTAGAAGGGTCAAAACCTTAAATTCTCGTCGATCTTAATTCTTCTCGCGTGCTTTATTTTTATTATTTACTTTTGTACCCCAAATTTTTCCCTCTCATATTCTTCAAAACATTTCAAGAAAAGTCTCCAAGTGTCTCAAGATTGCTCAAGAGTTGGACAATCAAGTTATCTCTTGAGGCAGTCAACCCCAAATTAGGGTTTTGTGTTGCATCAAGATCCTTGAGTCCAAATTACCTCAAATTATCTCTAATGTCCTAATATGTTCTCAAGGACATCCATGTCAAATTTCAAGCCTCGCAGAGGAAGTTTGCTCAGTCAATTGCTCAAAGGGTCCAAAAATCGGTTGTGCTAGGGCAAAAGTCAACTGTGACCCAAATACAGTCAAACCTCAAGATTTTTTGTCAAAATTCTCATTTTGAAGGATATTTCATCATTTGATCAAGGGTTGATAATGATTCATCAAGGATTTCTCAAAATTCATCAAGACTCAAAAGTTGCTAAATTAGGGTTTTGCAAGAAAAGTCAACTCAACTTTGACCAAGCATAACTTTCTCATACTTTATGAGAAATGACCCATCCAAAGCTCATTTTGAAGAGGATGCAATTTACTATGATCCATATTCATACCCCAAGATCAAAACATGCACTCACAAGAAGTTATAAATTTGGACATTATAGGTCATTTTGGAAAGTCAACAAAAATACCTTTTTTTCCAAAGCTTATAACTTGAGAATGTAATATCAAAATGAGATGAGACAAAAAGGGTTAGTTATAGAACATATCAAGCTTTCTAAAAAGTCTAATAACACTTCCAAATGTTTAAAATTGAAGAAGTTATGCATTGTTGAAGTTGGGCATTTTTGCAAAATTGCAAAAAGTCAATTATCCCCAAAACTTCAAATTTTGTCAAATAGACCCACTCTTTTCCACTTGATTTGATCTTGCCACATTACAAACGTGTCCTAGCTTCAACCTTGTGTCCATTTATCAATTTTATTATTTTATTTGATTTTTTATTGAATTATTTCATTTTAAATCAATTTAAATCAAATAAAATCCCAAAACGTGATTACATGAGATCTTTTTCTATTTTCAGGACCTAATCATCATAATATCATGATCAAACTCGTATCAAGTATTCCATGTGCAAAAAGATTGAGTTTTTGACAAAATTGGCAAGTCTTCAATGGTGGATCAAATCAAATCCCATGGCATTGATGTGCAAGGATTCAATCCATAAATGTTAACCTAATGCATTGCATATTACATATACAAGTCAAGGCACACGAAATTGAGACCTAGAGGCTGCAAGAACACTGAGAACCAAACTTGTAAAAATTGACAAAAAGTGTGAAACTGAAATCATCCTTGGAGGCAAATTCAGAAGCAAAACTCAACACCAATAAATTGCTGGAGGTTCACTGAGTCAGAACCAACCCCTAGCAAGCTCTCATACACGCCCAAAATCACTGTAAGAGTCACAAAAAATCGCTTCTTTCTTGAATTCGTATATCCTTATTTCTGCATCTTTTGCACAAATCATTTGCATATTCATGATCCTCATCAAATTTCCAAGCTTTCTATATTATCCAATTGCATTTATCTGATATGTGAAGCCAAGAACCGAATCTAGGGTTTTGTGGTTTTCTTTTTAGGCGTTTCTTTTACAGGCAAAATTAGCTCCATTGATGGCCATGGACATGACCGGGAGAGAAGGACGAACTCAACCATGTGCTTGGATTTAATTTTTATGGCCTAGAATTGATTTGGGGGTTGACCTACGAATTTAGCTGTGGATCTAAATCTGCAGGTAAATTTACAGGGTTTGAAGGTCAGGGACGACAAACGTGTCTCCCTCTGATTGGACCATTCGAATCTTCGCACTTTTTTTTGGCATATTAATATGTTTTCCCTTATAATTATTATTGTCCATTATACTAACAATTGAAGCGCGTTGGCTGAGTGGTAGTGGCGTGTATCCAATATCCAACAGGATCTGGGTTCGAATCCCAGGTCCCCATGTTATTTGTTATATTTTTCCTGCAGATGATCCAGTGCAACTCCAAGCGTGAAGCCCATTATAGTCTCTCAACCATCCAATGGCCAGATGGCCAAAGGCCAAATTTGGTGACCATGACCTGGAGGTTTACCATGGGCACAGTCAGCGCATACACATAGAATCAGGAAGGTCAACAAGGGGCCAATTCATTTGGGCTTCAAATTGCTAAACAAACCTCCAAATCAGGCCTACACCCCTAACTCTTTCTATTTCTTTTTATTTATTTTAATTGTTTGTTTTATTATTTTTATTTAATGATTAATTAACCAATCAAACTTTTTCTTAATAAAATTAAAACCAAAAAATATTTTCTTTATTAATTTAAATTTTAGTATTTTCTTTTTATTAACAAATCAATTAATTAATTTAGTTTTAATTAGGAATAACTTTAATATATTTTTTGCAATAATTAAAATTAACTTAGACAATTAGGTTTTTATTAACATTGATTAAATTTATTTTTATTTCTTTAAATACCAAAAACCCAAAAATATTTTTATTAATTAATTAATTTATTAATTTAATAATTAACCTAGATTAATTTCTTTCTTAATTCAAAAATAACCAAAAAATCTTTTCTTTAACAATTAAAGGGTCAAAACCCTAAAAACTCGCCGTCGATTTAATTTCCCGCACGCGATCCATTTTATGCAATATTTTATTTGTTCCCGGAATGTAATAGATAATCAGGACTATTTTTATCGCCTTATTTATTTTCCGCATTTAAATTTCAAAGGGTTGCTTTTGGCGATGTAAATACCCGACGCCTTGTAATTTAATTTCCGCAAAATAACTGTTAGATGTTTGATAATAGGGGATGCATGACAAAATTGAACGTTTAAACCTAAAATCAACATAGATCACCCATAACATGTACAAAGACAAAATAACTGAAAAATTACACACTCACACATGCGCACTCTTAGGGTACACCTCACTTGGTTGCCTTCGTACGCGGTCATTAAGTATAGGAAGTTTTAGAGGTCGCCCTCTTGTCCAAAGATCATAGTTGCCTCGAAACGGTTGCCTCGGATAAAATGATCTAAGACATTAGGGTTACCGCTAAGGCGTCCTAACATTGCTTTAGTGACCACACGTTCCTTAGTCGAATTGACCCTTAAAACTCCAACGGCAGTGCTACCTACTCATTCATAGTGGGATAGCATTGTCTAAAGGACATTAGCATAGAACGATTCCTTTTTCGAGTAGGTAGATGGTTCTTAAGTACTTGCTCCTTCAAAAATAAAACAAATTTTCACACTTAAACTCCTTTTCTAAACAAAAAAACTCTTTTCAGACCCACAAGCACAAAGAAAGCAAAATTTTGAAAACATTATGAGCAAGTACCTAAGAGCCCGTGGATAACCACTGATAGATAGGGTGCTAACACCTTCCCTTTCTATAATCTTCCCCCCGGACCCGAGAAACATCTCAAAAAAGGAATTTTTCTATGCTTTTTTCCTTTCCTTGTTGGATAAAATAAAAGATGGTGGCGACTCTTGCTTACCGCGACATTTTGCGAAAACAAACGCAAAACGCAAACCAGCATTCCAAAAATCAGTCAGTTCTTTCCCACCGTATCACATTTACCATATTGATGTAACTGCCTACAATTTGTAATAGTTTAATTAGGACGTTTATTTACATTTATTGCTTTATTTTCAAAGGGTTTATTTTTGGCTATGTAAATACCCGAAGCCTTGTAATAGCGTAGTTTAAATTCCGCACTTTAAATTCCGCAAATTATTAATTGATAGATGTATGATATAGGGATGCATGACAAGAATGTATGATTAATTTTAAAACAGTTAGATCACCCTAAATGTGCAAAGATAAATAAACTGAAATTGAATCATTCGCACATGCGCACTCCTAGGGTACACTCCCACTTGGTTGCCTTCGATAAATGGTCATTGAGTATATGATGCTTTAGTGGTTGTCCTTTTTTCTAAACAAAGATCAAAGTCCCGATTCGGAAAAGTTGCCTCAGAATGGTTGCCTCGGAATTGTTGCCTCGAATAATTGATCTAAGACATTAGAGTTATTTCTAAGACGACCTAACATTGCTTTAGTGACCGTGCGTCCCTTTCTAATTGACCCTCAAACTCCAACGACGGTGCTATCTACTCACTAATAGTGGGATAGCGTTGTCTAAAGGAAACGAATACAGAACGATTCTTTTTTCGAGTAGGTAGATTAGTTCTTAAGTACTTGCTCATTCCAAACAAATTTTTCACACTTACACTCCTTTACAAACAAATTTTTCACACTTACACTCCTTTACAAACAAAGTTTTCAAAAATACTTCATTACACTCTTGAAGACAGAAGCAAGAGTTAAATCGAAGTTAAAACAAAAACTTTTTCAAAACCCACAAACACAAAGAAAAAATTTTTGAAAATGATGAGCAAGTACCTAAGAGCCCGTAGATAACTATGGATAGAAAGGGTGCTAATACATTCCCTTTCTATAATCTACCCCCCGTACTCAGAAATATCTCGAAAAAGGAATTTTTCTGTGCTTTTTTCCTTTCCTTGTTGGATAAAATAAAAGTTGGTGGCGACTCTTGCTTACCGCGACATTTTGCAAACACAAACGCAAAACGCAAACCAGCAACATTTCCTTAACGAAATAGGGAAACCATGTCCCGGTTCTGGCCACCGTATCACAGAACTGGAGACTCTGCTGGGGACTTAATAAGTGGGGTGTACCTTAGGAATAGTTCATTATATTGTTTTCAATTGTTTGATCTGATTGCTTTATATTTGTGGGCTTTGTATCAGAGTTACTATAGATCCTAACCCAGATCTGGGGACACCTTTTAGGTAAGTAGCAATAGACTATGAGGGAACTGTATGGCGTAGACCGATACGGTTGAAGCAGTAGCTACGTTGGTGTGGCACATTAGTTGGTACCGATATCCCTTGTGGAGCAACAAGGAGAGTATGGGGCTGCTAATGGGTCATTAAGCATCAACTGACCTTAGAACCTATAATTGACCCACTTGGCCATAGAAAAGTAGAAGTATGCTACACTCATTGAGACCATACTCTCGCGATGATTTCGGCCGCAAGAAAAGGTTGCTAAACTGGAATTATGATCGATCGAGGATGGTCAGTGATATTGAGAACTTCTAGAACCCGGTTACTATTACTAGGACAGGTTGAACCAACTAAACTGAAAGAGGGTAATACCTAGACCCCATGCAAGCCTAAACTTAAGGTTGTTTGTGTGACTTGTGTGCTTTCAAACTTGAACTACTTGCACATTTTTGTTATCTGACAACATGAGTTCCTTACAGGTTTTGTTTACAGTCCTTATCCAATAACTTGGATTTCTTGCCGGATTTACTTACTTACATCACCCCGCATTTGCTTAAACGCATAACATACACATCATAACATCATGCCTTAACATTTCCTTAACCATTTCAAAGATCTCAAAGGTTTGTGATGCAGGTTATGGTAAATCAAACGTCTAGCAAGGGGCAAAGGGGATTTATTTTCCTCTAGCCAATGTCATCTAGAGATCAAAACACGATAATTTGAGTCGGTGGCTATGACTCACTCGATATGGTGAGCTTAACTCTTGAAGAAGGACTCTTGACGACACGAAGTTTCTTCAATCAAAGCTGCAAAATTCAAATTCTAACAGTTTCTTGTTTACCCCGCAAGATCCTTGAAAACATTGCATACATATCATACATATCATTGCATAACAGGTCTCCCAGTACAGGTCTCTCATGTTCTCGCTGTTTATTTTAGCAATGGCTCTCCAACAAGACAACAGAGATCTTCAAGAAATTCAGTTCAGGGAAATATTCCTAAACCTATCCAAGGGACAGGAAGAGTTGAGAACACTCCTCGTCGGGAACCTGGTTAAGAAAAGTCTTGAAGACAATAAAAACGAACGGCTGGAACAACTGCAAGCTGAGGTAGATGCAATAAGAACCCAAATGCTGGGGCAGTTGGATCTCATCCAAGGCTTAGCCCGGGCACAAGAAGAGCTGAGAACCATTATCAACCAGCTTCATCAAGACAGATACAACAATATGAAGCAAACAATCGAGGCCAGGGACCAAGTCATTAATCAGCCTCCAAGAAGACAAGGATTTGGGTTGGTAAAGAATGGAACTCTCCAAGTTGCTACTACCTCACGGGTCCAACAACAACCTCGCCAAAAGCAACGGGTTAATCAGAGTAAGCCAGATACACCCAAGAGGCAAGCTTAACATGTCGTTGTCTCAGGCTTTACAACACCTGTTGAGATTGAATCTGGTGACGTTAAGGGACCCTCCTCAGAATCCCAACATAGTCTCCCCAGACTACAATCCTGATGCAAGGTGTGCATATCATTCCAACAGCCCGGGCATGATACTGATGACTGTTGGGCATTGTAAAACAAAATTCAAGACCTGATCAATAAAGGAGCATTGGAATTTACACAAGATGGTCAACTGGAATGTTTTTTTCAATCCTCCAAGGCTCACCATTTGAAGTGACAAGTCCTGAGACGAGAAGACTTTTTGTTCATTAGAGTTTTCAATTTGTAATTTTCTTTTGATTGTTCAAACATTTATTCATGTCAAACTTTGTTACTTTATCAATGCATTGCATATGTCTGTTTTGAATCAATCTATTTGTATTCACTATATTCAAATTGCTTTCATTTTTGTGATGTTCAACTCTCGATTAAAAAGTTTTAAGCCTTTAGATGGAGGATGACGAAAATGATACCAAAATATCTATAGTATGCTTTTAAACAGACCCCGCTGACGATGTACAGGCGTTGTTTCAAATCATAAATAGTGGAGTTATAGGGAAGATGATCCCTAGTCAACCCCTTTGAGCCAAAGAAGTTGGAGTTTTTCTTTTCACACGAATTAAAACCCTTAATCACAACCTAGGGCAGGGTAGTTTTCTCAGTTAATTTGGGTGCCCAATGAATGGCATCAAAGAGGTCCTTCCAAAATAGAAGACGGTGATGGTTCCCTATAATCGTCAAGACAAGCAGTCATTATCTCTCAAAAAAATAAAAGCCCATTAAGTCAAAACCTATGAAGGAGACTTACAAAAAACAAGGGCATCCCGCTGACTGTAATCACAAAAGAAACAGTTCAGGAAAAAGACAGGGATCATAAAATCAAAAAGAAAGAGGTCCTACAAACTCTCAACAAAAATGACTGTCTGTTCAAAATAAACTGTCAGTACCCGAACCATCACTGGAATATCAGAGCAAAGACTCAAACGGGATCTAAATGCACAATTAACTGAGCATAGGACTGAAGAACATCACGAAGAGCGAGTGGGTACAAATAAAATTTGAGCCTTTATCATTTGTTTCTTAAACCGTGAACCAGGCCACGTTATAACCCTTAAAAGTCCTAGCTGAGGCACGAGTTAGTTTGAAAGCATACTGTTACAAAAGGTATCCTGACTCCTGTAGGGCTTGCTGTAAATCTTGAGTTGACATCACATTTTACAAAAAATTCGCTTATTTTCTTGAAAACTTCATTTTCAAAGAACTTTAAAACAGACATAAGCTTTGCATTCTTAAAATAACATTGTTTGCATATGAATATTTGTTCAACAACAGAGAAATTCGCACGACGAATATCTAGTGAACAAAAACCTTTTCAATAAAAAGGGTCACCTCAAGTGGAAAAAAACACTTCCAACCAAGGGGCACGACATAAGAATTGTCTATCATCTGGGGCAGTCAAGTCAAGATTCAAGGAGTCTCTCAAAGATTCCAAATATCCAGAGGCAGATCTCCATCTGAATCACTTGGGGCATTGGACATGAATTCCAGCAACGAATCTTGTATGATCAAACGAACATCTTCTGGTAGTATGACAACACAACACTACCGACAATGACAACTCCCTACACCCTGAGAGCATGGACGTAGTCAGAAAATACTGCGCATGAACAAAGACCCGCTAGGTTGACAGGCCTAGGAAAAAATAAGGGCATCCCGACGAACCAAAAGGGTTCGGGCAAAAATTAGGGATAAAAACAAAAAAAAGATTTGTACACCCGGCAAGTCGAAAAACTGAAAAGGCGGCTTGGGCAAGAAAGGGTATCCCGGTGGACTAAAAATCTAAAAAGACAGTTCAGGCAAAAGTTAGGGATTAAAGCTTACGACTATGTCCTGTCATCTCGTCACTGGCCTACCAGAAGAAGATTTGTCATTTCAATCGCAATTACTAAGCACCTCATAGGTTGGAATAATACTCGATCCACAAGGCCTCCGCATGCACCTTCTCCCGCAGATACAGGGGCAGAAAAGTCTCGATGCAAAGTCATTGTCATATCCTCAGCCCACGTCCCAGTAACATCTACACTCCCCGCAGAGTAAGAAAAGGACAGTGGTGTTAATTCTCCCCAGCTGAGGCTCGCAACCACGAATGGGTCGGTAAGATTCTCCCCAAGCAGAGTTTATCAATCACCAGCACTGGAAGATTATCCCCAGTAGAGTCTAAAATATTATCCCCAGTGAAGTTGCCATTGGAAAATCATCCCCAGCGGAGTTCATTCCTTTCACAGACAGAAATTCAATCCCCAATAGGGTTCACTGTCGCCAGCAACGGTAATTCATCCCCAACCGAGGTTATTTCTCCAAATTAGTGGATCTTCTGACAGAGTATCTCTTCCCCACAGAGTCATTTTTTACTCGCCAGTTTATTCTCCAGCGGAATTATTCTTCGGCCAAGTTATTCTCAAATCATCTTCGGTTGTTATCCCCAACGAGCGAAACTCTTTATTCTCCAACAACAGTCAGGGATTTATTTTCCCAAACTCGGACGTGCCACAATAGCATTTCATGTTCATATATCATGACGTGCGCATACATATTGCATACAACATAATCTCATTTATTTTGAGAACATCATCATACAATGCATGTCATGCATCATATACGATTAATCCTGTACCTTTTCAGGAAAGATGGTAATCATCAACAACTTCCAGCAAGTTCAAGATTAACTCTGGAAACTAAATAAAGTAATTATCTGCACGATCAAATGCAGCTTTACACGGGTTCGTCACGAAGAAATCTTACACGGGTTTCTCCTAAATGCAGCTTCACACGGGTTTATCCTGAAAAATCTTACACAGGTCCTTTCATATATTTTTGAATGAAGTTTTACACGAACTTATCACAAAGTAACCTTACCCAGGTTCCTCCTGAAGTTTTACACGAACTTATCACAAAGTAACCTTACCCAGGTTCCTCCTGAAGTTTTACACAAACTTATCTCAAAGTAACCTTACCCCAGTTCATTCTGAAGTTTTACATGAACTTATCACAAAGTAACCTTACCTCGGTTCCTCCTGAAGTTTTACACGAACTTATCACAAAATAACCTTACCCAGGTTCCTCCTGAAGTTTTACACAAACTTATCTAAAAGTAACCTTACCCTGGTTCATTCTGAAGTTTTACACGAACTTATCACAAAGTAACCTTACCCAGGTTCCTCCTAAAGTTTTACACGAACTTATCACAAAGTAACCTTACCCAGGTTCCTCCTGAAGTTTTACACAAACTTATCCCGAAGTAACCTTACCCAGGTTCCTCCTGAAGTTTTACACAAACTTATCCCGAAGCAACCTTACCCAGGTTCCTTCTCGGTCCCGATGCAGTTTTACACAAACTTATCCCGAAGTAACCTTACCCAGGTTCTTCCTTACAATTTCCCGATGTAGTTTCACCCAGACTCATCCTGAAGCAACCTTACCCAGGTTCCTCCTTACAATTTCCCGATGTAGTTTCACCCAGACTCATCCTGAAGCAACCTTACCCAGGTTCCTCCTTACAATTTCCCGATGTAGTTTTACCCAGACTCATCCTGAAGCAACCTTACCCAGGTTCCTTCTCGGTTCAGATGCAGTTTTACCCAAACTCCTCGCAAAGCAACCTTACCCAGGTTCCTTCTCGGTTCAGATGCAGTTTTACCCAAACTCCTCGTAAAGCAACCTTACCCAGGTTCCTTCTCGGTTCAGATGCAGATTTACCCAAACTCCTCGCAAAGCAACCTTACCCAAGTTCCTTCTCGATTCAGATGCAGTTTTACCCAAACTCCTCGCAAAGCAACCTTACCCAGGTTCCTTCTCGGTTCAAATGCAGTTTTACCCAAACTCCTCGCAAAGCAACCTTACCCAGGTTCCTTCTCGGTTCAGACGCAGTTTTACCCAAACTCATCATGGAGCAACCTTACCTAGGTTCCTTCTCAGTTCAGATGCAGTTTTACCCAAACTCATCATGGAGCAACCTTACCTATGTTCCTTCTCAGTCCAGATGCAGTTTTAACCAAACTCATCACAGAGCAACCTTACCCAGGTTCCTTCTCGGTTCATATGCAATTTTACCCAAAATCCTCACAGAGAAACCTTACCCAAGTTCCTTCCCATAAGGCCTACTATCCAGGTTCCTTCTCATAACCTTACCATCCAGGTTTCTTTTCTCTTATCTCCAGACAACAGTCCACAACACTGTAAGACCCGGACCTATCAAATACGACCAGTTTCACCTTTCCCTAGCAGGTCGCAATGCAACCTATACACGACTAGATATGCAATTCACTTTCGCTTCCTCAAGCCGGAGTTAATTCCTCAGAAGAATAACGGACGACCGAAGTTCCTAAAATTCAACAGAGATGATTCCTCAGTTGAATACATACGACCGAAGTTCCTAAAATTCAATTCCTCTCAAGACAGAGATCAGTATTCCCCAGCGGAATCTCCCTCAACAAACAAGTATACAAGCTCTCGCTAAGGAATCTCTTATGCGACCGACACTCCTTCAGATGGAATCTTTAAGCCCATCCCCTCGTCAGCAATTTCCAAATGGCATCTGTAAGCCCATTCCCGACATCACAAGACAATTACCACTTCATGCGAGTGCAAATTTCTGGGCACTCTAGTGTTCAATCCTCTTCCACCTTCGGATCACGAAAGGCACGAAAGCCAATCTAAATCTTCAGGTTTAAGAAGATTGAACAGGGGAAGCTGTTGTACCCCAAAATTTTCCCTCCCATATTTCTCAAAACATTTCAATAAAGATCCCCAAGTTACTCAAGGTAGTCCAAGGGTTGGCCAGACAAGCTCTCTCCTAAGGCACTCTACCTCAAATTAGGGTTTCATGTTGCAACAAGATACTTGAGTCCAAGGGACCCCAAATGCTAAACATTGTCCTAATATGTTCTCAAGATCATCCATGTCAAGTTTCAAGCCTTGTAGAGGATGTTTGCTCAATCAATTGCTCAAAGGCCTGAAAATCCACTATGGTAGAGCAAAAGTCAATTGTGGCCCACATACAGTCAAACTTCAAGATTTTTGGTCAACTTCCTCATTTTTAAGTATATTTCATCATTTTATCAAGGGTTGATCATTATTAATCAAGGATTGCTCATAATTCATCAAGACTCAAAAGTTGCTAAATTAGGGTTTTGTAGGAAAAGTCAACTCAACTTTGACCAAGCATAACTTTCTCACACTTTATGATAAATGACCCATCCAAATCTCATTTTTAAGAGGATGCAATTACCTACAATCCATCTTCATCTCCCAAGTTCAAAATATGCACTCACAAGAAGTTATGAATTTGGACATTATAGGTCATTTTGGAAAGTCAACAAAAACACCTTTTGGGTCAAAGCTTCTTACATGAGCATGGAATATAAAATTGAGATGATACCAAAATGGTTTATTAGAGGACATCTCAAGATTTCTAAAAAGTCAAAGAACACCCTCATAAGGTTAAAATTGAGAGAGATATGCATTGTCAAAGTTGGACAATTTTTGAAAAAATGCATGAAGCAAATATTGACCAAACTTGGATTTTTCCAAATGGGCCTATCTTTTCAAGTTTGAAACTCATTACTAACATGGTCCATGATCTCTAAGCCCACCCATACATTTTTCTACTATTTATGCTATTTATTTTGACATTTTATTCATTAAAATTCAGAATTAAATAAATAAATAATAGAAATAATATAAATTTTGATGTGAATCCATTTTGGGAAAGTTTTATGCTGGTTTATGTCAATTGATTTCATGCAATAACTCTTCAAATATGTCCAGGTTTATCCACATGTGAAAATGGCATAAAATCATCAAATATGGCATTTTTTTCAAATTTTGATCATGGTCTTAAAACACAACATTATGAGAGAGATTCTTTCCATGATTTCTTGTCTCCTTATTCTCCTCTATAAATATAGAGCCATACAAGCTTTAAAGGGACGAAAATCCTCTCTAAAAAGCTCTCAAAAAGCTCTTCAAAAAGCTCTCTAAAAGCTCTCCAGAAATCAAAGAATTGGTGCAAGTCATATCTCGAGGTTCCGGTCTCTCTCAATTGACATCAAGCCTCAAACCATCCACTTGAAGTCCTCAAGAGTCTTACAAGGTCCAAGAGAAATCTGTCACACGCCTAGCACGCCACCCATTTGACAACACCGGTTTGGTAAAATTTTAAACTTTGAATCTCTAATTTTAATCACATTTTATGATATGCTAACGTTTGTTTGAGTTTATATACAACAGTTATGGATGGTTGAATCATAGGTTCCACGCAAGAATAAAAAAACACCATAGTTAGAGCATGAAGCTTTCGAAGATTCGGGCCTAGGGATTTCTGATGATTGCACCCCCTGTTTACTTTTGCTACTAGGCCCATCTTTATTTTCATGTTTTATTCGTTTTATTTATTTCTTTTAATCCCTTTTTTTTATCAATAAACAAATATAAAAATCACATAAAAATATATTTAGGATTTTTTCTTAATTAAATTTTAATTTTAGGTAAAACTTTAATTTCTTTTTGTAAATAACTTAAAAATAATTAGAATAACTAGGTTTTATTACTAACTTAATTATATTTTATTTTTTTCTAAAAATAACCAAAGATACCAAAATAGGTCATGTAATTATTTTTATTAATTAGTTTAATTAACTAATTAATTGCATATTTAATTTAGAAAACTTATTTCTTTTATTAAAAACAACAAAAAAACAATTTTTCTTTTAATTAGGTTAGAAGGGTCAAAACCTTAAATTCTCGCCGATCTTAATTCATCTCGCGCGCTTTATTTTTATTATTTACCATATTGATGTGACTGCCTATAGTTTGTAATAGTTTAATTAGGACGTTTATTTACATTTATCGCTTTATTTTTAAAGGGTTTGTTTTTGGCTATGTAAATACCCGAAGCCTTGTAATAGCGTAGTTTAAATTCCGCACTTTAAATTCCGCAAATTATTAACTGTTAGATGTATGATATATGGATGCATGACAAGAATGTATGATTAATTTTAAAACAGTTAGATCACCCTAAATGTGCAAGGATAAATAAACTGAAATTGAATCATTCGCACATGCGCACTCCTAGGGTACACTCCCACTTTGTTTCCTTAGGTAAATGGTCATTGAGTATAGGATGCTTTAGTGGTCGTCCTTTTGTCTAAACAAAGATCAAAGTCCCGATTCGGAAAAGTTGCCTCGGAATGGTTGCCTCGGAATTGTTGCCTCGAATAATTGATCTAAGACATTAGGTTATTACTAAGACGTCCTAACATTGCTTTAGTGACCGTGCGTCCCTTTTGAATTGACCCTCAAACTCCAACGACGGTGCTACCTACTCACTAATAGTGGGATAGCATTGTCTAAAGGAAACGAATACAGAACGATTCTTTTTTCGAGTAGGTAGATTAGTTCTTAAGTACTTGCTCATTCCAAACAAATTTTTCACACTTACACTCCTTTACAAACAAATTTTTCACACTTACACTCCTTTACAAACAAAGTTTTCAAAAACACTTCATTACACTCTTGAAGATAGAAGCAAGAGTTAAATCGAAGTTAAAACAAATTTTTTTTCAAAACCCACAAACACAAAGAAAACAATTTTGAAAATGATGAGCAAGTACCTAAGAGCCCATAGATAACTACAGATGGAAAGGGTGCTAATACCTTCCCTTTCTATAATCTACCCCCTGTACTCAGAAATATCTCGAAAAATGAATTTTTCTGTGCTTTTTTCCTTTCCTTGTTGGATAAAATAAAAGTAGGTGACGAATCTTGCTTACCGCGACATTTCGCAAACACAAACGCAAAACGCAAACCAGCAAAATTTTCTTAACGAAATAGGGAAACCACGTCCCGGTTCTGGCCACCGTATCACACCTTTGTAACAATATGCTCTCAAATCAACCCATGCTTCAGCTAGGACTTTTAAGGGTTATAACATGGCCTGGTTCACGGTTCAAGAAACAAAGGATAAAGGCTCAAATTTTATTTGTACCCAACCCGCTCTTCGGGATGTTCTTCAGTCCTATGCTCAGTTAATTGCGCGTTTAAATCCAGATTGAGTCTGGAATCTTTGCTCTGATACTTGGTGATGATTCAGAAAATGAACATTTGTTTTGAAAAGGCAGTCATTTTTGTAATCTTCTTTTTGTCGAGGATTTGTAGTAACCTTTTATTTTGTTTTCGTTATCCCTTCTTTTTCCTGAACTGTTTCTTTTATGATTACAACCAGCGGGATACCCCAATTTTTCTCTTAAGTCTCCTTCATAGGTTTTGACTTAATGGGCTTTTATTTCGAGAGATAATGACTGTCTGTCTTGATGATTATACGGAACCATCACCGTCTTTTATTTTAGAAGGACGTCTTCGATACCATTCATTGTGTATGAAGCGACAGATTATGACTGAATACGCCTCTGAATTAACTGAGAAAACTACCCTGCCCCAGGTTATGATTAAGGGTTTTTATTTGTGTGAAAGAAAAAACTCCTACTTCTTTGGATCGAAGGGGTTGACTAGGGATTATCTTCCTTATAACTCCATTGTTTAGGATTTGAAACAACGTCTGCACATCGTCAGCGGGGTCTGTTCGAAAGCGTACTATAGAGATTGTGGTATCATTTTTGTCATCCTCCCTCTAAGGCTTAGAGCTTTTAATCGAGAGTTGAATATCACAAAAGGAAATAAGAATGCATTTTTGAAATAGTGAGTACAAATAAATTGATTCAAGACAAACATGTGCAATGCATTGATGAAATAACGAGGTTTGATATGAATAAATGTTCAAACAAATCAAAAGAAAATTACACATTGCAAATTTTAATGAACGAAAAGTCTTCTAGTGCGAACTTGTCACTTCATATGGTATGCCTTAGAGGGATGGCAGAAGAACTTAGCCTGACCGTCTTGTGCGAATTCTAGCGCTCCTTCATCAATCAGGTCTTGAATTTTATTTCTCAACGCCCAACAACTGTTGGTGTCATGTCCATGACTGTTGGAGTGGTACGCACATCTTGCATTTGGATTGTACCTCGGGGGGGCTATGTTGGGATTCTGAGGAGGGTCCCTTAACATAACCAACTTGGCCTTCAACATACGTTGCAATGCTTGAGCCAATGACATGTTGATTTTGGTGAAGCGTCTTTCAGATGTATTCTTCTTATTCCGATTGCCCCGTTGTCGTTGGCGAGGTTGTGGTTGGGCTTGTGATGTAGTAGCAACCTGGAAAGGTCTGTTCCTGACCAAACCAACCTCTTCTCTCACTGGGGGTTGATTAATGCCTTGATCCACAATTTTAACTGTTTGTTTCATGGATCTGCATCCATCTTGGTGAATCTTATTGAGGAAGGCTCTTAGCCCTTCTTGTCCTCGAGCTAAGTTTTGGATAAGAGCCATCTGCCACAACATCTAGATTCTCATTGCTTCTACCTCAGCTTACAATTGTTCCAATTGTTCATCCTTGTTGTTGTCATGACGTTCTTTGGTCAGATTCCCGGCGAAGAGTGTTTTCAGATCTTCTTACCCCTTGGATAGATTCAGGATAAATTCCTTGAACTGAGCATCTTGAGCTTGGAGATCTCTGTTGTCTTGTTGGAGAGCCATTGCTGAAATAAATATCGAGAACATGAAAGATCTGCTTTGAAACCTGCTTATGCAATGATATGTATTATATATGTATGCAATGTTTTCAAGGATCTCGTGGGGTAAACAAGAAAATGTGAGAAGTTGAATTTTGCAGCTTTGATTGAAGAACTTTATATTATTGAGAGTCCTTCTACGAGAGTCAAGCTCACCATATCAAGTGGGTCATAGCCCCTGACTCAAGTTGTTGAGTTTTGATCTTCTGACGATATTGGCTAGAGGAAAATAAATCCCCTTGCCCCTTGCTAGACGTCTAATTTATCATAACATGCATCACAGGCCCTCGAGATCCTTGAAATGGTTAAGGAAATGTTAAGGCATGATGTTATGATGTGTATGCTATGATTTTAATCAAAGGTGCAAAGTGATGTAAGCAAGTAAACCCTGCAAGAAATCCAAGTTATTGGATAATAACTGTAAACAAAACCTACAAGAAACTCATGTTGTCAGGTAACAAAACTCTGCAAGTAGTTCAAGTTGAAAGCACACAAGTCACGCAAACAGCCTTAGGTTTAGGCTTGCGTGGGTTTTAAGGTAGTACCCTCTTGAAGTTGGATAGGTTCAACCTGTCCTATAAATATGTAATCGGGTTCTAAGGAATCTCAATATCACTGATCTTTCCCCCAACTTCGTTCAATAGGCGATTGACTCGCAACCAAACAAAACTCAAGAGTCAAACCTCAATGAGTGTAGCATTGAGTATCTGTCGACCTTGGGCATACACCAAAGTCGGTCATCTCGCTACGTCCTACTGGCCAAGTTGTGAAATTAAAGGTTCTAAGGTCAGTTGATGCTTTATGACACCATGCAGCGGCCCCGTACATCTCTCTGATTGACTCAAGGGTTACGGGTACCAACCAAAGTGCCACATCAACGTAGCTACTGCTTCAACCGTGTTGGTATACCCCAGCACATCTCCCTCACAGTTTATTTCTACTTACCTAAATGGTGTTTCCCGATCCGGGTGTAGGATCAAATAACCCAAATAGTTACCATAAATATAAAGCAAGCAAGGCAATCAAAAGAAAGCAATTGAATATGACCTAGATCCTAAGGTTTACCCCACTTATTTTTATCCCCAGCAGAGTTGCCAGTTCTGTGATACAGTGGCAGAACCGACTGTTTAATACTGGTTTGCATTTTTTGTTCGCAAAATGTCGCGGTAAGCAAGAGTCCTCACTGACTTTTATTTTATCCAATCAGGAAAAGGAAAAAGAACAGAAAAAACCTTTTTCGAGATGTTTCTGAGTACGGGGGTATATTATAGAAAGGTAAGGTGTTAACACCCTTTCTATCCATTGTTTTCCATAGGCTCTTAGGTACTTGCTCATTTTGAAAACTTCTTGTGTGTGCTTTGTTTTGAAAAGTTTTGTTTTACTTCGTGTTAACCCTTGTTTCTGTCCTTAAGAGTTTTATGAAGTTGTTTTGAAAACTGTTTTTGAAAAGTGTTTGTGTGAAAAATTTTGTTTGAGCAAGTACCTAGGAAGTAATCTACCTACTCGAAAAAAAGTTTGTTCGTTTTCCTTTAGACAGCACTATCCTATTATTAAGGAATAGGTAGCACCGTCGTTGGATTTTTAAAGGTACTTATAATGTAGAAATCATATCTTTTGATGAGTGCATATTTTGAACTTGAGGGATGAATATGAATTGTATTGAATTGCATCCTCTTCAAAATGATCCTTGGATGGAATTTTTTTGATAAAGTATGAAGAAGTTATGCCTGGTCAAAGTTTGGTTGACTTTTCCTGAGAAACCCTAATTTAGCAACTTTTGGGTTTTGATGAATTTGGGGAATTCATTGAGGAATCATGATCAACCCTTGATCAAATGATTGATATCTCCTCAAAATGTTGATGTTGACCAAAAATCTTGAAGTTTGACTGTATGTGGGCCACAGTTGACTTTTGACCTAGTACAGTTGATTTTCAGGCATCTGGGCAATTGACTGAGAAAAATTCTTGTGCAAGGCATGAAACTTGACATGGATGATCTTGAGAACATATTAGGACCATGGAAGGCATTTGGGACCTTTGGAGTTCACACATCTTGATAAAAATTGAAACCCTAGTTTGAGGTACATTGCCTTAGGAGAGAGTTTGTCTGGTCAACTCTTGGGCATCCTTGAGCAAGTTGAGGACCTCAATGGGCATGTGTTGAGTAAAATAAGAGGGAAAATTTTGGGGTACAACACCCGTCCATGTTCAACTTGAATAGAGTATGTTTAGGCATTACGTTCAAAGAAGACCCAATGTCTACCAGGACTCGAGACATCACAGTTTCTAAGCATCTGATGGAAATATGCAACACTTTATTATGAGCTCGGCCCTCAGGAGGGAGCTTGTCATCACTGAAGCCCAGACAGTTCCCTGCGGAAATATTTGTAACAACCCCTTCAAATTGGGCCACAAAAATTTCAGGATTTACATGGGAACCATGCATAATTCTCATCAAGGCGGTTCGATGAGCTTCGGAGTACAGAAGGAGGGATAAGATTGAGATCTTTGCATGCGTATGATTCAGCTGGTCAACCACCTTAAAATCTCTCTTCTTGATTACCCTGATTAGCGGCTCCACTTGTTGTTCAAAAGACGTCCCAGGAGAATCATTAACTGCCTGTTTCCCTTTATCTCTCACAGGAATCTCTTCAATGACTTCTTCAAGAGGTGGTGGAGTATGAGCGAAGACTCTCCCGCTTCGATTTATTCCGCTAGTTCCAACAATGTTGGTTATATCCTTATCTTTAATCGCCAGACAGATAACTTTCTTTCCCCGAATGTAAACAACATTATATTCCCATGGCACTGCCCTGTTATCAGTTAACGGATTGGGAACCGGACTTGGAAGTGTTGATGCTTGGGTTGGCAGGGGAGCAACCAGATTCTGATCTGGCGCAGGGAGCGTTGGAACTTTTATAACCAATGGAACTATTGAAGTATTCCTCTGAACATTGGTCGGATAATATGGAATCTCTAGAATAGCAACATCACCTTCGGGATGACTTTATCAACTCTAACAACCCCCTCGTCCATCAGTCTCTGAATGGAATTTTTCAAATCCTCACACTCGTCTGGGTTGGACGAGCATTTCAAACAAAAATTGTGAAGCTCTTGTAGAACTTCCTGCTGCAAAATATGCTTTCTTAAAACTGCCATTGTCATCTGAACCTCACCAACCTGAGTCACTAAGTCATGACCATCATTAAACCCGATTATATTGGCAGCAGCCCTATGATGAGGAGGCATAGGATTATTCTGAACATTAGGGCCTATAGGAGCGAAGCTTAACTCCTTGGCATCTAAAAGAGATTGCACCTTGTATTTTAAAGCTCTGCAGTTTTCAATTGAGTGGCCTGGAGCACCCAAATGAAATTCACACCGTGCATTAACGTCATAACCCCTCGGGAGTTCAGTCGGAGGAGGTCCCATCTCTCGGAGTTGTACCAATTGACCGACTAGCAATTGTGGAAGAAATTGGGAATACGACATTGGAATTGGATCGAACCTTCTCTTGGAATACATTTGTGGCCTTTGTTGAGCCCTTTGTCCTTGGGGCCTTTGATTTGGTTGGTAGTTTCGTGGCAGTGTGTACTGTTGTTGTTGAGCAGCAACAGAAGTTTGGTAATATGGAACCTGTATAATAGCTTTCCCCTTATCATCAGAGGCATTGCTCACTTCTCCTTCCTTTTTCTTGACAAAACCGCTAGAGTACGATTTCTTCCCACCACCTGAGTTGTTGTTACCATTTGTGCTAGATGTACATGTAATAGTCCCTACTTTAATACATATTTCGACCCGCTCCCCGATGATGACCATATCTGAAAATGAATCAGAAGTACTACTGAGCATATGTTACAAATACGGGCCTCGGAGGGTACTCATAAACAGATCTACCAGTTCCTGGTCCAGGAGAGGAGGTTGAACCCTCACGGCTAAACTTCGCCATCTCTGGGCTTACTCTTTGAAATACTCACCAGTATTTTGAGACATACTTTGCAGTTGTGCACGGCTAGATGCCATGGCGGTGTTGTAATGATAATGTTTTAAGAAAGCATCAACAAGCTCACCCCAGGTACTAACATGAATTTGTTCCAACTGCATGTACCACTCTAATGGAGCTTCAGCCAGACTGTCCTGAAAGAAATGCATAAGCAGCGACTCATTGCTAGCATAAGAAGCCATCTTTCTGCAGTAAGATCGAAGATGAGTCTCTGGGCATGTAACCCCCTTATACTTGTCAAAATAAGGTACCTTAAACTTTGGAGGAATCTCAACCCCTGGAACCAAACACATAGCAGCGGCATTGAATCCCGGTTTCTTAGAAGTCTCGATATCCTTCAGGCGTTCTTCCAAAGCCTTGTACATATTAGCAGTTTCACACAAATCAACCGTAGAATCCTTCGGAGGGTCATCGAGATCGATGACATCATGGTTGTCATCCATAATAAATCACGGGTTCTCTCTAGGAATTCACCCATGGTCATTCTTGGGCCCACCATTCTCGGACGTGGAGGCACTGTCAACCAGCTTAGTAACACTTAGCCTGAGTTCTTCCTACCCTTGGATGACAGCATGAAGAGTTTCCATAAGCTGATTCATTCGATCACCCATGGTGTCTAGGTCTTTGCGAAGGGCAGCCTGGTTCTGCTCAATCTGTTCCATAATCCGCAACTTGTTGGCTCGAGTGCGGTAAGGATGTAGGCAAGTCGTTTTATGGATTCTGATAATAAGAGGCAAAACCGTCAGATAAGAATTCTTGCTAGAAAACCTGCAATGCATGATATGTATGATGTATGAAATGATTGTCCATTCCGGTTTTCCACAGATCAATTATCGTCAGTGTTGTACCCCAAAATTTTCCCTCCCATATTTCTCAAGACATGTCAAGAATAATCTTCAAGTGGCTCAAGATGGCTCAAAAGTTGGACAGTTAAATCATCTCCTAAGGCAGTCAATTCAAAATTAGGGTTTTGTGTTGCATCAAGGTCCTTACATCCAAATGACCTCCAGTGCTCCCCAATGTCCTAATATGTTCTTAAGTTCATCCATGTCAAATTTCAAGCCTTGCAGAGGAAGTTTGGTCAGTCAATTGCTCAAGAGGCCCAAAAATCGACTGTGTAAGGGCAAAAGTCAACTATGACCCAAATACAGTCACACCTCAAGTTTTTTTGTCAATATTCTCATTTTGAAGGATAATTCATCATTTGATAAGGGTTGATCATGATTCATCAAGGATTGTTCCAGATTCATCAAGATTCAAAAGTTGCTAAATTAGGGTTTTGTAGGAAAAGTCAACTCAACTTTGACCAAGCATAACTTTCTCATACGTTATGATAAATGACCCAACCAAAGCTAATTTTGAAGAGGATGCAATTTCATACAATCCATATTCACACCCCAAGATCAAGAAATGCACTCACAAGAAGTTACAAATTTGGACATTATAGGTCATTTTTGAAAGTCAACAAAAACACATTTTTTTTTCCAAAGCTTATAACTTGAGAATGGAATATAAAAATGAGATGAGACCAAAAATTTTGGTTATAGAACATCTCAAGGTTTCTAAAAAGTCCAAGAACACTTCCAAAAGTTCAAAATTGAAGAAGTTATGCATTGTTGAAGTTGGGCATTTTTCCAAAATTGCCAAAATTCAACTATCCTCAAAACTCCAATTTTTGACAAAAGGGCCCACTTTTTCCATTTGATTTGGTCTTATCACACCACACACGTGTCCTATCTTCAATTTCATGACCAATCATTTATTTTTCTATTTTATTTAATTTTTATTGATTTAATTCATTTTAAATCAATATTAATTCAAATAAAATCCAAAAATTAATGGAATGAGATTTTTGTGATCATTACAGCTTTCAATTAACAAGATTCACATAATCAAATTCGTATCAAGCATTGTTGTGCACAAAAAATCAGATTTGGTACAATTTTGGAAAGTTTATCAATGGTGATCATATCAAATCCAAAACCTTGAATGCACATGGATTGAAAGCCCAACTCTTGACCTAATTAATTCCCTTATACATACACAAGTGAGGCATAACAAGGACACGACCTAAAAACTGCAAGAAACGGCCAAACAAAAACTGAAAAAAGTGTGAAAAAGTGAGAGATCAAATTCTTGTTTGGAGGCGTTTTCAAAGCAAAATCTCAACACGGCCTTCTTGCCTGACGTCCAGTGGAGCTAAAGCAATCAAAACCAAGGCCTGAAGCCATCTGAAAAGTGCTGTAAGTGTTCTTGAATATGGCTCTGAACATGAAATCGAAACCACTTATTCTTGCATCTTTTTGACAAACCATGGACATATTCTTGATCCTTGTTTGATTTCGAAGCTTTCTACATTATTTGATTTTATTTTCATGGCCTCTAACGGGATACCCGAACCTAGGGTTTCCAGGCTTTGTTTTTAGGCATTTTTTGTACAGGTACAATCAAGACAAACCATGGCCATAGTTGTGTCCAGGGAAGAGAGACGATCACGTTGATACTCTTAGTGTGCGTTTACATGACCTGGGAGTGATTTTAGAACGATCCCATGAATCTTCCTGCGGATAAAAATCCACAGGTAAGAAAACCAGGTTTTGGTGAAGAAGACGATTAAGTGTCTTCCTTTCATTGGCCCGTTCAAATCAATTGCGCGCATTTTTTTGTTTTCCAGTATGTTGCTTGCTTTTTTTATATAATATTATTTGTCCATTACATTAACAATAAGACAGCATGGTTGAGTTGGCAATGGAGGCGTGTCAAAGTCCATTGGGACCTGGGTTCGAATCCCAGGTCCCCCAATATATTTGTCTTATTTTTCTTCAGGCAATCGCGTGTGGTTTCAGCAAGCGTGGACCATCATGTTCCTTCTAATCTCAAATGCCAGATGGCCTTCAGGCCAAATCCAAAGGCCAGGATTGAAGGTTCACCATGAACTCAAGTCAACCAGCATGCATTGGATTGAAAAGGTCAACCAGGTTGAACATTAATGGGCCAACAAATTGCAAATCACACCTTCAAATTGGGCCCAGTACCCCCTTGGTCATTTCTTTCCTTTTATATTTTATTTATTTTACTTGTTTTATTTTATTATTCTTAATTAATTACAAACCCAATAATTTTTCTCATAAAATCAGAAAACCTAAAAAATAATATTTTTATTAATTTCACTATTTCATTATTCTTGTAAATAAACTTTAACCAATTAATTTAGTTTTTTTAATTAGGTACAATTTTAATATTTTTTGCAATAAATTAAAAGTAATTTAGAATATTAGGTTTTTAATAATTTTAATCATTCTTATTTTATTTCCTTAAATATAAAAATCCAAAAATATTTTTTTCATTTAATTTAATTATTAACCTAGATCTAATTTCCATTTAATTCAAAAAATTAAAAAAAATATGTTTTCTTTCAAAAAAGGGTCAAAACCCTAAAAATGCGCCAATTTAATTTTCTCGCACGCGTATCATTCTTATCCAATATTGTAATTGCTTCCAGTATGTAATAGTTTTAATAGGACTTTAATTTATCGCTTTTATTTACTTTCCGCAATTTAATTTTAAAGGGTTTGTTTTTGGCGATGTAAATACCCGACGCCTTGTAATAGCTTAGATTTAATTTCCCGCAATTTAATTTCCGCACAATATTTACTGTTAGATGTTTGATAAATAGGAAATGCATGACAAGACTAATCTTTAACTTAAAATCAACAATAGCTCACCCATAACATGTACAAAGATAATTTAACCGAAATAACACACTCGCACATGCCACTCTTAGGGTATGCCTCACTTGGTTGCCTCGAATGTGGTCATTGAGTATAGGAAGTTTTAGAGGTTGCCCTCTTGTCCAAAGATCATAGTTACCTCAAAACGGTTGCCTCGGAAAAATGATCTAGGACATTAGGGTTACCGCTAAGGCGTCCTAACGTTGCTTTAGTGACCACACGTCCCTTAATCGAATTGACCCGAAAACTCCAACGACGGTGCTACCTACTCCTCAATAGTGGGATAGCAGTGTCTAAAGGACATTTGTACAGTTTAATTCCTTTTCGAGTAGGTAGATGGTTCTTAAGTACTTTCTCCTTTTAAAGACAAAACAAAACTTTTCGCACTTACACTCTCTTCAAAACAAAAACTCTTTTCAAACCCACAAACACAAAGAAAAGCAAACTTTTGAAAACACAATGAGCAAGTACCTAAGAGCTCGTGGATAACCACGGATAGAAAGGGTGCTAACACCTTCCCTTTCTATAATCTACCTCCCGAACCCGAGAAACATCTCAAAAAAAGGAATTTTTCTGTGCTTTTTTCCTTTCCTTGTTGGATAAAATAAAAGACGGTGGTGACTCTTGCTTACTGCGACATTTTGCAAAAAACAAACGCGAACCAGCATTCCAAAACAGTCAGTTCTCATTCCCACCGATCACAGAACTGGCGACTCTGCTGGGGATGTTATAAGTGAGGTGTACCTTAGAATTAGATCATTATGTTTTCAATTGTATGCTTTGTATGCTTTAATTTTATGGGCTTGTATCGGAGTTCTATAGATCCTAACCCGGATCTGGGGATACCCTTTAGGTAAGTAGCAATAAACTGTGAGGGATCTGTACGGCGTAGACCGATACAGATGAAGCAGTAGCTACATTGGTGTGGCACTTTAGTCTGTTCCGATATCCCTTGTGTTGGAACGAGGAGAATATGGGTCTTCTAAGGGGTCATTAAGCACCAACTGACCTTAGAACCTTAAATTGACCAACTTGGCCATAGAATAGTAGCAGTATGCTACACTCATTGAGACTAAACTCTCGCGATGATTCCGGCCGCAAGAAAAGGTTGCTAAACTGGAATTATGACCGATTGAGGGTAGTCAGTGATATTGAGATCCTCTAGAACCCAGTTACTATTTTTAGGACAGGTTTAAACCAACTGAATTGAAAGAGGGTAGTACCTAAGCTCCTTGCCAGCCTGAAATCTAAGGGCTCTTTTGTGTGACTTGTGTGCCTTTACCATGTTTGCTATTTGTGGATACTTGTGGTGTGCTTACTATCATGACATCATAACATCATAACATTGCATACATCTTGCATAAGACTAACCTATTTCAAAGACGGGAGGGTTTCATCTTTGCTCTATTTTGTAGGTCATCATGATGCCCATGCGTAAGAATACCATCCGGATCAACTTTGTCCCAGTACCTACTTTTCTTAAAGAATTGGTTGCCAAGATGCCTGACACTACTTCCTTCATCAGGAGGCATGGTTCTTTTCTCAGTTTGGTCACCTCTAAATTGGAGGAGCAGATGATGAGTGTTCTGGTCCAATTCTATGATCCGCTGTACCATTGCTTAACTTTTCAAGACTATCAGTTGGTTCCTACCCTAGAAGAGTTCTCTGAGATGCTCGGTATCTCTGTTCTGGAGCAGACCCCGTTTACTAGTTGGGAGAAGACTCTTAGACCCGAGGAGATTGCTGCAGCCCTTCATTTGACCAAAGAAGAGGTAATGGCTAACTGGGAGACTAGAAGTGGAGCTAATGGTTTTCTGACTAAGTTCTTGGTTGGCAAGGCTAATTACTTCTGGGATAGCCTAGACTTTAAGGCATTCGAGGATATTCTGGCTCTTTTGATTTATGGCTTGGTACTGTTTGTGAATCCTGACACTTTTGTTGATGTGAATGCGGTAAAGATCTTCATCTCTCAGAACCTTGTACCCACTTTCTTGGGAGACATCCTTCATCAGCTCTATGCTCGTACTGCCCGAAAGCGGGGAACCTTGATGTGCTGTGCTCCTTTATTGTCGAGGTGGTTTATTTCGCACCTCCCCAAGTCAGTGCTGAAGAACAAAGAAGGAATGGGCTGGGCTTATAGGGTGATGTCTCTTTCTCATAATGACATTATCTGGACTCTCAAGGGTATGGATGAGGTGACTATTATTGATCGATGTGGAGAGTATCCTAATGTTCCATTGATAGGAACCCGTGGAGGAATTTCTTACAACCCATGCTTAGCTCTCCGTCAATTTGGAAGAGCCAGAAGAGAAGGACCTCATGAAATGCTAATGCCTCATATCATCTTTGATTTTCAAGGGGATAGCGATGAGCAACGTCGTAGATTCATAAGGGCTTGGGAAAGAGTTCACCAATCTGATCCACATGAGCTAGGCCCAAAGACTTCTCTGCCAATAGAGCCATATCTCAGATGGGTCCGCATCCGTGCCCAGAAGCTAGGTATGCCATATGAAGCTGTCCAGCCTGTCACTCTTGAAGTTGCTAATGATGAAGGGGTTCTTCCAACCATTCTCCATCCTTATATGCCCACTGATATTGGGGCACTGAAGAGGTCTTGGATGCATTTGAGGGATGGACGGGATTCTTACCGAGAGAAGTTCAACGAGCAAGAGCAAAAGATCCAGAAGCTGACTAGACAATTGGAAAACAAGCGGATTCTCAACGACTATGTCCACACTGAGAAGAAGAGACCATGGGAGCATTGATGGACCTTTGATGATTTCCTTTCCAGTTTTTATTTACTTTTCAGAATTTCATTTTTTTGTAACGCCTTAAGGGCAATTTGTTAAACAATTTGAATTACAAAGTTATTTAATAAAGTGTGTTTCCTTCTTTATTTACAAATTTGAATCTCAATTGTCTTTGAAATCATAATCATATGCATTTCATCCCATGCACTTCATAAACAGGTACCCTTTACAGGTCTCTTATCTTCTTCGCTGTTTATTTCAGCAATCATCATGTCTGCTGAACCTTCAACTGAGCAAGCTATCAAGGCCCTCCAGGCCCAGAATACCCAATTTCAAGAGCTGGTCATGAGTCTAGCTAAGGGTCAGCAGGACCTGAAGACCCTGATCCTGAAGGAGAAGAAGAAGAAGAGAAGGACAAGCATGTTCAACACTGGTCCTAGGTTTGGAAACAGGCTACGGGACGAAGTTGATTTGACTACCTCATCTGGAGGGAAAGATAGTCCACAAGAAAGGAGGGCTCCTAGCCCTGTGGTCTCCGACAACGAGGCGGACTACGATGAAGAACAGTATCCTCCTGCTGAGGATAAGTACAAGCAACTGGAAGACCGGTTGAGTGCTATGGAAATTCAGAAGGTGCCTGGTCTGGATTTCGGAGATCTAGGTCTATCATTTGGGGTGGTGATTCCCCATAAATTCAAGGCACCAGCCTTTGCCAAGTATGACGGAGTTTCCTGCCCGAAGCTGCACCTCCGGTCATATGTGAGGAAGATCCAGCCTTACACTGCTGATAAGAACTTATGGATCCATTTCTTTCAAGACAGTCTCTCAGGGACTCAGCTTGAGTGGTTCTATCAGTTGGACGGAGCCAGTATCCGCAATTGGGAAGATTTGGCTACTGCATTCTACAGGCAGTATCAGTACAACTCCGACCTCGCTCCTACGCGTACCAAACTCCAGGGTATGTCAATGGGAACGGGTGAAGGATTCAAAGATTATGCTCAGAAGTGGAGAGACCTTGCCGGAAGGGTGCAACCACCTTTGGCTGATCGTGAGCTTGTTGACATGTTTCTGGGGACCCTGTCTGGTCCATTCTTTAACCATCTGATTGGAAGCTCTTCAGCTGGGTTTACAGATCTTATTTTAACTGGTGAGAGGATTGAGGCTGGTATTAAGGCTGGGAAGATAGAGAAGGGTGCCTCATCAAGCACCGAGAAGAATCCGTTTAAGAAAGAGTCCAGTGTTATCTACAGTGCAAGAAGACAAAATAGACCTGAACACCGCCAAGCTGTCAATGCGGTTGTTATTTCAAAACCTGCTGGTGCTCCTCAGTACAACAATCAGCAAAAGGACGAGAGACCTAAGAGGCAATTCACTCGTCTCAGCATGGCCTTATCTCAGATTCTGCCACAGTTGCTGAAGACTAATCTTGTGACTCTAAGGGAAGCCCCAAAGAATTCAAATACAACGTCACCAAGGTATAACCCTAATGCCCGGTGTGCTTTTCACTCTGATAGCCCGGGGCATAATACATATGATTGTTTGGCTTTGAAGAACAAGGTCCAAGACCTGATTGATGCGAAAGAGATCGAGTTCGGAGCACCAAAGAAGCCTAAACAAGAGGCAGGGGTAAATGCTATCAGGGATGATGATGATGATGAAGAGTTTGATATCGATAGTTGGATCTACCCTACGACCAACAGTGGATTAAGAAACTGAACAGCGAAGGATTCTATTCCCGTTTCTGTAATTATCCAGTAATGAAACTTTTTGTTTTGTTTGTAATAGACAATGTTTTAAACTTTACGGCCCGGTGTCTTACCCGGGGCACTGTGGCTTTATTTGTGAGGGCTTTGGTGTGTCATTTTCATATATCATTAATAAAAGCATTGGACGTTTCTTGCATTTCAAATTTTATGCTCCTTTTCTTTCTTTATTATATATTGCAAAACAACTATTTTACACACACTCACATATACAGGTCCACATCCACTCTGGATCCTACTGGTAACGACTCTGCTACTGCCAGTTATGACTTTGAAAATCCAATAAACTTGGCCGAAGACGAAGGTGAGGATGATTGCGAAGTGCCTGGTGAACTTGCAAGACTGCTACTCCAGGAAGAGAGGGCCATTCAGCCACATGAGGAGCCGGTAGAATCAGTGAATCTGGGTACTGAGGCAGACGAGAAAGAAGTCAAGATTGGTGCCAATCTCGAGCCTAGTGTGAAACAACGGTTGATTCAGATGCTGCATGACTATGTTGAGATCTTTGCCTGGTCTTACGAAAATATGCCTGGTTTGGATACCGATATTGTGGTTCATCGCCTGCCTGCCAAGGAAGACTGTCCTCCGGTAAAACAGAAGGTTCTCCGTATGCGCCCAGAGATGTCTGAGAAAATCAAGGCTAAAGTTATGAAACAGTTTGACGCCGGTTTTCTAGCAGTTACTTCTTACCCTCAGTGGGTGGCCAATGTGGTTCTAGTGCCGAAGAAGGATGGTAAAGTCCGGATGTGTTTTGACTATAGGGATCTGAACAGGGCGAGTCCGAAGGATGATTTCCCTTTACCTCATATAGACGTTCTGGTTGACAACACCGCTCAGCACAAGGTCTTCTCCTTCATGGATGGCTTCTCCAGTTATAATCTGATCAAAATGGCTCCCGAAGACATGGAGAAGACAACCTTTGTTACTCAGTGGGGCACCTTTTGCTACAAGGTCATGCCTTTTGGACTGAAGAACGCTGGGGCAACATATCAGCGTGCCATGGTTGCTTTGTTTCATGAAATGATCCATCATGAGATTGAAGTATACGTCGATGATATGATTGCAAGGTCCCAGACTGAGGAAGAACACCTTGACCATCTGCAGAAGTTGTTTGACAGACTGAAGTTGTACAAGCTGAGGTTAAACCCGAACAAGTGCACCTTCGGGGTGAGATCTGGTAAGCTGCTGGGTTTCGTTGTAAGCGAACAAGGTATTCAAGTGGATCCTGCCAAAGTGAAAGCTATACAGGAGATGCCAGTTCCCAGAACAAAGAAAGAGGTCAGAGGCTTCCTGGGACGACTGAACTACATTGCTCGATTCATCTCACACCTAACTGCTACTTGTGAGCCAATCTTCAAGCTACTGAAGAAAGATCAGGTAGTACGTTGGAACGATGAATGCCAGGCTGCTTTCGAAAGGATCAAAGAGTATCTCCAGGAGCCACCTATTCTGATGCCACCAGTTGAAGGGAGACCTCTGATCTTATACTTGACAGTACTTGACAACTCAATGGGGTGTGTGTTGGGGCAGCATGACGAGTCTGGCCGAAAAGAGCATGTTATTTATTACCTTAGCAAAAAGTTTACCGAATGTGAGACCTGATACTCACTGCTTGAGAAAACTTGCTGTGCTTTGGCATGGGCTGCTCGCCGGCTGAGACAGTATATGCTGACTCACACTACTCTATTGATTTCAAAGATGGATCTAATCAAGTATATCTTCAAAAATCCTGCCTTGTCCGGAAGAATAGAAAGATGGCAGATGATATTGACTGAGTATGACATCCAATATACGACCCAAAAGGCAATTAAGGGAAGCGTGTTGGCAGACCATTTGGCACATCAGGAAGTGGATGATTACCAGTCTATGAACTTTGAATTCCCGGACGAGAATATCATGTTGATAACTGATTGTGAGACACCTGGACCAGATGAAGGACCTGAGGAAGGATCCCGATGGTCTATGTACTTTGATGGAGCTTCGAATGCTTTGGGTAATGGCATTGGCGCTGTGATCATATCTCCTAAAGGCTCTCATACTCCGTTTACCGCCCGACTATGTTTCAACTGCACCAACAACATGGCGGAGTATGAAGCATGCATTATGGGTCTTCGAGCAGCAATTGACCTAAGGATTAAGTTCTTGAGTGTCTTCGGAGATTCCGCTCTCGTGATCAGTCAGATCAAAGGCGAGTGGGATACGAAACACCCAAATAATATTCCTTACAAGAAATATGTATTGATGTTGCTTCCCCATTTCGAGGAGATAACCTTTGAACACTTCCCCGGAGAGGAGAATCAGTTGGCGGACGCGTTGGCTACGATGTCTTCTATGTTCAAAGTCAACTGGGACAACGAAGCTCCCAGGATTATCATTGAAAGATTCGATGAACCTGCACATTGCTGTGATCTTGAGACTGAAGAAGTAACAGAAAATCCCTGGTATCATGAGGTGAAGAGGTATCTTGAAGCTCAGGAGTACCCCAAGGGTGCATCTGTTAATGACAAGAAGTTTCTGAGGAGGTTCGCGGCGAAGTTCTTCATCAGCAATGGCGTTCTTTACAAGCATAACCATGATTCAACCTTACTGCGTTGTGTGGATAAGAATGAAGCAGAAAGGATCATGACAGAGTTACATGAAGGTACCTTCGGGACCCATTCCAGTGGACATACCATGGCAAAGAAAATCCTCCAAGCAGGATATTACTGGTCCACAATGGAAGCCGACTGTTATCAGCATTCTCGGATATGTCACAAGTGCCAGGTCTATGCTGATAAAGTGCACATACCTCCAGTTCCCCTGAACATCTTGACAGCTCCTTGGCCCTTTGTAATGTGGGGCATTGATATGATTGGCGAGATCATACCTACGGCATCCAACGGACATCGTTTCATCCTGGTAGCAATTGATTACTTTACGAAGTGGGTTAAGGCAGCTTCCTTTGCTACTGTAACCAAGAACGTCGTGGCACGGTTCATTCGGCACAATCTGATATGTCGATACGGTGTACCAGAGAGGATCATTACAGACAATGGTACCAATCTCAATAACAAGATGATCACTGAGCTCTGCGAGCAATTCAAAATACAGCATCATAACTCTTCTCCCTACCGGCCGAAGATGAATGGGGCTGTCGAAGCAGCAAATAAGAACATTAAGAAGATTGTGCAGAAGATGACAGTGACATACAAAGACTGGCACGAGATGTTACCGTTTGCTCTTCATGGGTACCGTACCTCAGCACAGACGTCAACAGGGGCAACACCTTATTCCTTGGTATATGGTATGGAGGCAGTCTTGCCCATTGAAGTTCAGATAACCTCTCTTCGGATCATGAATGATGCAGGTTTGAGTGAAGATGACTGGATTCAGACCCGGCTTGATCAGCTGAACCTAATCGACAAAAAGAGACTTACTGCTATTTGTCATGGTCAGACATACCAAAAATGGATGATCAAGGCATTTAACAAGAAAGTCAGACGACAAGAGTATCAATTTGGGGACCTGGTAATCAAGCGCATTATTCTACCTCAAGGTGATCCCAGGGGCAAATGGACCCCTACTTACGAAGGTCCATTTATGGTTAAGAACATTTTCTCAGGAGGAGCTATCATTCTAACCACCATGGACGGTGACGACCTTCCTCACCCCGTCAATGCAGACATAGTAAAAAGATACTACGCATAATCAAAGACCCGCTAGGTTGACTGGCCTATGCAAAAATAAGGGCTTCCCGGCGAACCAAAAGGGTTCGGGAAAAAATAAGGGATGAAAATGAAAAAATCTGTACACCCGGCAAGTCGAAAACCTGAAAAGGCGGCTTTGGAAAAAAAGGGTATCCCAGTGGACTGAAAACCCGAAAGGGCGGTCCAGGCAAAAATTAGGGATCAAAGCGTAACACTATGTCTCATTGGATCACCTCGCATCCAGACTTCAGTATCGACTATCAAGCTCGGACGTCACTAATCAATTAGATTCATCTTCAACTAAGCAGCAAAGTGATGAGATGCTTGAAGATATAAAGGCAATATCAGAGTTGGAACCCAGTGGGATTATTCACATAGCTGTTTTGTTTTCTTTTTACAAATTGTATGAACTCTATTTGTTCGGCGGCATTCTCTTACTAGGACGTCAGCCTCTTGTACAAAAACGCCTATTTACAAGCCAAACTTCAAAATCAATACAAATTCATTTTCAGACAAATTTCAAATTGTTTTTCCTTTATCTATTTTGTTTTGCAAAGAACGTCCAATGTTCATTTTTGATATATGCATTTGACATTAATTGCTGCTCATAAATATTTACTTGTGAAACAAAGGATGAATTACTGGTAATATCTGAAACAGGGGCATAAGAAATGTCCAAGTTGGGTAGTTGCTTTGTCCACCAGGTACCAAGGTAGATCCAACTGAAGAATATGGCTACGATACCTTCACTCCCCGCAGAGAAAGACAGTAATGGTAGCTCCCCCAGCTAAGACTTGCAGCAGGGTACGAATTAGCAATACTCTCCCCAAGCAGATTTAGCCTACAATCAGCCCTAAAAAGGCTGGGTATCCCCAAAAGGTCTTAATCTTCCTCAGTGGAGCATAAAGATATTCCCCAGCAAGTATAAGAGCATCCCCGACAGTCTTAATATTCCTCAATGGAGTATAAGAATGTTCCCCGATGGAATACAAGATGCCCCCAATGGAGCCATTTCCCCAGTGCAGTCTAAAAAGCTTTCCCAACAGAGTTGAATCATCATCCCCAGTAGATTCTGGAAGCTTGTCCCCTGCAGAGCGCAAATAAATCTCCCCAGCCAAATTGAGAGGGTTATCCCCAAAAGAGTCTAACTGGGTTATCCTCAGCAAGTTGCAATTGAAAGATCATCCCCAACGAAGTTCTTTCTTTCCCCGAACAGGAATTCAATCCTCAACAGATTCAGTATCACCAGCAACGATAATTCATCCCCAGTGGAGTTTATCCCCAACGGAGTTCATCATTGAAATCCCCAACAGAGTTTATCAACGGAATTCCCAGCGGAGTTTATCGTTAAAATCCTCAGCAGAGCATCTCCTCCCCACAGAGTAATTCCCCTCGGAGTAATCTCCTCATCAGTTTATTCCCCAATAGAGTTCTTCTCTCCTGCAAGTTTATCATCTTCGTTCATCATCCCCAGCGGAAACGAAGAACTCAACTCTATTCTCCAGCAGCTCCGAGATTTATTTTCCCCAGCTAAAACATTACATGTCTATACATCATGTTACATGCATATACGCATCATACCATACAATCTCATTTATTTTGAGAACATCATTTCCTGATACATATCATGCATTACATACAACTAACCTTTACCTTTCAGGAAATATACAATCAAAACTCAAGTTATGAAGCCCGGGTACGACCCAGATAGTATCTTGATTTCTATAGCATATTGTAAAGCCCAAATTACGACCGAATAACAATATCAGACTGCCACGAAGCCTGGATTACGACCAGATAGTGATATCTCTCAAAAGTAAGCTATAAAGCCCAGAGAACAACCAAATAATAGTTTATTCCCCAGTGAGTCGTGAAATCCGGATTACAACCGAATAGCAGCTCAGTAAGCACCATGAAGCCTGGATTCGACCAGATAGTGGTATATCATAAACACAAGTCGTGAAGCCCGGATCACGACCAGATAACAGCTCAGCAAGTTATTGTGAAGCCTGGATTACAACCAGAAAGCAATACAAAACCATGAAGCCTGGATTAGAACCAGATAATGGTAGAAGACGTTGTGAAGACTGGATTACAGCCAGATAGCAACCAAGAGTACTACGAAGCCTGGATTTCGACCAGATAGAGGTATGATACATTGTGAAGCTTGGATTACGACCAGATAGCGTTAAGGGACACTATGAAGCTTGGATTACAACCAAATAGAATTTTACCCAGCCAGTTACTATGAAGCCCGAATTCGACCGGATACTAGTAAACCCAACAGTCAAAGGGAAGCCCGAATGCGACCGGATAACCACTTGATTTGTTCTGAAGACTGGATTTTGACCAGATAAGAAGTGAGGTATTACAAAGCCTGGATTACGACCGGATAGCAAGTTTAATCTCATCTCCCCAGTAAGTCACTGTAAAGCCTGGATTACGATCAGATAGCAGTCGACCTTATCACTATGAAGCCTGGGTTACGACCAGATAGTAGCTCACTCTCACCTCTTCAACAGAGATGATTCCTCAGTAGAATAACGGACGACCGAAGCTCCTAAAGTTCTATTTCTGCTAAGACAAAGAACAGCATTCCCCAGCGGAATCTCCCTCAATAACAAGTATACAAGCTCTCGCTAAGGAATCTCTTACGTGACTGACACTCCTTCGGATGGCATCTTTAAGCCCATCTCCCATCATAAATCTCCAAATGGCGTCTATAAGCCCATTCCCGATATCACAAGACAAATACTACTTCATGCGAGTGCAAATTTCTGGGCACTCTAGTGTTCAATCATCTTCCACCTTCGAATCACGAAAGGCCCGGATGCCAATCTATATCCTCAGGTTTAAGAAGATTGAACAGGGGAAACTGTTGTACCCAAAATTTTTCCCTCCCATATTTCTCAATACATGTCAAAAATAATCTTCAAGTGGCTCAAGATGGCTCAAGAGTTGGACAGTCAAATCATCTCCTAAGGCAGTCAATTCAAAATTAGGGTTTTGTGTTGCATCAAGGTCCTTACATCCAAATGACCTCCAGTGCTCCCCAATTTACTAATATGTTCTTAAGTTCATCCATGTCAAATTTCAAGCCTTGCAGAGGAAGCTCGGTCAGTCAATTGCTCAAGGGGCCTAAAAATTGACTATGTTAGGGCAAAAGTCAACTGTGACCCAAATACAGTCAAACCTCAAGATTTTTTGTAAATATTCAAATTTTGAAGGATAGTTAATAATTTGATCAAGGTTTGATCATGATTCATCAAGGATTGTTCCAGATTCATCAAGATTCAAAAGTTGCTAAATTAGGGTTTTGTAGGAAAAGTCAACTCAACTTTGACCAAGCATAACTTTCTCATACTTTATGAGCAATGACCCATCCAAAGCTCATTTTGAATAGGATGCAATTTTCTACAATCCATCTTCACACCCCAAGATCAAGAAATGCACTCAAAAGAAGTTACAAATTTGGACATTATAGGTCATTTTTGAAAGTCAACAAAAACACCGTTTTTGCCAAATCTTATAACTTGAGAATGGAATATAAAAATGAGATGAGACCAAAAAGGTTGGTTAGAGGACATCTCAAGGTTTCTAAAAAGTCCAAGAATACTTCCAAAAGTTCAAAATTGAAGAAGTTATCCATTGTTGAAGTTGGGCATTTTTCCAAAATTGCCAAAAGTCAACTATCCTCTAAACTCCAATTTTTGACAAAAGGGCACACTTTTTTCCATTTTATTTGGTCTTATCACTCCACACACTTGTCCCATCTTCAATTTCATGACGAATCATTTATTTTTCTATTTTATTTAATTTTTATTGATTTAATTCATTTTAAATCAATATTAATTCAAATAAAATCCAAAAATTAATGGAATGAGATTTTTGTGATCATTACAGCTTTCAATTAACAAGATTCACATAATCAAATTCGTATCAAGCATTGTTGTGCACAAAAAATCAGATTTGGTACAATTTTGGAAAGTTTATCAATGGTGATCATATCAAATCCAAAACCTTGAATGCACATGGATTGAAAGCCCAACTCTTGACCTAATTCATTCCCTTATACATACACAAGTGAGGCATAACAAGGACACGACCTAAAAACTGCAAGAAACGGCCAAACAAAAACTGAAAAAAGTGTGAAAAAGTGAGAGACCGAATTCTTGTTTGGAGGCATTTTCAAAGCAAAATCTCAACACATCCTTCTTGCCTGACGTCCAGTGGAGCTAAAGCAATCAAAACCAAGGCCTGAAGCCATCTGAAAAGTGCTGTAAGTGTTCTTGAATATGGCTCTGAACATGAAATCGAAACCACTTATTCTTGCATCTTTTTGACAAACCATGGACATATTCTTGATCCTTGTTTGATTTCAAAGCTTTCTACATTATTTGATTTTATTTTCATGGCCTCTAACGGGATACCCGAACCTAGGGTTTCCAGGCTTTGTTTTTAGGCATTTTTTGTACAGGTACAATCAAGACAAACCATGGCCATAGTTGTGTCCAGGGAAGAGAGACGATCACGTTGATACTCTTAGTGTGCGTTTACATGACCTGGGAGTGATTTTAGAACGATCCCATGAATCTTCCTGCGGATAAAAATCCGCAGGTAAGAAAACCAGGTTTTGGTGAAGAAGACGATTATGTGTCTTCCTTTTATTGGCCCGTTCAAATCAATTGCGTGCATTTTTTTGTTTTCCAGTATGTTGCTTGCTTTTTTTATATAATATTATTTGTCCATTACATTAACAATAAGACAGCATGGTTGAGTTGGCAAGGGAGGCGTGTCAAAGTCCATTGGGACCTGGGTTCGAATCCCAGGTCCCCCAATATATTTGTCTTATTTTTCTTCAGGCAATCGCGTGTGGTTTCAACAAGCGTGGACCATCATGTTCCTTCTAATCTCAAATGCCAGATGGCCTTCAGGCCAAATCCAAAGGCCAGGATTGAAGGTTCACCATGAACTCAAGTCAACCAGCATGCATTGGATTGAAAAGGTCAACCAGGCTGAACGTTAATGGGCCAACAAATTGCAAATCACACCTTCAAATTAGGCCCAGTACCCCCTTGGTCATTTCTTTCCTTTTATATTTTATTTATTTTACTTGTTTTATTTTATTATTCTTAATTAATTACAAACCCAATAATTTTTCTCATAAAATCAGAAAACCTAAAAAATAATATTTTTATTAATTTCACTATTTCATTATTCTTGTAAATAAACTTTAACCAATTAATTTAGTTTTTTTAATTATGTACAATTTTAATATTTTTTGCAATAAATTAAAAGTAATTTAGAATATTAGGTTTTTAATAATTTTAATCATTCCTATTTTATTTCCTTAAATATAAAAATCCAAAAATATTTTTTTCATTTAATTTAATTATTAACCTAGATCTAATTTTCATTTAATTCAAAAAATAATAACAAAAAATATGCTTTCTTTCAAAAAAGGGTCAAAACCCTAAAAATGCGCCGATTTAATTTTCTCGCACGCGTATCATTCTTATCCAATATTGTAATTGCTTCCAGTATGTAATAGTTTTAATTGGACTTTAATTTATCGCTTTTATTTACTTTTCGCAATTTAATTTTAAAGGGTTTGTTTTTGGCAATGTAAATACCCGACGCCTTGTAATAGCTTATATTTAATTTCCCGCAATTTAATTTCCGCACAATATTTACTGTTAGATGTTTGATAAATAGGCAATGCATGACAAGACTAATCTTTAACTTAAAATAAACAATAGCTCACCCATAACATGTACAAAGATAATTTAACTGAAATAACACACTCGCACATGCCACTCTTAGGGTATGCCTCACTTGGTTGCCTCGAACGTGGTCATTGAGTATAGGAAGTTTTAGAGGTCGCCCTCTTGTCCAAAGATCATAGTTACCTCGAAACGGTTGCCTCGGAAAAATGATCTAGGACATTAGGGTTACCGCTAAGGCGTCCTAACGTTTCTTTAGTGACCACACGTCCCTTAATCGAATTGACCCGAAAACTCCAACGACGGTGCTACCTACTCCTCAATAGTGGGATAACACTGTCTAAAGGACATTTGTACAGTTTAATTCCTTTTCGAGTAGGTAGATGGTTCTTAAGTACTTGCTCCTTTTAAAGACAAAACAAAACTTTTCTCACTTACACTCTCTTCAAAACAAAAACTCTTTTCAAACCCACAAACATAAAGAAAAGCAAACTTTTGAAAACATAATGAGCAAGTACCTAAGAGCCCGTGGATAACCACGGATATAAAGGGTGCTAACACCTTCCCTTTCTATAATCTACCTCCCGAACCTGAGAAACATCTCGAAAAAAGGAATTTTTCTGTGCTTTTTTCCTTTCCTTGTTGGATAAAATAAAAGACGGTGGCGACTCTTGCTTACCGCGACATTTTGCAAAAAACAAACGCAAAACGCGACCAGCATTCCAAAATAGTCAGTTCTCATTCCCACCGATCACAGTCAGTAATAATCGAGCAACATGATGATAAGAACGACCATATAAAGGAAACATTCCGAAATAAGAGAAACTCTCATGGAATTGAGTACAGGAAAATTGTGACAGTACAAGATGAGCGACTCCGTCTAACAAGCTTGTCGGTAATCTGAGTAACAATATAATAACCAGTCTGAAGGTAGGCTACCATTCTTCTTCCATTTTTATCTCACATTACTGAGGCCCAAATAAAGTGCCTTAGCAATAGCTTCAAAATCATGCCCGTCCTGAACAACAATAAGTATGTGCCCAGTAATCTTGAACAAATGAGAGTATCCTTCCGGAGATGGAACAGTCTGATAGTCCTGGAAGGTGAAACAGTGCAACTCGTAGTCGTAAAACTGAAGTGGAGTCAAAGCACCACCATTCCTTCCAAAAAAAATCCATGTGTCAGGATGGACTAAATGGTCTTTTAAACTCATCAAAGGAATCCAAGAACTTGAGCGGAAAGCTTGAGCGGACCTGATAAGTACAATTATCTCTCTTAGTCCTCTTGAGAACATCACTGTTGCTAGACGTTACTGACGGAAACTATAACTTTGTGAGATACCCCGGAATGGACATGCACATGCAAGGTTAGTGTTGTACCCCAAAATTTGCCCTCCCATTTCTCATTGATTTCTCACCACAAAGCCCTTGAAGATCAAGATCCAATTAGGGTTTCATCTGCTCAAGACTTCTCCTTGCACTATTGACCCAAATTAGGGTTTATGTTTGTATAAAGATGTTTTGACCTAAAATTCCTAAGATGACTTCCTTGCTTCATATTGGACTCTCAAGTTTATCCACATCAAGTTTCAAGTCTTGATTCCAAGTTTTGCCCAATCAATTAGACAGTTGACCTAGAAATCAGCTGTATTGGGGAAAAAGTCAACTGTGGCCAATTGACAGTCAAACCTCATGAAAATTGACCCACATCAACATTATGAACTCATATAGACCATTTGATCAAGTTTGGATCACAATTCCACAAGAAATTTGATCAGATCACCAAAAGGGCAAAATGGTCATTTTTAGGGTTTTGACTGCACAAAGGCAATTTTTGACTGTTTGACCCAACCAATGGCAAACCAAGCTCACATATGGACTCAACGACCCCATGGAATTATCTTGACATGCTCAACAAGTTCAAAAGGTCCCAAGTACACAAGATTGACAGTTGAATTTCCCAGTCAATTGATCAATTTTGACTGTATACTGAAAAGTCAAATTTTGACTTTTTTGGTCAAAATCAAGAGTCAAGATTCATTTTTCATCAAAGCATGCCAAATCATGAAACTTGTTCACCAAGAAATCAAAAAATTCAAATTAGGGTTAGAAATGAGAATTTTTCATAACTTAGAATTTTTCTAAGTTATGAAAAACCCTAATTTTTTCCCAACTTTGCCCTACTTTCTCACCAAGATTCATTTGGATTCAAACAAAAGTCAAAACATGAAAGTTGTAGCTTGTTGCATAATCTACAACTTTGATTCACAAAGTTTTCCCAAATGAGGCTTGTATCTCAAGTTACAATTTTTTGAATAAGGGCACTAAACCATTCTTAACTTAGTGAAATTTTAACCTATTTTGGCAAGGTTTTCTACCCAACTTCAAGGCCATTTTCCATACACTTCCACTTGGAATTTCAATTTGCATTTCAAATATGGATTGTAGTACACAATCCAAGATTTCCAAAATGTCCAAGAACTCATCAAAAAACCTCATAACTTGAGAGATTCGAATTTCACAATTTGGCAAAAACTCACTTTTGAATTGGTCAATTTACATGTTCATAACACTAGGCATTTTCAATCTCAGCTTGCATATCTTGATTACAGGTCCTTAAACCATCCAACACTCATAAATTTAATGCCAATCCTTTGTGCCAAGACCATGTTTTGTGTGTTCAAGCATTGCCTAAAGGATTAATCCCAAAATAGATAAAGCATTTCTTCCATTTTTGCAAAAGGTAGCTTTATGTCCAATTGAAAATCCAACAAGTACAGATACAATCTAATAACACACTGATCAAGGAGGAGTTTTGCAGCATGATTAGGGGCCCTCTACATGCCTAGAACACAAGTTGGCTTTGTTTGCTTAAGTGTGAAGAAAAGTATCATAACACAACACAACTTCTCTCTCAGCATTAGAACACAGAAGAAAACATTGTAGACACCTTCTAATCATCCAACCCAAGCTAGAACACGAGCCCTTGGCCTCCCAAACACTCCCATTCCCAGAATCGCTCTCAAACTGCATAAACAGGGCAAGGCCTGCAGTTTGAACACCATCTCTCATTCCTTGCATGATTTCTTGACCAAAGCTTATCAAACACATTCCCTAGCATCAATGCAAGCTAACCAAGACCTGAAACACGACCTATAATTCCTATAACAAGTTCCACCATTTTCACTTTCTCATTTTGCAGTTGAAGATCCATAGCTCGATTCAAGGTGTCTCAAGGCAAAGTAAACATTGGAACAACATCACCACACCTCAAGGAAGCTATACCAACCATCACCTTACACTGAAAGCTTCCCCATTGCCAGATAGAACTTCAACTGAACAGGTATTTTGGTGAACTTCTAACTCTTAGTATAGGCATCATTAACTCTAGGTTTGTGAATAAGAAATGTTCTACTCATGCCCCTGAACATGTACATGCTTTTACTTTTCATTTATTTTGCCTGAGCTATGAGAATTTAAGGTTTGAAAATGGCAGAAAACTTAGGTCAGGATTTGGGAATGTCAAAATTCTCTCTCATTTCTGAGAGTTAGAATGAGTTTTTTATATATTTGGAATCGTGATTCAATGCTTAACATTTCTTATGTTGGAAGTTTGTGCAAAAGATCAAGGAATCAGGATGTTCGAATGGAGTTTCTAGCGTGCGTTTTTTTGAATAATTTTGTTCAGAGGTTGAAGAAGAAGCCTCATGGGATGGGCCAGCTTTTGTATTGCTTTTTACACCATATTTCTTGATTCATACCCCCCTGAGCCCATTTTTTTGATTTAATGATTTTTTGATCTTTCTTTTTTATTTCTGACTCATTTATTTTTTCTAATAATGTTTAAAACTTGAAAAATCATTTTTACACCATTTTTGCATTTTTTAAGTATTTATTTGTTTATATGGACATTTATACATAAATATATATATATACTATTATTTAGAAATATTAGAAAAAAATAATGTAAACATATTATATTTCTGATTTTTATTTCATTTTTCCCTTTTGAAACATTTTGTATCAAAAAATACTTTTTTATAAAAATTAAATATTATTATTTTGTGCATATTTAATATATTTTTGTAAATAATATAAATGAATGTATATATATATATATTATTACACTTAGAATAAAATACCCAAAAATATACATATTTTTATTTTATTAATATTTAACATTAAAAATACATTTTTACAAATGTACTATATTTTTATTTTATTTTTGTATATAAATAGTGAATATTGTATATTTTGAATAAATAATGCATTTTATTTAGTAAATTAGGGTTTCACCCTTAAAATACAAAAACTCCAAAAAAATAATACCTTTTTATTTTTATTTACTTAATATAAATAATACTTTTTCACACATATAAAAACCTTCCTTTTGCATTTTGCATCTTGATTCTATTTTTCCATTTAATTTATGCCTTTAATTATTTTGTAAATATTAAAAAAAAAATGATGTAATAGCTAGGTTTAATTTCTTGTCTAAATATCCCCCATTTGAAATATTTGTACCCCCTTTCCCATATTGTGTTGTAATAGTGTAGGAATTTAATTTTCGCACTTTATCGCTTTCTAAATATACTATGCTAGAATTAGGGTTTGTATGTAAATAAAAAGAACAAAATAGTTTGACCTAATTTCAAGATAAACAAGCATGAAAATGGACAACACATCTCACACTTGCACCCCTAGGGTATTCCACTTTGTTGCCTCCAAATAATTGGGCCATATTGCATGTTAGGTTTCTTTGGGTAAAACAAACAATCAAACGATCATAGTCTCTCGATGACGCTTTCGAAAAGTTGCCTAAAATGATCAAGTCCCTTTCAAGGAGAAATTGCCCAAAGAGACTTAGCACTATTGCAATTATGGTCTAAACGATGACCCGCGCCCGTCCCTTTCACCTCCTAACACAAGATTGTCCACCAAATGCAATGGTGGAACAAAATTGTCAAAAGGTTTAAAACATAACAAAAATCTTTGAGAAAACTTTAGGGTAGATAACTCTTAGGTACTTGTCAATTTGCAAAGAAAACACTTGCCTAATTTCAAACCACACTTCACAAATACTTTCAAAACAAACTTTCAAAAAACCTTGAAACATTTTTTCAAAAGACAAAACACCTTTTGTAAAACATTCGAGTAAAGAATTGTTACAAGGGTAGCCTATACAAGACATCTTTTCAAAACATTTTCAAAACCACACACCAAGCACCATTTCAAACAATTGAAAACCAAGGCAAGTTGATCTAAGCAAGTACCTAAGAGCCCATGGATAACCATGGATAGAAAGGGTGCTAATACCTTCCCTTTCTATAATCTACTCCCCGAACCCAAGAAAAATCTCAAAGGTTTTTGCTGTGCTTTTTAAACCTTTCCTTAGGATAAAATAAAAAGTCGGTGGCGACTCTTGCTCAACCGAAACATTTGCGAAAACAAACGCAAAACCATAGTCAGTTCTCCCACCGTATCACAGAACTGGCGACTCTGCTGGGGAAAATTTTAAAAGTGGAGTAACCTTAGGGCTTAGATCACCCTCTTGCATGACTAATTGTTTGATTTGTTTGCTTTATATCTTGGCTCTATTGTTTGGGTTTGCAATCCTACACCCGGATTTTGGGAAACATTCATAGATAGCAATACGTTGTGGAAACTGTGCAGGGTATACCGACACGGTCAAAGCAATAGCTATATTAGTGCGACATATTTGTGAGTACCGGTAACCCTTGAGTTCAATCAAGGAGAGTACGGGGCCGCTGAGTGATGTCACTAAGCACTAATGACCTAGAACCTTACTTGACCATCTTGGCCTTTATTAGGAGTAGTGAGATGACCGGCTTTGGTGCAGTCCGAAGTTGGTAGATACTCGATACTACACTCATTGAGGGTTGTTTTCTTGGAATATTTTGGTCGCTAGTTAAGTGGCTAAACCAAAACAATGAACAATGAAAACAATCCCGTGATATTGAGCTCCTTAGAACCCGGTTACTATTTATAGGACAGGTTTTTAAGCCAACTACACTCAAGAGGGTACTTACCTATGAAACCCCATGCAAGCCTGAAACTAGGGTTTGATGTGATTTGCTTGTACATATGTTTTGTGCATACATCATAAACATCATAAAACATCATATGCATTCACTAACCATTTCAAGGGTTTTGGATCTTCATCTTTGTTCTTGTTTTGTAGGACATGGAAATTCCTCGCAGAAACACCATTCAAGTCAACCTTGTGAGAATCTCACCTCAACTCAAGGATCTCACCTCAAGAATTCCGGAAAACTCATCCTTCAGTGAAAGACATGGTAGACTGCTCAGCCTAGTCAGCACCAACATTGAAGAAGACATGATGAAAGTGCTATTCCAGTTCTTTGACCCTCTTCACCACTGTTTCACTTTCCCTAATTATCAGTTGGTACCCACTTTGGAGGAGTTTTCTCAACTCCTAAGAATCCCTATCCTTAATCAACTACCCTTCAACGGTACGGAAAAGGAACCAAAGCCGGAAGATGTTGCTCGAGCATTACATCTACAACCCTCCGACGTCAAGGGGCATTGGGAAACCAGAAGCGGCGTCAAAGGATTCTTAGCAAAGTTCTTGTTTGAGAAGGCACAAGAATGTTGGAACTCATTGGACCTACAAGCCTTTGAAGAGATTGTGGAACTCCTTATCTATGGGTTGGTCTTGTTCCCAAATCCTGACCAATTGGTAGATGTCAACACCGTCAAAATCTTCTTGTCCATAAATCCAATACCAACTTTGCTTGGGGATATTCTTCACTCATTTTACACACGGACAATGAGAAAGAGGGGTGTTCTCATGTGTTGTACTCCTCTCCTTGCAAGGTGGTTTATTTCGCACCTTCCACAATCTGTCTTCAAGAATGACCAAGGCTCAAGGTGGTCCCAACGGTTGATGACTCTTACTCACTCTGATGTACATTGGTGTTCTCGGTCCAGAGAAAATGTCATCATCGTCGACCTTTGTGGAGAGTTTCCTAATGTTCCTTTACTTGGAATCAGAGGAGGTATCACCTACAACCCTTGCCTAGCTTTGAGGCAATTTGGATATGCACGGAGGGATGGCCCTCATGACATGTTGATTCCTGACCTAGTTTTTGACTTCGACAACGATGCGCAAGGACTTCTCCAAAGATTCATCATAGCTTGGGGGAGGCCCAACAAGGTTGATAGCAAGACTCTGGGACACAAGAACTCCATCCTTCTTGAGCCCTATCTCAAGTGGGTACGAGCCCGAGCACAAAGTCTAATGATGCCTTATCCTCATATACTCCCAGTGATTAAAGAGCCCGTCAATGAAGGAGAGGTTCCCTACACCATCCTACATCCAGACATGCCTACATCGTGGGAGGAAATGCAGAAAAGTTGGATTTAGCTCAAGGAGGAACGGAATACTTTTGAAGCTAGCTTCTACGCCAGTGAGAAGAAGGTTCTAGAGCTTACCTGCCGACTCCACGAGCAAGAGGCCCTCAACACCTACATCGCACCAAAGAGGATGTGCAATGTCTTTTTGCCTTAAGAAGTTATTTTGTAATATCTGGGCCCATGGGGCATTTATGTACTAACAAATTTCTTCTTATTAATATGACGTGCGTTCTTCTTTGTCTGAAAAAATTTTGAATGTTCTGAATCCTTGAATGCATTGCATACATAAGCATACCATTCATCATGTGCATAAGCAGGTCTCACTCTAGGTTTCCTTATTTGTCTGCTGTTTATTTCAGTAGGATGGATCTCGAGCAAACAGTCAAAGACCTGCAAGCTCAAAATGCACAGTTCCAGCAACTCCTGATGACCTTGGCTAAGGGTCAAGAGGATATCAAAACTCAATTGGGGAACAAAGACCCAGTGAAAAAGAAGAAAAAGAGACTCGGGGTGGCTACTTTGGGGAGAAGATTTGACGGAGAAGCTCGAAGAGTGCTTAAATTTCCTCTTATTTCTGATGAAGGAACCAGCAAAGGAGGTGGAGTTGCGGTACCTTCCGAGTCTGATGCAGAAGAAGAGGAGGTCAAAGAGGATGAAGATTATTCTCATCAGCAATACCCTCCAGCTGATGATAAATACAAGGGGCTAGAAGATAGGTTGGCCGCCATGGAGCTACAAAGAGTACCGGGTTTGGATTTTGAAGACTTGGGTTTGGTCGCCGGGATTGTGATTCCCCCAAAATTCAAAGTGCCAGTGTTTGTGAGGTATGATGGGCTTTCCTGTCCCAAAATGCATCTCAGGTCCTACGTGAGAAAGATTCAACCCTATACGGCAGATAAAAACCTCTGGATTCATTTCTTTCAAGACAGCCTTTCGGGAGCTCAGTTGGAGTGGTTTTATCAGCTAGAAGGAACCAGTGTCAGAAATTGGGAAGATTTGGCCACCGCTTTCTACAAACAATACCAGTATAATTCTGACCTTGCTCCTACTCGTACCCAACTTCAGGGTATGTCGTTAGGAACCGGCAAAGGATTCAAAGAATATGCACAAAAATGGAGGGATTTGGCTGGCAGGGTGCAACCTCCTTTAACCGATCGTGAGCTTGTTGATATGTTTCTAGGGACCCTATCTGGGCCATTTTTCAATCATCTGATTGGTAACTCTTCCGCGGGGTTTATTGATTTGATCTTAACAGGCGAAAGAATAGAAGCTGGCATCAAGTCAGGAAAGATTCAGAAGGGTGTTGCTGCAAGTGTTGAGAAGAAGCCTTTTAAGAAGGAAACAGCTGTGGTATATTCTCAGAGAAGAGCAGGGAAGACGGAGCATCGGCCAACTGTGGGGGCCGTAATGATTCAAAACACTCCAAGTGAGCATCCTCGCTATAATCAGTCCAGACCAAATCAACAACGGGTGGAACGGCCACAACGGCAGTTCACCCGCATTAATATGACTCCAGCGCAAGTACTTCCCCATCTGTTGAAGTTGAATCTCGCCACCATCAAGGAGGCACAAAGAATGTGAATACGTCCTCTCTGCATTATCATGCTAATGCTAAATGCGCCTACCATTCAGACAGTGTTGGACACGACACCAATGATTGTTGGGCACTCAAGCATAAAATCCAAGACCTGATAGAGGCGAAGGAGGTGGAGTTTGACGCTCCAGAGAAGCCTAATGTGATATCTGCACCCATGCCGAAGCACGGCCGAAATGTCAATGCCATTGAAGAAGATTTGTATGTTGCTGATGTCAGTGATCTGACTACTCCACTGCTAACCATTAAGTTGAACCTGTTAAGGGCCAGGATCTTCCCGGGATGTAAGGAAGACTGCTATTGTTGTTACTCTCTGTCGTTTGATTGTCCGTTACTGAAGAAAGGCATCCAAGGCCTTATGGATAGTCGACAAATTTTGTTTGAAAAAGTTTCTGTTGTTCCAGTTCATACTGAAGATGTCTCAATCATAACCATTCACGCCAATCTTTCCAAGGCCGTCAAAAAGCCTGTTAAGATTACACCAGCTACGAAATCTGTTCCTTTGAAGATAACAATGCCAGGGCCTGTTCCCTATGTTTCTGAGAAGTCGATACCTTGGAACTATGGCGGTGACATCTACTACCATGGTATCAAACAAATCGAAATAACTGAAGAAAGTTCGGATGATGAAGAAGCCAGCATTAGTAACATTGCGAGCACTAGCAAAATCACTAGGAGCGGGAGAATATTTTCTCCAGAGATTGCCCCTCCAAGAGCAATCTTTGGACCCTCGTCAGCTGATAAGGTCATCCCTGCACCAATAAAACTTTCTGCTAGAACTCCTTTGATTGAAGATGTTGTTGTTCCTAGTACTGTCTCTCCTACCGCTGCTGACAAAGGTAAGGGAATCCAAGATGAGCTCGTCAGGACGAGGGCTCAACCCTTGGTCATCCCGGAAACCTCCAAGAAGGAAATGGATGAGATTTTGAGGATAATCAAAAGGAGTGATTACAATGTGGTAGAACAGCTGGGGCAAACCCCATCAAAGATCTCCATGCTGGCACTACTACTTTGCTCAGAAGCGCACGCTAAAGCCCTGATAAAATTCCTGAAGGCAGTCCATGTGCCCCAGGAAACCTCTGCAGATCAATTTCAAAATTGCGTGGCTAGCCTGACTGCGGACAATGGATTAGGTTTTTCTGATGCCGACCTAACTCCTAAAGGTAGGAATCACAATGATGCTTTGCACATTTCAGTCGAGTGTCGAGGAACTACTCTCGCACACGTCTTGGTCGACACTGGTTCGTCGCTGAATGTATTACCTAAAAAGGCCTTGGACCGACTAGATTGTGAAGGGTTGGAATTGAAGCCGAGTGATATTGTTGTCAGAGCTTTCGATGGTTCGAAGAGAATGGTCCATGGAGAGGTTGAAATTCCCATCAAGATAGGCACTGAGGTGTTTAAATCCACTTTCTATGTGATGGACATCCGTCAGTCATACTCTTGCTTGCTGGGTAGGCCTTGGATACACCATGCTGGGGCAGTCACCTCCTCCTTGCATCAGATGTTGAAGTATCCTGTCAAGGGAAAGATCATTACTGTCCATGGCGAAGAAGAGTACATGATTAGCCACTTAAATTCTTTCCGGTATGTGGAGGTTGAAGGAGAGTTCATTGAGACACCGTTTCAACATTTCGAAGAAGTCCTTCCTGAAATAGCAGTAGCAAAGTTGGCAGCTGAGACACCGAGACAGATGGCCAGGATGGCATCTCTGGAGGATGCAAGGGCCGCAATAAAGGAAGGGAAAAATTCAGCATGGGGGCAGTTACCTGACATTCCGCATAAGACAGACAAATTTGGATTAGGGTTCACAGCCGCTGGCCAGAAAGCTATGCGCCGTGCGAAGATTGAAAGGGCGTCAGTCAAAATTTCTCCCTACGGAATCAACGCTTTGGAGGATGAAGACAAAGAGAGCAACATCGAAGAGTGGATCTATCCAACTGTCAAAGGAGGATTGAGCAACTGGGAGGCAAAAGACTTTGTCCCCATCACTTTTATTCATCAGTAATTTATCTGTTAAACATTTCTTATTTGGTCTGTAATATTTACTCTCAAACAATCCGTACACTATCTTTTCACCTCATGCCTTGCCCGGGGCATGTAGGTCCATTTGTAAGGGTTTTGATTATTTTTCATATCCATATGCCATGTTTAATGATTCATTGGACGTTTTTCATTTGATAAACTGCTTGTGTTCACTTTTCTTTCCTTTTGCGTTTTTGTTTAAGGATGGCTATCCCTTACACACACCCACACTCACCAATGCAGGTACCCATCCACTCTGGATTCCATGGGTGACTATTCTGCTATATCTTTCAATAACTCTAAAGATCTGGTCAATCTAGCCGAGTATGAAGATGACGAAGGTTGTGAAGTACCCGGGGAACTAGCCAGACTTCTGCAACAAGAGGAAAGGGCCATCTTACCGCATGAAGAGTCATTGGAAATTTTCAACTTAGGGACCGAGGAAGACCGGAAGGAGGTTCAAGTGGGTGCCAATCTAGAACCGAGTGTCAAGGAATGCCTGATACAGTTGTTGAATGAGTATGTTGAAATCTTTGCTTGGTCTTATGAAGACATGTCGGGTTTAGACACAGACATCGTGGTTCACCGTCTCCCCACAAGAGAAGACTGTCCACCGATCAAGCAAAAAGTTCGCCGAATGAGGCCTGACATGTCCGAAAAGATCAAAGCAGAAGTAATGAAGCAATTCGATGCTGGCTTTCTGGCCGTTACGTCCTATCCTCAATGGGTCGCTAACATTGTGCCAGTACCTAAGAAAGATGGCAAAGTCAGGATGTGTGTGGACTACTGGGATTTGAATAGGGCCAGCCCCAAAGATGATTTTCCACTCCCACACATTGACATTTTAATCGACAATACAGCTCAGCATAAAGTGTTTTCCTTCATGGATGGGTTCTCGGGCTACAATCAAATCAAAATGGCCCCCGAGGACATGGAGAAAACTACTTTCGTCACACAATGGGGCACTTTCTGTTACAAGGTGATGCCGTTCGGGCTGAAGAATGCAGGGGCAACTTATCAACGCGCCATGGTAGCTTTATTTCATGATATGATACATCATGAGATTGAAGTTTACGTAGACGATATGATAGCTCGGTCACAAACAGAGGAAGAGCACCTTGAACATCTGGAGAAGTTGTTTGCCAGGTTGAAAGAATACAAGCTCAGGCTGAATCCAAGTAAATGCACTTTTGGAGTTAGGTCTGGTAAACTCCTGGGATTCATTGTAAGCAACAAAGGCATTGAAGTCGATCCGGCAAAAGTAAAAGCAATACAAGAGATGCCTGCTCCCTGTACTGAAAAGGAGGTTAGAGGTTTCTTGGGGCGCTTGAACTATATTTCCAGATTCATCTCGCATCTGACTTCTACATGTGAGCCAATTTTCAAACTCTTGAAAAAAGATCAGGTAGTCGAGTGGAACGACGATTGTCAAGCTGCTTTTGATAGAATCAAGGAGTATTTGCTAGAACCTCCTATTCTGATGCCACCCGTCGAAGGAAGACCATTGATCATGTATTTGACCATCTTGGATAACTCAATGGGGTGTGTTTTGGGCCAGCATGACGAGTCTGGTCGAAAAGAGCATGCTATTTATTACCTTAGCAAAAAGTTTACCGACTGTGAGACTCGCTACTCACTGCTCGAGAAAACTTGCTGCGCTTTGGTATGGGCTGCTCGCCGACTAAGACAGTATATGTTGACTCATACTACCTTGTTGATTTCCAAAATGGATCCTATCAAGTATATCTTCGAAAAGCCCGCTTTATCTGGAAGAATAGCTAGATGGCAAATGATTCTAACTGAGTATGACATCCAGTACCCCACCCAAAAAGCTATAAAAGGGAGTGTACTAGCTGACCATCTGGCTCATCAAGCTATCAAAGACTATCAACCCATGAGATTTGACTTCCCAGACGAGGACATCATGAATTTGGACAACATTGAAGGTGACGGACCGTATGACGGACCCGAAAAGGGATCCCGATGGACCCTGTACTTTGATGGTGCTTCAAATGCGCTTGGAAACGGTATCGGCGCGATACTCATTTCTCCGGAAGGTTGTCACACACCTTTCACGGCCCGACTTTGCTTCAGCTGCACAAACAACATGGCTGAGTATGAAGCTTGCATCTTTGGTCTCAAGGCTGCTATAGACTTGGGAATCAAATCTTTGATCGTATTTGGGGACTCGGCTTTGATTATCAGTCAAATCAAAGGAGAGTGGGATACCAAGCATCCTAATCTTATCCCATACAAAGAACATGTCCTGACATTGTTGCCTCATTTCGAGCAGATTACCTTCGAGCATTTCCCGCGGGAAGAGAATCAACTAGCAGATGCTCTGGCCACAATGTCCTCCATGTTTAAACTCAACTGGGATAACGAGGCTCCCCAAATCACCATCGAGCGAATGGATGAACCTGCGCATTGTCACGAGATTAATACCGAAGAAGTGGTGGAACAACCCTGGTTCCATGAAATCAAAAGGTATCTCGAGACTAGAGATTATCCCGAAGGAGCTTCCGTAAATGACAAGAAGTTCTTAAGGAAGTTCGCTGCTAAGTTCTTCCTGAGCAACGACATCCTTTACAAACGAAGCCATGATTGTGTATTACTCTGATGCGTAGACAAAGCTGAAGCAGAGTTGATCATGACCGATGTACACAGCGGCACATTTGGCACTCACTTGAGCGGGCATACAATGGCTAAGAAGATCCTAAGGGCAGGCTATTACTGGTCTACCATGGAAGCTGACTGCCATCAACATTCCCGTACTTGCCACAAATGTCAGGTCTACGCTGACAAAGTTCATATCCCTCTGGTCCCTCTCAACGTTCTGACTGCTCTGTGGCCCTTTGTAATGTGGGGCATTGATATGATTGGAGAGATCAAGCCCACGACTTCCAATGGACATCGCTTCATCCTGGTTGCCATTGACTATTTCACCAAATGGGTCGAAGCAGCTTCCTTCGCCTCTGTTACTAAAAATGTGGTTGCCCGCTTTATCAAGCAAAATCTCATATGTCGGTATGGTGTTCCAGACAGGATCATCACAGACAACGGTACGAATCTGAATAACATGATGATTACTGCATTGTGCAAACAGTTCAAGATTTATCATCACAATTCATCTCCCTATCGGCCGAAGATGAACGGTGTTGTTGAAGCTGCGAACAAAAACATTAAGAAGATCATTCAGAAAATGACAGTCACTTACAAAGACTGGCATGAGATGTTACCGTTTGTTCTACATGGATACCGTACGACGACACGTACTTCAACTGGGGCAACCCCATTTTCTTTGGTTTATGGCATGGAAGCTGTTTTGCCTATGGAAGTCCAGATCCCTTCTCTAAGGATTATGAAGGATGCAGGTTTGAATGAAGATGATTGGATGCAGACCTGACTTGATCAACTCAATCTGATCGACGAAAAGCGACTTGCTGCTATATGCCATGGTCAGACGTATCAAAAATGGATGATCAAGGCCTTCAATAAGAAAGTCAGACGTCAAGTGTATCAAGTCGGAGATCTCGTAATCAAGCGGATTATCTTGCCGCAAAGTGATCCCAGGGGCAAATGGACTCCTACATATGAAGGACCATTTGTGATCAAGAGCATATTTTCTGGTGGTGCAATGATTCTGACCACCATGGACGGCGACGATTTGCTGCACCTTGCGAACGCAGACATAGTCAAAAGATATTACGCATAAGATAACCCGACAAGTCGAAAACCCGAAAGGGCGGCTTGGGCAAAAATGGGCATCCTGGTGGATCAAAAACCCGAAAGGGCGGTTCAGGCAAAAATTAGGGATAAAAACAAAAAAATTTGTACACCCGGCAAGTTGAAAACCCGAAAGGGCGGCTTGGGCAAAAAGGGGTTTCCCGGTGGATCGAAAACCCGAAAGGGCGATTCAGGCAAAAGTTAGGGAATTAAAGCGTATGACTATGTCTCATCGAATCACTTCAAGGACAATCTCTTCATCAACCGGTTCCAGGCTTCTGATCAATCCAATCATCGTCAAACAAAGCATTAAATGGACAGATATTCAGAGTTGTGAAAGCTATAGCAGAATGGAATCCCATGGAATTATTTCACATAGCCATCCTTATTTTGTATAAATCTTTCAAATATTTACGACAAAATCCTCTTACTAGGATGATTGTCTCCTTTGTACAAATATACTCATAGAAAATCAATACAAATACTTTTCCCAGAAATTTGTGTCATTTCCTTTTCTTTTCTCTTGCACTGTTTGTTTTATTTTGAGAAACGTCCAATGTTTTGTTAAACAGGCATATGCATTTGAACATAATCATTTCCTTATGAACCAAGAAAGAGGATTACTGATAGGTCAAAGGTGCGGTTGGATATCTTGATACCCTTTCAGAGGAAACCCCCAGGAGATTTGGAATCCACATCCCTAGCAAGTCTTGAAGCTCATCCCCAGTAGATTCTGGAAGCTTATCCCCCGCAGAGTACGGACGTCTCTCCCGAGTTTTATTCAAAGTTATTCCTCACAAGGCCTTATAACTGTGTCTACTAGATTCTCAGTCTTGCATCCCCAGCATGAGTCTACTAGATTGGTACTCCCCAGTAGAAGTCATCAGGAATTCCCCAGAGTTTGGGTATACAACCTGTTGTACCCCAAAATTTGCCCTCCCATATTCTCCAAGAAATTGCTAAGACAAGCTACAAAATCCCCCAAGGGTTGCACAGTGCAAAGATCCCCTATACAGTCAAAACTAGGGTTTGTGTTCTGATCAAGAAAATGAAGTTTTCAAAGGCCCAATCAAGTCTCACATGCCTACAAACATGGTCAAGCACCCTCATACAAAGTTTCAAGGCATTCAGCTCAAAATTGCACAGTCAAAACCCTAAATTGCACTACAGTCAACTGTAGGGGCAAAATGGTCATTTGACAGTCAAAAGTTCAAATTTTTGGTCAACATATCATTTTGAAGCCACAAACATCATTTGATCAATGCTTGATCATGATTCTCAAAATTTGGCTCAGAAATCATCAAAGATGCAAAAGTTTCCTTATTTGGACAGTTGAAAAAGTCAACTGAAATTGACCAGGGCATAACTTTCACATGGATTATCAGAAAAATCCCATCCAAAGCTCATTTTGAAGAGAAAGACATTTCCTACAACTCATCTTCATACTTCAAGTCCAAGAAATGCTCTCACAAAAAGTTATCAATTTCAACATTATAGGTCATTTTCAAAAGTCAACAAAAAGGGACTTTAAGTCAAAGGCCATAACTTGAGATTGGTAAATCAAAATGACATGGGACCAAAGACATTGGTTAGAGGACTCAAAGAACTTTCCAAAATGTCCAAGAACATGAGAAAAGCTTAAAAATTGAGCAAGTTATGCCTTGTGGAAGTTGGGAAATTTTTGGATATTTTGAAAAGTCAACATTACTTCAAAAGACCTAAAATTGCTAATGGGCCCATTTTTCTTCCATGATTCATCATTCTAAGCATATGCACGACCACTTGGCCCAAAGGGAAGTATTTTCTCATTTTTTTTATTTATTTATTTGAATTATTATTTATATTAATTCATTTAAATCATGTAAAATATATGAAAAATCTTTAATCCACCCTAACCAATCTTTTTATACATGTTTTGAACTCAATATTTCGTGCTTGTACAATTATGGAAAGATTTGGCTTAATTGGATGCTAATTGATACAAAAACATGTGAAAAAGATATGGAAAAGATCTTAAGAAATCAAATATTCAAAACAATGAATTACAAGAGATTTGATTGAAATTTTTGACCTAATACATTCACTACATAAGCACAAACATAACCCTAATGTCCATGGACACAAAGCTGCGCAGAAAAGCTCTCTACAAACTTGAAAAATTCTCTAAAAAACTCAACACTGAAATCATTGTTGGAGGGCGATTCAAGGCACAAAAACTATTCCAGTAGCTTCCTCAAGTCTCCCTGAATATATTCCAATCATTAACATCCATTCAAACCCCAAGAATTGGTAACGAGAACCTTCCCTGTACAGAGAAAAAGTCACGATCGTATTTTTAATTCTAGGCATTCTCATGGCATTCTAATTGTGGATTTATATTCATTGTGATGTTTTAAAGCTAACCATGATGTTTAATTTGATTATTATGCTGTATATACAATTGTACCATGCTCGATTTCTAGGGTTTACAGGGTTGTAAATTTGGGGCTTTTGAAACGAAGTAAAATTAGGACTCAAGGCCACTACCATTGTAATCAGCAGACCTGGACGATCCTAAACATGCCCTCGCGCCTAATTTATGTTCAAGGATAGCCTAATCGCTATTTTCTTTAAAGCCCTCTAAACCCACGCGTGGAAAACCGTTGCGTTATGGTCTTGTTTCAGAAAAATAAAAAAGGGCCACGAAGAAGACGATCACGTGGAAAGCGTTGATTGGAGCGTTTGAATATTTCGCGCGCTATCCACTAACTCTTTTGTTTCCTTTTATATTATTTATTCATTATTTATATATCAAATGCGTTGACATGGCTTAGTGGCACAGGCGTTGGCTGGTGATGCTAGTGACCTGGGTTCGAGTCCCAGGTCTACGTTTATTTCTATAATATTTTGCAAAACATGTTCCTATGCAATTTCAAAGGTGGAGCGCATGATACACCACCATAATCAAGACGTCCACGTGCCCCTGAAGATCAAACCAAAGGCGCAGATCTAAAGAGCACGTTGTACCCTGGTCCACGCTTCAACGTGCTATTCAGAAAAGTCAAATGGATCAAAGTTTGCTGGGCCAGAATTTCACAATAAAACCTCCACTTTGGGGACTTCCACCCCCCCTGGTTTGCCATTTTCTATTATTTTTATATTTTATTTTCAATTGTTATTTTCTTTTCTTTATTTGTTTGATTTAATTAATTATTTTTACCAAAATACAAAAACCTCATAAAAATCAGAAAAGATGGAAAACATATAATAAATAATTTAATTATTTTCATAAACAAATTGTATGTAAATAAATTTAGTTTTAATTTAGGTTACAATTTTAATTCTTTTCATGATAAAAATATAAAAAATATAGAATTAGGTTTAATAAATATTTTATTCCTTTTAATTTTTCTTTTTCATCATAATACTTATTTATTTTATTTATTTTTGTAATTAAATTTGCATGAAAATAATTTAGGTTTTAATTAGGTCAAAGCTCAACATATTTTTATAACAAATTTAAAAGCTACTAGGATTAGGGTTTGCATTCAATTTTAATTTTAATTAATTTTTTTTCTATTAAATCATAAAAATACTAAAATACCAAAAACATCTTTCTTTTAATTTTAATGTTAATTTCTTATTAATTTAATTTTTGCAAAAGGGTCCAACGCCCTCCTTTCGACTTAATTGTTTAATTTCGCGTATTTACTTTATTTCGCTTAAATAATCATGTATCTCTCCCGAAGCTTTGTAACATTTACTTCTCGCACTTTTTAATTCTTTTAATTCTTTACTTTTCTGTCAAATCGGGTCCGATTTAATTTTGGCGATGTGGACCCGCGCCGTTTGTAATAGCTTTAGATTTACTTTTCCCGCAAATATTTTAAATTGTTAAACAAAGCATGCAAGAATGAATGGCCATAATAAAATCAAGCGTAGATCACTTTAACATGACAAGACAAATACAAATGAAAACGACACACAAATCACACACCACCCCTAGGGTACGCCTCACTGTTGCCTTGCCTCGAAAGGTGATCGTCGAGTAGAGGATGTCTTAGTAAGTCCTCATGATCCGGGAACCTGGCATGAGGGTAGCTTCTAAGGTGTCTTCCTATTGCTCTGGTGATCACCATGTCCCGAACATCGAATTGACCCGAACACCTCCAACGGTGGTGCTACCTACCTCTCAATGGTGGGATGGCACTACTTTAAAGGACATTTAGACAGACGAATTCCTTAGGGTAGGTAGGTTCTCGTAGATACTTGCTCTCTTCAAAAACAAACAAAAATCTTTTCACACCGACACTTTTCAAAAGCTTTCAAAGCAATTTTTCAAACACTCTGACACAAGAGTCGAACTGAAATTTTCAAAGAAACTTTTTTAAAACCCACATTGAAAAGCAAACAAACCATTTTGAAAACACAAATGAGCAAGTATCTAAGAGCCCATGGATAACCATGGATAGAAAGGGTGCTAACACCTTCCCTTTCTATAATCTACCTCCCGAACCGAGAGCAATCTCTTTAAGGAATTTTTCTGTGCTTTTGTCCTTTCCATTTGGAGAAAATAAAAGACGGTGGCGACTCTTGCTTCCGCGACATTTCGCGAACCAGCATTAAACAGTCAGTTCCAGATCCACCGATCACAGAACTGGCGACTCTGCTGGGGAATTAAACTTAAAGTGAGGTGTACCTTAGGGCTAGTTCATAACTATGTTTTCAATTGTCTTCTTTGATTGCTTTAAATTGTGGGTTGCTTGGGAGTTCTATAGATCCTAACCCGGATCTGGGGGATACCTTCTTAGAAAGTAGCAACAAGGCTGTGAGGGAACTGTGCGGGGTATACCGACATGGTTGAAACAGTCTGCTACGTTGATGTGGCACTTTGGTGTGTACCGGTAACCCTTGAGTTCAGTCAAGGAGAGTACGGGGCCTCCGCGTGGTGTCGTGAAGCATCAACAGACCTTAGGAACCTTAATTGAACTATCTTGGCCTCTTTAGGGTAGTGAGATAACTGACTTTGGTGCAGTCCGAGGTTGGTTGATACTCGATACTACACTCAATTGAGGGTTGCTTTCCTGGAATATTTCGGTCGCCAGTTCAGTGGCTAAATCGAAACGATGAACAATGAAAGCAATCCCGTGATATTGGGAACCTTAGAACCCGGTTACTTTGATTAGGACAGGTTGAACCCACCAACTTCAAGAGGGTACTACCCAGACCCCATGCTGGCCTTAAACCTTAAGGGCTTGTCTTGTGTGCCTTGTGTGCCTTACATGTTTGTCTTTGTAAATATCTGTGGTGTTTAATCATAGCATCATGACATCATCCAGCATCATATGCATTGACTAACCATTTCAGGGGTTCGAATTTTCATCTTTGTTCTTGTTTTGTAGGACATGGAAACTGTTCGTAGAAAGACAATTCAAATCAGTCTTGTAAGGATCCCTCCTCAGCTTAAGGAGCTTATATCCAGGATTCCCGAGAACTCTTCATTCAGTGAAAGGCATGGAAGCCTCATCAGCTTGGTCAACACCATCATTGAGGAAGATATGATAAAGGTCCTGTTCCAGTTCTTTGATCCTCTGCATCACTTTTTTACCTTCTTGGATTATTAGCTGGTACCTACATTGGAGGAGTTCTCCCGGCTCCTGAAGATCCCTATCCTTGATCAGCTACCCTTCAACGGTACAGAAAAGGAACCTAAGCTTGAAGAGATTGCTAAAGCCTTGCACCTACAGTCATCTGACCTCAAGGGACATTGGGAAGTTAGAAGTGGTATCAAAGGGTTCTTAGCCAAGTTTCTGTCTGAAAAGGCCTTTGAGTGTTGGAACTCCCTTGACTTTCAAGCTTTTGAAGAGGTGGTAGCCCTCCTTGTCTATGGTTTGGTGTTGTTCCCTAATCCAGATCAGCTTATTGATATCAGTGTTGTTCAGATCTTTATGTCCAGGAATCCTATACCTACGTTGCTGGGGGACATCCTTCACTCATGTTACACTCGAACCATGAGAAAAAGAGGTGTCCTTATGTGTTGCACTCCTCTCCTGGGAAGGTGGTTTATTTCGCACCTTCCACAATCAGTCTTGAAGAATGAGCGGGGTCTGAGATGGTCACAACGGTTGATGACTCTTACACATGCAGATATACATTGGTGCCCTAGGTCCAGAGAAGATGTCACTATCATTGATCGTTGCGGGGAGTACCCTAATGTTCCTTTACTTGGAATCAGAGGAGGTATTACTTATAGCCCATGCCTGGCTTGGAGACAGTTTGGTTATGCTCGGAGGGATGGTCCTCATGACATGTTAATTCCTGACATAGTTTTTGACTTCGACAATGATACTCAAGGACTTCGCCAGAGATTCATCAGAGCCTGGAGGATGCCAAGTAGGATAGACAGCAAGACACTGGGGCACAGGAACTCCATCCCTTTGGAGCCTTATCTCAAGTGGGTACGCGCCCGCTCCCAGAAGTTAGTGATGCCTTATCCTCATATGCTCCCAGTAATCAAAGAACCAGTCTTGGAAGGGGAAGTGTCCTACACTATTCAGCACCCTGATATGCCCACATCCTGGGAAGAGATGCAGAAGAGCTGGATCCAGCTTAAGGAGGAAAGGAATTCTCTTGAGACCAGTCTACATGCCAGTGAAAAGAAGGTCTTGGAACTCACCCTCCTGTTGCATGAGGAGAGGAATATCAACACTTACATAGCTCCAAAGAGGATGCGCAGTGTATTTTGGGATTGATTTGATTTTTGTACTTTTGCCCATGAGGCTTTGATGTATTAAACAATGATTCCTTTAATGATAACGTGTGTTCCCTTTTGTCTACAACAAAGTTGAATTTTCGAACCCTTGAATGCATTGCATGAACACATCTCATTCATCATGTGCATAGCAGGTTTTTCCTCTTTTCAGGTTGCTTACAGTTCTTCGCTGTTTATTTCAGCATCATGAATCCCGAATCTGCATCAACTGAGACATCAATCAAGGCTCTTCAGGCGCAGAATGCGCAGTTTCAAGAATTAATCAAGGGTCTAGCTCAAGGCCAAGAAGAACTGAAGGCTATGCTCCTGAAGAAGGAGAAAAAGAAGAAGAGAAGAACTGTTCTGTTCAACTCGGGCCGAAGGTTTGGCAATACTCTGCAGCATGAAGAGGCTGGTTCTTCTGTTGGCAAGAGTCCTTCTCAAGCAGAAGTAAAGGTCCCTAGTCCGGTAGTCTCCGACAACGAGACAGATTTTGATGAAGAGCAGTACCCTCCTGCAGACGACAGATACAAGCAACTGGAGGATAGGTTGAAAGCTATGGAGGTTCAACAGGTACCTGGGCTGGATTTCAGAGATCTGGGTTTGTCAACTGGTGTGATCATCCCTCACAAGTTCAAAGCACCATCCTTCTCTAAGTATGACGGGGCGTCTTGTCCCAAGCTGCATTTAAGGTCCTATGTTCGGAAAATTCAGCCGTACTCTGCGGATAAGAATTTATGGATCCACTTCTTCCAGGAGAGTCTTTCAGGGACTCATCTCGAATGGTTCTATCAGCTGGATGGGACCAAAGTTCGTAACTGGGAGGAGTTGGCTACTGCTTTCTACAAGCAGTATCAATATAATGCCGACCTTGCCCCCACGCGTACCCAACTCCAGGGTATGTCGTTAGGTGCAAGCGAAGGTTTTAAGGAGTACGCTCAGAAGTGGAGAGACCTGGCTGGCAGGGTGCAGCCACCGTTGACTGATCGGGAGTTGGTGGACATGTTCTTGGGGACCCTATCTGGGCCATTTTTCAACCATCTCATTGGGAATTCTTCTGCTGGGTTCACTGATTTGATTCTAACTGGAGAGAGAATTGAAGCTGGGTTAAAGTCTGGAAAGATTGCGAAGGGTGCATCATCTAGTTCGGAAAAGAAACCATTCAAGAAGGAGTCTAGTGCAGTGTATGGTTCCAGGAAATCAGAGAGACATGAGCACCGCCAATCTGTCAGTGCGGTGATGATTGCTAAGCCCGCTGTCGCTCCCCGGCCAACTAATCCTCAAAAGGTTGAAAGACCCCGTAGAGAATTCACCCGCTTAAACATGACTTTGTCGCAGATCCTGCCACAGTTGCTCTCGACCAACTTAGTAACTGTCAGGGAGGCGCCGAAGTTTCCAAATACTGCATCCCCTAAGTACAACCCGAATGCTCGTTGTGCCTACCATTCAGATAGCCCGGGGCACTCTACCGATGACTGTTGGGCACTAAAGAACAAGCTGCAGGACCTTATTGATGCCCAGGAGGTACAGTTTGAGGCATCTGACAAGCCTAATGTGGTAACGGCTCCCCTACCTGCTCATTGAGTGAATGCTATTGGAGACGAGGATGAAGTTGATGAAGTGGAATTTAATAGCTGGATCTACCCGGCAACCAATGGCGGATCTAACAATTGGAGTGCAAAGGACAACTTATCTGTTTCTCTTGTTACTAAGTAATAAATTCCTATGTTTTGTTATTTTGTAATAAACAATGATAAACTCTATGGCCCGGTGTCTTACCCGAGGCACCGTGGTTCTATTTGTGAGGGCATACAAACTGTCATTTCATATATCATGAATGAAAATCTTGGACGTATTTTTCGCATTGCAAATATTGTGCTCCTTTTCTGTCTTTCTTTTCCTTTACATAATTTTCAAAACAGCTGTATTTACACACACACTCACTCATACAGGTTCCAATCCACTCTGGATCTCACTGATAACAACTCTGCTACTGCCGATTATGACTTCGAAAATCCGATCAACTTAGCCGAAGACGAAGGTGAAGATGATTGCGAAGTGCCTGGCGAGCTTGCAAGACTGTTGCTTCAGGAAGAGAGGGCAATTCAACCCCATGAAGAGCCAGTGGAGACAATCAACTTGGGTACTGAGGCAGACAGAAAAGAGGTAAAGATTGGTGCCAACCTAGAGCTCAGCGTGAAGCAACGGTTAACCAAGATGTTACATGATTATATGGAGATCTTTTCCTGGTCCTACGAAGACATGCCCGGGTTGGATACCGACATCGTGGTCCATCATTTGCCAACTAAGGAAGACTGCCCTCCAGTTAAGCAAAAGGTCCGTCGGATGCGTCCAGAGATGTCTGAGAAGATTAAAGCCGAGGTCATGAAACAGTTTGATGCGGGGTTCCTTGCGGTGACTTCTTACCCTCAGTGGGTTGCTAACGTGGTGCCAGTACCTAAGAAGGACGGTAAGGTCAGAATGTGTGTCGATTACAGGGATCTGAACAGGGCCAGCCCCAAGGATGACTTCCCCTTACCTCACATTGATGTCCTTGTTGATAACACAGCTCAGCACAAGGTGTTCTCTTTCATGGATGGCTTTTCAGGTTACAATCAGATCAAGATGGCACCTGAAGACATGGAAAAGACTACATTTGTTACACAATGGGGTACCTTCTGCTACAAGGTCATGCCTTTCGGGTTGAAGAACGCTGGGACAACCTACCAACGTGCCATGGTTGCCTTATTTCATGACATGATCCATCACGAGATAGAGGTGTATGTGGACGACATGATCGCGAGGTCCCAGACTGAGGAAGAGCATCTAGATCATCTGCAGAAGTTGTTTGACCGGTTGAAACTATACAAGTTGAGATTGAACCCGAACAAATGCACCTTCGGGGTAAGATCTGGGAAGTTGCTAGGCTTCGTGGTCAGTGATAAAGGTATTCAAGTGGACCCTTCTAAGGTCAAAGCTATTCAAGAGATGCCAGTTCCCAAAACAGAGAAGGAAGTCAGAGGCTTTTTAGGACGCCTGAATTACATTGCTCGGTTCATCTCACATCTGACTGCTACCTGTGAGCCAATCTTCAAGCTGCTGAAGAAAGATCAGGTAGTACGTTGGAACGATGAATGTCAGGCTTCTTTTGACAGAATCAAAGAGTATCTCCAAGAACCACCTATCCTTATGCCACCGGTTGAAGGGAGACCTCTGATACTATACCTGACAGTGCTTGACAATTCAATGGGGTGTGTGCTGGGACAGCATGACGAGTCTGGCCGAAAAGAGCATGCCATTTATTACCTTAGCAAAAAGTTTACCGACTGTGAGACCCGATACTCACTGCTTGAGAAAACTTGCTGCGCTTTGGTATGGGCTGCTCGCCGGCTGAGACAGTATATGCTGACTCACACTACCTTGTTGATCTCAAAGATGGATCCTATAAAATACATATTCGAAAAGCCTGCTCTGTCTGGGAGAATTGCAAGATGGCAAATGATCTTGACGGAATACGACATTCAGTACACGACCCAGAAAGCCATCAAGGGAAGTGTATTGGCAGACCACTTAGCACATCAAGCTGTAGATGACTATCAATCAATGAACTTCGAGTTTCCGGATGAAAGCATTATGATTGTAACTGATTGTGAAGTACCTGGACCGGATGAAGGACCTGAACCAGGATCCCGATGGTCTATGCACTTTGACGGAGCCTCCAATGCTTTGGGAAACGGTATCGGCGCCATAATCATATCTCCACAAGGTACTCATACTCCACTCACTGCCCGGCTATGTTTCAACTGTACCAATAACATGGCGAAGTATGAGGCATGCATCATGGGTCTTCAAGCTGCGATCGACCTAAGGATCAAATTTCTAAGTGTCTTCGGAGATTCCGCTCTTGTGATCAATCAGATCAAAGGAGAGTGGGATACGAAACATCCAAACCAGATTCCTTACAGAGAATGTGTGTTGTCCCTGATCCCCCACTTCACAGAGATCACCTTTGAACACTTCCCACGAGAAGAGAATCAGTTAGCGGACGCGTTAGCTACAATGTCTTCAATGTTCAAGGTCAAATGGGATAATGAGGCTCCCCGGATCATCATCTGGAAACTAGACGAACCGGCATACTGTTGTGATCTCGAAACTGAATTGGTGACTGAGAAGCCTTGGTACCACGAAGTGAAGAGATATCTGGAAGCTCAGGAATACCCTGAAGGTGCCTCTGTCAATGATAAGAAATTCCTGAGGAGGTTTGCAGCCAAATTCTTCCTAAGCAACGACATCTTGTACAAGCGAAACCATGATTCAACCTTACTGCGTTGTGTGGATAAGACTGAAGCAGAAAGAATCATGGAAGAGCTACATGAAGGGACCTTTGGTACACATTCCAGTGGACACACTATGGCTAAGAAGATCCTACGGGCAGGATATTACTGGTCCACAATGGAAGCTGACTGCTATCAACATTCTAGGACATGCCACAAGTGCCAGATTTATGCAGACAAGGTGCATGTTCCTCCAGTTCCCCTGAATGTTCTGACTGCGCCTTGGCCGTTTGCAATGTGGGGCATAGACATGATCGGTGAGATTAAACCTACGGCATCTAATGGGCATCGCTTCATCCTAGTGGCGATTGATTATTTTACGAAGTGGGTTGAGGCAGCATCCTATGCTACAGTAACCAAGACTGTTGTGGCACGGTTCATTCGGCACAACCTGATCTGTCGGTACGGCGTCCCTGAGCGGATTATTACAGACAACGGTACCAATCTGAACAATAAGATGATCGCTGAGCTCTGCGAACAGTTCAAGATACAGCACCACAATTCTTCTCCTTACAGACCGAAGATGAATGGGGCTGTAGAAGCAGCAAATAAGAACATCAAGAAAATCGTACAGAAGATGACAGTGACTTATAAAGATTGGCACGAGATGTTACCGTTCGCTCTACATGGGTACCGTACCTCAGCTAGGACGTCAACCGGGGCAACTCCTTTCTCTCTGGTTTATGGCATGGAGGCAGTCTTGCCGATCGAAGTGCAAATTCCCTCTCTCCGGATAATGAAGGATGCAAATCTGAACGAAGATGATTGGATCCAGACACGACTTGATCAGTTAAACCTCATTGACGAAAAGAGACTTGCTGCTATCTGCCATGGTCAGACGTATCAAAAATGGATGATCAGGGCATTTAACAAGAAAGTCAGACCACAGGAATATCAAGTTGGGGATCTGGTAATCAAGAGAATCATCCTTCCTCAGAGTGATCCCAGGGGCAAATGGACCCCTACGTACGAAGGGCCATTTGTGGTTAAGCATGTGTTCTCAGGAGGAGCAATGATATTAACCAACATGGATGGTGACGACCTTCCTCACCCCGCCAATGCAGACATAGTAAAAAAATACTACGCATGAAAAAAAGACCCGCTAGGCTGACATGCCTAGGCAAAAATTAGGACTTCCCGTCGAACCAAAAGGGTTCGGGCAAAATGAAGGGATGAAAATGAAAAAATCTGTACACCCGGCAAGTCGAAAACCTGAAAAGGCGGCTTGGGCAGAAATGGGTATCCCGGTGGAATGAAAACCCGAAAGGGCAGTCCAGGCAAAAATTAGGGATAAAAGCGTAATACTATGTCTCATTGATCACTTTGCATCCAGAATCCGGCATCTACATCAAGTTCAGACGGCATCAATCAGTCAGCTTCACCTTCAACCAAGGTCATCAAGTGATGAGACGCTCAGAGTTATAAAGGCAATAGCAGAGTTGAAACCCAGTGGGATCATTCACTTCACACAGCTGTTTTATTTTCTTTTGTACAAAATCTGTATAAACTCTTTTGCTCGGCGGCGTTCTCTTACTAGGACGTCAGCCTCTTGTACACAAAACGCCTATTTTCAGGCTATTCAAAAAAATCAATACAAATATATTTTCAGTTAAACGTGCCAAGTATTTTTCTTTTTCTGTTTTGTTTTGCGAAGAACGTCCAAGGTTCAATTTGTGATATATGCATTGACAATAATTTGCTAACTCATACATATTTGCATACGAAACAAAGGGACTAATTGCAGGTGACACTAGAAACAGGGGCAATAAAGAGTTGTCTGAGCAGTCTAATTGTTCTGTCCTCCAAGGTACCAAGGTAGGTTCGGCTAAAGAACATAACCAGATACCTTAATTCCCTAGAGAGTGGTTCAGCAAAACAGCGCATTCTTCTCCAAGCAAAATTATCAAATCTCAAGGAAGTGGAGTATCCTCCCATAGATCTCAACACTTCCCCAACAGCATATATTCTTAACAAGCATCCCCGGCAGTCTCGACCTAAAGATTGTTCCCCGGCGGTATACCAACATTCAAAGGAATCCTTTCCCCGCATATCAAAACTTCCCCAGAGAATCCAATCTAATTCCCCAGGAAAGTTGGAATTCATATCCCCAAGCAGTAAGCTTATCCCCAGTAGATTCTGGAAGCTTATCCCCTCGCAGAGCACGAACGCGTCGTCTGGCTTGATTTAAAGAGTTATTTCCTTAATAGGATATAACTGGGTTATCCTCAGCCAAAAGCCACGGAAAGAGCGTCGTCGACAAAGTCTTCCTATCCCCAGCAAACTACTATCAACACTCAGCAAGGCATCCCTCTTCCCACAGAGTATTGCTTCCCAGCATGGTCGCTAGAGTATCTTTTCTCCCCGCAGAATCTCCCATTCGCCAAGTTTATTCCGCAACGGAGTTATCTTCTCCTATCGGTATCCTTGCAGTTATCATCCCCAGCGGAAGCAAAATCTATTCCTCAACATCAGCCCAGGATACGACTTCCCGGCACCCGTCAAGGATTCACTTTCCTAGACAAAAACATACATAAAACATCACATACATCATTATAACATGCATAGACACATCATACCATACGAGTCCCATTTATATTGAGAACATCATTGCTTGATCCATATCATGCATTGCATACGACTGACCTTTACCTTTCAGGAAAGATGCAGTTGAAATTCTCAATCATATTTCAAGACCTAGACCGGTTCAGTTAAATCGACCCTAAGATTTTCCTGATGCTTATCCAGTCAAAGGCCTTCTCTGGTTCAGTCAGATCGACCCTAAGATCTCCCTGATGCTTATCCAGTTGAAGATATTCCAAGACCTTGTCCGGTTCAGGTAAATCGACCCTAAGATTTTCCTGATGCTTATCCAGTCAAAGGCCTTCTCTGGTTCAGTCAGATCGACCCTAAGATCTCCCTGATGCCTATCCAGTTGAAGATATTTCAAGACCTAGACCGGTTCAGTTAAATCGACCTTAAGATTTTCCTGATGCTTATCCAGTCAAAGGCCTTCTCTGGTTCAGTCAGATCGACCCTAAGATCTCCCTGATGCTTATCCAGTTGAAGATATTCCAAGACCTTGTCCGGTTCAGTTAAATCGACCCCAAGATTTTCCTGATGCTTATCCAGTCAAAGGCCTTCTCTGGTTCAGTCAGATCGACCCTAAGATCTCCCTGATGCTTATCCAGTTGAAGATATTCCAAGACCTTGTCCGGTTCAGTTAAATCGACCCCAAGATTTTTCTGATGCTTATCCAGTCAAAGGCCTTCTCTGGTTCAGTCAGATCGACCCTAAGATCTCCCTGATACTTATCCAGTTGAAGATATTTCAAGACCTAGACCGGTTCAGTTAAATCGACCTTAAGATTTTCCTGATGCTTATCCAGTCAAAGGCCTTCTCTGGTTCAGTCAGATCGACCCTAAGATCTCCCTGATGCTTATCCAGTTGAAGATATTTCAAGACCTTGTCCGGTTCAGTTAAATCGACACTAAGATTTTCCTGATGCTTATCCAGTCAAAGGCCTCCTCTGGTTCAGTCAGATCGACCCTAAGATCTCCCTGATTCTTATCCCAGTAGAAGACACCCAAGATTTTTCTCAACGAGCGTTGTTGAAGTTAAAGTCGCCCAAGGTTCTCTTACCATTCGTGCTAAGGTAGTAACCATCCCTGGTTCATTCATCGCCGTTTGAAGCTCCAGACTCAACTCCTGTAACCAGTCAGGACACATCTATACCAAGCATCTAAAATCAGCTCCTGCAACGTGTCAGGTACTCATCTTGCTTTTGCAGGTATACATGTTTTCGCTAAGGAACCTCTTACGCGGTCAACATCCAGATGGCATCTATAATCCCATCATCATATTCATCAATCTCCAAATGGCATCTATAAGCCCATTCCCACCACACTAACATGTGAGCGCAAATTTCTGGGCACTCTAGTGTCCAATCATCTTCTACCCTCGGATTACGAAAGGCACGTCAGCCAATCTGCATCCTCAGGTCTAAAAAGATTGAACAGGGGCAACTGTTGTACCCCAAAATTTGCCCTCCCATATTCTCCAAGAAATTGCTAAGACAAGCTACAAAATCCCCCAAGGGTTGCACAGTGCAAAGATCCCCTATACAGTCAAAACTAGGGTTTGTGTTCTGATCAAGAAAATGAAGTTTTCAAAGGCCCAATCAAGTCTCACATGCCTACAAACATGGTCAAGCATCCTCATACAAAGTTTCAAGGCATTCAGCTCAAAATTGCACAGTCAAAACCCTAAATTGCACTACAGTCAACTGTAGGGGCAAAATGGTCATTTGACAGTCAAAAGTTCAAATTTTTGGTCAACATATCATTTTGAAGCCACAAACATCATTTGATCAATGCTTGATCATGATTCTCAAAATTTGGCTCAGAAATCATCAAAGATGCAAAAGTTTCCTTATTTGGACAGTTGAAAAAGTCAACTGAAATTGACCAGGGCATAACTTTCACATGGATTATCAGAAAAATCCCATCCAAAGCTCATTTTGAAGAGAAAGACATTTCCTACAACTCATCTTCATACTTCAAGTCCAAGAAATGCTCTCACAAAAAGTTATCAATTTCAACATTATAGGTCATTTTCAAAAGTCAACAAAAAGGGACTTTAAGTCAAAGGCCATAACTTGAGATTGGTAAATCAAAATGACATGGGACCAAAGACATTGGTTAGAGGACTCAAAGACCTTTCCAAAATGTCCAAGAACATGAGAAAAGCTTAAAAATTGAGCAAGTTATGCCTTGTGGAAGTTGGGAAATTTTTGGATATTTTGAAAAGTCAACATTACTTCAAAAGACCTAAAATTGCTAATGGGCCCATTTTTCTTCCATGATTCATCATTCTAAGCATATGCACGACCACTTGGCCCAAAGGGAAGTATTTTCTCATTTTTTTTATTTATTTATTTGAATTATTATTTATATTAATTCATTTAAATCATGTAAAATATATGAAAAATCTTTAATCCACCCTAACCAATCTTTTTATACATGTTTTGAACTCAATATTTCGTGCTTGTACAATTATGTAAAGATTTGGCTTAATTGGATGCTAATTGATACAAAAACATGTGAAAAAGATATGGAAAAGATCTTAAGAAATCAAATATTCAAAACAATGAATTACAAGAGATTTGATTGAAATTTTTGACCTAATACATTCACTACATAAGCACAAACATAACCCTAATGTCCATGGACACAAAGCTGCGCAGAAAAGCTCTCTACAAACTTGAAAAATTCTCTAAAAAACTCAACACTGAAATCATTGTTGGAGGGCGATTCAAGGCACAAAAACTATTCCAGTAGCTTCCTCAAGTCTCCCTGAATATATTCCAATCATTAACATCCATTTAAACCCCAAGAATTGGTAACGAGAACCTTCCCTGTACAGAGAAAAAGTCACGATCGTATTTTTAATTCTAGGCATTCTCATGGCATTCTAATTGTGGATTTATATTCATTGTGATGTTTTAAAGCTAACCATGATGTTTAATTTGATTATTATGCTGTATATACAATTGTACCATGCTCGATTTCTAGGGTTTACAGGGTTGTAAATTTGGGGCTTTTGAAACGAAGTAAAATTAGGACTCAAGGCCACTACCATTGTAATCAGCAGACCTGGACGATCCTAAACATGCCCTCGCGCCTAATTTATGTTCAAGGATAGCCTAATCGCTATTTTCTTTAAAGCCCTCTAAACCCACGCGTGGAAAACCGTTGCGTTATGGTCTTGTTTCAGAAAAATAAAAAAGGGCCACGAAGAAGACGATCACGTGGAAAGCGTTGATTGGAGCGTTTGAATATTTCGCGCGCTATCCACTAACTCTTTTGTTTCCTTTTATATTATTTATTCGTTATTTATATATCAAATGCGTTGACATGGCTTAGTGGCACAGGCGTTGGCTGGTGATGCTAGTGACCTGGGTTCGAGTCCCAGGTCTACGTTTATTTCTATAATATTTTGCAAAACATGTTCCTATGCAATTTCAAAGGTGGAGCGCATGATACACCACCATAATCAAGACGTCCACGTGCCCCTGAAGATCAAACCAAAGGCGCAGATCTAAAGAGCACGTTGTACCCTGGTCCACGCTTCAACGCGCTATTCAGAAAAGTCAAATGGATCAAAGCTTGCTGGGCCAGAATTTCACAATAAAACCTCCACTTTGGGGACTTCCACCCCCCCTGGTTTGCCATTTTCTATTATTTTTATATTTTATTTTCAATTGTTATTTTCTTTTCTTTATTTGTTTGATTTAATTAATTATTTTTACCAAAATACAAAAACCTCATAAAAATCAGAAAAGATGGAAAAAATATAATAAATAATTTAATTATTTTCATAAACAAATTGTATGTAAATAAATTTAGTTTTAATTTAGGTTACAATTTTAATTCTTTTCATGATAAAAATATAAAAAATATAGAATTAGGTTTAATAAATATTTTATTCCTTTTAATTTTTCTTTTTCATCATAATACTTATTTATTTTATTTATTTTTGTAATTAAATTTGCATGAAAATAATTTAGGTTTAAATTAGGTCAAAGCTCAACATATTTTTATAACAAATTTAAAAGCTACTAGGATTAGGGTTTGCATTCAATTTTAATTTTAATTAATTTTTTTTCTATTAAATCATAAAAATACTAAAATACCAAAAACATCTTTCTTTTAATTTTAATGTTAATTTCTTATTAATTTAATTTTTGCAAAAGGGTCCAACGCCCTCCTTTCGACTTAATTGTTTAATTTCGCGTATTTACTTTATTTCGCTTAAATAATCATGTATCTCTCCCGAAGCTTTGTAACATTTACTTCTCGCACTTTTTAATTCTTTTAATTCTTTACTTTTCTGTCAAATCGGGTCCGGTTTAATTTTGGCGATGTGGACCCGCGCCATTTGTAATAGCTTTAGATTTACTTTTCCCGCAAATATTTTAAATTGTTAAACAAAGCATGCAAGAATGAATGGCCATAATAAAATCAAGCGTAGATCACTTTAACATGACAAGACAAATACAAATGAAAACGACACACAAATCACACACCACCCCTAGGGTACGCCTCACTGTTGCCTTGCCTCGAAAGGTGATCGTCGAGTAGAGGATGTCTTAGTAAGTCCTCATGATCCGGGAACCTGGCATGAGGGTAGCTTCTAAGGTGTCTTCCTATTGCTCTGGTGATCACCATGTCCCGAACATCGAATTGACCCGAACACCTCCAACGGTGGTGCTACCTACCTCTCAATGGTGGGATGGCACTACTTTAAAGGACATTTACACAGACGAATTCCTTAGGGTAGGTAGGTTCTCGTAGATACTTGCTCTCTTCAAAAACAAACAAAAATCTTTTCACACCGACACTTTTCAAAAGCTTTCAAAGCAATTTTTCAAACACTCTGACACAAGAGTCGAACTGAAATTTTCAAAGAAACTTTTTTAAAACCCACATTGAAAAGCAAACAAACCATTTTGAAAACACAAATGAGCAAGTATCTAAGAGCCCATGGATAACCATGGATAGAAAGGGTGCTAACACCTTCCCTTTCTATAATCTACCTCCCGAACCGAGAGCAATCTCTTTAAGGAATTTTTCTGTGCTTTTGTCCTTTCCATTTGGAGAAAATAAAAGACGGTGGCGACTTTTGCTTCCGCGACATTTCGCGAACCAGCGTTAAACAGTCAGTTCTAGATCCACCGATCACACAACCCAAGCTCCTTATTCCCCAGCAACAGCCAAGGAATTATTCTTCCCGACAGCAGTCAAGATGCTTTTATCTTCAGCCATCCAGGATTCATCTATCCCTAGCAAGACAGCTCATCAGCTTACATGTGCATTCATTACATTCATATCATAAACATTGATATAACATATATTGCATCATACATTTCATGCAACATAATTTTGTGTTTAGCTAACATTTTGTCCTTTTCAGGATAAGAATAAAGGGCTATCATTAACAGTTTCAGATGCAGTTTTACACGGACTCATCATCAGGCAACCCTACACCGGTTCCTCCTCAAATTTCAAGATTCCTGAAATCAGTTTACGGGTTCTCCAAGTAACGGATGTTAACCTATCGCTTGTTCAGATTCTTCTCCAGACTTCTGAAAACAGTCTATGGATTCTTCCCAACAACGGATGTTAATCTATCGCTCGTTCAGATGCAACCTTTGAAAACAGTTTACGGACGCTTCCCAACAACGGATGCTGCTCTATTGCTTATTCAACTTCAAGATTTCTGAAAACAGTTCACGGGTTCTCCAAGTAACGGATGTTAACCTATCACTTGTTCAGTTTCTTCTCAAGACTTCTGAAAACAGTCTATGGATTCTTCCCAACAATGGATGTTAATCTATCACTTGTTCAGATGCAACCTCTGAAAACAGTTTACGGACGCTTCCCAACAACGGATGCTGCTCTATTGCTTATTCAACTTCAAGATTTCTGAAAACAGTTCACGGGTTCTCCAAGTAACGGATGTTAACCTATCACTTTTTCAGTTTCTTCTCAAGACTTCTGAAAACAGTCTATGGATTCTTCCCAACAACGGATGTCAATCTATTGCTTATTCAAACCCCCAGTTCAGAAATGGTCCAAAGCTTGGACACCTTCTTGATACTCATTCCAGATGGCATATCTAAGCCCATCCCCGATAAGATTTCTGTCACTCTCCCAGATGGCATCATTAAGCCCATCTCCAAATGGCATCTCTAAGCCCATTCCCGCATCCATTGCTTTGACGAGTGCAAATTTAAGGGCACTCTAGTGTCCAATCTCCTTTTACCCTCGAGTCACGAAAGGCAAGCTTGCCAATCTAACTCTTAGGATTCAAGAAGATTGAACAGGGGCAACTGTTATACCCCAAAATTTGCCCTCCCATTTCTCATTGATTTCTCACCACAAAGCCCTTGAAGATCAAGATCCAATTAGGGTTTCATCTGCTCAAGACTTCTCCTTGCACTATTGACCCAAATTAGGGTTTATGTTTGTATAAAGATGTTTTGACCTAAAATGCCTAAGATGACTTCCTTGATTCATATTGGACTCTCAAGTTTATCCACATCAAGTTTCAAGTCTTGATTCCAAGTTTTGCCCAATCAATTAGACAGTTGACCTAGAAATCAGCTGTATTGGGGAAAAATTCAATTGTGGCCAATTGACAGTCAAACCTCATGAAAATTGACCCACATCAACATTATGAACTCATAGAGACCATTTGATCAAGTTTGGATCACAATTCCACAAGAAATTTGATCAGATCACCAAAAGGGAAAAATGGTCATTTTTAGGGTTTTGACTGCACAAAGGCAATTTTTGACTGTTTGACCCAACCAATGGCAAACCAAGCTCACATATAGACTCAAGGACCCCATGGAATTATCTTTACATGCTCAACAAGTTCAAAAGGTCCCAAGTACACAAGATTGACAGTTGAATTTCCCAGTCAATTGATCAATTTTGACTGTATACTGAAAAGTCAAATTTTGACTTTTTTGGTCAAAATCAAGAGTCAAGATTCATTTTTCATCAAAGCATGCCAAATCATGAAACTTGTTCACCATGAAATCAAAAAATGCAAATTAGGGTTAGAAATGAGAATTTTTCATAACTTAGAATTTTTGTAAGTTATGAAAAACCCTAATTTTTTCCCAACTTTGCCCTACTTTCTCACCAAGATTCATTTGGATTCAAACAAAAGTCAAAACATGAAAGTTGTAGCTTGTTACATAATCTACAACTTTGATTCACAAAGTTTTCCCAAATGAGACTTGTATCTCAAGTTACAAGTTTTTGAATAAGGGCACTAAACCATTCTTAACTTAGTGAAATTTTAACCTATTTTGGCAAGGTTTTCTACCCAACTTCAAGGCCATTTTCCATACACTTCCACTTGGAATTTCAATTTGCATTTCAAAGATGGACTGTAGTACACATTCCAAGCTTTCCAAAATGTCCAAGAACTCATCAAACAACCTCATAACTTGAGAGATTCGAATTTCACAATTTGGCAAAAACTCACTTTTGAATTGGTCAATTTACATGTTCATAACACTAGGCATTTTCAATCTCAGCTTGCATATCTTGATTACAGGTCCTTAAACCATCCAACACTCATAAATTTAATGCCAATCCTTTGTGCCAAGACCATGTTTTGTGTGTTCAAGCATTGCCTAAAGGATTAATCCCAAAATAGATAAAGCATTTCTTCCATTTTTGCAAAAGGTAGCTTTATGTCCAATTGAAAATCCAACAAGTACAAATACAATCTAATTGGCATAAGATTATGAGCATAACACACTGATCAAGGAGGAGTTTTGCAGCATGATTAGGGGCCCTCTACATGCCTAGAACACAAGTTGGCTTTGTTTTCTTAAGTGTGAAGAAAAGTATCATAACACAACACAACTTCTCTCTCAGCATTAGAACACAGAAGAAAACATTGTAGATACCTTCTAATCATCCAACCCAAGCTAGAACACGAGCCCTTGGCCTCCCAAACACTCCCATTCCCAGAATCACTCTCAAACTGCATAAACAGGGCAAGGCCTGCAGTTTGAACACCATCTCTCATTCCTTGCATGATTTCTTGACCAAAGCTTATCAAACACATTCCCTAGCATCAATGCAAGCTAACCAAGACCTGAAACACGACCTGTAATTCCTCTAACAAGTTCCACTATTTTCACTTTCTCATTTTGCAGTTGAAGGTCCATAGCTCGATTCAAGGTGTCTCAAGGCAAAGTAAACATTGGAACAGCATCACCACACCTCAAGGAAGCTATACCAACCATCACCTTACACTGAAAGCTTCCCCATTGCCAGATAGAACTTCAACTGAACAGGTATTTTGGTGAACTTCTAACTCTTAGTATAGGCATCATTAACTCTAGGTTTGTGAATAAGAAATGTTCTACTCATGCCCCTGAACCTGTACATGCTTTTACTTTTCATTTATTTTGCCTGAGCTATGAGAATTTAAGGTTTGAAAATGGCAGAAAACTTAGGTCAGGATTTGGGAATGTCAAAATTCTCTCTCATTTATGAGAGTTAGAATGAGTTTTTTATATATTTGGAATCGTGATTCAATGCTTAACATTTCTTATGTTGGAAGTTTGTGCAAAAGATCAAGGAATCAGGATGTTCGAATGGAGTTTCTAGCGCGCGTTTTTTTGAATAATTTTGTTCAGAGGTTGAAGAAGAAGCCTCATGGGTTGGGCCAGCTTTTGTATTGCTTTTTACACCATATTTCTTGATTCATACCCCCCTGAGCCCATTTGTTTGATTTAATGATTTTTTTATCTTTCTTTTTTATTTCTGACTCATTTATTTTTTCAAATAATGTTTAAAACTTGAAAAATCATTTTTACACCATTTTTGCATTTTTTAAGTATTTATTTGTTTATATGGACATTTATACATAAATATATATATATATATATATATATATATATATATATATATATATATATATATATATATATATATATATATATATATATATATATATATATATATATATATATATATATATATATATATATATATATATATATATATATATATATATATATATATATATATATATATATATATACTATTATTTAGAAATATTAGAAAAAAATAATGTAAACATATTATATTTCTGATTTTTATTTCATTTTTCCCTTTTGAAACATTTTGTATCAAAAAATACTTTTTTATAAAAATTAAATATTATTATTTTGTGCATATTTAATATATTTTTGTAAATAATATAAATGAATGTATATATATATATATTAGTACACTTAGAATAAAATACCCAAAAATATACATATTTTTATTTTATTAATATTTAACATTAAAAATACATTTTTACAAATATACTATATTTTTATTTTATTTTTGTATATAAATAGTGAATATTGTATATTTTGAATAAATAATGCATTTTATTTAGTAAATTAGGGTTTCACCCTTAAAATACAAAAACTCCAAAAAAATAATACCTTTTTATTTTTATTTACTTAATATAAATAATACTTTTTCACACATATAAAAACCTTCCTTTTGCATTTTGCATCTTGATTCTATTTTTCCATTTAATTTATGCCTTTAATTATATTGTAAATATTCAAAAAAAAAATGATGTAATAGCTAGGTTTAATTTCTTGTCTAAATATCCCCCATTTGAAATATTTGTACCCCCTTTCCCATATTGTGTTGTAATAGTGTAGAAATTTAATTTTCGCACTTTATCGCTTTCTAAATATACTATGCTAGAATTAGGGTTTGTATGTAAATAAAAAGAACAAAATAGTTTGACCTAATTTCAAGATAAACAAGCATGAAAATGGACAACACATCTCACACTTGTACCCCTAGGGTATTCCACTTTGTTGCCTCCAAATAATTGGGCCATATTGCATGTTAGGTTTCTTTGGGTAAAACAAACAATCAAACGATCATAGTCTCTCGATGACGCTTTCGAAAAGTTGCCTAAAATGATCAAGTCCCTTTCAAGGAGAAATTGCCCAAAGAGACTTAGCACTATTGCAATTATGGTCTAAACGATGACCCGCGCCCGTCCCTTTCACCTCCTAACACAAGATTGTCCACCAAATGCAATGGTGGAACAAAATTGTCAAAAGGTTTAAAACATAACAAAAATCTTTGAGAAAACTTTAGGGTAGATAACTCTTAGGTACTTGTCAATTTGCAAAGAAAACACTTGCCTAATTTCAAACCACACTTCACAAATACTTTCAAAACAAACTTTCAAAAAACCTTGAAACATCTTTTCAAAAGACAAAACACCTTTTGTAAAACATTCGAGTAAAGAATTGTTACAAGGGTAGCCTATACAAGGCATCTTTTCAAAACATTTTCAAAACCACACACCAAGCACCATTTCAAACAATTGAAAACCAAGGAAAGTTGATCTAATCAAGTACCTAAGAGCCCATGGATAACCATGGATAGAAAGGGTGCTAATACCTTCCCTTTCTATAATCTACTCCCCGATCCCAAGAAAAATCTCAAAGGTTTTTGCTGTGCTTTTTAAACCTTTCCTTAGGATAAAATAAAAAGTCGGTGGCGACTCTTGCTCAACCGAAACATTTGCGAAAACAAACGCAAAACCATAGTCAGTTCTCCCACCGTATCACAGTTAGTATATAGTTTTATTTTTCTGACATTTATTTCGGAAAAAAATATGATATGATGTAAGTGCAAATGGTCATGGGGTTACTACTTCCATGATACTAATTTCTGTTGTACTGTCTCTGCGTAGTCTGAAAGTACCAGGATCACAGGTCCGAAAAAAGAACCTCACGAATAGATTTGGAACTCAGAAAATAAATCTAAGAACCCCTATAGTCGCTGATAGAAATCCATAACATAACCATTAGAACCAATAGTCATCGTCTGAGCATAGTCACCAACTGTACCTGTAATAAAAATTCCCTCCCCACTCACGGGTGAAGACTAGGTCAGGATAAGGTAAGGGTAACTCAAAAATCACGGGTTCGCTTAAAAGTAAAATTGTCGCAACACAGACATGCATGATAAAAGTACCTCCAATTGAACCTCATTCGAGCGTGGTATATGACATGACTACACTAGTCAGACCACGTCCTATATCCGTCATGCCATCACTCTATTCCTAGTGTCCTAGTGCACTCTGGCCTGGGTATTGCGCCTTTTTACCTCAATAGTAACATCCCCATTCAATCAAGAAGCAGATCCAGTACAACAGTGGTATATGGAAAACAGTAAAATGCGATGCATACATATGCTCAGGTATATACAAAATGAATAAGCCATAAAGCACATAAGTAAACACCCAAAGAAAAGAAGTCAAGAGCTAGGAGAGACTCCGGGATGGACCAGCATTTGGTTAACCTGTCCCCAATGAAGTCGCCAGCTGAAACAACCGGCTGAAATCATTAAACAATGAAGTCACCATCGAACGTATTTTATCCCACATGTAGGGAAAGGTAAACATCGAGAAAACCAGAGAAGGGATAAGTCACGGTCTTGCGACCAAGAGATCAGGTAAGAGAGTCTGTTATGCGAGGGGAAGGTATTATCACCCCACACGCCCGTAGTAATCTACGATATCCACTCTTGTTATCTATCTCATGGTGTGTTTAATCTATGCTTATTGTTTACTATACTACTGAAGGGAGAATGCATGCAAAAGAAAAGATAAAATAATGTAGGGAAAATAAAATTGTACTCGCTTGGGCCCTACCCCAATGCCTACGTATCCTTTTTGAGGAATCAGAGCTACCATAGTTCAGCTTATGTGTTTTTGTTTGTTGGTGTTTTTTATGGACAATGTTAATTCCGCCTTCTGTCGCAGCTCGACCTTTGGAGACTTATGCGTTGGCACAGAAGTAAATTAATCATGTCCTTACCTGAAAAGGGTTTTTAGAGAAAAGGTGCTCGAGCGTACAAAAAAAGTTTGAGTTGGTTTTTATTTTGTTGCAGATAATGACTAGTTGACCTCAAGAGAGAGATATTAGTCACTCTTCCACACATCCATGAAAGGAGTCTTTGAGACTTGAACCACACCTAGGTTGGAGATGGAAAAACAATAAGATCGAGAAGAGACCCGCTTATCATTTCCCACACTAAGCAAAGGCATGATTCTCATCAGTAGTTTTAAAGTATCTTGAAGTTTTGAAAGGAAAAAGAAGTTTTTGTTTTGATGCAAATGCAAAAAGGGGAGACTAGCCTATTTCTAAACCTAGTGTTATTATGCATCATGGACCTAAAGTTGGAATTTTGAGGGAATTCTACCTAATGTTTGCATGCTTGGATTTAAAAGCCTAACGTCTAATATTAGTTCAATTAAATCGAAGATTAAATTTGAACCGAAATATCCTAAGGGATCATGAAAGACTATACAAACAAGCAAAATTGGTAGCAAGTCTTAAAATATAGCATACGATCCATACTCGAAAATCGCAAACAAAATACATGATATAAAATGAATAAAACTAATGTTTAAAATTGAATAAAAGTTAGAAAAAGAGGAAATATATTTCTAATTAATTTCTAAGATTCCTTCTAACATTTTTTTATCATTTTTATTATGTTTTTATTGATAAAAATATAAAAATAAGAAAAATGAAAGAAAAATAGAAGAAGTTATGAAACTTATAGAGTCAGAGGGGTGTGGAGTTGTAATTAGGTTGTTTGCTAAAATAAAATGGCGCGGGCCCAAAGGGAATGGTCCAATAAGTAGGGTTTTTTTTCAAGCAACCTGCCCGAAAAAAACAAATCCAACGGGCCAAGATACTATTCAAGCCCGACCAATAATGATCTTCTATTTGTAAGGCCTTTAAACGCCAAAACCGTGAGACGGACTAGCCCAGCATAGAACCCGGTCCAAGAAACAATAAGCCCAATTCATCATCACTGTATTCAGATTTTTTTTCTGTCAATTGGGGAGAAATTGAAAAGAAATCATATAGAACGATGTCGTTGTACATCTCTAGGGTTACAACGTATGACCACCAGACTTCAACTGAAATAGAGGAATCCATTCCATCTCTTTCCAGACGAGATCATCACTGCAACTTCATCTCTATTCTCCTTGAACCCATCACCATCACGTATACGTTCAAGCCATCGCAAGATAACACGAGAGACCTCACCTAAGCCTCATTTCACCATCCATTCTCCTCTCTTCTCGACACAATGGTGGCTTCAACCTAACCTTTCTCTCCTTTCCCTCTCATCGGTTTCCCCCTATATCTCACACTCCGATCTACTCACTCCATTCAAACAACTCAAAATTGAGACGAAGCCAAGCCCTAGATCTAATTACATATGCGGAGGAGAGGAGAATACAAAGATTTGAAACAAACATATAAATAAAGGATAGAGATCGAGGCTTACCTCTCGGAGTACCTATGATGGTTCTTCAAATTGAAAGGCAACGTCGGAGAAATTATGAACCTTCAGGTATTCCACTCTTTTCGTCTTCTTCTCCCGATAACTTCTTGTTTTAGTATCTTTCGCGCTATATCCAATTCTTCTTCTTCTTCTTTTGAATTTCATCTTTTCAGCTTCTGTGTTCTATGTTTCGTGTTTCTGTGCATTCTTGAGATGACGATAGTGCGGATGTGCGAAGCTTGGAGGAGAGAATGCAGTAGTGTGGTGGTTATGGTGTTGGGGGTTGAAGCATGAAAAAAATGAAGGTGGAGCTCAGAGAGGAAGAAATAATTGGAGGGGATGATTGAAGGTGAATTTGTAGAAAATGAATAGGGATGGTGATGCGTTAGAGGTTCGAGAAGAAGATTATGAGATTGAGGTTTTCTTGCAGAGAAAGAATGGTGAATAAGGTGAGAAGATGAGAGAATATGAAGGTGATTTGTATATAAATGAATGTTATGGAGAGGAAAAAAAGTCAGCCCTGAGATTGGAGGTGATGAAGAGGTTATATAGTTGAAGCAGTTGGAAATTCAGTTGGAGCTTGATTGGTTTTGGGCCATTGGAGGATTAGAGTTTGTTAGAAGATCAATGGTAGGGATTGGGTTGGTTAGGAAAATTCACTTAGAACTAATTTGAATTCTGTTTGAGAGTCAGTTAGGGAATCTCAGTTAGAAGCTTGCTGGTTCTATCATGAAGGTGGTTAGAAGTTAGTTGCAAGCTGTTAGAAGTTAGTTAGAACAGTTAGGGAATTTCGTTAGAAGTGGCTACGAAAATTGGCTTAGAAAATGGTTTGGAGGTTGTGAATTGGTTACAGGTTAGTTAGTTGTGGTTAGGAAGACAGTTAGGGATTTTTCTGTTATGATTCTTTTAGAATTTGGTCTTTTGCTAACTGTTATGAAGTTTTTGTTTTTTGTTAGAGGTTGGGAAGTCAGTTAGAGATTGGTTAGCTTTTGATTGAAAGCTTTTTTGGACTGTTGGGGAATTAGTTTAGAAAACTGTTAGGGGGTTTGTTAATGCAGGGTAGTTATGGAGTTTAATGCAGTTAAAAACTTCTGTTGGGACATTGGTTAGGTGATGTTCGAGATTGGTTGGAAAAAGAGGTTAGTTGGAAAGAAGCTTTGCGGTTTTGACAGTTAAGAGATGGGTTATGGTTAGAGGAGTTAGTTATGGAGCATGATTAGAAACTGTTAGAAAGTGGTTATAAAATTCTGTTTTTGCTATTTTTTGCTGGAAGTGTGTTAGAGTTAGAAGATTCTATTAGGGAATTCGCAGATTATGGAGGGCTGATTTGGTTTTTGATCACCAGTTCTGAATTTGTTTTGCAGGGGCTGGTTGGCAATTCTGTTTTTGCTGTTTTCGGTTATAATTTCTATTTTGGTTCAGTTAGGTAGTTGGTTAACTGTTATTGTTAGTTTAGGGGAGTTAGAAGTTAGGCTAAGTGACTCTGTGGGTCAAGTTAGTTGGCTGTTTGGAATTGGTTGGAGCTGTGATGAGCTGTTAGTTCAATAGGATAGTTAATTTTGGCTATTGGTGACAGTTTTGCTGTTAGAGCCCTACTAGTTACAGATTTGGGCGAATGAGGTTGGTTAGAAATTGTTTACAGTTAGTTAAGAAACTGTTAGGATGAGAAAAAAATTGTTACAGTATTTATGAGGTTTGGAATTAGTTAGAAAAACTGTTAGAAAAACGGTTATGTGGTTTTAGCTATTAGTTGGAATGCAGGGCAGTTAGGAAGTTATTTGACAGTTAGTTATGGCTGTTAGAAGTTGTTGGGTTTTTGTTAAAAAATGGTCAGGAAAGGTTTGGGGAAGTTATAGGACAGTTAGTTATATGGTTGGTTAAGGAAATAACTGACTCGGGCAGCTTGTTAATTATGCGGGCTAGTGAAAGATAAGATAGAATTTTTGGAGTGTCAAGTAAAATGAAATTATTTTGTCATCGAAACTTGCGGACATGAGATTTCCATAACCAGGTTCCTTCGTAACTTCGTCCAATTTTAACTTCTATATTCATTTGTGCTAGCAGATCAGGACCAGTAAATCTCTTCCGTAGAAAACATGATCTTTAGCATTCTGCCTCTGCATTTTCAGTAGCTCATAGCTAGCCTGGCATTATTTTGAGTCACACCCTGCTATAACACATGCTGCGCCTGGTGTACTGAACTTAAAACTGACTGCTCTAGTTTCCAGAATAACTTTCCTTACTTGAATTGAGGATTGTCTAGCTTGTTTGACAGCTATATGATAATCATGTATATTGTTCTTCTGATTTTAGATAATGCCATGGATTGATTTTGATGTTTTCTTTTGGTTTTTTTAGTACAGTAGGCAGATTTGGAGCAATTTGAAAGCATGGACAGTTCAAAGTTAAGCATATTGATGAGACAAGGATGCGACATGTTTCGAGTTTTGGTCATGAAGAATGAAGACTTAATCAAGAGGATAAAAGTCAGGGGCATGAAAACTATGGAGTTTAGCATGGAAGAAACATGAAGTTATACATAATGTTTAGATTTTGTAGGATAATATCTTGTAATCCTTTCCTTTTAAAACCTTCTTTCAAATTGTATACTTATTTTTTGAGTAACTCTTGTATGGAACTTGGACTCTAATGGAGAAGCTTCACCTATTTATTTCTTTTATTTCAAACTGAACTCCGCTGACAGTTTGATAGTGTGATGAAATTAGGAGTACTGAATATCTTAAATTCAATATCAATTTTCTTAAGTGCTCAAAGTATTGTCTTTTATATTTTCCATGGAATTTAACTTTGAAGACTCCTTTAATGGTGTAAATACCAAGCATAATCATGATTCCCTTATTCGTGTAATGCCAAACACTCCATGGTCAGAATGAAAGAGACTTCCACAAGACTTCGTTAAAGATTGTTTCAGCATGCTCCCTTTGTGACGTATAGCAACATAAGTAGCCATGCTTGAACTTGAAGTAAAGACCTTCATAATCAATGAGGAAACACCGGTCCCGAGTGACATGGTGTATTAGGCCCACCACTACCTTGTGCCACCAATAATAAAACCCTAATTCAAATGTATGACTTCCTTGTAAGTAAAGTCTTCATCCATAGAAACTTCATTCAGTCATATTCCCTCCCTTGCATAATGGCTTGAAATCCAAGTAATGACATAACAACTTTGGAGTCTAATTCTTACACCAAACCCACTTGCATCTTCAATGAATCCTTAACTCATTTCCATATTATAATTCGTACCAAACTTGTACGCCAAGCAACCAATATTAGAAAGAATGATGCCTGGAGCACAATGAATCTTCAATTGAATTTAGAAAACTCAACTATGATGAAATGTAAACCCTAACAACTCTCAACCCTAATTTGTCTGCTCATTGAAGTAGCTTGGAAACGTGGCTTTGTCTTTTGATGAAAATAAGTATCTTAATAAAATAGGAAATTCCCAACGACCATGAACACAAACTCTAATCCTTCAAACCCTGATTGATAAAGAACCATGTTGATCCAAGCTTGCAAAAAGATGAGAACCTAAAAGCACGAAGAAACCATAATTCCTCAATATCCTCAATCCCATGCCAATACTATTGACCAATGATGAATGACATGCAAAATGACCTAACGGAGGGCATGCAGATGGAATGAAAAGTGCCAAATGCGTAAGCTAGATAAAACCAAAGGGGTCAGAAAAATTTGGGGTATTACAATATCCTAGTTGATAATACGGCACAACACAAAGTGTTTTCCTTCATGGACGGTTTCTCAGGCTACAACTAAATCAAAATGGCACCTGAGGACATGGAGAAAACAACCTTTGTCACACAGTGGGGGACATTCTGCTACAAGGTTATGCCATTCGGGCTGAAGAATGCTGGGGCAACCTATCAGCGTGCCATGGTAGCTCTATTTCACGACATGATATATCACGAAATAGAGGTTTATGTGGACGACATGATATCCAGATCTCAAACAGAAGAAGAACATCTTGACCATTTACAGAAACTGTTTGAGAGGTTAAAGAAATACAAGCTGAGGTTGAACCCAAATAAGTGCACATTTGGGGTGAGGTACGATAAACTCCTAGGCTTTATCGTCAGCGGTAAAGGTATTGAAGTGGATCCTACCATGGTGAAAGCGATACAAGAGATTCCTGCTCCTAGTACTGAGAAGGAAGTCAGAGAATTCTTGGGACGGTTAAACTACATTGCCAGATTCATTTCTCACCTGACAGCTACTTGTGAACCAATCTTCAAATTACTGAAGAAAGATCAAGTAGCCAAATGGAATGATGAATGCAAAACTACCTTTGAAAAGATCAAAGAATACTTACAAGAGCCTCCAGTTTTGATGCCACCAGTCGAGGGAAGACCCTTGATCATGTATCTAACTGTTTTGGAAAATTCAACAGGGTGTGTGCTGGGCAGCACAACGAGTCTGGCCGAAAAGAGCATGCTATTTATTACCTGAGTAAAAAGTTTACCGACTGTGAAACAAGATATTCACTGCTCGAGAAAACTTGTTGCCCTCTGGCATGGGATGCTCGTCGACTAAGACAGTATATGCTGACCCATACTACCTTATTGATATCTAAAATGGATCCAATAAAATACATCTTTGAGAAACCTGCCCTCTCTGGGAGAATAACAAGATGGCAAATGATTCTGACAGAATATGACATACAGTATACTATCCAAAAAGAAATAAAGGGAGGTGTAGTAGCTGATAACCTTGCTCACCAAGCTGTGGAAGACTACCAGTCCATGAAGTTCGAATTCCCGGATGAAGACATCATGATGGTAAACAACTGTGAAGAATTCAGACCATATGACGGACTTGAACAAGGATCCTAATGGACCCTGGTTTTTGATGGGGAATCCAACGCACTCGGAAATGGTATAGGTGATGTACTCATATCTCCTGAATGATGTCATACTCCCTTTACGGCAAGACTTTGCTTCAATTGTACAAATAACATGGTAGAATACGAAGCGTGCATTTTTGGTCTCAAAGCTGCCATAGATTTGGGGATCAAATCCTTAAATGTATTCAGAGATTCAGCTTTGGTTATCAACCAGATCAAAGGGGAATGGGACACCAAATACCCTAACCTTATCCCCTACAAAGAACATGTATTGACATTGATCCCATATTTTGAGAAGATTACCTTCGAGCATTTCCCGCGAGAAGAAAATCAGCTAGAAGACGCACTAGCCACAATTTCATCCATGTTTAAACTTAAATGGCATAACGAGGCTCCCCAGATCACCATTGAACGAATGGATGAACCAGCTCACTGTCACAAGATCAATACTGAAGAAGTAGTGGATCGGCCTTGGTTCCACGAAGTCAAAATGTATCTCGAGGCTCAAGAATATCTGGAAGGAGCTTCAGTCAATGATCAGAAGTTCTTAAGGAGATTCTCTACTAAATTCTTCCTTAGTAATGGCATTCTTTATAAATGCAACCATGACTCTGTGTTACTTTGGTGCGTATACAAGGTTGAAGCGGAAAAGATCATGGCTGAGCTACATGAATGCACTTTTGGCACCCATTCCAGTGGATATACAATGGCAAAGAAGATCCTACGGGCAGGCTATGACTGGTATACCAAGGAAGCATATTGCTATCAACACTCTTGAACCTGCCACAAGTGTCAGATCTATACTGACAAGGTGCACGTACCTCCGGTTCCTCTGAATGTCTTGACGGCTCCTTGGCCCTTTGCTATGTGGGTGTGATCGGTAGAAATAGAACTGACTATTTTTAGCTGGTTCGCGAAATGTCACGGTAAGAAAGAGTCGCCACCGTCTTTTATTTTCTCCAACATGGACAGGACAAAAGCACAGCAAAATTCCTTATGAGATAGTTTCTCGGTTCGGGAGGTAGATTTATAGAAAGGGAAGGTGTTAGCACCCTTTCTATCCATGGTTATCCATGGGCTCTTAGATACTTGCTCATTTGTGTTTTCAAAATGGTTTGCTTTTCAAAGTGTGAGTGGGTTTGAAAAAGTTTCGTTTAAATATTTCAGATCGACTCTTGTATCAGTCCTCAAGAGTGTTTGAAAAATTGTTTTGAAAGCTTTTTTGAAAGTGTCGTTGTGAAAAGAATTTTGATTTGTTTTTGAATAGAGCAAGTATCTATGAGTCATCTACCTACCCTAAGGAATTAGGTTGTGTAAATGTCCTTAAGGTAGTGCCATCCCACCATTGAGAGGTAGGTAGCACCACCGTTGGAGGTGTTCGGGTCAATTCGTTTGTAGGGACAGTGTGGTCACCAGAGCAACAGTAGGACACCTTAGAAGCTACCCTTATGCCATTGATCCTTTTTAATTCTGAGGCTACCGTTTCGAGGCAACTGGATCATGTCATGGACATAAGGACTTACTAAAACGTCCTATACTCGACGACCACGTTTCGAAGGCAAGGCAACAGTGAGGCGTACCCTAGAAGTGGTGTGTGAATTTGTGTGTTATTTTCATGTTATGTTTTATCTTGTACATGTATCATGGTGATCTACGCATTGTTTTTAATTTAGACCATACATTATTTCATGCAATTATAATTTAAAAGTGCGGAAATTTAAATGCGGAAAGATAAATCCTACGCTATTACAAGGCGCGGGTCTATACATCGCCAAATTACAAAGACCCGTTTTAATAAAAAATGCGGAAAGTAAAACCTAGTGACTATTACAAGGCTTGAGCAGCTATATAATATTCACAAAGAAAAAATAAGAATAAATGCGCGAAAGAATTAAAGTTGCACGTTCGAGGGCGTTGGACCCTTTTGAAATTAAATTGAATTAAAAGTTAATTAATTATTTTATTAAAAGAAAAGAAATTGTTTTTTAAGTTTTTGGTATTTATGAAATAAAGAAAAATTCAAAAGAAACCCTAATTCTAAGTTATTTTTAATTATTAATGAAAAGTATTAAAGTTTAACCTAATTTACACTAATTAATTAATGTACATGTTTATTTACAAAAGTAGTAATTAATAATAATAATAATGATGAGAAAATTATTTATTAAAAAAAGGTGAAAATGTTAAAAAAAACCTAATTTCTACATATTTTAATTTATTAAGAAAAATATTTAAGTTTAAAACCTAATTCACTAAGTTAATGGTTAGATTTTTATTTACAAAATAAATTAATAGAAATTAAATATAATTAAATATATTACACTTTTTGTTTCTGATTTTTTTATTGTGAAAATTATTTTTGGTAAATTAAAGAAAACAATTAAAAACAACTAAAATAATTAAGAAAGAAAATCAAATAAAAATAAAAATGATGCAAACCATGAGGGGTATCAGGCCCATTTAGGAGGTGAATTGGAGCAATTTGGCCCACCAGAATCCAAGCCTTGTTGACTTTTCCAATTTGAATGCATGTGGTTGACTGAGTGTGTACCATGGAATTCACGTTAGGGACATTGGATTGATCATCAGAGACACTTGGCAAGCCTAAGCGTTGGGATGCATGGTGGAATATTTGAAGGGAACTGCATGGGAACATGTTAATGCAAAAATCATGAATAATATGGGGGGACCTGGGAATCGAACCCAGGTCCCAATGCCTGCAGGACACCTCAACCACCAAATGAGCCATTGAGTTTCTTTGTCAACATAACGCATGGAAAATATAATATACAAACAATGTTGGTTAGTGGTGTAAACAAAAAATTGCGCGCCAGTATTTGAATCTTCCACTCACGCTTGGACACATAGGCTTCTTCTTCATCTTTCTGCAAAAACACAAAACAAGTAGCGGGGGTTTTAAACCCCCACTAAACAAGACCTGTAAAAATAGAGAATAGCCCATGTTGTAATATAAAAAGGGCGCGAGTAGTCAGTTTACTTCGTCTGGATGTCACGAATTCAATGGCATAGGTTTGGTGGCCTGATTTTTCCATATGAGGAAACCCCTAATTTTGAGCTTCTGAAAACCTAATATCCATCAATGGTAGATTTTGATATAGGCATTGTTAGTTCAATTAAAGGGTACCATTAGCTTCATAACATCACTGTTAGTGTAAATCAACAATTAAAAAACATGAATAATGCATGGAAATTAAAGAACGATTATGGACATATTCAAGAAAAGTGTGACTTTGTTCTACCAATTCTTGGAGTATGGAGACTGGAAAACGGTTGCAATCGATTCCTAGCAATGTCAGGAAGGTAATGGACAAGCTTTTAGACCTTGAATTGCCTTGTAACTAGGATTTCAGTGTTCAAGTTTTTGATGAAAAATTGCAAATTGGTTCTTTGTTTTCTGAGCAGCTTTCGTGTGTAATGGAATAGGGTTATGTTGTGCCTTTGTATTTGAGTGAAATTAGGTCAAAAAACCAAGCCCATAGTCCATGAATTTATGATTTTGATATTTGATTTTGTTCATATCTTTTCCAATCTTTTTCCATGCCAATCATGCCAAATTTGGATGATATTGTCCCCTTGAGATGGTGCACGAAATCTCTTGCATATATGGAAGATATTTGCTGCACAAAAAAGATTTAAAACCATTGTTTAATATTTTTCTCATAATTGAATTTAATTAAATGAATTAATAATAATAAAAATTCAAATAATTAATCAAAAATAAGAAAATAAATCCTTTAGAGCTTAATGGGTCGTGCATATGCTTTGGGTAATGATTCATGGAAGAATTTGTGGCCCATTAGCAATTTTGAGGCTTTTGAAGCAAAGTTGACTTTTCAAAATTCCCAAAAATTTCCCAACTTCTCCAAGGCATATCTTGCTCAATTTTGAAGCTATGATCATGTTCTTGGACATTTTGGAAAGGTCTTGAAGTCCTATAACCAATGCCTTTGGTCCCATGTCATTTTGATTTACCAATCTCAAGTTATGGTCTTTGACTTAAAGTGCCTTTTTGTTAACTTTTGAAAATGACCTATAATGTTGAAATTGATAACTTTTTTTGAGAGCATTTCTTGGACTTGAAGTGTGAAGATGGGTTGTAGGAAATGTCATTCTCTTCAAAATGAGCATTGGATGGGATTTTTCTGATAAACCATGAAGAAGTTATGCCTTGGTCAATTTGCAGTTGACTTTTCAGCTGTCCAAAAATAGAAACTTTTGCATCTTGAGACTTTTTGAGCCATACTTTGAGAATCATGATCAAGAATTGATCAAATGATGTTTGTGGCTTCAAAATAAGATGTTGACCAAAAATTTTGAATTTTGATTGTCAAATGACCATTTTGCCCCTGCAGTTGACTATGAAGCAATTAGGGTTTTTGACTGTGCAACTTGATGTTGTGAGTCTTGAAACTTGACATATGGATGCTTGACAATGTATGTAGGCATATGGGACTTGATTGGACCCTTGAAAACTTCAATTTCTTTGCCATAACCAAAACCCTAATTCTGACTGTGTTAGGAGGCAATTGGACTGTGCAACCCTTGAGAGATTTTGAACCTTGATCTTGGCAAATCTTGAAGAATATGGGAGGGCAAATTTTGGGGTACAACAGTTGCCCCTGTTCAATCTTCTTAGACCTGAGGATGTAGATTGGTTGTCGTGCCTTTTGTAATCCGAAGGTGGAATATGATTGAACACTAGAGTGCCAAGAAATTTGCACTCACATAGTAGAGTGTTAGCAGTATGATGCAGGGAATGGGCTTACAGATGCCATTTGGAGAGATGGATAGGGAGATGGGCTTATAGATGTCATCTGGAGATGTGACAGAACCTTGTCGGGAATGGGCTTATAGATGCCATTTGGAGACTGTTGGTATGTGGATGGGCTTATAGATGCCATCTAGGTGTCAATCGCGTAAGAGATTCCTTAGCGAGAACTTGCGTACCTTAGAAAAGAAAATAATTACCTGGCCTGTTATAGGAATTGATCTTCAAACTCTTTATGTAGATGTGCCCTGGCCGAATACAGGAATCGAATCTTTAAGCTCTTCAGACGTGCCCTGGCAGGATACAGGAATCGAGTCCGGAGAATATAGTCGTCAACAGATACACCCTGGCGAGATACAGGAATCGGATCTTCGAACTCTTCAGACGTGCCCTGGCGAGATACAAGAATCGAGTCTGCTAATGTTATTCGTCAACAGATACACCCTGGAAAGATACAGGAATCGGATCTTCGAACTCTTCAGACGTGTGTTGTACCCCAAATTTTCCCTCCCATATTCTTCAAGATTTGCCAAGAGCATGCTTCAAAATTCCCCAAGGGTTGCACAGTTCAAGGGCCTCCTAAACAGTCAAAAACTAGGGTTTTGGTTCTGGCCAAGTAAATGAAGTTTCCAAGGGTCCAATCAAGTCCCACATGCCTACAAACATGGTCAAGCATCCTCATACTAAGTTTCAAGACTTACAACACAAAATTGCACAGTCAAAAACCCTAATTGCACTACAGTCAACTGTAGGGGCAAAATGGTCATTTGACAGTCAAAAGTTCAAATTTTTGGTCAACATCTCATTTTGAAGCCACAAACATCATTTGATCAATGCTTGATCATGATTCTCAAAGCTTGGCTCAAAAAGTCTCAAGATGCAAAAGTTTCCATATTTGGACAGTTGAAAAAGTCAACTGTAACTTGACCAAGGCATAACTTTCACATGGATTATCAGAAAACTTCCATCCAAAGCTCATTTTGAAGAGAAAGACATTTCCTACAACTCCTCTTCACACTTCAAGTCCAAGAAATGCTCTCACAAAAAGTTATCAATTTCAACATTATAGGTCATTTTCAAAAGTCAACAAAAAGGGACTTTAAGTCAAAGGCCATAACTTGCGATTGGTAAATCAAAATGACATGGGACCAAAGGAATTGGTTAAAGGACTTCAATACCTTTCCAAAATGTCCAAGAACATGAGCAAAGCTTAAAAATTGAGCAAGTTATGCCTTGTGGAAGTTGGGAAATGTTTGGATATTTTGAAAAGTCAACTTTGCTTCAAATGTCTTAAAAATGCTAATGGGCCTCTTTTTCTTCCAAAATCCATCATCCAAGGCATGTGCACGACCATTTGGCCCAAAGGGAAGTTTTCCATCATTTTTATTTATTTATTTGAATTTTTAAATGCTAATAATTCATTTAATTAAAATAAATATGTGGAAAATACTAAACCTAAGTTTTTAAATCTTTTTATGCATGGAATACACTCAATATTTCGTGCATGATCAGATTTGGAAAGAATCCATGTGATTGGACATGATTTAAATCAAATTAGCTTGAAAAAGATTGAAAAAATTATGGCATGGAAATCAAATATTTTCTCATCAATTCATTGATTCTTTGGACCAAATTTTGAACCCTAATCATTCACATATATATACTAATGCAAACCCTACCCCTAAGAACCTCCCAGCTGTGCCAGAAAAGCATAACCAAGTTTGCATTTTTTCAAGAAAACTCAAATACTGAAAACCACCTTCCAGTGTGATTCAAGCCAAGATAATTATTCTATTGCCTTGCTGAGACATCAAGAAAGGTGTTTGAATCAAAATCACTAACTCTAACGCCCAGAATTGGTATAGGGAATTCAAACTTTTTCACATTTTTTTTCATATTCGTGTTTCAATATTTAAGCATTCTCATTGCATTTTTCTTGTGGATTCTTACTAATTGATTGATTCTGAAGCTAACTGCATACTTTAATTGAGTTTTCGTGCCAAATTAGAGGATTCACCATTAAAGGACGCTAGGGTTCTTCAAACTTGAAATTGGGCGTTTCTGAATACTATAAAATCAGAACACCTTAATACCATGGTTGAAATCAGGGAGCTTGGACGATTTGAAAGCACCCCTCGCGCCTAATTTATGTGGCCATATGGCCTAATCGCTATTTTGGAAAAGTGCACATTTTGGGGGGGTTTAAAACCCCCGCTAACCCTTTTTTATGTTTCAGGAAAATGCAAACGATGAAGAAGATGATGAAGTGTAAGACAGCAATTGGTTCATTTAAATTTCGCGCTAAAAAAGTCCACTAATTCACGTTTTGATTGATATTGTTTGTTAGTTACATTATAAACAAAGCGCGCGTTTGGTTCCATTGGCAAAGCATAGTATTGGTAATCTCCAGGACCTGGGTTCGATCCCAGGTCCCCCTCCCTTTCAATAATATTTTTCCTAACATCATTCTATGTAGCACAATCCCTGAAGGTTCACCATACTCTCCATATCTGGGCTTACCACGCGCTTATTGATACCAATCTAAAGGCTCAAATCTGCTGAATACCATAGGCATTAGTCAACGAAGTCACATGCTTCCTGAAAAAGTCAAAAGGCCTTGACATAATTGGGCCAGAATTGCTAGGGCTACACCTCCAAATTGGGGACAGAACCCCCCAGGGTTTGTTTTTTTTTTTCTTTCATATTTTGCTATTTTATTTGTTTTTGTTTAATTTCCATTTAAAATTTTGAATTAATATTTTCATAAAAATATAAAAAAATGATAAAAATCAGAAAAGACAAAATCAAAATATATTTTATTTAATTAATATTTTTGTAAATGAAAATCATTAATTAATTTAGTTTTCGAATCTAGGGTTAATTGTGACTATTTTCTTAAATAAACTTAAAAAGCGTAGAATTAGGTTTTAAGTATTTTTCATTCTTTTTTCTTTTTTTATTAATTATTAATTATTAATTATTATTTTTGTAAATACTTGCAATTAATTAATTAGGGTTAATTTTAGGTTAAAGTTTAATGCTTTTCTTAATAAATAAAAAAGACTAGAATTAGGGTTAATTAATATTTTAATTTCATTTAATTCACATAAAAAATCATAAATACCAAAAAACCTCAAAAACAATTTCTTTTTTTATTTTAATTAATTTGTCAATATAATTTAATTTCATTAAAAAGGGTCCAACACCCTCGCTTCCAATTTTAATTCAATTCGCGCATTTTATTTATTTCCTTCTTTTAAATATTTATGTATTTCTCCCAAAGCCGTGTAAATATTTATCTTTCGCACTTTACTTTATTTCTTTATTTTTTGTCAAATCGGGTCCTGGATTTTAATTTGGTGATGTGGACCCGCGCCTTTGTAATAGTTTAGAACTTTATATTTCTCGCAATTTTTAACTGTTAATAATCGCATGCAAGAATGAATGACAAAAACAAAAGCGTAGCTCACCAGTAACATGACAAGATAAAATATCTGAAAACGACACACGAATCACACACCACCCCTAGGGTACGCCTCACTGTTGCCTTGCCTCGAAAGGTGATCGTCGAGTAGAGGATGTCTTAGTAAGTCCTCATGATCCGAGAACCTGGCATGAGGGTAGCTTCTAAGGTGTCTTCCCATTGCCCTGGTGATCACCATGTCCCGAACCTCGAATTGACCCGAACACCTCCAACGGTGGTGCTACCTACCTCTCAATGGTGGGATGGCATTACTTTAAAGGACATTTACACAGACGAATTCCTTAGGGTAGGTAGACGACTCTAGATACTTGCTCTAATTTCAAAAACAAATCAAAAAATACTTTTCACACCGACACCTTTTCAAAAAGCTTTCGAAAGAAACTTTTCAAACACTCTTGAGGACTGATACAAGAGTCGAACTGGAATTTTCAAAGAAACTTTTTTTAAAACTCACAGTTGAAAAGCAAACAAACCATTTTTGAAAACACAAATGAGCAAGTATCTAAGAGCCCATGGATAACCATGGATAGAAAGGGTGCTAACACCTTCCCTTTCTATAACCTACCTCCCGAACCGAGAGCAATCTCTATAAGGAATTTTTCTGTGCTTTTGTCCTTTCCATTTGGAGAAAATAAAAGACGGTGGCGACTCTTGCTTCCGCGACATTTCGCGAACCAGTGTTAAACAGTCAGTTCCAGATCCACCTGTGATCGGTGGATCTGGAACTGACTGTTTAACGCTGGTTCGCGAAATGTCGCGGAAGCAAGAGTCGCCACCGTCTTTTATTTTCTCCAAATGGAAAGGACAAAAGCACAGAAAAATTCCTTATAGAGATTGCTCTCGGTTCGGGAGGTAGGTTATAGAAAGGGAAGGTGTTAGCACCCTTTCTATCCATGGTTATCCATGGGCTCTTAGATACTTGCTCATTTGTGTTTTCAAAAAATGGTTTGTTTGCTTTTCAACTGTGGGTTTTAAAAAGTTTCTTTGAAAATTTCAGTTCGACTCTTGTATCGGTCCTCAAGAGTGTTTGAAAAATTTTCTTTCGAAAGCTTTTTGAAAAGGTGTCGGTGTGAAAAGTATTTTTGAATTTGTTTTGAAATTAGAGCAAGTATCTAGAGTCGTCTACCTACCCTAAGGAATTCGTCTGTGTAAATGTCCTTAAAGTAGTGCCATCCCACCATTGAGAGGTAGGTAGCACCACCATTGGAGGTGTTCGGGTCAATTCGAGGTTCGGGACATGGTGATCACCAGAGCAATGGGAAGACACCTTAGAAGCTACCCTCATGCCAGGTTCCCGGATCATGAGGACTTACTAAGACATCCTCTACTCGACGATCACCTTTCGAGAGGCAAGGCAACAGTGAGGCGTACCCTAGGGGTGGTGTGTGAATTTGTGTGTCGTTTTCATTTGTATTTATCTTGTCATGTTATTGGTGATCTAGCGTTTGTTTTTATTTTTTTGTCCATTCATTCTTGCATGCCTTGATTAACAGTTAAAAGTACGAGAAAGGTAAAATTCTAAGCTATTACAAAAGGCGCGGGTCCACATCGCCAAAATTTCCAGAACCCGATTTGACAGAAAATAAAGAATTAAGGAAAATTAAAGTGCGAGAAATTAATTTACAAGGCCTTGGGAGAGGTACATAAATATTACACGAGAAAGAAATAAACATGCGAATTAAATAAGAATTAACAACGAGGGCGTTGGACCCTTTTTAATTAAATTAAACTAAATTATTATTAAATTAATAAAATTAAAATGAAAAGAAATTTGTTTTTTGGTATTTTTGTATTTTATGATTTTAATTAATTAAAATAAAATGCTAACCCTAATTCTAGTTGTTTTTAGTTTATTAAGAAAAGATTAAATTTTAACCTATTATTTAACCTAATTATTTTACATGCAATTTAATTATAAAAATAAATAATAGTAAATATTTAATTATTAGTGAAGAAAAAGAAAAAGAGGGTAAAAATTAATTACAAACCCTAATTCTACCAATTTTAAGTTTATAAAAAAAATGTTTATATTAAACCTAATTTAAAACTAAGTGAATTAATGCAATTTATTTACAAAAATACTAAAATAAAAATATTGATTATTTTTTCTATCTTTTCTGATTTTTTTGGTTATTTTTATTATTTTTATTATGAAAATATTGAATTAATTAAAAACAATAATTAAAAGAAAGTAAAAATAATGAAAAATAAAGAAAGTAAAGAAAAATTTGCAAACCTAGGGGGGGTCTGCCCCCAGTTGTGAGGTGAAGCCCAGCAATTTAGGGCCCAATTATCCTTAAGCCTCGTTGACTTTGACACTAGCATATGGCACCTTTGACTGAGGCACACCCTAGTCTTCAGATCCTGACCTTTGATGGAGTATGATGAGACGCGTGGACACTTGATACTGTGGGTGCATGATACGCTCCCTGTATTGAAATTGTATGGGAATATGTTTAAAGGAAAAATATAAGGAAAGGGGTGAGGACCTGGGGCTCGAACCCAGGTCCTGAACATTACCAACCAACGCGCTTGCCAACCTTGCTGCCTTGTTTATCTGTAAATAATATAATCAATAAATATAATAAAACAAACAAACATCAATGCTTCTTTTTTCGCGCGAGATTTTGAACGGACCAACCAATGCCCTACACATCATCGTCTTCCTCCTTGGCTTTATTTTTCCCTGAAATATGAAAACCATTAGCAACGGTTTTACACCGTTCTCATAGGCACCTTTCTGAAAAATAACGAACAGCCCCTAGGGCCTCATAAATTAGGCGCGAGGGTGCCATTGTTTTCGTCCAAACACACTGATTCCAACGGTCCAGGTCTCGAGTCTCAATTTTTCTTTGAATGTAAAGCCCCAAATTTCCAAGTTTGAAACCCTAAAATATGACAATGGTGGTTTTGCATACAGTGCATAAAAATCCAATCAAAGTACATGGTTAGCTTTAAAACACATTACTTAGCATGAATCTATAAATAAAATGCCATGAATATGCATAAATTGTAAAATACGATTATGAGAAAAAGTGAAAAAAGTTTGACTTCTGTACAATGATTCAAAGGGTTAGGGACTCTGTTCTTGATCCAGGTACGTTGCTTGATGTCCCAGGGATGCAATGGAATCAGTGTTGTGGCTTGAAACGACCTACAAGTGTATTTTCAGTTTTGAGTTTTCAAGCCAAAATTTCAAGTTCTTTCTTCAGGTTCTTGCGCAGCTTTTTATTTAGGAGGCATTAGGTCTTGCTTGTGTATGTATAGGAGAGTGATTTAGGTTAAGAAACTTGATCAAAATCCATGCATTGATGTGAAAAAGATTTGATTTGCAAACCATAATTTTTCAATCTTTTTTCATGCTTTTTAGTTCTCAATCATATCCAATCAATTCCAATTCTTCCCTAATTTGATTTGCACGAAATAATGAAGATATTATATGCATAAAAAGATTTGAAACATTAGGTTTTATATTTTTCATGTATTTTAATTAATTTAAATGAATTATTAATAATAAAAAACCAAATAAATAAATAAAAATGAAGAAAAACTTCCCTTTGGGCCAAATGGTCGTGCACATGCCTTGGGTAATGAATTGTGGAAGAAAAAGAGGCCCATTAGCAATTTTAGGTCATTTGAAGCAATGTTGACTTTTCAAAATATCCAAAAATTTCCCAACTTCCACAAGGCATAACTTGCTCAATATTTAAGCTTTTCTCATGTTCTTGGACATTTTGGAAAGGTCTTGGAGTCCTCTAACCAATGCCTTTGGTCCCATGTCATTTTGATTTACCAATCTCAAGTTATGGCCTTTGACTTAAAGTCCCTTTTTGTTGACTTTTGAAAATGACCTATAATGTGGAAATTGATAACTTTTTGTGAGAGCATTTCTTGGACTTGAAGTATGAAGATGGGTTGTAGGAAATGTCTTTCTCTTCAAAATGAGCCTTGGATGGAATTTTTCTGATAATCCATGTGAAAGTTATGCCCTGGTCAATTTACAGTTGACTTTTTCAACTATCCAAATAAGGAAACTTTTGCATCTTGATGATTTTTGAGCCTAGCTTTGATAATCATGATCAAGCATTGATCAAATGATGTTTGTGGCTTCAAAATGAGATGTTGACCAAAAATTTGAACTTTTGACTGCCAAATGACCATTTTGCCCCTACAGTTGACTGTAGTGCAATTAGGGTTTTTGACTGTGCAATTTTGTGCTGAAAGTCTTGAAACTTGGTATGAGGATGTTTGACCATATTTATAAGCATGTGGGACTTGATTGGACCCTTGGAAACTTCATTTTCTTGATCAGAACCAAAACCCTAATTCTGACTGTTTAGGAGGCCCTTGCACTGTGCAACCCTTGGGGAATTTTGAAGCTTGACTTTGCAATTCTTGAAGAATATGGGAGGGCAAATTTTGGGGTACAACACCACCGATCACATAACTGGCGACTCTGCTGGGGATAATTCTTATAAAGTGAGGTGTACCTTAGGGTTAGTTCATAACTGTGTTTTCAATTGCTTTCTTTGCTTGCTTTAAATTGTGGGACTGTCTCGGGGGTTCTATAGATCCTAACCCGGATCTGGGGATACCTTCTTAGAAAGTAGCAACAAGACTGTGAGGGAACTGTGCGGGGTATACCGACATGGTTGAAACAGTCTGCTACGTTGATGTGGCACTTTGGTGTGTACCGGTAACCCTTGAGTTCAGTCAAGGAGAGTACGGGGCCTCCGCGTGGTGTCATGAAGCATCAACAGACCTTAGGAACCTTAATTGAACTATCTTGTCCTCTTTAGGGTAGTGAGATAACTGACTTTGGTGCAGTCCGAGGTTGGTTGATACTCGATACTACACTCAATTGAGGGTTGCTTTCCTGGAATATTTCGGTCGCCAGTTCAGTGGCTAAATCGAAACGATGAACAATGAAAGTAATTCCGTGATATTGGGACCCGTAGAATCCGGTTACTTCTAATAGGACAGGTTGAGCCCACCAACTTTAAGAGGGTAATACCCAGACCCCATGCTGGCCTAAACTCTAAGGGCTTTCTCTTGTGTGACTTGTGTGCCTTCGTACTTGACTACTTGCATGCTTTATCTGACACATGAACTACTTGCAGGTTTTGTTTTAGTCCTTAATTAGGACTCATAACAAGGTTTACCGAGTTTATTGCAGGTTTTGTTGCTAGTCCTTAATTAGGACTCATAACAAGGTTTACCGAGTTTCTTGCAGGTTTTGTTGCTAGTCCTTAATTGGGACTCATGACAGGTTTTACTTGAGTTTCTTGCAGGTTCTGGTTTGCAGTCCTTAATTGGGACTCATAACAGGATTTACCTACGTCACTCCATGCATACCATAACATCATACCATTGCATACATCCTAACCCATTTCAAGGATCTCAAGGGTCTGTGGTGCAGGTCATGATGAATCAACTGTCCAGCGAGGGGCAAAGGGGATTTATTTTCCTCTAGACAAAGTTGTCAGGGGCTATGACCCACTTGATATGGTGAGCTTTGACACTTGAAGAAAGTTCCCCGAGCCAAGGTTGTCAGGGGCTATGACCCACTGGATATGGTGAGCCTTTGACCCTTGGAAGAAAGACTCTCAACAAATATGAAGTTCTTTCAATCAAGCTACCGGATCCAAATGCTAACAAATTTTCTTGTTTACCCCGCGAGATCCTTGAAAACATTGCATGCATACATACACATCATTGCATTACAGGTACCTTTGTTGCAGGCCACTTACCCTTCTCGCTGTCTATTTCAGTAATGGCTTCCCGACAAGATAACCAGGACCTTCTTACTCAAGAGACTCGGTTCGGGGAAATCCTCCTGAATCTATCCAAGGGGAAGGAGGAGCTAAGGACACTTCTCATGGGGACTTTGGTCAGGAACAGCACTGAGGACGAACGGCTAAAACGTCTGCAAGCTGAAGTGGATGCAATGAGAGCCCAGATGCTGGGGCAGGTGACTATCATCCAAGACTTAGCTCAAAGACAAGATGAGCTCGGAGTTCTCATCAACCAACTGCTTCGGGGTAACCGACTAGGGAAAACATCTAAGGTTGAAGGGCCAATCATCATTCAACCATCTTTGAGACAAGGAGATAAGGAGAGAGCTCCTCAAGTGGCTTCAGGGTCACCAACTCATCAGCAACTTCACCAGCTTCAGCCAGACAAGCCCAAGAGGCAATTCACCCAGCTCAACATGTCGTTGTTCCAAGCTTTACAACGCTTGTTGAGGTTGAATCTGATCACATTAAGGGCTCATCCCCGGAACCCCAACACAGCATCTCCTATCTATGATCCCAATAAAAGGTGTGCCTACCACTCTACCAGCCCAGGACATGATACAAATGAGTGTTGGGCTCTGAAGAATAAGATCCAGGACCTGATTGATGAAGGAGCACTGGAGTTCACACAAGATGGTCAGGCTGAGTTTTTCTACCATCCCTCCAAGGCTCACCATTTGAAGTGACGAGCCCTGAGACTAGAAAACTTTTGTTCATTTGAATGTTCAAGTTGTAATTTTCTTTTGTTCAAACATTTGCTCATATTAAACGTTGTTATTTCATTAATGCATCGCATATGTATGTTTTGAAGCAATATATTCGTATTCACTATATGCAAATTATTTTCATATTTTTTCTGATGATCAACTCTCCATAATTCTAAGCCTCTTGAGGGAGGATGACGAAAACGATACCATAATCTACAGTATGCTTTTGAACAGACCCCGCTGATGAGGTACAGGCATTGTTTCAATCCCTAAACACTGGAGTTATAAGGATCATAATCCCTCGTCAACCCCTCTGAGCCAAAGAAGTAGGAGTTTTTCTTTTCGAAATATAAAACCCTTAATCATAACCTGGGGCAGGGTAGTCTCTCAGTTGATCCAAGTGCATAACGAACGGCACCAAAGAGGTCCTTACAAAACAAAGAAAGACAGTGATGGTTCAGAACAATCATAAGGACAGGCAGTCATTATCAAAAAAAAATCATAAATGAAAAGCCCAAAAAGTCGAAACCTATAAAGGGGGCTTACGAAACTGGGGCATCCCGCTGACTGTAATCACAAAAGAAACAGTTCAGGCAAAATTTAGGGATAGCAAAATCAAAAAGAAAGAGGTCCTACAAACCCTCAACAAAAACAAAAATGACTGCCTATTCAGAATAAATCATCAATATCTGGACCATCACAGGTATATCAGGACAAAGACTCGAACAAGGTCTGACGCACGATCAACTGAGTTTAGGTTTGGAGAATATCACGAAGAGCGGGTGGGTACAAATAATTTGAGCCTTTATCTTTTGTTTCTTGAACCGTGAACCAGGCCATGTTATAACCCTTAAAAGTCCTAGCCGAAGCATGGGTTAGTTCGAAAGCATATTGTTACGAAAAGTATCCTGACTCCTTAAGGCCTACGGTAAATACGGAGTTGACATCACGTTTTACAAACATTCACTTGTTTTATGAAAAAGAATGCATTTTCAAATTCTTCAAGTCAGACACAAGCTTTGCATTTTGATATAACATTGTTTGCATATGATTATTTGTTTGAACAGCAGGGAAATTAGCACGATGAATACCTAGTGAACAGAAGCACTTCCGATCAAAGGGCATGATATGATCATGGTCTATTATCTGGGGAAGTCCAATCAAGATTCGGAGAATCTCTCAAAGGCCAAGTAGCCTGGGGAAAATCTCCGCCTAGGTCACTTGGGGCATTCCAACGACGAATCTTGCCTGATCAAACACCTTCTGGTGACATGACAAAACACTTCTAACAGGGGCAACTCCCTACATCCTGAGAGCGTGGACATAGTCGGAAAAAATACTACGCAAAAACAAAGACCCGCTAGGTTGACACACCTAGGCAAAATAAGGGATGAAATGAAAAAAGTCTGTACACCCGGCAAGTCGAAAACCTGAAAAGGCGGCTTGGGCAAAAATGGGTATCCCGGTGGACTGAAAACCCGAAAGGGCGGTCCAGGCAAAAGTTAGGGATCAAAAGCGTACGACTATGTTCCGTCATCTTGTCACCTACCAGAAGAAGGTTGGTCCATCAACAACCATCAGCACCTCACAGATCTTTCTCTCCCACCTCAGAAACAGGGGCAATAATAAGCGATCTAGTTTCTCTGTCCATCAAGGTACAAGGTAGGTTCAACTGAAGAACATAACCAGCATATCTTAATTCCCCAGAGAGTGTGTCACCAAGCCAATACATTCTCCCCAAGCTAATAGCAGCCTTAAGGAAGTTGGGTATCCCCCGCAGATCTCAACATTCCCCAGCACAGTATACGGATATTCTTAACGAGCATCTCCGGTAGTCTTGGTCTAAAGATTGTTCCCCGGAGGTATATCAAACATTCAGTGGAGTCACTTCCCCGATACAGTTCAAAGCTTCCCCAGGAGAGTCTAATCCAGTTTCCCCAGGAAAGTTGGAATTCATCTCCCCAAGCAGTAAGCTTATCCCCAGCAGATTCTGGAAGCTTACCCTCGCAGAGCACGAACGCGTCTCCCGGCTTTATTCAAGAGTTATTTCCTTACCAGGATATAACTGGGTTATCCTCAGCCAAAAGCCACGGAAATATCGTTCTCGGCGAAATCTTCTTATCCCCAGCGAAGTCTATTAACACTTCCAACACAACAACGGTATCCTCAACGAAGTTACCATCAACATTTCAGCAAAGTACCTCCCTTCCCACAAAGTATTGCTCCCCAGCAAGATCGTTAGAGTACTTTTCTCCCCGCAGAATATTCCATTCGCCAAGTTTATTCCCCAACGGAGTCATCTTCTCCTACCGATATTCTTGCAACTATCATCCCCAGCGGAGGCAAAATCTATTCTTCAACATCAGCCCAGGATATGACTTCCCGGCACCCGTCAAGGATTCACTTTCCTAGACATTCATAAACATCACATTCTCATACATTATAGCATGCATATACGCATCATATCTTACAATCTCATTTATGTTGAGAACATCATTGCTTGATCCATATCATGCATTGCATATGACTGACCTTTACCTTTCAGGAAAGATTCAGTTAAGTTCTCAGCTACGTTTCAAGACCTAGACCGGTTCAGTTAAGTCGACCCTAAGATTTTACTGTTTCTTATCCCGTCAAAGGCCTTCTCTGGTTCAGTCAGATCGACCCTAAGATCTCCCTGTTTCTTATCCAGTTGAAGATTTCAAGACCTAGACCGGTTCAGTTAAGTCGACCCTAACATTTTTCTGTTTCTTATCCAGTCAAAGGCCTTCTCTGGTTCAGTTAGATCGACCCTAAGATCTCCCTGTTTCTTATCCAGTTGAAGATTTTAAGACCTAGACCGGTTCAGCTAAATCGACCCTAAGATTTTTCTGTTTCTTATCCAGTCCAAGGCCTTCTCTAGTCCAGCTAAATCGACCCCTAACAGATTTTCCTGATAAAGACTCAGTAGAAGATATCCAAGATTCTCTCAATGATTACTGTTGAGGTTGAAGTCGCCCAAGATTCTCTCAATGATTACTGTTGAGGTTGAAGTCGCCCAAGATTCTCTCAATGATTACTGTTGAGGTTGAAGTCGCCCAAGATTCTCTCAATGATTACTGTTGAGGTTGAAGTCGCCCAAGATTCTCTCAATGATTACTGTTGAGGTTGAAGTCGCCCAAGATTCTCTCAATGATTACTGTTGAGGTTGAAGTCGCCCAAGATTCTCTCAATGATTACTGTTGAGGTTGAAGTCGCCCAAGATTCTCTCAATGATTACTGTTGAGATAGAAGTCGCCCAAGATTCTCTAAATGATCACTGTTGAGGTTGAAGTCGCCTATGGTTCTCTCCCCGTTACTGCGGAGATAGTAATCGTCCCCAAGATTCTCTCAGCGTTACTGTTGAGGTTGAAGTCATCCAAGGTTCTCTCACCGTTCCTATTGAGGTAGTAACCATCCCTGGTTCATTCATCACCTTTTGAAGATCCAGATCCAGCTCCTGTAACCAGTCAGGACACATCTACACAAAAAATTTGAAGACCAACTCCTGTAACGGGTCAGGTAATCCTTTTCTTTTGCAGGTACGCAAGTTCTCGCTAAGGAATCTCTTACGCGATCAACATCCAGATGGCATCTATAAGCCCATCCACCATCCATCGTCTCCTAGCATGGCATCTATAAGCCCATCATCCTATCTGTCAATCTCCAAATGGCATCTATAAGCCCATTCCCGTCATTACACTGCTACCATGTGAGCGCAAATTTCTGGGCACTCTAGTGTTCAATCATCTTCCACCTTCGGATTACGAAAGGCACGTCCACCAATCTACATCCTCAGGTCTAAGAAGATTGAACAGGGGCAACTGTTGTACCCCAAAATTTGCCCTCCCATATTCTTCAAGATTTGCCAAGAGCATGCTTCAAAATTCCCCAAGGGTTGCACAGTTCAAGGGCCTCCTAAACAGTCAAAAACTAGGGTTTTGGTTCTGGCCAAGTAAATGAAGTTTCCAAGGGTCCAATCAAGTCCCACATGCCTACAAACATGGTCAAGCATCCTCATACTAAGTTTCAAGACTTACAGCACAAAATTGCACAGTCAAAAACCCTAATTGCACTACAGTCAACTGTAGGGGCAAAATGGTCATTTGACAGTCAAAAGTTCAAATTTTTGGTCAACATCTCATTTTGAAGCCACAAACATCATTTGATCAATGCTTTATCATGATTCTCAAAGCTTGGCTCAAAAAGTCTCAAGATGCAAAAGTTTCCATATTTGGACAGTTGAAAAAGTCAACTATAACTTGACCAAGGCATAACTTTCACATGGATTATCAGAAAAATTCCATCCAAAGTTCATTTTGAAGAGAAAGACATTTCCTACAACTCCTCTTCACACTTTAAGTCCAATAAATGCTCTCACAAAAAGTTATCAATTTCAACATTATAGGTCATTTTCAAAAGTCAACAAAAAGGGACTTTAAGTCAAAGGCCATAACTTGAGATTGGTAAATCACAATGACATGGGACCAAAGTAATTGGTTAAAGGACTTCAATACCTTTCCAAAATGTCCAAGAACATGAGCAAAGCTTAAAAATTGAGCAAGTTATGCCTTGTGGAAGTTGGGAAATATTTGGATATTTTGAAAAGTCAACTTTGCTTCAAATGTCTTAAAAATGCTAATGGGCCTCTTTTTCTTCCAAAATCCATCATCCAAGGCATGTGCACGACCATTTGGCCCAAAGGGAAGTTTTCCATCATTTTTATTTATTTATTTGAATTTTTAAATGCTAATAATTCATTTAATTAAAATAAATATGTGGAAAATACTAAACCTAAGTTTTTAATTCTTTTTATGCATGGAATACACTCAATATTTCGTGCATGATCAGATTTGGAAAGAATCCATGTGATTGGACATGATTTAAATCAAATTAGCTTGAAAAAGATTGAAAAAATTATGGCATGGAAATCAAATATTTTCTCATCAATTCATTGATTCTTTGGACCAAATTTTGAACCCTAATCATTCACATATATATACAAATGCAAACCCTACCCCTAAGAACCTCCCAGCTGCGCCAGAAAAGCATAACCAAGTTTGCATTTTTTCAAGAAAACTCAAATACTGAAAACCACCTTCCAGTGTGATTCAAGCCAAGATAATTATTCTATTGCCTTGCTGAGACATCAAGAAAGGTGTTTGAATCAAAATCACTAACTCTAACGCCCAGAATTGGTATAGGGAATTCAAACTTTTTCACATTTTTTTCATATTCGTGTTTCAATATTTAAGCATTCTCATTGCATTTTTCTTGTGGATTCTTACTAATTGATTGATTCTGAAGCTAACTGCATACTTTAATTGAGTTTTCGTGCCAAATTAGAGGATTCACCATTAAAGGACGCTAGGGTTCTTCAAACTTGAAATTGGGCGTTTCTGAATACTGTAAAATCAGAACACCTTAATACCATGGTTGAAATCAGGGAGCTTGGACGATTTGAAAGCACCCCTCGCGCCTAATTTATGTGGCCATATGGCCTAATCGCTATTTTGGAAAAGTGCACATTTTGGGGGGGTTTAAAACCCCCGCTAACCCTTTTTTATGTTTCAGGAAAATGCAAACGATGAAGAAGATGATGAAGTGTAAGACAGCAATTGGTTCATTTAAATTTCGCGCTAAAAAAGTCCACTAACTCACGTTTTGATTGATATTGTTTGTTAGTTACGTTATAAACAAAGCGCGCGTTTGGTTCCATTGGCAAAGCATAGTATTGGTAATCTCCAGGACCTGGGTTCGATCCCAGGTCCCCCTCCCTTTCAATAATATTTTTCCTAACATCATTCTATGTAGCACAATCCTTGAAGGTTCACCATACTCTCCATATCTGGGCTTACCACGCGCTTATTGATACCAATCTAAAGGCTCAGATCTGCTGAATACCATAGGCGTTAGTCAACGAAGTCACATGCTTCCTGAAAAAGTCAAAAGGCCTTGACATAATTGGGCCAGAATTGCTAGGGCTACACCTCCAAATTGGGGACAGAACCCCCCAGGGTTTGTTTTTTTTTTCTTTCATATTTTGCTATTTTATTTGTTTTTGTTTAATTTCCATTTAAAATTTTGAATTAATATTTTCATAAAAATATAAAAAAATGATAAAAATCAGAAAAGACAAAATCAAAATATATTTTATTTAATTAATATTTTTGTAAATGAAAATCATTAATTAATTTAGTTTTCGAATCTAGGGTTAATTGTGACTATTTTCTTAAATAAACTTAAAAAGCGTAGAATTAGGTTTTAAGTATTTTTCATTCTTTTTTCTTTTTTTATTAATTATTAATTATTAATTATTATTTTTGTAAATACTTGCAATTAATTAATTAGGGTTAATTTTAGGTTAAAGTTTAATGCTTTTCTTAATAAATAAAAAAGACTAGAATTAGGGTTAATTAATATTTTAATTTCATTTAATTCACATAAAAAATCATAAATACCAAAAAACCTCAAAAACAATTTCTTTTTTTATTTTAATTAATTTGTCAATATAATTTAATTTCATTAAAAAGGGTCCAATACCCTCGCTTCCAATTTTAATTCAATTCGCGCATTTTATTTATTTCCTTCTTTTAAATATTTATGTATTTCTCCCAAAGCCGTGTAAATATTTATCTTTCGCACTTTACTTTATTTCTTTATTTTTTGTCAAATCGGGTCCTGGATTTTAATTTGGCGATGTGGACCCGCGCCTTTGTAATAGTTTAGAACTTTATATTTCTCGCAATTTTTAACTGTTAATAATCGCATGCAAGAATGAATGACAAAAACAAAAGCGTAGCTCACCAGTAACATGACAAGATAAAATATCTGAAAACAACACACGAATCACACACCACCCCTAGGGTACGCCTCACTGTTGCCTTGCCTCGAAAGGTGATCGTCGAGTAGAGGATGTCTTAGTAAGTCCTCATGATCCGGGAACCTGGCATGAGGGTAGCTTCTAAGGTGTCTTCCCATTGCTCCGGTGATCACCATGTCCCGAACCTCGAATTGACCCGAACACCTCCAACGGTGGTGCTACCTACCTCTCAATGGTGGGATGGCATTACTTTAAAGGACATTTACACAGACGAATTCCTTAGGGTAGGTAGACGACTCTTGATACTTGCTCTAATTTCAAAAACAAATCAAAAAATACTTTTCACACCGACACCTTTTCAAAAAGCTTTCGAAAGCAATTTTTCAAACACTCTTGAGGACTGATACAAGAGTCGAACTGGAATTTTCAAAAAAACTTTTTTTAAAACTCACAGTTGAAAAGCAAACAAACCATTTTTGAAAACACAAATGAGCAAGTATCTAAGAGCCCATGGATAACCATGGATAGAAAGGGTGCTAACACCTTCCCTTTCTATAACCTACCTCCCGAACCGAGAGCAATCTCTATAAGGAATTTTTCTGTGCTTTTGTCCTTTCCATTTGGAGAAAATAAAAGACGGTGGCGACTCTTGCTTCCGCGACATTTCGCGAACCAGCGTTAAACAGTCAGTTCCAGATCCACCGAACACAACGTGCCCTGGCAAGATACAGGAATTGAGTCTGGTAATGTATAGTCGTCAACAAATACACCCTGGCAAGATACAGGAATCGGATCTTCGAACTCTTCAGACGTGCCCTGGCAAGATACAGGAATCGAGTCTGGTAATGTAGTTGTCAACAGATACACCCTGGCAGGATACAGGAATCGGATCTTCGAACTCTTCAGATGTGCCCTGGCAAGATACAGGAATCGAGTCTGGTAATGTAGTCGTCAACAGATACACCCTGGCAAGATACATGAATCAGATCTTCAAACTCTTCAGACGTGCCCTGGCAAGATACAGGAGTCGAGTCTGGTAATGTTAGTCGTCAACAGATACACCCTGGCAAGATACAGGAATCGGATCTTCGAACTCTTCAGATGTGCCCTGGCAGGATACAGGAATCGAGTCTGGAAATGTTAGTCGTCAACAGATACACCCTGGCAAGATACAGGAATCGGATCTTCGAACTCTTCAGACGTGCCCTGGAAGGATACAAGAATCGAGTCTGGAAATGTTAGTCGTCAACAGATACACCCTGGCAAGATACAGGAATCGGATATGGAATCACGACAGTTGATAGCAATTATCTTTGTATTAATCTTTTGTCCTGAAAAGACAAAACGTTAGTTGTATGCGATGTCATGATGTATGACATGCGTGATGTTATCGGAATAAATGAGATTGTATGTTTATGATGCGTATATGCATGCTATAATGTATGAAGATATGTTTATGAATTGTATTTTCGTCTAGGAAAATAAATCCTTGACGAGTGCCGGGAAGTTGGATCCTGGGCTGATTTTGAGGAATAGAGCTTCGTTGTTTCTGCTGGGGAGTGATGGTTGCAAGAATACCGGTAGGAGAAGATGACTCCGTTGGGGAATAAACTTGGCGAATAGATTACTCTACGGGGAGTGAACTCTGTGGGGAAAGAGATGTATTTTGTTGAGGTTTGAGGATAACTCTGCTGGGGATACCATTGTTTAAGTTTTGTTGGAAGGTTTGATGAACTCCACCGGGGATAGGAAGACTTCGTCGGGGATGATCTTTCCATGGTTATTGGCCGAGGATAACCCAGTTATATCCTGGTGGGGAAATAACCTTCTGAATAAAGCCGGGGGAGCGTTCGTGCTATGCGGGTGACAAGCTTCCAGAATCTACTGGGGATAAGCTTCCTGCTGGGGAGATGGATTCCACTTTCCTGGGGAAACTTTTCAGATTGGACTGGAATCTCCTGGGGAAATTTTTGAGATATACTAGGGAAGTGGCTCCATTGAATGTTTGTATACCGCCGGGGAACAATCTTAGATCAAGACTGCCGGGGATGCTTGTTAAGAATGTCTGTATACTCCTGGGGAATGTTGAGATCTGTTGGGGATATCCAATTTCCTTAAGGCTGACAGGATAACTCTGCTCGGGGAGAGTATTGTTGACTTGCTAGGAGATACTGTGCCTTGTTAGGGCTGATGGGAGACCAACTGCTTGGGAGAGAATTGTTGAATCTTGGCTCACTCTCTGGGGAATTAAGGTATCCTGGTTGCGTTCTTCGGCCGAATTTACCTTGGTACCTTGGTGGACAGAGCAATTAGATCGCTTAGACAACTCATTATTGCCCCTGTTTCTAATGTTACCTGTAATTAATCCTTTGTTTCGCATGCAAATATTTATGAGTTAGCAGTTAGTGTCAAATGCATATATCACAAATTGAACCTTGGACGTTCTTCGCAAAACAAAACAGAAAAAGGAAAAACAAATGGCCATTTGTCTGAAAAGTGAATTGTATTGATTTTTTTTGGAATTTTCCTGTAAATAGGCGTTTATGTACAAGAGACTGACGTTCTAGTAAGAGAACACCGCCGAACAACAGAGTTTATACAATTTTGTGAAAAAGGGAAAACAAAACAGCTATGTGAAAAGAATAATCCCGCTGGGTTCCAACTCTGCTATCGCCTTTATATCTCCGAGCGTCTCATCACTTTGCTGCTCAGTTGATGATGAAGCTGATTGATCGATGCGGTTTGAACTTGATAGTTGATACCGGATTCTGGATGCAAGGTGATCCAATGAGACATAGTATTACGCTTTAATCCCTAAATTTTTCCTGGACCGCCCTTTCGGGTTTTCAGTCCACCGGGATACCCATTTTTTCCCAAGCCGCCTTTTCAGGTTTTCGACTTGCCGGGTGTACAGATTTTTTTCATTTCATCCCTCATTTTGCCCGAACCCTTTTGGTTCGCCAGGAAGCCCTAATTTTTGCCTAGGTATGTCAACCTAGCGGGTCTTTTATCATGCGTAGTATCTTTTTACTATGTCTGCATTGGCGGGGTGAGGAAGGTCGTCACCATCCATGGTGGTCAGAATCATGGCTCCTCCTGAGAACAAATGTTTAACCACAAATGGCCCTTCGTACGTAGGGGTCCATTTGCCCCTGGGATCACTCTGAGGAAGGATGATGCGTTTGATTACCAGGTCCCCAACTTGATACTCTTGTGGTCTGACTTTCTTGTTAAATTCCCTGATCATCCGTTTTTGGTATGTTTGACCATGACAAATAGCAGCGAGTCTCTTTTCGTCAATTATATTTAACTGATCAAGTCGAGTTTGGATCCAGTCATCTTCGCTCAGATCTACATCCTTCATTATCCGGAGAGTGGGTATCTGCACTTCAATCGGTAAGACTGCCTCCATGCCGTAGACCAAGGAAAAAGGAGTTGCCCCGATTGACGTCCTTGCTGAGGTATGGTACCCATGAAGAGCGAACGGTAACATCTCGTGCCAATCTTTATAGGTCACTGTCATCTTCTGTACAATCTTCTTAATATTCTTATTCGCTGCTTCTACAACCCCATTCATATTCGGTCGGTAAGGAGAAGAGTTGTGGTGCTGTATCTTGAATTGCTCGCAGAGCTCAGTGATCATCTTGTTATTAAGATTGGTACCATTGTCTGTAATGATCCTTTCCGGGACGCCGTATCGACAGATCAGGTTGTGCCGAATGAACCGTGCCACCACGTTCTTGGTTATCGTAGCATAGGAAGCTGCTTCAACCCACTTTGTAAAGTAATCAATCGCCACCAGGATGAAGCGATGCCCGTTGGATGCCGTAGGTTTAATTTCGCCGATCATATCTATGCCCCACATTGCAAAAGGCCAAGGTGCAGTCAAGACATTCAGAGGGACTGGAGGAACGTGCACCTTATCTGCGTATATCTGGCACTTATGACATGTCCGAGAATGTTGGTAGCAGTCAGCTTCCATTGTGGACCAGAAATATCCTGCCCGAAGGATTTTCTTTTCCATGGTATGTCCACTGGAATGTGTTCCAAAAGTACCTTCATGTAGCTCTGCCATGATCTTTTCTGCTTCAATTTTATCCACACAACGCAGTAAGGTCGAATCATGGTTTCGCTTGTACAGAATGCCATTACTGAGGAAGAACTTTGCTGCGAACCTTCTCAGAAACTTCTTGTCGTTGATGGATGCACCTTCAGGGTATTCTTGAGCTTCCAAATACCTCTTCACCTCATGATACCAGGGTTTCTCAGTTACTACCTCAGCCTCAAGATCTCAACAGTATGCAGGTTCGTCCAGTTTCCAGATGATGATCCGGGGAGCCTCATTGTCCCACTTGACTTTGAACATAGAAGACATCGTAGCCAACACGTCCGCCAACTGATTCTCCTCTCTTGGGAAGTGTTCAAAAGTTATCTCTGTGAAATGGGGGACCAATGTCAACACACACTCTTTGTAAGGAATAAGGTTTGGGTGTTTCGTATCCCACTCGCCTTTGATCTGATTGATCACGAGAGCGGAATATCCGAAGACACTCAGAAACTTGATCCTTAAGTCAATTGCAGCTTGCAGACCCATGACGCATGCCTCATACTCCGCCATGTTGTTGGTGCAGTTGAAACATAGCCAGGAAGTGAGGGGAGTATGAGTTCCTTGAGGGGATATGATCACAGTGCCGATACCGTTACCCAAAGCGTTGGAGGCTCCATCAAAGTGCATAGACCATCGGGATCCTTCCTCAGGTCCTTCATCCGGTCCAGGTACTTCACAATCAGTCACAATCATGATGCTCTCTTCAGGAAACTCAAAATTCATTGATTGGTAGTCGTCCACTTCCTGGTGTGCCAAGTGGTCTGCCAATACACTTCCTTTGATATCTTTCTGAGTCGTATACTGGATGTCGTATTCTGTCAAGATCATCTGCCATCTTGCTATTCTCCCAGACAGAGAAGGCTTTTCGAATATGTACTTTATCGGATCCATTTTTGAAATCAACAGAGTAGTGTGGGTCAACATATACTGTCTCAGCCGGCGAGCAGCCCATACCAAAGCGCAACAAGTTTTCTCGAGAAGTGAGTATCGGGTCTCACAGTCGGTAAACTTTTTGCTAAAGTAATAAATGGCGTGCTCTTTTCGGCCAGACTCGTCATGCTGCCCCAGCACACACCCCATTGAGTTGTCAAGTACTGTCAAGTATAGTATTAGAGGTCTCCCTTCAACCGGTGGCATAAGAATGGGTGGTTCTTGGAGATACTCTTTGATTCTGTCAAAAGAGGCCTGACATTCATCGTTCTAACGTACTACCTGATCTTTCTTCAGCAGCTTGAAGATTGGTTCACAAGTAGCAGTTAGGTGCGAGATGAATCGGGCAATGTAATTCAGACGTCCTAGAAAGCCTCTGACTTCTTTCTCTGTCTTGGGAACTGGCATCTCTCGTATGGCCTTAACCTTGGCAGGGTCCACTTGAATACCCTTGTCGCTCACGACGAAGCCTAGCAACTTCCCAGATCTTACCCCAAATGTGCACTTGTTCGGGTTCAACCTCAGCTTATATAATTTCAGACGGTCAAACAGCTTCTGTAGATGGTTAAGGTGTTCCTCCTCAGTTTGGGACATTGCAATCATGTCGTCGACATACACTTCAATATCATGGTGGATCATGTCATGAAATAAAGCAACCATGGCACGTTGGTAGGTTGCCCCAGCATTTTTCAACCCGAATGGCATGACCTTGTAGCAGAAGGTGCCCCACTGAGTAACAAAGGTAGTCTTTTCCATATCTTCAGGAGCCATTTTGATCTGATTATAACCTGAAAAGCCGTCCATGAAGGAGAACACCTTATGCTGAGTCGTATTGTCAACCAGAACATCGATGTGAGGTAGAGGGAAATCATCCTTGGGGCTGGCCCTGTTCAAATCCCTATAGTCGACACACATTCTGACCTTACCATCTTTCTTTGGCACCGGAACCACGTTGGCAACCCACTGAGGGTAAGAAGTCACTGCAAGAAACCCGGCATCAAATTGCTTCATAACCTCAGCTTTGATCTTTTCGGACATCTCTGGACGCATACGGCGGACCTTTTGTTTAACCGGAGGGCATTCTTCCTTGTTAGGTAGGTGATGGACAACAATGTCGGTATCCAACCCAGACATGTCTTCGTAGGACCAGACGTAGATTTCCATATAATCGTGCAACATCTGAATCAACCGTTGTTTCATGCTAAGCTCTAGATTGGCACCAATCTTAACTTCCTTTTTGTCTTTCTCTGTACCCAGATTTACCGTTTCCACTGGCTCTTCATGTGGCTGAATGGCCCTCTCTTCCTGGAGTAACAGTCTTGCAAGCTCACCAGGCACTTTGCAATCATCTTCACCTTCGTCTTCGGCTAAGTTGATCGGATTTTCGAAGTCATGACTGGCAGTAGCAGAGTCGTTACCAGTGAGATCCAGAGTGGATTGAAACCTGTATGAGTGAGTGTGTGTAAATACAGCTGTTTTGCAATATATAAAGAAAGAAAGAAAGAAAGAAAGGGAGCACAAGATTTGAAATGCGAAAAATGTCCAATGTCTTTATTCATGATATATGGAAATGACAAGTAATAAGCCCTCACAAATGAAGCCACGGTACCCCGGGTAAGACACCGGGCCATAAAGTTTCAATTTATTGTTTATTACAAATTAAAGAAACAAAGGAATTCATTACTGCGTAACAAAAGTAACAGGTATGTGATCTTTTGCAGTCCAATTGTTCAGTCCACCGTCGGTCGTCGGGTAAATCCAGCTATCAAACTCTGATTCCTCTGTATCGCTCTCAATGGCATTCACTCCCGGGTTGGTGATGAACACGGGAGGTCTTCCGATCCTTGCTTTGCGTACAGCCCTCTGAGCCTCTGCAGTGAAACCCAGTCCAAACTTATCAGTTTTAGGAGTAAAATCAGGGAGCCTGCCCCAGTTAGCACATTCACCTTTCTCAATTACAGCCCGGGCATCCTTCAAGGAAGCCATCTTCAAAGGAGAACCCTCTTCAGTCACTGCTTCTGCTGCTGCCAATGTTTGTGGCACCTCCTCAAAATCTTGAAAGGGGGTTTCAATAAACTCCCCATCCATCTCAATATACCGGAACGAGTTCAGATGACTAACCATGTATTCTTTCTCCCCCTGCACGGTGACAATCTTCCCTCTGACAGGGTATTTGAGCTTCTGGTGTAGAGTGGAGGTCACAGCCCTAGCTTTGTGAATCCAAGGCCAACCCAGCAAACAGGAATAAGATGGACGAATGTCCATCACATAGAACGTCGAGTCGAAGACTTGAGAACCAACACGAATCGGAATTTCCACCTCACCATGCACCATCCTCTTCGACCCGTCAAAGGCTCGGACAATGATGTTGCTAGGCTTCAACTCCAGGCCCTCACAATCTAACCGGTCTAAGGCCTTTTTGGGCAATACATTCAGAGAAGAACCCGTGTCCACCAACATGTGTGCAAGAGTAGTGCCCCTGCATTCTATGGAGACATGCAGGGCATCATTGTGGTTCTTTCCCTTGGCGGTAAGATCAGCATCCGAGAAACCCAAACCATTGTCAGCTGTCAAATTGGCCACACAGTCAGTGAATTGATCTGCAGATGTCTCTTGTGGCACATGGGCCGTCTTCAGAAATGAAATCAAGGCCTTGGCATGGGCCTCTGAGCACAGCAGCAATGATAGCATGGAGATCTTGGAGGGGGTATGCCCCGGCTGTTCAACGACATTGAAGTCACTCTTCTTAATGATCTTAAGGATTTCCTCCATCTCTTGCTGGGAGGCTTCAACATTAACAGTCTTCGGTGCCTCCGTCTGGGCAGGCACATCATCAATCCCTTTGCCCCGAGTGTTAGATGACTCGGCAGCAGGGGAAGCAACTTGATCAGAAGGGGGAACAGGCGCACTTGTAGGTGTTATTATAAGAGGTCTTCGGATAACTGGTGGCGCAATGTCAGGCGAGAAGAGCCTGCCACTGCGAGTAACTTTGGCGGGACCAGTGATGTTGCTGATACCGGTACCGGTGTTGAACTCCTGCTTTATTCCAAGTACATACACATCTGCCCCATAGTGCCATGGGACAGCCTTATCAGACTTGTAGGGGATTGGCCCCGGAACAGTAATGGTTATAGGTGCAACAGACATGGTCTTGACTGGCTTCCTCGGGGGAGCCTTGGTAGGATTGTTAAAAATTGTAACGACAGATACTTCTTCAGTGGGAACAAAAGGAACAGCGGTCTTCTTGAACAAAATTTCCTTGCCATCCATCAGGTTTTGGATGCCTGACTTCAGCAACGGACAACCAGTAGGGGAAACAGCACACAGAAGGAAACCCTTGCTACAGCCCGGAAATAAACCAGCTAGCAACAGGTTCCTTTTAACAGCCAATAAAGGGGTGGCAACATCATCCACCGAAACTGCATACAAGTCTTCATCAACAGCATTTACTCCATGCTGGGGCATAGGAGCAGTCACAACATTTGGCCTTTCGGGCGCCTCAAATTGTATCTCCTTCGCATCAATAAGGTCTTGAACCTTATTTCTCAGGGCCCAGCAGTCATCAGTAGAATGCCCCGGGCTATCAGAGTGATAGGCACAGCGGGCATTGGGATTATACTTTGAAGAGGTCGTGTTCACAACCTTCGGAGCCTCTCTGACGGTCACAAAGTTGGTCGATAGCAATTGCGGTAAGATTTGTGACAAGGTCATACTCAGCCGAGTGTATTCTCTTCTGGGTCTCTCACCCCTTGGTTGGTTAGGTTGCCGAGGAGCGGCAGCAGGCTTAGCAATCACCACCGCGTTGACAGCTTGGCGGAGTTCTGGTTTGTTTTGCCTTCTAGGCCCATACACAGCATTGGCTTCCTTTTTAAAAGGTTTCTTCTCAGAACTTGAGGACGCACCTTTCTGAATCTTCCCTGATTTCATACCAGCCTCTATCCTTTCCCCAGTCAAAATGAGATCTGTAAACCCTGCAGACGAATTGCCAATGAGATGATTGAAGAACGGCCCGGATAGGGTCCCCAAAAACATGTCTACTAGTTCACAGTCTGTTAATGGTGGCTGCACCCTGCCAGCCAGGTCCCTCCACTTCTGCGCATATTCTTTAAAACCTTCTCACGATCCTAGCGACATACCCTGGAGTTGGGTACGTGTAGGAGCGAGGTCGGCATTATACTGATACTGCTTGTAAAAAGCAGTAGCCAACTCCTCCCAGTTACGAACCTTGGTTCCATCCAGCTGATAGAACCATTCGAGATGAGTCCCTGAAAGACTCTCCTGGAAGAAGTGGATCCACAAGTTCTTGTCCACAGTATACGGCTGAATCTTCCGCACATAAGATCTGAGATGTAGCTTAGGGCAGGACGCCCCGTCATACTTTGCGAAAGATGGTGCTTTGAACTTATGTGGGATGACCACACCAGAAGATAGACCCAAGTCTCCGAAATCCAAACCAGGCACTTGTTGAATTTCCATGGCATTCAGAAGGTCTTCCAACTGCTTGTACCTGTCTTCAGCTGGAGGATATTGCTCCTCATTAAAATCAGTCTCGTTGTCAGAGACCACCGGACTAGGAACCCTTCCCCCCTGGGGACTTCCTTTTCCTACAGAAGAACCAGCTTGATCAACCTCATTCTGCAGTGTGTTACCAAACCTCCGGCCAGTGTTGAATAGTACAGTTCTCTTCTTTTTCTTCTTCTTAACCAGCAGAGCCTTCAACTCCTCTTGACCTTGTGCCAAACTCATAATCAGCTCTTGGAATTGGGCGTTCTGAGCCTGAAGGGCCTTGATAGACTGCTCGGTAGATGATTCAGGGTTCATGATGCTGAAATAAACAGCGAAGAACATTAAGAAACCTGAAAAGAAGAGTACCTGTGATGCATATGATGAATGGAATGCGTATGATTTATGTTTTCAAAGACAATCGGGAATCAACTTTGTAAACAAAAAGGAACACACTTCATTAGATTCAACTTTGAATTTTAAATTGTTCAACAGATTGCCCTTAGGAGTTACATAAAAAGGAAATAAAAACTGTAAAAGGAAATCCAAAGCTCATTATTGATCCCAGGGTTTCCTCTTCTCAGTGCGGATGTAGTCGTTCAAGGCCCGCTCGTTCTCCAATTGCTTTGTCAGCTTCTGGATCTTCAATTCCTGCTCGTTGAACTTTTCCCGATAAGAATCCCGTTCGTCCCGCAGTTGCGCCCAAGACCTCTTTAGTGTATCAAGATCAGTAGGTATCTGAGGAGGGAGAACAGTTGGAGGAGCCCCATCTCTATCAGGATATTCAAGAATGATGGGTCTGACCGCTTCATACGGCATACCTAACTTCTGAGCACGGATGCGGACCCATTTGTAGTAGGCTTCCATAGGTAGAGAAGTCTTTGGTCCCAACTCTTGTGGGTCAGCTTTGTGAATTCTGTCCCAAGCTTTGATGAACCTACGACGCAGCTCGTCACTATCTACCTGAAACTCAAAACTGATGTGAGGCACCAACATCTCATGAGGCCCTGCTCTTCTGGCTCTTCCAAACTGACGGAGAGCTAGACATGGATTATAAGAGATTCCTCCTTGGGTACCAATCAAAGGAACATTAGGATATTCTCCGCAACGATCAATAACAGCTACCTCATCCAATCCTCTGAGAGTCCAAATGATGTCATTATCAGTGAGAGACATTAACCTATGAGCCCAGCCTCTTCCTTCTTTGTTCTTCAGCACGAACTTAGGGAGGTGTGAAATAAACCACCTCACTAACAAAGGAATACAACACCACAGAGTTCCTCGTCTTCGGGTTGTACGAGCATAAAGTTGTTGTAGGATATCACCCAAGAGAGTGGGCACAGGGTTCCGAGACATGAAGATCCTTATGGCAGTGACGTTAATAAAGTTATCAGGATTAGGAAACAAGACTAGACCATAGATTAAGAGAGCCAGGATGTCTTCATACACCCTAAAGTCCAGGTCATTCCAGAAACTGTTAGCCTTACCAATCAGAAACTTGGCCAAGAAACCCTTAACTTTGCTTCTAGTCACCCAGTTGTCCATTATCTCCTTGTGGGTTAAGGGCAGAGCTGCAGCAATCTCCTCAAGCCTAAGAGTCTTTTCCCAACCAGTGTAGGGAGTCTAATCCAAGATAGGGATACCAAGCAAATCAGAGAACTCTTCCAGGGTAGGGACCAGCTGGAAGTCTTGGAAGGTGAAGCACTGGTACAGAGGGTCATAAAACTGGGTCAGGACACTCATCAGTTGTTGGTCCCACTTTGTCGTGACTAAACTGAGAAGAGAACCATGCCTCTGGATGAGGGAAGTAGTATTTGGAATTCTGCTAACCAATTCTTCAAGCAACTCAGGTGGGTGAACAAAGTTGAACCGGATAGTATTCCTTCGTATAGGCATCATGATGTCCTACGAAACAGAGCAAAGGTGAAACCCTCTTGTCTTTGAAATGGTCAGTCCTTATGCAGGATGCATGCAATGTTTATGATGGCATGATGTTATGATAAAGCACACCACAAATATTCACAAAGGCAAACATGATAAGGCACACAAGTCACACAAGACAAGCCCTTAGATTTTAGGCCAGCATGGGGTCTAGGTATTACCCTCTTTCAGTTTGTTGGTTAAGACCTGTCCTATCAGAAGTAACCGGGTTCTAGAGGATCCCAATATCACTGACTACTCTCAATCGGTCATAACTCCAGCATCGCAATCTTTTCTTGCGGCCAGAACCATCACGAGAGTTTAGCCTCAATGGGCGTAGCATACTGCTACTGTTCTATTGGCCAAGCTGGGTCATTTAAGGTTCTAAGGTCGGTTGGTGCTTAATGACTCCTCAGAAGACCCATATTCTCCTCGTTGCGACACAAGGGATATCGGTACAGACCAAGGCGCCACACCAACGTAGCCACTGCTTCACCCATGTCGGTCTACGCCGGACAGGTCCCTCACAACTTATGCTACCTAATAGGGTGTCCCCAGATCCGGGTTAGGATCTATGTAACTCGGATGCAGCCCATAATAATAAAGCAAACAAAGCACAACAATTGAAAACACAAGTGATCTTAGTCCTAAGGTACACCTCACTTTAAGTATCTCCCCAGCAGAGTCTCCAGTTCTGTGATCGGTGGAAATAGAACTGACTGTTTTTAGCTGGTTCGCGAAATGTCGCGGTAAGCAAGAGTCGCCACCGTCTTTTATTTTCTCCAACATGGACAGGACAAAAGCACAGCAAAATTCCTTATGAGATAGTTTCTCGGTTCGGGAGGTAGATTTATAGAAAGGGAAGGTGTTAGCACCCTTGCTATCCATGGTTATCCATGGGCTCTTAGATACTTGCTCATTTGTGTTTTCAAAATGGTTTGCTTTTCAAAGTGTGAGTGGGTTTGAAAAAGTTTCGTTTAAAGATTTCAGATTGACTCTTGTATCAGTCCTCAAGAGTGTTTGAAAAATTGTTTTGAAAGCTTTTTTGAAAGTGTCGGTGTGAAAAGAATTTTGATTTGTTTTTTAATAGAGCAAGTATCTATGAGTCATCTACCTACCCTAAGGAATTAGGCTGTGTAAATGTCCTTAAGGTAGTGCCATCCCACCATTGAGAGGTAGGTAGCACCACCGTTGGAGGTGTTCGGGTCAATTCGTTTGTAGGGACAGTGTGGTCACCAGAGCAACAGTAGGACACCTTAGAAGCTACCCTTATGCCATTGATCCTTTTTAATTCCGAGGCAACCGTTTCGAGGCAACTGGATCATGTCATGGACATAAGGACTTACTAAAACGTCCTATACTCGACGACCACGTTTCGAAGGCAAGGCAACAGTGAGGCGTACCCTAGAAGTGGTGTGTGAATTTGTGTGTTATTTTCATGTTATGTTTTATCTTGTACATGTATCATGGTGATCTACGCATTGTTTTTAATTTAGGCCATACATTCTTTCATGCAATTATAATTTAAAAGTGCGGAAATTTAAATGCGGAAAGATAAATCCTACGCTATTACAAGGCGCGGGTCTATACATCGCCAAATTACAAAGACCCGTTTTAATAAAAAATGCGAAAAGTAAAACCTAGTGACTATTACAAGGCTTGAGCAGCTACATAATATTCACAAAGAAAAAATAAGAATAAATGCGCGAAAGAATTAAAGTTGCACGTTCGAGGGTGTTGGACCCTTTTGAAATTAAATTGAATTAAAAGTTAATTAATTATTTTATTAAAAGAAAAGAAATTGTTTTTTAAGTTTTTGGTATTTATGAAATAAAGAAAAATTCAAAAGAAACCCTAATTCTAAGTTATTTTTAATTATTAATGAAAAGTATTAAAGCTTAACCTAATTTGCACTAATTAATTAATGTACATGTTTATTTACAAAAGTAGTAATTAATAATAATAATAATGATGAAAAAATTATTTATTAAAAAAAGGTGAAAATGTTAAAAAAAACCTAATTTCTACATATTTTAATTTATTAAGAAAAAGATTTAAGTTTAAGACCTAATTCACTAAGTTAATGGTTAGATTTTTATTTACAAAATAAATTAATAGAAATTAAATATAATTAAATATATTACACTTTTTGTTTCTGATTTTTTTATTGTGAAAATTATTTTTGGTAAATTAAAGAAAACAATTAAAAACAACTAAAAGAATTAAGAAAGAAAATCAAATAAAAATAAAAATGATGCAAACCATGGGGGATATCAGGCCCATTTAGGAGGTGAATTGGAGCAATTTGGCCCACCAGAATCTAAGCCTTGTTGACTTTTCCAGTTTGAATGCATGTGGTTGACTGAGTGTGTACCATGGATTTCACGTTAGGGCCATTGGATTGATCATCAGAGACACTTGGCAAGCCTAAGCGTTGGGATGCATGGTGGAATATTTGAAGGGAACTGCATGGGAACGTGTTAATGCAAAAATCATGAATAATATGGGGGGACCTGGGAATCGAACCCAGGTCCCAATGCCTGCAGGACACCTCAACCACCAACTGAGCCATTGAGTTTCTTTGTCAACATAACGCATGGAAAATATAATATACAAACAATGTTGGTTAGTGGTGTAAACAAAAAATTGCGCGCCAGTATTTGAATCTTCCACTCACGCTTGGACACATAGGCTTCTTCTTCATCTTTCTGCAAAAACACAAAACAAGTAGCGGGGGTTTTAAACCCCCACTAAACAAGACCTGTAAAAATAGCGAATAGCCCATGCTGTAATATAAAAAGGGCGCGAGTAGTCAGTTTACTTCGTCTGGATGTCACGAATTCAATGGCATAGGTTTGGTGGCCTGATTTTTCCATATGAGGAAACCCCTAATGTTGAGCTTCTGAAAACCTAATATCCATCAATGGTAGATTTTGATATAGGCATTGTTAGTTCAATTAAAGGGTACCATTAGCTTCAGAACATCACTGTTAGTGTAAATCAACAATTAAAAAACATGAATAATGCATGGAAATTAAAGAACGATTATGGACATATTCAAGAAAAGTGTGACTTTGTTCTACCAATTCTTGGAGTATGGAGACTGGAAAACGGTTGCAATCGATTCCTAGCAATGTCAGGAAGGTAATGGAAAAGCTTTTAGACCTTGAATCGCCTTGTAACTAGGATTTCAGTGTTCAAGTTTTTGATGAAAAATTGCAAATTGGTTCTTTATTTTCTGAGCAGCTTTCGTGTGTAATGGAATAGGGTTATGTTGTGCCTTTGTATTTGAGTGAAATTAGGTCAAAAAACCAAGCCCATAGTCCATGAATTTATGATTTTGATATTTGATTTTGTTCATATCTTTTCCAATCTTTTTCCATGCCAATCATGCCAAATTTGGATGATATTGTCCCCTTGAGATGGTGCACGAAATCTCTTGCATATATGGAAGATATTTGCTGCACAAAAAAGATTTAAAACCATTGTTTAATATTTTTCTCATAATTGAATTTAATTAAATGAATTAATAATAATAAAAATTCAAATAATTAATCAAAAATAAGAAAATAAATCCCTTAGAGCTTAATGGGTCGTGCATATGCTTTGGGTAATGATTCATGGAAGAATTTGTGGCCCATTAGCAATTTTGAGGCTTTTGAAGCAAAGTTGACTTTTCAAAATTCCCAAAAATTTCCCAACTTCTCCAAGGCATATCTTGCTCAATTTTGAAGCTATGATCATGTTCTTGGACATTTTGGAAAGGTATTGAAGTCCTCTAACCAATGCCTTTGGTCCCATGTCATTTTGATTTACCAATCTCAAGTTATGGTCTTTGACTTAAAGTGCCTTTTTGTTGACTTTTGAAAATGACCTATAATGTTGAAATTGATAACTTTTTGTGAGAGAATTTCTTGGACTTGAAGTGTGAAGATGAGTTGTAGGAAATTTCATTCTCTTCAAAATGAGCATTGGATGGGATTTTTCTGATAAACCATGAAGAAGTTATGCCTTGGTCAATTTGCAGTTGACTTTTCAGCTGTCCAAAAATAGAAACTTTTGCATCTTGAGACTTTTTTAGCCATACTTTGAGAATCATGATCAAGAATTGATCAAATGATGTTTGTGGCTTCAAAATAATATGTTGACCAAAATTTTTGACTTTTGACTGTCAAATGACCATTTTGCCCCTGTAGTTGACTGTGAAGCAATTAGGGTTTTTGATTGTGCAACTTGATGTTGTGAGTCTTGAAACTTGACATATGGATGCTTGACAATGTATGTAGGCATATGGGACTTGATTGGACCCTTGAAAACTTCAATTTCTTTTCCAGAACCAAAACCCTAATTCTGACTGTGTTTGGAGGCAATTGGACTGTGCAACCCTTGAGAGATTTTGAACCTTGATCTTGGCAAATCTTGAAGAATATGGGAGGGCAAATTTTGGGGTACAACAGTGGGGCATCGATATGATTGGGGAAATCAAGCCAACAACCTCTAATGGACAGCGCTTCATCTTGGTGGCCATTGACTATTTTACAAAGTAGGTTGAGACGGCCTCTTTCACTTCCGTTACCAAGAATGTTGTAGCCCGGTTCATTAAACAGAATCTCATATGTTGGTATGGTATCCCGGAGAGGATCATCACAGACAATGGTACAAAGCTAAACAATACTATGATCATCGCCCTGTGCGAGCAATTCAAGATCCAGCATCACAATTCTTCCCCTTACCGTCCAAAGATGAATGGTGTTGTCGAAGCCGCAAATAAGAACATCAAAAAGATCATACAGAAAATGAAAGTCACATACAAAGATTGGAATGAGATGCTACCATTCGCTCTCCAAGATTATCGTACCACGACACGAACATCAACCGGGGCAACACCCTACTCTCTGGTATACGGCATGGAGGTTGTCTTGCCTATTGTGGTCCAGATCCCCTATCTAAGAATCATGAAGGATGCAGGTCTGAATGAAGAAGATTGGATCCAGACTCAACTTGATCAACTGAACTTGATTGATGAGAAAAGGCTTACTATTGTCTGCCATGGTCAAATGTATCAAAAACGGATGATTAAGGCATTCAACAAAAAGGTCAGGCGCCAAGTGTATCAAGTCGGGGATCTGGTAATCAAACGCATCATACTACCGCAAGGTGATCCCAGGGGCAAATAGACTTCTACATACGGAGGATCATTTGTGATCAAAAACATATTCTCTAGTGGAGCCATGATCTTAACCATTATGGATGGCGACGACTTACCGCATCCTGTGAATGCATACATATTCAAAAGATACTATGCATAAGAGAACCGCTAGGTTGACACACCTAGGCAAAAAAGTGCATCCCGGCGAACAAAAAAGATTCGGGCAAAAATTAGGGATAAAACAAAAAAATCTGTACACCCGGCAAGCTGAAAACCCGAAAGGGCGACTTGGGCAAAAAAGGGTATCCCGGTGGACTGAAAACCCGAAAGGGTGGTCCAAGCAAAAGTTAGGGAATTAGAGCGTATGATTATGTCCCGTTGGATCACCTTACGGACAACCTACAAACTCGAAAGTTATGATCAATTCAATCATCTTCGGACAAGGCAACAAATAGACAAGATGCTCAGAGACGCGAAGGCTATAGCAGAATGGGAACCCCATGGGATTATTTCACATAACTATCTTTTCTTTGTATCAAATTTTCATTTTTTTACGACGGCATTCTCTTACTAGAATGTTTGTCTCATTGTACAAAAATACTTACTCAAAGTCAATACAGAGATATCCCTTTGAAAGTGCAAAACTATCTGTTTTTCTTTACAATTGTGTTTTGTTTACAAAAACGTCCAATGATTTATTTTTGAACATATGCATTTGAATGTAATTACCATTTACAAATGAACAAAATAGAAAGACAATCACTGATGGCTTTAAGAGGTAGGGAAATCTCTCTAAACTATTTCTATAAAATCCCCCGTAGTGTGCCGTTTAATCCCCAACGAAAAAAAACTTCCAGTTATCACTCCCTGATAGAAGTCGCCAAATTTCTCAGGATTGCCCAACAGGATTTCACAAGCAGTACATGGAATTTCCCTTACAACGAGGTTTATTTCTCTAAGTGGAAATTCATCGACACTTCAAAACATGAAGACTTACACTCCTTATCCTCAGCAGAAATCGGGGATTTATTTTCCCTAATCCAACAAGTGGTGCAGCAGATTAGCTCACATACGCATACATCGCATCCATATATCATAAACATTGATAACACAAATGCATGTATCACAATCTCATTGTACCATGCATTTTATACAACATGACATTGCATATTGCTAACATTTTACCCTTTTCAAGATAAGGTTGATCAACAGCTACCATTAACAATGTTCAAAGTTTTTCAGATACGCTACAGACACGGATGCTATTATGATACTCATTCAGATTCAATCTTCTAGATACAGTTCAGATACGCTCCAGACACGGACGCCATTCTGATACTCATTCAGATTCAGCTTCCAGATACAGTTCAGATACGCTCCAAATACGGATTCCATCCTGATACTCATTCAGAGTCAACCTTCAGATACAGTTCAGATACGTTCCATACATGGACGCCATTCTGATACTCATTCAGATTCAATTTTCAGATACAGTTCAGATACGCTCCAGATACGGACGCCATTATGATACTCATTCAGATTCTCTCTCAGATACAGTTCAGATACGCTCCAGACACGGATGTCATTCTGATACTCATTCAGATTCTCTCTCAGATACGCTCTAGACACAGATGCCATTCTGATACTCATTCAGATTCAACTTTCAGATACAGTTCAGATATGCTTCAGACACGGACGCCATTCAGATTCAACTTTCAGATACAATTCAGATACGCTCCAGACACGGACGCCATTCTGATACTCATTCAGATTCAACTCTCAAATATAGTTCAGATACGCTCTAGACATGGACGCCATTCTGATACTCATTCAGATTCAACTTTCAGATACAGTACAGATACGCTCTAGACACGGACGCCATTCTGATACTCATTCAGATTCTATTTCAGATTCAGTTCAGCAATCATTTTTGGATGGAATCTACAAGCCCATATCCAACAACTTTCCATCATCTCTCTAAATGGCATCTTTAAGCCCATTCCCTCTACCATCACATCACCGAGTGCAAATTTCTGGGCACTCTAATGTCCAATCATCTTCCACCTTCGAGTCACGAATGGCAAAACTCGCCAATCTAACTCTTCAAGCTTAAGAAGATTGAACAGGGGCAGCTGTTGTACCCCAAAATTTTCCCTCTCACTTATCAAGGATTTTCTCACAACATCTCCTTTGGGTCAAGACTGCACTAGGGTTGATCAGCTCAAGACACCCCCTTAAGCACTGATGACCAAAATTAGGGTTTGAGATTGCATAAGGATATTTGAAATTTCAATGCTTCATATGACTTTCATGGATCATATGGACCCCCAAGATTACTCATGTCAAGTTTCAAGCTTTGGATCACACTTTTGCTCAGTCAATTGAGTAGTTGACCTAAAAATCAACTGTATTGGGGGAAAAGTCAACTATGGCCAATTTACAGTCAAACATCATAATTTTTTATCCACGTCAACATTTTAAACTCATATGTATCATTTGATCAAGTTTGGACCATAATTTCTCAAGAATTTTGATCAAATCTTCAAAAGGGAAAAATGGTCAAAATTAGGGTTTTGATTGGAAAAGGGAAATTTCTGATTTTTGACCTAGCAAATGTTCAATTGGTTTAAGTCATGATCTCAAGAGTCCAATTTCATCATTTTAACCTAATGACATAGTTAAAAACATTTCTCAAGTCCAATGGATTGACAGATGAATTTCGAGTCAACTGATCAAAAGTCAACTGTATACTGAAAAGTCAAACTTTGACTTTTTGGTCAAAATCAAATGTCAAAGATCACAATTCATCAAATCATGTCAAAATATGAAACTTATTCATCAAGAAATCCAAAATTCAAGATTTCATTTTGAAAAGTTAAAATTTCTAAACTCTAAGTGTTGGAAATTTCTTATTTTTTCACAACTTTGAGCAAAATTTTCACCATGATGCAAAATGATTCAAAAGAAACTTTCAACGTGAAAGTTGTAGATCTCCATGAAATCTAAAAATTTTATTCACACAACTCCTTCCAAAAGTGCTTGGATCTCAAGTTATAATTTTAAGAATACATGGTTATGACACAAAACTCTTAGTGAAATTTTGTCCTAATTTGGTCAGGATTTTGACCCAACTTCATGGCACATTTTCATATAGTTCCAAGGGGAATTTTAAAAAGTGATTCAAATATGGGTTGTAGAGAACATTACAAGCTTTCCAAAATGTCTAAGAACTCCTTGAGATCATTTTTGAGTATGGAGAATCGAAGAGATGAAGTTAGGGTTTTATCACTTGAATTACAAGTCATTTTGTGATGAACAAGATTCAAATTCAAAGTTATGCTGCATAACCTCTACTTTGTAGGCCTCAAACTTGTTAGGAACTTCATAATTAATTTCCTGCACATCTGTTAGAGGTCTCATTTCAAGCATTCAATGCAAGGTCTTGCTTTATATCCATTTTGGGAAGAAAATGCACATTGCTATTTTGATAAAGTGCTTTTTTGCACAAAACTTATTCTTGAGCCTTGCACTTGTTCTCTTTTGATCATACAAGTCCCATAACTCATAAGAAAATTGTTAGACACTTACAATCACCCAGCCCATGCTTGTACTTCCCCTTGAAACTTTCTTTCCCACTTTTCTTGAAAATCAAGTAACCTAGCAATTAGCTTGTAACTGGTACTTCTGACTTTCAAAAGCACTCAAACCTTTTTGCTTATACATACACAAGTCGTTTGCCACAAATCCCATGCATGCTTAAGCTCTGAAAAGACCAAGAACACAGAATCACCAAAAACACTTCAAAACTTATCATTTCTGAGTTTTGAATCCAATCTCCAAATTGGCTCGTGCGTTTCTTGGCCTTTTACTTTCAAAAGCTTCTAAACAACATACACAAACAATCATAACACTTGCAGAACCACTGTAACATCTCCATCATCATCCACCATTTTCAAAAATAGCACCTTGCACCTTGACTTCTCCAGAACTCCTCAAGCACTTCCAGCTCAAGCTAAGCATCCCATTAGCTTCCTGGGAACTTAAGGAAGCTAATCCAATCATTGGAACTCACTGAAAGCTACTCAAACTCCAAACCCGGTACCCTCTTGCAAGGTAAGTTTTCTGACTTTGGAACTTTTCATACATGCATCATTAATGGTTTATTTGTGAATGAAAAATGTAGATATCATTGCTCTAAAGCTAACCATGTCCATAGTTTTCATTAATTTTGCTTGAGCTTAGAGAATTTTAAGATTGAAGTTTCTGAGATTTTTAGGGTTCAGATTAGGGCCATTAAAATTCATGCTTATCTTTGATCTATAACTTTATTACTTTGCATTTCTGAAATCGTGAGGAAATTTTCTACAAGTTTCATGTTTACAGTTTTCATTTTTGTTGAGATTTGAATAAGATACAGAGGCTCTGGCTGGGCATGAGGTTGAAGATGAAGTTCAGGCCATGGACTTGTTTACTATCATATATTTGTTGTTTTGATTATATAAACGGATGTATAGCCACCCCAGTGGTAGAAGCATGCACTTGTGACTAGAGGGACCTGGGTTCGAGCTCCAGTGGTACCCTTTTGGATTTTTCATATTTTTTGCATCCTGACTCTTTTTTTTTTCCAGGCGCCTGGGCCTCCCTTGGGCCTTATTGTTTTTTTCTTACTTCTCACCCAATGTTTCACTTACACAGCCCCTGGCCCATTTTATTTTCTTTTTCTTATTTTTATTTATTTATTTTTTTCTTAAATATTTTATTTTATGCTAAAAAATCATTAAAAATATAAAAATATTAGATTTATATTTTGACATAGTTTATTTATTTTTTCTCGCAAAAAACTTGTTTTGTTTAATCATACTTTATTTATTTTACTAATTGTTCTTGTAAATTTAATTAAAAAAACTAGGATTTTAGTTATTTTCTTTTACACAATTTAAATATATTATTTTAGAACAAAAAATACCAAAAATATTTTATAATACTATAAATTATTTTTAAGACAAAAAAATACCAAAAATATTCTTCTTATAAACTTAATTTCTTTTAATCAATTAATAGATTAGGGTTTTATTTAATTTCTTTTCCTAGTAAATTTAGGTTTTACTTTTAATTAATTATTTTCCCTTTAGTTAATTAGGTTAAATCAAAACCCCTTTTCTCTAAATAATCCAAACAAAATATACATTTTCTTTACATTTACTTTCTTATACATTTATTCATTTTATATATTATTTATTTCAATTCTTGTACAAATTCAATATGGTTGTAATAGATAATTAGGCTTTATTTTCTTGCAATCCCCATTTATAATTTGTACACCCCCTCCCACAAGTATTGTAATAGCGTAGTAATTTTAAATTCCGCAATTTATCGCTTTATATACAAATGCTAGTAATTAGGGTTTGTATGGAAAGACTAAAACAAATCAATTAGAAAACCCTAATCAAAGACAAAACCAAGCATGAAAGCAATACACTTGCACACAAGCACCCCTAGAGTAAATCCACTTGGTTGCCTTACAAAATGGCCATATTACGCATGTGAGGTATCTTAGCAAAAAAAACAAGCAAAATATAAGATCATAGTCCCTCGATAACGCTATCTATGTTGCCTTTCAAATGATCTTAGTCCCTAAAAGAGAATGCTAAGATACCTTGCAACATTGCTAATCATGGTTATACGATGACCCACGCCCGTCCCGTTTACATCCAAAGATAGAGTTACTTACCCAATCAATGGTAAGATAACAATGTCAAAGGAAAGAGGAAATGAACATGAAAGACTTTTGAGTAGGTAGAATGTTCCTAGTTACTTGCTCACTTTCAAAACAAAACATCCTTGCTATTTTCAAAACAAACACCTACACTTTCAAAAAACATCTTTCAAACTTGAAAATAGTTTCAAAAGATCAAACACTTTGTTTACATTCTTACGAACGAGAATCATTACAAAGTTTGCCTAAACAATGGCCTCTTTACAAAATACATTCAAAAACCACACAAATCACAATTTCAAACAAAAGCAAGTGATCTAGCAAGTAACTAAGAGCCCATGGAAAACCATGGATGAAAAGGGTGCTAATACCTTCCATTTTCATAATCTACCCCCCGAACTCAAGAAATAAATCTCAAAGGTCTTTCCTGTGCTTTTTCACCTTTCCTTTTGGATAAAAGAAAAGTCGATGGAGACTCTTACTAACCGCAACATTTGCAATCAAACGTAAAATACCCAAGTCAGTTCTCCCACCGTATCACAGTGAGGATGGCCAACTTCGATGTACATCGCATTCTGGTCGACGTAGGGAGTTTCGTCGACGTCATGTACACCCACCTGTTTCACACCCTGCAGCTCGACGATACCCACTTGTTACCATACATAGGGTCCGACCTGTAAGGATTCAACGGCTTGACCTCCAAGACGGGGCTATATCGAACTCTTTGTCAAATTCGGGGAAGAAACTGCATCCCGACAAGTCAAAGTGCAGTTTTTGGTGACCGATTTCTTATCTCTTTACAACTGCTTCTTGGGGAGACCAACATTGGCTGGGCTGACTATCGTACCCTCCATAGTCCATTTAAAAATGAAGTTCTACACTAAGAGGGCCTGCATCGCCACCATCCATGGAGACATCTCAGCTTCCAGGAGATGTTTTAACATGGCTTCAAAAGGGAAAAACATGGTCGACACTGAAGCACGGCCTGCCAAAAGAGAAACCACTGCTCGACTTGAATCAAGGCCGACTCAAATCGAAGAACAACAGGCTCCACCAAAGGTCGACTCCATTTTGCTCGACACCCACTTTGACAAAGATGAAGTTGAAGCCCCGAATGGTGAACGTGATCCTCTCTGACCCGTCCCAAATGGAGAATTCGAGTTCACCCCCCTCGACGAAGACCCTCACAAAGGCGTGAAGATCGACACTGGACTCCCCGACCTAGAGAGGAAGCAACTCAAAGCCTGCTTGAGAGAGAATGCTGACTTGTTCGCATGGAGTGCTGCAAAGATTCCCGGACTCGACCCTATGGTCGTCTGTCACCAACTTGTTATTGATCTAGCCGTTAAGGCAGTAGTGCAACATAGGCGTATGTAGTCTCCCAAAAAAGCGGAGGCTGCTGAAAAAGCTGTAAAAGACCTCCTAGAGGCCAATTTTATTTCTAAGGCCTGATATTCAACCTGGCTCTCAAATGTTGTATTTGTCAAGAAAAATAATGGAAAATGGCGAATATATGTTGATTATATTGATCTTAATCGAGCATGTCCCAAAGATGCTTTTCCTTTACCTAACATCGACATGCTGGTCGAAAACTCGGCCGACTACAAAATTTTATCATTTACGGATTCCTACTCAGGCTATAACCAAATTCCCATGGTGATGAGCGACAAATATTGCACCGCCTTCATGACCAGGTCAGACAATTACTACTATAACGTAATGCCCTTCGGCCTAAAAAATACAGGGGCAACATACCTGCGAATGATGAACAAAGTCTTCCACGGTGAGATCGGGGACATGCTCGAGGTATACATGGATAGCATGATCGTTAAATCTCAAACAGAAACCAACCATTCTACTCACCTCAAGAGAGTTTTTCTTAAGCAAGGCAATGTAAAATGAGATTCAACCCGGAGAAATGCACATTCGGGGTCAAGGAGGGAGAATTCCTCGGTTTCTATATTATCAAGTGAGGAATCAAGGCCAACCCCGAAAAATGCCGAGCATTTTCCGAGCTCCCCACGCCAAGCTCGAAAAAATCTATACAAGTCATGAACGGTATGCTCACCTCGCTCTCCTGCTTCATGGCGAAGTCTGCACAGGATGCACTCCCATTTTTCAAACTCTTGCATAAAGAATCAACTTTCGAGTGGACAGAGGAGTGCGAGCAAGCCCTCCTCCACCTCAATCGAGCCCTGTCACAACCGCCAGCGTTATCGCGACCAGAGAACAGGGAAACTTTGTTCCTTTATCTGATCGTCTCCACCAAGGCCGTGAGCGTGGCCCTCGTCTGCGAAACACCAGACGAGCAAAAACCATTGTATTTTACTAGAAAAGCGTTACAAGTCCCCAAAGTCATATATCAACAAATTTAAAAAGTGTCATTAGCTCTCATTAACGCGGCGAGGAGACTTAGATGTTACTTTTTAGCCCACACAGTCATTGTACGAACAGATCAACCTGTGAAACAACTCTTAGGTAGACCAAACATGGTCGGTGGAATGGTGAAATTGTAAAATCAAGCTTCACAAATGAGCTTTTGTTTTGATGAAGACAAACCATGGATAACAAATAAGGCAAAGACTTTTGATCAAGCTCAAAGCATCAAAGGATAATATCTTCATTCAAAGCTCTCAACAACTTTAAAGGTATAATAACATTATCTACTTTGATCTTAAGATATAGATGCTCAAAAATGAAAAAGAAATGTTTAAAAAGTCATTACTCAAGTTTTTTCAAAGTTAAAATTTCATTTTTCTCTTGCATGCAATCGATTTACATTTTAGTGCAATCGATTGCACTCTTCAAACTTTCAGATCTTTTGCTTCTGTTTCTCTGTGCAATCGATTTACATTGCTTGTGCAATCGATTGCATACTTAAACTTTCAGATCTTTTGCTTCTGTTTCTCTGTGCAATCGATTTATATTGCTTGTGCAATCGATTGCATACTTAATTTTTTCAAAATGTTTGCTTATGTTTCTCAGTGCAATCGATTTACATTGCTAGTGCAATCGATTGCACTCACTTACTTTTTCTACTGACTTTGCATGCAATTGATTTGAATTGATAGTGTGTGATACGGTGGGAGAACTGACTTGAGGTTTTGCGTTTGTTTTCACAAATGTTTCGGTTGAGCAAGAGTCGCCACCGACTTTTTATTTTATCCTAAGGAAAGGTTTAAAAAGCACAGCAAAAACCTTTGAGATGTTTTCTTGGGTTCGGGGAGTAGATTATAGAAAGGGAAGGTATTAGCACCCTTTCTATCCATGGTTATCCATGGGATCTTAGTTACTTTCTTAGATCAACTTGCTTTAATTTTCAATTGTTTGAAATGGTGCTTTGTGTGTGGTTTTGAAAATGTTTTGAAAAAGATGCCTTGTCTAGGCTACCCTTGTAACAATTCTTTACTCGAATGTTTTACAAAAGGTGTTTGTCTTTTTGAAAAGATGTTTCAAGGTTTTTTGAAAGTGTAGTGATGTGTGGTTTGAAAATGGGCAAGTGTTTCATTTTGCAAGTTTGATTCAAGTAACTAAGAGGTTGTCTACTCCTAAATTTCTCAAAGATTTCTCCTATGTTTTTAACCCTTTTAACAATTTTGTTCCACCATTGCATTTGGTGGACAATCTTGTGTTAGGATGTGAAAGGGACGGGCGCGGGTCATCGTTTAGACCATAATTGACATGGTGCCAAGTATCTTTGGGCAATTTTTTCTTGGAGGGACTTGATCATTTTTAGGCAACTTTCGAAAGCGTCAACGAGGGACTATGATCATTTGATTGTTTTGTTTTGCCCAAAGAGACCTAACATGCAATATGGCCCATTATTGAAGGCAACAAGTGGAATACCCTAGGGGTGCAAGTGTGATTAGTGTTGTCCATTTTCATGCTTGTTTATCTTGAAATTAGGTCAAACTATTTTTGTTAGTTGATTTGCATACAAACCCTAATTCTATCATGGCATACTTAGAAAACTTTAAAGTGCGAAAAATAAAGTTCCTAAGTTATTACAACATAATATATGGGAAGGGGGGTACAAATGTTCAAATGGGGGTATTTTGACAAGGAATTTAAACCTAACTATTACATCCAAAATTGAATTATACAAATTATTTAATATACAATAATTAAATAGAAATGGAATAAATATGCAAGATGCAAAAAAAATGTTTTTTTATATGTATGAAAAAAAGTGTTTTTTATATGTCAAATAAACAAAATAAAAAGTATTAATTTTTGGAGTTTTTATGTATTTAGGGCAAAACCCTAATTTTGCAAATAAAAGGTATTTATTATTTAATATATACAATGTTTATTAATTATATACAAAAAATAAATAAAAGAGAAGTATATTTGTCAAAAAAGGTATTTTTTAATGTTAAATATTAATAAAATAAAAATGTATATATTTGGTATTTTTATCCTAAATATCCTAATAAATATGTAAATATTTATATTATATGATAAATATATTAAATATGTATAAAAAATATAATATTTAATATTTACAAAAAAAGTATATTTTCATAAAATATTTTCAAAAGATAAAATAAAATGAAAATCAGAAAAATAAAATGTATTGGTATTAATTTTAGTATTTTTCAATAAAAGATATTAGGTATTATTTATGTACAAACATTATTTTAAACAAATAAATGCCTAATAAATTCAAAAATGGTGTGAAAAATATTTTTTATATTTTTAATATTATGAGAAAAAATAAATAAGTCAGAACAAAAAAGAAAAGGTCAAAAAATCATAAAAATAAGCATAATGGGCCAAGGGGGTTTAAAAGTAAAACTATGGTGCAAATCAGAAAAGTGAAACAGGCCCAGCCCAAAGGCAGCTTCTTCAACCTCCAGCCATCTCTGTTTGAAAACGCGCGCCTTCTTGCTTCAACATCAAGATCCTGATTCTTTGATTTTTAATGAAAACTTACAACACAAAAAATGTAAAGCATCATCTCACGATTTCATACATATAAAGAACATGATTTAACTCTCAGAAATGAGAGAGAATTTCTTCTCCCCCAATTCCTGACCTAGTTTTTGTTCCAAGTTCAGACATCAAATTCTCATAGCACACATAACATAAATGAAAACTAATTATATGGGCATGTTCAGGGCCATGAATGTGACATAATTTCTTCACAAACCTAAAGCTAACAATGCCTGGATAGAGAGATACGAGTTCATGAATTTACCTGTTCAGTTGGAATCGTATCTGGTGATGGAGGTGTTTTCAATGCAAGGTGATGATTGGTACAGCTTCCTTGATGTCCAGGGATGCTATTCCAAGCTTTAGTTTGCTTGGAAACCAAGAGAATCGTGCTATGGTACCTCAACTGCAAAACAGAAAAATGAAAATGGTGATGTTAGCTAGGGATGTTACAGGTCGTGTTTAGGGCTTGGAACAGTTTCAAGGGATGATGTGGGATGTGTTTGAAGTGGTTTTAGCAAGGATGCACGAATGGATTGAGTTATGGAACTCAATCTGCAGCAGGTCCCCTGTTTTGGCAGTTCTATGGTGTTTCTATGCTTGAGAAGGCAATGGAGATGGTTGGCTTGTGTTTTAGCTTAGGTTTGATGATTAGAAAGTGTTTGATAACTTTGCTTAAGCTCTAGTTCACAGGAATGAGAGTTGTGTATTGTTATGCAATGTTTCTTCACACTTAAGCAAGAAAATGTCAAGTGGTGTTTCTAGCTTGTACATGCCCCTCTACCATGCTGCATAATCTCTCCTTGATCAATGGGATTAGTCTAATAACTTGTGCCTCAGAGATTTTCTTTGTACCTTCTTGATTTACAAATTGACATAAAGCACTTCTTTTCAAAAATGGCAAAAATACTTTATCTAAAAATGGCTTAATCTTGCATATAATGTTTGAACACACAAAATAAGGTCTTGGCACAAGGGATATGCATTAAATTATTGAGTGCAAATGAGATATAGGACCTGTAATCAAAGAATGCAAACTGATTTCAAAATGGCCTAAGTGTATGAACATGAAAATTGGCCATAACAAAAGTGAGTTTTTCTCAATTTGCCAAATTCGATTCTCCCTAACCATGAGGTTGTTTGATGAGTTCTTGGACATTTTGGAAAGCTTGGAATGTGTACTACAATCCATATTTGAAATGAAAATTGAAATTCCAAGTGGAAGTATGTGAAAAATGGTCTTGAAGTTAGGCAAAAATCCTGCCTAAAATGGTTCACAATTTCTCTAAGTTAAGAATGGTTTGGTACCCTTGTTCCAAAACTTGTAACTTGAGCTACAAGCTTCTTTTGAGAAAACTTTGTAAATAAAAGTTGTAGATTTTGCAATAGGCTACAACTTTCATGTTTTGACTTTTCCTTGAATCCAAATTCATCTTGATGAGAAAGTGGGACAAAGTTAGGAAAAAATTAGGGTTTTTCATAACTTAGAAAAATTCTAAGTTATGAAAAATCTTCATTTCAAACCCTAATTTGCAATTCTTGATTTCTTGATGAACAAGTTTCATGATTTGTCATGTTTTGATGAAAAATGAATCTTGACACTTGATTTTGACCAAAAAGTCAAAGTTTGACTTTTCAGTATACAGTCAAAAATTGATCAATTGACTGGAAAATTCAATTGTCAATCTTGTGCATTTAGGATCTTTTGAACTTGTTGAGCATGTCAAGACAATTCCATTGGGTCCTTGAGTCCATATGTGAGTTTGGTTTGCCATTGGCTAAGTCAAACAGTCAAAAATTGCCTTTGTGCAGTCAAAACCCTAAAAATGACCATTTTGCCCTTTTGGTGATCTGATCAAATTTCTTGTGGAATTGTGATCCAAACTTGATCAAATGGTCCATATGAGTTCATAATGTTGATGTGGGTTAATTTCCATGAGATTTGACTGTCAATTGGCCACAGTTTACTTTTTCCCCAATACAGCTGATTTCTAGGTCAACTGTCCAATTGACTGGGCAAAGATTGGAATCAAGGCTTGAAACTTAATGTGGATAAACTTGGGAGTCCAATATGAAGCATGAAAGTCATCTTAGGCATTTTAGGTCAAAACAACTTTGTGCAAACACAAACCCTAATTTGGGTCAGCAGTGCTAGGAGAAGTCTTGAGCAGAGGAAACCCTAACTGGATCTTGAGCTCCAAGGGCCTTGTGATGAGAAAATTTGAGAAAATGGAAGGGCAAATTTTGGGGTACAACAGTTTCCCCTGTTCAATATTCTTGAATCCGAAGAGTTAGATTGGCAAGTTTTCCTTTCGCGACTCGAGGGTAAAAGGAGATTGGACACTAGAGTGCCCTTAAATTTGCACTCGTCAAAGCAATGGATGCGGGAATGGGATTAGAGATGCCATTTGGAGATGGGCTTAAAGATGACATCTGGAGGGGTGACAGAATCTTGTCGGGGATGGGCTTAAAGATGCCATCTGGAATGAGTATCGGAAAGGTGTCCATGTTTAGGACCATCTCTGAACTGGGGGTCTGAATAAGCAATAGATTGACATCCGTATCCGGAGGCATCCGTAAATTGTTTTCAAAAGTTGAGAAGAGTCTGAACAAGCGATAGATTAACATCCATTGTTGGGAAGAATCCGTAAACTGTTTTCAAAAGTCTTGAGAAGAATCTGAACAAGCGATAGGTTAACATCCGTTACTTGGAGAACCCGTGAACTGTTTTCAGAAATCTTGAAGTTGAATAAGCAATAGAGCAGCATCCGTTGTTGGGAAGCGTCCGTAAACTGTTTTCAAAAGTTGCATCTGAACAAGCCATAGATTAACATCCATTGTTGGGAAGAATCCATAAACTGTTTTCAGAAGTCTTGAGAAGAAACTGATCAAGCGATAGGTTAAGATCCGTTACTTGGAGAACCCGTGAACTGTTTTCAGAAATCTTGAAGTTGAATAAGCAATAGAACAGCATCCGTTGTTGGGAAGCGTCCGTAAACTGTTTTCAAAAGTTGCATCTGAACAAGCGATAGATTAACATCCGTTGTTGGGAAGAATCCGTAAACTGTTTTCAAAAGTCTTGAGAAGAATCTGAACAAGCGATAGGTTAACATCCGTTACTTGGAGAACCCGTGAACTGTTTTCAGAAATCTTGAAGTTGAATAAGCAATAGAGCAACATCTGTTGTTGGGAAGCGTCCGTAAACTGTTTTCAAAAGTTGCATCTGAACAAGCGATAGATTAACATCCGTTGTTGGGAAGAATCCATAAACTGTTTTCAGAAGTCTTGAGAAGAATCTGAACAAGCGATAGGTTAACATCCGTTACTTGGAGAACCCGTGAACTGTTTTCAGAAATCTTGAAGTTGAATAAGCAATAGAGCAGCATCCGTTGTTGGGAAGCGTCTGTAAACTGTTTTCAAAAGTTGCATCTGAACAAGCGATAGATTAACATCCGTTGTTGGGAAGAATCCATAAACTGTTTTCAGAAGTCTTGAGAAGAAACTTAACAAGCGATAGGTTAACATCCGTTACTTGGAGAACCCGTGAACTGTTTTCAGAAATCTTGAAGTTGAATAAGCAATAGAGCAGCATCCGTTGTTGGGAAGCGTTCGTAAACTGTTTTCAAAAGTTGCATCTGAACAAGCGATAGATTAACATCCGTTGTTGGGAAGAATCCATAAACTGTTTTCAGAAGTCTTGAGAAGAAACTGAACAAGCGATAGGTTAACATCCGTTACTTGGAGAACCCGTGAACTGTTTTCAGAAATCTTGAAGTTGAATAAGCAATAGAACAGCATCCGTTGTTGGGAAGCGTCCGTAAACTATTTTCAAAAGTTGCATCTGAACAAGCGATAGATTGACATCCGTTGTTGGGAAGAATCCGTAAACTGTTTTCAGAAGTCTTGAGAAGAAACTGAACAAGCGATAGGTTAACATCCGTTACTTGGAGAACCCGTGAACTGTTTTCAGAAATCTTGAAGTTGAATAAGCAATAGAGCAGCATCCGTTGTTGTGAAGTGTCCGTAAAATGTTTTCAAAAGTTGCATCTGAACAAGTGATAGATTAACATCCATTGTTGGGAAGAATCCATAAACTGTTTTCAGAAGTCTTGAGAAGAAACTGAACAAGCGATAGGTTAACATCCGTTACTTGGAGAACCCGTGAACTGTTTTCAGAAATCTTGAAGGTGGAGGAGGAACTGGTGTATGGTTTCCTGATGATGTGCCCGTGTAAAACTGCATCTGGATGAATCTGGAATAAGCATCAGAATGTTGCCATGTCTGGGTCACATCTGAACTATTTCTAGAAAGGATCTCGGAAGATAATGATTTTTGTCTGTCGACTGATCTTACCTGAAAAGGTAAAGAGTTAGTTGTATGCAATGTCATGATGCATGATGCAACGTATGTTATATGATATGAATGTAAATGAATGCGCATGTAAGCTGGAGAGCTGTCTTGCGGAGGATAGATGAATCCGAGATGGCCGAAGATAAAAGCATCTTGACTGCTGCCGGGAAGAAAAATTCCCTGGTTGTTGCTGGGGAATACCAGATCTTCAATCAGTGAGGGGCCTTAGAACCACTGCGGGGAGTTGGAATTTCCTTGGTGACTTGCAGGGTAAGAGAATTTCTGATGACTTCTACTGGGGAGTTCAGAACCTGGTAGACTCATGCTGAGGACGTAAGACTGAGAATCTTCAATCTAGTGAGAAGTATCTCTGTGGGGAGAAGGTTCACTAGTATGGTTCCGCTGGGGATTGATAGCTTGAAGTTTTAGCTCCACTGGGGATACTGAAACTCAACTCTGAGGGGAATTGAGTTCTGGAGAATTCTCTGGCTGGGGAAATCAGTTTTGAGAAAGCTTTTCCTGATGAGGATCCTGAAGCCTGACTCTGTTTAGAGAATTAAGTTCTGACTGAGGAATGTGGATTTTAAATCTGCTCGGGATTTCCTTTGAAAAGGCATCAAGATATCCAACTGTATCTTCAACTTACTAGTAATCGTCTTTCTTGATTCATAAGGACATGATTATGTTCAAATGCATATGCCTATTTAACAAAACATTGGACGTTTCTCAAATAAAACATAAGTGCAAAAGCAAAGAGAAAAGGAAACGACGCAAATTTCTGAAAAGTATTTGTATTAACTTTCTATGAGTATACTTGTACAAAGGAGAGGATCATCCTAGTAAGAGGACATCGTTATAAATATTGAAGAATTTATACAAAAGAAAGATGGCTATATGAAATAATTCCATGGGATTCCATTCCGCTATAGCCTTCACAAATCTGAATATCTGTCCATTCAATGCTTCGTCTGCCGATGGCTGGATTGATCAGAAGCTTGGAACTGGTTGATGAAGAGATTGTCTTTGAAGTGATCCGACGAGACATAGTCATACGCTTTAATTCCCTAACTTTTGCCTGAATCGCCCTTTTGGGTTTTCGATCCACCGGGAAACCCCTTTTTGCCCAAGCCGCCCTTTTGGGTTTTCAACTTGCCGGGTGTACAGATTTTTTGTTTTTATCCCTAATTTTTGCCTGAACCGCCCTTTCGGGTTTTCGGTTCACCAGGATGCCCATTTTTGCCCAAGCCGCCCTTTCGGGTTTTCAACTTGTCGGGTTATTTTATGCGTAGTATCTTTTGACTATGTCTGCGTTCGCAGGGTGCGGCAAATCGTCGCCGTCCATGGTGGTCAGAATCATTGCACCACCAGAAAATATGCTCTTGATCACAAATGGTCCTTCATATGTAGGAGTTCATTTTCCCCTGGGATCACTTTGCGGCAAGATAATCTGCTTGATTACGAGATCTCCGACTTGATACACTTGACATCTGACTTTCTTATTGAAGGCCTTGATCATCCGCTTTTGATACGTCTGACCATGGCATACAGCAACGAGTCGCTTCTCGTCGATCAAATTGAGTTGATCAAGTCGGGTCTGAATCCAATCCTCTTCATTCAAACATACGTCCTTCATAATCCTTAGAGAAGGGATCTGAACCTCCATAGGCAGGACAACTTCCATGCCATATACCAAAGAGAATGGGGTTGCCCCGGTTGAAGTACGTGCCGTCGTACGGTATCCATGCAGAGCAAACGGTAATATCTCATGCCAGTCTTTGTAAGTGATTGTCATTTTCTGAATGATCTTCTTAATTTTTTTGTTCGCAGCTTCAACAGCACCGTTCATCTTCGGCCGATAGGAAGATGAATTGTGATGATAAATCTTGAACTGTTCGCATAAAGCGGTGATCATCGTGTTATTCAGATTTGTACCGTTGTCTGTGATGATCCTGTCTGGAACACCATACCAGCATATGAGATTTTTCTTGATGAAGTGGGCAACCACATTTTTAGTAACAGAGGCGAAGGAAGCTGCTTCGACCCATTTGGTGAAATAGTCAATGGCAACCAGGATGAAACGATGTCCGTTGGATGTCGTGGGCTTGATCTCTCCAATCATGTCGATGCCCCACATTGCAAATTGCCAAGGAGCAGTCAGAATGTTGAGTGGAACCGGAGGGATATGAACTTTGTCAGCGTAGACTTGACACTTGTGGCAAGTACGGGAATGTTGATGACAGTCAACTTCCATGGTAGACCAGTAATAGCCTGCCCTTAGGATCTTCTTAGCCATTGTATACCCGCTCAAGTGAGTGCCAAATATGCCGCTGTGTATCTCAGTCATGATCAACTCTGCTTCAGCTTTGTCCATGCATCGGAGTAATACACAATCATGGCTTCGTTTGTAAAGGATGTTGTTGCTCAGGAAGAATTTGGCAACAAATTTCCTTAAGAACTTCTTGTCATTTACGGAAGCTCCTTCGGGATAATCTCTAGTCTGGAGATACCTTTTGATTTCGTGGAACCAAGGTTGTTCCACTACTTCTTCGGTATTAATCTCGTGACAATGTACGGGTTCATCCATTCGCTTGATGGTGATTTGGGGAGCCTCGTTATCCCAGTTGAGTTTAAACATGAAGGACATTGTAGCTAGAGCATCTGCTAGCTGATTCTCTTCTCGCGGGAAATGCTCGAAGGTAATTTGCTCGAAATGAGGCAACAATGTCAAGACATGTTCTTTGTATGGGATAAGATTAGGATGCTTGGTATCCCACTCTCCTTTGATTTGACTGATAACCAAAGCCGAGTCCCCGAATACGTTCAAAGATTTGATCCCCAAGTCTATAGCAGCCTTGAGACCAAAGATGCAAGCTTCATACTCAGCCATGTTGTTTGTGCAGCTGAAGCAAAGTAGGGCCGTGAAAGGTGTGTGACAACCTTCCGGGGAAATGAGTACTGCGCCGATACCGTTTCCAAGTGCATTTGAAGCACCACCAAAGTACAGGGTCCATCGGGATCCCTTTTCGGGTCTGTCATACGGTCCGTTACTTTCAATGTTGTCCAAATTCATGATGTCATCGTCTGGGAAGTCAAATCTCATGGGTTGATAATCTTCGATAGCTTGATGAGCCAGATGGTCAGCTAGTACACTCCCTTTTATAGCTTTTTGAGTGGTGTACTGGATGTCATACTCGGTTAGGATCATTTGCCATCTATCTATTCTTCCAGATAAAGCAGGCTTCTCGAAGATATACTTGATAGGATTCATTTTGGAAATCAACAAGGTAGTATGAGTCAACATATACTGCCTTAGTCGGCGAGCAGCCCATACCAAAGCGCAACAAGTTTTCTCGAGCAGTGAGTAGCGAGTCTCACAGTCGGTAAACTTTTTGCTAAGGTAATAAATAGCATGCTCTTTTCGACCAGACTCGTCATGCTGACCCAAAACACACCCCATTGAGTTATCCAAGACAGTCAGATACATGATCAATGGTCTTCCTTCGACGGGTGGCATCAGAATAGGAGGTTCTAGCAAATACTCCTTGATTTTATCAAAAGCAGTTTGGCAATTGTAGTTCCATTCGACTACCTGATCTTTCTTCAATAGTTTGAAAATTGGCTCGCAGGTAGAAGTCAGATGAGAGATGAATCTGGCAATATAGTTCAAGCGCCCCAAGAACCCTCTAACCTCCTTTTCTATACGGGGAGCAGGCATCTCTTGTATTGCTTTCACTTTTGCTGGATCGACTTCAATGCCTTTGTTGCTTACAATGAATCCCAGAAGTTTACCAGACCTAACTCCAAAAGTGCACTTACTTGGATTCAGCCTGAGTTTGTATTCTTTCAACCTGGCAAACAGCTTTTCTAGATGTTCAAGGTGCTCCTCCTCTGTTTGTGACCGAGCTATCATATCGTCTACGTAAACTTCAATCTCGTGATGTATCATATCATGAATCAAAGCTACCATGGCACGTTGATAAGTTTCCCCTGCGTTCTTCAGTCCGAACGGCATCACCTTGTAACAGAAAGTACCCCATTGTGTGACAAAGGTTGTTTTCTCCATATCTTCGGGGGCCATTTTGATTTGATTGTAACCCGAGAATCCATCCATGAAGGAAAACACTTTATGCTGAGCTGTATTGTCGATCAAAATGTCAATGTGTGGTAGCGGAAAATCATCTTTGGGGCTGGCCCTATTCAAATCTCGGTAGTCCACACACATCCTGACTTTGCCATCTTTTTTAGGTACTGGCACGATGTTAGTGACCCATTGAGGATAGGATGTAACAGCCATAAAACCAGCGTCGAATTGCTTCATCACTTCTGCTTTGATCTTTTCAGACATGTCAGGCCTCATTCGGCGGACTTTTTGTTTGATCGGTGGACAATCCTCTCTTGTGGGGAGACGGTGAACCACGATGTCTGTGTCTAAACCCAGCATGTCTTCATAAGACCAAGCGAATATTTCAACATACTCATTTAACAACTGTATCAGGCATTCCTTGACACTTGGTTCCAGATTGGCACCCACTTGTACCTCCTTCCGGTCTTCCTCGGTTCCTAAGTTGACAGTCTCCAATGACTCTTCGTGAGGTAAGATGGCCCTTTCCTCTTGCTGTAGAAGTCTGGCTAGTTCCCCTGGTACTTCACAACCTTCGTCATCTTCATACTCGGCTTGATTGACCAGATCTTCAGAGTTATTGAAGGATATAGCAGAATAGTCACCCATGGAATCCAGAGTGGATGGGTACCTGCATTTGTGAGTGTGGGTGTGTGTAAGGGATAGCCATCCTTAAACAAAAAATGCAAAAGGAAAGAAAATGAACACAGCAGTTTATCAAATGAAAAACGTCCAATGAATCATTAAACATGGCATGTGGATATGAAAATAATCAAAACCCTTACAAATGGACCTACATGCCCCGGGCAAGGCATGAGGTAAAAAAGTAGTGTGCGGATTGTTCAAAAGTAATTATTACAGACCATAGTGTGATCGGTGGATCGGGAACTGACTGTTTAACGCTGGTTCGCGAAATGTCGCGGAAGCAAGAGTCGCCACCGTCTTTTATTTTCTCCAAATGGAAAGGACAAAAGCACAGAAAAATTCCTTAAAGAGATCGCTCTCGGTCCGGGAGGTAGGTTATAGAAAGGGAAGGTGTTAGCACCCTTTCTATCCATGGTTATCCATGGGCTCTTAGATACTTGCTCACTTGTGTTTTCAAAATTGGTTTGTTTGCTTTTCAACTGTGGGTTTTAAAAAGTTTCTTCGAAAATTCCAGTTCGACTCTTGTATCGGTCCTCAAGAGTGTTTGAAAAATTGCTTTCGAAAGCTTTTTGAAAAGGTGTCGGTGTTAAAAGTATTTTTGAATTTTTGTTTGAAATTAGAGCAAGTATCTAGAGTCGTCTACCTACCCTAAGGAATTCGTCTGTGTAAATGTCCTTTAAAGTAGTGCCATCCCACCATTGAGAGGTAGGTAGCACCACCGTTGGAGGTGTTCGGGTCAATTCGAGGTTCGGGACATGGTGATCACCAGAGCAATAGGAAGATACCTTAGAAGCTACCCTCATACCAGGTTCCCGGATCATGAGGACTTACTAAGACATCCTCTACTCGACGATCACCTTTCGAGAGGCAAGGCAACAGTGAGGCGTACCCTAGGGGTGGTGTGTGATTTGTGTGCCGTTTTCAGTTATTTTGTCTTGTTCATGTCATGGGTGATCTACGTTTGTTTTTAATTTAGTCATTCATTCTTGCATACAATTTATTAACAGTTAAAAAGATGCGGAAAATTAAAGTTCCTAAACGATTACAAAGGCGCGGGTCCACATCGCCAAAATTAAATCCAGGACCCGATTTAAATAAAGAAATAAAGTAAAGTGCGAGAAATATAAAATGTCCACTTTACACGGCTTTGGGAGAATTACATGAATATTTAAAAGAAAGGAATAATAATAAAATGCGCGAAGAGAATTGAAATCGAAAGCGAGGGCGTTGGACCCTTTTTAATGAAATTAAATTACGATTTAACAAATTTAAATAAAAAAGAAAAGATTTTTGAGTTTTTGGTATTTATGGACTTTTATGAGAGATTAAATGAAATTAAAAAATTTAATTAACCCTAATTCTACAATTTTTATTTATTAAGAAAAAATATTAAAATTGAACCTAAAATTAAACCTAATTAATTAATGCAATTTTATTTACAAGAAAATAATATTTAATAATTAATCATGGTGAGAGAAAAAAGTAAAAGAATGAAAAAAAATACTCAAAACCCTAATTCTACACTTTTTTTAATTTATTAAGGAAAATATTTGAATTGAACCTAAAATTAAACCTAATTAATTAATGCAATTTTATTTACAAGATATTAAAATAAAATATATTTGTTTTTTGTCTTTTCTGGTTTTTTATATTATTTTTATATTTTATGAAAAATAAATTAATTGAAAGAATTATATTAAAACTAATTAAAATAAATAAAATAGAAAATATGAAAAAAGAATGAAAAGCAAACCAATGGGGGGTTCTGTCCCCAAACTGGAGGTTTTTTGGCTAGCAATCAGGCCCAACGTTTAAGGCCTTTGTTTGACTTTTCATGAAGCGTGTGTGTGCATTGACTGAGGCCTAGGATGTTCTTCAAATCTGGACCTTTGGATTGGGATCATGGGATGCGTGGCAAGCTGAGATTGTGGGCGTATGGTGGATGTTTGGAGGCAAACTGCATAGGAACATGGTTAGAAGAAAAATATAGGGAAAGGGAGGGGGACCTGGGATCGAACCCAGGTCCTGCTGCTTACCAAATTACACGCCTGCCAGCTGAGCTACCAACGCACTTTGTATATTACATGACGAATAATTATTATAAGATAAAACAAGCGTTAGTGGCATTTTTCCGCGCGAAGTTCAAATACACCAACCATCGCCTTACACCTCATCTTCTTCCCCACTTGCTTGCTGTACCTGAAACAAAAACCAATTGAATAGCGGGGGTTTTAAACCCCCACTAAATAACAAGCACAAAAATAGCGATTAGGAATCCTTTGATCATAAATTGATCGCGAGCTATGCCTTGAATTCGTCTGAAGCTCCTGATTTTAATGGTCTAATTCTCGTGTTCTGATTTTACACTATGCTAGAATCCCTAATTCAAGGTTTCTGAAAACCTAGAAAGCTCCAATGGTGGATCTTCCAATTTTGCACGAAAACTCAATTAAAGTATATGGTTAGTTTTAGAATTAATCAATTAGTATGAATCCATAAAAAAAATGCAATGAGAATGCTTGAAAACTGAAACACGAATAGGTATATTTTCATGAAAAGTGAAACATATTTCTACCAATTCTTCGCGTTAGGGATGATGGTTTTGATTCAGGCACATTCCTTGAAGCCTCAGGAACACAATAGGATGGTTTTCTTGCCTTGAAAAGCCTTGCAATCGTGTTTTCAGTTTTAGAATTTTTTCACAAAAAGTGCAAACTTGTTCTTGAGAATAGGCGCAGCTTGGAGGTCTCTAGCACTAGGGTTTGCATCATGCTTATGTATGGATGGATTAGGGTTGAGATTTGGATCCAAAAAACCTTTGCATTGATGTACAAGATATTTGATTTTCATGGCATAATCTTTCAAATCTTTTCCATGCATATTTGATACCAATCATGTCCAATCAACTTGATTCCTTCCATATCTGATAATGCACGAAAATTTGAAGATAATTCATGCATAAAAAGATTTGAAGCTTGCTTTGGTATTTTTTTCATATTTTAATTAATTAAATGAATTAATGGCATTTTAAAATGCAAATAAATAAATAAAAATGATGAATAACTTCCCTTTGGGCCAAATGGTCGTGCACATGCTTTGGATGATGAATCTTAGAAGAAAATGTGGCCCATTAGCAATTTTAAGACATTTGAAGCAAAGTTGACTTTTCAAAATATCCAAAAATTTCCCAACTTCCACAAGACATATCTTGCTCAATTTTTAAGCTTTGATCATGTTCTTGGACATTTTGGAAAGGTCTTGAAGTCCTATAACCAATGCCTTTGGTCCCATGTCATTTTGATTTACCAATCTAAAGTTATGGCCTTTGACTTAAAGTCCCTTTTTGTTAACTTTTGAAAATGACCTATAATGTTGAAATTGATAACTTTTTGTGAGAGCATTTCTTGGACTTAAAGTGTGAAGAGGAGTTATAGGAAATGTCTTTATCTTCAAAATGAGCTTTGGGTGGAATTTTTCTGATAATCCATGTGAAAGTTATGCCTTGGTCAATTTACAGTTGACTTTTTCAGCTGTCCAAATAAGGAAACTTTTGCATCTTGATGATTTTTGAGCCAAGCTTTGAGAATCATGATCAAGCATTGATCAAATGATGTTTGTGGCTTCAAAATGATATGTTGACCAAAAATTTGAACTTTTGACTGTCAAATGACCATTTTACCCCTACAGTTGACTGTAGTGCAATTAGGGTTTTTGACTGTGCAATTTTATGCTGAAAGTCTTGAAACTTGATATGAGGATGCTTGACCCTATTTGTAGGCATATGAGACTTGATTGGACCTTTGGAAACTTCATTTTCTTGATCAGAACACAAACCCTAATCTTGACTGTTTAGGAGACCCTTGACTGTGCAACCCTTGGGGAATTTAGAAGCATGTCTTGGCAATTTCTTGGAGAATATGGGAGGGCAAATTTTGGGGTACAACAGTTGCCCCTGTTCAATCTTCTTAGACCTGAGGATGCAGATTGGCTGACGTGCCTTTCGTAATCTGAGGGTAGAAGATGATTGAACACTAGAGTGCCCAGAAATTTGCGCTCACATAGTAGCGGTGGTGGAAATGGGCTTATGGATGCCATTTAGAGATTGATGGATAGGATGATGGGCTTATAGATGCCATCTGGATGTTGATCGCGTAAGATTCGTTGTTGGAATGCCCCAAGTGACTCAGGCGGAGATTTGCCCCGAGCTAGTTGGCCCTTTGATGGTTTCTAGAGTATCTTTTCTCCCCAGTAGAGTCGCCAGTTCTGTGATCGGTGGATCGGGAACTGACTGTTTAACGCTGGTTCGCGAAATTTCGTGGAAGCAAGAGTCGCCACCGTCTTTTATTTTCTCCAAATGGAAAGGACAAAAGCACAGAAAAATTCCTTAAAGAGATCGCTCTCGGTCCGGGAGGTAGGTTATAGAAAGGGAAGGTGTTAGCACCCTTTCTATCCATGGTTATCCATGGGCTCTTAGATACTTGCTCACTTGTGTTTTCAAAAATGGTTGTTTGCTTTTCAACTGTGGGTTTTAAAAAGTTTCTTTGAAAATTCCAGTTCGACTCTTGTATCGGTCCTCAAGAGTGTTTGAAAAATTGCTTTCGAAAGCTTTTTGAAAAGGTGTCGGTGTGAAAAGTCTTTTTGAATTTGTTTGAAATTTAGAGCAAGTATCTACGAGAACCTACCTACCCTAAGGAATTCGTCTGTGTAAATGTCCTTTAAAGTAGTGCCATCCCACCATTGATTGGTAGGTAGCACCACCGTTGGAGGTGTTCGGGTCAATTCGAGTTTGTAGGGACATGGTGATCACCGGAGCAATGGGAAGACACCTTAGAAGCTACCCTCATGCCAGGTTCCCGGATCATGAGGACTTACTAAGACATCCTCTACTCGACGATCACCTTTCGAGGCAAGGCAACAGTGAGGCGTACCCTAGGGGTGGTGTGTGCGATTCGTGTGTCGTTTTCATTTGCATTTATATTGTCATGTTATTGATGTTCTACGCTTGTTTTTATTTTTGTCCATACATTCTTTCATGCCATTTGTTAACAGTTAAAAAATTTCGAGAAAAGTAAAAGTCTAAACTATTACAAAAGGCGCGGGTCCACATCGCCAAAATTAACCAGGACCCGATTTGACAGAAAAATAAAGAAAGTAAAAGAAAATAAGGAATTAAAAATGCGAGAAATTAATTACAAGGCTTCGGGAGAGATACATAAATATTTAAACGAAATAAGATAAATATGCGAATTAATAAGAAATTAAGAATGAGGGTGTTGGACCCTTTTGCAAAAAATTAAATTAATGATGGAGTTAATTAATTAATTAAAAAAAGAAAGAACTTGTTTTTTTGGTATTTTTTAGTATTTTAGGATTTAATAGAAAAAGGAATTAATTGAAATTAAATGCTAACCCTAATTCTATTTTATTTTAATTTATTAAGAAAACATTAGAATTTAACCTAAATTAATCCTAATTTTTATGTACAAATTTAATTATAAAAGATAAATAAAATATTTAATTATTTAGTTATTTATGAAAGAAAGATAAAAAAAGGATGAAAAAATTATTAATTAAACCCTAATTCTACATTTTTTTTAGATTTTTTATTAAAATATTAAATTAAACCCTAATTTAAAACTAATTAATTTACATGCAAATTTATTTACAAAATATTAATTAATTAAATATATTTAATTTTGATCTTTTCTGATTTTTATGGTGTTTTTATATTTTGTGAAAATATTAATTTAAACAAATAATAGTTAAAAGCAAATAGAAAATAAAATAAAAAATATTATGGCAAACCTAGGGGAGTTGTAGTCCCCAACATGGAGGTATAACCTAAGTAATCTGGCCCATTAACTGCAAAGCCTGGTGGACTTTTTTGAGTAACATGTGGCACGTTTGACCAAGCTTATGGTGTTCCTCCAATCTATGCCTTTGAATTCCTGAAACTGAACGCGTGGCATGCTGGATTTGGAAGTGTATGGTGTGCCTTGATGTTGAGCCTGCACGTGAACATTAATGGAAAAATAATATTGAAAGCATGGAGACCTGGGGCTCGAACCCAGGTCATGTACTTTGCCAACAGCTTCGCTTGCCATCTGATCCAACCAACGCGCTTGTATACTAAACATCAAACAATTAATAAAAAATAAAAACACATATTGATAATGTTTTAGCGCGAAAATTTAAAAGAGCCAATGGTTGCTGGCCACGAGTTCATCTTCTTCATGTTCCTGAAACACAAATACATTAAGCCACGGTTTTGTTAGCGTTCTCTTAGGCCAGCTATTAAAAAATAGCGATTAGCCCTAGGGGCTTCATAAATTAGGCGCGAGGGTTGCCTTAAGATCGTCCAACCATGCTGAAGTGAATGGCCTAATTCATATGCTCCAATTTTTTCTCATTTAAAAACCCCTAAATTGAAGCTTCCTGAACCCTAAAAAACGATAATGGTGGATTCGCGTAGGGTGCATAATAATTCAATCAAACACATGGGTTAGCTTCAAAATATCATAAGGAATGTAAATCACATATTAAAACTTGCAAAAAACGCATGAATGAAGATGCACGATTGTGAATTTTATTTGAAACAGTTTGACTCCATTGTACCGATTCTGGGCGTATGAAGGTTGGAGAATGATCCAGTTAGCTTCAGGGGACCACGAGGAAGCTTTTGCAATGGGTTTTATGCTTTGAATCAACCTAAAACCTGCTTTTCAGTTTTGAGTTTTTTAACAAAATTTTCAAGTTTTGTTTTATGGTTTCTGAGCAGCTGCGTGTGTAATGGCACTAGGGTTGTGATCCTTGCATATGTAGTAATGAATTAGGTTAAAAAGAATCATCCAAATCTCTTGCATTCATAGTTTTTGAAAATTGATTTTCAAAGATCTTTTCAATCTTTTTCCATGTGTTTTTGTTCTCAATCATATCAATTCTCTCCAAATCTTTCCATATTGGATCATGCACGAGTTATTGAGTAGATTTTGTGCACAAAAAGATTGAAAAAATTAGGTTAAGCATTTTTCATATATTTAATTTGATTTAAATGAATTATTATAAATAAAAATTCAAATAAATAAATAAAAAATGAATAAAGACTTCCCTTTGGGCCAAGTAGTCGTGCACATGCCATGGATGATGAATTGTGGAAGAAAAATGGGCCCATTAACAATTTTAGGTCATTTGAATCAATGTTGACTTTTCAAAATATCCAAAAATTTCCCGACTTCCACAAGGCATAACTTGCTCAGCTTTTCTCATGTTCTTGGACATTTTGGAAAGGTCTTTGAGTCCTCTAACCAATGTCTTTGGTCCCATGTCATTTGGATTTATCAATCTCAAGTTATGGCCTTTGACTTAAAGTCCCTTTTTGTTGACTTTTGAAAATGACCTATAATGTTGAAATTGATAACTTTTTGTGAGAGCATTTCTTGGACTTGAAGTATGAAGATGAGTTGTAGGACATGTCTTTCTTTTCAAAATGAGCTTTGGGTGGAATTTTTCTGATAATCCATGTGAAAGTTATGCCTTGGTCAATTTACAGTTGACTTTTTCAACTGTCCAAATAAGGAAACTTTTGCATCTTGATGATTTTTGAGCCAAGCTTTGAGAATCATGATCAAGCATTGATCAAATGATGTTTGTGGCTTAAAAATGATATGTTGACCAAAAATTTGAACTTTTGACTGTCAAATGACCATTTTACCCCTACAGTTGACTGTAGTGCAATTAGGGTTTTTGACTGTGCAATTTTGTGCTGAAAGTCTTGAAACTTGATATGAGGATGCTTGACCCTATTTGTAGGCATATGAGACTTGATTGGACCTTTGGAAACTTCATTTTCTTGATCAGAACACAAACCCTAATCTTGACTGTTTAGGAGACCCTTGACTGTGCAACCCTTGGGGAATTTGGAAGCATGTCTTGGCAATTTCTTGGAGAATATGGGAGGGAAAATTTTGGGGTACAACAGTTGCCCCTGTTCAATCTTCTTAGACCTGAGGATGCAGATTGGCTGACGTGCCTTTCGTAATCCGAGGGTAGAAGATGATTGAACACTAGAGTGCCCAGAAATTTGCGCTCACATAGTAGCGGTGGTGGAAATGGGCTTATGGATGCCATTTAGAGATTGATGGATAGGATGATGGGCTTATAGATGCCATCTGGATGTTGATCGCGTAAGAGATTCCTTAGCGAGAACCTGCGTACCTGTAAAAGAAAAAATGAGTACCTGACACGTTGCAGGAGCTGGTTTTCGGATGCTTGGTATAGATATGTCCTGACTGGTTACAGGAGCTGAGTCTGGAGCTTCAAACGGCGATGAATGAACCAGGGATGGTTACTATCTTAACATGAACGGTAAGAGAACCTTGGGTGACTTTAACTTCAACAACGCTCGTTGAGAAAATCCTGGTGGGAATTACCATCTTCGCAGTATTGGGAAGAGAACCAAAGGAAATTATAATCTGAAAGGGAATTACATCTCACGCACCGTCGGGGAGAGAACCATAGGAAATTATAACCTAAAAGGGAATTATCACCTCACGCACCATCGGAGAGGGAACCATAGGAAATTATAACCTAAAAGGGAATTATCACCTCACGCACCATCGGAGAGGGAACCATAGGAAATTATAACCTAAAAGGGAATTATCACCTCACGCACCATCAGAGAGGGAACCATAGGAAATTATAACCTAAAAGGGAATTATCACCTCACGCACCATCGGAGAGGGAACCATAGGAAATTATAACCTAAAAGGGAATTATCACCTCACGCACCATCGGAGAGGGAACCATAGGAAATTATAACCTAAAAGGGAATTATCACCTCACACACCATCGGAGAGGGAACCATAGGAAATTATAACCTAAAAGGGAATTATCACCTCACGCACCATCGGAGAGGGAACCATAGGAAATTATAACCTAAAAGGGAATTATCACCTCACGCACCATCGGAGAGGGAACCATAGGAAATTATAACCTAAAAGGGAATTATCACCTCACGCACCATCAGAGAGGGAACCATAGGAAATTATAACCTAAAATAATTATCACCTCACGCACCATCGGAGAGGGAGCCATAGGAAATTATAACCTAAAATAAAGACCTAATAACTTCTACTGAGTCTTCATCAGAAAAATCTGTTGGGAGTCGATTTAGCTGGACTAGAGAAGGCCTTGGACTGGATAAGAAATCTTTAGAGTCGATTAACTGAACCGGTCTAGGTCTTGAAATATGATTGAGAATTTATCTGCATCTTTCCTGAAAGGTAAAAGTCAGTCATATGTAATGCATGATATGGATCAAGCAATGACGTTCTCAACATAAATGAGATTTGTATGATATAATGCGTCTATGCATGCTGTAATGATGTATGTGATGTTTTATGAATGTATATTTTCGTCTAGGAAAGTAAATCCTTGACGGGTGCCGGGAAGTCACTCCTGGGCTGATATTGAAGAGTAGATTTTGCTTCCGTTGGGGATGATAACTGCAAGAATACCGGTAGGAGAAGATGACTCCGTTGAGGAATAAACTTGGCGAATTGAAGATTCTGCAGGGGGGAAAATACTTTAGCGACCATGCTGGGAAGTGATACTCTGTGGGGAGAGGGATGCTTTTACTGAATTATTGATAATAACTTGCTGAGGATATCTTTGCTGTATTGGAAGTGCTGATAGACTTTGCTGGGGGTAAGAAAGAACTGCGTTGACGACGCCCTTTCCGTGGCTCTTGGCTGAGGATAACCCAGTTATATCCTGTTAAGGAAATAACTCTTTAAATAAAGTCGGGCGACGCGTTCGTGCTTTTGTGGGGATAAGCTTCCAGAATCTACTGGGGATAAGCTTATTACTTGGGGAGATGGGTTCCAACTTTCCTGGGGAACTAGATTGGACTCTCATGGGGAAGTTTTTGAATTGCGGGGGAAGTGATTCCTTTGAATATTTGATATGCCGCCGGGGAACAATCTTTAGGCCAAGATTGCCGGGGATGCTTGTTAAGAATATGTATGCTGCTGGGGAATGTTGAGATCTGCAGGAGGATACTCAACTTCCTTAAGTTTGATTGTATGACTGCCTGAGGAGAGTATACTGTCTTGCTTGCTCACTCTCTGGGGAATTAAGATATTTGGTTATGTTCTTTAGCTGAACTCACCTTGATACCTTGGTGGGCAGAGCGATTAGATTGTTTGGACAACTCATCATTGCCCCTGTTTCTGAGGTGGAGAAGAAGACCTGGGAGATGCTGATAGCTTGCTGATGGACAGACCTACTTCTGGTAGGCAGGTGATAAGATGACAGGACATAGTCGTACGCTTTGATCCCTAGCTTTTGCCTGGACCGCCCTTTCGGGTTTTCAGTCCACCGGGATACCCATTTTTGCCCAAGCCGCCTTTTCAGGTTTTCGACTTGCCGGGTGTATAGAGATTTTTTTTTTTATTTCATCCCTTCATTTTTCCCGAACCCTTTTGGTTCGCCGGGAGCCCTAATTTTTGCCTAGGTATGTCAACCTAGCGGGTCTTCGATGATGCGTAGTATTTTTTTCGACTATGTCCGTGCTTTCAGAATGCAGGGAGTTGCCCCTGTTAGAAGTGTTTTGTCATGCCATCAGAAGATGTTTAATCGGGCAAGATTCGTTGTTGGAATGCCCCAAGTGACTCAGGCAGAGATTTGCCCCGAGCTAGTTGGCCCTTTGAGAGATTCTCCGAATCTTGATTGGACTTCCCCAGATGATTGGACCATGATCATGTTGTGCCCCTTGATTGGAGGTGCTTTCGTTCATTAGGCATTCGTCGTGCGAATTTCTATGTTGTTCAAACAAAAAGTCATATGCAAACAAAGTTATGTTAAAAATGCAAAGCCTATGTCTGTCTTGAAGATTTTGAAAATGCATTCTTTTTCATAAAACAAATGAATGTTTGTAAAACGTGATGTCAACTCCGTATTTACTGTAGGCCTTAAGGAGTCAGGATACCTTTCGTAACAGTATGCTTTCGAACTAACCCATGCTTCAGCTAGGACTTTTAAGGGTTATAACGTGGCCTGGTTCACGGTTTAAGAAACAAAGGATAAAGGCTCAAATTATTTGTACCCACCCGTTCTTCGTGATGTTCTTCAATCCTAAACTCAGTTGATCATACGTTAGACCTTGTTTGAGTCTTTGCTCTGATTTTCCGGTGATGATTCGGATGTTGATAACTTATTTTGAATAGGCAGTCATTTTTGTTTTTGTTGAGGGTTTGTATGACCTCTTTCTTGACTGATTTTTTTTGTTATCCCTTTCTTTTTTTGCCTGAACTGTTTCCTTTTTTGGAATTACAGTCAGCGGGATGCCCCAGTTTCGTAAGTCTCCTTCATGGATTTTGACTTAATGTTTTTTTTATTTTTGAGATAATAACTGCCTTTCTTTATTGATTATTCGGAACCATCACTGTCTTTTTTTTTTGTAAGGACCTCTTTGGTGCCATTCGTTATGCACCTGGATCAACTGAGAGACTACCCTGCCCCAGGTTATGATTAAGGGTTTTAAATTTCGAACAGAAAAACTCCTACTTCTTTGGCTCAGAAGGGTTGACGAGGGATTATCTTCCTTATAACTCCAGTGTTTAGGGATTGAAACAATGCATGTACCTCATCACCGGGGTCTGTTCAAAAGCATACTGTAAATTAGGGTATCGTTTTCGTCATCCTCCCTCAAGAGGCTTAGAATTATTAATTAAGAGTTGATCATCAGAAAAAATATGAAAATAATTTGCGTATAGTGAATATGAATATATTGCTTCAAAACAGACATATGCGATGCATTAATGAAATAACAATGTTTAACAATGAGTAAATGTTTGAACAAAAGAAAATTGCAACTTGAACATTCGAATGAACAAAAATTCTTCTCATCTTCGGGCTTGTTACTTCAAATGGTGCCTCCTGTAGGGATGGTAGAAGCACTCAGCCCGGCCATCTTGGGTGAATTCCACAGCTCCTTCCTCAATCTGGTCTTGGATCTTATTTTTCAGAGTCCAACAATCCTCTGTAGCATGCCCCGGGCTGTCAGAATGATAAGCGCAGTGAGCGTTGGGGTTATACCTTGAAGGTGTCCTGTTGGGATTCTTAGGAGGATCCTTTAGAGTTACCAAGTTCAACCTCAGCAGTTGTTGTAAGGCTCGAGGCAGCGACACGTTGAGCTTGGTGAATTGCCTTTTGGGCTTGTCTGGTTGAAGCTGGTGAGGTTGATACTGAATTGGTGATACTGAAGCCATATGAGGAGCTTTCTCATTGCCTCTTTGTCTCAAAGATGGTCGAACGATGATTGGCTTTTTACCCTTAGACGTTTGCCCCAGTTGGTTACCCTGAAGCAGTTGGTTGATGAGAACCCCGAGCTCTTCTTGTCTTTGAGCTAACCCTTGAATGGCAGTCACCTGCCCCAGCATCTGGACCCTCATTGCATCCACTTCAGCTTGCAGATGTTTCAGCCGTTCGTCCTCAGCGATGTTTCTGACCAAAGTTTCCATGAGGAGTGTCCTTAGCTCCTCCTGCCCCTTGGACAGATTCAGGAGGATTTCCCCGAACCGAGTCTCTTGAGCAAGAAGGTCCTGGTTATCTGGTTGGAAGGCCATTGCTGAAATAAACAGCGAGAAAGGTAAGTGACCTGCAACAAAGATACCTGTTATGTAATGATGTGTATGACATGCATGCAATGTTTTCAAGGATCTCGCGGGATAAATAAGAAAATTTGTTAGAGTTTGGGTCTGGTAGCTTGATTGAAGGAACCTCGGGTTGTTGAGAGTCCTTCTTCCAGGGTCAAAGGCTCACCATATCCAGTGGGTCATAGCCCCTGACAACCTTGGCTAGAGGAAAATAAATCCTCTTTGCCCCTTGCTAGATGTTTGATTTATCATGACCTGCAACACAAGCCCTTGAGATCCTTGAAATGAGTTAGGATGTATGCAATGGTATGATGTTATAGTATGCATGGGGTAATGTGAGTAAACCCTGTTATGAGTCCCAATTAAGGACTACAAACTAAAACCTGCAAGAAGCTTAGGATACCCTGTTATGAGTCCCAATTAAGGACTATAAACAAAACCTGCAAGAAATTTAGTACACCCTGCTATGAGTCCCAATTGAGGACTATACACAAAACCTGTAAGAAACTTAGGTACCCTGTTATGAGTCGCTATTAAGGACTATAAACAAACCCTGCAAGAAACTCAAGTGTCAGACAACAAGCATACAAATAGCCAAGTACGAAGGCACACAAGTCACGCAAGAGAAGCCCTTAGAGTTTAGGCCAGCCTGGGGTCTGGGTAGTACCCTCTTGAAGTTGGTGGGCTTAACCTGTCCTACTAGAAGTAACCGGGTTCTAAGGGTCCCAATATCACGGGATTGCTTTCATTGTTCATCGTTTCGATTTAGCCACTGAACTGGCGACCGAAATATTCCAGGAAAGCAACCCTCAATTGAGTGTAGTATCGAGTATCAACCAACCTCGGACTGCACCAAAGTCAGTTATCTCACTACCCTAAAGAGGCCAAGATAGTTCAATTAAGGTTCCTAAGGTCTGTTGATGCTTCACGACACCACGCGGAGGCCCCGTACTCTCCTTGACTGAACTCAAGGGTTACCGGTACACACTAAAGTGCCACATCAACATAGCAGACTGTTTCAACCATGTCGGTATACCCCGCACAGTTCCCTCACAGTCTTGTTGCTACTTTCTAAGAAGGTATCCCCAGATCCGGGTTAAGATCTACAGAACTCCCAAGACAGTCCCACAATTTAAAGCAAGCAAGTCAATACAATTGAAAACACAGTTATGAACTACCCTAAGGTATACCTCACTTTATAAAGGTGTCCCCAGCAGAGTCGCCAGTTCTGTGATCGGTGGATCGGGAACTGACTGTTTAACGTTGGTTCGCGAAATGTCGCGGAAGCAAGAGTCGCCACCATCTTTTATTTTCTCCAAATGGAAAGGACAAAAGCACAGAAAAATTCCTTAAAGAGATCGCTCTCGGTCCGGGAGGTAGGTTATAGAAAGGGAAGGTGTTAGCACCCTTTCTATCCATGGTTATCCATGGGCTCTTAGATACTTGCTCACTTGTGTTTTCAAAATTGGTTTGTTTGCTTTTCAACTGTGGGTTTTAAAAAGTTTCTTCGAAAATTCCAGTTCGACTCTTGTATCGGTCCTCAAGAGTGTTTGAAAAATTGCTTTCGAAAGCTTTTTGAAAAGGTGTCGGTGTTAAAAGTATTTTTGAATTTTTGTTTGAAATTAGAGCAAGTATCTAGAGTCGTCTACCTACCCTAAGGAATTCGTCTGTGTAAATGTCCTTTAAAGTAGTGCCATCCCACCATTGAGAGGTAGGTAGCACCACCGTTGGAGGTGTTCGGGTCAATTCGAGGTTCGGGACATGGTGATCACCAGAGCAATAGGAAGATACCTTAGAAGCTACCCTCATACCAGGTTCCCGGATCATGAGGACTTACTAAGACATCCTCTACTCGACGATCACCTTTCGAGAGGCAAGACAACAGTGAGGCGTACCCTAGGGGTGGTGTGTGATTTGTGTGCCGTTTTCAGTTATTTTGTCTTGTTCATGTCATGGGTGATCTACGTTTGTTTTTAATTTAGTCATTCATTCTTGCATGCAATTTATTAACAGTTAAAAAGATGCAGAAAATTAAAGTTCCTAAACGATTACAAAGGCGCGGGTCCACATCGCCAAAATTAAATCCAGGACCCGATTTAAATAAAGAAATAAAGTAAAGTGCGAGAAATATAAAATGTCCACTTTACACGGCTTTGGGAGAATTACATGAATATTTAAAAGAAAGGAATAATAATAAAATGCGCTAAGAGAATTGAAATCGAAAGCGAGGGCGTTGGACCCTTTTTAATGAAATTAAATTACGATTTAACAAATTTAAATAAAAAAGAAAAGATTTTTGAGTTTTTGGTATTTATGGACTTTTATGAGAGATTAAATGAAATTAAAAAATTTAATTAACCCTAATTCTACAATTTTTATTTATTAAGAAAAAATATTAAAATTGAACCTAAAATTAAACCTAATTAATTAATGCAATTTTATTTACAAGAAAATAATATTTAATAATTAATCATGGTGAGAGAAAAAAGTAAAAGAATGAAAAAAAAATACTCAAAACCCTAATTCTACACTTTTTTTAATTTATTAAGGAAAATATTTGAATTGAACCTAAAATTAAACCTAATTAATTAATGCAATTTTATTTACAAGATATTAAAATAAAACATATTTGTTTTTTGTCTTTTCTGGTTTTTTATATTATTTTTATATTTTATGAAAAATAAATTAATTGAAAGAATTATATTAAAACTAATTAAAATAAATAAAATAGAAAATATGAAAAAAGAATGAAAAGCAAACCAATGGGGGGTTCTGTCCCCAAACTGGAGGTTTTTTGGCTAGCAATCAGGCCCAACGTTTAAGGCCTTTGTTTGACTTTTCATGAAGCGTGTGTGTGCATTGACTGAGGCCTAGGATGTTCTTCAAATCTGGACCTTTGGATTGGGATCATGGGATGCGTGGCAAGCTGAGATTGTGGGCGTATGGTGGATGTTTGGAGGCAAACTGCATAGGAACATGGTTAGAAGAAAAATATAGGGAAAGGGAAGGGGACCTGGGATCGAACCCAGGTCCTGCTGCTTACCAAATTACACGCCTGCCAGCTGAGCTACCAACGCACTTTGTATATTACATGACGAATAATTATTATAAGATAAAACAAGCGTTAGTGGCATTTTTCCGCGCGAAGTTCAAATACACCAACCATCGCCTTACACCTCATCTTCTTCCCCACTTGCTTGTTGTACCTGAAACAAAAACCAATTGAATAGCGGGGGTTTTAAACCCCCACTAAATAACAAGCACAAAAATAGCGATTAGGAATCCTTTGATCATAAATTGATCGCGAGCTATGCATTGAATTCGTCTGAAGCTCCTGATTTTAATGGTCTAAGTCTCGTGTTCTGATTTTACACTATGCTAGAATCCCCAATTCAAGGTTTCTGAAAACCTAGAAAGCTCCAATGGTGGATCTTCCAATTTTACACGAAAACTCAATTAAAGTATATGGTTAGTTTTAGAATCAATCAATTAGTATGAATCCATAAAAAAAATGCAATGAGAATGCTTGAAAACTGAAACACGAATAGGTATATTTTCATGAAAAGTGAAACATATTTCTACCAATTCTTCGCGTTAGGGATGATGGTTTTGATTCAGGCACGTTCCTTGAAGCCTCAGGAACACAATAGGATGGTTTTCTTGCCTTGAAAAGCCTTGCAATCGTGTTTTCAGTTTTAGAATTTTTTCACAAAAAGTGCAAACTTGTTCTTGAGAATAGGCGCAGCTTGGAGGTCTCTAGCACTAGGGTTTGCATCATGCTTATGTATGGATGGATTAGGGTTGAGATTTGGATCCAAAAAAACCTTTGCATTGATGTACAAGATATTTGATTTTCATGGCATAATCTTTCAAATCTTTTCCATGCATATTTGATACCAATCATGTCCAATCAACTTGATTCCTTCCATATCTGATAATGCACGAAAATCTGAAGATAATTCATGCATAAAAAGATTTGAAGCTTGCTTTGGTATTTTTTTCATATTTTAATTAATTAAATGAATTAATGGCAATTTAAAATTCAAATAAATAAATAAAAATGATGAATAACTTCCCTTTGGGCCAAATGGTCGTGCACATGCTTTGGATGATGAATCTTAGAAGAAAATGTGGCCCATTAGCAATTTTAAGACATTTGAAGCAAAGTTGACTTTTCAAAATATCCAAAAATTTCCCAACTTCCACAAGGCATATCTTGCTCAATTTTTAAGCTTTGATCATGTTCTTGGACATTTTGGAAAGGTCTTGAAGTCCTATAACCAATGCCTTTGGTCCCATCGCATTTTGATTTACCAATCTCAAGTTATGGCCTTTGACTTAAAGTCCCTTTTTGTTGACTTTTGAGAATGACCTATAATGTTGAAATTGATAACTTTTTGTGAGAGCATTTCTTGGACTTAAAGTGTGAAGAGGAGTTATAGGTAATGTCTTTATCTTCAAAATGAGCTTTGGGTGGAATTTTTCTGATAATCCATGTGAAAGTTATGCCTTGGTCAATTTACAGTTGACTTTTTCACCTGTCCAAATAAGGAAACTTTTGCATCTTGATAATTTTTGAGCCAAGCTTTAAGAATCATGATCAAGCATTGATCAAATGATGTTTGTGGCTTCAAAATGATATGTTGACCAAAAATTTGAACTTTTGACTGTCAAATGACCATTTTACCCCTACAGTTGACTGTAGTGCAATTAGGGTTTTTGACTGTGCAATTTTGTGCTGAAAGTCTTGAAACTTGATATGAGGATGCTTGGCCCTATTTGTAGGCATATGAGACTTGATTGGACCTTTGGAAACTTCATTTTCTTGATCATAACACAAACCCTAATCTTGACTGTTTAGGAGACCCTTGACTGTGCAACCCTTGGGGAATTTGGAAGCATGTCTTGGCAATTTCTTGGAGAATATGGGAGGGAAAATTTTGGGGTACAACACATAGGAAATGTTTGGCAGATAAATTACTGATTAATAAAAGTGATGGGGACAAAGTCCTTTGCCTCCCAATTGCATAGTCCTCCTTTGACAGTTGGGTAGATCTACTCTTCCATGTTGTCCTCTTCGTCCTCACCCTCTAAAGCGTTGATTCCGTAGGGAGAAATTTTGATTGGCGCCCTTTCAATCTTTGAACGGCGCATAGCTTTCTGGCCTGCCGCGGTGAATCCTAATCCAAATTTGTCTGTTTTATGCGGAATATCAGGCAACTGCCCCCATGCTGAATTCTTCCCCTCCTTTATTGCGGCCTTTGCGTCTTCCGGAGATGCCATCCTGGCCATCTGCTTTGGTACTTCAGCTACCAACTTTGCTACTGTTATTTCAGGAAGGACTTCTTCGAAATGTTGGAAAGGCGTCTCAATGAACTCACCCTCTACCTCCACATACCAGAAGGAGTTCAGGTGGCTGATCATATACTCCTCTTCACCATGGACAGTTATGATCTTTCCCTTGACAGGATACTTCAACATTTGATGTAAGGAAGAGGTGACTGCCCCGGCATTGTGTATCCAAGGCCTACCCAACAAGCAAAAGTATGACGGACGGACGTCCATCACATAGAAATTAGATTTAAACACCTCAGTGCCCACCTTGATGGGAATATCAACCTCCCCATGGACCATCCTCTTCGAACCATCGAAAGCTCTGACAACAATGTCACTCGGCTTCAGCTCTAACCCTTCACAATCTAGTCGGTCCAAAGCTTTCTTAGGCAGTACATTCAGCGACGAACCAGTGTCGACCAAGACATATGCGAGAGTAGTTCCTCGACACTTGACTGAAATGTGCAAAGCATCATTGTGGTTTCTACCTTTAGGAGTTAGGTCGGCATCAGAGAAACCTAATCCATTGTCTGCAGTAAGGCTTGCCACACAATTTTGGAATTGGTCTGCAGAGGTTTCCTGGGGCACATGGGCTGCCTTCAGGAATTTTATCAGAGCTTTGGCGTGCGCTTCTGAGCAAAGTAGTAGTGCCAACATGGAGATCTTTGAGGGGGTTTGCCCCAGTTGTTCTACCACATCGTAATCACTCCTTTTGATTATCTTCAAGATCTCTTCCATTTCTTTCTTGGAGGTTTCCGGGATGACCAAGGGTTGAGCCCTCGTCCTGACGAGCTCATCCTGAGTTCCCTTACCTTTATCAGCAGCGGTAGGAGGGACAATACTAGGAACAACAACATATTCAATCAATGGGGTTCTAGCGGAGAGTTTTATTGGTGCAGGGATAACTTTGGCAGCAGATGAGGGTCCAAAGATTGCTCTTGGAGGGGCAATCTCTGGAGAAAATATTCTCCCGCTCCGAGTGATTTTGCTTGTGCCCGCAATGTTTCCAATGCTGGCTTCTTCCTCATCCGAGCTTCCTTAAGTTACTTCAATTTTTTTAATACCATGGTAGTAGACGTCACTGCCGTAGTTCCATGGTATTGACTTCTCCGAAATGTAGGGGACAGGCCCTGGCATTGTTATCTTCAAAGGAACAGACTTCGTAGCTGGTGTAATCTTAACAGGCTTTCTGACGGCCTTGGAAAGATTGGCGTGAATGGTTATAATTGAGACATCTTCAGTATGGGTTGGAATAACAGAAACTTTTTCAAACAAAATTTGTCGACTGTCCATTAGGCCTTGGATGCCTTTCTTCAGTAACGGACAATCAAACGGCAGAGAGTAACAGCAGTAGCAATCTTCTTTACATACCGGGAAAATCCCGGTCTTTAATAGATTCAACTTGATGGTTAACAATGGAGTTATCAGATCATTGACATCAGCAACATACAAATCTTCTTCAATGGCATTGACATTTCGGCCGTGCTTCGGCATTGGAGCAGATATCACGTTCGGCTTCTCTGGAGCGTCGAACTCTACCTCCTTTGCCTCTATCAGGTCTTGGATTTTATGCTTGAGTTCCCAACAATCGTTGGTGTCGTGCCCGACACTGCCAGAATGGTAGGCGCATTTAGCATTAGGATGATAATGCGGAGAGGACGTATTCACATTTTTGGCGCCTCTTTGATAGTGGCGAGATTCAACTTTAACAGATGGGGAAGCACTTGTGCTGGCGTCATATTAATGCAGGTGAACTGCCGTTGTGTCCGTTCTACCCGTTGTTGATTTGGTCTGGACTGGTTATAGCGAGGCTGCTCACTTGAAGGGTTTTGGATCATTACGGCCCCCACAGTTGGCCGGCGTTCAGTCTTCCCTGCTCTTCTCTGAGAGTATACCACAGCTGTTTCCTTCTTGAAAGGCTTCTTCTCAACACTTGCAGCGGCACCCTTCTGAATCTTCCCTGACTTGATGCCAGCTTCTATTCTCTCACCTGTTAAGATCAAATCGGTAAACCCCGCGGAAGAGTTACCAATCAAGTGGTTGAAGAATGGACCAGACAGGGTCCCTAGAAACATGTCAATAAGTTCACGGTCGGTTAAAGGAGGTTGCACCCTGCCAGCCAAATCCCTCCATTTTTGTGCATATTCTTTGAATCCTTCGCCTGTTCCCAGTGACATACCCTGAAGTTGGGTACGCATGGGAGCAAGGTCAGAATTATACTGATATTGTTTGTAAAAGGCGGTGGCCAAGTCTTCCCAGTTTCGGACACTGGTTCCCTCTAGCTGATAGAACACTCCAGTTGAGCCCCAGAAAGGCTGTCTTGAAAGAAATGGATCCAAAGGTTCTTATCTGCCGTATAAGGTTGGATCTTCCTTACGTAGCACCTGAGATGCATTTTTGGACAGGACAGCCCATCATACCTCACAAAAATTAGCACTTTGAACTTTGGGGGAATCACAATCCCGGCAACTAAACCCAAGTCTTCGAAATCCAAACCCGGAACTCTCTGCAGCTCCATGGCTGCCAACCTGTCTTCTAAACCTTTGTATTTATCGTCAGCAGGAGGGTATTGTTGATCAGAGTAGTTTTCATCCTCTTCAGCCTCCTTTTCTTCCATATCGGACTCGGAAGGTACCGCAGCCGCACCCCCTTTACTGGTTCCCTCCTCAGAAGTAGGAGGAAATTCAAGCACTATTCTGGCTTCTCCTTCAAATCTTCTCCCTAAAGTAGCCACCCCGAGTCTCTTTTTCTTCTTTTTCACTGGGTCCTTATTCCCCAGTAGGGTCTTTAGATCCTCCTGACCCTTAGCCAAGGTCATCAGGAGTTGCTGAAACTGTGCATTTTGAGCCTTCAAGTCCTTGACTGTTTGCTCGAGATCCATCCTACTGAAATAAACAGCAGACAGATAAGGAAACCTGGCGTGAGACCTGCTTATGCATATGATGAATGGTATGCTTATGTATGCAATGCATTCAAGGATTTAGAATATTCAAAATTGTTGCAAACAAAAGAGAACGCACGTCATATTAATAAGAAGAAATTTGTCAGTACATAAATGCCTCATGGGCCAAATATTACAAAAACTTCTCAAGGTAAAAAGACGTTGCGCATCCTCTTTGGCGTGATGTAGGTGTTGAGGGTCTCCTCCTCATGGAGTCGGCGGGTAAGCTCTAGAACCTTCTTCTCGCTGGCGTAGAAGCTGGCTTCAAAAGTGTTTCGTTCCTCCTTGAGCTGAATCCAACTCTTCTGCATTTCCTCCCACGATGTAGGCATGTCAGGATATAGGATGGTGTAGGGGACCTCTCCTTCCTTGACGGGCTCTATAATCACAGGGAGTACATGAGGATAAGGCATCATTAGACTCTGGGCTCGGGCTCGTACCCACTTGAGATAAGGCTCGAGAGGGATGGAGTTCTTGTGCCCCAGTGTCTTGCTATCAACCTTGTTGGGCATCCTCCAAGCTCTGATGAACCTTTGGCGAAGTCCTTGCGCATCGTTGTCGAAGTCAAAAACTAGGTCAGGAATCAACATGTCGTGAGGGCTATCCCTCCGTGCATATCCAAATTGCCTCAAAGCTAGACAAGGTTTGTAGGTGATGCCCCCTCTAATGCCAAGCAATGGAACATTAGGGAAATCTCCACAACGATCGATGATGATGACATTTTCTCTGGACCGAGAACACCAATGCACATCAGAGTGAGTAAGAGTCATCAACCGTTGGGACCACCTTGAGCCTTGGTTATTCTTAAAGACAGATTGTGGAAGGTGCGAAATAAACCACCTTGCAAGGAGAGGAGTACAGCACATGAGAACACCCCTCTTTCTCATTGTTCGTGTGTAAAATGAGTGGAGAATGTCCCCAAGCAATGTTGGTATTGGATTTCTGGATAAGAAGATTTTGACGGCATTGACATCTACCAGCTGGTCAGGATTTGGGAACAAAACCAACCCATAGATGAGGAGTGCCACAATTTCTTCAAAGGCTTGTAGGTCCAATGAATTCCAACACTCTTGTGCCTTCTCAAACAAGAATTTTGCTAAGAATCCTTTGACGCCGCTTCTGGTTTCCCAATGCCCTTTGATTTCAGATGGCTGTAGATGTAGTGCTCGAGCAACATCTTCAGGCTTTGGTTCCTTTTCCGTACCGTTGTAGGGTAGTTGATTAAGGATGGGAATTCTCAGGAGTTGAGAAAACTTCTCCAAAGTGGGCACCAACTGGTAGTCGGGGAAAGTGAAACAGTGGTGAAGAGGGTCAAAGAACTGGAATAGCACTTTCATCATGTCCTCTTCAATGTTGGTGTTGACTAGGCTGAGCAGTCTACCATGTCTTTCACTGAAGGATGAGCTTTCCGGAATCCTTGATGTGAGCTCCTTGAGTTGAGGAGGGATTCTCACAAGGTTGACTTGGATGGTTTTTCTTCGAAGAATTTCCATGACCTACAAAACAAGAACAAAGATGAAGATCTAAACCCTTGAAATGGTTAGTGAATGCATATGATGTTTTATGATGTTTATGATGTATGCACAAACATATGTACAGGCAAATCACACAAAATCCTAGTTTTAGGCTTGCATGAGGTTTCATAGGTAAGTACCCTCTTGAGTGTAGTTGGCTTAAAAACCTGTCCTATAAATAGTAATCGGGTTCTAAGGAACTCAATATCATTGGATTGTTTTCATCGTTCATGGTTTTGGTTTAGCCACTTAACTAGCGACCAAAATATTCCAAGAAAACAACCCTCAATGAGTGTAGTATCGAGTATCTACCAACTTCGGACTGTACCAAAGCCGGTCATCTCATTACCCCTAATAAAAGGCCAAGATGGTCAAGTAAGGTTCTAGGTCATTAATGCTTAGTGACATCACTCAGCGGCCCCATACTCTCCTTGATTGAACTCAAGGGTTACCGGTACTCACAAATATGTTGCACTAATATAGCTATTGCTTCGACCGTGTCGGTATACCCCACACAGTTTCCACAACGTATTGCTATCTATGAATGTTTCCCCAAATCCGGGTGTAGGATTGCAAACCCAAACAAGAGAGCCAAGATATAAAGCAATCAAATCAAACAATTAGTCATGCAAGAGGGTGATCTAAGCCCTAAGGTTACTCCACTTTAAAATTTTTCCCCAGTAGAGTCGCCAGTTCTGTGATACGGTGGGAGAACTGACTTGAGGTTTTGCGTTTGTTTTCGCAAATGTTTCGGTTGAGCAAGAGTCGCCACCGACTTTTTATTTTATCCTAAGGAAAGGTTTAAAAAGCACAGCAAAAACCTTTGAGATGTTTTCTTGGGTTCGGGGAGTAGATTATAGAAAGGGAAGGTATTAGCACCATTTCTATCCATGGTTATCCATGGGCTCTTAGTTACTTGCTTAGATCAACTTGCTTTAATTTTCAATTGTTTGAAATGGTGCTTTGTGTGTGGTTTTGAAAATGTTTTGAAAAAGATGCCTTGTCTAGGCTACCCTTGTAACAATTATTTACTCGAATGTTTTACAAAAGGTGTTTGTCTTTTTGAAAAGATGTTTCAAGGTTTTTTGAAAGTCATTTTTGAAAGTGTAGTGATGTGTGGTTTGAAAATGGGCAAGTGTTTTGTTTTGCAAGTTTGATTCAAGTAACTAAGAGGTTGTCTACTCCTAAATTTCTCAAAGATTTCTCCTATGTTTTTAACCCTTTTAACAATTTTGTTCCACCATTGCATTTGGTGGACAATCTTGTGTTAGGATGTGAAAGGGACGGGCGTGGGTCATCGTTTAGACCATAATTGCAATGGTGCCAAGTATCTTTGGGCAATTTTTTCTTGGAGGGACTTGATCATTTTTAGACAACTTTCGAAAGCGTCAACGAGGGACTATGATCATTTGATTGTTTTGTTTTGCCCAAAGAGACCTAACATGCAATATGGCACATTATTGAAGGCAACAAGTGGAATACCCTAGGGGTGCAAGTGTGATTAGTGTTGTCCATTTTCATGCTTGTTTATCTTGAAATTAGGTCAAACTATTTTTGTTAGTTGATTTGCATACAAACCCTAATTCTATCATGGCATACTTAGAAAACTTTAAAGTGCGAAAAATAAAGTTCCTAAGTTATTACAACATAATATATGGGAAGGGGGGTACAAATGTTCAAATGGGGGTATTTTGACAAGGAATTTAAACCTAACTATTACATCCAAAATTGAATTATACAAATTATTTAATATACAATAATTAAATAGAAATGGAATAAATATGCAAGATGCAAAAAAATGTTTTTTTATATGTATGAAAAAAAGTGTTTTTTATATGTCAAATAAACAAAATAAAAAGTATTAATTTTTGGAGTTTTTATGTATTTAGGGCAAAACCCTAATTTTGCAAATAAAAGGTATTTATTATTTAATATATACAATGTTTATTAATTATATACAAAAAATAAATAAAAGAGAAGTATATTTGTCAAAAAAGGTATTTTTAATGTTAAATATTAATAAAATAAAAATGTATATATTTGGTATTTTTATCCTAAATATCCTAATAAATATGTAAATATTTATATTATATGATAAATATATTAAATATGTATAAAAAATATAATATTTAATATTTACAAAAAAATTATATTTTCATAAAATATTTTCAAAAGATAAAATAAAATGAAAATCAGAAAAATAAAATGTATTGGTATTAATTTTAGTATTTTTCAATAAAAGATATTAGGTATTATTTATGTACAAACATTATTTTAAACAAATAAATGCCTAATAATTTCAAAAATGGTGTGAAAAATATTTTTTATATTTTTAATATTATGAGAAAAAATAAATAAGTCAGAACAAAAAAGAAAAGGTCAAAAAATCATAAAAATAAGCATAATGGACCAAGGGGGTTTAAAAGTAAAACTATGGTGCAAATCAGAAAAGTGAAACAGGCCCAGCTCAAAGGCAGCTTCTTCAACCTCCAGCCATCTCTGTTTGAAAACGCGCGCCTTCTTGCTTCAACATCAAGATCCTGATTCTTTGATTTTTAATGAAAACTTACAACACAAAAAATGTAAAGCATCATCTCACGATTTCATACATATAAAGAACATGATTTAACTCTCAGAAATGAGAGAGAATTTCTTCTCCCCCAATTCCTGACCTAGTTTTTGTTCCAAGTTCAGACATCAAATTCTCATAGCACACATAACATAAATGAAAACTAATTATATGGGCATGTTCAGGGCCATGAATGTGACATAATTTCTTCACAAACCTAAAGCTAACAATGCCTGGATAGAGAGATACGAGTTCATGAATTTACCTGTTCAGTTGGAATCGTATCTGGTGATGGAGGTGTTTTCAATGCAAGGTGATGATTGGTACAGCTTCCTTGATGTCCAGGGATGCTATTCCAAGCTTTAGTTTGCTTGGAAACCAAGAGAATCGTGCTATGGTACCTCAACTGCAAAACAGAAAAATGAAAATGGTGATGTTAGCTAGGGATGTTACAGGTCGTGTTTAGGGCTTGGAACAGTTTCAAGGGATGATGTGGGATGTGTTTGAAGTGGTTTTAGCAAGGATGCACGAATGGATTGAGTTATGGAACTCAATCTGCAGCAGGTCCCCTGTTTTGGCAGTTCTATGGTGTTTCTATGCTTGAGAAGGCAATGGAGATGGTTGGCTTGTGTTTTAGCTTAGGTTTGATGATTAGAAAGTGTTTGATAACTTTGCTTAAGCTCTGGTTCACAGGAATGAGAGTTGTGTAATGTTATGCAATGTTTCTTCACACTTAAGCAAGAAAATGTCAAGTGGTGTTTCTAGCTTGTACAGGCCCCTCTAGCATGCTTCATAATCTCTCCTTGATCAATGGGATTAGTCTAATAACTTGTGCCTCAGAGATTTTCTTTGTACCTTCTTGATTTACAAATTGACATAAAGCACTTCTTTTCAAAAATGGCAAAAATGCTTTATCTAAAAATGGCTTAATCTTGCATATAATGTTTGAACACACAAAATAAGGTCTTGTCACAAGGGATATGCATTAAATTATTGAGTGCAAATGAGATATAGGACCTGTAATCAAAGAATGCAAACTGATTTCAAAATGGCCTAAGTGTATGAACATGAAAATTGGCCATAACAAAAGTGAGTTTTTCTCAATTTGCCAAATTCGATTCTCCCTAACCATGAGGTTTTTTGATGAGTTCTTGGATATTTTGGAAAGCTTGGAATGTGTACTACAATCCATCTTTGAAATTCAAATTGAAATTCCAAGTGGAAGTATGTGAAAAATGGTCTTGAAGTTAGGCAAAAATCCTGCCTAAAATGGTTCAAAATTTCTCTAAGTTAAGAATGGTTTGGTACCCTTGTTCCAAAAATTGTAACTTGAGCTACAAGCTTCTTTTGAGAAAACTTTGTGAATCAAAGTTGTAGATTTTGCAATAGGCTACAACTTTCATGTTTTGACTTTTCCTTGAATCCAAATGCATCTTGATGAGAAAGTGGGACAAAGTTAGGAAAAAATTAGGGTTTTTCATAACTTAGAAAAATTCTAAGTTATGAAAAATCTTCATTTCAAACCCTAATTTGCAATTCTTGATTTCTTGATGAACAAGTTTCATGATTTGGCATGTTTTGATGAAAAATGAATCTTGACACTTGATTTTGACCAAAAAGTCAAAGTTTGACTTTTCAGTATACAGTCAAAAATTGATCAATTGACTGGAAAATTCAACTGTCAATCTTGTGCATTTGGGATCTTTTGAACTTGTTGAGCATGTCAAGACAATTCCATTGGGTCCTTGAGTCCATATGTGAGTTTGGTTTGCCATTGGCTAAGTCAAACAGTCAAAAATTGCCTTTGTGTAGTCAAAACCCTAAAAATGACCATTTTGCCCTTTTGGTGATCTGATCAAATTTCTTGTGGAATTGTGATCCAAACTTGATCAAATGGTACATATGAGTTCATAATGTTGATGTGGGTTAATTTCCATGAGATTTGACTGTCAATTGGCCACAGTTGACTTTTTCCCCAATACAGCTGATTTCTAGGTCAACTGTCCAATTGACTGGGCAAAGATTGGAATCAAGGCTTGAAACTTGATGTGGATAAACTTGGGAGTCCAATATGAAGCATGAAAGTCATCTTAGGCATTTTAGGTCAAAACAACTTTGTGCAAACACAAACCCTAATTTGGGTCAGCATTGCTAGGAGAAGTCTTGAGCAGAGGAAACCCTAACTGGATCTTGAGCTCCAAGGGCCTTGTGATGAGAAAATTTGAGAAAATGGGAGGGAAAATTTTGGGGTACAACATAGTGCAATTGATTGCAATCTTAAATTTTTTGAAAAAATATCTATTGAAACCTTGTGCAATCGATTTACACAAAGGGTGCAATCGATTGCATGCTGCACGATTTTGAAAAACAGTAGCTTTGTACATACCTGTTCATCATGCCTTTTCATTGAAACTTTTCACTCAAACTTGGCATTTTGTTCATGATATATTTTCAGAACTTCATGTTGTTTCAAAAGGGTGTTATGAACATATAAATATTCAATTTCAAAATCTATTTAAAAACCTCTTCCATAAATATTTTCTGAAATTTCAAAATACAAACTCAAGCATTCCTTCACTTTCATGCATAAGTTTTCTGCACATTTTCATACATTAACAAACATAAAACTTTGAGCAAATATATCTTGAGTCATTGTACAATAATATTATTGGAATAGAAGATCATACATTGTTAAATCACTCTAAGTGATCAATATTACTCTACTCACTCAAACTCAAAAATTGATATTTACTTACTTATTTTTCCAGGATTGTTGGAAATAAGTTTAAGTGTTTTTTTGAAATCTTGTCTTTCCAAAATTGTTGGATACAAGTGTATTTACATTGAGAGGATTGTTCTCATAGATAACTTAGTGAAAATCCAAGAGGGTTGTTCTTGGTCCAAGAGGATTGTTCTTGGTTGTTTGGTAGTTCTTGTTTAAGTTTGCCACAATAAGGAAATCTCTTTCATGTTGAAAGGGGACTGGAGTACTCTCGAACTGTGAGGGGAACCAGGATATATCGCCCGTGTCTCTTTATTTTTCTGCATTTTTAAGCTTTCCTAAACTCACTTTTAACCAGAAAAATAAGAACCATCATCACTAAAAACCATAATTTTTAAAGTACCTAATTCACTCCCCTCCCCCCTCTTAGGCGCACTTCGTACTTACAGAAATGGTCCCTAGAGATTTTGGAGTTTGACATGCAGTACGAGAGTAAGAAAGCTCTTAAAGACCAGGCATTGACCAACTTTGTCGCGGGGACAACCACCCACAAACCCCCTGTAGGAAGGAAACACAAGTGGATCATCTTCGTAGACGGAGCTTCTAGCTCAAGGGGAAGCAAAGCAGGAATTCTCCTCGAAAACAAAGAGGGCGTCGTGATTGAACATTCCCTCGCCTTCTCGTTTCCCACGTCGAATAACCAGGCTGAGTACGAGGCCCTGCTCCCAGGGTTAAGGCTGGTCAAAGATCTAGGGGCCCGAGAAGTACACATATTTACGGACTCCAACTCGTCGCATCTCAAGTTCGAGGAGAATATATGGCAAAGAATGGTAGCCTCATCGAATACTTGAACCTAGTCAAAGAACGAATGAAAAAGTTCGACCGGGAAGAAATCAAACACGTACCCCGCGAATAGAACATGTGGGTCGGTATACTCTCAAAACTCACGAGCACAAAGAAGAAAGGTAGGAACAAATCTGTCATCCAAGAATATATTTCCCATTCAAGCATCGAAAAACCCACTGAACCGCCCAAGGTGAGTGCCATCAGGGACAATTCGTGTTGGATTACCCCGATATTTAACTTTCTCACAAAGGGAGAATTGCTCGATGACCAAAAAGAGGCAAATGCGACCAAACAATGAGCCTGCTCTTACGTGGTGGTCGAGCACAAACTCTATCGGAGAGGATTCTCCATCCCACTCTTAAAATGTATCGAGGAATCCAAAATCCCAGAGATATTATAGGAAATCCACGAGGGAATTAACTCCTAACACTTGGGCGAAAGATCTCTGGCACGAAAGGCACTACGAGCAGGCTATTACTGGCCCACCATGCATTAAGATATGAAGGAGCACGTCAAAAACTATGAAAATTGTCAGAGACACGTGGACATGCACCTCGCGCCCCCACATGAACTTAAAACATTGTTGTCCCTGTGGTTGTTCTCCTGGTGGGGGATGGACATCCTCGGACCATTCGTACAAGGATCATATCAAAATAAATTCATGATCATGGCCGTCGACTATTTCACGAAGTGGATAGAGTCTGAAGCTCTGGCCAGAATCATATCCCACAGTATCCTCTGTTTCTACAAGCCTACCGAAAACACCATGCTCGATGACCGACGAAACCCCATTTCAGCTAACCTATGGCACCGAAGCCGTAATCCCCGTGAAAATCATGGAGACATCCAGGCGAATTGAAGTCCCTTTAGACGAGGAACTACATGACGAGGACCTAAGGGAAAATCTTGACCTTTTCGAAGAAATCCGATCAGGAGCAGCTCTTCACGAAGCCACACTAAAACAACAGATAGCCCTGCATCATGACACCAAAGTAAAAAATGTGAATTCCAGGTCGGCAGCCTAGTCTTGCAAAGAAATCAGAAAGATTCCCGTGAAGGAAAGATGACCGCCAACTGGGAAAGACCGTACCACGTCCATGGAGCAACGGGAACTGGAGCCTACTACCTCGAATGCCTAAGTGGACAACCGCTACCTCGACCATGTAACGCTACAAAGCTGAAACAATATTACAGCTAGGTCCCTGATAAATGTCGGGGCCTAGTAGTAGATGTGTCATCTCTGACAAATGATAGGGCGCGCTCGACCAAGAAGGCATGTTGAGGTATGAACATAGCCTCCAACCATTAATGAAAGGCGAGTTTATTTCTCATTGGTCGAGCAGAACCTTAGCACGACAGGGACACTTCGATCGAGCTCCACTGTCGAAGTACCCAAGAGGCAGAACACCCAGCTCGCGATGGGCAGTTCATGCCACAAAGTCAAGACCCCGACCGCCATCTTGAACTCATCTCCACAGACTCCTACTCCGCCTCCTCAACACATTTAAACATGTGTCAACCAAAACTAAGGTCGGGCACAAATCTCCACTCATAGAAATTACACATTTCACAAGATAAACAAGTCAAGCGCAACGACAAACAAATATTTAACAATATAATAAAGAGACAAAATAAAGGAATTTACAAATGCCGACCATGAAGGTTGACGTTGTCCAAATATTACAAGAATATGGGCATGCAGGCCCCGATACAAACAATTACAAATTATGGGAACGCAGGCCCCAAACATAAACAACCAAGTCATCAAGAAAATATTAGTCGCTCCATGGAGTAACCTCTTCAATCTCTAGCTCGAGAGAATCGGGAGGAGGGACCACCTTACCATCTACTACCTGAGATAAAACTCTGGCACCTTCAGTGTTGAGCCCCAGATTCAGCACGGCCAGCTTGACCATCATGGTCTCAACACCGTCGGTCAGAGCATCCACATAGTCTGAATCGAGGACTCGGACTCAAGCAACCAGTTTTGCACGAGTCTTCAAGCTGGCGACTCCCTCAAGCTAGTCTTCTGCGGGAAGCATGGAATCCTTTAAGTCAGCGACCTCATTCTCCAGGTTTTTTCTCTCGAGCAACAATGAGTCCCTTTCCTTAGAGGCTTTGACACCCTTCTCCTTCTCTCTTGCCAACTCATCAGCCTGCCCCCAGAACTTTTCCTCGCTTTGCTTAAGGGCAGCCTTTAACTTCCGTGCGTTTTCCTGGAGAGCCTCCTTCTACGACTCCAATTTGCTCAACATGGCAAAAGAGCTGGCACCCTCACATGTGAGGACGATAACCATCTATGTGACCTTCATCAGACCGACCATGCCCGAGGCCAGATGTTTCCTCCTACCTTCCTCATCAAGGTGCCTGATGACAACAGATTTACCATCAGACATAGCCAAGGGAAACCCTTCGAAGAAATCCTTCTCGACAAAGCAAGGAGGAAGTGTGAAGGCTCGAGCAGCTAACCCCTTGTCAATCAAATCCGCAGGTCTACCTTCAGGGCGAATCCTCTTTTTCCCTGACAAGGCCACGACCTGCATGACATCACGAAGACCCGATGAGCCTCTTGACCCGTCCTTGACCTGCTCGGGAATAAGACCAAGGCGCGTGGACTAGTTAGGCTTCACTAACCTTTTGTTGTTCTTTTTCTCCTAAGTTAACTTCAGGAGATGTTCACGATGCTCGGCCATATTACCTGCAAAAAAAAACATGCTCGAGTCAGCCTCACTGGAGGGACATACCTAAAACAAGTTTAAAAAATGCAATAGAGTCACGCGGACAGAGACCCAGAAGAGCCACAACGTCTCCGTAGGTACGACACTCAACAAGCGCCTTGGTGTTGATCGGGAGGGCCTCGAATGTGGGTTTGCCGTCTTCATCGAGAACATCATCTCCTTCCCTCGTCACCCATCTGGACGGGAAGAAACCATCGATGAATGTGTTGAGGATACCGAAGACCCCTTCATCCTCGGCACTCATGCTGCTGGCAGAAGTATGGTTGTGGTCAGGCATATGGTCGTAGTGACCTCGACTCCAATGAGTAAGGAACTTTGAGAGCCTCCCAATATCTTAGTTCTCATCCTCGTTATAACACATTTCTCTATCTTCATCTACGAGAGAAACTGGGTCGAACACCGTGTCCACTGCCTCTTGAGACGAAGGCTACATGACATACCACTTGTCTTTAAAATCACAGACAAAGTCCATGTACATCTGGAACATCCTTTTGGACTGTTTGAAAGAAACCCAACTATGTTTTCCTCCCCTAGACTGTCGTTGAAGATGGAAAACCTTGAAGAACAAAGGAATCGTCGCCATGATCCTCAAGTACCGATAAGTAATCTCAAAAGCTCGTATAAAAGCAATCGCACTGGGGTGCAGTTGAGAGGGCGCCAAGGACAAATGATTGAAGACGCCCATCTGAAAGTCACTGAAGGGCAGACGAAGCCCCAGATCCCTGAAGACGATCTCGTAAATGGGGAAGCAATCTTCCTCGAATGACGAGCATAATCTGGCCGTAGGTATCAGGCGAAGGATCGTGAAATCCACTAGAATCCTCATGGTTGCCTCCATATTAGACGATGATGTACACTTCCCTCCTCATATGGCTAAAGATCGAGGCTATTCCTCGAGGTTCTGGACCAACCCAGGATAATGAAGGATCAATGATCGTGTCGATCAATTGGACACCCTCATCGGCTCCACTTATTTCTTCTACCTCGAACTGCTCAGATGAGTCATTTGGTTTGGCCATTTCACCTGTAAAGCAGAGGAAACCAATGAGTTCGACAACTAAATCAAATCCACCCTTCCACCATAACACAAGTGAAAGAGGGTTGCTACAACCAAACTAGGTCGAACTCATTCAGTAAAAGCAAACAAACTCGTGAACGCGACGAGGAGAATATAAATCCCTCAAGCAACCTCGTGAAGATGACGAGGATAAGATGAAATTCCCGAGCAGTTTCATGAGTTCCACAGGGATGGGATGAGTTCCCCAAGCAATTTCACGAGTTCTATGGGGAACAGGTGAATTTCACGAGTCATTTCGTGAGTATCACGAAGAAAGGTATGAATATCCCGAGAAAAAAAATCCCACAGGTAGTGAAATTCGTCAAGGTTTATCAAAAAAGCCAACCATAAACAAAAATAATCACTAGAAAACACTTACTTGATTAAAGTTGGTAGGGAGTCTGCAGAGGAAGTTACGGCGGCGCTTACAGTTGGAGAAGGAGATGGAGGACAATAGAAAACTAAGGAAGCTAGGGAGAAAGGAGAGAGCGAGAGTTTGGAAATGTTACAAATGAACCCTTAGGCACTATTTATAAGGCTAATTTGAAAGATGAAGCATCGCGTCGAACAGCGCATCAACCGCCCATCTCCTCGCCACCTACATGCTCAGGATCATAATGACCCCTACTCCCTAAGCTACCATTTTATTCCAAAGGCTACACCATATGGCTACATCCTGCAACTTTCTTCTCCCCGCGAGTCGAGGAGCAGATAAACTTTCTCTGTGCACAAACTCCAATCTCTACTCAAGTAGTCGCAACCAAAAGCTATACCACGTAGCGTACGAAGTAGACATCCTCCTAACTTTCGTCTCCCCGCGAGTCGAGGAGCAACTAAAATGTTCTCCATGAACAAATTCCAATCTCTGCTCAAATAGTCGCGCATAAAAATGACCCTGTCCCTCGATGCGGTGGGAGACCCCGACGAAACTGTGCTCACCAAACAGGGAAGTTGGTCTTATGTCATAACTCCTTTCATCATGAGCAACGACTTATGGGGCTCCTGTTTTGGACTAGGTCTACACTTGGCCTAAACATCATACAAGGCCCAATCCAACTATGTTGCATGAGAGGACCAGCAGGAAAGAGTCTTCCCTTGACCACGTCGGACAGTGATTCCACTCTTTTGGTCGACCAGGCTTTGTCCTACGGGGATAACCCTATGACTAGCAAGGAGGGCCAATGACGCTCAGGAGTTCCTTGCGTGCATCTTCCGCTCCTCTCGTCAACCAGGATATGTCCTCCGAGGACAACCTCACGACAAGCGAGGAGGACCGACGACAGTCGAAAGGACCTCGCGAGCATTCTCTTCGTAGGGATGACACCCAACACCTTCGAATGTCAGAGTCCTCTTGACCCCGAAAAGGCCGCATCCATATCCTCCTGATAATTTGGAGGAGTCCATTCAGGTTGAGGACCACGTGCTAATCCTCACTACGCACGTAGGACCTGACAATCTCCATTTTGGGTCAACTTGCTTAGCCCAACAATTAGGACATTGACTCAGCGCTGGGGCTATAAATATTCTTTGACTTAAGGTCATGTATTCATTCATTCACTTATACTCTCATACTTGCTTGCACTTGCTCTGAACCTTACTTTCACATCAGAGTGTCTTGCAGGTACCTCCTACTTCACATTCAACTGCTGTTCGACTTGAAGTTTGTGGACTTTGACAATTCTTTCTGAAACTTGTGGTCAACTAAAGGATGCAAAGAAAGTTTGAAAATGGAATCTCTAATGTTTAAAAATTTTAAAATTTAAAATAAGAAGTAGTTTTAATTATTTTTTAAGAAATTTCAAAATAGGAAGAAAAAACTACTCCGAGCATAGGCTAATGTTAATTAGATTGTGTATCCATTTTCTCTTTTATATATTATGGGTTAGCCCACCTTTTAATAAAAAAACATTCTAAACTGAATCAAACAATAAACAAAAGAATATCTTTGTATTTAAAAATTACAAACTAAGAATGCAGTCTTAACTAAAAGTTTGTGAGTCAAAAAAGTTGTCGTTTGTCGCTATTTTCTCTCTAAACAACATGTCACACTCATTCATCAACGAATCACTTATATAAAAAGAGCTTCCACTACCATTTTCACATGGATTATGCTTTTCCCTCTTAGCTTTTGGAGCTTCTATAACTTCATCAACAACAACACGATCATCAGAAGAACGCTTACCAGTTAGCTTCTGCACAACAGATTTAAAACTCATGGCATCAGTTTCCACATACTCGGTAGTGACAATCACAATCTTCACTGCCTTCTTCTTATTGCTGCAACCACCACTCGCCATATTCAATATTTTCACTTTTCAGATAATAATAATATTTCACTTTTTGAAACTTTTTTTCTACGATTATTGACGTAAATTATGTTTATCTGCATGCATGTGTTGAGAATTATTATATATTTATATTGAAGGATGCGCCATGGGGTCTTGTGGGGTTGAGTTGACAATGGGGAAAGGAGGTAGAGAGTTCTTTCTTAGATGATATAAGCTGACCCTTAGTTTGTACTATGTGAAATTAAGGGAATGATTCTTCAACTCTGAATGAATCTTCCAAAAGTAGGATTGGTCAACTGAAGATTCTTACGGTCATGCCTCATACTATGCAAACATAATATCCATGCAAAATTCTTCTTAGAATTTATTTGGTAAAGAAAATTAGTCTTAACTTTTTCAACTCACATAAATATAAATGAAAAAGTTCGATCAGAAGATTTTTTTTTATCAATTTATAATTTCTCTCAAATTTTAGGAAATATATAAACATTGCTAATGTTTTTTTTTTGTTGCAATAATACCACCGCTCCCTAATTCTTAGTCATCTTGTAATTAATTCTCTCTAGATTTTTTTTTCTGAGGAAACTGAAAATTGGATGTAATGCAACATTCTTTTATATGTATTTCTTTAAAATATATTCTCATTAATATAATACTATTAATTTGTTAAAATATTAAAAATCAATATTAAACACATAGATTTAAAAATGTTCATAGTTTGAACATTTTAACAAGTTTATTTTAAAATTAGTTTATTTTATTTAGATAAAAAATTTCATATAATTAAAAAAAAAAAACATTTCTACCCACTTAACTATGTAATCTTTTAATCTATTTTAATTCAATGGAGACAACTATACAACTGGGTCAAATAGATTGCGTTTGAGTAAGATTTTTTTTTTCCAAATGGAATGGATGTGTCAATTACTATAGTTCGATGTGTTAATTATTATTTGGGGTGAATGTTCGATTTGATATAAAATTTGCATATTTAAAAGGATTTTCAGATCTTTGTGGAAACAAATAAGTATAATATATTTGATATGGTTTATAAGCTTCTCAAGTTTACTTTAATCTTTCCAATAACAACAACAAGTATGAAAGGTATTTTTGAAGAGTCGACTACGTAACAAAATGAGTTATCAATGGTTAAATGATTATCTTGCAACTTTTATAAAAAGAGATATTCTTAAAACAATTAACAAGAATGTTATTTTAGTTCATTTAAAAAAATGAATAATAGACAATTTTCATTATAAATATATTTTATTAAATAATATTATTTCTTATTTTAAATATAATTTAGTTTATTTTTTTATTTTATATTTAGCCACACTAATATATAATATCTAAATCCACCCCTAATCACGTGTGAAAAACTAATCACAATATTATTTGTATATTAGTAAGAGAAGTTATTTGAAAAAGAATGTAATTGTCCAAAGATAAATAAGACTCCAAAAAAGTTCGTGGAGGAAGAGGAGAAAAAAAGAATAAAATAAATGGAGGAAGACAAGAAACTCGTTCTTAAGGAGTTTTCTGTCTTACTTAGAGATGTTATTATGATCCAGAACAAAGATAAGTGGTTTTGAAAGTATTCTAAAGATGACACTTTTTCAACGGCATCCACTTATCTAATTCTGGGAGAGAATTTGATCTCCTCTTTGACACCTCTTTCGCTTCAGAGCCATCTTTTTTTCCTTGTTTGGAGTAGTTAGACTCCATTGAAGATCTTAGTTTGTTTCATGGCAATTACTATAGGAATAAAATAGATTTCCTTCTAAAGTTAATCTATTTAGGAGAGGGGTGTTATCAGACACTAGTAGCCTCACCTGTCATTTTTACGGGTATCCGACTTAGTTGTTTTTCACCTTTTTGTTACTGATGAGATAGCTATTCAATGTGGTATAGAATTTTCAGCATGTGGGTGTTGCACCCTAAAATTTGCCCTTCTAATTTATTTTTATCCGGCTTAGGCTTTGCATTGCATTTCCATACAGTTCATTAGGTCATCTACATGAGCATGCATTTCACTCCATAAGGAACCTGGGTTCAATAAAATAAGTAATCAAAAAGCTAGGATTTTACAGAGTTTTGTGGTGCGCATAACAAATAAAGTTTGGTTCCTTCTACAGGTAATGGTGTGCAAATTAGAGTTTCTCTGGCTTTGAGGATATCATTTACGTTCAAGGGTATGCAATGTATTCCTTCACGAATCTTGGTTTTGAATTAGGATTTGATGTTATGGTTACAATGGACTGCTTCTTCAAAGGTTCCCGAAGGCCATTGAATTAAGATTTTGGGTCCTATATTTATCATGGGTATCCTTCCTTCAATAAAAGAGCTTGATCTTTCATCAATTCAAGGTCTTGTGGTTGAAATTTCAAGTTAAGTCATGGCACAAGGGATGAGGTTGAGGATTCATCATGATCAAGGTCTAATGTGTTCTCATTTATTTTGATTATTTTAGACTTAAGGATTGAATTGAGTCCCATTTTTCATTTAAGTAATTACTTAAGGCAAGAAGGCAAGTTTCATTTTTTTGGAAGAGGAATACTTAAGGCATTATTATGTCCATTACAAGTTCAGGAGCAATTATATAACTCATGATTCAAAGACCAAATTTATCCTTTACATTGTAAATCCAAACACAATTATCATTGCAAATCATTGATAAAATACAAGAAAAATACAAGGGCTGATACAATTTCTAATGCATGCTTCACGTGGTAGCCTCTCAAATCTGATTCATTTCCACGTAACGTTATTCAAAGATGATAATTGACAAAGAGAAAAGGGAGTAGAAATACAAGTCAATTCAAAGGGAATTTTGGTTCAAACTTAGTACAACATGAGATTCATCGCAATTTCAATTCACTACAAGAAATTCATCGCACCATTACTCCAATTGCATTCCATACGTGAAGGTTACAAAGAACATCACATTAAGTTACTTAAAAACAAAACCTATATCTATTCCTAAAGTACCAAGTCTCCATCCAATTTTTCCTTCCATCTTCATATCTAATCTTCACAAAAGCTTCATCTTCAACTAAGCTTCATGACTCGCTCTACGACTTCGAAGTCCTCATAACCATGGCTATCCCATCACCAATGTCACGAGCCATGAGCTTGCCATTATTATCAATAAACCACATCCCTGTTCAGAAGCATAACAAAAGTACATCAGAATTAAATCGAAAAGTCAGGAAAATATCAATACATAAGAGCATGAATCTGTAGCATTACTACGGAAAAAAGAATGGAAATATCAAAATGATAAAACCAGTTCAGTTCACTGCATAATTAAGACAAGTCCCAGAGAGGATTCATTCACATCTCATAGAACAAGACTACAAAGATTCATTATTTACAAACTCACCAGAAAAATTCTGAGGTCTCTCTCTTCTCTCTCTGCTTCATCTTCATCTTTCTGCAACTTCGACCATCACCACCTTCATCATATTTGGCACAAATGCTCCACACTCCAACCTTCATCATCTTCTGAGATCATCCTTAATCACCATCATCAGTTCTTCCTGAGGCTTCATCAGCAATCACAACCTTCATTCTTCATCATCGACGTTGAAGCTGCAAGAACCAACAACATCGCAACAATAATGCAAAACAACGAAAACGCATAAGGAGAGGAAGTATGAATCTGAGATAAGAATCGTACCAAAATGCATACCTGGTTTCTCTGGTTTCTCATCATCTTCATCAAATCGGGAGCGGGAGTAAACTATGACGCTTTCTCCTTTTATAGTGTGCACAATGTGGTTTACGTTATGCTACAGACTCAATCAGAAATCTGAGATGAAAGAAACAAAACGGTGAAGAACGGAACCAAAGCGGAGGCTGGTCGAAGTTTCGACGGTGATGAATCAGATGAAGGAACTGTTTGTTGGAACATGTCCATGTTCCAATATGTTGAATTTAAAAATTTCTCAAATCCCACATTGTTAGAATATCTTTTTGGTTGAAAAAACCATTTAGTCCCACATTGCTCATGTGAGAAATATTAACTATTTTACTTCACTATATAAGGAGTGCACATGTTTCATTCCAAAACACACCAAAAACTATTCTATTAGTTTTTCTTTCCTCACTCTCATAACTCTGCGTCTCTCGAATTGTCGAAGCGCCATCTTCTTCCCCTTTCTTCCTACTCGTTGAATTTTCCGAGTATTTTCTTGAATTCTCTTTAGATGATTATGTTAATTTCTCCTCATTTGAGTTGAGAAATTTTCAAGTTTAATCTTTTGTATTCTCTTTGGAGAATTATTTGAATTTCTCTTTGTTGGAGAAATTATTATGAGTGGTCAAATGACTATTATTAATTTCTCTTTGGAGAATTATTTGAGTTTCTTTTTGTTTGAGAAATTATTATGACTGATCTTTGTACCAGATACTACGAGTGGTGTTGATACCATATTTGAACGGTCTTGTACCATCAGAGGGTGTATTTCTAGACCGATTATCTATCATGCAAGTAGTAGTCGTACAATATAGAACTGGGCTATTTTATCCTAGAGGCGGCGCGGTAGTTCGACTACTTTGCATAATTTTTAGCAGTGCCGCGAAACGTCTTAAACAGAGCGACCTAGTCCGTGACTCAACCTGGTAATTTCTTCGGTGGAAAATATTTTAAAATCCGAAAACAACAATTTTAAGACGTTTCAAACTGCCATGGCTACTAAAGAAATTATTGGTTCTTTTGCGGATATTGTCTTTGAGAAATCGTTCATGTTTGAGAGAAGTCACTTCAAACGTTGCAAACAAAATATGAAGTTCTTAATGTTGAAAAAAGTTGCTAACGTTCTGATCGATGACATTCTGTTGCTCCTTCTGGATCAATGGAACAAACTAACGGTTGTAAAACTGGAGATTTAGAAGGAAAACTTAATAGTGTTGAAGTTGAATCTACTGCACAGATTAAAGCGAACGATTTACAACATAGGAAAGAAATCACCTTATAGAAAGAGAATGAAAATCTCTACAAAATCATATTTTGAATATACTCGCAGATGATCTGTATGATAATTACAGTTGATGTGATACTACAAAACAAGATTGAGAGACTCAGAAAAAGAAGTATGACGTAGAAGCTGGAGCAAAGAAGTATGTTGTTAGCCGCTACTTCAAGTATCAAATGCAAATATGTAAGGTCGATGGAGGCTCAATTTTACGAACTTCAAAAGATTTCTTAAAAGATCATCACAAAAGGTATGTGTTTAAATGAACAATTTCAAATTGGTTTTATTATTGACAAACTACCGCATAGTTTGAATGTTTAAAAAAACAAAAAGGGAATCTTAGAGAAAATATCAAAAAGAAAAAGTCTTGGTTGTTTCAAACAACAAAAATAAATTCAGTGTAGTTCTGAAGCCATTTGGAAAATGATTAAAGAATCAGAACGGAAATATTGTGAACCGAATTAAGAATGGGAATCCTTCTATGATCCCAATAGCTCCAACTAGGAAACAACCACCACCTAAAAGAAATGAAGTTTGTTTCCATTTGTTTTAACTATGGAAAATCAAGTCATATGACTAAGAAATGTAGAAGTAAGCTTGAACTTGGTGTTGTCCCTAATGCACAGGTCAACCCGACTAATGGGCAAGTTATTGCTATGGTCATTGAAATCAACATGGTTGATGGATATGTTGGTTGGTGGATAGACACTTGAGTCTCTCGTTGTGTCTGTTATGATCGTGTTATGTTTAAACATACACGAATACTAAAGATAAGAAGGTGTTGTTGGGAGATGGCCAGACCACGAATGTTGCTGGAATTATAGACATGGAGCTAAATTTCACCTTCAAAAAGACTTTAATCTTAAGTAATGTTATGCATGTTCCTAAGATTAGAAAGAATATTGTTTCTAGTTTTCTTTTAAATAAGACAGGGTTTAGTCAGTCTATTGGGGTAGATTTGTACGCCATTATGAAGAATGAAGTTTATATGTTTAAAATTTTTGTAAAGAATTTGAAAATGATATAATAAGAATTTGTAGTGATAGATAAACTGTATGATCCTAGTTTATTAATGAATTTTATACATGGAATTGTACATGAAACGACTGCACCATACTCTCTTGCAATGAATGGTAAAACAGAAAGAAAGAATAGAACTCTTACTGAACTTGTTGTTGCAATTATGATGAATTCTGGTGCTGCACCTCACTGGTGGAGGGAAATTTTATTGACTGTTTTCTATGTCCTGAATAGAGTTCCCAAGTCAAAATGTAAGATCTCTCCTTATGAGATATTAAAAAAAAAAGACAACCAAAATTATCTTATTTGAGAACTTGGGGTTGTCTGACTTATGTTAGAATTCTGGATCTGAAACAAGTTAAACTCTCTAGTAGAGCATATGAATGTGTTTTCATTCAGTATGCAACAAATAGTAAAGCATATAGGTTTTATGACCTAAAGGCAAAAGTGATCATAGAATCAAATGATGTTGAATTCTATGAAGATAAATTTCCTTTCAAATTGAGAAATAGTGGGGGCACACAATCGAGTCACATTCCTGTGATAAGAAGCACAGAAAGCAACGACAATGTAGAAACAGAACTTCGACGAAGTAAACGAGTAAGAGTTTCTAAAGACTATAGGCCTGATTATATGGCTTATAATGTAGAAGAAGATCCAATGAATCTTCAAGAAGAATTGTCATCTCTGGATGTTTATTTATGGCAAGAAGCTATCAATGATGACATGGAATCTCTAGAATCTAACAAGACCTGGCACTTAGTAGACTTGCCTCCTGGTTGCAAACCAATCGGTTGTAAATGGGTTTTAAAAAAGAAACTAAAACCTGGTGGAACAATTGATAAATACAGGGTTCTCCTTGTTGCCAAGGGTTTTAGACAAAGAGAAAATATAGATTTCTTCGACACCTTTTCTCCTATCACTAGAATTACATCCATTAGGGTACTTATTTCAATAGCTACTATTTATAACTTAATAGTACACCAAATGGATGTTAAAACGACTTTTTTAAACGGTGACTTAGAAGAAGAAATCTATATGAAACAACCAGAAGGGTTTGTGATCTATGGATAAGAAAACAAGGTTTGTAAGTTAGATAAGTCTTTGTATGGGCTAAAACAAGCTCCAAAGAAATGGCATGTAAAGTTTGATAACTTAATGATATCGAATGTGTACAAAGTGAATGAAAGTGACAAATACGTTTATTACAAATTTGAGAATTATATTTGCATTATCATATGTCTATATGTAGACGATATACTCATATTTGGATCAAACATTCAGGCCATTAATGATATGAAATCATTGTTGTGCAACAACTTTGATATGAAAGACCTCAGAGAAGTGAGTGTGATTCTTGGTATCAAGATCACAAAATCCGAGCGAGGAATTTCTTTGGATCAATCACAATATGTGAAAAAGATCTTAAAGAAATATAATTACTTTGATAGTAAACTTGTGAGCACACTAAATGATCCAAGTGTGGAGCTGTTTAAGAACACTGGTGAAAGTGTTAGACAAACAGAACATGCGAGCATCATTGGAAGTCTTAGGTATTCCATTGATTGTACTAAACCTGACATTACATATGTCGTGGGATTGTTTTGTGGGTTTACTAGTAGACCGAGTAATGATCATTGGCAAGCTATTGAGCGAGTCATACAGTACCTTAAAAGGACCATGAATCTCGGTAGACATTATTAGAGATTTCCTATTGTACCTGAAGGAAACAATGATGCATATTGGAATACCTTATCAGATGATTCTAAAGCAACTAGTGGATATGTATTCAACATAGCTAGAGGAGTTGTATCTTGGAAATCAAAGAAACATACTATTCTGAGAATATAGCATTAGCGATTGCTAGTGAAGAGGCAAGTTGGTTAAGATGCTTTCTAACTGAGATTCTCTTATGGGAAAAACATATGTCAGTTGTGTTGATCCATTGCGATAGTACCGCGACTATTGCAAAAATTTAGAACCATTATTATAATGGTAAAAGACGTCAAATAAGAAAAAAGCATAACACTGTTAGAGATTGTATCTCTAAAGGAGCTGTAAGAGTGGATCATGTACGCACTGATGAAAATTTAGCAAATCCTTTAACGAAAGGATTAGCTAGAGGGAAAGTCTATAATACATCATATAAGATTGGACTAATTCCTATAGGAAAATGAGTTGCTCATGATGGTAACCCGACCTAAATGACTGGAGATCCTAAGAAATAGGTTCAATGGGTAATAACAAGTTGTGAGTAATATGAGATGATCATGCAAGTAAAGCATGAATCCTGAAGTAATAAGAGGATGAGATAATAGAAACTCTTAATGAGATCTATACTCTTTATGAGGGAGTACCTAGGCTACAGGAGTACTCTTGATAGACTCACCTATATGATTGTGGAACTTAGGCCTGTTCCTATGGAATTTTGAGGCAGAATTCCTAGAGCCTTCATTAAACCGGGATACACGTGAAGGGCCATTAAAGCACGAGCTATTAGAATACACCTTAAGAAAAGGTTGTGTGCGGGTTTGATGTCTGATATAGAGTTCAAGACATTTGTGTCACTCTTGTTTAATTGGAATCCTACTTGTTACGCAAAGGTTCAAGTCGTATACACCTTTGTTTATGCACAATCTTAGAAACGTTTGACGTTACTTCTAAAATCAATTTTTTAAATTCAAGTGGGGTATTGTTGGAACATGTCCATGTTCCAATATGTTGAATTTAAAAATTTCTCAAGTCCCACATTGTTAGAATATCTTTTTGGTTGAAAAAACCATTTAGTCCCACATTGCTCATGTGAGAAATATTAACTATCTTACTTCACTATATAAGGAGTGCACATATTTCATTCCAAAACACACCAAAAACTATTCTATTAGTTTTTCCTTCTTCACTCTCATAACTCCGCGTCTCTCGAATTGTCAAAGCGCCATCTTCTTCCCCTTTCTTCCTACTCATTGAATATTCCGAGTATTTTCTTGAATTCTCTTTAGAGAATTATGTTAATTTCTCCTCATTTGAGTTGAGAAATTTTCAAGTTTAATCTTTTGGATTCTCTTTGGAGAATTATTTGAATTTCTCTTTGTTGGATAAATTATTATGAGTGGTCAAATGACCATTATTAATTTCTCTTTGGATAATTATTTGAGTTTCTTTTTGTTTGAGAAATTATTATGACCGGTCTTTGTACCAGATACTACGAGTGGTGTTGATACCATATTTGAATGGTCTTGTACCATCATAGGGTGTATTTCTAGACCAATTATCCATCATGCAAGTAGTAATCGTACAGTATAGAACTGAGTTGTTTTATCCTGGAGGTGGCACGGTAGTTCAACTTCTTTGCATAATTTTGAGCAGTGCCATGAAACGTCTTAAAGAGAGCAACCTAGTCGGCGACTCAACCTGGTAATTTCTTTGGTGGCAAATATTTTAAAATCCAAAAACAACACTGTTTAATTTGGAAGCAGAGACACGAGGTCCAAAGGTTGAGTCATGAGATTTAGATGAGAGTGAGAGACATACGAGTTGTGATGAACAAGGTTGGTGAAAGATCAAAGCCAGTGGCGCAATTTTGATGGAAGGAGAGTCTCCAGCACCGTTTTGCATCAGAGAGAGGGAAGAGCGATTTTCTTAGTTAAGGGCCACAACAGATAACCCCGGCTGAGCCAAAACTGTGTTTCATCCATGCCTTCATTGTGTTTATTTTTTATTTTATTTGATTTTTGACAATAAATCTAAATATGATAATAACAAAATTCAATTTTTTTTGTTTGTTTGATGTGGAGATGGACTGGGCTTCAGCGCCCTGTGCTACTATTCTGATCACACACTTGTTATGATGCTCACACCACCTGGTTTTATTGTAAAATTCATTTAATCTCTTGAGATTTAGCAATTTAATTTTGATAATTCCTTCCATGATTTTTGGATGAAATTTTGTCTGGATAGTAATATGTTAGTCCCTGACTTAGATATAATTTTCATGATTTTTTCTATTGGTTTAGGAATTAATGTGATTAAATGTCGAATTATGGTTAACATTAGGTTTTGTGATGCTATGGTCAATTCCTCTTTGTTTTGATCAATTTCTTGGGATGATGATTGATTGAATGGTAAGTCCTGATCTTTAATTGCTCAATTATTTGTTTGCTTGTGGCTAGGTCCATAAAATTCTCATAAACTTGATAAAAATAGCTTTATGGTTCATCGAATGTTTATGCAATTTGCTAGCTTTGTGATAGAATGTTGATGCGATTTTTTGTGATATGAAATGCTTGAGGATTAGCTTGTTTGATTACTTGTGTTAGCCTCTGTGTAGTTTTCTTAACATTTGTGTGGTTTTTAAGAGGCAACAAACTTTTTCCGTTAGGTACCACTTGGATCTCTTTTACCTATTTTTCATGCATTTGCATCTGAAGTCCCGGAGGTATCCAGGCATTGGCGTTAGACTCAAAAATGTTGGTTGGATTTTAAGCCATTCTTTTGATTCTTATATAATTTCCTTTGTTTATTATTGATCGATGGTGTCACTCAATTAGAGTTGATATCACGATGTCGCTCTCATTGTATGTTCCCTTAGGAATAGTCTTGTAAACTTTAGGATCACCATGTTTGCATGACTCCTTTGTGATTATTTACCCATCTTTGGGAGATGTTTGTGTGAGCTTTATAATGCATACTTGCTTACTTGATTAGGCCTCCCATTGCCTAAGTCACATCACCTTCGTATGTTAAGCATTGGTGTCATCTTTACACTCTAAGCCTTTAGTGCTAGTGAACTTGTAGATTGCTTTTGATTTGGTTTGTAATGCCTTAGGGTAGAACCACTTATGCATGACCCCTATGGAAACTTAGTGTTTTGTGTGTGACATATTCATTCTATTTAATTGATGACTTAACGTATGCATTAGAGGCTTAGGCTTATTTCATCATTGCTTGCTTGTTAGGTGATATACCTAGATGTTTGACAGGCTTGTAAGCCATCTTTGTTTTGTTGTTTACATTCTTATTCCTACCTTTGTATGTTCCCTTAGGTTCACTTGGATCATATTATAACAAAGGTAGACATTAGGCTTTGAAACCATGCATGTTAACAATAAGTATAAGTCCCTTTCAATCCTAACTCTAGGACTATCATTGTATGATAACATTAGGAATATAATCTCCCTTAGATTTTTCATTCCCCTTTTGCATCCATTAAAACTAAAAAAAAATCTTAACCAAATAAAGGAGAAGTACTTAGATATCCTCACCTTCTAAGGGACTACCTAACATATTCTTCCAACAAAAACATATAACATTACTTAAACTCTTTCATAACTAAAGGAAAAGTATTCAGATCCCCCCACCTTCTGAGGGATCATCGGATGTATTCTCCTAACAAAACACTCAACAAATGTAAACCTTTTTGTCTTTGGACTTTTTATTTTAAACCTTTTAAAAAGGAGAAGTACTTAGATATCCCCACCTTCTGAGGGACCATCTAATGTGTTATCCATAAAAAAAACACAACAAATCAAAACTTTTGAGCCAAACTATGATGCTCTGATTCCTTAAAAAGGATACGTAGGCATTAGGTTGCAGAGCCTAAGCAAGCACAACTATTTAAAACCTTTGTTTTCTTTGTATATTTCTTTTGCATTCATGCATTCTGTGATACGGTGGGATAACTGACTTGAAGGTTTTGTGTTTGATTGCAAATGTTGTAGTTAGCAAGAGTCGCCACCGACTTTTCTTTTATCCAAAAGGAAAGGTAAAAAAGCACAGGAAAGACCTTTGAGATTATTTCTTGTGTTCGGGGGGTAGATTATGAAAAGGGAAGGTATTAGCATCCTTTTCATCCATGGTTTTCCATGGGCTCTTAGTTAATTGCTAGATCACTTGCTTTTGTTTGAAATTGTGCTTTGTGTGGTTTTTGAAAGTATTTTGTAAAGAGGCCTTTGTTTAGGCAAACTTTGTAATGATTCTCGTTCGTAAGAATGTATACAAAGATGTTTGATCTTTTGAAAAAAATTTCACGTTAAAAGATTTTTTTTTGAAAGTATTGGTGTTTGTTTTAAAAATAGCAAGGATGTTTTGTTTGAAATTGAGAAAGTAATTAGGAGCATTCTACCTACTCAAAAGTATTTCTTGTTCATTTTCTTTTCCTTTGACATTGTTATCTTACTATTAATTTGGTAAGTAACCCTATCTTTGGATGTAAACGGGACGTGCGTGAGTCATTGTATAGCCATGATTAGCAATGTTGCAAGGTATCTTAGCATTCTCTTTTAGGGACTAAGATCATTTGAAAGACAACATGGATAGCGTCATCGAGGGACTATGATCTTGTATTTGCTTGTTTTTGCTAAGATACCTTACATGCGTAATATAACCATTCTGTAAGACAACCAAGTGGATTTACCCTAGGGATGTTTGTGTTCAAGTGTATTATTTTCATGCTTGATTTTGTCTTGAGATTATAGTTTTCTAAGTATTGGTTTTAGTCTTTCCATACAAAGCCTAATTACTAGCATGTTATATATAAAGCGACAAATTGCAGAATTTAAAATTACTACGCTATTACAATAATTGTGGGAGGGGCGTGGGCATGTAAATGAAACAGTAGGGTTAGCCAGCAAAAACAAAAACAATCAAGGCCCAAGGAGGCCCAGCGCCGGCAAAAAGGGTCAGAATTGCAAAAAATGTTAAAAAAAACAAAAGGGTACCATTGGGGCTCGAACCCAGGTCCCAAAGGGTACAGGCGTGTGCTTCTACCATTGAGGTGGCTATACATCCGTTAACATAATCAAAACAATAAATATATGATACAAAATGCGCCCTGATTTACACTTCATTTTCAACCTCCAGCCAGACCAATTGTAACTTGTTCATTTCTCAACAAAAATGAAAACTGTAAACATGAAACTTGTAGAAAATTTCCTCACGGTTTCAGAAATGTAAAGCATTAAAACTATAGATCAAAGATAAGCATGACTTTCATTGGCCCTAATCTGAACCCTAAAAATCTCAGAAACTTCAATATTAAAATTCTCTAAGCTCAAGCAAAATTAATGGAAATTATGAACACGGTTAGCTTTAGGGCAATGACATCTACATATTTCATTCACAAATAAATCATTGATGATGCATGTATGAAAAGTTACAAAGTTAGAAAACTTACCTTGCAAGAGGGTACCGGTTTTGAAGTTTGAGCAGCTTTCAAGGAGTTCCAATGGTTGGGTTAGCTTCCTCAAGTTCCCAGGAAGCTAATGGAATGCTTAGCTTGAGCTGAAAGGGCCTGAGGAGTTCTGGAGAAGTCCAAGTGCAAAGCTCTATTTATGAAAATGGAGGACGGTATTAATGGTGTTACAGTTCTGTAACTGGGTGTGGGATCAATTCTAAATGATGTTTAGAAGCTTTAGGAACCAAAAGGTTTGAAAACGCAAAAGGGAGTTATGAGTTTCATGTTTTTGGTCAGTTTATGTGAAAATGGAGGTATGAGATGTGATTCTGAGCTCTAGGTGTTTTTAGGGCTTAAGAATTCGTGTATTTTGTGGCAAATGGTTTGTATATCTATAAGCAAAAGGTCTTGAGTGCATTGGCAAGTCAGAAGTACAAGTTACAAGCTTTTGGCTAGGTTACTTGATTTTCAAGAAAAGAGGGAAACCAAGTTTCAATATGTAGTACAAGCATGGGTTGAGTGATTGTAAGTATCTAAACCATTTCTTATGAGTTATAGGACTTGTATGATCAGAAGAGAACAAGTGCAAGGCTCAAGAACAAGTTTTGTGCAAAAAAGCACTTTATCAAAATGGCAATGTACACTTTCTTCCAAAAATGGATATAAAGCATGTCCATGCATTGAATGCTTGAAATGAGACCTCTAACAGCTGTGCAAGCCATTAATTATGGAGTTCCTAACAAGTTTGAGGCCTGAAAAGTAGAGTTTATGCAGCATAGTTTGAATTTTGAATTTGGTTCATCACATAATGACTTGTAATTCAAGTGATAAAACCCTAACTTCATATCTTCGATTCTCCATACTCAAAAATGATCTCAAGGAGTTCTTGAATATTTTGGAAAGCTTGTAATATGATCTACAACAAATCTTTGAATTGCTTTTGAAGATTCCCCTTGGAACTATATGAAAAAGTTCCATGAAGTTGGGTCAAAATCCTGACCAAATTAGGGCAAAATTTCACTAAGTGTTTTGTTTCATGACCACATGTTCTTAAAATTATAACTTGAGAGCCAAGAACTTTTAGAAGGATTTTTGTAAAGTAAATTTGTATTTTTCATGGATATATATAACTTTCATGTTAGAAGTTTCTCTTGAATCATCTTGCATCATGGTGAAAAATTTGTTCAAAGTTGTGAAAAAAACATGAAATTTCCAACACGTAGAAAAATTTCTAAGTTTAGAAATTTTGACTTTTCAAAATGAAATCTTGAATTTTTGATTTCTTGATGAATAAGTTTCATATTTTGACATGTTTTGATGAATTGTGATCTTTGACATTTGAATTTGACCAAAAAGTCAAAGTTTGACTTTTTAGTATACAGTTGACTTTTGATCAATTGACTGAAAATTCATCTGTCCATCCTTTGGACTTGAACAATGTTTTGAGCCATGTCATTAGGTAAAAATTATGCAAATGGACTCTTGAGATCATGCCTTAACTCAATTGATCATTTGCTAGGTCAAAAATCAGAAATTGCCCTTTCCCAGTCAAAACCCTAATTTTGACCATTTTTGCCTTTTGGAGATTTGATCAAATTTCTTGAGGAAGTGTGGTCCAAACTTGATCAAATGATATATATGAGTTTAAAATGTTGATGTGGATCAAAAATTATGAAGTTTGACTTTAAATTGGCCATAGTTCACTTTTTCCCCAATGCAGTTGAATTTTAGGTCAACTGCTCAATTGACTGAGCAAAAATGTGATCCAAGGCTTGAAACTTGACATGAGTAATCTTGGGGGTCCATAATGATCCATGAAAGTCATATGGTGCATTGGAAGTTCAAATATCCTTGTGAAAACTCAAACCCTAATTTTGGTCATCAGTGCTTAAGGAGGTGTCTTGAGCTGATCAAACCCTAGTGCAGTCTTGAACTAAGGAGATCTTGTGAGCAAATTCTTGATAAGTGAGAGGGAAAATTTTGGAGTACAACACATTCCTTTAGCTTGTAAGTTTATACAAACAGACCCTTTGATTAGAACAACAAGAGTGGATCCCGTGGAGTACCACGGACGTGAGGGATGTTAATACCTTCCCCTTGCGTAATTGACTCTCGTACTCTTTCTCTTGGTCGCAAGACCTTGTTTTATCTCAGGTTTACTCGATGTTTTCCTTTCCCCTCATATGGGATAAATAACATTCAATGGTGACTTCATTGTTCATTTTCCTAGTTGCCTCAGTGGGGTGGCATGTAATGATCCACCAGGAGCTTAGGTTGCTTTTTTTAGTATTTTATTTTGTTAAGAGGTAGGTTTAAGTATAGGGGAGGTTACCTTATTGTTTGGCACGTGATTATCTAGTCTATTTTGAAAGCCCAAAATAATGTTTTCTTTAATGGAGTCACAAACACAATAAATGATGTAGAGGAGAATGTATGTGTAAAACATGTATTTTCTCTATTCTTTTACTCCAAGATTTTGAAATGTCTTACTGTTTCACCAAAACTTTCCTCCTAAGGTCCCTAGTTAAATAAAAATAAATATTAAAAAACAGACACAAAGCTACAATTAAGAAATGCAGTTTAAAATTTAAGTTTACAGCTCCATTATCCCCCCTAAATTTACAATTGAATAAGGTAAATACATTCCAATTCAAAGTTTAAAGTTAGGATTTGTACCTTAAAACTAATAAAGAATCATACTAAAACATGAACAATCAAAGCAAAAAAATAGGATATTCAATAAATATTGCCCAGTTAATGTTGAGGCGTGAAGCTATATTCATAGCTTTGTAGATTTGTGGCAGTTTGAGGCCTTAGCCTTCTTTCCTTAGGCCTAGGGTTAGATCTCTCTTAAACTTCTTTGTTGGGTTTTGCACCTATTTTTATGCATTCTTATATTGATTTCTTTATTTTTATTTTAGCTGCAACCTCATCATAAAAGTTAGGATTCTTCTTTGTTGGATTGTTAGTTGTGTAGATGGTGGATGGGAAAGTTGATCCCAATTTGACTTTAAAAAGATTTTTTAGGGTTGCTCCTATAGCTCCAATAGGTAATTAAAATTTTTCTCACATGGAAACTTCTTCATATTCTTTTATTACTTATCCTGTTGTGACTCTTATTATGGATTTTCATATGGCTCTAGCTTTAGCACATCATCTTGTTTGATTATTGTCTTAGGTGTTGAGAGATTCTTGTATGGCTCTTTCTGTTTCTTTATTTAACTGGGGACCCTAGAAGGAAATATTTGGTGAAACAGTAAGACATTTCAAAATCTTGGAGTAAAAGAATAGATAAAATACATGTTTTACACATATGTCATACTTTATGTGAAAAAATTGAAAGTACTATAGAAAACAAAAGTTTTGAAGACTTAAGCATAAATGTAAGATGCTTGCAAACTTATCTTAACAGAGTGTAAGAGGACATAATAATTTTTTATTATTTTGGAATAAAAATGGAGTGATGATTAGAAGTGATGGCGGATCTGAGCTTTTGATACGGTAAAGAGGGGGGACCTACAAGGTTATTACTCCAACGCTCAAGTCAGTACGTGAGGAAAAAGAGTGAACTAAAATTGTGTTAGAAACATTTCACCTGATTTAGTGGTTTCTCTATTTTTATAATAGAGAGGTGTTGGAACTGGATTTTAAATCGAGTCGCCACTAATAGTTTTTATCCTAAGGAAATGAGTCTAATAGGAAACCCTAATTTTGTACACATAGATTCTAGGTTCTGACTTTGTTTAGACGAAGGGAATGTGTTAGGCACCCCTCATCTACCTTGTTCATAAGGATACTAGGGTTTAGATTTTAAAGGTTTAAGGTAAGGTTTGAATTTTTTATAGGGGAACTCGTCATGATTTTAGTCGTATGCTTACGTATCCACTTATGAGGAATCAGAGTCCTAATTCGTAGTTTGTGTGGGTTTGTGTTTTTTATAGATTACGCAGACATTTTTATTCCCCTATCACTTAGTCCAGGTGTATGAATAATGGAGATTTTGGACCAAATGCGGAGTTAATTAAAATATGTTTTGTACTCCTTTTTGAAAATTAATTGTTGAATTAATTTATTTATGAAAAATGGTTTGGTGTTTGGTTGAATATTATTAAGTGTTAATTATAAAAAAAAATATCTTATTAAAAGTGCATGATTAAAAGATAATTTAATGCAAATAAAATAAATAATATTCTTTATGGGTTGGAAAATAATATATTTTATTTATAATAATAAACACATTAAAATTATAAATATGTAAAAATAGAAAATACAAAATGACAAAATAAAATAATAAAAAAAATAAATTAAAAATTAAGGGGGTGTGAGTTTAGTTTAGAAGTAAAACTAGAGGGTGCTAACAACATAAGCCTGAACTCAGATGTTGAATTTAGGCCCATAAGACCGTACATTTTTTGGTCTAGGCAGTAAACTGAGGGCGTAAGAAATAAGGGGCCTAAGTCCAGATTTTAGACCGGGCCCGCTAGGCATATGGATGTATATTTTGTACTAACTAGCAAAAACAAACAAAATAGGGGGTGTGCTTAGTAATTGGGCTTAGCCCAAAGGGTTAGGAGTCCGCCTGGACTCCATGCGAGTGGGTGCATCGCAAGGTCACAGACGCACGCTTTTTGGAATACTAGATTGAGATCGTATGGATGCTATGGAGGGTTCAAGGTAAGGAATATGGGATCGCATGCATAAGATCATAGTTATATTTTCAATTTTTACTCATTTTTCAACCCATTTTCATTCTCTCTCTCTCTCTCTCTCTCTCTCTCTCTCTCTTCACTCATTCTCTCTCGCCCTTTCTCCTTTGTAAAAAGCTACAAACCATAGCGCCAAACCCCGATGGTGGTGATGCCCGATCGCTTCGTTCTTCTCTCAATACAACAACAAATAACACAATGACCCATAAATCCAAACACCCCAATACAACAACAAATTCAAAAAAAATTCCAAGCTAAGCAATTATTACCTCGTCGAGTTTTTCCTTTGTTCAGCTTTTGATTCCTTTGATTCTAATATCTCTCTCTTCTTTGATACACAGGTCTCGGTGGATATATATGATTTGGATGACGACAGTGATCAAAGAACCTAGCGGTGGAGTTCAAAGGCTAGCGACAGTGATTTAGGGTTTCAGATATTGAAACCCTAAATTCCTCTTTTGTGTAAAAGTTTTAATTTTTCTCTCCTCCTCCGTAATATTTCTGTTAATTTTCTTTTTGTGAAAATTCTTTTCTCCCTTTTCTTCTTTTAATCTTAGGGTTTTTATAGATATATTTTAGATCTAGATTAGGAAATTTTTATGTAATTTCCGGTTACTTTATTGTGATCAGGGAAATTAGGGATTTGGAGATTGTAATTGATTGAGATTAATACAGATCTGTATAATTTTTAATTTGATATGATTATGTTTTAGTTATTATGAATTGTATTGATTCGTTTTTTATTTGATTTGTTCTGTATTAAACAAGACTGTGTTGTAAAAGATCTGTTTTGATTCAAAGAAGTAAAGATTTGATTTGATTTCTATTAACATGCGTTATTTTTCATTTAAGCTGAGCAGTCACTATTTTTGGCCAAAACACAAGTGTTTCTAATTCATAATTCAAACAATGCGTGTTATCTGTTCAATTAATCAGTATAGTAGGCGTTCTGCGTTTTCTTTTGTTTTTGGGCTTGGGTCCATAACGAGTTTTAGATTGTGTGTTTTTAGAAGACTCAACATTCTTTTTTTTTCAATTAGTAAACAAAACAAAGTTTTAATTAAGTTTATAATATAATGTTTTAATTATAATTAATATTAGTAATAATTAATAATAGTAATTATAATAAAATAGTAGTAATATTAATAATAATAATAACATTATAATTAAAACAAAACACTTTTTCAAAACAAACTTAAAAGCTGAATTGGGCCACTGTTTCTAAATATTGGGCCTCAACAAAATAAATTGCATATGCGCCTTTTCTGATTTTTAGAGAAGTAAGAACTTTTAATAAAGTAGATCCCCCCTGTGATACGGTGGGAGAATTGACTTGGTTGTTTTACGTTTTATCGTAAATATTACGGTTAGCAAGAGTCGCCACCGAATTTTCTTTTATCCAAAAGGAAAGGATGAAAAGAAAAGGAAAGACCTTTGAGATTGTTTCTTGAGTTCGGGGGGTATATTATGAAAAGGGAAGGTGTTAGCACCCTTTTCATCCATAGTTATCTATGGGCTCTTAGTTGCTTTCTAGATCACTTGCTTTTGTTTGAAAATATGCTTTGTGTGGTTTTTGAAAGTATTTTGAAAAAGCGCCTTCGTTTAGGCAAACTTTGTAAGAGTTCTCGTTCGTAAGAACGTATACAAAGTATTGATATTTTGAAAATGTTTCATGTTTGTAAAATGTTTTGAAAGTGTTTTTGAAAGTGTTCGGTGTTTGTTTTGAAAATAAGCTAGAGTGTTTGATTTGAAATTGAGCAAGCAACTAGGAACAATCTACCTACTCAAAAGTCTTAGTTCATTTCTTCCTTTCCTTTGATATTGCTATCTTACCATTGATTTGGTAAGAAGCCCTATCTTTGGATGTAAAGGGACGGGCACGGGTCATCGTATAACCATGATAGCAATGTTGTGAAATATCTTAGCAATTCTCTTTGAGAGACTAAGATCATTTTGAAAGGCAACTTTGATAGCGTCATCGAGGGACTATGATATTGTATTTTGATTGCTTTTTGCTAAGATACCCCACATGCATAACATGACCATTTTTGTAAGGCAACAAAATGGATTTACCCTAAGGGTAAAAGTGTGCAAATGTATTAATTTACATGCATTATTTTGTCTTGAATTAGGGTTTGCTAACTTGTTGATTTTAATCTTTCCATACAAATCCTAATTTACTAGCATTTATATATAAAGCATTAACTTGCGGAAAATAAAAATACTAAGCTATTACATCATTAGGGGAGGGGGTGCACAAATTTACAAATGGGGGATTTGCAAGAAATTAAATCTAATTAAATATTACAACCATATTGAATATTGTACAAAATTGAAGATAAAATGCAAGAATGCAAAATAAAGAAAGAAATGATTTTTATTTGGATTTTTATGAAAGGTTTTAATCTTGACCTAATTAAGAAAATGATTAATGGAAATTAACTAAAATTAACTTAAACTAATTAAGAAAAGAAATTAATTCAAAAGGGTTTTTTAGGGTTTTTTTATGAAAAAAAAGGTTTTAAATAATGAAAATAACATGATAATTGATTAATTAAAAAGAAACATAAGTTCTAAGTTATTTTAATTTATAAGAAAATAATACAATAATTAACCTAAGTCTAAACATTAATTATTGTTAAAAAAAAGAATTGATTTATTAAAAGAAAATATTTTGGTCTTTTGTTTTATGAAGAAAAATAAAATATTAATGAACATTTTTAAATATGTAAATAAATAAATAAAATAAATTTTTGGATTTTTATTAATAAAAATGATAATGATGATAATAATAATAATAATAATAATAAAAATAATAAAATTAATATGAAAAAGAAAATTAAATAAAATAAAGAAAAAGAAAGTGAAATAATAAAAAAGGTCAGGGGTATAAACATAGTCAGGGTGTTTAAAAGTAAATAAAAAAAAAGGAAAAGCCCGACTGAGGGGGCCTAGGCGTTGGCTGAACAAAAAAAGATTGAAAAAATATGAAAATGCACAAAAGGGTACCACTGGGGCTCGAACCCAGGTCCCTCAGGTTACAGGCGCGCGTTTTAACCACTGTGATGGTGATACATTCGTTAACTAGTACACAACAAAAAATATATGATACAAGTTTTTCCTTGACTGTACTTCATCTTCAACCTCCAGCCAAAGGATCTGTAACTTATTCAATTCTCATCCATTCACAAAACTTCCAACATCAAACTTGTTAAAAATCTTCTCACGATTCAGAATATGTAAATAACTTAAGCTAATTCTCAAAGATGAGCATGAATTTCTAACAGTACCAAATTCTGACCTAAATATTTTCAGAGGTTCAAACTCAAAATTCTCCCTACTCAAGCAGCATAAATGAAATATATGGACATGTATAGTTTTAGGGCAATGATGTATATATTTTATCTTCACAAATGCAAGACTAACAATGCCTAAATAATGAGATAGAAGTTCAAGAAAAAATACCCCAAAACTAGAAATCGTAAAATGAGTTTGAGCTTGTTTCAAGTGATGGTGATAATCAAGTTAGCTTCCTTGAACCTCTAGGAAGCTAATGCAATAGCTGGATTGAACTGAGAGTGGCTGGAATGGTCTAGAGAAGTCCAACTGCAATGCTCTGTTTTGAACTTGGAAGTTGATGAAGATGATGTTACAGTCTGCAAACAGGGACAGGGATGGTTTGTATTTGATGTGAGGAAGCTTTTGAAACTAAAAGGCCAAGAAATGCACGAGGGAAATGTAAGTTTGAAGTTCTTTGTCAGAATGTGCAACAATGGTGGTTTGTGACGCAGTTCTGAGTTTCGGGGAGTTTGAGAGCTTGTGTATTCGTGTGTTTGCTTGCAAATAACTTGTACATATGTAAGGAAAAGGTTGGTTTACTTGAGGTGGTCAGAAATACAAGATATAGAGTTATGGATATGTTACTTGATTTTGAAGAAAAGTGGAAAACATGGTTTCAAGGCATAGTATAAGCATGGCTTGAGTTGTTAGAGGCTCTAGACAAGTTTCTTATGGCTTTTATATTGTGCGTGATCAGAAGAAACAAGTGCAAAGCTCAAGACAAGTTGACTTTGTGATTAAAGCCTCTTTACAAGAATGGAATGGTAACTTTGTGCCATAAATGGAAATTCAACTTGGATAATGGCTCAAATTCTTGGATCAAAGCTCTAACAGTTGTGTAAACATTTAAGTATGGAGCGACAAATAAGTTTGAGGCCTGCAAAGCAAAGATTATGCGGCCTAGGCTTGGATTTGGATTCTTGTTCATCATGAAATGGCTTGTAATTCAAGTTTGAAAACCCTAACTTATTATCTTCGATTCTCCTTGCTAAAACATGATCTCAATTATTTCTTAGACATTTTGGAAAGCTTGTAACATCCTCTACAGCCTCTATGTTGGTCATTTTTGAAAATTCCTCTTGGAACTATGTGAAAAATTGCCATGAAGTTAGGTCAAAATCCTGCCTAAACTAGGGCAAAATTTCACTAAGTTTCCAAGTTTCATGAACATGTATTCACAAAATCATAACTTGAGATTATGTCTCTGTTGTACCCCAAAATTTTCCCTCCCATATTCCTCAAGATTTGTCAAGAATGATCTTCAAATTGCTCAAAATGGCTCAAGAGTTAGACAGTCAAACCATCTCCTAAGCAGTAGACAGCTGAAATTAGGGTTTTTGTTATTTCAAGGAATTTGGGGTTCTCAATGGTTCAATCAAGTCTAATAGGCCTATATACATTCTCAAGCATCTACATGCCAAGTTTCAAGACTCACAGTGCCAATTTGCACAGTCAAAAGCCCCATTTGATCTACAATCAACTGCAAGGGCAAAACTGTCATTTTGCAGTCAAAAGTCAGAATTCTTGGTCAATATCTTATTTTGAGTTCACAATCATCATTTGTCAAGTCTTGATCATGATCCCACAAGAATAGCTCAAAAATCATCAAGGTGCAAAAGTTACTATTTTTGGACAGCAAAAAAGTCAACTGTACTTTGACAAGGGCATAACTCTTTCATGGTTTATCAGAAAAATCCCATCCAAAGCTCATTTTTGAAGAGGATTCAATTTCCTACAATCCATATTCACACTCCAAGATCAAGAAATGCTCTCACAAAAAGTTACAAATTTTTACATTATAGGTTAATTTCAAAAGTCAACAAAAGTACACTTTGAGTCAAAGGCCATAACTTGAGATTGGTAAATCCAAATGACATGGGACCAAAAGCATTGGTTAGAGGACTTCAAGGGATTTCCAAAATGTCCAAGAACATGGTCATATGATCAAAATTGAGCAAATTATGCATTGGAGAAGTTGGGCAATTTTCATGAATTTGCAAAAGTCAACTTTGCTCAAAACACCTTCTTTTTGCTAATGGGCCTCAAATCTCTTTTTGAAACTTCACCCATGACCTATGCACGACCCACCAAGTTAAATTGGATTTATTTTCTTAAATTTATTGATTAAATGGATTTTTAATACATATTAATTCATTTAATTAATTTAAATTATAAGAAAATAGAAGATTTGATTCTTAAACCTATTTGTGAACCAAATATGATCCAAATATGCTGACCAATTCGTGCACAAGCTAAAAGATACAAAAATATCCAATTTTGGCAACTTGTTCAATCATGAAAAATCAAGAATATTTGATTTATCAATCAAAGATTTAATCTTCAATGCACATGGGTATGGGTCCAAATTTTGACCTAAATTGATTCTCTTATATGCAAGCAAGCCAAGCATAACCTAATTCACGACTGAAAGACTGCAGAATGGCCATACCAATTTCAAGAATTTTCAAAAAAAAAAACAAAACTTGTTCTTGCAATTTAGGCTAATTCAAGATGCCTTGTCCATCCAAACACATTGCAGGAAGTACCAGGAGTGATTTGCAATCAAATTCAAGCACTAAAGCTCAAGGAATCACGAGATACCATCTCACGGTTTGCACTTCCTATTCAAAACTGTATCTCTTAATTCATATGCATTTGACATGTTTTTGTGATTGATTTGCATTGCTAGAGACCATACGAAGCTAATGGAATGACTGAATTGAACCATAGTGTCCTAAACCAAGAGATGCCATGATTGAATTTCTAGGGTTTTCAAGCTTTCAAATAGGGCTTTCCAAACCAGGAAAAATTGGAACCAATGGGATACATGGTTGAATTCGTGAGACCAAGACGATTGGAACACACACCTCACAAAATATTTCTTTTTGCTGTGTGTCTATTCGCTATTTTTCGTGCAGGGAGGTAGTGGAGGTTAAAAAACCTCGCTATCTGATTCTAATTATGCAGGACAAAGGTTGAAGATGATGACGTGTGGTCATCTGGTTCGTGGGTTTGAAAAACGCGCGCTTTATTTTTTTGTTTACAGCATATTAGTTGTTTTCACATATATTATCCATTACTTATCCTAACAACAAAGACACGCGCTAGTTGAGTTGGCAAGCAGGTGGATGAAAAAGCCATTGGGACCTGGGTTCGAATCCCAGGTCCCCCAAAACATTTATTCAATTTTTCTTCATATATTCATGTGCAGTTTGCAAAGCGTTGGTCCACCATGCACCTCAAACATCAATACGCCAGATGGTTCTAGACCTAGATCCAGTGGTCATGGATGAAGGACCACCATACTCCTTGGTCAACATACGCGTGGATAATCTGAAAAGTCAAACGAGGATGGACTGTTAATGGGCTTCAAAATTGCTCTTGTCACTCCCAAATCAGGCCCAGCACCCCCTGGGTTTATTTCTTCTTCCCTTTTATATTTTTATTTAATTGTTCTTTTTTATTATTATTATTATTATTATTATTTAATTAACCAAATAATTTATTTTTCCTAATAAAAATCAGAAAACAAAAAAAATATAATTTTTATTAATTTCATTACTTTTGTAAATAAACAATTTAATTGACTTAGTTTTTTTAAATTAGGCATAATTTTAACATTTTTGCAATAAAATAAAATTAGTGTAGAATTAGGGTTTTTAATAACTTTTAACCATTTTTAATTTGTTTCCTTAAAAATAAAAAAAACTCAAAAATATTTTCTTTTAATTGATTAATTCCATTTTTTAATTTAGACTTAATTCTTAAATTCAAAAATAACAAAAAAAGGGTCAAAGCCCTAAAAATCTCCGATTCAATTTTTTCTCGCGCGTATGATTATTTTTTATTCATATTTTGATCCATATAATTGTAATTGCTCCGAGGATGTAATAGTTTTACTTAGGACCTTTTTATCGCTTTTATTTATTTTCCGTATTTACTTTTCTAGGGTTTGTTTTTGGCGATGTAAATACCCGACGCCTTGTAATAGCTTAGTTTTATTTTCCGCAACTACTAAATGCTAGATGTATGCTAACTAGGCTATGCATGACAAGATCTATCTTAAATTAAAATCAATCGTAGCTCACCATGACATGCAAAGATAACATAACTGAAAATAACACACTTGCACATGCCATTCTTAGGGTACGCCTCACTTGGTTACCTCGATGTGGTCATTGAGTATAGGAAGTTTTAGAGGTCGTCCTTTTGTCCAAAGATCATAAGTTGCCTCGAAACGGTTGCCTCGGAAAAAATGATCTAAGACATTAGGGTTACCGCTAAGGCGTCCTAACATTGCTTTAGTGACCACATGTCCCTTAATCGAATTGACCCGAAAACTCCAACGATGGTGCTACCTACTCCTCAATAGTGGGATAGCATTGTCTAAAGGGACATTTACACAGTTTAATTCCTTTTGAGTAGGTAGAGGTTCTTAGGTACTTGCTCTTTCAAAACAAAACAAATTTTTCGCACTTACACTTTTCAAACAAAGTTTTCAACAACACTTCATACACTCTTGAGGACAAAAACAAGAGTTAAATCGAAGTTTTCAAACAAAAAAAACTCTTTTCAAACCCACAAACACAAAGAAAAGCAAACTTTTGAAAACATAGTGAGCAAGTACCTAAGAGCCCGTGGATAACCACAGATAGAAAGGGTGCTAACACCTTCCCTTTCTATAATCTACCTCCCGAACCCGAGAAACATCTCAAAAAGGAATTTTTATGTGCTTTTGTCCTTTCCTTGTTGGATAAAATAAAAGAAGGTGGCGACTCTTGCTTACCGCGACATTTTGCAAAAACAAACGCAAACGCGAACCAGCATTCCAAAACAGTCAGTTCTATTCCCACCGATCACAGAACTGGCGACTCTGCTGGGGAAATAATAAGTGAGGTGTACCTTAGGATTAGATCACTTGTGTTTTCAATTGTATGCTTTGTATGCTTTAAATTTTGTGGGCTTGTATCGTAGTTTTATAGATCCTAACCCGGATCTGGGGGTACCCTTTTTAGGTAAGTAGCAATAAACTGTGAGGGATCTGTCCGGCGTAGACCGACACGGATGAAGCAGTAGCTACGTTGGTGTGACACCTTGGTCTGTACCGATATCCCTTGTGTTGGAACGAGGAGAATATGGGTCTTCTGAGGAGTCATTAAGCACCAACTGACCTTAGAACCTTAAATTGACCAACTTGGCCATAAAACAGTAGCAGTATGCTACACTCATTGAGACTAAACTCTCGTGATGGTTCCGGCCGCAAGAAAAGGTTGCCAAACTGGAATTATGACCGATTGAGGGTAGTCAGTGATATTGAGATCCTCTAGAACCCGATTACTATTTTTAGGACAGGTCTTAACCAACTGAAATTGAAAGAGGGTAGTACCTAAACTTCATGCCAGCCTGAAATCTAAGGGCTCTTCTGTGTGACTTGTGTGTCTTTACCATGTTTGCCTTTTGTGAATACTTGTGGTGTGCCTTTACCATGACATCATAACATTGCATACATCCTGCATAAGGACTAACCCATTTCAAAGACAAGAAGGTTTCATCTTTGCTCTGTTTTGTAGGACATCATGATGCCCATGCGTAGGAATACTATCCAGCTCAACTTTGTTCAACCACCTACTTTGCTTAAAGAATTGGTTGACAGGATTCCAAACACTACTTCCTTCATCAGGAGGCATGGTTCTCTTCTCGGTTTAGTCACCTCAAAGTGGGACCAACAAATGACGAGTGTCTTGGTCCAGTTTTATGATCCGCTATACCATTGCTTCACCTTTCAAGACTTCCAGCTGGTCCTTACCCTAGAAGAATTCTCTGAGTTGCTTGGTATCTTCTGTTTTGGAGCAGACTCCATTTACTGGTTGGGAAAAGACTCTCAGGCCTGAAGAGATTGTTGCAGCCCTTCACTTGACCAAAGAGGAGGTAATGGCTAACTGGGAGACTAGAAGTGGAGTTAAGGGTTTTTTGGCTAAATTTCTGGTTGGCAAAGCTAATTGTTTCTGGAATGACTTAGACTTCAAAGCGTACGAAGACATTCTGGCTCTCTTAGTCTATGGTCTGGTATTGTTTCCAAATTCTGACACCTTTGTTGATGTTAATGCCATAAGGATCTTCATCTCTCGGAACCCTCTACCCACTCTCTTGGGTGATATCCTTCATCAACTTTATACTCGTACTGCCCGAAAATGGGGAACTTTGATGTGTTGTGCTCCTTTATTGTCGAGGTGGTTTATTTCGTACCTCCCTAAATCTATACTGAAGAACAAAGAAGGAAGGGGCTGGGCTCATAGGATAATGTCTCTTACTGATAATGACATTAATTGGACTCTTAGAGGCTTAGATGAGGTGGCCGTCATTGATCGTTGTGGAGAGTATCCTAATGTTCCATTGATTGGAACCCGTGGAGGAATCTCTTATAACCCATGTTTAGCTCTCCGTCAGTTTGGAAGAGCCAGAAGAGAAGGGCCTCATGAGATGTTGATACCTCATATCGTCTTTGATTTTCAGGTAGATAGCGACGAGCTGCGTTGTAGATTCATCAGGGCTTGGGATAGAGTTCACAAATCTGACCCATTTGAGTTGGGACCAAAGACTTCTCTGCCAATGGAGTCATATTTCAGATGGGTCCGCATCCGTGCCCAGAAGTTAGGTATGCCATACGAAGCTGTCAGGCCTTTTACTCTTGAAGTTGCTGATAAAGACGGGGTTCCTCCAACTATTCTCGATCCTCATACACCCACTGATGTTGGCACACTAAAGAGGTCTTGGGCGCAACTGCAGGAAGAACGGGATTCTTATCGGGAAAGGTTCAATGAACAAGAACAGAAGATCCAGAAACTGACTAAGCAACTGGAGAACGAGCGGATCCTGAATGATTATATCTGCACTGAGAAGAAGAGGCCATGGGAGAATTGATGGACCTTTCATGATTTCTTTTATGGTTTTATTTACTTTTCAATATTTCCATTCTTGTAACGCCTAAGGGCAATTTGTTGAACAATTTAAATTCCGAAGTTAAATCTAATAAAGTGTGTTTCCTTTCTTGTCTACAAATTTGAATCCCGATTGTCTTTGAAAACATAAATCATACGCATTTCATCGCATGCACTGCATAAACAGGTACCCTTTTACAGGTCACTTATCTTCTTCGCTGTTTATTTCAGCAATCATCATGTCTACTGAACCTTCCACTGAGCAAGCTATCAAGGCCCTCCAGGCCCAGAATGCCCAGTTCCAAGAGTTGGTTATGAGTCTAGCCAAGGGTCAACAGGATTTGAAGACCCTGATTCTGAAAGAGAGGAAGAAGAAGAAGAAGAGGACCGTCCTGTTCAACACTGGACGCAGGTTTGGAAATGGACTGCAAAATGAAGTTGAGCTAACCACCTCATCTGGAGGGAAGGATAGCCCACAAGAGAGAAGGGCTCCTAGCCCTGTAGTCTCCGACAACGAGACGGATTATGATGAAGAACAATATCCTCCTGCTGAGGATAGGTACAAACAATTGGAGGACCGCTTGAGCGCTATGGAGATACAGAACGTGCCCGGGCTGGACTTTGGAGACCTAGGTTTATCCTCTGGGGTGGGGATTCCCCATAAGTTTAAGGCACCTGCCTTTGCCAAATATGACGGAGCCTCCTGCCCAAAGCTGCACCTCCGGTCATATGTAAGGCAGATCCAGCCTTACACAGCTGATAAGAATTTGTGGATCCATTTCTTTCAGGACAGTCTTTCAGAGACCTAGCTTGAGTGGTTCTATCAGCTGGATGGAGCCAGTATCCATAACTGGGAAGATTTGGCTACTGCGTTCTATAAGCAGTATCAATATAATTCCGACCTCGCTCCTACGCGTACCCAACTCCAGGGTATGTCAATAGGGACGGGTGAAGGATTTAAAGAGTATGCTCAAAAATGGAGAGACCTTGTCGGAAGGGTGCAACCACCTTTAACTGATCGTGAACTTGTTGATATGTTTTTGGGGACCCTGTCTGGTCCATTCTTTAACCATTTGATTGGAAACTCTTCAGCCGGGTTTAAAGACCTTATCTTGACTGGTGAGAGGATTGAAGCTGGTATCAAGGCTGGGAAGATACAGAAGGGTGCCTCATTGAGCACTGAGAAGAAGTCGTTCAAGAAAGAATCTAGTGTTGTCTATGGTTCAAGGAGACAGAATAGACCGGAACACCGCCAAGCTGTCAACGCGGTGGTTATTTCAAAACCCGCTGGTGCTCCTCAGCATCACAACCAACAAAGGGGCGAGAGACCTCGAAGGCAATTTACTCGCCTCAGCATGACCTTGTCTCAGATATTGCCGCAGTTATTGACGACCAATCTGGTGACTCTAAAAGAAGCTCCGAAGATTTCAAACACAATGTCCCCAAAGTACAATCCTAACGCCCGCTGCGCTTATCACTCTGATAGCCCGGGGCATAATACGGATGATTGTTGGGCTTTGAAGAATAAGGTTCAGGACCTAATCGATGCAAAGGAGATTAAGTTCGAGGCACCCGAGAGGCCCAATGTTGTGACTGCTCCCATGCCCAAACATGGAGTAAATGCTGTAGAGGAAGACTTGTTTGTAGCCTCTGTGGATGACATTGTTACCCCGCTGATGACCGTCAAGAGGAACCTGTTGCTAGCCGGTTTATTTCCAGGATGTAGTGAAGGTTGTCGTCTGTGTTCTGTTTCACCTACTGGTTGCCCATCTTTGAAGTCAGGCATCCAAAACCTGATGGATAACAAGGAGATCCCGTTTGAGAAGATTGCTGCTCCTGCCACCCCTACTGAATAAGTTTCCATTATTACCATTTTCAACAATTCGCCCAAGGCTCCCTCGAGGAAGCCTGTCAAAATTACGCCTGTTCAGAAGATTGCACCCATAACCATCACTGTTCCGGGGCCTATTCCCTATGCCTCTGACAAAGCTGTTCCTTGGCACTATGGGGCAGATGTTTATGTTCTTGGAGTCAAGCAAGAGTTTGATACTAATACCGGCGTCAGCAACATTACCGGGCCTGCTAAAGTCACCCGCAGTGGTAGACTTTTCTCACCTGATATTGCGCCACCAACTGTCTGAAGACCTATTGTCATCACACCTGCAAGTGTGCCTAATGTCGTTCCTGATCAAGCTCTTAGTTCTACCCCTGTCGCCGAGTCATCTGACGCTCGGGGAAAAGGGATCGCCACTGATATGCCTTCCCGGATGGAGGCACCAAAGACCATCAATGTTGAAGCTTCGAAATAGGAGATGGAAGAGATTCTGAAGATCATCAAGAAGAGTGATTATAATGTAGTGGAGCAGCTGGGGCAAACCCCATCCAAGATTTCTATGTTATCACTGTTGTTGTGTTCAGAGGCCCATGCCAAGGCTCTGATTACCTTCCTGAAGACGGCCCACGTGCCACAAGAGACATCAGCTGATCAGTTTACCGATTGTGTGGCCAACTTAACTGCTGATAATGGTTTGGGTTTCTCCGACGCTGATCTGACAGCTAAAGGGAAGAACCATAACAATTCCCTGCATGTCTCCATTGAATGCAGGGGAACTACTCTTGCACACGTGTTGGTTGACACTGGTTCCTCGTTGAACGTCTTGCCCAAGAAAGCTCTAGACATGTTGGATTGCAAAGGGTTGGAGCTAAAGCCAAGTAACATTGTTGTCCGGGCCTTTGATGGGTCTAAAAGGATGGTGCATGGTGAGGTTGATATTCCAATTAGAGTTGGTTCTCAGGTCTTCAATTCTACATTCTACGTGATGGACATTCGGCCATCCTATTCTTGTTTGCTGGGTCGTCCATGGATCCATAAAGCTGGAGCTGTGACTTCAACACTCCATCAGAAGCTGAAGTACCCGGTCAGAGGAAAGATTGTGACAGTACATGGGGAGGAAGAGTACATGGTCAGCCACCTCAACTCGTTCCGGTACATAGAGATGGATGGGGAGTTCATTGAGACCCCATTTCAACACTTTGAAGAGGTTCCTCAGACACTGGCATCAACTGAGACTGTGGTTGAAGATTCTCCTTTGAAGATGGCTTCCTTAAAGGATGCTCGGGCTGTTATTGAGAAGGGTGAGTATGCAAACTGGGGCCGACTTCCTGATTTCACTCAGAAGACTAACAAGTTTGGTTTGGGTTTCACTACAGAAGCTCAAAGGGTTGTTCGTAGTGCAAGGTTTGGAAGACCTCTTGTGTTCATCACCAACTCGGGAGTAAATGCCATCGAAGATGACGTGGAGGAATCTGAATTTGACAGTTGGATCTACCCTACGACCAATGGTGGACCAAGCAACTGGACGGCAAAGGACTTCATCCCTATTACTTTTGTTACTCCATCCAAAGCTCATTTTGAAGAGGATGCAATTTCCTACAATCCATCTTCACACTCCAAGATCAAGAAATGCTCTCACAAAAAGTTACAAATTTTTACATTATAGGTCAATTTCAAAAGTCAACAAAAGTACACTTTGAGTCAAAGGTCATAACTTGAGATTGGTAAATCCAAATGACATGGGACCAAAAGCATTGGTTAGAGGACTTCAAGGGCTTTCCAAAATGTCAAAGAACATGGTCATATGATCAAAATTGAGCAAAGTATGCATTGGAGAAGTTGGACAATTTTCATGAATTTGCAAAAGTCAACTTTGCTCAAAACACCTTCTTTTTGCTAATGGGCCTCAAATCTCTTTTTGAAACTTCACCCATGACCTATGCACGACCCACCAAGTTAAATTGGATTTATTTTCTTAAATTTATTGATTAAATGGATTTTTAATACATATTAATTCATTTAATTAATTTAAATTATAAGAAAATAGAAGATTTGATTCTTAAACCTATTTGTGAACCAAATATGATCCAAATATGCTGACCAATTCGTGCGCAAGCTAAAAGATACAAAAATATCCAATTTTGGCAACTTGTTCAATCATAAAAAATCAAGAATATTTGATTTATCAATCAAAGATTTAATCTTCAATGCACATGGGTATGGGTCCAAATTTTGACCTAAATTGATTCTCTTATATGCAAGCAAGCCAAGCATAACCTAATTCACGACTGAAAGACTGCAGAACGGCCATACCAATTTCAAGAATTTTCAATAAAAAACAAAACTTGTTCTTGCAATTTAGGCCAATTCAAGGTGCCTTGTCCATCCAAACACATTGCAGGAAGTACCAGGAGTGATTTGCAATCAAATTCAAGCACTAAAGCTCAAGGAATCACGAGATACCATCTCACGGTTTGCACTTCCTATTCAAAACTGTATCTCTTAATTCATATGCATTTGACATGTTTTTGTGATTGATTTGCATTGCTAGAGACCATACGAAGCTAATGGAATGACTGAATTGAACCATAGTATCCTAAACCAAGAGATGCCATGATTGAATTTCTAGGGTTTTCAAGCTTTCAAATAGGGCTTTCCAAACCAGGAAAAATTGGAACTAATGGGATACATGGTTGAATTCGTGAGACCAAGACGATTGGAACACACACCTCGCGAAATATTTCTTTTTGCTGTGTGTCTATTCGCTATTTTTCGTGCAGGGAGGTAGTGGAGGTTAAAAACCCCCGCTATCTGATTCTAATTATGCAGGACAAAGGTTGAAGATGATGACGTGTGGTCATCTGGTTCGTGGGTTTGAAAAACTCGCGCTTTATTTTTTTGTTTACAGCATATTAGTTGTTTTCACATATATTATCCATTACTTATCCTAACAACAAAGACACGCGCTAGTTGAGTTGGCAAGCAGGTGGATGAAAAAGCCATTGGGACCTGGGTTCGAATCCCAGGTCCCCCAAAACATTTATTCAATTTTTCTTCATATATTCATGTGCAGTTTGCAAAGCGTTGGTCCACCATGCACCTTAAACCTCAATACACCAGATGGTTCTAGACCTAGATCCAGTGGTCATGGATGAAGGACCACCATACTCCCTGGTCAACATACGCGTGGATAATCTGAAAAGTCAAACGAGGCTGGACTGTTAATGGGCTTCAGAATTGCTCTTGTCACTCCCAAATCAAGCCCAGCACCCCCTGGGTTTATTTCTTCTTCTCTTTTATATTTTTATTTAATTATTCTTTTTTATTATTATTATTATTATTTAATTAACCAAATAATTTATTTTTCCTAATAAAAATCAGAAAACAAAAAAATATATAATTTTTATTAATTTCATTACTTTTGTAAATAAACAATTTAATTGACTTAGTTTTTTTAAATTAGGCATAATTTTAACATTTTTGCAATAAAATAAAATTAGTGTAGAATTAGGGTTTTTAATAACTTTTAACCATTTTTAATTTGTTTCCTTAAAAATAAAAAAAAAACTCAAAAATATTTTCTTTTAATTGATTAATTCCATTTTTTAATTTAGACTTAATTATTAAATTCAAAAATAACAAAAAAAGGTCAAAGCCCTAAAACTCTCCGATTCAATTTTTTCTCGCGCGTATGATTATTTTTTATTCATATTTTGATCCATATAATTGTAATTGCTCCGAGGATGTAATAGTTTTACTTAGGACCTTTTTATCGATTTTATTTATTTTCCGTATTTACTTTTCTAGGGTTTGTTTTTGGCGATGTAAATACCCGACGCCTTGTAATAGCTTAGTTTTATTTTCCGCAACTACTAAATGCTAGATGTATGCTAACTAGGCTATGCATGACAAGATCTATCTTAAATTAAAATCAATCGTAGCTCACCATGACATGCAAAGATAACATAACTGAAAACAACACACTTGCACATGTCACTCTTAGGGTACGCCTCACTTGGTTGCCTCGACGTGGTCATTGAGTATAGGAAGTTTTAGAGGTCGTCCTTTTGTCCAAAGATCATAAGTTGCCTCGAAACGGTTGCCTCGGAAAAAATGATCTAAGACATTAGGGTTACCGCTAAGGTGTCCTAACATTGCTTTAGTGACCACATGTCCCTTATTCGAATTGACCAGAAAACTCCAACGACGGTGCTACCTACTCCTCAATAGTGGGATAGCATTGTCTAAAGGGACATTTACACAGTTTAATTCCTTTTGAGTAGGTAGAGGTTCTTAGGTACTTGCTCTTTCAAAACAAAACAAATTTTTCGCACTTACACTTTTCAAACAAAGTTTTCAACAACACTTCATACACTCTTGAGGACAGAAACAAGAGTTAAATCGAAGTTTTCAAACAAAAAAAATCTTTTCAAACCCACAAACACAAAGAAAAGTAAACTTTTGAAAACATAGTGAGCAAGTACCTAAGAGCCCGTGGATAACCACAGATAGAAAGGGTGCTAACACCTTCCCTTTCTATAATCTACCTCCCGAACCCGAGAAACATCTCAAAAAGGAATTTTTCTGTGCTTTTGTTCTTTCCTTGTTGGATAAAATAAAAGACGGTGGCGACTCTTGCTTACCGCGACATTTTGCGAAAACAAACGCAAACGCGAACCAGCATTCCAAAACAGTCAGTTCTATTCCCACCGATCACATTCTCCAACCAATCAACTATTTTCTAGGTCACAAATCAGAAATTTCCCTTTCTCAGTCAAAACCCTGATTTTGACTATTTTGCCCTTTTGATGATTTGATCAAATTTATTGAGGAATTATAGTCCAAACTTGATCAAATGACATATATGAGTTCATAATGTTGATATGGATAAAAAATTATGAATTTTGACTGTAAATTGACCATAGTTGACTTTTTCCCTAATACAGCTGATTTTTAGGTCAACTGATCAATTGACTGAGCAAAAATGTGATCCAAGACTTGAAACTTGTCCTTGTGCAATCTCAAACCCTAATTTTCAGTGATCAGTGCTTAAGGAGGTGTCTTGAGCTGATCAACCCTAGTGCAGTCTTGAACCAAAGAAGATCTTGTGAGAGATTACTTGATAAATGAGAGGGCAAATTTTGGGGTACAACAGCTGCCCCTATTCAATCTTCTTAAACCTGAAGAGTTAGATTGGAGGATCTTCCCTTCGTGACTTGAAGGTGAAATATGATTGAACACTAAAGTGCCCAAAAAATTTCACTCGAAGATGGATTGTGAATGGGATTATAGATGCCATTTGGAGGAATGTTGGTAAACACTGGAAGAAGTATCGGCATAAATCTCTTGTTGATTTATACTAAAACCTGATGTTTTACCTGTGAGAAAAAGAGTTAGTAAAACGCAGATGTATGCATGATGTTCACCAGATGTGGTATTATGCTAAATGCACTTTGTATGTATATTCTATGATGTATGCATGTGAGATGTATGTTTTTGTCCGGGAAAATAAATCCCTGACTGCTGCTGAGGAGTTTTTGGAAGTTGACTCCCGGATTTCCGTTGGGGATGAATAATATACATATCTTCAAACTTTGTTGAAAGGATGCTTCTGCTGGGGAATATCTCTTGAATGTTAGTTGTTATCTGGTCAGATCCAGGCTTCACAATTGGCTGAGGATGAAGTAGTCAACTGTTATCTGGTCAGATCCAAGCTTCACGATAACTTGTTGGGGAAGAACAAATTAACTGTTATCTGGTCGGATTCCAGGATTTGTAGAAAATTTCTTGGAATTAAACTGTTATATGGTAGGGTCCAGGATTTACAACAACTTTCTAGGGATAAGGAAGGTAACTGTAATCTGATCAGATCCAGGCTTTCCAGTAATTGGTCAGGTAAAGTTGAAACGATATCTGGTCGGGTCCAGGCTTCCTAGTAACTTGAAGTGGTAACTACTATCTGGTCAGGGCCAAGCTTCATGGTTTTGGAAAAGTTATACTATTATCTGGTCGGGTCCAGGCTTCATAGTGTCTCTCTGGGGATCGTAGTTAGTTGTTATATGGTCGGGTCCAGGCTTCACAATAACTTTCTTGAAAATTGACATCTGGTCGGGTCCAGGCTTTGCAGACTTATGAGGTGGATGAGGTTAATTTTTATCTAGTCGGGTCCAGGTTTCACAATAAACTGTTTGGGGATTTAATTGTTATCTGGCCGGGTTCCAAGTTTCACAATGAATTTCTGAGGGTACCTTCTATCTGGTCGGATCCAGGCTTTGTTAGAACAAAGTTTGAATCTACTACCCTATATTTAAGTTTTGATGATAACAAAGTGAAAAGATATATTATGTATATGATTCATGTATGAACTATCTGCTGCCTAAAATTATTATGTTCTGACTTGCAGATACTCTGATTGATATAAGCAAGATCACATCTAATCAGCATCAGAATTTGGTTCCTGACATTAGCATCAGAAGTTGCCATATCAGAATGTCAGAATCAGATGATCAACTCACGTACATGCTGAAGCCTGATGAACAAGACTGCGCTCAAACACTCTGATAAAGAAACACAACAGTTCATCAGTAGCTAAGCAGAGTCAGAATGAGCCAAGCCAGAACTTGCATTAAGTAAGCAACGGTACTGTGCATTGAAAGCAAATTAATACCAACGGCCTCATTCCAGACAAGATCTGCTCAATAAGGAAAGTTTGTTAATAGCATTGAATCACGAATATTGCATCCAACGTTCATCATCTCAGTGCTATATAAACAAGACTTTGAAGATTGAATTGGCTAATGCTCTCCAAATCTTTACACGCATAAAAGCTGATCAAAATCTTCTTTCTCTCAGTTTTGCTAAACACTACACATTCTGATATTCTATCATTGTTTAGCAATCTAGTTTCTAAGCTTTAATTTGTGTATACATCACAGTTGTGATACAGTTTTGTAGAAAACATTCACACACTTAGATTTGATTTCTTTGTAAGAAAGTGTTTCCTTGACAAACCGGGTTGTGGTTTGCATCAAGAAGGCTTTAGCAGTTGTTAAAGCAGTCTGTAATATTCAGTTGAATATAGTGGATTAAGACCTCGTTGGAGAGAGGCGAAATCACCTTGACGGGTGGACTGGAGTAGTTTGAGATCAAACGAACCAGGATAAAAATATCTTGTTCATTGCATTAGATTTCAGTTTTACAATTCAACCCCCCCTTCTTGTGTTTTTCACTACTTCAATTGGCATCAGAGCGCCTGGTTCTGAGCTAAAACACTTAATCGTGTCAGTACAAGATCCAGCGTCAGAAAAACACAATGGCAGGAAACAACTCTCACATCAGCAATGACAACAATGAGGACAGAGACAGATTCAGCGGCAAACCTCCAGTCTTTGATGGAGAAAACTTTGATTACTGGAAAGACAGAATTGAAAGCTTCTTTCTGGCACATGATGCTGATCTGTGGGATATGGTGACAGACGGATACACGCACCTTGTGAATGCAACCGGTCAGAAGATTGATAGAAAAACAATGTCTGACCAACAAAAGCGTGACTTCAAGAATCACCACAAGGCCAGAACCATCCTCCTCAGCGCCATCTCCTATACTGAATATGAAAAGATCTCCAACAGAGACACAGTAAAGAATATTTTTGACTCACTCAGAATGACGCATGAGGGCAACGTTCAGGTCAAAGAAACTAAAGCTCTGGCGCTCATTCAGAAGTATGAGGCGTTCAAAATGGAAGAATCTGAATCCATTGAAACAATGTTCTCAAGATTCCAGATTCTGGTAGCTGGTCTCAAAGTTCTGGACAAAGGATACTCTACTGCTGACCATGTCAAGAAAATCATCAGAAGTTTACCCAAGCAGTGGAGACCTATGGTTACAGCTCTGAAGCTAGCTAAAGATCTCAACAAAATCACTCTGGAGGAACTTATCAGCTCCCTCAGAAGTCATGAGATAGAGCTAGAAGCTGACGAGCCTCAGAAGCAAGGTAAGCCTTTAGCATTAAAATCTAACAAAAAATTTGAGTCTAAAGTTTTGCAGGCAGTTGAAGAAACATCTGATGGATCCTCATCAGAAGAAGACGAACTCTCCCTCCTATCCAGAAGAGTAAATCAACTGTGGAAGCAAAGACAAAGGAAGTTCAGGAATCCCAGAAGATCTGATCAGAACGAGTCTTCTTCCAGATACAGAAGGACATATTCCTCCTCTGGATACAGAAGATCTGAAGGCTCCTCCAGTAGCAAAAAGCCAAACACCAAGGACATCATCTGCTATGAGTGCAATGAGCAAGGACACTATAAGACTGACTGCCTAAAGCTTCAGAGGGAAAAGCCCAAAAAGAAGTTTGGAAGAGAGAAGAAGAAAAGTCTCATGGCCACATGGGATGACTCTGACTCGTCTGAAGCTGACTCAGAATCAGATGATGAGAGGGCAAACATAGCTCTCATGGCTAACATCTCAGAAGATAGTGAAGCTTCTGAATCAGACTCAGAATCAGATACTGAAGAGGTATTTCCTAACTTTGCTGTTAACTTTACAAAGGCTGAACTTGCTGAAAGCCTTAATGAGATTCTGGAACGGTATCAGCAAATTAGAGTTAAATTCAGAGACCTGAAAAGGAATCTTGAATCTGACTCTAATAAGACTGAGAGTCTCAAATTGGAGAATTCTGAGCTGAGAAATAAGATTTCAAAATTAGAAAACACTTTACAAAACTCTCAGAAGGAACCAATTCCTGAAACTCCCAGCAACGCTGATGAGATCATCAAGGAGTATGATCACAGTTTCCAGAAGTTCCTTGCTAAAAGCATAGATAGAAGCAAAATGGGTTCAATGATCTATGGAGTTAGCAGAAACGGCAGGAAAGGAATAGGATACCAAGGTAAGGTTCCTACCCCAAAGAATGTCATGGACTTAACCATTAAACACACTCCTCTGAATTCACATTTTGTGTATGGTCACACACATGATATTAAATACACTAGCAGTAAGCACTCTGTTAAACCAAAATTCAACCAGAGTTTTGGTAAAACTAACAAATCAGGACCCAAGAAAATCTGGGTACCTAAGGATAAAATAATACATGTTGCAGATATCTTTAGCAGCAAGTCAGAAACACCAGTCATGGTACCTGGACTCTGGCTGCTCACGACACATGACGGGAAGAAGGCATATGTTCCAAAGCCTGGAACTTAAGCCTGGAGGCCACGTTGGCTTTGGAGGCAATCAGAGGGGAAAGATAATTGGCTCTGGAACTGTAGGTAATGGAAATCTTCCCTCTATTAATAATGTTCTGCTAGTAGATGGATTGATGCATAATCTGTTATCCATAAGTCAATTAAGTGATAACGGTTATGATATAATCTTTAATCAAAAATCATGTAAAGCTGTTAGTCAGAAAGATGGGACTATCCTGTTTAATGGTAAGAGGAAAAACAACATTTACAAAATCAAACTTTCTGAACTAAAGAGTCAGAATGTAAAATGTCTTCTGTCTGTTAACAACGAGCAGTGGATCTGGCACAGAAGATTGGGGCATGTTAGTATGAGAAGAATATCTCAGATTAACAAACTCAATCTGGTCAGAGGACTTCCTAATTTGAAGTTCAATTCAGATGCTCTGTGTGAAGCATGTCAGAAAGGCAAGTTTGCAAAACCTTCTTTTAAATCCAAAAATGTTATTTCTACCGCTAAGCCATTAGAACTTCTGCACATTGACTTATTTGGACCAGTTAAAACTGCTTCAGTCAGTGGTAAGAAGTATGGGTTAGTAATCGTAGATGACTATAGCAGATGGACATGGGTAAAGTTCTTAAGACACAAGGACGAGTCACACTCTGTGTTTGTTACCTTCTGTAACCAAGTTCAGAATGAAAAGGATCTTAGAATCGTTAAAGTCAGAAGTGATCATGGTGGAGAATTTGAAAATAAAGATTTTGAGTCATTCTTTAATGACAGAGGCATTCTGCATGATTTCTCTTGTCCTAGAACTCCCCAACAAAATGGAGTTGTAGAACGAAAGAACAGAACATTGCAAGAAATGGCCAGAACCATGATCAATGAGACAAACGTTGCTAAGACCTTCTGGGCAGAGGCAATAAACACAGCGTGCTACATTCAGAATAGAATCTCAATAAGACCTATTCTGGAAAAGACTCCATATGAATTGTGGAAGAACAGAAAGCCCAACATTTCATATTTTCATCCATTTGGATGTACTTGCTTTATATTAAATACAAAGAATTATTTGAACAAGTTTGACTCTAAAGCACAGAAGTGTATTATGTAAGGATACTCTGAACGCTCAAGAGGGTACAGAGTATACAATACAGAAACACAGATTGTGGAAGAATCAATCAGTGTTCGTTTTGATGATAAGCTTGACTCTGAAAAGTCAAAGCAGAATGAAGTTTTTGCAGGTATGGAAATTGAATTTACAGGTTCTGAAGACAAGTCATCAGAAGCTCTCAACACAGACACTCCTTCAACGTCTGAAAGGAGCACTGCTAGCAATCCTACAACAGCTGCTGATCAACCTCAGAAGAGATTACCCAGAAGCAGCTTGGATCACCCAGAAGAGACTATCCTAGGAAGGAAGGAAGATCCAATCAGAACAAGAGCAAGCTTCAGAAACTCTGAAGAAACTCTTATGGGACTTGTGTCTCTGATTGAACCTTCTTCTATTGATGAAGCACTTCTGGATAATGACTGGATTCTGGCAATGCAAGAAGAGCTGAATCAATTCACCAGAAACGACGTATGGGATCTCGTTCCCAGACCAAAAGGATTCAACATCATTGGAACAAGATGGGTGTTTAGAAACAAGCTAAATGAACAAGGTGAAGTCATCAGAAACAAGGTACGACTGGTTGCACAAGGTTATAGTCAGCAAGAGGGGATAGACTATACAGAAACCTTTGCCCCAGTCGCCAGGTTAGAATCTATCAGACTTTTAATTTCATTTGCTGTTAATAGAGGCATCACTCTGTATCAAATGGATGTCAAAAGTGCATTCTTAAATGGTTATATAGAAGAAGAAGTTTATGTACACCAACCCCCTGGTTTTGAAAATACAAAACATCCAGAACATGTTTTCAAACTAAAGAAGTCACTATATGGTCTGAAACAAGCTCCCAGAGCTTGGTATGAAAGGCTAAGTAACTTTCTGTTAGAAAATTAATTCACCAGAGGGAAAGTGGACACTACTCTATTCTGTAAATCAGTTAAGAATGACATCTTAGTCTGTCAAATTTATGTTGATGATATTATTTTTGGTTCTACTAATCCTTCTCTTGGAAGAAAATTTTCTAAGTGTATGCAGGCAGAATTTGAGATGAGCCTCATGGGGGAACTGAAATTCTTTCTAGGAATTCAGATCAATCAAACTCCAGAGGGAACTTACATTCATCAGAGCAAATACATCAGAGATCTTCTGAAGAAATTTGACCTCTCAGAATGTAAGCCATCAAAGATTCCAATGCATCCCACGTGCATTCTGGAAAGAGAAGAGGTAAGCAAAAATGTAGAACAGAAAGTCTACAGAGGTATGATTGGTTTTCTCCTCTATCTGACTGCTTCAAGACCTGACATATTATTCAGTGTTTGTATCTGTGCTAGATTCCAATCAGATCCTAGAGAATCTCACTTAACAGCTGTTAAGCGAATTTTCAAGTATCTGAAAGGTACTACTAATCTGGGCTTGTTTTATAGAAAATCTAGTGATTACAGCTTAGTAGGCTACTGCGATGCTGATTTTGCTGGAGACAGAGTGGAACGTAAAAGTACTTCTGGAAGCTGCCAGTTTCTGGGATAAAATCTGATATCTTGGTCCAGCAAAAGGCAATCAACAATTGCGCTATCAACAACAGAAGCTGAGTACATAGCAGCAGCAGGATGTAGCACACAAATGCTCTGGATGAAAAGTCAGCTTGAAGACTTCCAGATTTTTGAGAGTAACATTCCTATACTCTGTGATAATACTTCTGCTATTTGCTTAAGTAAGAATCCCATTTTACATTCTAGAGCTAAGCATATAGAAATAAAACATCACTTCATTAGGGACTATATTCAGAAAGGTATTTTGAACTTAAAATTTATAGATACAGACCATCAATGGGCTGATATCTTTACTAAACCCCTTTCAGAAGATAGGTTTAATTTCATTCTGAAACATCTCAGCATGAAAATCTGTCCAGAGTGAAAATGTTTTAATTCCATATATTTACCTTCAGAATGTAATTGTTTTACTGTGAACTTCTGACAATCTTCTTTCAGAAAGATAGAACATGCAGATTGTATCAGATGCAAGTCTAAAGATCTGAGAGTCTAAGCTCAAAGACAGACGTGTTGATCACTACATCAAACAAGTGTCATCCAATCATCAGCAAATCTCTGAAGCAGAACGCGTGCACGCTTCTGAGAAGGCAAAGCGCTGATTGGGTGAATTGAGACACATGTCTGGTAACCGTTTTTAAGTATCTTTCTCAAATCCCCCAAAATCAGCAAGCATTTAATAAAAAGTAATCATGCTTTTAAAATGCAATCATGATTTTTCTCTTTCTTAAAAAACGTTTATCTTTTCAAAATATTTTGAAACTCTATTTAAACACATTAACCTCTCATTCTAATTCTTTACAGTTTCTCACTAATACTCAAGCATTCTCTGCACTTTTTCTGTGTTCATCTCTTGCAAAACCCTTTTTCTCAGTTTCTTCTCAAAACCTTTTTAGTGTGAACATGGCAACCTCCAGCAGTGCTTCTGCAGGTCCTCAGAAGAAAGCATCATCTGAGCAGTATCAAGTGCCATTCAGAACACTCCTCACTCCTGTGAAGAATCTTGAAGTGCTATATGAATTGATCATTGATTTTGGAAGCTTGAAGGAGAACGGTTTTGACCTAACTGAAGAAGTTAGGGCACAGAAGTGGGAAAGGTATTTTGACAGATTGGTTGGACCAACATTCCCTATGCTAGTCAAGGAATTCTGGATTCATGCCAAGGCTTCAACACATCTAGTCACCTCCTTCGTTATGGGGAAGAAGATTGTGATCACTGAGGATCACATTGCAAGGTTAATCGGTTACAGTAGCAGTGGCGTCCGCTGTGTGGACATGGCTGAAAGATGTGTTGATGTGGGCGTGATAGCTGCAAGGATTTTCACCCATGGGGTGCCCAGCAGCAAGATCAAAGATCTGAAGGATCATTACAGAGTTTGGGCTAAGATAATTCTGGGGTGCTTCAACCATAGGAAGCCAACCAGTTCACCTGATTACATAAATGTGGATCAGCAGTTTCTGATCTACTTTATTGATCAGAAGGTAAAAATCAATTTGGCTCATTTTCTGTTCAACCACCTCAGAACAAGTGTGAAGGAAACCAGGGAAGAAGAAAGAACCAAGAGGGATTGGATACCCTTTGGAAGGTTGATATCAGATATTCTGACAGAGAATAGGCTGATAGAGCATCTGATAGAAGCTCAAGAGCTAAGCACCATTGAACCAACAGTTGGGAAACCTCTGAACGCAAAGAACTTGAAGAAAATGAAGTTGATAGAGAATATCCAAAAGGAACCCAGAGCTACTCCTATTGCTGATATCACCAGCAGAAGAGTTCCTCTGAGTGACTTTCCTTTATTTTCTGAGATAGAATCTAAACCAGAGGTGGTTCTCAGGTACTTGGATGCATGCAAGGCAGATGGTACAGATCCAAATCTGATTATCAAAGCTCTGCATCAACCTCAGCAAGAAGTGACTCTAAAGAAGACGAAGAAGAGGAAGGCACCTTCAGAAGGATCATCCCAGCAGACACCCAAGAAAAGAGGTAATTTATCTGCTGCTTCTGTTTTAAATTCTTCTACTATTCCAGCATCTATTCCTCCTCAAACCTCTCATAGAATCTCAATCCCCATCCCTACAATAGATGAAACTGTACCAGAAGAGGACCCTTATGAGGCATTAAAACTCAGAAGACCCAGAACCAAACATCCCAAACCAACAATCTCAACAACATCAGCAATTGACAAAGTGCTGTCTAACATTGATCAACACACTTCTGATCAACCAAACTCTGAACCACAAATTGTCCCTCCTCCACAACCAGAACAACAGCAATCTGCTGAAGAACCAGAACAACAACAACCACTCTCATCAATTCCTGAAGAACCCCTTATCCCTGAACAACCAGAAATTCCAATAACTTCTCCTCAACCAGCAATTCCGTCTCCCTCTCCTCAACCAGAAATTAATCCACCATCACCTCAACCAGAGTTTCATCACTCTGAAACTCCTTCTCCTCAACCATCTGAACCTCATTCACCTCAACCATCACCTCTGGAAATCCAGCTGCCAGGTGGAACAACAATCACCTTGGCACAATTTCCATCCTCACCAGAATCTACACCACCAAATACTCCCAAAACACCACCCAGTCCAATCATAATTTCTGATTCTGAAACTCCATCTCCAAAACAAACTGCTGCCAAGAAAACCTCTGAAAACCCCAGCAGGACCTTCATAGACTTAACCAGTCTTGACCGTCTTGCTGATCTGAAACATAAAATTGCCATCCCAAAACCAAAACAACCAGATGTTGGCTCTGGTATTATGAATTTTGAAACAGGTGTGCAGCAATGGATTGCTTCTTTGAAGCAAGTCTGTCCTGGAATGATTGACCCAGCTGCTTCTGATCAGCTCTAGTCACAATTCAGACTTTGGGTACGTGCTGAAGCCCTCAAGTTGCAGGATATCAACTATGAGCAGGCACAACAGAATTTCAGCAAGCTTCTGAATGAAGTTAGAAGTCAGCTTCTGAAAGAAGACGTGCTCCCTTTGGATAGTGAACCTTGGTCTGAGAAACAGCTAGCTTCAAAGGTGCAACCAGAAGAAGACAAGACCATTCAAGCTGAAGAAAGTCAAGCAGAAGATGTTGCAGAAAGCTCTCAGAAGCTTCCTGCTTATGATGCTTCTCAAGCTGCCTTGGACAGGCAGACTCTGGAAGAACTAAAGCTGAATGACATGTGTCTGCAGCAGAGGATGGATGAAAACGACCAGAAGATGAAAGAAAGAATGGATGTGCAGGATAGCAAGATTGACACTGTTGTCAGCATGGTGCACAAGCAGAATGAGACTGCTGATCAGATCAAAGCCATGCTAGAAAACCTGTTCACACGCTTACCTCCCCAACCTTAGTCTTTTTTCATTCATGTCTTTTTCATGTTTTCTTTGATTTTCTGATGTACTATTTGAATATGTTTTGTACTATTTTCATGTTTTGATTCTGAATCTTTCAATATGACAAGTTTTTCCGAACTTTATTGTTTTAGCACTCACCTACACTTTTTGATTGCTGACAAAAAGGGGGAGAACAAGAATGATATTTTAAACAATAACGGTTAACTAAGACAGAAATTCTCAAACATTCTAACTCTACTCTTGAAAATGTTTTTTTTTTCTATTTTGCTTAAAGTCTACAGGTACAAGGAAGCTCCTGGACACTCTGAAGACTAAAAGTTATGAAGCTCTGATCACTATGAAGCTCTGATCCGCTCTGATACTCTGATCCAAAGCAAAGCTCTGACAAGAAAAGCTCTGAAGCTCTGCTCTGACATGCTGATCCAAAGCTTCTCATAGTCAAAGACTCTGATACTCTGATGTTCAAAGAAAGGCAAAAAGATCTGATCCTGAAGAACACCTGTAATCAAAGGGAAGTAATAAACTCAGGGGGAGTATCTCTCAACTCTGATATCTTTTTACTCCTTATCCTTGATAACCTATTACTCTGATGCATCTCTCTGATACCTTTTCACGTTATTTTCATTTAAAAATATCTAGTTTTTGTCATCATCAAAAAGGGGGAGATTGTTAGAACAAAGTTTGAATCTACTACCCTATATTTAAGTTTTTATGATAACAAAGTGAAAAGATATATTATGTATATGATTCATGTATGAACTATCTGCTGCCTAAAATTATTATGTTCTGACTTGCAGATACTCTGATTGATATAAGCAAGATCACATCTAATCAGCATCAGAATTTGGTTCCTGACATCAGCATCAGAAGTTGCCATATCAGAATGTCAGAATCAGATGATCAACTCACGTACATGCTAAAGCCTGATGAACAAGACTGCGCTCAAACACTCTGATAAAGAAACACAACAGTTCATCAGCAGCTAAGCAGAGTCAGAATGAGCCAAGCCAGAACTTGCATTAAGTAAGCAACGGTACTATGCATTGAAAGCAAATTAATACCAACGGCCTCATTCCAGACAAGATCTGCTCAATAAGGAAAGTTTGTTAATAGCATTGAATCAAGAATATTGCATCCAACGTTCAACATCTCAGTGCTATATAAACAAGACTTTGAAAATTGAATTGGCTAATGCTCTCCAAATCTTTACACGCATAAAAGCTGATCAAAATCTTCTTTCTCTCAGTTTTGCTAAACACTACACATTCTGATATTCTATCATTGTTTAGCAATCTAGTTTCTAAGCTTTAATTTGTGTATACATCACAGTTGTGATACAGATTTGTAGAAAACATTCACACACTTAGATTTGATTTCTTTGTAAGAAAGTGTTTCCTTGACAAACCGGGTTGTGGTTTGCATCAAGAAGGCTTTAGTAGTTGTTAAAGCAGTCTGTAATATTCAGTTGAATATAGTGGATTAAGACCTCGTTGGAGAGAGGCGAAATCACCTTGACGGGTGGACTGGAGTAGTTTGAGATCAAACGAACCAGGATAAAAATATCTTGTTCATTGCATTAGATTTCAGTTTTACAATTCAACCCCCCCTTCTTGTGTTTTTCACTACTTCAGGCTTCACAATAACTTGTTGGGGTAGAGGCAAACTCTACTGGGGAAAAGAAGTTAAACCTTGGTCTTGTTGAGTCCAGGTTCTTCTATATTTTGAAGAGTTAAACTATTATCTGGTCGGGTCCAGATTTCATAGTATCTTGCGAAGTTAACTATTATCTGGTCGGATCCAGTCTTCATAGTTAGTTGAAAGGTTACATTATTATCTGGTCGGTTCCAGGCTCTATAGTAACTTGAGAAGTTGACTACTATCTGGTCGGGTCCAGTCTTCATAGTATCTTTTGGAGATAGTAAAGGTTTTGTTGACGGCTTTACTTGGGGATTAGGGGTTGTGGCCCTATGATTTGCAATAGTCTAAAAGGAAAACTTAAGCTGGGGAAAGTAGACTCAGTCGGGGAGGATAGACTCGGCTTGGGGAGGTATATTCAGTTGGGGATAACAGGCTCAGCTGGAGAAGATAGACTAAAGCTGGGGAATTTTATACTCGACTGGGGAGTTATGATACTCGTTGTTTGTTGGGGAAATAAAGGGAAATAAACCCTGTTGATAAACTACTGAAGAGGTGAATTCTTTTTAGGAAGAGATCCACAAGGCTTCTACTTGTAAGATTCAAACTTAGCTGGGGAAAGAGCTGCCAAGAGATTGGGACTTTGGTTGGAGATTATCCTATGCAAAGAGAACTTTGTGAGTAACTTTGTTGAGGAGGATTTTAATGAAATAACTCTGTGGGGATATTCCATATTCATTAAAGAGGTGTTTGTTACTGCTTAGGTCATATGTGCCAAACAGTTTTAATTATGTTCATATGCATATGTTCATTCAATTTTAGTCATTGGACAAGTTTGCATTCAAAATAAAGACAGGAAGTTTGCACTTCAAAGTATATTTGTATTGATATTTTGCCCATGAATAGGCGTTTTTGTACAAAGAGACGGAGATCCTAGAAAGAGGAAATCGTCGAAAGAAAAACAAAATTGAAAAACAAAAACAAATAGCCATGTAAAATGATCTCATTTCCTTCAAACTCTACTATTTCCCCAATGTATTCGAATGCCCCTTGCTGTTGATGGAAGTTGATTTGATTGATCTTGGACCGTTTGAACTTGGACCTTGGTGATAAAGTTGACTGTGGTGATTCCACGGGACATAGTCATACGCTTTCAATCCTTAACTTTTGCCTGGACTGCCCTTTCGGGTTTTCAGCCCACCAGGATACCCATTTTTGCCCAAGTCTCCCTTTCGGGTTTTCAACTTGCCGGGTGTACAATCTTTTGCATATATCCTTAATTTTTACCCAAACCTATTGGTTTGCTGGGATGCCCTTATTTTGCCTAGGTGTGTCAACCTAGCGGGTCTCTTATGCATAGTATTTTTTAACTATGTCCGCGTTTATGGGATGTGGGAAGCCTTCACCATCCATGGTAGTCAGCATCATGGCACCGCCAGAGAACACTCTCTTGACAACAAATTTCCCTTCATAGGTGAGAGTCCATTTACCTCTGGGGTCTCCTTGTGGCAGAATGATGCGTTTTATCACCAAGTCACCAGCTTGATATACTCGAGGCTTGATCTTTTTGTTGAAAGCCTTGATCATCAGTTTTTGGTACGGCTGACCATGACAACAGCAGCCAATCGTTTTTCGTCGATCAAGTTCAGCTGATCCAATCTCATTTGAATCCACTCGTCTTCACCTAGGCCTGCCTCATTCATAATCCTCAGCGAGGGAATATGAACTTCCACTGGTATAACAACTTCTATGCCATAGACTAGAGAGAAGGGAGTTGCCCCAGTTGATGTTCTAGCTGAAGTGCGGTAGCCGTGGAGAGCAAACGGAAACATCTCATGCCAATCCTTATAGGTTACTACCATTTTCTGCACAATCTTCTTGATGTTTTTGTTGGCCGCTTCGACTGTGCCATTCATTTTTGGTCTTTATGGAGAAGAATTGTGATGCTTGATCTTAAACTGAGTGCAAAGCTCAGTAATCATAACATTGTTGAAGTTAGTCCCATTATCGGTGATAATCCTTTCAGGGATACCATAGCGGCAGATGAGGTTGTGTCTGATGAATCTGGCTACCACATTCTTGGTGACTGAGGCAAAAGAGGCGGCTTCGACCCACTTGGTGAAATAGTCGATAGCAACAAGAATGAAGCGATGTCCGTTGGAAGCGGTAGGCTTGATTTCTCCAATCATATCAATGCCCCACATTGAAAATGGCCACGAAGTTGTCATGACGTTCAGAGGGATAGGAGGCACATGGCCCTTGTCAGCATAGATTTGGAATTTGTGACAAGTCATAGAGTGTTGATGACAATCAGTCTCCATTGTTGACCAATAGTAGCCATCCCTCAAGATCTTCTTGGCCATCGTATGTTCACTTGAGTGAGTACCAAAGAGTCAATTTTGCATGTCTTCCATGGTCTCCTCTACCTCCTTCTTATCCACGCATTGGAGAAGAGTGGAGTCATGGTTGCGCTTGTACAATATTCGATTGCTTAGGAAGAATTTGGCTGCAAATCTTCGTAAGAATTTTCTGTCATTGATGGATGCTCCCTCGGGATACTCTTGTGCTTCAAGATATCTCATCACCTCATGGTACCATGGATTTTCCGCGTCAGTGTCAAGCTCACACAAATGTGCAGGTTCGTAGAATCTTTCAATTGTAACCATAGGGGCTTCATTGTCCCATCTGACCTTGAACATTTGTGATCGGTGGGAATGAGAACTGACTGTTTTTTGAATGCTGGTTCGCGTTTGCGTTTATTTTCGCAAAGTGTCGCGGTAAGCAAGAGTCGCCACCGTCTTTTATTTTATCCAACAAGGGAAAGTACAAAAGCACAGAAAAATTCCTTTTCGAGATGTTTCTCGGGTTCGGGAGGTAGATTATAGAAAGGGAAGGTATTAGCACCCTTTCTATCTGTGGTTATCCACGGGCTCTTAGGTACTTGCTCACTATGTTTTCAAAAGATTTGCTTTTCTTTGTGATTGTGGGTTTTGAAAAGAGTTTTGTTTTTGATGAAAGTGTAAGTGCGAAAAGTTTTTGTTTTGTTTTTAAAAGGAGCAAGTACTTAAGAACCTATACCTACTCAAAAAGGAATTTAATTGTGCAAATGTCCTTTAGACAGTGCTATCCCACTATTAAGGAATAGGTAGCACTGTCGTTGGAGTTTTCGGGTCAATTCGATTTAAGGGACTTATGGTCACTAAAGCAACGTTAGGACACTTTAGTGGTAATCCTAATGTCTTAGATCATTTTTATCGAGGCAACCATTTCGAGGCAACTTATGATCTTGGGACAAAAAGGACGACCTCTAAAACATCCTATACTTAATGACCACATTTGAGGCAACCAAATGAGGTGTACCCTAGGAGTGGTATGTGCAAGTGTGTCAATTTTCAGTTTATATTATCTTTTTATTTTTAGGTGTTCTACCATTTGTTTTTAGATCTTGTCATACAATCCTAGTTAGCATACATCTAAGCAGTTAATATATGTACAGGAATTTAAAGTGCAGAAACTGTAAATACTACACTATTACAAGGCTTCGGGGAGGGGATTATTTTCATGTCCAAAATTGGGGGAATAATAAGCAGTTATGATAAAATAAACGCGCATGAAACTTTAAAAAAACCTAGCATATAATCTTTTTGTTGTTTTATTTTATTTTTTGAAAAAATGCTAAATATTCAGTTAAGTCAAATTTAATTAATTTAAAAAAATATTGATTAAAATTTATTCTAAAACAAACCTAATATTTTTTTGTATTTTTGTTTATGAAAAAAAAGATTGAATTTGAATAAAACCTAAGTCTACTGATTTTAAAATTGGAGAAAATAAGTTAAAATGATTAACTAAATTAAATCCTAATTCTAAGTTGTTTATTTTTTATGATTTTTAATTAGAACTAAAACTAAAAGGAATAAACGGAAACAAAATAAACAGAGTACAAATGGGCCAGGCGGAAAAATAAGAAAAAAAAAAGTAATTCTGGAGGCCTGGGTCGAAAGAGAGGCAGGCTGTCTTTCGACCCAGTGAAGAGGCTGGATCGAAGGTGCATGAGGGGCTGCACTCTGAGAGGGTTCGATCTGGGCATGTCATCCTTCGAACTGGAAGTCCTGGGTCCAGTTCGAAGCTAAACTATTGAGCTTCGAAGCTCTGAACAAGAAGTTGAGCATGAGGTTCCTGCAAAACGAAACACATATTAAAAGTCCGGGGGGACTTACCCCGCCTGGTTCGAATCTCCTCTTATTCGCACCTGCTGAACCTGGGTCTGGGTTTGTTTTACCCTGGGATTCGAAGGATAAACTCAGATTGTGCCCAAGCAATGGCACAATCTCAACTCTGCACTGTAGCTCACATGAAGCACATTAAATCATTCACAAACAGAAAAAATATGAATATGCAATCAAAATGAATTTGAGAGTGAGCTTGAGATTAGATTTTTCTTTTACCAAACAGAGGTGCTTCGACCTGTAGTTCTGAGGGGGGAGGCGTTCGCTGGGTGGCAGCTTTGGCTTGGAAAATTCTGGGCAGCGTCTCTCCAAGTTCTCTATTTTTCTGTATCTTCTTCGTCCTCTTTTTTGCAACATTTGTGAATTCTTTATATAGAGGGGGTGAAGGGGACAGGAAGACAGAGGTTTAAATGACATTGATTATATGTTTTGACAGCCATAAAGGAGGATTCGTAACGTTAATTGTGTGTTTGAAAGCCATGAATGAGAGTTTGTAACATTGGCTAACACATGGGGTTATGTCCCTTTTTGAATTTTGAATGACAAGTAGTTGGCCTTCGAATGCTCCCCTTCGAATGGGCTGATGGCTTCTTTCGAATGCTCCCTTTTGAATGGGCTGATAACCTCCTTCGAATGCTCTTTTGAAAGCTTCTTCGAATGGACCCTTTGAATGCTTCTTCGAATGGACCTTTTTGGAATTCCAATCGAAGTACTTGTCCTTAATGCCAATCGAAATGCTTCTTCAGAGTGCCAATCGAAATGCTCCTTCAGAATGCCAATCGAAGGGTTTTTCAGAATGCCAATTGAAGTGTTCCTTCAGAATACCAATCGAAATGCTTCTTCAGAGTGCCAATCGAAATGCTTCTTCAGAGTTCCAATCGAAATGCTCCTTCAGAATACCAATCGAAATGCTCCTTCAGAATGCCAATCGAAGTGCTTCTTCAGAATGCAAATCGAAGCATCACCCAAAAATTTTCCTTTTCCTTAGGCAAGAGTTTATGATCAACCATGCAAGGGGAAGGTTTTGGGAAACATGAGAGGGCAAATTTTGGGGTGCAACAGTTGCCCCTGTTCAATTTTCTTAAACCTGAGAATATATATTGGCTTTCGAGCCTTTCGTGATCCGAGGGTGGAAGATAATTGAACACTAGAGTGCCCAGAAATTTGCACTCGCATGGTGTAGTATCAGCATTGTGATGTCGGGAATGGGCTTACAGATGCCATTTGGAGATTGTTGGTAGGAGGATGGGCTTATAGATGCCATCTGAAGGAGTGTCGGTCGCATAAGAAATTCCTTAGCGAGAACTTGCATACTTGTTGTTGTAGAAGATTCCAGTGGGGAAGTCTGACTTTGTTGAGATTTAGGAACCTGCCTGTACTTCAACTGGGAGAATGCCTAAGCTGAGTTTTAAGAACCTGTTCATAATTCAATTGGGGGGAAACATCTTCATCAAGATCTAGGAACTGTCTCGTGCTCAATGGAGTAAACCGTTGAGGTTATAGACCTTGTCCATACTATGACGGAGGAAAACATTAAGATCTAGGAACTGACTCGTGCTCAATGGAGTATACCGTTGAGGTTATAGTACTCATCCACACTATGACATAGGGAAACATCTTCATCAAGATCTAGGAACTGTCTCGTGCTCAATGGAGTAAACCGCTGAGGTTATAGAACTTGTCCACACTATGACGGAGGAAAACATCAAGATCTAGGAATTGTCTCGTGCTCAATGGAGTATACCGTTAAGGTTATAGAACTCGTCCACACTATGGCTTAGGGAAACATCTTCATCAAGATCTAGGAACTGTCTCGTGCTCAATGGAGTAAACCGCTGAGGTTATAGAACTTGTCCACACTATGACGGAGGAAAACATCAAGATCTAGGAACTGTCTCGTGCTCAATGGAGTATACCGTTGAGGTTATAGAACTCGTCCACACTATGATGTAGGGAAACATCTTCATCAAGATCTAGGAACTGTCTCGTGCTCAATGGAGTAAACCGCTGAGGTTATAGAACTTGTCCATACTATGACGGAGGAAAACATCAAGATCTAGGAACTGACTCGTGCTCAATGGAGTATACCGCTGAGGTTATAGTACTCGTCTATACTATGACGTAGGGAAACATCTTCATCAAGATCTAGGAACTGTCTCGTGCTCAAAGGAGTAAACCGCTGAGGTTATAGAACTTGTCCACACTATGACGGAGGAAAACATCAAGATCTAGGAACTGACTCGTGCTCAATGGAGTATACCGTTGAGGTTATAGTACTCGTCCACACTATGACATAGGGAAACATCTTCATCAAGATCTAGGAATTGTCTTGTGCTCAATAGAGTAAACCGCTGAAGTTATAGAACTTGTCCACACTATGACGGAGGAAAACATCAAGATCTAGGGACTGACTCGTGCTCAATGGAGTATACCGTTGAGGTTATAGTACTCGTCCATACTATGACGTAGGGAAACATCTTCATCAAGATCTAGGAACTGTCTCGTGTTCAATGGAGTAAACCGCTGAGGTTATAGAACTCGTCCATACTATGACGGAGGACATCAAGATCTAGGAACTGTCTCATGCTCAATGGAGTATATCGTTGAGGTTATAGAACTCGTCCACACTATGACGTAGGGAAACATCTTCATCAAGATCTAGGAACTGTCTCGTGCTCAATGGAGTAAACCGCCGAGGTTATAGAACTCATCCACACTATGACGGATGAAAACATCATGATCTAGGAACTGTCTCGTGCTCAATGGAGTATACCATTGAGGTTATAGAACTCGTCCACACTATGACATAGGGAAACATCTTCATCAAGATCTAGGAACTGTCTCGTGCTCAATGGAGTAAATCGATGAGGTTATAGAACTTGTCCACACTATAACAGAGGAAAACATCAAGATCTAGGAACTGACTCATGCTCAATGGAGTATACTGCTGAGGTTATAGTACTCGTCCACACTATGATGTAGGGAAACATCTTCATCAAGACTTAGGAATTATCTCGTGCTCAATGGAGTAAACCGCTGAGGTTATAGAGCTTGTCCACACTATGACGGAGGAAAACATCAAGATCTAGGAACTGACTCATGCTCAATGGAGTATACCGCTGAGGTTATAGTACTTGTCCACACTATGACATAGGGAAACATCTTCATCAAGATCTAGGAACTGTATTGTGCTCAATGGAGTAAACCGATGAGGTTATAGAACTTGTCCACACTATGACGGAGGAAAACATCAAGATATAGGAACTGACTCGTGCTCAATGGAGTATATCGTTGAGGTTATAGTACTCGTCCACACTATGACATAGGGAAACATCTTCATCAAGATCTAGGAACTATCTTGTGCTCAATGGAGTAAACCGCTGAGGTTATAGAACTTGTCCACACTATGACGGAGGAAAACATCAAGATCTAGGAACTGACTCGTGCTCAATGGAGTATACCGTTGAGGTTATAGTACTCGTCCACACTATGACGTAGGGAAACATCTTCATCAAGATCTAGGAACTGTCTCGTGCTCAATGGAGTAAACCGCTGAGGTTATAGAACTTGTCCACACTATGACGGAGGAAAACTGTCGAGATTGAGAACCTTATCTGAAAATTCAACTGATGATAATTCAATTGAGATTTAAGAACTGGTCAGATCTTCGGCTAAGCTGAGAACTTAACTGCATTTTTCCTGAAAGGTAAAGGTCAGTCATATGCAATGCATGATATGGATCAGGCAATGATGTTCTCAAAATAAATGAGATTGTATTCGTATGATGCGTATATGTATGTATCATGATGTATGGGAATGTGATGTTTTAGCTGGGGAAAACAAATCCCGGAGCTGCTGTCGAATAGAGTTGAGTTCTTCGTTTCCGCTGGGGATGATGAACGAAGATGATTGTGAGAATAAACCTGCAGGAGAGAAGAACTTCGTTGGGGCATAAACTTGATGAAGAGATTACTCTGCGGGGAAATACTCTGTGGGGAAGAGATACTCTGTTGAGGATTATAAACTTCGCCGGGGACTCCGCTGATAAGCTCTGTTGAGGATTTTGATGATGAACTCCGATGGGGATTGATTACCATTGCTGGTGATATTGAATCTATTGAGGATAGAAGCCCTGCTTGGGGAAAGAAAGAACTTCGCTGGGGATGACTTTTCATTTGCAACTTGCTAGGGATAACCTTCTGAAATTGGCTGGGAGATTTATTTTGTATTCTGCAAGGGACAAGCTTCTAGAATCTACCGGGGATAGATGATCCAACTCCATTGGGGAAGATTTTTAGACTGCGCTGGGGAAATGGCTCCACTGGGGGTGTCTTGCATTCTGCCGGGGAACATTCTTATATTCCGTTGAGGAATATTTAAGACTGCCAGAGATACTCTTATGTTTGCTGGGGGATATCCTTACCCTTGCTGGAGAATATCCTTATACTCCGTTGGGGAATATTAAGACCTTCTGGGGGATACCCAACCTTTTTAGCGCTGATGGTGGATGAGCTCTGCTTGGGGAGAGCATTGTTGATTTGTTCATAGTTGCAAGTCTCAGCTGGGAGAGCTACCATTACTGTCTTACGCTGCGGGGAGTGAAGGTATCTTAGCCATATTCTTCAGCTGTATCTACCTTTGTACCTGGTGAGCAAAGCAGCTGTATAGTTTGGACAATTTTTATTGCCCCTGTTTCTGCGGGAGAAGGTTCCTACGGAGGCCCTGTGGATCGAGTATTTTCCCCACCTATGAGGTGCTTGGTAATTGCTGATTGAAGTGACAAATCTTCTTCTGGTAGGCAAGTGACGAGATGACGGGACATAGTCGTACGCTTTGATCCCTAATTTTTGCCTGGACCGCCCTTTCGGGTTTTCAGTCCATCGGGATACCCTTTTTTGCCCAAGCCGCCTTTTCAGGTTTTCGACTTTCCGGGTGTACAAATTTTTTCATTTTCATCCCTTATTTTGCCCGAACCCTTTTGGTTCGCCGGGAAGCCCTTATTTTTGCCTAGTTCAGTCAACCTAGCGGGTCTTTGATTATGCGCAGTATTTTCTGACTATGTCCACGCTCTCAGGATGTAAGGAGATTGTGTTGCCATACTACCAGAAGATGTTCGTTTGATCATAAAAGATTTGTTGCTGGAATTCATGTCCAATTCCCCAAGTGACTCAGATGGAGATCTGCTCCTAGTTATTTGGTCTTTTTCAAAGATTTCCTGGAATCTTGACTAGACTGCCCCAGGTGTGGAAGATGATCATGTCTGCCCCTTGGTTGGAAGTGTTTCTTCCACTTGAGATGACCCTTTTTATTGAGAAGGCTTTTGTTCACTAGATATTCGTCGTGCAAATTTCTCTGTTATTTGAACAAATAGTCATATGCAAACAATGTTATTTTAAGAATGCAAAGCTTATGTCTGTCTTGAAGTTTTTGAAAATGCATTTTTTCAGTAAGATAGGAAAGTTTTGTAAAATGTGATGTCAACTCAGGATTTACAGCAAGCCCTACAGGAGTCAGGGTACCTTTTGTAACAGTATGCTTTTGGACTAACCCATGCTTCAGTTAGGACTTTTGAAGGGTTATAACGTGGCCTGGTTCACGGTTTAAGAAACAAAGGATAAAGGCTCAAAGTATATTTGTACCCACCCGCTCTTCGTGATGTTCTTCAATCCTAAACTCAGTTAATTGTGCATTAGATCTTGTTTGAGTCTTTTCTCTGATATACTAGTGATGGTTCGGATACTGACAATTTATTTTGAATAGGCAGTCATTTTTGCAACATTTTTTCATGTTGTTGAGGATTTTTAGTGACCTCGTTCTTTTGATTTGTGTTATCCCTGTCTTTTTCCTGAACTGTTTCTTTTGTAATTACAGTCAGCGGGATGCCCCTGTTTTGTAAGTCTCCTTCATAGGTTTTGACTTGATGGGCTTTTATTTCAAGAGATAATGACTTCCTGTCCTTACGATTATTCGGAACCATCACTGTCTCTTATTTTGGAAGGACTCCTTTGATGCCATTCATTGTGCACCTGGATCAACTGAGAAAACTACCCTGCCCCAGGTTATAATTAAGGGTTTTAATTTGTGAAAAGAAAAACTCCAACTTCTTTGTCTCAAAGGGGTTGACGAGGGATTATCTTCCTTATAACTCCACTGTTTAGGATTTGAAACAATGCCTGTACATCGTCAGCAGGGTCTGTTCAAAAGCATACTGTAAAGATCGTGGTATCGTTTTCGTCATCCTCCATCTAAAGGCTTAGAATTTTTAATCTTTGATCGAGAGTTGAACATCGCAAAAAGGAAATATGAAGCAATTTAAGCATAGTGAAAACAAATAATTCAAAACAAACACGTGCATTGCATTAATGAAATAACAAAAGTTTGGCATGACAATAATTGTTTGAATAAGCAAAGAAAAATACAATTCCAGAATTCAAATGAACAAAAGTGCTTTCAATCCTAGCCATATTTTGGCAAGGGAGCAGTGATCACATTGGGAGTCTCAGGAGGGCCGAGTTCGATCTATTTTGCATCAATCAAGTCTTGGACCTTGTTCTTCAAAGCCCATCAATCATCCGTATTATGCCCCGGGCTATCAGAGTGATAAGCGCAACGGGCGTTAGGGTTATGCCTCGGTGATGTTGTATTTAAAATCTTCGGAGCTTCTTTTAGAGTCACCAGATCGTTCTTCAGCAACTGTGGCAACATCTGAGATAAAGTCATGCTAAGAGGAGTGTACTGCCTTCTAGGTTTCTCTCCCCTTTGTTGGTTGTGATGCTGGGGAGCACCAGCAGGTTTTGAAATAACAACCGCGTTGACAGCTTGGCGGTGTTCAGGTCTATTCTGTCTTCTTGAACTGTAGACAGCACTGGACTCTTTCTTAAACGGCTTCTTATCGGTACCCGATGAGGCATACTTTTGTATCTTCCCTGCCTTAATACCAACTTCAATCCTCTCACCAGTCAAGATAAGGTCTGTAAACCCGGCTGAAGAGTTTCCAATCAAATTGTTAAAGAATGGACCAGACAGGGTCCCCAGGAACATATCAACCAGCTCACGTTCAGCCAAAGGTGGTTGCACCCTTCCGGCCAGGTCCCTCCATTTTTGAGCATACTCTTTAAATCCTTCGCCCATCCCTATTGACATACCCTGGAGTTGTGTATGCGTAGGAGAAAGGTCGGAATTATACTGATAATGCTTAAAGAATGCAGCAGCCAAATCCTCCCAGCTGCGGATACTGGCTCCATCCAACTGATAGAACCACTCAAACTGAGTCCCTGAAAGACTGTCTTGAAAGAAATGGATCCACAAATTCTCATTAGCATTATAGGGTTGGATCTTCCTCACATATGACCGGAGGTGCAACTTTGGACAGGAAGCTCCGTCATACTTGGCAAAGGCAGGCGCCTTGAACTTATGGGGAATCACCACCCCAGATGATAAACCCAAATCTCCGAAATCCAGACCGGGCACCTTCTGTGTCTCCATAGCGCTCAAACGGTCTTCCAGCTGTTTGTACTTATCCTCAGCAGGAGGATACTGTTCTTCATCATATTCTGTCTCGTTGTCGGAGACCAAAGGGCTAGGAACCCTCCTTTCTTGTGGACTGTCTTTCCCTTCAGATGGGGTGGTCAGATCAACTTCTTCCTGCAGCCCGTTCCCAAACCTGCGTCCAGTATTGAACAAGATGGTCCTCTTTTTCTTCTTCTTCTTCTCTTTCAGAATCAGAGTCTTCAGGTCCTGCTGACCCTTAGCTAGGCTCATGACCAACTCTTGAAATTGGGCATTCTGGGCCTGGGGGGCCTTGATAGCTTGCTCAGTGAAAGGTTCAGTAGACATGATGATTGCTGAAATAAACAGCAAAGAAGATAAGAGACCTGTACTGGGAGACCTGTTATGCAATGATATGTATGATATACGTATGCAATGTTTTCAAGGATCTCGCGGGGTAAACAAGAAACTGTTAGAATTTGAATCTTGTAGCTTTGATTGAAGGAACTTCATGTTGCTGAGAGTCCTTCTTCAAGAGTCAAGCTCACCATATCGAGTGGGTCATAGCCCCTGACTCAAGTTTATCGTGTTTTGATTTCTAGACAACCTTGGCTAGAGGAAAATAAATCCCCTTTGCCCCTTGCTAGACTTTTGATGTACCATAACCTGCATCACAGACCCTTGAGATCCTTGAAATGGTTAAGGAAATGTTAAGGTATGATGCTATGATGTATATGCTATGCGTTTAAGCAAAAAGTGAGGTAATGTAAGTGAGCCCTGCAATAAATCCAATTTGTTGGATAAGGACTATAAACAAAACCTGCAAGGAACTCATGTTGTCAGATAACAAGAATGTGAAAGTAGTTCAAGTTTGAAGGCACACAAGTCACAAAAACAGCCTTAAGTTTAGGCTGGCATGGAGTTTTATAGGTAAGTACCCTCTTGAGTGTAGTTGGCTCAAAACTTGTCCTATAAATAGTAACCGGGTTCTAAGGAGCTCAATATCATTGGATTGTTTTCTATGTTCATTGTTTTGGTTTAGCCACTTACTGGCGACCAAAATATTCCAAGAAAACAATCCTCAATGAGTGTAGTATCGAGTATCTACCAACTTCGGACTGTACCAAAGCCGGTCATCTCACTACCCCTAAAAAAGGCCAAGATGGTCAAGTAAGGTTCTAGGTCATTAGTGCTTAGTGACATCACTCAGCGGCCCCGTATTCTCTTTGATTGACTCAAAGGCCACCGGTACTTACAAATATGTCGCACTAATATAGCTATTGCTTCAACCGTGTCGGTATACCCCGCACAGTTTCCACAACGTATTGCTATCTATGAATGTTTCCCAAAATCCGGGTGGAGGATTTATAGATCTCCGATACAAGCCCACAAAATTAAAAGCATACAAAGCAATACAAATGAAAACACAAGTGATCTAGTCCTAAGGTACACCTCACTTATAAAATCCCCAACAGAGTCGCCAGTTCTGTGATCGGTGGGAACGAGAACTGACTATTTTTTTAATGCTGGTTCGCGTTTGCGTTTGTTTTCGCAAAGTGTCGCGGTAAGCAAGAGTCGCCACCGTCTTTTTTTTTATCCAACAAGGGAAAGGACAAAAGCACAGAAAAATTCCTTTTCGAGATGTTTCTCGGGTTCGGGAGGTAGATTATAGAAAGGGAAGGTATTAGCACCCTTTCTATCCGTGGTTATCCACGGGCTCTTAGGTACTTGCTCACTATGTTTTCAAAAGGTTTTCTTTTCTTTGTGATTGTGGGTTTTGAAAAGAGTTTTGTTTTTGATGAAAGTGTAAGTGCGGAAAGTTTTTGTTTTGTTTTTAAAAGGAGCAAGTACTTAATAACCTCTACCTACTCAAAAAGGAATTTAATTGTGCAAATGTCCTTTAGACAGTGCTATCCCACTATTAAGGAGTAGGTAGCACCGTCGTTGGAGTTTTCGGGTCAATTCGATTTAAGGGACTTGTGGTCACTAAAGTAACGTTAGGACACTTTAGTGGTAATCCTAATGTCTTAGATCATTTTTATCGAGGCAACCATTTCGAGGCAACTTATGATCTTGGGACAAAAAGGACGACCTCTAAAACATCCTATACTTAATGACCACATTTGAGGCAACCAAATGAGGTGTACCCTAGGAGTGGTATGTGCAAGTGTGTCAATTTTCAGTTTATATTATCTTTGTATTTTTAGGTGTTCTACCATTTGTTTTTAGATCTTGTCATACAATCCTAGTTAGCATACACCTAAGCAGTTAATATATGTACAGGAATTTAAAGTGCAGAAACTGTAAATACTACACTATTACAAGGCTTCGGGGAGGGGATTATTTACATGTCAAAAATTGGGGGAATAATAAGCAGTTATGATAAAATAAATGCGCATGAAACTTAAAAAAAACCTAGCATATAATCTTTTTGTTGTTTTATTTTATTTTTTGAAAAAATGCTAAATATTCAGTTAAGTCAAATTTAATTAATTTAAAAAAATACTGATTAAAATTTATTCTAAAACAAACCTAATATTTTTTTGTATTTTTGTTTATGAAAAAAAAGATTGAATTTGAATAAAACCTAAGTCTACTGATTTTAAAATTGGAGAAAATAAGTTAAAATGATTAACTAAATTAAATCCTAATTCTAAGTTGTTTATTTTTTATGATTTTTAATTAGAACTAAAACTAAAAGGAATAAACGGAAACAAAATAAACAGAGTACAAATGGGCCTGGCGGCAAAATAAGAAAAAAAAAGTAATTATGGAGGCTTGGGTCGAAAGAGAGGCAGGCTGTCTTTCGACCCAGTGAAGAGGCTGGATCGAAGGTGCATGAGGGGCTGCACTCTAAGAGGGTTCGATCTGGACATGTCATCCTTCGAACTGGAAGTCCTGGGTCCAGTTCGAAGCTAAACTGTTGAGCTTCGAAGCTCTGAACAAGTAGCTGAGCATGAGGTTCCTGCAAAACGAAACACATATTAAAAGTTCGGGGGGACTTACCCCCCTGGTTTGAATCTCCTCTTATTTGCACCTGCTGAACCTGGGTCTGGGTTTGTTTTACCCTGGGATTCGAAGGATAAACTCAGATTGTGCCCAAGCAATGGCACAATCTCAACTCTGCACTGTAGCTCACATGAAGCACATTAAATCATTCACAAACAGAAAAAATATGAATATGCAATCGAAATGAATTTGAGAGTGAGCTTGAGATTAGATTTTTCTTTTACCAAATAGAGGTGCTTCGACTTGTAGTTGTGAGGGGGGAGGCGTTCGCTGGGTGGCAGCTTTGGCTTGGAAAATTCTGGGCAGCGTCTCTCCAAGTTCTCTATTTTTTTGTATCTTCTTCGTCCTCTTTTTTGCAGCATTTGTGAATTCTTTATATAGAGGGGGTGAAGGGGACAGGAAGACAAAGGTTTAAATGACCTTGATTATGTGTTTTGACAGCCATGAAGGAGGATTCGTAACGTTAATTGTGTGTTTGAAAGCCATGAATGAGAGTTTGTAACGTTGGCTAAACACATGGGATTCTGTCCCTTTTTGAATTTTGAATGACAAGCAGCTGGCCTTCGAATGCTCCCCTTCGAATGGGCTGATGGCTTCTTTCGAATGCTCCCTTTTGAATGGGCTGATAACCTCCTTCGAATTCTCTTTTGAAAGCTTCTTTGAATGGACCCTTTGAATGCTTCTTCGAATGGACCTTTTTGGAATTCCAATCGAAGTACTTGTCCTTAATGCCAATCGAAATGCTTCTTCAGAGTGCCAATCGAAATGCTCCTTCAGAATGCCAATCGAAGGGTTTTTCAGAATGCCAATCGAAGTGTTCCTTCAGAATGCCAATCGAAATGCTTCTTCATAGTGCCAATCGAAATGCTTCTTCAGAGTGCCAATCGAAATGCTCCTTCAAAATACCAATCTAAATGCTCCTTCAGAATGCCAATCGAAGTGCTTCTTCAGAATGCAAATCGAAGCATCACCCAAAAATTTTCCTTTTCCTTAGGCAAGAGTTTGTGATCAACCATGCAAGGGGAAGGTTTTGGGAAACATGAGAGGGCAAATTTTGGGGTGCAACAACATTGAAGACATTGTTGCCAAGGCATCGGCTAGCTGATTTTATTCCCTAGGAAAGTGCTCAAAAGTGATCTCTTCGAAGTAGGGAATCAGGGATAGCACAAGTTCCTTGTAAGGGATGAGATTAGGGTTCTTAGTGTCCCAATATCCTTTTACTTGGTTGATCACTAGGGCAGAATCCCCAAACACATTGAAATTCTTGATCCTTAAATCAATGGCAGCTTTCAGACCCAAGATGCACGCTTCATACTCGACCATGTTTTTCGTGCAATAGAAGCATAATCTGGCAGTGAAAGGAGTGTGGCAACCTTCAGGAGAGATGATCACAACACCAATTCTGTTACCCAAGGCATTGGAAGCCCCATCGAACACCATAGTCCATCGAGATCCTTGTTCAGGTCCGTCATACGGTCCAGGTTTCGTGCAACCAGTTACCAGCTTGATGTTCTCATCAGGGAAGTCGAAGTTCATTAACTGATAATCATCCACAACTTAATGGGTCAAATGATCAGCTAGTATGCTTCATTTGATGGCCTTTTATGTAGTGTATTGAATGTCGTACTCAATCAAGATCATATGCCATCTGGCTATCCGTCCGGAAAGGGCAGGTTTCTCGAAGATGTACTTTATTGGATCCATCTTAGAAATCAACAGAGTGGTATGAGTCAACATGTACTGTCTTAGCCGGCGAGCAGCCCATGCCATAGCGCAGCAAGTTTTCTCGAGCAGTGAATATCTGGTTTCACAGTTGGTAAACTTTTTGCTCAGGTAATAAATAACATTCTCTTTTCGGCCAGACTCGTCATGTTGGCCCAAAACACACCCCATAGAGATCTCTAGTACTGTCAAGTACATGATTAAAGGTCTTCCTTCAACTGGAGGCATGAGAATAGGGGGCTCTTATAGATATTCTTTGATTTTGTCGAAGGCAACTTGGCATTCATTATTCCATCTGACTACCTGATCTTTCTTCAAGAGTTTGAAGATTGGCTCACAAGTAGCAGTCAAGTGAGATATGAAGTGGGTGATGCAATTGAGACGACCCAAGAATCCTCCAACTTCCTTTTTAGAATGAGGGATTGGCATTTCTTTGATGGCCTTCACCTTGGCAGGATCAACTTCAATTCCTTTATTGCTAATAACAAAACCTAGAAGCTTTCCAGATCGTACTCCAAATGTGCATTTGTTAGGGTTCAATCTCAATTTGTACTTTTTCATCCTTTCAAATAGTTTGTACAGGTGATCGAGATGTTCCTCTTCAGTTTGTGATCTGGCAATCATATCATCCACATAGGCCTCTATTTCATGATGAATCATATCATGAAACAAAGCTACCATAGCTCTCTGATATGTTGCCCCTGCATTCTTCAATCTGAACGGCATGACCTTGTAGTAGAAGGTGCCCCATTGCGTAACGAAAGTAGTCTTCTCCATGTCTTTGGGAGCCATCCTTATCTGATTATAGCCTGAGAAGCCATCCATGAAAGAGAAGACTTTATGTTGAGCAGTGTTATCAACTAAGACGTCAATGTATGGTAGAGGGAAGTCATCCTTGGGACTTTCCCTATTCATATCCCTATAGTCTACGCACATGCAAACCTTTCCGTATTTCTTCGGGACTAGAACCACATTAGCAACCCATTGTAGATAAGATGTCATCGCTAGGAACCCTGCATCAAATTGTTTCATCACCTCAGCTATGATCTTTTCAGACATATCAGGCCTCGTGCGATGAACTTTTTATTTGACGAGAGGGTAGTCTTCTTTTGTTGGCAGACAATGAACTACAATGTCGGTATCCAACCCTGGCATATCTTCATAAGATCAAGCAAATACTTCCACATAATCATGCAACATCTGAACCAACCTGCTCTTGACACTTCTTTCCAAATTAGTGCCGATATTGATTTCCTTCTTATCTGACTCAGTACCCAGATTAATGACTTCAACTGACTCTTCGTGCGGCTGAATAGCCTTTTCCTCTTGTAATAGAAGTATGGCTAGTTCTCCTGATATTTCACAATCTTCCTCGCCTTCGTCTTCGGCTTGGTTGATTGGACATTCAAAGTCATAGTCGGCAATAGTAGAGTCATTGGCAATAGGATCCAGAGTGGATGAGGACCTGCAAGAATGTGTGTGTGTGTGTGCATGTAAGATACATGGCTATTTTTTGAAAAATGTATTTGAAAGAAAAGAAAGACAATGAACACAAATATTTTAATGCAAAAGAGTCTAATGTACTGAATGATCATATGATTAGATGAACATAAATAAAACCCTTGACAAATGGACCAAAGTGCCCCGGGCCAGGCACATGGCTTAAAAGCCATTGTTTACATATTACAAACAAAATGTTCTTGAACTGAAAGAAAGGAAATAACAAGTAGATTACTCCTCAATGAGGGAGATGGGCACAAAGTCCTTTTCATACCAATTCTTCAGCTCCGTCGTAGTTGGGTACACCCAATCTTCAAATGCAGCTTCTTCATCTAAATCACCCACAACATTGACTTCATGGCTTCTAATGCAGAGAGGTGGCTTTCCAGCACGAACATACTTCACTTCCTTCTGATCTTTGACGGTGAAGCCCAAACCAAATTTGTTTTCTTTAAATGGGATATCGAGGAGTTTCCCCCAAGTATCACATTTTCCTTCTTTAATTGTCGCACGAGCATCTTTGACTGAAACCATCTTTGGCACGACTTTAACAGCTTCGAATTCATTGGAGGAACATTTGGTAGCAACAATCATTGGTGGCACGACTTCAAAGGATTGACACGGGGTCTCAATGAATTCTCCATCCATCTCTACGTATTTGAACGAGTTAAGGTGGCTTACCATAAACTCTTCTTCTCCATAGACGGTGACTATTCTTCCCTTGACTGGATATTTGAGTTTCTGATGAAGAGTTGAGGTTACTGCGCCAGCTTTATGGATCCACGGGCAACCTAACAGACAATAATAGGTAGGACAAACATCCATTATGTAGAAGGTGGAGTTGAAGACTTTGGAGCCCACTTTGATTGGAAGATCTACTTCCTCATGAACTGTCCTCTTTGATCCATCAAATACCCTTACAATGATATCACTTGGCTTCAAGACTAAACCTTCACAGTCTAGACGGTCTAACGCCCCATTGGGTAATACATTCAGAGAAGAACTAGTGTCGACTAGTACATGTTCTAAGGTAGTCCCTTTGCACTCGACAGAAACATGTAGAGCTTTATTGTGATTCTTCCCAAAAGGTGTTAAGTCAGCATCTGAAAATCCCAAGCCATTATCAGTTGTCAGGATAGCCATGCAATTCTCAAATTGGTCTGTTGTTGTCTCATGGGGGACATGAGCCTTTTTCAAGAATTTGATTAAAGTTCGAGCATGGGCATCGGAACAAAGCAGAAACGACAACATTGAAATTTTAGAAGGGGTTTGTCCCAACTGTTCCATAATCTTGAAGTCGCTCCTTTTTATTATCTTCAAGATCTCGTCCATCTCACGAGCGGAGGGTTCTCCATCAGCAACGTCCTTGGAGGGTATTTCAGTTACAACCGGCTCAACAAGTTTTTCCATCCCTCTTGTATCAGTATTTGGCTTGGCAGCAGTAATGCGGATGAGTGCCTTTGTAACAACTGGTGGTGAGATATTGGGTGAAAATATTCTCCCAGTTCTATTTACTTTGCTTGAGCCAGCTATGTTACAAACATTGTCATCTTTTTCTTCTTCGATCCAAGTGTCTTATTTAAACCCATGATAAAACACCTCAGCACCATAGTTCTATGGCACTGCCTTGTTTGAAGAATAGGGAATTGGTCTGGGATTGGTAATTATTAAGGGAGAAACACTGGGTTCATTTTAAATCCTAATAGGATCTTTGGAGGTGATCCTAAGAGGCTTGTTTGAGATGGTAATAATGGAGAGGTCTTCACATTTGTTAATCAAACTTTTGGCAAGCGGAGTCTTCTCAAATAGAATTTCGTGGCTATCCATCAGGCATTGTATGCCTTTCTTTAGCCCTTCACATCCATTGAGTTGTTGGGTACAACAAACACAATCTTTTACACAACCATGGAAAATCCCAGCTTTCAACAGGTTCTTTTTGATGATATTCAGCGGAGTAGTCAATTCTTCAACAGAGGCAACATAAATTGTATCTTCAACAACATTAACACCCTTGTCATGCTTTGGCATTGGAGCGGTGATTACATTCGGAGTTGGAGGAGGATCAAACTCAATAGTTTTGTTCTCAATCAAATCCTGAATTTTGTTCTTCAAGGCCCAGCATTGGTCAGTCTCATGCCCGGGGCTACTTGAATGGTAAGCACATTTGGCGTTCGGGTTATACTCTGGTGAAGAGGTATCAGGGTTGGCAGGTGGATCGCGCAATGTCACTAAATTATCCTTGAGAAAATGTTGTAAGGCTTGAGACAATGACATGCCTAACCTCGTAAATTGTCTTCTCGGAGTTTCAAAATGTTGATGATTTACAGATGGTCTTTGAGTAGGAGTTGGATTGGAGATTCGGATAGCATTTACAGACGGATGATCATTCTTCTTGGTACAGGCCCTTTCCCCGTACACAACATTGACTTCCTTCTTTGCAGAAAAAGGATTCTTAATAGGATTGGAAGTGGAGGTAGATGCCACATAGATCTTTCTACTTTTAATGTCTCTTTCAACTCTTTCACCGGTTAAGATTAACTCGGTGAAACCAGAAGAAGAGCAGCCAACCAACAGATTAAAGAAGGGACCGGATAAAGTGCCCATGAACATGCCAATGTGCTCCCTATTAGTCAAGGGTGGTTGAAACCTACTGGCGAGGTCTCTCCACTTTTGTGCATATTATATAAATTCTTCATTCTTTCCCATGGTCATATCTGGCAACTGAACCCTCGTTGGCGCCAAGTCGGTGTTATACTGATAATGATGGTAGAATGCGATAGCTAAATCCTCCCAAGTATTGATACGAGAACCATCTAATTGATAAAACCATTCAAGTTGTGTTCCAGCCAAGCTCTCTTGGAAAAAGTGAACCCAGAGCTTCTTATCAGCAGTGTGCGCTGTATCTTACGCACATAAGATTTCAAATGGAGTTTTGGACAAGAAACTCAATCATACTTTGCAAAGACTGGTATTTTGAATTTGTGGGGAATGACTACCCCAGAGATCAAACCCAAATCATCAAAATCTAGACCGGGGACGGCTTGGATTTCAACAGCTTTCAATTTGTCTTCTAACTATTTATACTTGATATCGGCGGGTGGATACTGCTCGTCGAAATAATCATCATCAGAAACTTGATCATTAACACAGTCAGCCTGAGTACTCTTGACCTTACCAATATGGTTCTCGTCCTCTTCAGATGAGTCTTCTCCTACTGGGATCTGACGGACTGTCTCCTTGAACCTTCTACCCATGTTGAGTAGAGCTTTCTTCTTGAGCTTCTTCTTAACTTCTAGCAATGCCATCATGTCTTGCTGCCCCTTGGCTAGGGCCAGTAAAGTCTCTTGGAATTGAGAGTTTTTTGCCTGGAGATCCTTCACAGTTTTCTCTAGATCCATCTTGCTGAAATAAATAACAAAAAGATAAGGAAACCTGTTATGCGAAAACATGGCATGTTATGATGCATGGAATATGTATATAAAAATGATTTCAAGGATTAATGAGATTTAAATTTGTATAGACAAAATAATGAACAAACGTCAATTTTCATTAAACAAATCAAGAAAGATTACACCATGCCTCTTGGGCTTACAAAATGACTTTCTAAGATAAAACTACTGAACTGCATCCTCTTCGGTGCGAGATAGGCATTCACACTTTGCTCTTCTTGTAGCTGCTTCATAAGTTCCAAGACCCTCTTCTCACTAGCATAGAATTGAGTCTCGAAAGTATCTCGTTCTTCCTTAATCTGAATCCATCCTTTTTGCAAGTCTTCGAGAGAGGTAGGTATGTCGGGATAGAGGATGGTGTATGGGAAATCTCCTTCAACCACAGGTTCCATGATGATTGGTAAGATGGAAGGATAAGGAATCACAAGTTTGTGAGCACGAGCTCGTACCCACTTAAGGTGAGGCTCAAGGGGAATGGAATTCTTGTGTCCCAGCGTCTTACTATCCACTTTGTTTACCATCCTCCAAGCTCGGATAAACCTCTGACGGTAACCTTGATCGTCATTCTCATAGTCGAATACCACTCCTTGGATAAGCATCTCATGTGGACCATCCCTTCGGGTGTAACCAAACTGCCGTAAGGCTAAGAAAGGGTTGTAAGTGATACCTCCTCTAATGCCAAGCAAGGGGACATTAGGGAATTCTCCATAACGGTCGCCGATATTAACATTCTCCAAGGATCGAGAACACTAATGAACATCTGAATGTCTGAGCGTCATCAACCTATGGGACCACCTTGAACCTTGCTCATTTTCCAACATAGATTGGGGAAGATGCGAAATAAACCATCTTGCCAAGAGAGGAGTGCAACACATGATGCTACCTCTCTATCTCATAGCGCGAGAGTGAAAATAATGTAGGCTATCTCCTAACAAAGTAGGCACCGGGTTACGAGACATGAAGATTTTGACAGCGTTTACATCTATGAGTTGGTCAAGATTTGGAAACAAAACCACGCCGTAGATGAGAAGAGCCACAATTTTTTCAAAAGCTTGTAATTCCAAGGAATTCCAACAATCTTTATCTTTTTCAAACAAGAATTTGGCTAAGAAAACTTTGACACCACTCCATGTTTCCCAATTAGTTGTGACATCAAATTGTTGCAAGTGTAGTGCTTGGGAAATCTCCTCAGGTTTTGGATCTCTTCCCATACCGTTGAAGGGTAGTTGATTGAGAATGGGAATCCTCAAGAGCTGAGAGAATTCTTACAAAGTTGGAACAAGTTGATAATCGGGAAAAGTGAAGCAATGGTGTAGAGGATCAAAGAATTGGAAAAGCACCTTCATCATATCTTCATCAGTGTTGTAGGTAACTAAGTTTAGGAGGCAACCATGTCTTTTTGTGAATGGAGAATTCTCAGGAAACCTTAATGTTAACTCTTTGAGTTGAGGAGGAATCCTTATGAGATTGACCTGAATGGTTTTCCTACGGATAAAAGTCATATCCTACAAAACATTACAAAGATAAACCCCAATAATCCTTGAAATGGTTAGTGAGAATGAGTATGATGTTATCATGTTTATGATGTTATGCACAAGTAAATATATACAAACAAGGCAAACAAAGACTTAGGTTTGGGCTTGCATGGAGTCTCATAGGTAAATACCCTCTTGAAGTTTAGTTGGCTCAAACCTGTCCTAGAAATAGTAACTGGGTTCTAAAGGATCCCAATATCACCGGTATGTCTTCTCGGGCATTGTTTCAGCGCAAGCATCTTTCACGGCGACCTAAATATCCAAAAAATCCAAAACTCAATGAGTGTATTATCGAGTATCTACCAACTTCGGACTGCACCAAAGTCGGTCATCTCACTACGTCGTAATGGCCAAGTTGGTCAAGTAAAGGTTCTAAAAGTCAGTTAGTGCTTCATGACATCACTCAGCGGCCTTGTATTCTCCTTGACTACTCAAGGGCTACCAGTACCCACAAATATGTCACACTAACATATCTCTTTCTTAGACCATGTCGGTATACCCCACACAGTTTCCATAACATATTGCTACTTACCTATAAGGTATCCCAAATCCGGGTAGAGGATTTAAGCTCAAACAAGGAACCAAAATGTAAAGCAATCAATTCAAACAATGAAAGCTAGTAAAGTTGATCTAGCCCTAAGGTAACCCCACTTTTAAGAATTTCCCCAGCAGAGTCGTCAGTTCTGTGATACGGTGGTGTAGCGGTAGAAATGTTCAAGACTAAGCCATTGGATTGACTAGCCTTTATACAAATCAAAATAAAAATTGCCACCGTGCTTTATTGTTTCCAAAGGAATGGGAAAAGAGAGAATAACCCAAAAAGAGAGGGAAAGATTCAAGGTAAGGGGGTTGGTTATGCAAAGGGAAGGTATTAGCACCCTAAACATCTACGGTACTCCGCAGGAACCTCTTTGTAAAAATATGTACATTTTGGCTATAAAAATGTGTTGTATATAAAATAGATGGTAGAGGTGAGAAAAGAAATATATATTTTTTATGATTTTTTTGCACCTGCCGCGGTTGTGAACCTTTAGTGCCTATGTACCACCTTTCGTGCAATAAGGGATCAGGGTACACGTAGTTCCTCTTTTAAAAATTTGCAACACAAATGTGTTGGTTAATTTTATGAGATAAGACGTCATCGTCATTGTCCGTGTGGAAAACATACTTACTACCCACAATCATGAAAAAGGAGAATTTGCATCATCTCAAAGTGGAGGATATGGCTTGGATTTTAAAATCAACAATGCCTCACTCAACACCCAAGTGGAAAATATCTCACTTCACTACATATTGTAGAAGTATAGTTGTTTGCATCACTACAAGGATTGACAAGAGTCTAACCTTTTGAGAAAAGTTTTAAAGATAAAAACCAAAGTGGAAAAAATGGTTTGAAATGAGATTGATTGACTTTTAGTCTTCTCACAAAAAAATGTCAAAGTATTATTAAGTTGATTGAAGTTTATTTATGAAGATGATTTTGAAAATGCATGGACATAAGTCCAAGTTTATTATGAAAGCATCTGAAGTTTTAGAAACAAGAATAGTTTTCAAAAGGAGGGAGAGGATTTTTGAAATTAAAGAAGATGGGAGGAGAAGAAGAGACTATCCTAAAGCATAAGGTAAAAGCTAAGGAGAAGAATCATATAACCAACAAGAAGCCAAAACTTGACATTATGAGCCAAGATAAAATTCCCATTCTTTGGATTGAAACCAAGCAAAGCAAAGATACTAAACCTCTTCAAATATATTATGTCTTCACAAAAATTAGGCAGAGTAACGGCTGTATGCGGGTGAATTCCATATTACAAACAAAGAGTTTAATCATAAAAACCTGCACACAAAAACAAACAAGCAACCCAATGTCTTGAGGTAAACCTCAAGAGCTCCAGAAAAAATAATCAGATAAGATCACAAGGTATCCAAGATAGGCCAAGGTTTCTATTCCTAAGTCCAAGAAAAAGTCCCATACTCCATCATGCCAAGGATAGTAACCAAATAGTCCAAGTACCATTGAGAGTTTTTTTAGGGTTTAAGTTGGTTATTAAGTATCTTAGAAAAAATAAAAAGAAAAGCTCAAGTGAGCAAAGTAAAAATGACAAGAAAATAAATGCTCAAATGAGCAAATATGAAAATGGCATGAAATATAAATGATAGAAAAATAAATAGTGCATAAAGCATAAAAGAATAAAAGCATAAAATAAAACAAGTCAATAATTAGTGGTTAGTTGGATGACCATCTTGAAACTTGCATCTGGAACTCATTATAGGATTGGTAGAACCAAAGCCTCCTCACAACAAGTTGCATTTGCTTTTTGTCAAGTATATCATCCATTTGGAATTCTCACAAGTACCATTTAATGATCAACGATGTTCAAGTGATCCGCGTTGACCAAAGGTGTTGTAGATCCATTAGAGGATTGGTAGAACCAAAGCCTCCACACAATGAATCTCAAGGTTATTGGATCAAAGAGATCAAATTAACATACTTGGGCTTGCAATCATAAGTTTGGGCCACGAATGATCATTTATTCGAATCGGTACAAAATTTAGCGCTATGTTAAGCAATCGTAAGTGGACTTATATAGAAGTCGCACCTATTTTGAGGCCAGTCAATAGCAATATATGCACCATTTGTTTTGAGACATGATATAGAGATCATGCTCCAACAACATTTAGTGCAAGAAGAAGGTGATAAGATGAAGAGGAATTAGGGTAAAAAAAAGAAAACCACATTTGAATTAATATTTTAATCAAACTATTATTAAAATCATTCATCCATTTTGGTGGAGTTGAACTCAACACCCAAGATCCAATGATGTTAATAAAGTCATGATCAAAAAATCAACTCAAGACAGCCAGAAAATAATCACAAAATAAAAATATATTTAATATATACATTAAAAGGGTTAAAAAAATGTTTAAAAATAGAAAATAATGAGGAAAATATCAATTATGTTCAAATTAATCAAGAAATGAAAAATAAGGCCATAGAAAAATCAGAAATGGATCCAAATATTTTTGGTAATTTTTAAAAGTCAGAAATTATTTTTAAACTATTTAAAATTGCTAAAACAAACATAAAATAGATCAAAAATAATAAACCTCAACATAAAATTCCATGAAATTTTCAGAAAGTCAAAAATATGCAAAATAATGTTTATGAATTTTTTCAGAATTAAAAAATGTCAGAAAGTATTTTTTAAATAATTAAAAGAAAGAAAATAATACAAAAAAATAAAAAAAATACCAAATGTTAAAATAAAAATGTAAAAAAATATTCATGAGATTAGAAATAATTCAAAGTATTTTTTGTGAATTTTTCATAATTTTTGGATAAAAAATAAAAGAGTTATGAATTTTTGAAAATTTAATCAAATAAAATATAAAATCAGAAAATAAAATAAAACCAAAAAGATGTGGACCATTAGATCAAAGTCAAAACACGTTAGTAAGCTAATCCAATGGATCAGAAGCGTTGTGCTTGATATGGACCTTAGTGAAACATACATGTAATCAGAAAAAGGGCAATCAATGAAATTAAAACGCTTGGCACGCTATCATTGGGTGAGACGAGACATGTCATCGTCTTCAACTTCCAGACACCCTGCAATGGGGATTTTGTGAGATCCTTCAAATGGAAAAATTAGGATCCCTGGCTAACATCATTGAACTCGTCTCTTCAAGACGATTCTAACACAACCATCGCGCCAAATTTATGTAAAGTGTGGAGAGAGATATGAATCAAAACACAGAAAAATAGCGAGCACCTTCAATTTGAGATTTCTCTCAATTCTCAATGGATTTAAAAATTGTAAGCCTCATTAGAATCATACAAAGGAGTAGAACAGATCAGTGCTTGATTTGGATCCAATTGGTGGAGAATTCTACCTTTTCGAAGTTCAAGTAAGAAGCTCTGAAACTGGACTTCTGTAGCTTAGATTATGGGTCATTTTGATTGGTTTATATGCTGGAGAGTTTGTATGAAGTTCAAGGATGATGATTGCACAAAGAATTTTGGAAAAGGAAGCTTCAATTTCAAAAACTGAATTCAACAAAAGTGGGTTCGTGTGAAGTTTTGGCAGGGTGTTCTTGGCTCTCTAAGCTTGGGAAATTGAATGGGGGATGACCCTCTATTTATAGGGAAGTGAATGGGGATGAAAATTTGAAGAAACAAGGAAGTTTTGAGGGAAATTGAGCAAAGGTCGAGCACGAGTGAAGTGTGACTTCATTTCCATCAAAACTCAGCCAAACCTTGCGTTTTAGGGTGCTAATCACTTCTGGAAAGTTTTCTAATCAAGTTTAAATAAAAAACATGCACAAATCTTGTGTTTAGAAGTCACATTATGGATTTCAAAATTCCGACTTTATGAAAAATTCAGTTTCAAGTTACCAAATTCAAATCCCTGACATTTCCAACTCAGGGGGTCTTAGGGCATGATTCTTGATGCTTTGGAAAGATGATGTTACAAGCTTTGTAATGGAAAAAGAATGGAATCAAATGGATTCTTGAGCTGAAAGTTACATGGAGTCAAAGTTGAAGAAAAAGAGTTGACTTTCCATACTTAGAAAATTTTCAAACTTTTCTTAAAAATGACCTATAATCTCTTGTATCCAAACATGGCCTTCCTATTAGAATTTTCTTTTTACCAAAAAAGATGGAATGAAGTAGACCTCTTGAATGAAATTTTTCAATTTAAACCACTCAAAATCTCCAAAAATTGAGCAAGTTCTGACTTGTTGAAGTTGGCCAAAAATCATGAAATGACCTATAATCTTTTGCATTCTTAAGGAAACTTCCATCCATTTTTTCACTTTGCACATAGAAGAAGGAATGAAGTACACATCCTTAGGATCATCATGAAAAAATAATGGGCTCAAGGTGATAAAAATTGACCAAGTTATGATCATTTGAAATCATATATGGAAAAGTGGGGGTTCATCTGGATGACCTGTAATCTTTCTTCTTCATTAAGTTCCTTCCACATGAAAACTATTTGGAACTTTTGAAGTGATTTATTGGTAACTCTTTGAAAAGAAGAATGTTTTTGGAATCACTCAAAAATACCAAAAAATGAGCAAGATATGCCCATTTGAAGTCCAAAACCCTAGCTTCTAGATCAAGAGAATGCTTGGTGGAACTTTGCCAAATTTGAACAAACTTTTTGTGCCAATATCATTCCGTTGTGAATAGGATTTGTTGAGGATGATGATGAGGACTCATGGCCACCAAAACTACTTCCATATAAATTTCAAAACAACTTCATTGGTGAGGTTTGAATCTCTCAAGCTTTGACTAGGGCATGGAAATAAACTCATGAACCCATGATACAACTTGTTAATCCTTATTGCCTTTACCTACATTATTAACAAGTAAGACAAACCAATATTGTATTTGTTAATTTTAGAGATAAAATCAAAGCAAAATATCCATGTTCACCAAAGAAAACAAGTCAAGGTGCTTGGTAACTCCTCAAAGAGCAAAGCTAAAGATAGGGAGAAGAACCAAAAGCCTTAATGTGATTTTGTGGTGATTGAAACAATATGGTATGATGAAGGGATCTTAGGGGCAAAAATTGGGGTACAACAGGTGGGAGAACTGACTTGGATGTTTTGAATTTTATCGTAAATGTTGCGGTTATCAAGAGTCGCCACCGACTTTTCTTTTATCCAAAAGGAAAGGCTGAAAAGAATAGGAAAGACCTTTGAGATTGTTTCTTGAGTTAGGGGGGTAGATTATGAAAAGGGAAGGTGTTAGCACCCTTTTCATCCATAGTTATCTATGGGCTCTTAGTTGCTTGCTAGATCACTTGCTTTTGTTTGAAAATGTGCTTTGTGTGGTTTTTGAAAGTATTTTGAAAAGGCGCCTTCGTTTAGGCAAACTTTGTAATAGTTCTCGTTCGTAAGAACGCATACAAAGTGTTGATCTTTTGAAAATGTTTCATATTTGGAAAATGTTTTGAAAGTGTTTTTGAAAGTGTTTTTGAAAGTGTTTTTGAAAGTGTTTGGTGTTTGTTTTGAAAATAAGCAAGAGTGTTTGATTTGGAATTGAGCAAGCAACTAGGAACAATCTACCTACTCAAAAGTCTTAGTTCATTTATTCCTTTCCTTTGATATTTCTATCTTACCATTGATTTGGTAAGAATCCCTATCTTTGGATGTAAAGGGACGGGCATGGGTCATCGTGTAGCCATGATAGCAATATTGTGAAATATCTTAGCAATTCTCTTTGAGGGACTAAGATCATTTTGAAAGGCAACTTTGATAGCGTCATCGAGGGACTATGATCTTGTATTTTGATTGCTTTTTGCTAAGATATCACACATGCATAACGTGACCATTTTTGTAAGGCAAAAAAATTGATTTACCCTAAGGGTGCAAGTATGCAAATGTTTTGATTTATATGCATTGTTTTGTCTTGAATTAGGGTTTGCTAACTTGTTGATTTTAATCTTTCCATACAAACTCTAATTTACTAACATTTATATATAAATCATTAAATTGCGGAAAATAAAAATACTAAGCTATTACATCATTAGGGGAGGGGGTGTACAAATTTACAAATGGGGGATTTGCAAGAAAATTAAATCTAATTAACTATTACAACCATATTGAATATTGTACAAAATTGAAGATAAAATGCAAGAATGCAAAATGGAAAAAGAAATTATTTTTATTTGGATTTTTATGAAAGGTTTTAATCTTGACCTAATTAAGAAAATGAATAATGAAAATTAACTAAAATTAACTTAAACTGATTAAGAAACAAAATTAATTCCAAAGGGTTTTTTAGGGTTTTTTTATGAAAAAAAGGTTTTAAATAATGAAAATAACATGAGAATTGATTAATTAAAAAGAAACCTAAGTTCTAAATTATTTTAATTTACAAGAAAATAATGCAATAATTAACCTAAGTCTAAACATTAATTTTTGTTAAAAAAAAGGAATTGATTTGTTAAAAGAAAATATTTTGGTCTTTTATTTTATGAAGAAAAATAAAATATTAATGAACATTTTTAAATATGTAAATAAATAAATAAAATATATTTTTAGATTTTTATTAATAAAAATGATAATGATAATAATAATAATAATAATAATAAAAATAATAAAAGTAATATGAAAAATAAAATAAAATAAAATAAAGAAAAAGAAAGTGAAATAATAAAAAAGGTCAGGGGTGTAAACATAGTCAGGGTGTTTAAAAGTAAAAAAAATGGAAAAGCCCAACTGAGGGGGCCCAGGCGCTGGATGAACAAAAACAGATTGAATAAATGTGAAAATGCACAAAAGGGTACCACTGGGGTTCGAACCCAGGTCCCTCAGGTTACAGACATGCGCTTTAACCACGGGGGTGGTGATACATTTGTTAACTTGTACACAACAATAAATATATGATACAAGTTTTGCTCTGACTGTACTTCATCTTCAACCTCCAGCCAAAGGATCTGTAACTTATTCAATCCTCATCCATTCACAAAACTTCCAACATCAAACTTGTTAGAAATCTTCTTAGGATTCTGAATATGTAAATAACTTAAGCTAATTCTCAAAGATGAGCATGAATTTCTAACAGTACCAAATTCTGACCTAAATATTTTCAGAGGTTCAAACTCAAAATTCTCCCTACTCAAGCAACATAAATGAAATCTATGGACATGTATAGTTTCAGGGCAATGATGTCTATATTTTCTCTTCATAAATGCAAGCCTAACAATGCCTAAATAATGAGATAGAAGTTCAAGAAAAAATACCTCAAAGCTGGAAATCCTGAAATGAGTTTGAGCTTGTTTCAAGTGATGGTGATGATCAGGTTAGCTTCCTTGAACCTCTAGGAAGCTAATGCAATAGCTGGCTTAAACTGAGAGTGGCTGGAATGGTCTGGAGAAGTCCAACTGCAATGCTCTGTTTTTGAACTTAGAAGTTGATGAAGATGATGTTACAGTCTGCAAACAGGGACAGGGATGGTTTGTATTTGATGTGAGGAAGCTTTTGAAACTAAAAGGCCAAGAAACGCACGAGGGAAATGGAAGTTTGAAGTTCTTGGTCAGAATGTGCAACAATGGTGGTTTGCAATGCAGTTTTGAGTTTGGGGGAGTTTGAGAGCTTGTGTATTCATGTATTTGCTTGCAAATAACTTGTACATATGTATGGAAAAGGTTGGTTTACTTGAGGTGGTCAGAAATACAAGATAAAGAGTTATGGCTATGTTACTTGATTTTGAAGAAAAGTGGAAAACATGATTTCAAGGCATAGTATAAGCATGGCTTGAGTTGTTAGAGGCTCTAGACAAGTTTCTCATGGCTTTTAGATTGCGTGTTATCAGAAGAAACAAGTGCAAAGCTCAAGACAAGTTGACTTTGTGATTAAAGCCTCTTTACAAGAATGGAATGGTAACTTTGTGCCATAAATGGAAATGCAACTTGGATAATGGCTCAAATGCTTGGATCAAAGCTCTAACAGCTGTGTAAACATTTAATTATGGAGTGACAAACAAGTTTGAGGCCTGCAAAGCAAAGATTATGCAGCCTAGGCTTGGATTTGGATTCTTGTTCTTCATGAAATGGCTTGTAATTCAAGTTTGAAAACCCTAACTTCTTGTCTTCGATTCTCCTTGCTCAAACATGATCTCAATGAGTTATTTGACATTTTGGAAAGCTTGTAACATCCTATACAACCTCTATGTTGGTTATTTTTTAAAATTACTCTTGGAACTATGTGAAAAATTGCCATGAAGTTAGGTCAAAATCCTGCCTAAACTAGGGCAAAATTTCACTAAGTTTCCAAGTTTCATGAACATGTATTCACAAAATCATAACTTGAAATACATGCATTTATAGTAGAAGTTGTGTTCTACAATGTTTTGGATCTCATTGAGATCTACAACTTTCATTTTGAAAGTTTCCTTTGAATCATCTTGCATCATGGTGAAAAATTGGCTCAAAGTTGTGAAAACATATGAAGTTTCCAACACTTTGAAAAATTTCTAAGTTTAGAAATTTTGACTTTTCAAAATGAAATCTTGAATTTTTTATTTCTTGATGAACAAGTTTCATATTTTGACATGTTTTGATGAATCGTGATCTTTGACACTTGATTTTGACCAAAAAGTCAAAGTTTGACTTTTCAGTGTGCAGTTGACTTTTGATCAGTTGACTGAAAATCAACTATCAATCAATTGATCTTGAGGGAAGTTTTGAGTCATACCATTAGATTAAAATTATGCAATTGAATCCTTGAGATCATGTCTCCAACCAATCAACTATTTGCTAGGTCAAATCAGAAATTGCCATTTCTTAGTCAAAACCCTAATTTTGACCATTTTTCCCTTTTGATGATTTGATCAAATTTCTTAAGGAATTGTGGTCCAAACTTGATAAAATGAAATATATGAGTTCATAATGTTAATATGGATAAAAAATTATGAAGTTTGACTGTAAATTAACCATAATTGACTTTTTCCCCAATACAACTGATTTTTAGGTCAATTGATCAATTGACTGAGCAAAAATGTGATCCAAGACTTGAAACTTGTCATGAGCAATCTTGAGAGTCCAAAATAATCCATAAAATTCATATGGGTCATTAAAAGTCCACTTATCCTTGTGCAATCTCAAACCCTAATTTTCAGTCATCAGTGCTTTAGGAGGTGTCTTGAGCTGATCAACCCTAGTGCAGTCTTGAACCAAAGGAGATCTTGTGAGAGATTACTTGATAAATGAGAGGGAAAATTTTGGGGTACAACACCCCATTTTAGGCTGAAACCAGAAACGAAATGAGCCCGCTGATTTTCTAGAAATGGCCCAAAACTTTAACTAACACACCCCTTCTTAAAAGTGAACCCCAATCTTAGTGGGCCTTCAAAAGTCAATTGGACCTAATGAATTTAAACAAAACCAACCCCCATTTTTTTGTTAGCAAATTCTCACAATACATTAATGGGTCATAATAACCTGATGGGCCGAAATATTTTAAACGGGTCTTTTTGATTTTTTAGAAAGCCCACCAGCTTTTAATTAAAACAGAAACCCCTATATATAAATTCACCTCCCTTTTAAACTTGAAGTGGACTATTATTAAGACCTAATGGGCCATCAGATATTAATGATACATTTTGAATCAATACACCCCTCTTTGATTTTTAAACCCACATAGAATATTACAAAAATATAAATAAATTGATCAAAAGAAAAGTAACATAATGTGATTATTTGATGGGTCAAATTTCGGGTATGACAAGAGGGAATAACGAACTCGTTATTTGTTAGGAATGAATTACGGAGAGTTGTTGGATGCGGTTGTAGTTGAGATCCTTGTTAGCATTATGAGGAGAATTCTCATGTTTTAAGAATATTCTTGAAGGATTAATATCCCCTCAAGGTGGTCGACTAAGGTTGATATGACCGACCCATAACAGTTACCCCTCAAGTTCGAGTATGTGCTCATCAAGGCATGAGTTTGCAACTCCGAATTTAGTTGATGCCCACTCTTACCTATATGTTTGGCAGAGAAAAAGAAATTGTTTTAGTCTTTTAAGGATTCGTGCATTTAATGCTCCATACTTCAAACAAATTTTTGGAAATTCCATCATTGTAACTTGTAACACTCCTAAAATCACAATTACTTATTGTGATCGGTGGAAATAGAACTGACTGTTTTTAAGCTGGTTCGCGAAATGTCGCGGTAAGCAAGAGTCGCCACCGTCTTTTATGTTCTCCAACAAGGAAAGGACAAAAGCACAGCAAAATTCCTTCTTTGAGATGTCTCTCGGTTCGGGAGGTAGATTTATAGAAAAGGAAGGTGTTAGCACCCTTTCTATCCGTGGTTATCCACGGGCTCTTAGGTACTTGCTCTTATGTTTTCAAAAATTGTTTGCTTTTCAAGTGTGTGTGGGTTTTGAAAAAGTTTCGTTTGAAAAATTTCTAAGTAACTCTTGTATCTGTCCTCACGAGTGTATGAAATGTTTGTTTGAAAACCTTTTGAAAGTGTAGGTGCGAAAAGTTGTTTTGTTTTTTAGAAAGAGCAAGTACCCAGGAGAATCTACCTACTCTAAGGAATTAGGCTATGTAAGAGTCCTTTAGATAGTGCTATCCCACCATTGAGAAGTAGGTAGCACCGCCGTTGGAGGTATTCGGGTCAATTCGATTATGAGGGACATGTGGTCACCAAAGTAATAGTAGGACGCCCTAGCGGTAACCCTAATGTCCTAGATCCTTTTTATCCGAGGCAACCGTTTTGAGGCAACTGGATCTTTAGACAGGAGGGCGACCTCTAAAACACCCTATACTTGACGACCACGTTGAGGCAACCAGTGAGGCGTACCCTAAGAGTGGCATGTGCATGTGTGTTGTTTCAGTTTATGTTTATCTTTGATCATGCATTTGTGAGCTACAGATTGATTTTATTTGTCAGGTAATCTTGTCATGCATATTAACAGTTAAGAGTACAGAAAATAAATTGCGGAAAGGTAAATCTACGCTATTACAAGGCGCGGGTTTATACATCTCCAAAAACATAACCCGTTTGGAAAATAAATGCGAGAAAAGTAAAGAAAGCGGTGAAATCCTAATTAACTATTACATCCTCGGAAACAGATACATCAATATAATCAAAATAAATAATAATGCGCGAATGGAAATTTAATCGGGACGTCCTAGGGTTTGACCCTTTTTGAGAAAAGAATTGAAATTTGTCCTTTTTGCAATTAAATTAAATGTTAAACCTAATTTACTAATTAATTAATTATTTAAAAGAAAAAAAAATGTTTTTGTGTTTTTATATTTTAATGAAATAAAAATAAAAGAAGTTAAAAGCCAAGAAAACCCCAATTCTAAGTTTATTTTATTTATTATGAAAAATATCAAAGTTATCCTAATTTAACTAAATTAATTAATTTACACTTATTTACAAAAATAATTAATAGTGAATTTAATAAATAATAAAAATATTTACAATTTTTTTGATTATCTGAATTTATTATAAAAAATAATTTGTTAGTTAATAATAATAATAATAATTATAATTAAAAGAATTAAAAGGAAAAAGAAAATAAAAAAATAGTAAAACCAGGGGGGGTGTTGACCCATGTGGAGGTGAGTTTAGAAATTCTGGCCCATTAAGAATCAGGCCCCGTTTGACTTTCTTGAATCGTCCAGATATGCATTGACTCATGAGCACCATGATCTTCATCCTTTGACCATTGGATTGAGGATTGTGGACACGTGGCATGATGTTGCTGGGAGCGCTTGGTAGAGCCTTTCATGAAGCCTGCATGTGAACACATTGGAAAAAATATGAAACAAAGGTTTTGGGGACCTGGGAATCGAACCCAGGTCCCAATGGTTAATAGACAGCGCATTCACCACTGAGCCATGTGCCTGTAATTGTTATTATAATAAGCAATGAAAGTATTATGTAAATAACAACGCGTATGATGAGAAAACAAACAAAGTGCGCCTTTATTTGAACGGACTAATCAGAAGCCAGCACGTCTTCGTCTTCCTCACGTTTCCTACAAAGGCAAAGTTAGATAGCGGGGGTTTTTAACCCCCACAAAATGGCACGAGGAAAAATAACGAATAGCCCTACAGGCTATATAAATTGGGCGCGATGATAGCTTTGCATTCGTCTGCATCTCCTGAGTTCAACCATAGGTCTTAGGAAGCTTGATTTTTCCTATTCTGAAAAGCCCCAATTTGGAAGCATGGAAAACCTAGAATTCATTAATGGCGTTTTACGATTCTTTGCATCTTAATCCAATTAAACTATACCATCAGCTTCCTACGAGTTTAACCAACACAAAACAAACACAGAATTATGTTAATGATGCATGAAACAAGAAATTCGATTCCAGAAGAAAAAAAACGCAAACCCTTAGACTGTTCTTGGTGATTCTGATAGCTTTAGAATGTGGTTTTGATTCCAATATGTTCCTTACACCTCCAGCAATGTATTGGAAGCAATAAAAGGCTTTGAATCGTGGTGGAATGTTGAGAATAGTTTTCAAATTTTCTTGATATTTTTCAATGTTCTTATGGCTTTTGTGCAGCAGTTCTCACGTGTTTGCAATTAGGTTTAGCTTCAGTATATGTATTGGAATGAAATTAGGGTTCAATCTTGGTCAAGGATCCATGGCATTATGATTTCAATATTTGATTGAAAATCAAATAATTTTCAATCTTTTTGATTGCCAAAACTTGCCAAACATGGAGATTTTTGTCTCTTTGATTGATGCACGAATTTGCCAGCTTGCCCTGAGTTTATTTGCTTCACAAAAGATTTGAAAAAACATATCTTGGTATTTTCCTACAATTAAATGAATTAATAATCAATTAAAAATCCAATTAATTAATAAAAATAAGAAAATAACTCAATTTAATCTCAATGGGTCGTGCATAAGCCTTGGACAATGTTTCAAGAAGGAATTTGAGGCCCATTAGCAAAAATGATGTGTTTTGAGCAAAGTTGACTTTTGCAAATTCCCAAAAATTTCCCAACTTCTCCAATGCATATCTTGCTCAATTTTGATCATATGAACATGTTCTTGGACATTTTGGAGAGGTCTTGAAGTCCTCTAACCAATTCCTTTGGTCCCATGTCATTTGGATTTACCAATCTCAAGTTATGGTCTTTGACTTAAAATGCCTTTTTGTTGACTTTTGAAAATGACCTATAATGTAGAAATTAATAACTTTTTGTGAGAGCATTTATTGGACTTGGAATGTGAAGATGAGTTGTAGTAAATGTCATCCCATTCAAAATGAGCATTGGATGGGATTTTTCTGATGAACCATGAAAAAGTTATGCCTTGGTCAAGTTACAGTTGACTTTTCAACTGTCCAAAAATAGAAACTTTTGCATCTTTGATGATTTTTGAGCCATGCTTGAGGAATAATGATCAAGACTTGATCAAATGATGATTGTGGCTTAAAAATAAGATGTTGACCAAAAAATTTGACTTTTGACTGTAAAATGACCATTTTACCCCTGCAGTTGATTGTGAACCAAATAGGGCTTTTGACTGTGCAATTTGATGCTGTGAGCCTTGAGACTTGACACGTAGATGCTTGGCAATGTATATAGGCCCATGAGACTTGATTGGACCACTAAAAACCTCAAATTCATTGAAGGAACCAAAACCCTAAATCTTGATTGGCTTAGGAGATGTTGGGACTGTGCAACCCCTTGATCCATTTGAAGATTGATCTTGACAAATCTTGAAGAATATGGGAGGGCAAATTTTGGGGTACAACACTTATGTTGTGGGGTAGTGGTGGAACTATATGGTATATTAGAAGTAATTATTTTATTTAAATAATTAGTTAAAATTATTTAGATTTAATAGTAATAATAATAATAATAATAATAATAATAATAATAATAATAAAAGAAGTGAAAATGGTGTAGAGACATTGAGAACTTATTGGTAAATCAGGAGGAATAAGTGAGGCTATTTTGGGGGTAGCATAGAAAGGGTCCAAGGGATAAACTAGTAAAACAAAGATGAAAGGACCACTTTTATGGTGAGGCGATCGTGGAAAACAGAGAACAAATAATCATGGTTTGTGAAAAGAGGAGAATAGGAGAAAAGTACACCAAGAGAAAAGGTGATAAGTACCAATTATAGTTATTTTTGTATATACTTTTTGTTGCACTTATCGACTCTTTGTTGTTAATAATTATTGAATAAATTTGACTTGTGTGTAAATATGTTTAATTTATGTTTATTTGTGTTTTGTGTACATAGTTCACCGTTTGATGTTTTTCCATTCATTTTATAGGTATTTGTTGCATTTTGGAGCATCGAGGAATAAGTTGTTGAAGGCAAGACTCTAGATACGCATTTTTGGAATAAAAGACCAGTTTTGAGAAGTTTTGCCTAAGAGAGCCTGCTTAGCGCATAAAAGCCTGCTAAGCGCGAGCGCGCTCAACGCATTTTGTAGCTCGTTGCTTGTGTTTTGACATTTTTGAAGAAGCTTAATTTTTGAGCCCGCTTAGCGCGGATAGCGCGCTTAGCGCGGTTTAGGTTAGTTTAATGTGTAAATATTGCACAGCCCGCTTAGCGCGGTGAGTCCGCTAAGCACGGTCTGCTGAGATTTGTTTTATAACTTCATTTTTAGTTCATTTTTTGTTATGATTTTTGGGGTGTTTTTATTCTTAAATTCTATCAACCTTATTTTTGATAGGTTAGCTTAGAAAACAACACCAGGGCCTTTCTTATGGATGATTGGATGTGGATTTCTCATCGATCGACACTGACAAACCGAAATATTTGTGGTTTATCTCTTCTCCTCTCTATGTATTTCTCTTTTGTTGGTATTTTAAGTATATTCACTTTGAACTCATGTATACTTGTCACACATGGAGTTATATAAAACTTACTTTATAAATCTTTGTTGATTGTTATCCTTGATTTTTGCTATGTGCTGGGGATTTGAGTTGCTATAGACATATACTACTTGGATTCTTATCTAGGATGATTATCTTTTAGTTTCTGGATTATAGAGATGGATTTAGAGCTAACATTCACTTAGGGTGTCTGTGATTAATGTCTTTGTGTTGTTTGTATCGCTCTGAGAGATCGTCAACGCAAGCGAGCATGGTTGACTTTTGTGTTGTTAAGGTTGGTTGAGAGATCACCGCCGAGATGATACATCGGGTGTTGTGTTTGATATGTGATAACATTGATAAGTATTGTAGGTTGAGTATAACTGGTTGATATGTTTAAGTTTGTGATGAGTAGAGTACATTAGAGTCGGATAAGTCTGTCTTTCCTTTTTATACATTTATTTTCTATTGATACCTTTCCTTTCAACCCATTCAAACCCCAAACTCATTAACAAGAGATTTATCGAATGATATTTTAATACACTAATCTTTGTAGACACAATACAATATAACCTAAATATCACCCGATAAAATAATAGTTTACTTTTTGCTTGCCGCTTTATCGCATCCAGTAAAATGGCACCGTTGCCGGGGATTGGTGTTTATTGTTTTGCATTATGATAGTTTCTTTGTTTTTGAGTTTTGTAATTAACGCATATGTTGTATAGAATGTGTACATAAACTTGTCTATTTTTACTTGTACATGTTTTGTGTTTACTTTCCATACTTGTGCATACATGTGTTTTTCTTTGTTTTCACGTATTATTGTGAATTATCTCGTTTTCGTAATGTTTGTTGTATGCTTGTTAGGATACTTTCTTTAGGTTTGCATGGTGTGACAATACCATGGCATGATGAGAGGAGGTTACGAGCTCGCACAATAAAGGAGTCGAGATTATGACGTAAAACAAGCATGTTTATGTTCGTTTATGTTGTGTAGTGAATTTTGTTTAAACAAATTGAAATTGGACCTACTTTAAATTCTCAAATTTTCACTTTTCAACTTGTTTAATTCACTTTCACCCGTTTGTTTTGTTATGTCAATTTATGTTTTTCTGCAAGCTTGGCGTGTTTACCTTGAGGTCTGTTGTCGGTTATAAATATTGTATAGTTGAGATTGTATAGGTGAATGTGGAGGTTGCATTGCTGTCTGCTGAACTGGTTTTTGCTGTTCTGGTGTAGCGCGCTTGACCGCACGTAGCGCGCCCTGCTGTACAGAGCTAGTGAATTCTTTTTAGTTTTCCGCTTGGCTCTCCTTTTCCCACTTCACCCAAGGTTTTATAGTATAGTAATTAATAGTAATATTTTTAATTCTTTCTTTTGTTGTTTGGACTCAAATTTTGGTTAGATAGCTTGAAGTCGCATTTGGTGACTTTCCGATTTTGAGTGTGTCAACTGCGGATGTATGGTAATGATAGTTTTTGTAGTTGGTACTCGCCAAGTACTCGTTTATCACTTTCTGTAACATAAGATGTTTGGGAAAATTTTCATTTGTACAATTACCACGCCATTTATTCTTTTTGCATTACTTGCTCATAACATGAATCACTTTAGTTCCCTTTTTACCCATAAATGTGAGGAATCTTTCCATTGTTCATATATGTTGGAGCCCACATTTCTTGTTTTAATTGGATTTTATTATGTTTAATCTTTTGTTTGTGTGGATTGTATGAAAGCATGAGCATGATCAAGGCATTTTTTGTTTCATTTTGAGCACAACTACCTTGGCCAAATAGTCAATTCACCTTGTGAGTGTGTCATCATTAGTATCCCCTTTTGAATTTTTTTGTCAATGTCCATGTTATTTTTGCTAAATGCTTGTCTATGAGTGTCTGGTTCATCTTTTTGTATGAATATTGATTTTTTTTTCTTGAACCCTCAACTATGCTTTATGGTTTTAATTGTTACCTTGCCTTAGAAAGTAGGGAGTATTCACATTATGATATGGTTGAATTCAAGTTGGGGAGAGAATTGTTTGCTTGCTCTTGTGTGTATTACTATGAGGTTGAGAAAGAAAGATAAAAATAAAGAAAACGAAAGAAAAAAGTGAAAAGTAAATAAAAGAAAAAGAGAAAAGAGAAAAGTTTTGAAAAACAAAAACCAAAAGAGTTCGAATAATATTATGATAATAAGTGATGTGTGTTGGTTCGAAATTCGGAATGAAGAAGAAGTTTTATTGAAATTATTTTGCTTGAGTCTTTGTGAGTTGATCACTCCCTTAGGTTAAGGCAAGTTTCTGTTTCGATTAGCTTTAGGACTTATTCCTTGTTTGTTAACCAAGCCACATTATAACCTTGAAAAGCCCTTGTGATTCTTGCCTTTGTATTTTCAATATGAGTTTTTGGATGAATGCATAATTTAGTCTATTGTTTGCAAGATTGTGGATGAGTGTTTTTTGCCCCTCACTTTTGTATGTTCTTCATCTACTGATGAATTTTTAGTAGGTGTGATTCATGATTGAGTTTTTTTTGTTTTAGAATGTTTAGTATGATTTTTGTACTTAAGATTAATTTCGTTTACATGTTATTGTTGTAGGGTTGTGGTAAGTATTTACCTTACGTGTGCGTTTTTTTTTAACCATACATTTTTTTCCGTTTTCAAACTTGTTGATTCATGATTCTTTGGTTGATTACTTTTGGTTCTTTGAGTTGTTTGTCCTTGTTTGAGAACAAATAAGTTCAAGTTGGGGAGAGTTTGATAAGTCCAAATTGTAGTTATTTTTGTATATACTTTTTGTTACACATATCTACTCTTTGTTGTTAATAATCGTTGAATAAACCTAAATTTTGTATAAATACATTTAGTTTGTGTTTATTTGTGTTTTTATGTACATAGTGTACCATTTGATGTTTTTCCATTTATTTTGTAGGTATTTATTGCATTTTAGAGCATCGAGGAGTACAGTGTCGAAGGCAGGATGAGCGTTTTTGAAATAAAAGACCAGTTTTGAGAAGTTTTGCCCAGGAGAGCCCGCTTAGCGCGCAAAAGGCCGCTAAGCGTGGTGCGCTCAGTGCATTTTATAGCATGCTACTTGTGTTTTGACATTTTGGCAGAAGCTTAGTTTTGGAGCCCGCTTAGCGTGGATAGAGCACTTAGCGCGATTTAGGTCAGTTTAATGTGTAAATATCGTGCAACCCACTTAGCGGTGTCTTCTAAGAGTTATTTTATAACTTTATTTTCATTTCATTTTTTGTTATAGTTTTTGGGGTGTTTTTGTTTCCAAATTCCATCAACCGTATTTTTGATAGATTAGCTTAGAAAATAACACTAAGGCTTTTCTTATGGATGATTGGAGGTGGATTTCTCATCGATCGACACTGACAAACTGGAAGATTTTGGTTTATCTCTTCTTCTCTCTGTGTATTTCTCTTTTGTTGGGTTTTGTATGTATATTTACTTTGAACTCATGTATATTTGTCGCCCATGGCGTTATATATAACTTGTTTTACAAATCTTTGTCGATTGTTATCCTTGATTTTTGCTCTGTGCTAGGGATTTAAGTTGCTATAGACATACACTACTTAGATTCTTATCTAGGTTGATTATCTGTTATTTTCTGGATTCTAGAGATAGATTTAGAGTTGACATTCGCGTAGGGTGTCCATGATTAATTCCTCTGTGTTGTTTGTGTCGCTTTGAGAGATCGTCGATGCAAGCGAGTACGATTTACTTATGTGTTGTTAAGGTTGGTTGAGAGATCGCTGCCAAGGTGATATAGTGGGTGTTGTGTTTGACATGTGATAACATTGATGAATATTATAGGTTGAGTATAACTATTCGATAAGTTTAAGTTTATGACGAGTAGAGTACATTAGAGTCGGATAAGTTTGTCTTTCCTTTTTATACATTTATTTTCTGTTGATAGTGTTCCTTTCAACCCATTCAAACCCCAAAATCATTAAAAGAGATTTGTCGGAAAAAATTCAATACACCAATCTCTATGGATACGATACGATATAACCTAAATATCACCAGGTAAAATAATACTTTACTTTTTGCTTGCCGCTTTACCGTATCCAGCACTAGGGCAAGAGGAATCCATTGTAGAAGCTTGGGAACTATCAACCTAAGGTAAGGGTGGGGTTCCAACTTTCTAAGGGTATTGTATAATGATGGGTATGTTAGAGGTTATGATTACCAGAGTTGTTGTGTGTTCTTGTTCTTGAAATTTCTTTTGTGTGATTGAATCCATGTGATAAAATGTTGACATATTTGAGGTTAAATTGGTCAAATTGATGTTATAGAATGAATAGAAATATTGTGTAATATGTATGTATAAATTATGGAAGTGAGAAACCTTTTGATTTTCAAATTTGGGGTTTTGGGTTAAGAAAAAAGTGATTTTCGTGTCAAGAAGTTGCAAAAAAAGTGCTTTTGACAGTGACGTAACTGATTACATGGTTGAGGTAACTGATTATATTGAAAACGTGTGTTTTTTAGAATTTTGGGTGAGGTAATCGGTTACATGGTGAGGTAACCGGTTAAATAGAAGAAAATTTGATTTTTTTTCAGCTTCTGGGACTGAGGTAACCGGTTATATGGTGAGGTAACTCTTTACCTCGGTGTGTCAGAAAATTTTGTAAAACTTCAAAAATTCATAACTTGAGTTTCGGGTGTCTATTTGATACGTCGTTTGAACATGGGGAAAGATAATATGGTGTACCTTCTTGTAAAATTTGTTTCATGCTCTGGAAATAAACTTATTTTTTGTGTAATAAGGTTTTGTGGTGTCAGTGTATGATATCGATATTTGCATTTTTTTGAAGAACTTTGAAAATTCACAACTCGATCTGTGAGTGTCTGATTAACGCGTGGTTTGGATGGTTAGAAATCTGATTTAATACACTTTCTCTTAAAAATATTTTTAGTACCAGAAGTCCAACTGTTTTACATGTGAACGGGTGTTTCGTACTACCGAGTTATGTCATTTTGTGAAATGTACGTAATTGCCTTGTATAATTAATGATTGGGGATGTTCTATCTATAATGATGAATATGATGTTGTTGTGCAATTATTTATGGTGATTATGATGTTGACGTCATGTGATAGATGTTGTTTGTGATGATGTTTAATGATTTCATGATAACTATATGTATACATGTTATGTGATGATATTTATGTGATGTTGTGTTATTGTTGAAGGAAAATTGCGATCAAAAGCGCAGCGGAATTTAAAATTTTCCTTTAGCAGTCCTTACGAATGAGCATGGTCAGTGTGATCGGTGGGAATAGAACTTATTGTTTAAATCTGGATCGCGTATGTCGCGGTAAGCAAGAGTCGCCACCGTCTTTTATATTCTCCAACATGGAAAGGACAAAAGCACAGCAAAATTCCTTATTGAGAATGTCTCTCGGTTCGGGAGGTAGATTTATAGAAAAGGAAGGTGATAGCACCCTTTCTATCCATGGTTATCCACGGGCTCTTAGGTACTTGCTCTTATGTTTTCAAAATGTTTGCTTTTCAAAATGTGAGTGGGTTTGAAAAAGTTTCATTGAAAGATTTCTGAGTGACTCTTGTATTTGTCCTCAAGAGTGTTTGAAAAATTTGTTTTGAAAGCTTTTGAAAGTGTCCGTGTGAAAAGATTTTTGATTTGTTTTTGAAGAGAGCAAGTACCCATGAGTCATCTACCTACCCTAAGGAATTAGGCTGTGTAAAAGTCCTTAAGGTAGTGCCATCCCACCATTGAGAGGTAGGTAGCACCACCGTTGGAGGTGTTCGGGTCAATTCGATCGAGGGACAGTGTGGTCACCGAAGCAATAGTAGGACACCTTAGAAGCAACCCTAATGTCCTAGATTCTTTTTAATCCGAGGCAACCATTTCGAGGCAACTGGATCTTAGATATAAGGGCGACCGCTAAAACACCCTATACTTGACGACCACTTTCGAGGCAACGAGTGAGGCGTACCCTAGAAGTGGCATGTGCATTGTGTGTTGTTTTCATGTTAACATTTATCTTGGATCATGCAATTGTGAGCTACGAGTTGTTTTTAATTATCATACATTCTTTCATAAAATTTAGTAGTTAGGAGTGCGGAAAATAAAATACGGAAAGGTAAAAGCTACGCTATTACAAGGCGCGGGTCTATACATCGCCAAAAAACAAAGACCCGTTTTTGATAAAGATGCGGAAAGTCAAAAAAAATCAATAAACCTAATTACTATTACATCCTTGGAAGCCGTTACATAACAATCGAATAAATAATAATCATGTGCGAATAAAATCAAGACGTCCTAGGGTTTTGACCCTTTTGAGAGATTATGAGTTTTTGTCCTTTGCTTGAAATTAAATAAAAATTAAATCTAATTATTAATTTAATTAATTATTTACAAGAAAGATATTTTTTTTGTATTTTTTTATTTAATGAAATAAAGAAAATAAAAATCAAGAGAAAACCCTAATTCTAAGCTTATTTTACTTATTAAGAAAATGTTAAAGTTAACCTAATTTAAGCTAATCAATTAATTTACATTTATATGTACAAAAATAATAATTAATAAATAGTAATAATGAGGATTAAAAAAAGTCAAAACCTAATTCTATGAAATTTTTATTTATTAAGAAAAAGGATTAAAATTAAAACCTAAATTAAACTAAGTTAGTTATTAGTATTTATTTACAAAAATAAGTTAATGGTGAAATTAATAAATAATTAAAATATATTCACAATTTTGATTTTCTGATTTTTATTAGGAAAAAAATAATTTGTTATGAAATAAATAATAATTATTAAAAACAATTAAAAGAATTTAAAAGAAAAGAAAATAAAAGTTAAAAATGCAAACCAAAGGGGGTGTGATGGCCCAAGGGGAGGTTTGTTTTGAGCAATTCTGGCCCATTAAGACAAAGCCTGGTTGACTTTCAGGAATCACATGCATGCTATTTGACTGAGGAGTATTATAGACTTCATCTTCTGGCCATTGGATGGGTGCTGAGAGACACATGGCAAGTTATTGCTGGGCGTGCGTGGTAGAACATTGGACATGTACTGCATGAGATAACGTTATGAAAAAATACCAAGAATTATATGGGGGACCTGGGAATCGAACCCAGGTCCCAGTGGTGAACAAACACGTCACTAACCACTCAACCATCGCGCTGTATTTGTAATAATAATAACCAACGAAAATAATATGTGAAAAGCAACAATTATGCTGGGACATTAAAAAAACGCGCCATGGTTTGAATGGTCCAGTAGCTGGCCTCCACGTCTGTTGTCTTCTTCGTTTTTCCTGCAAACATGAACAAGATAGCGGGGGTTTTAAACCCCCACAAACCAAAAGTCCCAATAATAGCGATTAGCAGCACATATCACATAAATCGAGCGCGAGGGTTTGGTTGAATTCGTCTGGCCTTGACGAATTCAACCATAGTCATGATGTGGTCCAATTTTTCCTTATGCATAAAGCCCTAATTGAGAGCTTCAGAAACCCTAGATTTCGTTCATGGTGGATTTTGATTCAGGAGGCTATAACTTAATTGGATTATACTAATCGCTTCAGAAGGTCCCTATTAGCATAAATCAAACAAGAAAATAGATTAAAAACGCATGAATCATGTTATGCAATTTTGGAAATATGTTCAAACCGTGGGACTCGTGTTCTTTGATTCTTCGCGTGTTAGGATTGGTTTTTGATGGCAATGGCTTCCTGGAGACTCAGGCAATATGTTTGAATCAAAAAGAAGCTTTGAATTGTACTGCAAATAGGAATTCAGTTTCATAATATTTCTTGAATTTTTGCAATTTTGTTATGTGGTTTCAGCAGCAATTGTACGTGTCCTGGAGTAGGGTTTCACTCAGCATATGTATGTGAAGAGAATTAGGTTAAAATTAAGCCCAACAATCCATTGCATTCAAGTTTGCATATGTGATTGGCAATCAAATCTTTTTTCAATCTTTTCTTTCATGAAACCTTGCCAATCATGGATAATTTTGCCTTTTTGATTGAGAAACGAGTTTGCCAGCTTGCCCTGATCTGATTTGCTTCACAAAAGATCCAAAAACCATATCTTTTTAATTTTCCTATAATTAAAACCAATTAAATGAATTAATATTAATATAAATTCAATTAATTAATTAAAAATAATAAAATAAATCATTTTAAGTTCAATGGGTCGTGCATAGGCTTTGTGTAAAGATTCAAGAAGGAATTTGAGGCCCATTAGCAAAAATGAAGTGTTTTAGGCAAAGTTGACTTTTGAAAGTTCCCAAAAATTTCCCAACTTCTCCAATGCATATCTTGCTCAATTTTGAAGCTATGAACATGTTCTTGGACATTTTGGAAAGGTCTTGAAGTCCTCTAACCAATGCCTTTGGTCCCATGTCATTTTGATTTACCAATCTCAAGTTATGGTCTTTGACTTAAAGTGCCTTTTTGTTGACTTTTGAAAATGACCTATAATGTTGAAATTGATAACTTTTTGTGAGAGCATTTCTTGGACTTGGAATGTGAATATAAGTTGTAGGAAATGTCATCCCCTTCAAAATGAGCTTTGGATTGGATTTTTCTGATAAACCATGAAGAAGTTATGCCTTGGTCAATTTGCAGTTGACTTTTCAGCTGTCCAAAATAGAAACTTTTGACACCTTGATGATTTTTGAGCCATGCTTGTGGAGTCATGATCAAGAATTGATCAAATGATGATTGTGTCTTCAAAATAAGGTGTTGACCAAAAATTTTGACTTTTGACTGTCAAATGACCATTTTACCCCTATAGTTGACTGTGGAGCAATTAGGGCTTTTGACTATGCAACTTGATGCTGTGAGTCTTGAAATTTGACATATGGATGCTTGACAATGTATATAGGCATATGGGACTTGATTGGACCCTTGAAAACCTCAATTTCTTTGCAAGAACCAAAACCCTAATTTTGACTGTGTTAGGAGGCCATTGGACTGTGCAACCCTTGAGAGATTTTGAACCATTTTGGAGATTGACCTTGGCAAATCTTGAAGAATATGGGAGGGAAAATTTTGGGGTACAATAGTTGCCCCTGTTCAATCTTCTTAGACCTGAGGATGTAGATTGGCTTGCGTGCCTGTCGTGATCCGAAGGTGGAAGATGATTGAACACTAGAGTGCCCAGAAATTTGCACTCACATAGTAGAATGTTAGCAGTGTGATGGTGGGAATGGGATTACAGATGCCATTTGGAAAGATGGTGGATAGGAGGATGGGCTTATAGATGCCATCTGGAGACTGTTGGTATGTGGATGGGCTTATAGATTCCATCTAGGTGTCGATCGCGTAAGAGATTCCTTAGCGAGAACTTGCATACCTGAGAAAGAAAGATAATTACCTGGCCTGTTACAGGGGTTGATCTTCAAACTCTTTATGTAGATATGCCCTGGCTGGATACAAGTATCGAATCTCTAAACTCTTCATGTAGATATGCCCTGGCTGGATACAGGTATCGAGTCTATAATCAGTTACTCACAGATGTGCCCTGGCTAGATACAGGAATCGAATCTGGAATTAGTCGTCAACAGATATGCCCTGGCTGGATACAGGAATCGAATCTTCAAACTCTTCAGACGTGCCCTGGCCAGATACAGGAATCGAGTCTGGAATTAGTCGTCAACAGATATGCCCTGGCTGGATACAGGAATCGAATCTTCAAACTCTTCAGACGTACCCTGGCTGGATACAGGAATCGAGTCCGGAATAGTCGTCAACAGATATGCCCTGGCTGGATACAGGAATCGAATCTTCAAACTCTTCAGACGTGCCCTGGCTGGATACAGGAATCGAATCTTCAAACTCTTCAGACGTACCCTGGCTGGATACAGGAATCGAGTCCGGAATAGTCATCAACAGATATGCCCTGGATGGATACAGGAATCGAATCTTCAAACTCTTCAGACGTGCCCTGGCTGGATACAGGAATCGAGTCTGGAATTAGTCGTCAACAGATATGCTCTGGCTGGATACAGGAATCGAATCTTCAAACTCTTCAGACGTGCCCTGGCTGGATACAGGAATCAAGTCCGGAATTAGTCGTCAACAGATATGCCCTGGCTGGATACAGGAATCGAATCTTCAAACTCTTCAGACGTGCCCTGGCTGGATACAGGAATCGAGTCCGGAATTAGTCGTCAACAGATATGCCCTGGCTGGATACAGGAATCGAATCTTCAAACTCTTCAGACGTGCCCTGGCTGGATACAGGAATCGAGTCCGGAATAGTCGTCAACAGATATGCCCTGGCTGGATACAGGAATCGAATCTTCAAACTCTTCAGACGTGCCCTGGCTGGATACAGGAATTGAGTCTGGAATTAGTCGTCAACAGATATACCCTGGCTGGTTAAGGAATCGAATCTTCAAACTCTTTAGACGTGCCCTGGCTGGATACAGGAATCGAGTCCGGAATTAGTCGTCAACAGACATGCCCTGGCTGGTTACAGGAATCGAATCTTCAAACTCTTCAGACGTGCCCTGGCTGGATACAAGAATCGAGTCCGGAATTTCTTTATGCAGATATACCCTGGCTAGATACAGGTGTCGAATCCATAAGTAATCGCTCACAGATATGCCCTGGCTAGATACAGGTATCGAATATGGAATTGCGACAGTTGATAGTAATCATCTTTGTATTGACCTTTGTCCTGAAAAGACAAAACGTTAGTTGTATGCAATGTCATGATGTATGAAATGCATGGTGTCATGATATTCTCAAAATAAATGAGATTGTGTGTTATGATGCGTATATGCATGCGTCGTGGTGTATGATAACGTGAAATGTCTATGAATGTATTTTCGTCTAGGAAAATAAATCCTTGACGGATGCCGGGAAGTCAAATCCTGGGCTGATGTTGAAGAGTATGGCTCTTTGTTTCCGTTGGGGATGATGGTTGCGAGAATAAACCCGTAGGAGAAGATGACTCCGTTGAGGAATAAACTTTGCTGGAGAGATTACTTCGCAGGGAATTGCTCTGTGGGAAGAGAGGCACTTTGCTGAGATGTTGATGATAACTCCGCTGGGGATACCATTGATGAGTTATGTTGGGGATTGATGAACTCCGCTGGGGGATAGGAAGAACTTCGTCGGGGACGATCTTTCCGTGGTAATAAGCTGAGGATAACCCAGTTATATCCTGGTGGGGAAATAACCTTTGAATAAAGTCGGGGAGACGCGCTCGTTCTCTGCAGAGGATAAGCTTCCAGAATCTACTGGGGATAAGCTTCCTACTGGGGAGATTGATTCAACTCTCCTGGGGGAACTTTTGAACTGTACTGGGGAATGGCTCCACTGGGTGTCTGTATTCCGCCGGGGAACAATCTTAGATCAAGACTGTCGGGGATGCTTGTTGAGGAACATCTGTATACTCCGCTGGGGAATGTTGAGATCTTCGGGGGATAATCCAACTTCCTTGAGGTTGACAGTAGACTAACTCTGCTTGGGGAGAGTATTGCTGACTTGCTGGAGATACTGTGCCTTTTCAAGGCTGATTGGAGACCAACTGTTTGGGGAGAATTGTGGAATCTTGTCCTACTCTGCGGGGAGTGAAGGTATCTGGGTTACATTCTTCAGCCGAACTTACCTTGGTACCTTGGTGGACAGAGCAATTAGATCGCTTAGACAACTCATTATTGCCCCTGTTTCTGATGTCACCTGTAATTAATCCTTTGTTTCGCATGCAAATATTTATGAGTCAGCAATTAATGTCAAATGCATATATCAAAAATGAACATTGGACGTTCTTTGCAAAACAAAACAGAAACAGGAAAATAATTGGCGATTTATCTGAAAAGTGAATTTGTATTGATTTTTGAGTTTGCCTGTAAATAGGCGTTTATGTACAAGAGGCTGACGTCCTAGTAAGAGAACACCGCCGAACAACAGAGTTTATACAATTTTGTGAAAAAGGAAAACAAAACAGCTATGTGAAAAGAATAATCCCACTGGGTTCCAACTCTGCTATTGCATTTATGTCTTCAAGCGTCTCATCGCTTGGCTGCTTAGTTGAAGTTGAAGCTGACTGATCGATGTCGTCTGGACCTGATAGTTGATACCGGATTCTGGATGCAAGGTGATTCAATGAGACATAGTATTACGCCTTAATCCCTAACTTTTGCCTGGACCACCCTTTCGGTTTTTCAGTCCACCGGGATACCCATTTTTGCCCAAGCCGCCTTTTCAGGTTTTCGACTTGTCGGGTGTACAGATTTTTTCATTTCATCCCTTATTTTTTCCCGAACCCTTTTGGTTCGTCGGGAAGCCCTTATTTTTGCCTAGGTGTGTCAACCTAGCGAGTCTTTTATTCATGCGTAGTATCTTTTTACTATGTCTGCATTGGCAGGGTGAGGAAGGTCGTCACCATCCATGGTGGTTAGAATCATAGCTCCTCCTGAGAAGACATGTTTAACCACAAATGGCCCTTCATACGTAGGGGTCCATTTGCCCCTGGGATCACTTTGAGGAAGAATGATGCGCTTGATTACCAGGTCTCCGACTTGATACTCTTGTCGTCTGACTTTCTTGTTAAATTCCCTGATCATCCGTTTTTTATACGTTTTACCATGACAAATAGCAGTGAGTCTCTTTTCGTCAATTAGGTTTAATTGATCAAGTCGACTATGGATCCAGTCATCTTCGCTCAAGCCTACATCCTTCATTATCCGGAGAGAGGGTATCTGGACTTCAATCGGCAAGACTGCCTCCATGCCATAGACCAAGGAAAAGGGAGTTGCCCCGGTTGACGTTTTTGCTGAGGTACGGTACCCATGAAGAGCAAACGGTAACATCTCGTGCCAATCTTTATAGGTCACTGTCATCTTCTGCACAATCTTTTTGATATTCTTATTTGCTGCTTCGACAGCCCCGTTCATCTTCGGCCGGTAGGGGAAGAGTTGTGGTGCTGTATTTTGAATTGTTCGCAAAGATCAGTGATCATCTTGTTGTTAAGATTGGTACCATTGTCCGTGATGATCCTTTCCGGGACGCCGTATCGACAGATCAGGTTATGCCGAGTGAACCGTGCCACGACGTTCTTGGTTACCGTAGCGTAGGAAGCTGCTTCAACCCACTTCGTGAAGTAATCAATCTCTACCAAGATGAAGCGATGCCCGTTGGATGCTGTAGGTTTAATCTTGCCGATCATATCAATTCCCCAAATTGCAAAAGGCCAAGGTGCAGTCAAGACATTCAGAGGAACTGGAGGAACGTGCACCTTATCTGCATAGATCTGACACTTATGACATGTCCGAGAATGTCGATAACAGTCGGCTTCCATCGTGGACCAGAAATATCCTGCCCGAAGGATTTTCTTTGCCTTGGTATGTCCACTGGAATGTGTTCCGAAGGTACCTTCATGCAGCTCTGCCATGATCTTTTCTGCTTCAGTATTATCCACACAACGCAGTAAGGTTGAATCATGGTTTCGCTTATACAGAATGTCGTTGCTAAAGAAGAACTTTGCTGCGAACCTTCTCAGGAATTTCTTGTCATTGATGGATGCACCTTCAGGGTATTCTTGAGCTTCCAAGTACCTCTTCACTTCATGATACCAAGGTTTTTCAGTTACCTCTTCAACCTCAAGATCACAACAATATGCAGGTTCGTCCAACTTCCAGATAATGATCCGGGGAGCCTCGTTATCCCATTTGACTTTGAACATAGAAGACATCGTAGCCAGCGCGTCCGCCAACTGATTCTCCTCTCTTGGGAAGTGTTCAAAAGTTATCTCCGTGAAATGGGGGGTCAATGTCAACACACACTCTTTGTAAGGAATAAGGTTTGGGTGTTTCATATCCCACTCGCCTTTGATCTGATTGATCACGAGAGTGGAATCTCCGAAGACACTCAGAAACTTGATCCTTAAGTCAATTGTAGCTTGCAGACCCATGATGCATGCCTCATACTCCGCCATGTTGTTGGTGCAGTTGAAGCATAGTCGGGCAGTAAGTGGAGTATGAGTGCCTTTTGGGGATATGATCACAGCGCCGATACCGTTACCCAAAGCGTTGGAGGCTCCGTCAAAGTGCATAGACCATCGGGATCCTTCCTCAGGTCCTGCATCCGGTCCAGGTACTTCACAATCAGTCACTACCATGATGTTCTCGTCAGGAAATTCAAAGTTCATTGACTGGTAGTCGTCTACTGCCTGGTGTGCCAAATGGTCTGCCAATACACTTCCCTTGATCGCTTTCTGAGTCGTGTACTGGATGTCGTATTCTGTCAAGATCATTAGCCATCTTGTTATTCTTCCAGACAGAGCAGGCTTTTCGAATATGTACTTTATTGGATCCATTTTTGAAATCAACAGAGTAGTGTGAGTCAGCATATACTGTCTCAGCCGGCGAGCAGCCCATACCAAAGCGCAGCAAGTTTTCTCGAGCAGTGAGTATCGGGTCTCACAGTCGGTAAACCTTTTGCTAAGGTAATAAATGGCATGCTCTTTTCGGCTAGACTCGTCATGCTGCCCCAGCACACACCCCATTGAGCTGTCAAGTACTGTCAGGTATAGTATTAGAGGTCTCCCTTCAACCGGTGGCATAAGAATAGGTGGTTCTTGGAGATACTCTTTGATTCTGTCGAAAGCGGCCTGACATTCATCATTCCAACGTACTACTTGATCTTTCTTCAGCAGCTTGAAGATTGGTTCACAGGTAGCAGTTAGATGCGAGATGAATCGGGCAATGTAATTCAGACGTCCTAGAAAGCCTCTGACTTCTTTCTCTGTCTTGGGAACTGGCATCTCTTGTATGGCTTTAACCTTGGCAGGGTCCACTTGAATACCTTTGTCGCTCACGACGAAGCCTAGCAACTTCTCAGATCTTACCCCGAAGGTGCACTTGTTCGGATTCAACCTCAGCTTGTACAACTTCAGACGGTCAAACAGCTTCTGCAGATGGTCAAGGTGTTCCTCCTCAGTTTGGGACCTTGCAATCATATCATCGACGTATACTTCGATCTCGTGATGGATCATGTCATGAAATAAAGCAACCATGGCACGTTGGTAGGTTTCCCCAGCATTTTTCAACCCGAACGGCATGACCTTGTAGCAGAAGGTTCCCCACTGAGTAACAAAGGTAGTCTTTTCCATATCTTCAGGAGCCATTTTAATCTGATTATAACCTGAAAAACCGTCCATGAAGGAGAACACCTTGTGTTGAGCAGTATTGTCAACCAGAACGTCGATGTGAGGCAGAGGGAAGTCATCCTTGGGGCTCGCCCTGTTCAAATCCCTGTAGTCAACACACATTCTGACCTTACCATCTTTCTTCGGCACCAGAACCACATTGGCAACCCACTGAGGGTAAGAAGTCACTGCTAGAAAACCGGCGTCAAATTGTTTCATAACCTCAGCTTTGATTTTCTCGGACATCTCTGGACGCATGCGGCGGACCTTTTGTTTAACCGGAGGGCAGTCTTCCTTGGTAGGTAGGTGATGAACCACAATGTCAGTATCCAACCCAGGCATGTCTTCGTAGGACCAGGCGAAGATTTCCACATAATCATGCAACATCTGAATCAACCGCTGTTTCACACTGAGCTCCAGATTGGCACCAATCTTGACTTCCTTTCTGCCTGTCTCAGTACCCAGATTTACCGTTTCCACTGGCTCTTCATGTGGCTGAATGGCCCTCTCTTCCTGGAGTAGCAGTCTTGCAAGCTCACCAGGCACTTCGCAATCATCTTCACCTTCGTCTTCGGCTAAGTTGATCGGATTTTCGAAGTCATAACTGGCAGTAGCAGAGTCGTTACCAGTGAGATCCAGAGTGGATTGAAACCTGTATAGGTGAGTGTGTGTAAATATAGTTGTTTTGCAATATATAAAGAAGGAAAGGGAGCGCAAGATTTGAAATGCAAAAAACGTCCAATGCTTTTATTCATGATATATGGAAATGACAAGTAATAAGCCCTCACAAATGAAGCCACGGTGCCCCGGGTAAGACACCGGGCCATAAAGTTTCAAATTATTGTTCGTTACAAATTTAAAAACAAAGGAGTTTATTACTGAGTAACAAAAGTAACAGGTATGTAGTCTTTGGCAGTCCAATTGTTCAGTCCACCATCGGTCGTCGGGTAGATCCAGCTGTCAAATTCAGATTCCTCCGCATCGCCTTCAATAGCATTCACTCTCGGGTTGGTGATGAACACGGGAGGTCTTCCGATCCTTGCTTTACGTACCGCCTTCTGAGCATCTGCAGTGAAACCCAGCCCAAACTTGTCAGTCTTTGGAGTAAAATCAGGGAGCCTGCCCCAGTTTGCACATTCACCTTTCTCAATCACAGCTCGGGCGTCCTTCAAGGAAGCCATCTTCAAAGGAAAGCCTTCTTCAATCATTGTTTCTGCTGATGCCAATGTTGGAGGCACCTCTTCAAAATGTTGAAAGGGGGTCTCAATGAACTCCCCGTCCATCTCTATATACCGGAACAAGTTAAGATGACTAACCATGTATTCTTCCTCCCCCTGCACTGTAACAATCTTCCCTCTGACAGGGTATTTAAGCTTTTGGTGTAGAGTGGAGGTCACAGCTCCAGCCTTGTGGATCCAAGGACGACCGAGCAAACAAGAATAGGATAGACGAATGTCCATCACATAGAACGTTGAATCAAATACTTGGGAACCGACCCGGATTGGAATGTCCACTTCACCATGTACCATCCTCTTCGACCCGTCAAAGGCTCGGACAACGATGTTACTAGGCTTCAACTCCAAACCCTCACAATCCAACCTGTCTAAGGCCTTCTTGGGAAATACATTCAGTGAAGAACCGGTGTATACCAACACGTGTGCAAGAGTAGTGCCCCTGCATTCAATGGAGACGTGCAGGGCATCATTATGGTTCTTTCCCTTAGCGGTCAGATCAGCATCAGAGAAACCCAGCCCATTGTCAGCGGTCAAGTTGGCCATGCAATCCGTAAATTGATCGGCAGACGTCTCTTGTGGCACATGGTCCGTCTTCAGGAAGGAGATCAGGGCCTTGGCATGGGCCTCTGAGCACAACAACAGTGATAGCATGGAGATTTTAGATGGGGTGTGCCCCAGCTGCTCAACGACGTTGAAATCACTTTTCTTGATAATCTTGAGAATTTCCTCCATCTCTTGCTGGGAGGCTTCAACAGTAACAGTCTTCGGTGCCTCCATCTGGGCAAGCCTATCAGCAATCCCTTTGCCCCGAATATCAGATGACTCGGCAGCAGGGGTAGCAACTTGATCAGGAGGGGAAACAGGCGCATTTGTGGGCGTGATGATAAGAGGTCTTCGGATAACTGGTGGCGCAATGTCAGGCGAGAAGAGCCTGCCACTGCGAGTAACTTTAGCGGGACCGGTGATGTTACTGATGCCGGTACTAGTGTTGAACTCCTGCTTTACTCAGAGCACATACACATCTGCCCCATAGTGCCATGGGACAGCCTTGTCAGATTTATAGGGGAGGGGCCCTGGAACAGTAATGATGATGGGTGCAACAGACGTGATTTTGACTGGCTTCCTCGGGGGAGCCTTGGTAGGATTGTTGAAAATGGTGACAACGGATACTTCTTCAGTAGGAACAATAGGAACAGCGGTCTTCTTGAACAAGATCTCTTTTCTATCCATCAGGTTTTGGACGCCTGACTTCAGCAACGGACAACCAGTAGGTGAAACAGCACACAGAAGGCAACCCTTGCTACAACCCGGAAATAAACCGGCTAGCAACAGGTTCCTCTTGACAGTCAATAAAGGAGTAACAATCTCATCCACAGAGCCTACATATAGATCTTCCTCAATAGCATTTACTCCATGCTGGGGCATAGGAGCAGTCACAACGTTGGGCCTTTTGGGCGCCTCAAACTGTATTTCCTTATTCCTCAGGGCCCAGCAATCATCAGTAGAATGCCCCGGGCTATCAGAGTGATAAACACAACGAGCATTGGGATTATACTTCGGAGATGTTGTGTTTACCACCTTCGGAGCTTCTCTAATAGTCACCAGGTTGGTTGATAGCAGTTGCGGCAAGATCTGAGACAAGGTCATACTAAGCCGAGTGTATTCTCTTCTGGGTCTCTCACCCCTTGGTTGGTTAGGTTGCTGAGGAGCGACAGCAGGCTTTGAAATCACCACCGCGTTGACAGCTTGGCAGCGTTCTGGTTTATTTTGTCTCCTGGGACCATACACGGCACTAGCTTCCTTCTTGAAAGGCTTCTTTTCAGAACTTGAGGACGCACCTTTATGTATCTTCCCCGATTTCATACCAGCTTCTATCCTTTCCCCAGTCAGAATGAGGTCTGTAAACCCTGCAGAAGAATTACCAATGAGATGATTGAAGAACAGCCCAGACAGGGTCCCCAAGAACATGTCCACGAGTTCACGGTCGGTCAACGGTGGCTGCACCCTGCTAGCCAGATCCCTCCACTTCTGCACGTACTCTTTAAAACCTTCTCCCGATCCTAGCGACATACCCTAGAGTTGGGTACGTGTAGGAGCGAGGTCGGCATTGTACTGATACTGCTTATAAAAAGCAGTAGCCAAGTCCTCCCAGTTTCGAATACTGGCTCCATCCAGCTGATAGAACCACATGAGTTGAGCCCCTGAAAGGCTCTCCTGGAAGAAATGGATCCATAAATTCTTGTCCACAGTATACGGCTGGATTTTCCGCACATAAGATCTGAGATGTAGCTTAGGGCAGGAAGCCCCGTCATACTTTGCAAAAGATGGTGCCTTGAACTTGTGTGGGATCACCACACTAGAAGATAGACCCAGATCTCCAAAATCCAACCCAGGCACTTGTTGAATTTCCATGGCACTCAGACGATCCTCTAACTGCTTGTACTTGTCTTCAGCGGGAGGGTACTGCTCTTCATTGAAATCTGTCTCGTTGTCAGAGACCACAGGACTAGGAACCCTTCCCCCTTGGGGACTGCCTTTCCCTACAGAAGAACCAGCTTGATCAGCTTCATTACGCAGTGTATTACCAAACCTCCGGCCAGTGTTGAATAGTACAGTTCTCTTCTTCTTCTTCTTGACCAGCAGAGCCTTCAATTCCTCTTGACCTTGGGCTAAACTCATGATCAACTCTTGGAACTGGGCGTTCTGAGCCTGGAGGGCCTTGATGGATTGCTCAGTAGATGATTCAGGATTCATGATGAGATTGCTGAAATAAACAGCGAAGAAGATTAAGCAACCTGTAGGAAAAGAGTACCTGTTATGCACATGATGCATGATATGCTGTTTATGCAATGCATTCAAGGATTCGGAAGTTCAAATTTGTTGTAGACAAAAAGGAACACACGTTATCATTAAGAAATAATTGTTCAGTACATCAAGGCCTCATGGGCAAAACATTACAAAGTAAATTAATCCCAAAAGACACTGTGCATCCTCTTTGGAGCTATGTAAGTGTTGAGAGTCTTTTCCTCGTGCAGTAGGCGGGTGAGCTCCAAGACCTTTTTCTCACTGGCATGTAGACTGGCTTCAAGAGCATTCCGTTCTTCCTTAAGCTGGATCCAGCTCTTCTGCATTTCTTCCCAGGATGTAGGCATGTCAGGATGTTGAATGGTGTATGAGACCTCTCCTTCCAACACTGGCTCTTTGATCACAGGGAGAACATGAGGATATGGCATCACCAGCTTCTGGGAGCGGGCTCGTACCCACTTGAGATAAGGCTCCAACGGGATGGAGTTCTTGTGTCCTAGTGTCTTGTTGTCTACCTTGTTGGGCATCCTCCAAGCTCTGATGAATCTCTGGCGAAGTCCTTGTGCATCGTTGTCGAAGTCAAAAACTATGTCAGAAAGCAACATGTCATGAGGGCCATCCCTCCGAGCATATCCAAACTGTCTCAAAGCCAGACACGGGTTGTAAGTAATACCTCCTCTGATTCCAAGTAAAGGAACATTAGGAAACTCCCCGCAACGATCAATGATAGTGACGTCTTCTCTGGACCGAGAACACCAATGTATATCAGCATGCGTAAGAGTCATTAACCGTTGTGACCATCTCAATCCCCGCTCATTCTTCAAAACTGATTGTGGAAGGTGCGAAATAAACCACCTTGCCAGGAGAGGAGTGCAGCACATGAGAACACCTCTTTTTCTCATGGTTCGAGTGTAACATGAGTGAAGGATGTCCCCAAGCAACGTAGGTATAGGATTCCTGGACATGAAGATCTTGACAGCATTGATATCTATAAGCTGATCGGGATTCGGGAACAACACCAACCCATAGACAAGGAGAGCCACAACTTCTTCAAAGGCTTGTAGGTCAAGGGAATTCCAACATTCTTGGGCCTTCTCAAACAGGAACTTTGCCAAGAATCCTTTGATACCACTTCTAACTTCCCAATGTCCCTTGATGTCAGATGGTTGTAGGTGTAATGCTTTAGCAACCTCTTCAAGTTTGGGTTCCCTTTCCATACCGTTGTAGGGTAGTTGACTAAGGATAGGGATCTTCAGAAGCTGGGAGAACTCTTCCAAGGTAGGCACCAGTTGATAATCCGGGAAAGTAAAGCAGTGGTGCAACGGGTCAAAGAACTGGAAGAGAACCTTTATCATATCTTCCTCAATGTTGGTGTTGACCAAGCTGATGAGTCTGCCATGTTTCTCACTGAAAGAAGAGCTCTCGAGAATCCTGGATGTAAGCTCCTTAAGCTGAGGAGGGATCCTTACAAGGTTGATTTGAATTGTCTTTCTGCGGATAGTTTCCATGTCCTACAAAACAAGAACCAAGATGAAGATTCGAACCCCTGAAGTGGTTAGTGGATGCATATGATACGGTATGATGCCATGATGTTATGATAAAAAACACACCACCAGTATTCACAAAAGGCAAACATGATAAGGCACACAAGTCACACCACAACCCTTAGAGTTTAGGCCAGCATGAAGTTTGGGGTACTACCCTCTTGAAGTTGGTGGGCTCAAAACATGTCCTATCAAAAGTAACCGGGTTCTAAGGATCTCAATATCATTGGGTTGTTTTCTATGTTCATTGTTTCGATTTAGCCACTGAACTGGCGATCAAAATATTCCAAGAAAATAACCCTCAATGAGTGTAGTATCGAGTATCAACCAACTTCGGACTGCACCAAAGTCAGTCATCTCACTACCCTAAAAAGGCCAGGATGGTCAAGTAAGGTTCCTAAGGTCAGTTGATGCTTCACGACACCACGCGGAGGCCCCGTACTCTCCTTGACTTGACTCAAGGGTTACCGGTACTCACCAAAGTGCCACATCAATGTAGCGAACTGCTTCAACCGTGTCGGTATACCCCTCACAGTTCCCTCACAGTTTGTTGCTACCTAAAAGGTATCCCCCAGATTCGGGTTAGGATCTATGAAACTCCCAAAACAGGCCCACAATATTAAAGCAATCAAAACAGGCAATTGAAAACATAAGAGTGGTCTAATCCTAAGGTACACCTCACTTTTATAGTCCCCAGCAGAGTCTCCAGTTCTGTGACCGGTGGGAATAGAACTGACTGTTTAAAGCTGGATCGCGTATGTCGCGGTAAGCAAGAGTCGCCACCGTCTTTTATATTCTCCAACATGGAAAGGACAAAAGCACAGCAAAATTCCTTATTGAGAATGTCTCTCGGTTCGGGAGGTAGATTTATAGAAAGGGAAGGTGTTAGCACCCTTTCTATCCATGGTTATCCATGGGCTCTTAGGTACTTGCTCTTATGTTTTCAAAATGTTTGCTTTTCAAAATGTGAGTGGGTTTGAAAAAGTTTCATTGAAAGATTTCTGAGTGACTCTTGTATCTGTCCTCAAGAGTGTTTGAAAAATTTGTTTTGAAAGCTTTTGAAAGTGTCTGTGTGAAAAGATTTTTGATTTGTTTTTGAAGAGAGCAAGTACCCATGAGTCATCTACCTACCCTAAGGAATTAGGCTGTGTAAAAGTCCTTAAGGTAGTGCCATCCCACCATTGAGAGGTAGGTAGCACCACCGTTGGAGGTGTTCGGGTCAATTCGATCGAGGGACAGTGTGGTTACCGAAGCAATAGTAGGACACCTTAGAAGCAACCCTGATGTCCTAGATCCTTTTTAATCCGAGGCAACCATTTCGAGGCAACTGGATCTTAGACATAAGGGCGACCGCTAAAACACCCTATACTTGACGACCACTTTCGAGGCAACGAGTGAGGCGTACCCTAGAAGTGGCATGTGCATTATGTGTTGTTTTCATGTTAACATTTATCTTGGATCATGCAATTGTGAGCTACGAGTTGTTTTTAATTATCATACATTCTTTCATGCAATTTAGCAGTTAGGAGTGCGGAAAATAAAATACGGAAAGGTAAAAGCTACGCTATTACAAGGCGCGGGTCTATACATCACCAAAAAACAAAGACCCATTTTTGATAAAGATGCGGAAAGTAAAAAAAAGCAATAAACCTAATTACTATTACATACTTGGAAGCCGTTACATAACAATCGAATAAATAATAATCATGCGCGAATAAAATCAAGACGTCCTAGGGTTTTGACCCATTTGAGAGATTAAGAGTTTTTGTCCTTTGCTTGAAATTAAATTAAAATTAAATCTAATTATTAATTTAATTAATTATTTACAAGAAAGATATTTTTTTTGTATTTTTGTATTTAATGAAATCAAGAAAATAAAAATCAAGAAAAAACCCTAATTCTAAGCTTATTTTACTTATTAAGAAATGTTAAAGTTAACCTAATTTAAGCTAATCAATTAATTTACATGTATATGTACAAAAATAATAATTAATAAATAGTAATAATGAGGATTAAAAAAAGTCAAAACCTAATTCTATGCAATTTTTATTTATTAAGAAAAAGGATTAAAATTAAAACCTAAATTAAACTAAGTTAGTTATTAGTATTTATTTACAAAAATAAGTTAATAGTGAAATTAATAAATAATTAAAATATATTCACAATTTTGATTTTCTGATTTTTATTAGGAAAAAATTAATTTGTTATGAAATAAATAATAATTATTAAAAACAATTAAAAGAATTTAAAAGAAAAGAAAAGTTAAAAATGCAAACCAAAGGGGGTGTGATGGCCCAAGGGGAGGTTTGTTTTGAGAAATTCGGGCCCATTAAGACAAAGCCTGGTTGACTTTCAGGAATCACATGCATGTTGTTTGACTGAGGAGTATTATAGACTTCATCTTCTGGCCATTGGATGGGTGCTGAGAGACACATGGCAAGCTATTGTTGGGCGTGCATGGTAGAACATTGGACGTGTACTGCATGAGATAACGTTATGAAAAAATACCAAGAATTATATGGGGGACCTGGGAATCGAACCCAGGTCCCAGTGGTGAACAAACACGTCACTAACCACTCAACCATCGCGCTGTATTTGTAATAATAATAACCAACGAAAATAATATGTGAAAAGCAACAATTATGCTGGGACATTAAAAAAACGCGCCATGGTTTGAATGGTCCAGTAGCTGGCCTCCACGTCTGTTGTCTTCTTCGTTTTTCCTACAAACATGAACAAGATAGCGGGGGTTTTAAACCCCCATAAACCAAAAGTCCCAATAATAGCGATTAGCAGCACATATCACATAAATTGAGCGCGAGGGTTTGGTTGAATTCGTCTGGCCTTGACGAATTCAACCATAGTCATGATGTGGTCCAATTTTTCCTTATGCATAAAGCCCTAATTGAGAGCTTCAGAAACCCTAGATTTCGTTCATGGTGGATTTTGATTCAGGAGGCTATAACTCAATTGGATTATACCAATCGCTTCAGAAGGTCCCTATTAGCATAAATCAAACAAGAAAATAGATTAAAAACGCATGAATCATGTTATGCAATTTTGGAAATATGTTCAAACCGTGGGACTCGTGTTCTTTGATTCTTCGTGTGTTAGGACTGGTTTTTGATGGCAATGGCTTCCTGGAGACTCAGGCAATATGTTTGAATAAAAAAGAAGCTTTGAATTGCGCTGCAAATAGGAATTCAGTTTCACAATATTTCTTGAATTTTTGCAATTTTGTTATGTGGTTTCAGCAGCAATTGTACGTGTCCTGGAGTAGGGTTTCACTCAGCATATGTATGTGAAGAGAATTAGGTTAAAATTAAGCCCAACAATCCATTGCATTCAAGTTTGCATATGTGATTGGCAATCAAATCTTTTTTCAATCTTTTCTTTCATGAAACCTTGCCAATCATGGATAATTTTGCCTTTTTGATTGAGAAACGAGTTTGCCAGCTTGCCCTGATCTGATTTGCTTCACAAAAGATCCAAAAACCATATCTTTTTAATTTTCATATAATTAAAACCAATTAAATGAATTAATATTAATATAAATTCAATTAATTAATTAAAAATAAGAAAATAAATCATTTTAAGTTCAATGGGTCGTGCATAGGCTTTGTGTAAAGATTCAAGAAGGAATTTGAGGCCCATTAGCAAAAATGAAGTGTTTTAGGCAAAGTTGACTTTTGAAAGTTCCCAAAACTTTCCCAACTTCTCCAATGCATATCTTGCTCAATTTTGAAGCTATGAACATGTTCTTGGACATTTTGGAAAGGTCTTGAAGTCCTCTAACCAATGCCTTTTGTCCCATGTCATTTTGATTTACCAATCTCAAGTTATGGTGTTTGACTTAAAGTGCCTTTTTGTTGACTTTTGAAAATGACCTATAATGTTGAAATTGATATCTTTTTGTGAGAGCATTTCTTCGACTTGGAATGTGAAGATAAGTTGTAGGAAATTTCATCCCCTTCAAAATGAGCTTTGGATGGGATTTTTCTGATAAACCATGAAGAAGTTATGCCTTGGTCAATTTGCAGTTGACTTTTCAGCTGTCCAAAATAGAAACTTTTGACACCTTGATGATTTTTGAGCCATGCTTGTGGAGTCATGATAAAGAATTGATCAAATGATGATTGTGGCTTCAAAATAAGGTGTTGACCAAAATTTTTGACTTTTGACTGTCAAATGACCATTTTACCCCTGCAGTTGACTGTGGAGCAATTAGGGCTTTTGACTATGCAACTTGATGCTGTGAGTCTTGAAATTTGACATATGGATGCTTGACAATGTATATAGGTATATGGGACTTGATTGGACCCTTGAAAACCTCAATTTCTTTGCAAGAACCAAAACCCTAATTTTAACTGTGTTAGGAGGCCATTGGACTGTGCAACCCTTGAGAGATTTTGAACCATTTTGGAGATTGACCTTGGCAAATCTTGAAGAATATGGGAGGGAAAATTTTGGGGTACAATAGTCAGTGATAGAAATATTTACCTCTTGTGGCGATTCAGACCTTTGATGTTGTGATCACGAGCGTTGATGAAGAACAACGCCTCTACTCAGTCCACACGAACAGATTGCTTCCGGTCACAGTGCTAGCTGATCACGAACGGAAACCTTGAGTGAGAGAGAGATTCAAAAACGAAATTGCATCAAGTGCAATTGCTTCATCACAAGGGATCTATTTATAGAATCACTCGTGTGGGCTACAAGCTAAAAGCCCAATTAAGGCTATAAGCTAAAAGCCCAATTAAGCTTATGGACATCATACCTTATGATGTACCATATATAACTTATCCACGTGGTACCTTACCACTTTCCGTATTACATTTAAGTGCACCGTACCTTACGGTGTTCCTTATTTATTCTATCTCTCATCAACCTGTCCTTATGTGTGTGACCCTGTAGGTTTTCGCGACGTTGGCAATTATATTAAATCACACATTTAATATAATAAACAGTGAGCGGTATCTAGCAACACATCACTATTACCCAAGTCACGAAAATGTCATGTGATCTGACCAAACCTTTTCCGTGATAATATTTGTGTTGTACAATTACCCTTTTGCCCTTATGTCTATATTGAACACAAGGCATACACTGTGTCACCCTTGTCCATTTCAATATTGGGCCCTTAGATATTTATCCTGTTATGCAGGATGAGCAAATTCCATCTAGGTCACTCATGTCCCTTAGCATGCTTTGTGAAGTACCCATTAACCGTCTTTATAGTCATCCAGTTACATATGACGTTTGATCAGCAATAAAGTACTTGACTCTACATCTAGGGTCCATAGTGGTTTCAGGTCGAAGGGTGGTATACACCATTATCATCATGAGAATAACTTATGACACTTTGCATAACATTCTATGTAGTATTCTCATAGCGGGTCAATCCAGTATAAATATTACTCCTAATATTCATACCTATGTCAAGACTTGATAACTCCTTATCTATGATCCATGAGATGTGATCATCAATCTATCTTCATAATAATCTTAATGCTTTAATGTTATCCCACTTCACATTAAAGTTTGACTACGGATACTTTAAGAATAGTGTCTTATGTTTAATGGGATCTCATGATTAAGTCACACTTAACATTTCATTAAACAAATAAACCATTCTAGGGACTTTATTATTTTGGAAAGCAAACAGAATAAAGAAATGCCTTTTATTATTAATAAATAATTCGATACAAGTACCAAAAGTATTGGCCTCTAGGGCTTACACCAACAATTGTTATTGATTATAACATGATAAATTGATAACATGCTTGGTGAATTGCAATACCATGATGTTGTGTTATTGTGATGTTGTAATAGTGTGATAGTGTGTTATTATTATTGATTATAACATGATGAGTTGATAACATGTTTGGTGAATTGTGATACCATGTTGTGTGTGTTGTATGCATAATATGTTGTTTTGTGGAATATGCACAAATGCATGGTTATTGCTTGCAGTATCGTTGTGTTGTTATTGCTGCATTTTTTGGTAGGTGTTTGGTGTGTGGTGGCTAGTATCAGCGAAGTGAACTGACTATGATGAAGTTTAATGTGCATATTTTTGTTGTTGCATATTTACGTCGCATGCATTTCATGGTGTGGACTTTAGTCCAGTTTGTTAGCTCTGGTCCTATGGTGGGAATCAGGAGCAATGTAAACCTAACTGTTCACGATATTGGTGGATCTGGTCCTAGATGGTATGGACCGGGAGCAATGTGAACCTAATTATTCACGATATTGGTGGCTCTAGTCCTAGATGGCGTGGATCGAGAGAGAATGTACTTCATTGTTCCTGAATGGTCCATATGCGTTGAGCATGTGAGTCGGTCTCATTGCATTACATTGTCATTAACATAATATTTGAGTTGTGTGGTTGGTATATGTATTACATGATAATTCGATGATATGTGATGATGATAGGTGTGATTGTATAATTAAAATTTTATATGATTGTTGTTGATTGTGTGAACGTGTGAGATGTGGTATGTGTGACTATACATGTATCTCTGTTGTTTATTTATTATTATACATTCATTTATACTGTTGTGATATCTCACCCCTTCTGTTGGAATGGTTCTTTATACGACATCATGCAGATACTCAGGAGTTGTTTGAGGCTATAGTGAATGAAAGAGGTTGCTCTTCATTTTATTTCGAGTTGGCTTCATTGCTCTGATACGTAACACTGAGGGATGAACGTTTAGTTATTTTGTTGGTTTTAATGAATTGTTTGAAGTCTTATGAACTCCGTATTATGTGAATAAATGTTTATTTATTTTAGATGATATTAATTTAATTTTAAATAGGATTCTTTTTCCGCTACTTAATAAAAGTTAACGTTGAAGACTATGATATGTTGTTTTGGTTCATCCATAATTGTATTATGTATCATATACATGTTATGAGCAAGTTAAGTTTGTTTTTGAAAATGTAGTATCCTAATTGTATGTCGAACATTTTAAAATTACTCTGATTTTAATTACTCACTATGTTCCTTTTTAAGTGTCATTTTAGCATAAAGGCATACACTGTGTCACCCTTGTCCAGTTCAATATTGGGCCCTTAGACATTTATCCTGTTATGCAGGATGAGCAAATTCCATCTAGGTCACTCATGTCCCTTAGCATGCTTTGTGAAGTACCCATAAACTGTCTTTATACTCATCCAGTTACGGATGACGTTTGATCAGCAATAAAGTACTTGACTCTACATCTAGGGTCCATTGTGGTTTCAGGTCGAAGGGTGGTATACACCATTATCATCATGAGAATAACTTATGACACTTTGCATAACATTCTATATAGTATTCTCATAGCGGGTCAATCCAGTATAAATATTACTCCTAATATTCATACCTATGTCAAGACTTGATAACTCCTTATCTATGATCCATGAGATGTGATCATCAATCTATCTTCATAATAATCTTAATGCTTTAATGTTATCCCACTTCACATTAAAGCTTGACTACGGATACTTTAAGAATAGTGTCTTATGTTTAATGGGATCTCATGATTAAGTCACACTTAACATTTCATTAAACAAATAAACCATTCTAGGGACTTTATTATTTTGGAAAGCAAACAGAATAAAGAAATGCCTTTTATTATTAATAAATAATTCGATACAAGTACCAAAAGTATTGGCCTCTAGGGCTTACACCAACAATCTCCCACTAGCACTAGAGCCAATCAGGCATACCCCTAATACCCATAGATCTAGTATGTCCATCATGCTTCAGCTGCGCAAGAGGCTTTGTTAATAGGTCAGCAACATTGTCAAGTGTAGGTACTCTGCATATTTTCAGATCTCCCCGATTGATTATCTCTCGAATGATATGATAACGCCTAAGTATGTGTTTGGGTCGTTGGTGAGATCTAGGCTCCTTAGCTTGTGCGATAGCACCATTGTTATCACAATAGAGATCAATGGGATCCACAATGCTATGGACTATGCCAAGTTCACTAATGAACTTCTTGATTCAAACAGCTTCCTTTGCTGCAGTTGAGGCAGCAATTTACTCAGTCTCGGTTGTAGAATCAACAACTGTATCTTGCTTTGAACTTTTCCAGCTCACAGCGCCACCATTTAAACAAAACACATAACCAGATTGCGATCTAAAGTCATCCTTATCTGTCTGGAAGCTAGCATCGGTGTATCCAATTACAGCAAGCTCTTCCTGACCTCCATATATCAAGAATGATTCCTTAGTCCTTCTCAAGTACTTAAGGATATTCTTGACAGCTACCCAATGAGCATCACCTGGATTAGACTGGTACCTAGTCATTGCACTTAAAGAATACGAGACATCTGGTCGAGTACATAGCATGGCATACATGATAGATCCTATTGCAGATGCATATGGAATCTTATCCATGCGATCCCTTTCTTCCTTACTTGAAGGGGATTGTGTTTTTGACAGACACATGCCATGTTGCATAGGTATGAATCCTTTCTTGGAATCATGCATATTAAAGCGTCTCAACACTTTTTCTATGTATGTACTCTGACTTAGGCCAAGCAGTTTTTGTGACCTATCTCTATAGATCCTGATTCCTAATATATAGGCTGCTTCACCTAGGTCCTTCATTGAAAATCATTTCCCTAACCAAGTCTTCACTTGTTGCAAGGTAGGGACATCGTTTCCAATGAGTAATATGTTATCTACATATAATACCAGGAATACGATCATGCTCCCACTAACCTTCTTGTAGACACAAGGCTCATCTTCATTCTTGATGAATCCATATTGTTTTACTGTTTCATCAAAATGAAGATTCCATCTTTTGGAAGCTTGCTTCAATCCATAAATTGATCGTTGTAACTTACATTTCTTTTGGGCTTCTTCTGGTATGTCAAATCCTTCAGGTTGTGTCATGTACACATCCTCAAGAAGATTCCCATTAAGGAAAGCAGTTTTGACATCCATCTGCCATATTTCATAATCATGATATGCAGCGATAGCAAGTAAAATCCGAACAGATTTAAGCATTGCAACTGGTGAAAAGGTTTCATCATAGTCAACCCCATGAATTTGTTTATAGCCTTTTGCAACCAGTCTTGCCTTATAGGTATGTACCTTACCATCCATGTCAGTCTTATTTTTGAATACCCACTTGCATCCTATAGGGTTAACTCCTATAGGAGGCTCTACCAAGGTCCAAACCTGGTTTGTGTACATGGAATCCATTTCATACTTCATGGCTTCTAGCCACTTCTTGGACTCAGGACCAGTTATGGCCTCTTGGTAGGTCACAGGCTCATCTTGATCCATGAGTAATACATCACCCTGATCACTTATGAGATATCCATATCTCTCAGTTTGTTGACGTATCCTGCTTGACCTACGCTGGTCTTGTTCTACTTGAGCAGGTTGCTCTTCCATAATTACTTGTGTTTCCTGCTCTAATTCCTCCATAGGTGTATCAATGTTTTGTGGTTCTTGAATTTCTTCAAGCTCTATTTTCCTCCCATTGATTCTTTTGGAAATAAAATCCTTTTCCAGAAAAACTCCAGTTCGAGCGACAAACACTTTGCCCTCAGAAGGATTGTAGAAGTAATACCCTCTTGTTTCTTTAGGATACCCCACAAATAAGCATTTGTCAGATTTGGGCTCAAGCTTAGTTGAAATTTGTCATTTCACATAAACTTCGCAACCCCAAATCTTCATGTAAGACATATGTGGTTTCTTACCACTCCATATGTCATATGGTGTCTTCTTAACCTTTTTGGATGGAACCCGGTTAAGTGTGTAAGCTGCAGTCAATAGCGCATGTCCCCAAAAGGAGTTCGGAAGATCGGCGTGACTCATCATGGATCGGACCATGTCTAACAAGGTTCGATTTCTTCTCTCAGATACACCATTCGATTGTGGTGTTCCGGGAGGAGTAAGTTGGGATAAAATCCCACATTCCTTTAGATGGTCATCAAACTCTAGGCTTAAATATTCACCGCCTCGATCTGATTGAAGAACTTTAATATTCTTACCTAGTTGGTTTTGTACTTCATTCTTGAATTCCTTAAATTTTTCAAAGGTTTCAGATTTGTGTTTTATTAAATACACATAACCATATCTACTGAAATCATCAGTAAATGTGATGAAGTATTGAAAACCTCCTCTGGCTGGTATGTTCAGTGGTCCACATACATCAGTATGTATGAGGGCCAAAAGATCATTAGCCCTTTCACCTTTTCCTGTGAATGCGGACTTTGTCATCTTTCCAATTAAACAAGATCTGCATGTCTCATATGATTCATAATCAAAAGAGTCCAAGAGTCCATCTTTATGGAGTTTGGAAATGCGTTTCTCATTTATGTGGCCTAAGCGACAGTTCCAAAGGTAGCTTAGATTTAACTCATTAGGTTTAATCAGTTTAGTATTAATGTTATAAATTGGCATTTCAAGATCAAGGACATATAGTCCATTGTTCATTTGTGCAGAAGCATAGAATATATCATTCAAATAAATAGAGCAACAATTGTTCTTTATTATAAATGAAAAACCAAACTTGTCCAAACAAGAAACGGAAATAATATTCCTACTAATTGCAGGTACATAATAACAGTTCTCTAACTGAATTATTAAACCACTAGGTAAAGTCAAAACATAAGTTCCTACGGCTAAAGCAGCAACCTTTGCTCCATTTCCAACTCGTAGGTCAACTTCACCTTTTGCCAAATCTCTACTCCTTTTTAGCCCCTGCACATTAGTACAAATGTGAGAACCGCATCCAGTATCTAATACCCATGATGCAGAAGTAGATAAATTAATTTCAATAACAAAAATACCTGAATTTGAAGTCCCTACTCCATTGTTCTTATCTTCCAAGTACTTTGGGCAGTTTCTCTTCCAATGTCTGGTCTTATCGCAATGGAAGCAAGTGCCCTCCTTTGCTATGCCTCCACTAGGCTTCAAAGCAGGAACAGTAGGTTTAGGCTTGGCAAATTCCTTGCCTTTCCCTTTACCAACCTGCTTGGTAGGCCTCTTGTTCAGCTTCTTTCCATTACTGACCATCAGAATGGACTTCCCTTTTGTCTTCATATTCTGCTCAGCAGTTTTCAACATGCTTAGCAATTCTGGAAGACTCTTATCCATGTCATTCATGTTGAAATTCATGACAAACTGATTAAAGCTATCTGGCAATGATTGGAAGATAAAATCAGTTGCAAGTTCCTTTCCAAGCGGAAACCCTAACCTTTCAAGGTTCTCCACATACCCAATCATTTTGAGTACATGGGGACCTACAGGGTTTCCCTCAGATAACTTGCTGTTAAAAAGGGCCTTTGAAACCTGAAACCTCTCATTTCTTGCCTGCTCTTGATAGAGCATTTTCAGATGTCCGATCATATCGAACACTGACATGTTCTCGTGTTGCTTTTGCAACTCCGAGTTCATAGTAGCTAGCATGAGACAAGCGGCTTCGTTAGCATCATCAAAATGCTTCTTATAAGCATCTCTTTCTGCCTTAGGTGCCGAACTAGGCGGTTCCTCTTCAGGAACAGGTGTCTCCAAGACATACAACTTCTTATCATGCTTGAGGACAATCCTCAGATTTCGGTGCCAATCCAGGAAATTTGTCCCAGACAATTTTTCCTTATCTAGGATTGATCGCAAAATATGGTTGTTTGTTGTCATGGTAATCTACAAAAAAATGAAAATATAAGTATCATTAAAACAACATATTTAATTAGGCCTTTAATCAAATATGCTCCCACTATTTTACTCAAACCAAATGACCCTCATCATTTGTTTCGGAAAATCCCGTTGGAAGACTTTCTAGTGGGTCGAGATCCACATTTCACTTCGTTCTAAGTCAGCGTCAGGCTGGTTACACAAAACTAGGTTATTTAGGTAGGAACTCCTTCCAATTGTATCTCATACAACTCTCGAATATTTTCAGTTGAGTGAATAACTCTTTATTCTAATTCATCATATGAATCATTCCCAACTCTTGCTTCTAAACATGTATAATATTATTATAATGTGTTTAGTTAAGTTTGACCCATTGTTTTAGCAGTTGGATATTACAATTATCCCATCGCACCTTACTAATATAGAACATGCACCTCGTGTAGGCGAAACCTACATTGTTCGATACTAGTATTGATGAGTGCTAAAACTTGGAAAGCATGAACTTAATATTTAACTTGAGGGATTTTGTTATTAGTTTGATCTCACCGGCTTAACATGCAATTCGTCTCTCTCATGCATCAACATACAAACACATGCATCAATATACATAAAAGGATACAGTTATGGCCCCTAGCGCAATTGTTCTCCCAAGCCAATGAGAGAACCTAAGCTAACCTAATAACGATCTAAACTTCTCCAAGCAAGATCTCCAAGGTTATCCTCCTTTGATATTGTATTCTTCTCTTTCTTCATAACATTACATTACATAAAATAAACTCATTTTACATACGAGGGAGTGAGATGAGAAAAGAAGTTACATCAAGAATTTTAGAGAGAGGCACGACACGCAGGCCGTATTTTACAATCCCAAAACAAAATAAAGGAAAAAAACTAAGGCCATAACTGATCACCACAAGACAATAATAATAAACACACTTTTATTATTAGTTTAAATTTTGTTAATTAAAAAAAAGGAAAATTAAATTTCAACGATTGATCACACTACGCAGAGTTAGCCGGGGATTCCCCTTTGCGGGGTTGTCAGGGGCAGCGCCCCGGCGCAAAATTTTAATGAACAATTCATTTGAAATCGGCGTCATTTTCGCACAACTCTTGTGCATTCACAACCCTAATCGCATAACTCTGCAACAACACAACCCTTGTGCTGTCATGAAGCCTAATGCAACAGTTTCATGCTGTCAAACACATTTCGATTGATAATTCAGTATGATTAATCACATGCCATTGCTTCACCATACTAATGTCGGATTCCGAAGCATATGAACATTGATCGGTCAAAGGAATAACAATCATCAAGTGTTTGAATGAACGAAACAGAAACAGTATATCCCATATACCATTGTTGCATCAGATTTACTTATATTATATATAAAAGTGATCGATCTTATTTGTGTAACCTATGGACGATCGATGTATCGCTGCTTCACCATACTAATGTCGGATTCCGAAGCATAGTCAACATCAATCATCCAAATCATACACAACAGATGCCAAATTTAATTACTCGTTTATTATTCAATTCATTCTGGTTTTAATCGAATCAAAACAGAAAATATAGAACATAAACAACTATCAGATCCATGGTTTCGTAAGTGGCTCTGATACCATTGAAGGAAAATTGCGATCAAAAGCGCAGTGGAATTTAAAATTTTCCTTTAGCGATCCTTACGAATGAGCATGGTCAGTGATAGAAATATTTACCTCTTGTGGCGATTCAGACCTTTGATGTTGTGATCACGAGCGTTGATGAAGAACAATGCCTCTACTCAGTCCACACGAACAGATTGCTTTTGGTCACAGTGCTAGCTGATCACGAACGAAAACCTTGAGTGAGAGAGAGAATCAAAAACGAAATTGCATCAAGTGCAATTGCTTCATCACAAGGGATCTATTTATAGAATCACTCGTGTGGGCTACAAGCTAAAAGCCCAATTAAGGCTATAAGCTAAAAGCCCAATTAAGCTTATGGACATTATACCTTATTATGTACCATATATCACTTATCCATGTGGTACCTTACCACTTTCCGTATTACATTTAAGTGCACCGTACCTTACAGTGTTCCTTATTTATTCTATCTCTCATCAACCTGTCCTTATGTGTGTGACCCTGTAGGTTTTCTCGACGTTGACAATTATATTAAATCACACATTTAATATAATAAACAGTGAGCGGTATCTAGAAACACATCCCCGTTACCCAAGTCACGAAAATGTCATGTGATCTGACCAAACCTTTTCCGTGATAATATTTGTGTTGTACAATTACCCTTTTGCCCTCATGTCTATATTGAACACAAGGCATACACTGTGTCACCCTTGTCCAGTTCAATATTGGGCCCTTAGACATTTATCCTATTATGCAGGATGAGCAAATTCCATCTAGGTCACTCATGTCCCTTAGCATGCTTTGTGAAGTACCCATCAACCGTCTTTATAGTCATCCAGTTACGGATGACGTTTGATCAGCAATAAAGTACTTGACTCTACATCTAGGGTCCATAGTGGTTTCAGGTCGAAGGGTGGTATACACCATTATCATCATGAGAATAACTTATGACACTTTGCATAACATTCTATGTAGTATTCTCATAGTGGGTGAATCCAGTATAAATATTACTCCTAATATTCATACCTATGTCAAGACTTGATAACTCCTTATCTATGATCCATGAGATGTGATCATCAATCTATCTTCATAATAATCTTAATGCTTTAATGTTATCCCACTTCACATTAAAGCTTGACTACGGATACTTTAAGAATAGTGTCTTATGTTTAATGGGATCTCATGATTAAGTCACACTTAACATTTCATTAAACAAATAAACCATTCTAGGGACTTTATTATTTTGGAAAGCAAACAGAATAAAGAAATGCCTTTTATTATTAATAAAGAATTCGATACAAGTACCAAAAGTATTGGCCTCTAGGGCTTACACCAACAATTGTTATTGATTATAACATGATAAATTGATAACATGCTTGGTGAATTGTAATACCATGATGTTGTGTTATTGTGATGTTGTAATAGTGTGATAGTGTGTTATTATTATTGATTATAACATGATGAGTTGATAACATGTTTGGTGAATTGTGATACCATGATGTTGTGTGTGTTGTATGCATAATATGTTGTTTTGTGGAATATGCACAAATGCATGGTTATTGCTTGCAGTGTCGTTGTGTTGTTGTTGCTGCATTTTTTGGTAGGTGTTTGGTGTGTGGTGGCTAGTATCAGCAAAGTGAACTGACTATGATGAAGTTTAATGTGCATATTTTTGTTGTTGCATATTTACGTCGCATGCATTTCATGGTGTGGACTTTAGTCCAGTTGGTTAGCTCTGGTCCTATGGTGGGAATTAGGAGCAATGTAAACCTAACTGTTCACGATATTGGTGGATCTGGTCCTAGATGGTATGGACCGGGAGCAATGTGAACTTAATTATTCACGATATTGGTGGCTCTAGTCCTAGATGGCGTGGATCGAGAGCGAATGTACTTCATTGTTCCTGTATGGTCCATATGCGTTGAGCATGTGAGTCGGTCTCATTGCATTACATTGTCATTAACATAATATTTGAGTTGTGTGGTTGGTATATGTATTACATGATAATTCGATGATATGTGATGATGATAGGTGTGATTGTATAATTAAAATTTTATATGATTGTTGTTGATTGTGTGAACGTGTGAGATGTGGTATGTGTGACTATGCATGTATCTTTGTTGTCTATTTATTATTATACATTCATTTATACTGTTGTGATATCTCACCCCTTCTGTTGGAATGGTGCTTTATACGACATCATGAAGATACTCAGGAGTAGTTTGAGGCTATAGTGGATGAAAGAGGTTGCTCTTCGTTTTATTTCGAGTTGGCGGCATTGCTCTGATACGTAACACTGAGGGATGAACGTTTAGTTATTTTGTTGGTTTTAATGAATTGTTTGGAGTCTTATGAACTCCGTATTATGTGAATAAATGTTTATTTATTTTAGATGATATTAATTTAATTTTAAATAGGATTCTTTTTCCGCTGCTTAATAAAAGTTAAATTTGAAGACTATGATATGTTGTTTTGGTTCATCCATAATTGTATTATGTATCATATACATGTTATGAGCAAGTTAAGTTTGTTTTTGAAAATGTAGCATCCTAATTGTATGTCGAACGTTTTAAAATTACTCTGATTTTAATTACTCACTATGTTCCTTTTTAAGTGTCATTTTAGCATAAAGCTCTTCAACTAAGATAGTGGATTATTAGAGTTATTTTTCCTATTATACCCTCATTTATTTCCTCTTTCCAAATAAATTCAATCATACACTCTCTCTTTTATGGAAAATGTGAAATGGAGTTATTGAGAAATTAAGGGTATAATTTACAAATTATAACATTAAATTATAAAATTGACACTTAAATAGAAACAAAAAAACTCTTCTAAAACGACACTTTAAAAAGAACGGGGGGAGTATTATTCTTCACGGAAAATTAGGGTGTTACATAACTCTTGGGAATCAAAACACTTGAGAGTTCTGTGCTAGTGATTTGATGTGTTTGATAGAGTCTATTTCCTTTTTCATGCTAGAATGAAGTCCTCAAAGAGTCAACATTGTTTTATTTGAGTAATTTTCCTAGGTTAGCCATTATCTTCCTCCTAGTATCTGAAAAGTTAGTTCATAATGGGTAAGAAATCACAACAGATAGCTCATAAATCCTAGAAGAGTGCTCCATCTTCTTAAGTGGATTCCGCTTTCTCTTATACTTTTTTTATTTTTTCTAAAGTAGGTGATCTTGATAACGCTCTTAGTGAAGTCAATCCTTTTTCTTACTTGGGAGTCTTAAGTCCCACTGAGTATGAAATGATATGCAACAAATATGGAGATTATTCCATTCCCTTTTACAAGTGTACTTTCTCCTTTCCGGGTCTTCACTTACCCTTCATTACCTTTGAGATAAAAGTCTTGAAGCAAATGACGATAACCCACTCGTAACTTCATCTTGCAACAAGATCTTGCTGATGAAGCTCTATATAAGAATAAATAGATGATGAGTTTCATCTGCGAGTTGGTTACTTCAAAGGAGGTTCCCCCAAAGATGAAGTCGACCAGAGACGCTTGTAGTGCCTCATTGATGTTAAATTACTGATGAAGTAACATTCCCGAGAAGAAAGGAAAAAGTCATTTTTGTTAAGTTTAGGAAACTCTTGGTTTCTCTGCTTTTTAACATGCATGTTCATGATGTATTTATTCTAACACTAATTGTGATGGTGTGGAGACCATTTGAAATATGTAGTAAATATCTATCTTTTAAAGCGAAGAATATGTCTGACTGGGAGTGATGGTTCTTTGAATAAGCTCCTGATGTTATCAAATATGTTGAGTTTTCTTGCTCATCCATTGTTGATGGGGTTGAGTTCACATTCCTCTACAGACCATTGGACCCCTCCCTTAGAAGAGGATAGTGCTTATTTTGCCAATATGTTCGGACCTTCACTAGAGAAATAATTGCTTACTCTGGCTCGGTATACCCGACGTACTTCTATTGCTTTGACTCTTGGCGGAGCTGGCCACTGAGAAGCTCTTTGGTTTGACCAACATCATGCTGAAAAGAACGGCTGGAGGAGAGAGTTAGCGATCAGAAGCTTCAGAGGGATAAATACATATAGGAAATATAGAATGCTTCTACCTTTCTTATAATATTGAGGTATGCTTTGCTCCCCATTAATCTTTCTTGATCTCTTTCTGATTAGGTGATATATCTGGTGAAGACGATGGTGAGGAAGAACTAGGCTTTGGTTTCTACTAAGGGAAGTTTTTCTTCTTCTCAAGGGGAATTAGATTCTTTACGCCTTCATATTTCTTCTCTGACTTAGCAGTTGGAATAATGTACGACTGCTACCCTTGAGGTATTTTTACACTCATTTGAGAATGCTTTGTAGCAAGTAGAGTATTTTCATTTTCCTCTAGTTGTCTTGAGGGAGAAAATTTGAGCGGGTCAAATGGTCAAAAATGGAGAGGTCGTGTCTCTGCAAAAGTAACCCTTACATACACTTTTCTTAATGTATTTCATGTGTAGTACTATATATATATATATATATATATATATATATATATATATATATATATATATATATATATATATATATATATATATATATATATATATATATATATATATATATATATATATATATATATATATATATATATATATATATATATATATATATATATATATATATATATATATGTGTGTGTGTGTGTGTGTGTGTGTGTGTGTGTGTGTGTGTGTGTGTGTGTGCGCGTGCGTGTATGCGTGTGCGTGCGTGTGTGCGTGTGTGTAGTCATTTTTAGAATGAAACACTTTTTTTACCAGTGTAAGGTATATTCGTGTGATCCTGAGTGCAAAGCTATGGATGTATATTTGTATGATCCCGAGTGCTAGGATCCAATTTTTGTGTGAACTTATGAGGTCTTTCCTCGAAGTTTATTGGATGTCACTAAGGTCATTCCCTGCCAATGGTCGGTTCCCCTTTCCCCCACTAGATGAAAACCTTGTCAGGGGTAGATGTGTGTCCAACCCACCACAGCCTATGGAGTGGCTAGTTGTCAGAGTGGGTGGACCGTTATTGCATGTGGGGGATATATTGTTGTAATCACACATGCAAATAAACTTTGACAACACCCATGAATTTAGTTGGGGAAGTAATTGTTGTAGCCGAACATGCAAAGTGTCTTCGAATGCATCTCTGACTTTAGATGGGAAGTAATTGATGTAGCTAGATGTGCAAAACGTCTCTGGTAGAGCCTATAATTTAAGGTGAGGAATTGATTATTGTAGTTGGACGTGCAAAACATCTATGGAAGCACCCTTGACTTTAGTGTATCGGGCCTCGATCTCGTTGGTTGTACCCCGAGCTTGCTATCACTATGCACAATAAAAAAGAAATATATATTTTAGGTGAATATCACATATTATTTATATTTGTAAGATATTTGTGTACATGATAAATATGATTATCCAACCACATCATTTAATATGAATAAAAAAGACACATAACTAGGCAGGCTAACCATCACTTACTCATTTTTATTGCTTTTATGGTCTAGCCACTTTTCGGAGGATGGATTTATGTCATGTTGAGCTAGATGGCAAGGAAAGCTACATTAATCTCCATGGCCACGTTTTCACCCTAGAGGGCTTGATAGATTATTTTTTCTCCGATGAGGTTGACATTGATGGTGAATGGCTCTCCTTGAAGATTATGATACTTGAGTTTAGTGTATCGGGCCTCGATCTCGTTGGTTGTACCCCGAGCTTGCTATCACTATGCACAATAAAAAAGAAATATATATTTTAGGTGAATATCACATATTATTTATATTTGTAAGATATTTGTGTACATGATAAATATGATTATCCAACCACATCATTTAATATGAATAAAAAAGACACATAACTAGGCAGGCTAACCATCACTTACTCATTTTTCTTGCTTTTATGGTCTAGCCACTTTTCGGAGGATGGATTTATGTCATGTTGAGCTAGATGGCAAGGAAAGCTACATTAATCTCCATGGCCACGTTTTCACCCTAGAGGGCTTGATAGATTATTTTTTCTCCGATGAGGTTGACATTGATGGTGAATGGCTCTCCTTGAAGATTATGATACTTGAGTTTGAGATGCACCAACGAAGCTACAACATCCAACATAGCGGTAAAGTACCTTTCTAGAATGCAATTGTAGACACTCATGCGGGACGATGAAAAATTATGAATTGACCACTTAAACTTATTTCTGATCATCTAGTGATATTAACATATCGATGTATCATTATAGAGGAGTGGTTGTCCCATTGAATGCCAACAAGTTAGTGCCTTCATATGGCGATAAGCTTTCTCTTTCGAGGTTCATATTTTCAAACAACTTTGAATACATTATAGATCATGAGCGGCCACCATCAATCAGGATTTGAGAGACGTCAAACTTCCCAATGATAGGTGGGATCACTTAGGGAAATTTTCATTGGGGATGTCGTCCTCCTTCTCAGGGTTCCTGAAACCGAATATAGGCCGATCAAAAATATTTTGCGGTGCACCTGCATCAATTTTATAGATGGTTACCATCTCGACAAACTTCCTCTTCACGGTCCCCTTGGAAGGGAAATTCTCCCTAGGCGCTCCTCCAATGATGGAGACGATGTACAAATGCTTCCCTTTGTCAACCTCCTTACTTTCTCCACTGGTCCGGGCCTCTACAGACTTTGTGGGTGATTTACCTTTAGGTTATTCTTCCATGTATCTTTTACACTCCTGTTCACATACTTGATTAGTCAGTCCCTCTTTATTATCCATTTGATGGCATCCTTCACCTGGATGCAATCATCAGTGTTATGACCATGACAATTATGAAAATAGCAGTAATTTAAATTATCGGTCTGATGTGTCTCTTTGATGGGATAAGGAGGTATAACTCCTATATTCATGAAATCTATTTTGGCACAATCTTGGTAGATCTTCTCTTGAGAAATGGTCAGAGGAGTGTACTTATCGTACCGTCCTTGCATACCTCAATCAGAGTCGTTCTTCTAACGGTGGGACACCTTCCCTAACGCGTGAATGGAGTTGGTGTTGACAGAGATGGGGATATGGAAACATGTAATCAACTTATACTCTAGTATCATATAAGAATCAACCATGTTCATCATTTCCTGTTTGGTTTTCACCTTCTTTCTTCCCATCTTTAACTTGAAGGGGTGGTACTTCATAAGGCCATTTTTTTAAGATCCATCACTTAAGGCCTTCCTCAACTACCTTAACTTTAATAGTAACTTACGTAAACCGATCGATGTATGGGCACATGCTTTCACTATTCCCTTGGATAATGCCTCTTAAAGTGGCTTCAGTCACCGACTGTCTTTTCTGTATAGTTAAATGCTTGATGAATAATTTATAGAAGTCAGTCTAGGATTCGATGCATTCATCGGGCATATTGTTGAACTATAGCCAGGTCGATTTGACCAGGGTCAATCTAAACATTTTTCATTAGAACACTTTGTCAACACTATTTACAAGTTTCGTGTGCTCATCTGGATCTGCATTTCCATCATACTCACCATGCTTATGAGGCATTTACATGGACTTTGGTATCTTGATGTCCAAAATCCAGGCACATAAGGGATATTTTGGTTGAACCTTCATCGATCGGTCTTCTACTGGGTATGGTGAATGAGCATGGATGCCCCGGTCTCCCTCAAGACTTCAAAGGGGACTTTTATGTTTCTTTCTCCTATGCTAACTTATTGACTTAGGAGCCTCATTATTCTTCGCCTCGGTCGGCTTCGGGACGATTACATGAGTTCTTCTTGATATAGCCTCATGGTCAGTGTTCCTGTGTGGATGAGCATTGTGGAGGATTTTTTCAAGGCGTAGCAACCTCTTTTCAAACGCAATTAAGTTATGATGTCGAACAATATGGTACATGATATTTATAAACTCATTAGGGCTTTGCACTACAAGGTTAGCTCACAACAATTGGAAACCATACAAGACTTCTGATTGTGCAACTGGAGGTGGAATTTAGGGTCTAATATGAGGTAATTGGACATACCCAGCTATTTGAGGACTATGAACTAAGTTTGGGTACGACAGAATTACCACTTTTCGATTTCAACTTTCTGTAGAGGAATGAGGCAGAGGTTGCTGATTGGTTGCTGCTAGAGTAGCAACATCAACTTCATGGGCGGGAGTTGATCGAGTAGCTTTAGATTTAACCATCACTTGAATTCATAGGAATTAGGGATATGGAAATTTGAGGAAATCAAAGTTGAAACTATGTTTGATTGGATCAAATGTGAAGGATCTCCACTTTCCATCCTGCATGCTCTTGATTCAATGACCCGGGGAGATTACAAACTAATGAACCAAGAATTAAATGTGAGATCGTTGAAATCGCAGGAATTCGGAGTCTTTCCCCACAAACGACGCAACAATTCCATCCTCGAACCACAAATGGAGTTATGATTGAAAGTGATGGTAGATTTGAGCTTCTAGTACGGTGAAGAAGGGGGACCTGCAAGATTAACAGTCAAACGCTCAAGTCAGTATGTGAGAAAGAATAGTGAATTGAAATTGTTAGAAACTTTTCAACTGATTTGGTGAATTCTCTATATATAGTAGAAAGGGAATAATGAATTCACTATTTGTGAGAAGTGAATTACGGAGAGTCGATGCGCTTGCAGTTGAGATCCTTGTTAGCATCATGACGAAAATTCTCATGTTCTAAGAAGATTCAGGAAATATTACTATCCCATTAGAGTGGTCGATCGGGTCAACATGACCAACTCAAAACAAAAATTAATGATGAATATATAAATACAATAACAATTTTGTTGGTGTAAGTTCTAGAGACTAATAATCTCATGTATAAATATAAAAGTTGGATCATATTAATTATATATAATAAAATATATTTATTATTTCATTTCAAAGTAACAAAATCTTACAATAATTAATTTCTTTTAAAATAATTTTTTTTAATGAAATGTTGAATATGACATAGTCACGAGACCTCATTAAATATAAAAAAAATATGTTTAAAGTGTCTATAATAAAACCTTATTATCAAATGATACAATAACATGTATGAATATTGATCTTACCTGATCAGACTTGGACCGTTACGACTGGCTCCGAGCAGAAGTTGAGTGAGATGGGGGGGGGGGGGGTACTTGCAAGGTACTCTGATGCTAAAATGGGTGACAGAATGAGCAGGCAAAAAAGCGTATGTATGGGTAAAAGATGAATACTTGACCCTCTAGGAACAAAGGGTATTTATATCCCCCAGCGTGGGGCCAAGGTCCCCTCATTGGGCCGACCAGAACTGGCCCAATAAAAGAACTTCCAGGTTCTACGTGTGTAGTGGGTACCCGCACGTGGTCTCCTTCCTGGTGATGCTCTGCGATAAATGAGGAGGGACGAAGACGCGGTCTTTCCGAAGTTCAGGTGACTTGGTAACAGTCAAAATCTGCCCTACGAGGAGGGCGCTCGAGCTGGAGTTCTCGTGGTCGGGGAAACCATGTGTCACGGGCAACGGCGAGCAAGACTGTAGTCTATGGTCGGGCGCGCTGGTGGGAATCCACGGGCACGCGCCCCTCGAGGAGTTACTTGGATTGGGCCTTTGCTCTTGCTTTTGGGCCAGGGAGGGCCCAGTCCAGAACAGGAGCCCCCCAAGTCGTGGCTCCTGGAGCAGGAGTTATCACTTGACCTCAGCTCGCCTTTGCCACGGGGTCTGATGCCCGGCCCAGGATATTTGCTTCCCCGTGATTGCTCAAGAAGTTTCTCATGAGTTGCGTTCGTGGCGTAATCCTTGTCGATGTGTGCTCGAGGGATGTCGATGCGTACTCGAGGGATTCCTCGTGGGCTGTGTTTGTTGGGTACCCGAGGCAACCCTTGAGAACCGTGACGCCACCCTAGCGAAAGTAGGGCCATCATTTCCTAGGGGAGTAGACGTCGAGGAGGGGAAGTTCGTGGTTCCCCGGGGCAACATTTCGTATTCCACGTCATCCCTATAAATAGGATCCTTGGGTCCCATAATTTGTTTTTCCTCTTCGCGCTTCTCCTTCTTCCTCTGCCTTTGCCGCCGCTGTTTTTCCACAACTTCGCAAGATTACCGTACCTTCCTCCGTGGATTCTCTTCACTACCGCCGTACATCCTTCTTAACTTCCAAGTAAGCGTTTATCCCTCCTATTTTTATTTATTGTAGGTAATTTTTCCGTTATTTGGGTGTTAGAAACCCACATCTGGGATTAGCGCCCGGTACATTCATGTTTGTGCCCGACACATTCATGTTTGTGCCCGGTATATTCATGTTTGTGCCCGGTAAACGCATATCTTTAAGTATTTGACTCGCGATACTGCCCGGGACCTTCATGGTTTTGGGCGCATAATCTGATACTGCCCGGTAAACCCATAGTTCTAGGTTCAGGATTCGTGATATTGCTCGTCACATTCCTAGTTTAGGTCGGCGCACCCATGGCTGGCCGGGATGTTGGCCCATTAGGAAGTATGTAGGACGACTCGTCGTGGCGCCTTAGTGTCGGGGAGGCGAAACCCAGGATCTTGTTCGAGTCCTCAATGTTTTAACGCGCGCGGAGTGTGTCTTGGCTTGTCGTGAACTACTTCCCGTCAGTTATGGCGAGCATATGGATTTGCTCTCGAATTTCACCAGTTTCTTGTGCTTTGCAAGTAAATGGCTGACGAACCGGAGTCTTCGGGGCGCAATGAGGTCGAGGACCAGAGTGCCGAGGAGAATGTAACTCTAGTTGATACTGTTGATGATCCTTCGCTAGATTGGGCGGGCGCCGAGCCTAGAGGGATTGCCTTGGCATATAGTCGGCGTAGTCGGAGCACATACACTATCGTCGAACACGGCGGTAGCCAGCCGGGCTTCCAGAAGAACTTTGTTGTCACAAGGCCGTCTCTCGATGCGCGGATCTGCTCGGAGTTCTCTGAGTATGGTTTTCCCATGTATGAAATCGCGTTCAAGGACCTCGGCCTTAAACTCCCTTTCAGTGATTTCCAGGTCGGGGTATTCTGCCATCTGTACTTGGCCCCCTCGCAGCTTCACCCCAATTCGATCGCCTTTCTTCGGGCGTTCGAGCTTACATGTCGCTTCTTAAGGATCGGGGCAACCATTCCTCTCTTCTTCAGAGTTTTTCACTTGCAACGCCAGTCTCGAGGAGGCAGGCATAGCTGGATTTCCCTGAAACAGTCGAAGAGGTTGTTCAGGATGTACATGGATTCGGTCCGGGGTTTCAAGGACGAATGGTATGTCGTGCGGCCGGTCACCCAGACTGCTTTGGATTCTATATATGAAGAGGAGACCGCAGTGGCCGACGAGAACGGGGAGCCTCTTATGGACGACGAGGGTCGCTCGGTGTTGGGGCGTGTATCCAAGTTCCCGTTGCATTGGTGCTCGCGCCATTACGAGCATGGTACCAAGCACTACCATACGCCCACGGGAGGAATGAGTGTCGAGGATGAGGAAGCCTATGGTACCCTTTGTAAGTATGTCGACATCTTCTTCCCTTCCCGGTGGGTCACGAGGGAGGGGGAAGATATTCTCGACGAGGAGGGTTACCCGACATTCGAGGCTCGTCCTATCGATACCAAGGCGCTTGTCGAGTGTCAATCCTACGGGCAGGCCGTAGATCTACTAGGTTGCTTTTTTGTCTTATGGTTTTGTTCTAATTTCTTTTTCTTGTTACTTGCTCGTAACTAACCCGAGCTTTTCTTCTTTGCAGGAAATATGGCCGAACAAAGGGAGAGGCTTTTAAAGTTGTCTCAAGACAAGAGAGTGAACAGAAGTTTGGTGCGAGCTCCGCAGGCCACGAGGATAGGCCTGTCGACCAGTTCAGGTGATGCTTCTAGCGGGTCCCAGAGTTCCCCTGACATCGAGCAGCCCACTGAGCTGATAACGAGAAAGAGAAGCCGGGCAGAGAACCAGCCAGAAGTCGGCGACGAGTCTGTTGCGGTGAGGGCCTTTGGCTTGCCCCCTTGTTTTAAATAGGAAGGTTTCTTCGAGGGGTTTCCCTTGATAGTGAGTGTCAAGGAGGATGAGACCATCAGGCGGCTCAACAAGGAGAGTCGGAGAAAACACCTGGCCACCAGTATGGTCGGGATGGTCAAGATGGCCGAGATGGTCGTTGTCCTTGCTGAGGAGGGGTCGGACTCCTCTGACCGCGTCAGGGAACTGGAGTTGGAGAAAGCTGCCCTTGCTGCCGGCTCTCGTAAGTTGAAGGCTGCTCTGGAGCAATCTGAGGAGATGTTCCGCGAGCAAGCCGATCTGCTGGCCATGGAGAAGGAAAACTCGGGGGAGATTGCCGAGGAGAGGGATTGTTTTCGACTGGACTGGGAATGCTTGGAGGACGACAACGAGCGTCTGTCTAAAGAAGTCGAGGATCTGAAGGCCGCCATGCTTCCCGCTGAAGATGAGTCGGAGGAGACAGCCCCCTTGCGGAGTCGCTCGGATCTGGTCGCGCGCATCCATCTCTTCGAAACGGATTGTGTTGGTGCTTTAGCAGACGGTTTTGAGGCCGCGGTTAGCCAGCTCTCCTTATTGAATCCGGGCATGAGTACCGAGGGAGTGGGTTTCATGTCCCAAATCATCGACGGCCAGGTCGTGCCTCCTCCTGAGTCTCCTGTCGTGGATGCTGGTAGCCCCGGGGAAGTCTAGCCGTGGAATTCGGGTCGGGCCTGCGCGCCCATTTATTGGTAGTTATTTTTGGGGCCTGCGTGCCCGTACAAATTTCTTTCGGCCATCGTGCCATAGCGTGTAATTTATGAACATCGTCGGCCTTCTTGGTCGGTTTATTTTTATTTGTTTTTTGTTTGCAAGCTTTTAAATGGATGTTTGTTTCGACCTTTAAATTTGCTCGGGTCTAAGTTTTTATATTTGTGATGAAATTTGCCTAAGTTATGTCCCCGAGTCACGCCTGTGCTCGACTGTTACTTTGTGGCGAAATATGAAATTTGCCTAAGTTATGTCCCCGAGTCACGCTCGTGCTCGGCTGTTACTTTGTGGCGAAATTTTCCTAAGTTGTTTCCTCGGGGCATGCGTGTGCTCGGCTTATTATTTCGTGGCGAATTTTGCCTAAGTTGCGTCCTCGAGTGGAGATTCTTTCGACCCATTTAGTGGTCTGACGTACTTCGAAATGTGCCAGTTTTGCGGAGAAGAGCCCGCTTGCTCAGGCGTATGACCCAGATCGGGGTCGTATGCCCGTGGCGTGAACTGCCCATCGCGAGCTGGGTGTTCTGCCATGTGGGTACTTTGATAGTGGAGCTAGATTGAGGTGTCCCTGTCGGGCATCGTCGTTCGTCCTCTTTTGGCTGAACGGCGTTATGTCGTTTGGGGCGTAGATTGGGCCCGTACCTTGGCCTATATACGTGGTCGAGACATTTCTCTCTGTTGACTAGATATGGATGCTCGACGGCGAGAGTCCTTAGTGTTTAAGGGTTTTTTAACTATAGTACTGCTTTAGCTTAGCAGCGTTCCAGGGTCGTGGCAATGGTTCTCCGTCTAGTTGCTCGAGGTAGTATGCCCCGGTACCTGTGGTGTCGTGGACGCGGTAAGGCCCTTTCCAGTTTGCAGCCAATTTCCCTTTGCGGGAGTCTTTTTGGTTTCTTCGTAATACCAGGTTGCCGATCTCAAACTCGCGTTTAATGAACTTGTCGCTATGACGCAGGGCCACTCGTTGTTTTAGGGTGGCCTCGTGCAGGGCTGCCCTCGATCGAATTTCCTCGACTAAGTCGAGTTCGTCCCTAAGTGCCTCGTCGTTCATTTCTTCTTCGAGGGGAGTTTCTGTCCGCCTGGAGGGTTCCCTGATTTCTACTGGGATGACGACTTCGGTGCCGTATGTTAGTTGAAAGGGGGTCTCGCCCATCGTCGAATGAGGCGTGGTGCCATACGCCCACAAGACACTGTGCAGCTCCTCGACCCAGCCTCTTTTAGCTTCTCCGAGCCGGAGTTTGAGTCCTCGGAGGATGACTCTGTTAGCGGCCTCGACTTGCCCGTTGGTTTGAGGGTGCTCGACCGAGGTGAAGTGTTGTTTGGTTCCTAGTTTGGTGACGAAGTTCTGGAATCCGTGGTCGGTGAACTGGGTGCCGTTGTCGGTGACCAGTGCTCTCGGGATGCCGAATCTGGCGAGGATGTTTCTTTTATAGAAACGAAGGATGTTGTGCGAGGTGATATTTGCAAGATCCTCGGCCTCTATCCATTTCGTGAAGTAATCCACGGCCACAATGAGGAACTTGTTTTGGTAAGTTCCTTGCACGAAAGGTCCGAGGATATCCATCCCTCACCATGCAAACGGCCACGGGGATGATAGTATGCTCAGCTCGTGAGGGGGAGCGAGGTGCATGTCGGTGTGCCTCTGGCACTTATCACACTTCTTAACGTGTTCCTTGGCGTCCTGCTGCATCATCGGCCAATAGTACCCCGCCCGAAGGGCTTTCCTCGCCAAGGATTTACCACCCGTGTGCTTGGCGTTAATCCCTTCATGTATCTCCCGTAATACCTCAGGGACTATGGATTCGTCGATGCATTTCAGGAGGGGAATGGAGAATCCCCTGCGGTATAGTTTGTGCTCGAGCACCACGTAGGAGCATGCTCGTCGTTTCGTGATGGTCGCTCCTGTCTGGTCCGAGGGGAGTTCTCCCTTTGTCAGAAAATTGTACACTGGGGTCATCCAGGACGAGGCGTCTCCTATGGCGTGTACCTCGACTGGTGTCGAGGACCTTTCGATGCCCGGGCGTGACAGGGATTCTTGTATGACGGATTTTTTCCCGCCCTTCTTTCTCGTGCTTACGAGTTTAGACAATATGTCTGCCCTTGTGTTTTGCTTGCGCGGGACGTGTGATATTTCTGCTCGGTTAAACTTTGTCATGTGTTTTTTTACTAAGTTTAAGTATTCGACGAGGCTGTCATTTTTGGCTTGGTAACTCCCTTGGACTTGGGAAACAACGAGTTGTGAGTCCGTGAAGATTTGTATCTCGCGGGCTCCCAGGTCCTCGGCTAGCCTTAGTCCTGCGAGCAGGGCCTCGTACTCTTCTTGGTTATTCGACGTCGGGAAGGAGAAGGTTAACGAGTGTTCGATCACTACGCCTTCCTCATTTTCCAGGAGGATCCCCGCGCCGCTTCTGGACGAGCTGGAGGCTCCATCGAAGAAGATGGTCCATTTGTGTTCTTTCCCTGCGGGCGGGTCGTGAGCGGTCATTTCCGCGACAAACTCGGCCAGGGCTTGTGCTTTCAGAGCTTTCCTGCTCTCGTATTAAATGTCGAATTTAGAGAGCTCTAAGGACCATTTCAACATTCGTCCCGCCATGTCAGGTCGACCTAAGAGTTGTTTCACCAGTTGGTCGGTTCGCACGATGACCGTGTGGGCCAGAAAATAGTGTCTGAGTCTCCTCGCTGCGTTGAAGAGGGCTAGAGCCACTTTTTCTATCTGTTGGTACCTGCTTTCGGGTCCTTGTAAGGCTTTGCTCGTGAAATAAACGGGTTTCTGCCCGTCGGTGGTCTCGCGGATGAGAGTCGCGCTGATGGCTTTGTTCGAGACGGCCAAGTATAGGAATAATGGCTCCCCGTCGACTGGTTGAGATAGCACGGGTGGTTGGGATAGACTTTGTTTTAGGTGGCGCAGTTCCCGTTCGCATTCCTCGGTCCATTCGAAGGCTGCTTCTTTGCGAAGGAGTCTGAAGAAGGGGAGGGCGTGCTGAGCGGATCTTACGACGAAGCAGGACAATGACGTGAGCATGTCGTTCATGACTTGTATTGATTTCTTTGATGTCGGTGTCGGGAGGTCGGAGAATGCTCGACATTTTTCGGGATTGGCTTCGATTCCTCATTTTGTCAGGTAGAAACCGAGGAATTTCCCCGCCTTGACTCCGAACGTGCATTTTTCGGGGTTGAATCTCATCTTACATTGTCTTGCTTGGGCGAAGACTTCCTTGAGGTGTGCTTCATGATCGGTGTCTGCTCGGGATTTGACGATCATTTCGTCCATGTAGACCTCGATCATGTCTCCGATCTGCTTGTGGAACACCCTGTTCATTATACGTTGGTAAGTTGCCCCTGCGTTTTTTAGTCCAAAGGGCATTACGTTGTAGTAATAATTGCCCGAGCTGGTCATGAAGGCAGTGCAACGTTTGTCGCCCATGGCCATTGGGATTTGGTTATAGCCTGAATAGGCATCCATGAACGACAATGTCTTGTAGCTGGCCGAGTTGTCAACCAGCATATCTATGTTTGGTAAAGGGAAAGCATCCTTCAGGCATGCCTGGTTGAGATCGGTATAGTCAACACACATCCGCCATTTTCCATTATTCTTTTTAACTAGTACAATGTTTGACAGCCAGGTTGAATACCGGGCTTCAGAAATAAAATTCGCCTCTAGGAGGTCTTTTACATCTTTTTCAGCAGCCTCCATTTTCTCCGGAGACTGCCTACGCCTATGTTGTACTACGGCCTTAGCGGAAGGATCTATGGCGAGATGGTGACAGGCGATCTCAGGGTCGATTCTGGGCGTCTCTACAGCGCTCCAGGCGAACAGGTAAGCATTCTCGCGCAAGCAGGCTTTGATCTGCTTCCTTTCCAGGTTGGGGAGGTCGATGCCAATCTTCACTCCTTTGCTTGGGTCTGTGCCGAGTGGGACTAGCTCGAAGTCCCCGTCCGGGATTGGTCGGAGGGGGATTTGCTCGCCGTTGGGAGGTTCGTCCTGATTGAAACGAGCATCCAGAGCTACGGAGTCGAACTTTTGGGGAGCACTCTGGTCTTCCTCTTTGGCAGGCTCTGGCTTGTCGGGCTCCTGTCGCGTCGTTGTCGGTCTCTTGGCGGGCCTTGTCCTGGTGTCGACAGTGTCGCGTCCTTTAGATGCAGCGTTGAAACACCTTCGAGCAGCGGCTAGGTCCCCCTGGATGGTAGCTACCCGTTCCATCTTGGTGTAGAACTTCATCTTCAAGTGGACGGTGGAGGGTACCGCGGTCAGTTCTGCCAGTGTTGGTCTCCCCAGGATGCAGTTGTAGAGGGACGGGTAGTCGATGACGAGGAAGCGTACTTTAACTTGCCTCGTCGCCGTGCCCTCGCCGAAGGTAACCATGAGCTCGACATACCCCCAAGGCTTGGAGGTCGAGCCATTGAAGCCCCGTAAGTCCGACCCTACATATGGCGAGAGGTGCGAGTCGTCTAGCTGTCGAGTCCGGAATAACTGACTGTACATCACGTCGATGGAACTTCCTTCGTCGACGAGGATGCGGTGCACATCAAAGTTAGCCATTCTCGCTCTTATTAGTAGAGGAATGACTGCGTTGAGGGCTCCTCCGGGGAGCTCTTTGAGGTAAAAGGTGATGGGCTCTGACCTACCTTTTACCCTTTCAAAGGTCACTGTTTGCGGAGGTGTCGCGTCGACCAGTTCATCCAGCTTTCTTTTAGCCGAATTGATAGTTAGGTCGTTGAATCCTCCACCATTGATGACCATGGCGGAGGGAAAGTATTCCCACCTGCTGTGCGTCGTGAGCGACTCCTGCAGGTGTTCGGGGACACAGAAGTCCTCCGGTCTGGTGACGGAGAAGGAGGTATGGATGGGTACCGACTCGTCAGATGGTCGGGCGTCTTCCTCCGGTTCTCTTGTCTCCCAGGCGTCACGACGGGGAGCGTCGTTTCACCGGTATTGGGCGAGCCTCCCTCCCTTGATGAGGGTTTCGATGGCGTCCTTGAGGTGGACGCAGTCTTCAGTCAGATGACCATGGATCCTATGGTACTGACAGTATTTGCTCTTGTCTGCTCCGGGCTTGGCGGGGGCAGGTCGGGGGCGTTTGACGCCGCCGTCTTTAAAATATGTGCTGGCACACTCCGCCAAAATGCGCTCGCGAGAAGCTGTGAGCAGAGTGTATTCGGTAAAATTCCCCGAGGGTCCTCTTTGCTCTCGGACTTCTCAGTGTCTGTCCTCTTTTCTTTTCTCCCTGGCTCATCGAGGAGGAGCAGCTTCCTGGCGCGGGTTGCTGCTGGATCCGCGAGTCCTGGGGTCCTGGGCCCTGTTGGCCGCCTCCCTTTCCTCGTAATCCATATATGCCTGGGGTTTTTTCGAGGAGGGCATCGAATGTTCGGGGCGGTTCGATGCCCACTGCCTTTCTGAATTCCGTGTCGGGGAGGAGCCCCCTCTCCAGCAAATACCTTTTCATGTGGTCCGCGCAGGGGACCTGTATGGCTTCGCGATTGAAGAGATTAATAAACTCTCTCAAGGTTTCATCCTGTCTTTGGATGATGGCCTCGAGAGCCGCCTCGGTCTTTGGGTGTCGCCGAGACGCAGTGAATGAACTTATGAATTGGTTCTTTAGGTTTCGCCACGAGGTGATTGATCCCAGAGCGAGGCCTTTATACCAATCCATTGCTGCCTTTCCGAGGGTCGTGGGGAACAACCGACATTTGATGGGTCCCCCGACGTTGTGGTAGTGCAGCATAGCCTCGAACCCGTCTATATGGTCGACCGGGTCCGCGACTCTGTCGTATTCCTTCAGATGTTAAGGCTTCTCCATGCCTGGGGGAATGTGCGCCTCCATGATGGCTTGTGACAGGGGACCGCGGGGGTTGTCCTCGTCACTTCGCTCTGGGGACAGGGATGGGGACCTGTAATATTGTCGCGCCCGACGGTCCTGGTCGTGCTGGGCATCCCTCGAGCGTGGTGCTCGTTGGTTGATTCTTTCGTGCCTGTCTCCGGAGTGTCTTCTTTCTTGCCGTATGGGGCCATGGTTGTGCCCTCCGGCATCGATGATGGGTTGCCTCTCCAACGGGGGTCGTCTCCCCGAGGGTCAGCGTGACGGGCTTCGGGAGGCGTCTCCGTATTGTCTCCGCGGGGGAGATGGGAGATGTACCTCTGTTACTCGAGGAGGTGGAGTCTGGGGCCTCCTGTGTCTCCTCGCGGGCCTTCTATCGTCTTCTAGCGCCCTCAATCTTTCCCCTTGGGCAAAGATGAGGTAATTCGTATGGTTGATAGCCGCGAATAGCGCGCGGGTTGTGGCATCTGCCCCAGTGGGGACGGGGACTTCCTGAAATTGGGCAACTCGATGGTTTGTGGGAGCTTTGTTGTCTTCTTTGAGCGGTGGAGGGACTGAAGAGGACGAGGCAGTAGCTCCGTCGCGGTGGATTGAGGGACCGAGGATGGTTCCCCCAGGGAGTGTGTTATGACCGGGGTTACCGGTGTTGTCGGGGACTCCATTTTTATCTGCGAGGCTGTTATTGGTGTCGACGACGCAGATGTTCTGGTCATCTCGAACTTGGTCAGCCATGACGGTAGGAAGTGATATTGAGCTTTGGTCTTCGAGGTTTTGCAAGACAGGGAAGCTAGTTTCTCACAGACGGCGCCACTGATCTTACTTGATCAGACTTGGACCGTCACGACTGGCTCCGAGCAGAAGTTGAGTGAGATGGGGGGGGTACCTGCAAGGCACTCCGATGCTAAAATGAGTGACGGAATGAGCAGGCAAAAAAGCATATGTATGGGTAAAAGATGAATACATGACCCTCTAAGAACAGAGGGTATTTATAGCCCCCAGCGCGGGGCCAAGGTCCTCTCATTGGGCCGACCAGAACTGGCCCAATAAAGGAACTGTCAGGTTCTACGTGTGTAGTGGGGACCCGCACGTGGTCTCCTTCCTGGTGATGCTCTGCGAGAAATGAGGAGGGACGAAGACGCGGTCTTTCCGGAATTCAGGTGACTTGGTAACAGTCAGAATCTGCCCTACGAGGAGGGCGCTCGAGCTGGGCTCGAGCTGGAGTTCCCGTGGTCGGAGACACCATGTGTCGCGGGCAACGGCGAACAAGACTGCAGTCTGTGGTCGGGCGCGCTGACGGGAATCCACGGGCGCGCGCCCCTGGAAGAGTTACTTGGATTGGACCTTTGCTCTTGCTTTTGGACAAGGGCGGGCCTAGTCCAAAACAAATATTATTATGAAAGTAAATTGATGAATATATTTAATAAATTATTGATATGAGATATAAGTTTGAATTTTTTATACAATAATTATGTTTTTCAAATTAAGTATTCAAATAACTAATTTTTCAAAATATTTATCTAAATAATCATGTTTCAGTTTACAAGTTAGTGTTGGCTATATCAAAAATAGCGATTATGTGCATAAGAAAAGGAAGACGCCATCTCAAGTGGCTCTGACTCTTATGTGTATTTTGTTTTTTTTTAAATAATATTAAAAAATAATAATTAAAAATAATTTTACTATTTAAATTAAAAAACTATTACATCTGGGAAAACAAATTAGTAGAGTGTCGTGGTGCAGAACCGATGGATGTTACAATGATCTAGGACATTAAAATAAATGTATTTCTTATTCTCCGAATCTAATAATTTTTTTAAAATTTAAATAATAAGATTATTTTTAATTATTAATTTTTAATATTACTCAAAAAATAAAATATACATAGGAGTCACCTGGGGTGACACATACATATAAATTTTGTACATAAAAGTCACATAAGATGACGTCTTTTTTTTTCTTATGCACATAAACATCACCTTGAATGACATGTATATTTTTTATACGTGAAAATCATCTGGAGTGACACCAACACTATTTTAAAAACTGAAATATGATTATTTAAGTAAATATTTTAAAAAATTGATTATTTGTGTTATTAATTTATTATTACAAAAAAAAATCTATAAGTCTTAGTATATGTATAAATAGTATAAATATTTATATTAAATTCATTTACCATAAAAATAAGAGAAAAAAAGAATTACGCCAATTATATAAATTAATTATATACAGTTAATCAATAAATTTTATGTATTCTATTAAATTATTTATATTTTAAAATTATTTAAATAATATAATAAATTGTTAATTTATTATTAAAATAATAGTGTAAAATTATTTTAAAATATTAATATATCTTTATTAAACTCGAAAAATAATACATGGTAATATTAATATTATGTAACCGTCATATTTGATTATTTTTAATTCCAAAAAGTGAATTTTCTTATAACTTATTTTCTTTTTTTTTTTCCTTCCAATTTCTTCATATGGTTATTGGTGTGTATTATATTTATTTACACGTGTTGTAAATCTATTATGGACTGAGAAAAGTAGAGAGAGTCCTTAATAACATAAACTGACCGTTAGTTTGTCATATGTGAAAATGTGAAATAAAGGGAATAAGTCTAGAAACTATGAGAAGTAAGATGTGGTCAATTTAAGATCCTACAACCATTCTTCTCATGTTTTATCTAGTGGTGAGAATTGATGAAAATTATAAAAGATAAACAATATGCTACTTTGAAAAGTAAGAAAAAAATAAATGAATGACTAAGATGATGACAAAACACTACAGAAGATACAAATTCACGTTTCATGCATTTTGGGCTCTGGCTACATAAAATTGTTGTGTAGTGTTAGTTTACTTGCATTGTTGACCTCTTGAGTTCTTTCTTCAAGTTTCTAGTATTTTCCCTCCATTGTTTTAAAGTTGTTTAGATTGTAATATACTTTAAAATCTTAAGTGAAAAAAACATATTTTGATATTGTGAAATTTTCAGGATTATTTATAAATTTGTTTTTTAACGGATCATGGTTTTAACAATTATAATATGATTTCTCTCACAGCTTTTAAGATTATTAAAGGATTTGAGAAATACTTAAAAATTTTGAGTTGTGTTTTTATAGTGAGAGTTTGAGAGATTGAGAAATATCTGAGTAGAAAATAAAATTTAATTTGAGAATTTTAAAGATTATTTTTTGTAGTCTATATTGGAATCTCTTGTAATAATATTTATATTACAGTGAATCAGAGAGTTGTTCTTAATAACACTCAAAAATCAGAATTTATAACTATATTTCGTGTCAAAACGTCACTTACTGAATGGACGAAGATTTTGGAACCACAACTTAAGATATTTGCGTGCATAATGAAAGAGTCAACAAGATCAATTTTGACACGTCAACAACAAATTTGTTTGATCGGATGGGACATTATAACAAACACCATTAAAAATTAAATTAAAAATCAAATTAACAAGTAAAAAGTATGCTTGGTGCAAGCACTTGCAATCTAGAGGGAGCCTAAACAACAACGATCAAGGATCACCATCATCTATAAAGAGGTAAGACTAACAATAATCAAGCGAGCATTCACAAATATTTTGAATATTTATTACCATGTATTTTCTCATACTTCCTGAGTCGCGCTGGTTGTTCCACCCAAAGAACTAGTGATAATGGTGATATCTTTCGTTAAACAATAATTATACTTACACACACACACACAACATTATGTATCAAGTCTTTCAACAACTTACTGTCATTGTAAGACCTATGATTTGTTGAACATATGACTTCAAACACAAGAGATGGAGTGTGAATTGTCATATTTAAAAATTGAGAATATTTTAAAATCCTTTATTAAAAATTGGTTTATGTTAGTCCAACAAAGATAAAACAGCGGAGAAGAAGGAAAAAATGAATTAGAGAGAAAAGAAAAATAAATAACAGAAAATAAAGAGATAAAGTTAGAGATTTATACAATTTTGACATACTCACATCTCAAAGAGTTTTTTCTGGAGAATTCCACTAATATTATTCTTGAGCTTTTATTTATGAACCTTCTCACAACAAATGAGATATTTTACGCAGGCTAATCTTCAAATTAAACAAAACTTTTTACAAGTTAAACTCACTAATCAAATAAAGATTTTAACAAATTGATCTCAATAATCAAACAAAGATTTTTCACATGTTAATCTTAAGAACCAAATAAAAACATTGTTCAAGATAATCACACCCTTAAATAAGAAAAAATATAGAACCAATACAATCAAAATCTCTCAAGTATTTTTCACCTATCGGCACTAAGACAATTTCTGTGCATAATAAAACATTAGAGAAGAAGAGTGTACGGAATGGGATAATATAGTTTTAATTTCAAAAACTAGTGTGAAATAGAATGAGAAGGAAATTTCCATTTATAATAAAATAATTGATTAAAAAAGAAAATAATGGACCTTTTTAATGTTTTAATTGATTAATCTTAGTTGTTAATCGATTAAACAATTTTAAGATAGAAAGTTATTTTGATAGGATCGGGCATAATTTTTACATCATAGCAACTCACCTTTCTAATATGCTTACCATGCTAGAAATGATTGGATCAAGTTTAGGGTGGTTCAAAATCAAATCAGCCCAATAGAAAACTGTAAAATCGAACTGAACTAAATTAAAATCATAAAAAATCACATCTGATTCGGATGTGTTTGAGTCATTTTCTAACGGAACCGTGCGATTCAGTTTAGTTTATAGTTTGTATTTTGTAAACCGAACCAAACCAAACCAAACTGCATTATATTATTAATTCTTACTAACCAATATATATTTCTTTAATTCTTTAAAGAAATCAACATATATTATGTGTATATTTTATCATATTCTTTACATGAGATTTATTTTAATTTACAAATCATAAAAGATAAAATATTATTCATTTATAAATATTATTTTCATAAAATATATTTTATCGTATTCTTTGTATAATATTTATTTAAGGATGCAATCTTATGTATATCATTCTTTAGATTTAGATAAAATTATAATACACATTTTTATGTATCAAATTATAAATTTATTTTGACAATTATAAATTTTTTTATGGTAAGTATGAACGATTAAACACAGTTATATTTTCTCTATATGTATGTATATGTATGATTTAATAATTTTTTTGTAAAAAACCGAACCAATCCAAACCGTATTAGTTTGGTTTAGTTTGGTTTTATTTTTACAAGCCAACAGAACCAAACCGAACCACACTTTTTTTTTCTTGCAGTTCGAGTGATTTTTTACATCAAAATCGTCCAAACCGCACCACAAACACCCATAAGCCTAACTACTACCCTCACTAGATAGGTGATGAATTATTACAAGAGTTACTCGATTATTGGGCATTCATTGTGTTTAAGGAGATATCAACATAAAAAAATGTATTCTCTCTCTCTCTCTCTCTCTCTCTCTCTCTCTCTCTCTCTCTCTATATATATATATATATATATATATATATATATATATATATATATATATATATATATATATATATATATATATATATATATATATATATATATATATATATATATATATATATTTGGACTGGGTCAACGCTTATTTACCATTGGACAAGGTCCAGTCTAATACCACTAAAGCCCCAATAATCTGTTGGGGCCCAAACCTATGTCTGGTCCCCAGTCGAGCAAGTCCGCATTGTTATCACTGTTGGAGAACATCTCTCACACATGCCTGACGAGGACATGTTCCTCAGCACGTGCACATCGGGGACATCACTTAAGTATGTCCGTCGTTGACCTGCTCATCAGCACGTGCCCGACGAACCTCCCCTAAGTGTGCCTGTCGGGGACCTTCTCCTCATCACGAGCATGCACGACAATGACACGCAACAAACGTTCCTCCGACTATCACAGAGTCATATTGCTCTCGAAAATAACGGGTCTTCATCCTCCAAGAATTGTGGAGCAGCTGAACCAGGAAAGGGACCATAGACTGGTCCCACCTACCCATGTAAGATCCTGGAAGTCTCAATTATGGACTTGGGAAACCAACCCAAATGGAGACCTTGACCCAACGCTAGGAACTATAAATATCTTCTTATACTAGAGGGTCAGGTATTAATTAATTCATTCATTCATTCGTACTCTTATTCTCTACTTGTACTCTCCTTTAAACCTTATTTTAGCATCAGAATATCTTACAGGTACCACCCATTTCACCTTCAACAATCGTGCACTTATAGTTTGTGGGCCATCAATGATCCTTTCTAATCAGGTATTATTAGTGGCGCCGTATGTAGGAAATAACTTCCCCATCTTTTCTTAACTTAAGACCAAAGCAACTTTCAACTTTCGATCGTCATGGTCGGCCAAATCGACAACAAAGATGAGAATGTTCACTTCGCTGATGTTGGCAACAATAACAACAACATTGGCTATCACGAACACGACATCGGGGACGGAATAACTGCTTCCTCCTCCACCCGCCTGCATCCGCTCAACAATCCTCACCAGCACGTCGACGAGCTCGTGGTGTACTAGGAAATCCCAGTGTCTGTCAATGCTCATCCTATAACTCAGGCCCTATTCACGATGATCAATCTAACCAATCACATGATCTTCGTGCAGGGTGAATACCTTAGAATGCGGGAGAGAACCCGTCGGCCCCCCATCAAATATAGAAGACCTGACTCACGTACCCCATCTTCACAGCGTGAAGCCCGTTCACGATCTCTTCCGCGGGGACACCAACAAGAAGATTCCTACAGCTCCTCCCCTCATCCTACTGGGCACGACCCCCGATTAGAGATGACCCAAGTTGAGATTGTTAAGAAGTGTGGTTGCTCCCCTCCGTGTAAGGAACAACGGTCCCACATTCCTATGACAAACAAAGAGAAAGGACACCCCGAGAATACAAATACTCGGGTAAGACTTTTTCTGAAGAGGCCCCCGTTACGATTCTTCCCCGTCGTGCTCTCAGGACAGAAGCGATGAAGACGACCCCCACGGTCTGCTGTCTCGAGCAATTATAGAGGGCCCTATTCCTAAGGGGATGGAAAAGCCTCCACCTTTGAACACCTATGATGGTGCTACAGATCTCGATGACCACCTCGAGAGCTTTGAGACAATGCTCCACTTCCATAACATCGGGGGAGCCATCAAGTGTAGGTTGTTCCCCACGACCTTGAGGAAAACTGCTATTAACTAGTACAAAAGCCTCACCCACGATTCTAGCACGTCGTGGAAAAGTCTGAAGACCTAATTCGCCAGCAGCTTCCTAGGCTCACGACGACACCCGAAGAATGAGGCATCCCTTGAGGTAATCATTCAGGGAGCAACTAATCCCTCCAGATTACTTCAAGCGATTCAACCGTGAGGCCATCCAAGTCCATACAACTGACTGCATGAAGATGTACCTGCTCGAGAGAGGGCTCCGCTAGGGCAGCGACTTCTGATAGGCGGTCGACACCGAGACCCTCAGGTCGTTAGATGAACTCCTCTAGAAGGTCCAGTTATATATCACTTACAAGGAGAAAGAGGTCGCCAATAGCGCCCGCAATCCCAAAAATTGCGAGGGACCCAATGCCCCGAGGTACAATGATGTTGGGTCGTCTCGACGAGCGGGGGACAAGAGGAAAGAGGAGAGACCCTACGACTCCCGTGAGCATCAAGGCCCAGTCAATTGATTCATAGAGTACACCCCACTGGCCGCTCTCTGCGAGCATATCCTTGCGGAGTATGCGAATGCTGAATTCAAGGATGGTGGGGTCCGACGACCCAAACCTATAACTCCCAAGCCCGGGGTTAACAGGACCAAATACTGTCATTACCACCGAAGTCATGGCCACGTCACTGAAAACTGCATCCACTTGAAGGACACCATCGAGACCCTTTTAAAGGCAGGGAGACTCGATGTTGTACCCCAAAATTTTCCCTCTCATGTTCTCCAAGGTCTTCCCCTACATGGTTGGTCACAAACCCTTGCCTAAAGAAAAGGAAAATTTGTGAGTGATGTTTTTAAGTTTCCTTCGATTGACATCTCCAAAATGCCCTTCGATTGGCATTTCAACAAAGCCTTTCGATTGTCCTTGTAACAAGATCCTTCGATTGGCATTTCAGCAAAGCCTTTCGATTGGCCTTGTAACAAGATCCTTCGATTGGCATTTTAACAAGGTCTTTCAATTGGCATTTTAACAAGTATCTTTCGATTAGCATTGTAACAATGTCCTTTGATTGGTATTTTAACAAGTACCCTTCGATTGGTATTTGGACAAAGGTCCTTTGATTGGCATGGCAAAGGGTCTTTCGAATGGCATTTCAGTATAAAATTTCAAGAGAACCATCAAGGCCAAGGGATGGTCGAAGGGATTCTAATAAGGAAAATTCTAAATAGATTCGAATTGGACTTTGAAGCTGGAAAAGAAGGCAGATTTTAAGGAAATGAATCAGAGTCGTTTGAAGGAGCTGAATCAGGGCCATTCGAAGGAGGCCATCAGCCCATTCGAAAGATAGAATTCGAAGGCCAACATGTCCACATTATGCCAAATTCAAAAATGGACAAGATCCCTTAACTTTGGCCAAGGTTACATATTGGCATTCATGGCATTCAAATGGCTGTTACAAACGTTACTTCTCTTGTCCCTCCCCCCCCCCCTCCTACTCTATATAAGCAGTATGCTTGCAAGCCAAAAGGACAAAAAGATTAGAGATGCGCTGCCCACAAATCCACCCAAAGGTTGTCAAAATTTTCGTAAATAATCCAAGCCAAGGCAACCCTTCAACAAAAGTATCCACGCCCAGAAGTCCCAGATCGAAGGTACCCACATCCAGAAAGTGCCCAAATCGAAGGTTCCAACTACTGATAAGAGAGGGTAAAATGTCAAACTTTGTATTTGCATAACACATCCATATTTGTTGTTTCATTCGATTTGTCATTCTAGACAGAACCAAAGGGCTTGGGTTTTGCACCCAGGTCATGTTTTTCGTTTGCTAACACTTGCTGCAGATATAGCCTGAAAAGACCCAGTGCGCGCATGATCGAAGGACCTGGGATTCAATACCCAGGTCCAGCATTTTATTTTGCTAACATATTTTTGCAGATCCAGCACCCCAGATCGAAGGAGCCACAACCTTCCTGGATCGAAATCCATAGCCTTCTAGATCGAAGCTGCCCATTATCCTCCTGAATCGAAGAAGGCAACTCCCTTCTAGATCGAAAGGGCCACAGCCTTCCTGGATCGAAAGCCATAGCCTTCTGGAACGAAGCTGCCTATTATCCTCCTGACTCAAAGAAGGCAGCTCCCTTCTGGATCGAAGGAGACGTTTCCTTCCTGGATCGAAGGATATCCATCTCTCCCTGCAATCGAAAGGTGCCCCTCTTTGTATTTCTTTTCATTTCTTTATTGACTTTTTTTTATATTTAAATTAACCTTAAATCAAAAATCACAAAAAGACATTAGGCTAGTATTTTTTCTAATTAAGTTAATTTTGTAAACAAATTAATTAATTATTTTATCATCTTTTTCTTAAAATTAAAATTAAATAGACTTAGGCTTTATTTTCTTTTATACCAAAAACAACAAAAAGATTTTCTTTTTACATTTTTAGACATCTTTTCTATTTCACGCGCGTTTATTTAATTCCGTAATTTTACTATTATTGTATCTTCCTACTAGATGTAATAGATTAAAATTAGGACATTTACTTCTTTATTCCCCTCATCCTTGTATAATGTAACTCTCCTCCCCAAAGCATTTTAATAGCGTAGATTTAAATTCACGCACTTTAATTTCTGCAAAATATTAACTGCTAGTAACTAGGCATGTATGGAAAAACTGAAATCAAACGTTAGCAAACTTCATAAAAAGATAAATAACTGAATTGAACACAACTACACACAAGCACCTCTAAGGTACTCCTGCTTTGGTTGCCTTTAAAAAACAGTCATGAGGCAGGAACACTTTAGCAAAGACCCGTAAAATCAAAAGATCATAGTCCCTCGATGACCCTACAGTTGCCTTCTCGGTAAATGATCTAGTCCCTAAAATAGAATTTCTAAAGCGTCTCCACAAGTTGCCTTCGTGACTGTAACGTCCCTCCAATTATCCCTCAAAACATCCAACGACAAGTCTACCTACTCACTAATAGTAGGATAGCATTGTCTAAAGGAAAAGAGGAAAAGAACAACCTTTTCGAGTATAAAAGTAGATAGTTGTTAGAAGTTTGCTCAAACATTTTTGCACTTACACAAAAACTACTTTTCAAAAGACATTTCAAAACACTTTGTATATTTTCTCCACTATCCCGAGAAACATTACAAAGTTCGCCGTACTAAGGCGTTTTCAAAAACATTTTCAAACACAAAGCACAAAGGTATTTTAAAAATGAGAAAACCTCTAAGAGCCCGTAGAAAACTATGGATGGAAAGGGTGTTAACACCTTTCCTTTCCATAATCTACCCCCCTTACTCAAAACATCTCGAAAAGGTCTTTTTCTGTTCTTTTCACCCTTTCCTTTGTTGGATAAAAGAAAAGACGGCGGCGACTCTTGCTTACCGCAACATTTGTGAACAAAAAATGCAAACCAATATATATAACAGTCGGTTCTGCCACTGTATCACAGAACTGACGACTCTGCTGGGGAAAAATAAAAAGTGGGGTTACCTTAGAGTCAGTTCATTATTTAATTGCTTTGTGTGCTTTAATTGCTTTACTTTTGAGGGCTTTGTTTGGGTTACTATAGATTCTACACCCGGATCTAGGGCACCTTTTAGGTAAGTAGCAATAGATCGTGGAAACTGTGCAGGGTATACCGAAACAGTTGAAGCGATGGCTACGTTGATGCGACACTTTGGTTGGTGCTGGTGGCCCTTGAGCTAGTCAAGGAGAATACGGGGCCACTGCGTTGTGTCATAAAGCGTCAACTGAACTTAGAACCTTTAAATGAACAACTTGGCCATTAGGACGTAGTGAGATGGTCGTCTTTGGTGTATTCCTAAAGTCGACAGATACTCGATGCTACACTCATTGAGACTTGACTCTTGAGTTTTGTTTGGTTGCGAGTCAATCGCCTATCGAACGAAGCTTGTGGGAAGGGCCAGTAATATTGAGATCCCTTAGAGCCTGATTACTATTATAAGACAGGTTGAACCAATCCAACTTTAAGAGGGTACTACCTTAAACCCATGCAAGTCTAAACCTAAGGCTGCTTGTGTGACTTGTTTGCTTTCAACTTGAACTACTTGTAGGGTTTTATCATTTGACAACATGATTTCCTTGCAAGATTTGTTTACAGTCATTATCTAATAACTTTGATTTCTTGCAGGGTTCACTTGCCTTCATCACCTTACACTTTTGTTTAACGCATATCATACACATCATAACATCATACCACAACATTTCCTTAACCACTTCAAGGATCTCAAGGGTTTGTGATGCAGGTTATGATAAATCAGACGTCTAGCAAGGGGAAATGTGATTTATTTTCCTCTAGAAAATTCCTTCAAAAGATCAGAACTTAACAACTTGAGTCAGGGGCTATGACCCACTTGATATGGTGAGCTTGAGTCTCGTAGAAGGACACTCAACAATACGAAGTTCTTCAAAGCTACAAATTTCAACTGCTGACATCTTCTTATTTACCCTGCGAGTCCTTGAAAACATTGCATATGCATATCATATATGTCATTGCATAACAGGTACTCCAGGTACAAGCTTCTTATCCCTTCGCTGTTTATTTCAGCAAGAAGAAATGGCTTTTGAACAAACAATCAAAGACCTTCAAGCTCAAAACGCTCAGTTCCAACAAATGTTCCTGACTCTGACCCAGGGGCAAGAAGACCTGAAAGCTCTATCGTCAAAAAGAAGGATAAGAAGGCAAAGAAACCAGTTCGCGTTTTGAGTGTGGGAAGAAGAAGACCAGCTAACCGAGCTCTAGATTTCACAACCCCATCAAAGGGAGGAGGTGATCAAGAGGAAGAGGACGAGGAATCAGATGAAAGAGACAACAATCCAGCGTCTAAAGAAGATGAACCTGACTATTCAGAGGAGCAATATCCTCCTGCGAACGATAAATACAAACAACTGGAGGATCGGCTCAATGCCATGGAGATCCAAAGGGTGCCCGGTCTGGATTTTGAAGAATTAGGTTTGGTTCCAGGGGTGGTCATCCCATCTAAGTTCAAGGTCCCTATCTTTGCAAATGAAAGTGTTTCCTGTCCCAAGCTTCACTTGAGGTCATATGTCAGAAAGATCCAGCCTCACACTGCTGACCGGAAGCTATGGGTCCATTTCTTCCAATAAAGTTTGGCGGGCACTCAACTGGATTGGTTCTATCAGCTAGAAGGAACTGAAATCCATACCTGGGAAGACTTGGCTGTTTCTTTCTACAAGCAGTACCAATACAACACTGACCTGGCACCAACTCGAGTGCAACTGCAGAATATGTCCATGAGCTCAAGGGAAGGGTTCAAAGAATATGCGTAAAAATAGAGAGATCTAGCTGGCAGGGTTCAACTTCATCTGACTGATCAGGAAATGGTGGACATGTTCATGGGTACTCTGACGGGCCCATTCTTCAATTTGCTAATTGGGAGTTCCTCATCCGGGTTCACAGAAATGGTTCTGATTGGAGAAAGGGTCGAAAATGGTATCAAGAGTGGGAAGATCTCGATGGCTACATCTTCTAATGCTGAAAAGAAGCCATTTGTTGGTAAGAGGGAAGACAATGTTGTGTATGGCCAGAAGGGTCGCAATAAGGCTGACGACCACAATCAATATGTGGGGGCAATACTGGTCTCTAACTCTACACCTATGCTTCTGAATTAAATCTCCAAAGGATTTTCTTCAATCTGAAGTATAATCTAATTTGTATACATTATGTCTTTATCACTCAGAGTCAAATCTTAAAAATGGAAGATCACTAAATGCTGACACATCACTTGCTTCTGATTATGACCAAACAGATTGGTGCTTTCAGAAACTTTTACTTCATCTGATTTTTTAATATTCGTTAAATATGTATATTAATATCTATCTTTGATTTTTTTTCAAAGTCAAGCAATAACTAATGAGGAATGTTCTCTTCAGATATCCTTTAGGAGCCACCAGAACCTTTGGGCTCAATAACCATACCTTGAGACATAAAATTTCTTGTCATTATGAGAGTCTTCATTCCAAGTTCTAGAGTTGATATTTCAGTCTTAACTGCTTCTGTACTGGTCATCGGTGACTTGTTTATTTCATCTTTAGGGTTATCTCTTGTAGTTGCCTAGCTTGTTGCACATAACTTCTTTGATCGAACTTCTCTTGTCAGATGTTGTCATTGAACATTCGTCTGATCTTCAGTTTCTTATGAACACTTTCTGTCTTTGATTCCAGAGTTGTTTGAATAAGTTTAAACCGCTGAGACACCATGTCTTATTATTTTTTATATTAGGTGAAAGACCAACTTACAATGTGTCTCAAAGGTTGTATCTTTTTCTGACACATTTAAGTGTTTAATGATAATCAATAATAGAACCGATCTCTAATACTAATTGAGGTTTCAATGAAACACGAGAAAGAGGGGGCGGGGGTTGAGTCAGGTTTCAAGAATTAAATCTTATAGAACTCCCAAACTTCAAACAATACTCACGCGCAAAGTAAACAACAATAACAAAAGACACAAGCATTTTTATCCTGGTTCACCGTTAACTAGGTTAGTCCAATCTACCCATCAAAGTTATTTTTCCTTATCAATAAGGAATTAATCCAATAATAAATTTCATGATTACAACCACAAAGACTACCCGTAAATGTCTTCTCAAGGATCCTAACTAAACCTTTAGTCCCTCAAGGAATTACAACTCAAAGACAAACAATCAATGACATCTCGAGTATTTTGACTAACTTAGTCACTCAAAAAATCCTCAATAACCACTGTTGTTGACATCTCAAGGATTCTAATCAAACTTGGTCCCTCAAGGAAATCCTCAATAACAATTGTTATTGAAATATCAAGGATTCTGACCAAACCTGGTCCCTAAAGGAAATTAACCAACTGGTTAAGAGTTTGTGTGTACACTGAAGAAGTGAAAAACACAAGAGGGGGGGGGGGGTTGAATTGTAAAACTGAAAATCAATGCAATGAACAAGATATTTTTATCCTGGTTCGTTTGATCTCAAACTACTCCAGTCCACCCGTCAACGTGATTTCTCCTCTCTCCAACGAGGTCTTAATCCACTATATTCAACTGAATATTACAAACTGCTTTAACAACTGCTAAAGCCTTCTTGATGCAAACCACAACCCGGTTTGTCAAGGAAACACTTTCTTACAAAGAAGATAAATCTAGGTGTGTGAATGTTTTCTACAAAACTGTATCACAACTGTGATGTATACACAACTTAAGCTTATGAAACTAGATTGCTAAACAATGATTGAGTAAGGAGATATGTAGCGTTTAGCAAACTGAGAGAAGGAAGATTATGATTAGATTTTAGGCGTGTAAAATGTTGGAGAGCATTAGCCAATTCAATCTTCATAGTCTTGTTTATATAGCACTGAGATTGTTGAACGTTGGAGCAATATTCTTGATTCAATGCTAATAAAAAACTTTCCTTATCAAGCAGATCTTGTCTGGAATGAGGCCGTTGGTAATAATTTGCTTTCAATGCACCGTACCGTTGCTTACTTAATGCATGTTCTGGCTTGGCTCATTCTGACTCTGCTTAACTACTGATGAACTGTTGTTTTCTTTATCAGAGTGTTGAGCGCAGTTCTGTTCATCAAGCTTCAGCATACACGTGAGTTAATCTTCTGATTCTGGTATTCTGATATAGCAACTTCTGATGCTGATGTGAAGAACCAATATTCTGATGCTGATTAAGTGTGCTCTTGCTGATACCTATCAGAGTTTCTGCAAAGCAGAACGTAATATTTTTAGGTAGCAAATAGTTCATACATGAATCATATAAATAATATATCTTTTCATTTTGTTATCATCAAAACTTAAACATAGGGTAGTAGATTCAAACTTTGTTCTAACAATCTCCCCCTTTTTGATGATGACAAAAACTAGATATTTTTTAATTGAAAATAACGTGAAAAAGTATCAGAGGTAACTAAATGATAAGATGTATCAGAGTAAGAGGTTATCAAAGATAAGGGATAAGAGTTGAGAGATACTCCCTCTGAGTTTATTGCTTCCCTTTTTAATTCCAGGAGTTCTTCAGGATCATATTTTTATTGCCTTTCTTTGAACATCAGATTCTCAGAGTTTTGACTATCAGAAGCTTTAGATCAGCATATCAGAGCAGAGCTTCAGATCAGCGTATCAGAGCTTTTCTTGTCAGAGCTTTGCTTTGGTTCAGAGTATCAGAGCTTTAGTCTTCAGAGTATCATGGAGCTTTCTTGTACCTGTAGACTTAAGCAAAACAGAAAACATATTCAAGTATATCAGAGTTAGAATGTTCGAGAATTTCTGTCTTAGTAATCCGTTATTATTTAAAATATCATTCTTGTTCTCCCCCTTTTTGTCAGCAATCAAAAAGTGTAAGTGATGTCCTAAAACATTTAAGGGCAGAAAAACTTGTCATATTAAAAGGTTCAGAATCAAACAAAACAGTACAACAGATAATCAAAGAAAACATGAAAACTTTCATTTAATGCTTGCTGATTTTGGGGGATTTGAGAAAGATACTTAAAACGGTTACCAGACATGTGTCTCAATGCACCCAATCAGCGTTTTGCCTTCTCAGAAGCGTGCACGCGTTCTGCTTCAGAGATTTACTGATGATTGGATGACACTTGTTTGATGTAGTGATCAGCACGTCTGTCTTTGAGCTTAGACTCTCAGATCTTTAGACTTGCATCTGATACAATCTGCATGTTCTATCTTTCTGAAAAGAGATTGATCAGAAGTTCGCAGTAAAACAAATACATTCTGAAGATAAATATATCGAATTAAAACATTTTCACTCTGGGCAGATTTTCATGCTGAGATGTTTCAGAATGAAATTAAACCTATCTTCAGAAAGGGGTTTAGTGAAGATATCAGCCCATTGATGGTCTGTATCTATAAATTTTAAATTCAAAATTCCTTTCTGAATATAGTCCCTAATGAAGTGATGTTTTATTTCTATATGCTTAGCTCTAGAATGTAAAATAGGATTCTTACTTAAGCAAATAGCAGAAGTATTATCACAGAGTATAGGAATGTTACTCTCAAAAATCTGGAAGTCTTCAAGCTGACTTTTCATCCAGAGCATTTGTGTGCTACATCCTGCTGCTGCTATGTACTCAGCTTCTACTGTTGATAGCGCAATTGTTGATTGCCTTTTGCTGGACCAAGAGATCAGATTTTCTCCCAGAAACTGGCAGCTTCCAGAAGTACTTTTACGCTCCACTCTGTCTCCAGCAAAGTCAGCATCGCAGTAGCCTACTAAACTGTAATTACTAGATTTTCTATAAAACAAACCCAGATTAGTAGTACCTTTCAGATACTTGAAAATTCGCTTAACAGCTGTTAAGTGAGATTCTCTAGGATCTGATTGGAATCTAGCACAAATATAAACGTTGAATAATATATCAGGTCTTGAAGCAGTCAGATAAAGGAGAGAACCAATCATACCTCTGTAGACTTTCTGTTCTACATTTTTGCTTACCTCTTCTCTTTCCAGAATGCACGTGGGATGCATTGGAATCTTTGATGGCTTACATTCTGAGAGGTCAAATTTCTTCAGAAGATCTCTGATGTATTTGCTCTGATGAATGTAAGTTCCCTCTGGAGTTTGATTGATCTGAATTCCTAGAAAGAATTTCAGTTCCCCCATGAGGCTCATCTCAAATTCTGCCTGCATACACTTAGCAAATTTTCTTCCAAGAGAAGGATTAGTAGAACCAAAAATAATGTCATCAACGTAAATTTGACAGACTAAGATGTCATTCTTAACTGATTTACAGAATAAGGTAGTGTCCACCTTCCCTCTGGTGAATTCATTTTCTAACAGAAAGTTACTTAGCCTTTCATACCAAGCTCTGGGAGCTTGTTTCAGACCATATAGTGACTTCTTTAGTTTGAAAACATGTTCTGGATGTTTTGTATTTTCAAAACCAGGGGGTTGGTGTACATAAACCTCTTCTTCTATATAACCATTTAAGAATGCACTTTTGACATCCATCTGATACAGAGTGATGCCTCTATTAACAGCAAATGAAATTAAAAGTCTGATAGATTCTAACCTGGAGACTGGGGCAAAGGTTTCTGTATAGTCTATCCCCTCTTGCTGACTATAACCTTGTGCAACCAGTCGTGCCTTGTTTCTGATGACTTCACCTTGTTCATTTAGCTTGTTTCTGAAGACCCATCTTGTTCCAATGATGTTGAATCCTTTTGGTCTGGGAACAAGATCCCATACGTCATTTCTGGTGAATTGATTCAGCTCTTCTTGCATTGCCAGAATCCAGTCATTATCCAGAAGTGCTTCATCAATAGAAGAAGGTTCAATCAGAGACACAAGTCCCATGAGTGTTTCTTCAGAGTTTCTGAAGCTTGCTCTTGTTCTGATTGGATCTTCCTTTCTTCCTAAGATAGTCTCTTCTGGGTGATCCAAGCTGCTTCTGGGTAATCTCCTTTGAGGTTGATCAGCAGCTGTTGTAGGATTGCTAGCAGTGCTCCTTTCAGATGTTGAAGGAGTGTCTGTGTTGAGAGCTTCTGATGACTTGTCTTCAGAACCTGTAAATTCAATTTCCATACCTGCAAAAACTTCATTCTGCTTTGACCTTTCAGAGTCAAGCTTATCATCAAAACGAACACTGATTGATTCTTCCACAATCATTGTTTCTGTATTGTATACTCTGTACCCTCTTGAGCGTTCAGAGCATCCTAACATAATACACTTATGTGCTTTAGAGTCAAACTTGTTCAAATAATTCTTCGTATTTAACATAAAACAGGTACATCCAAATGGATGAAAATATGAAATGTTGGGCTTTCTGTTCTTCCACAATTCATATGGAGTCTTTTCCATAATAGGTCTTATTGAGATTCTATTCTGAATGTAGCACGCTGTGTTTATTGCCTCTGCCCAGAAGATCTTAGCAACGTTTTTCTCATTGATCATGGTTCTGGCCATTTCTTGCAATGTTCTGTTCTTTCGTTCTACAACTCCATTTTGTTGGGGAGTTCTAGGACAAGAGAAATCATGCAGAATGCCTCTATCATTAAAGAATGACTCAAAATCTTTGTTTTCAAATTCTCCACCATGATCACTTCTGACTTTAACGATTCTAAGATCCTTTTCATTCTGAACTTGGTTACAGAAGGTAACAAACACAAAGTGTGACTCGTCCTTGTGTCTTAAGAACTTTACCCATGTCCATCTGCTATAGTCATCTACGATTACTAACCCATACTTCTTACCACTGATTGAAGCAGTTTTAACTGGTCCAAATAAGTCAATGTGCAGAAGTTCTAATGGCTTAGAGGTAGAAACAACATTTTTAGATTTAAAAGAAGGTTTTGCAAACTTGCCTTTCTGACATGCTTCACACAGAGCATCTGAATTGAACTTCAAATCAGGAAGTCCTCTGACCAGATTGAGTTTGTTAATCTGAGATATTCTTCTCATACTAACATGCCCCAATCTTCTGTGCCAGATCCACTGCTCGTTGTTAACAGACAGAAGGCACTTTACATTCTGACTTTTTAGTTCAGAAAGTTTGATTTTGTAAATGTTGTTTTTCCTCTTTCCATTAAACAGGATAGTCCCATCTTTCTGACTAACAGCTTTACATGATTTTTGATTAAAGATTATATCATAACCGTTATCACTTAATTGACTTATGGATAACAGATTATGCATTAATCCATCTACTAGCAGAACATTATTAATAGAGGGAAGATTTCCATTACCTACAGTTCCAGAGCCAATCATCTTTCCCCTCTGATTGCCTCCAAAGCCAACGTGGCCTCCAGGCTTAAGTTCCAGGCTTTAGAACATATGCCTTCTTCCCGTCATGTGTCGCGAGCAGCCAGAGTCCAGGTACCATGACTGGTGTTTCTGACTTGCTGCTAAAGATATCTGCAACATGTATTATTTTATCCTTAGGTACCCAGATTTTCTTGGGTCCTGATTTGTTAGTTTTACCAAAACTCTGGTTGAATTTTGGTTTCATAGAGTACTTACTGCTAGTGTATTTAATATCATGTGTGTGACCATACACAAAATGTGAATTTAGAGGAGTGTGTTTAATGGTTAAGTCCATGACATTCTTCGGTGTAGGAACCTTACCTTGGTATCCTATTCCTTTCCTGCCGTTTCTGCTAACTCCATAGATCATTGAAGCCATTTTGCTTCTATATATGCTTTTAGCAAGGAACTTCTGGAAACTGTGATCATACTCCTTTATGATCTCATCAGCGTTGCTGGGAGTTTCAGAAATTGGTTCCTTCTGAGAGTTTTGTAAAGTGTTCTCTAATTTTGAAATCTTATTTCTCAGCTTAGAATTCTCCAATTTGAGACTCTCAGTCTTATTAGAGTCAGATTCAAGATTCCTTTTCAGGTCTCTGAACTTAACTCTAATCTGCTGATACCTTTCCAAGATTTCATTAAGGCTTTCAGCAAGTTCAGCCTTGGTAAAATTAACAGCAAAGTTAGGAAATACCTCTTCAGTGTCTGATTCAGAGTCTGATTCAGAAGCTTCACTATCTTCTGAAATGTTATCCATGAGAGCTATGTTTGCCCTCTCATCATCTGATTCTGAGTCAGCTTCAGACGAGTCAGAGTCATCCCATGTAGCCATGAGACTTTTCTTCTTTTCTCTTCCAAACTTCTTTTTGGGCTTTTCCCTCTGAAGCTTTGGGCAGTCACTCTTGTAGTGTCCTTGCTCATTTCACTCATAGAAGATGATGTCCTTGGTGTTTGGCTTTTTGCTACTTGAGGAGCCTTCAGATCTTCTGTATCCAGAGGAGGAATCTGTCCTTCTGTATCTGGAAGAGGACTCGTTCTGATCAGATCTTCTGGGATTCCTGAACTTCCTTTGCCTCTGCTTCCACAGTTGATTTACTCTTCTGGAGAGGAGGGAGAGTTCGTCTTCTTCTGATGAGGATCCATCAGATGTTTCTTCAACTGCCTGCAAAACTTTAGACTCAGATTTTTTGTTAGATTTTAATGCTAAAGGCTTACCTTGCTTCTGAGGCTCGTCAGCTTCTAGCTCTATCTCATGACTTCTGAGGGAGCTTATAAGTTCCTCCAGAGTAATTTTGTTGAGATCTTTTGCTAGCTTCAGAGCTGTAACCATTGGTCTCCACTGCTTGGGTAAACTTCTGATGATTTTCTTGACATGGTCAGCAGTAGAGTATCCTTTGTCCAGAACCTTGAGACCAGCTACCAGAATCTGGAATCTTGAGAACATTGTTTCAATGGATTCAGATTCTTCCATTTTGAACGCCTCATACTTCTGAATGAGCGCCAGAGCTTTAGTTTCTTTGACCTGAATGTTGCCCTCATGCGTCATTCTGAGTGAGTCAAAAATGTTCTTTGCTGTGTCTCTGTTGGAGATCTTTTCATATTCAGTATAGGAGATGGCGCTGAGAAGGATGGTTCTGGCCTTGTGGTGATTCTTGAAGTCACGCTTTTGTTGATCAGTCATTGTTTTTCTATCAATCTTCTGACCGCTTGCATTCACAGGGTGCGTGTATCCATCTGTCACCATATCCCACAGATCAGCATCATGTGCCAGAAAGAAGCTTTCAATTCTGTCTTTCCAGTAATCAAAGTTTTCTCCATCAAAGACTGGAGGTTTGCCGCTGAATCTGTCTCTGTCCTCATGGTTGTCATTGCTGGTGTGAGAATAAGTTCCTGCCATTGTGTTTTTCTGACGCTGGATCTTGTACTGACACGATTAAGTGTTTTAGCTCAGAACCAGGCGCTCTGATGCCAATTGAAGAAGTGAAAAACACAAGAAGGGGGGGGGTTGAATTGTAAAACTGAAAATCAATGCAATGAACAAGATATTTTTATCCTGGTTCGTTTGATCTCAAACTACTCCAGTCCACCCGTCAAGGTGATTTCGCCTCTCTCCAACGAGGTCTTAATCCACTATATTCAACTGAATATTACAAACTGCTTTAACAACTGCTAAAGCCTTCTTGATGCAAACCACAACCCGGTTTGTCAAGGAAACACTTTCTTACAAAGAAGATAAATCTAGGTGTGTGAATGTTTTCTACAAAACTGTATCACAACTGTGATGTATACACAACTTAAGCTTATGAAACTAGATTGCTAAACAATGATTGAGTAAGGAGATATGTAGCGTTTAGCAAACTGAGAGAAGGAAGATTATGATTAGATTTTAGGCGTGTAAAATGTTGGAGAGCATTAGCCAATTCAATCTTCATAGTCTTGTTTATATAGCACTGAGATTGTTGAACGTTGGAGCAATATTCTTGATTCAATGCTAATAACAAACTTTCCTTATCAAGCAGATCTTGTCTGGAATGAGGCCGTTGGTAATAATTTGCTTTCAATGCACCGTACCGTTGCTTACTTAATGCATGTTCTGGCTTGGCTCATTCTGACTCTGCTTAACTGCTGATGAACTGTTGTTTTCTTTATCAGAGTGTTGAGCGCAGTTCTGTTCATCAAGCTTCAGCATACACGTGAGTTAATCTTCTGATTCTGGTATTTTGATATAGCAACTTCTGATGCTTATGTCAAGAACCAATATTCTGATGCTGATTAAGTGTGCTCTTGCTGATACCTATCAGAGTTTCTGCAAAGCAGAACGTAATATTTTTAGGTAGCAAATAGTTTATACATGAATCATATGAATAATATATCTTTTCATTTTGTTATCATCAAAACTTAAACATAGGGTAGTATATTCAAACTTTGTTCTAACATACACATGATTGCTTCTACAAAAATCCGATCACAAAAAATAAAGCTTAAAATAAAAAACTTAAAATAATTTAGAACATAAAGCTCTAAGTGTTTCTGTCTTGTTGTTTTTGAAGATCTTCTTAACACTTGCCTCTTTTTTTGTCTTGCTGAATCTTCTTTTTGCTTCCATTTGGAATGTGTTAATTTGTTTATTTAGCTCCATGTAAATCTTTGACGCTAATATTCTTTGATCTACTTGAGAGCTCTTCCATACTTTCATGAATTTTTACACATATTTTCTTTTTCTTGTATGTGTCTTCTACTTCTTTATGCAACTTCTTCTTCTTCTCTTTCTGTGTCTCTCATTCTCTTGTGTATATTTTGTCTACATCATGTGTTACTCTCTTGATTTAAATCTTCCAAACTTATCTTTAAATATATAGAAAATATATCCGTTGGAGGAGAAGAGATTGAGAAACCAGATAACACATAGTTGTTAGAGAGATTAGCTAATCCGAGAGTGTAGTGGCGGTAGCAACACTAGGATAAATGGTGGGGCGTGTGAACACAGTAATGGTATAGTGAAAAATCCTTTATCCTAATTTGCATGGTAGGAGATAAGATGAAGTATTGTAGTCACATGATATTGTACTTTTATTATATTTTCACATAAAACTCCCTTCACAGCTAACTTCGTGATTCAGAGGCTTCTGATAGAATTAGATGAATCTTAATTAGAGGTTAGAGTCACTATATTTATTCACTTATAATTGCTTAATTTAGAGGCTTATGATGTATTTAGATGAAGCTTGATCATAGTTAGCCTTTGTAGCTTTGAGGTATTAGAGTCGTAAGAGTTAGAGTATGTCTCAAATATCTTATGGATAAATTCTTGTAGATGCATTGACTTGATAACCCAGACGCTTGAATAGATATGCTGCTTCTTCAAGAACTTCATTTCAGACGTTATCCCTTTAAATAAGAGGCTTCAGGTAAATGATGAGGAATCTTGTTTAGAGTTCAAAGTCATTCTCTTACATTAGATTCTACTTGCTTCTGATATCGGCAATCTACAGACTTTGCCAATCTTCGAATTCTACTACTCTCCAGATTTAACATGTGCTCATCTCAACATATAAGGAATTCAATCTTGACTTCTTTGAAATCAGAGTTGTTTTCTTTTATATATTCACAATGAACAACCATTAGATAATAAACTTGTTCTTCATACAAGTCTACTTATTATCATCAAACCTCCAAGGATTAGTTGACGAATCAAACTTTTTCTTATAACCATCATAATTACACTTTATCCAATCTATAGGTGGAGGATGCCATAAGACCTCTGTGATTCTTGTAGCTCTTAGAGGTTTAATATTGACAATTAAAGCCTTTGAAAGCTTGAAATCCTCCATTGAACAAGAAGATATGTCATAAGAATTGAGAGTAGTTAGATATAACTGAGATTTAACCTTGTTTATGATTTTTATAGAGGAAGATTGTATGTCCCTGAACCTCTCATGATTCCTAGCTTCACATATGTTGCTTATGATGTAGGTAATAATAACTTTGAGCAAAAGCGAACATTTTGACTGTACTTTTTCTCTGTGCAATATCTCCACCTAGATACTAAAGTTTGAGGAGGATTGGAGAACTTAGAAGTATTTTGAAACCAAAACCATAACTTCTTTGAAAAGGAGAATTCGAAGAAAATGTGCTGAGATATTTCAAATTCCATCTTGCAAAGACTGCAAATGGGTTATATGTTTCAACCCCCGAGGCATATATTTTCGTCTATTATAATTTTCTCATGAATGAGCATCCAGATGGTTGTTGTCTTGGAGAGGGGATATTTGGGTTCCAAATAAATTTTACCCAATGTTGAGGAATGTAATGGGATTTGTACTTATAGGCATCCATTAGATTGAGGACACTCGAGTGACATAAAGGTCAGTATATAATGTCATCCAAGGTATTGTTTATCAGAAGGTTTTGGTTCAACCTTTGCACTAGGAAAGGAAAATAGAGAGCTCCACGTGGTAGGGAGCAATCAAGGAGAATCACAAATGAGATCCTCCACTTTAGTCCTAGTAGATATTCCATGGTTCAGAAGAACTTAAACACTTGTTTCTGAAATAAAAGGAGGGCCACACCAACTGCTCATCTAGAAATTTATTGCATAACCTCTTCCTAAATCCAAATTACACTGGCTTGTAAAATTTCTCAACTTAGTTTTAATGGTTGACCATAAATAAAAGAAAACATGATATTTGATTATTCTGTAGTGCTTAAAAACTCTAGCTTTTAGAATTATGGCCCAAGATTACTTACTTGTTAGAAGATTCCATCAAAAAATTATATTGGCTACCTCATTATTTCTAAAGAGGGATCTTAGATTTAACCCTCCATGAGATTTAGGTCTACACATCTTGTTTCAAGCAACCATGCACAACTTCTATAGGCCAGTAGTAAACAAAAATAGTATGGGTGAGCATGCTTTGAATGATTGTTTTTACCAAATAAGCTCTTCCAGCCATAGACAAAGTAAAACCCTTCCAAGTAGAAACTTTAGCAATTATCCTGTCAAATATAGTCCTGAGGTAAAAAACTTTAGTTTTACCTTTTAAGATAGGAAATCCAAGGTACATGGATGGTAAAGAACCTGTAGTCAAACCAGTCATGTTGAGAATGGGTTTCATATTGGAAATGGTGATTGAGCCTGAGTATCTGAAGGATTTAGATCTGGTAATTTTCTGATCAGATGCAAGAGAGTACCTCCTGAAGAGATGAATTAGAGCACTAATGTTGGATATCCTGGCTTTGCAAAAAACTAGAATGTCATGTACATACATGACATATGAAGGAATGAAATCGTTGTTGTTTCTCTTAATCAATTTCAGAGTTCCATCCACTACAAGTTTGACAAGGATTCTACTAATAACCTCTTATACTAGACATAATAGAAGAGGAGAGACATGGTATCCTTACAATGAATCTGGTTACAGAATATAGAATTGAAACAAACAAATTTTAAGAACATGCAAAAGAAACTCTAAGCTAATAGTATCATGGTAATATCCACTTTGAGAGCAATGTTGCCACCAAAGGATTTTTATCCAAATGGTTGATGGCTTCTAAAGAAGTACAAAATATAGTCCTTTATGCATTTTCCTTAGATGGACCCTCTTTGCTCAAAAGAGATTAAAGTGGGCATGAAGATAACAAGCTTGTCATCAATTATCTAGGTTACACTACTACAAATAATACATTTCATGAAGAAGCTTTCACCTCAGCCAAAGAAAAACCGAGGTATAATGCCAAGGCATGCCATATTTTATTTTATTTTATTTTTAAAATAAAAACAACATATTCCTTCAGTTTTTAATATAACCGAGGGGAAAAACAATCAGGACACAGTTTGAATCATAGCTATTGTATTTTATGTTTTGATTTGGTTATAAGTGTAAATTAAATGATCTAACCCTTCGATTTTTAATATAACCGAGGGATAAAAGAATCACATTTTCCTATAAAATCACTTGTTAAATAGATTTTACCATAATCCTTACTTATATCAAGCCGCCACAAACTCGCATACATCATTCTTTGGAATGAATTGTAAGACAAAAAAAAAACTTCAACGTTCTTCTATCTAGAAGAAAACATTTTTTCTACATTTTCAATCTATCTGACATAATGGTTTTGATGTTGTTGTTGTTGTATTTTTGCTCATTTAATAGATTGTAAATGCAGAAAATCATTCTTGTTTCAAAGAAGGGAACTTATCTTTTGAAAAGTTAAACAAATAAGGGAACTCAACCTTTTAAAAGTTAAACTAAGAAGTGATCTTAACTTATCAGAAGATGGATATTAGCGAAGATATTCATTAATAAAAGAAAATATTTGTTGTACATAATATATTTTAATATTTTGTGCAAACAATATAATTAAAAAAAAAGAAGTATACACCTTGGTTTTTGTCATAATCGAGGCGATAGGTAAATAAGAATATAATTTACCTCAGTTTTCTTATAAAACTGAGGGGTATAATAATTAAATTTTACTATAAATACTCTCGTTAAACATATTTTATCCTAATATTAACTTATACGTAGTTTCCCCAAACAGAGGAAATATTTATCACCGTCCATTTCATGAGTTGCTACTACAAAAATTATTTTTGGATGAATTTGCCATGATATTTTTTTATCTAGAAACAGATCTCTGGGACGGATTGCAAGGGCATAAAATATAAATTTTTATGGTGGGAACAAATAACTTATCAGAAGTTGGATAAGTTATGGAGTATTTTTTGGGTATGCAACATAAGGGTATGCAACAAAATTTGGATTTCACCAAAGATTTGTTGTAAGCAGTGTATTTTATATTTCGTGTAAACAATGTAATACAGAAAAGGTTTATTAACCTCGGTTTTTAATTTAAACCGAGGGATATATTAAGCATTTTTTTAGGATTTTCAGTGGCCTTAAACAAATATTTACCGTCTATTTAATGATTATCAATGCTCAAGAATTTTCCATTAGTGATCTGCGTGAAACCTAAGAGACATCCATCATAAAAGCATGTTGAATAATAACATTTCTAACCTAAATGGAACATGAAGTGTTTGAAACCTAAAGACGTTTGGAAAAGTTCTCAATGATGGATTGCAAGAGCAGAAAATTATCTGGGTTTAAGGTTTATTTTCTTAAATATTTATGGAACCAAAAATTTTATTTGAATATTTATTTAATTATCTTACAATTTTTTCATCAGAAAAAAAAATGCATGTAAGATCCATAGAGAATAATCTCTGACCCAACGTTTGATCTTCCTCAAGATTCAATAATTCAAAGATCTAAAATCTAAATCTTCAAGGAATTTGATTTTCTCTAGATCTCTAGGGAATTTGATTTTTATTTTAATATTTTGGGTAAACAATGTAACAATTTCTTTTAAAAAATAAATAATCTTACTCCTCGATTTTCTAGATAAACCGAGAGATAATATATGCTAGTTTTGAAAATAATAAAAGTGTTACTGTTGGGGTTCGAACCCATGTGCTTATAATTTTACCCATTTGTTTTTAAATCAACAAGGTGTTAAGCAGCAACTTTTCATGACACCCATTTTTACCTCTCTTCTTTAGCCGAGTGTGGCAGTAGAAATATTGAGATTAAGCCATTAGATTGACTTTACTCACAAAGTCAGTGAAAGTCGCCACCACACTTTTATTTTATCCAAAGGAAAGGGAAAAGAGCGAATAGAACCTGAAGTAAAATAGAGATTGAGGTAAGAGGTTTGGTTATGCAAATGGAAGGTATTAGCATCCTAAACATCTATGGTACTCCGTAGGAACCTCTTTGAAAATCTGTGTTTTGTCTATAAAGAAATATTTACAAAAATGATGGTGGAGATGAGAAAAAAAAGTATTTTTTACAATTTTTGTACCCGCCTCGGTTACAAACCTTTTGTGCCTACATACCACCTTTCTTGAAATAGGGGATCAGAGCACCCGTAGTTCTTCTCAAAAAATTTGAAAAGTTTTGGTGTGTTGGTTAATTTTAAGAGAAGAGACATCTCATCATATTCGAGTGGAAAAAATTCTTACTACCCATAATTATGAGAAATAAGCATTTGCATCATCTCAAAGTGGAAGACTTAGCTTGGATTTAAAATCAACAAGACATCACTCAACACCCAAGTGTAAAATAGTTCACTTCATTATATATTGTAGAAGTATAGTAGCTCGCATCACTACAAGAATCAACAAGAGTATAATCTTTGAAAAAGGTTTTAAAATAAAAAAGTCAAAGTGGCAAAAGGGTTTGAATGAGGTTAAATGACTTTTAGTCTTCTAAAAAATTTCAAAGTATGATTAAATTTATTAAAGGTTTGTTTAAGAAAAAGAATTTTTGAAAATGCATGGACTTAAGTCCAAGTTTATTATGAAAGTGGTTCAAGTTTAAAAACAAGAAGAATGTTGAAAAGGTGGGAGAAGATTTTGAAATTAAAGAAGATAGGAGGAGATGAAGGGACTATCCTATGTACACAAAGTAAAATCTAAGGTAAGGATAGATCTAACCAAATAAGAAACCAACACTTAACATAAATAAGTCAATGTAGAATTCACATCCTTTAGATTAAAGGTCACAAGTACCAAATAAACTAAGAACATACCAATCACCCATGTGAGATTGATCATAATCCAAGAAGTATCAGAGAAACCCAAGATATTAAACCCAAAGAAAGGTCTTCAATTTTGAGTCAATGTGTCATATAGATCACTTAAAGCTAACATAACAACACGTGCATATAGAAGATTTCCCAATACACAAGCAGAATAACAATGAAGTAACACGAGGTCCAAGGGTCTCAAGTTCTCAAAGTGGAGCTTCTAATCCTAATTCCAAGAGATCCACAACTCCAATATGCCAAGGATAGTAACTAATAGTGCAAGAAGAGCCTTAAGTCTTTTAGTGTTAATGTTGGATTATTAATGAGTTAAACACAAAATAAAGGTCCAAGTGGATAAAGGAAAAAGTGCATAAACATAAACATATGTCTAAGTGGACACATGGAAAAGTGCATAAGCATAAACATATGTCCAAGTGGATAAAGGGAAAAATGCATAAGCATAAACATATGTCCAAGTGGGCAAAGGGAAAAGTGCATAAGCATAAACATGTTGCATGAAATGAAAAATGCGAAAAGTAAATGACTTAAAGTAAAAGCGGTAAATAAAGTGCAGAAATTAAAGCTGCATAAAGTAAAGGTTAATGTTAGAGTTAGTTTTTTTATTCGGGAAAAATGTAGTGCTATGTTAATAAATTGTAAGTGGACTTATGTAGAAGTCACACCTATTTTGAATTCGGTCAATAGCAATGTATATACCATACATGTTAGAGACACCGATAAAAATAAAGCTCCTAAAACATGTAGCATAAGTAAAAAAAGAAGGTGATCAAGACCTAGGTCATGGAAGATATATCATGACAAACTTTCACCAATGCCAAGTACCTTGAATGATCAATGGATCATTTAGAGGTAGATTAGAAATGTTGAATGTTTATCAACTATCCATAAGCTTAGATGAAATTAAAGTTCAAATGCCTTATCCAAATTGATCAAAAAGAAAAAGTAAAAAGAAAGAGGGGTGAAGAAGAGATAAATTCCATAATAAATGATTAATGATGATTGAAGATTGAACTTAGATCAAACTTGATGAAAACTTGTTAGAGGATTGATAAGATCAAAGCCTCCTAACAACAAGTTTCAAGGGTCTTTAATCATAATTCAATAATCAATCATACTTGGGCTTTCAAATATAGAGTTTGGGCCACTAATGATCAATTAAAGAGGAAAAGAAAAAAGATGAATTAATGATAAATGATCAATGATGACTTAAGATTGAACTTAGGTCAAGGTTGATAAAGACTTGTTATAGGATTGGTAAGACCAAAGCCTCCTAACAACAAGTTTCAAAGGTCTTGAACCATAGTTCAATAATCAATCATACTTGGACAATTTCAAGTATAAAGCTTGGGCCACTAATGATCACTTAAAATGGAAGAAGGAAGGGATGAGATGAAGAGGAAGGGGAATGAAGTAGAAATAGACAAGGTTAAATCTCATATTTGAACCAAAGAATTAATCAAGCTATCATTAAAATCATTCATCCATTTTGGTGAAGTTAACTCAACACCCAAGATTCAATAATGTTAATGAAACTTATGACTAAAACTCATATGGTCCAAGATCAACCAAAATATATATAAAAATAAAATTGCAATTAAAACAAAAATATAATAAGAAAATGATTTAAAAAAAGGTTTTAAATTGAAAATAAAAGGGGAAATACTAAACCACAATCAAAACTTAAAATAAATGAAATCCAGAGGCATGGGAAAATCAAAAATACCTCAAAGTATATTCATTATTTTTTTTATTTTTTTAAAAGTCAGAAACTATTTTTTGAAAATGTAAAATCTAGTGAAGTAAACCAAAGATGACAAAAAAATATAAAAATCAAAAATAAAAATCAAATGAGGTCACCATGACTTTCCAAATTATCATTGGGTTCTTCCGTAATTTTTTCAGAATTTAAAAGGTATCAAAAATATTTTTAAACTAATTAAAATAAGGCAAACAATGCAAAAATTATAAAAAAATATAAAACATCAAAATATAAATATAAAAAATATTCAAAAAGTCAGAAATAATTCAAAGTATTTTTGTATATTTTTTCATAAATTTTGAATAAAAAATAAAAGAGTTATGAATTTTTTAAAGATAAATGGATTAAAAAATAAAATAGAAAAAGAATAAAAAAACAGAAAATATAAGAGGCGTTGGATCTCTCTTCATTAATTGACTTGGTAATCTGAATGGCCCAGAGAGATAAATGTATGGTAGACATCAGTCAATGCGCGCACACCATAGCCAGTAAAGTCAAGTGAATGAAATTAAAACAATTGGCGATGTCTCATTGGTTGAAGGATGACACGCTGGTCATCTTCAACCTCAAGACACCTGCAACTAGGGAAAGAACAAGATCCTTACATCCGTAAGTTCGGACGCTCATAGTGGTATCATTGGATGTGTCTCTTCAAGATGATCTCAACCATATCCTCGTGAAAATTTTATTTAAATCACAGCTCAGTCATTTTGGAAATTACCAGAGAGAAAATGCAAAACGAAATTTGAAATGACCTTAGGAGAAGCGTTGGCTAATGTGGTCCTTTACCAGCGCTTTTTTTAAACGCTTTTTAAAGCAACCCTTTTAGCAACGCTTTTCAGAAGCGTTGTCTAAGGTCGACCTTTTAGCATCACTTTTACTCATTTTCGTATACAATTTCCGTGTTTTATTTTTTAATTTACTTATAGCAGTGCTTTTGTATAAAAGTGTTGTCTAAAGTCCTTTTTGGCATAGTGATAAAATAACTTTAGCCATAACCATAGCCTTGAAGTTCAAGCATTTAAAATCCAGTAAATAACCAATTGACTGAGGATCGTCCTTCAAAACCCTAGCTTAAGAGGTGAGAGAGATGTACTTGGCTCAATACCTACAATGTACAAAACATAGAGAGGAAACATACATTTTTTGGATTTTGGTTAAGGGTTAATAAACATAAAAAATAGATATACAAGATACACAACTCAAGGTGCTTGGTGGTCCCTCAAGAGAAAACCCAAAGATAGAAGAGATGGTAGAAGAAAGAACCAACCAAATGTGTGATCTTGATGTATTGTGATGATATGGAATGGTAAGGGATATTAGGGACAAAAATTGGCATTTCTCGTCTGAGGTGAAATGTGTTTTTTGTAGTACTGTTATGATCTTGAGTTTAAAATTGGCAAGTGAAATTGGCATGAAGTTATCCATACTATCAACATCCTTATTCTTGGGAAGCAGGATGATGTTATTGGAGTTGTATTTTGGGGAAATCCAGACAGACTTGAAAAACTGAATGATTGCATTGGTAACATCGTGATTAATGATTGACCAGTAGGTATGATAGAAAGTACCTCTAAAGCCATCAAAGCCAGGAGCATTGTCTTTATTGAGATATAAAATTTCCTTCCTTATCTCCTCATATGATGGAATTCTGGTCAGAAGGAGATTCATTTAAGAGTCCACCATATTATGAATCACCTCATCGACCATTCAAAGATCTTGAGAGCTACATGCAAAATAAAATATGTTAGTGAAATGTGTGACTGCATGTGTTTCCATTTGCTCAGGGTCATAGATCATTCATTATTTCTCCTCAAGTGAGCCACCGTATTTTAGATTTCTTAATATTTGAATATTTGTGAAAAAGTAACTATTTATGCCCTCTTCAAGATTCCACTTAACTTTGGCTTTGTCCCTCCAGAAAACTCCCCCCATGGTAATATTTTTCTCTAATTCCCATTGAGCCATAATTTCTTGATCTCTAAGAATCCTATAATTTCCATCCCCATTGATATGTAGTTGAATGTTGGCTAGTTTCTCATTAAAGGCCTTGACAAGGGCATGAATATTACCAAAAATATCCATATTCCAAATCTTGAGTTCTGATTTAAGTAGTTCCATGAATATTATCAAATATCCATATTCCAATTTCTTCACAATGAAATACCACTATTTAGAAATAAAAGCCTCAAACCTCTCATGAAGAGTCTACATGTAAAGGAACCTGAAATTGGAAACTCGCTGACGAAGGGAAAAACTAAAATCTAGCAGAAGAGGGTTATGAACAGATCTCAACTTGTTTAGGGTTGAGAAAATCATACTTGTGGTGGTGGTTAACCAAAGTTGATTGCAAAAAGATCTTTACATCCTCCTTTATACTAAAACTCTACCATCTCTTCCATTGGACCAAGTAAATATTAAGCCCTTAGTAGGAATGTTTATAAACCTGTTGTGGTTTGACGATTTGATGAAGTCTCCTGTGTGGACTCTATTAGGATTATTCAAACCTTTATGCTCATGAGCACATTGAATTTCATTGAAGCTTCTAGAATACACCAAGGGATATTGTAGATGTAGATTTTGTAAGTAAGGTTCTTCTAGAGATTTCTTTTGTTTATATGGCAGTTAGCAAAAAACAATAAAAGAATGCCCACAAGAATGGAGTTTTGAGTGAAAGTGAAGGCTACATGTTGATCAAAGACAAATCTTATTTGAGAGTTAATTAGATTGTTACATACACATCAAAGATTTGGAGGGATCCCCGATATTTGATTGCGACAAAACACCCTAAGGTTTAAAGATCCAAAAAACTTGAAAGGAAAGTTGGATAAATACATCCAGGTTTCTGCTATAAAACAAAAATCTAGTTTGTGAATCTTGATAAGGTTTTGAGGGCCAATCTCGTGGGGTGATCAGAAAAACCCTAACATTCTAATATATACACTTCATTGTAAATACTTATAGGAAGAAGTCTTTGCCTTGGTTGTATAATTTCCTTTGGATTTTAATTTATGTCTTAGTTTCTTTTTTCTGGATTTTGAAATTTTCATTTGAAATCCTTGCTGCTCAGAGCTATGATCCCCATCTGACTCATTTAAAATTCATATTCCCTCATGTCTTCCATGTTTTCCCATGGTTGCTTAAAAAAATTAATTTTCTTTTTGTTTTATGGAAAGTTTATCTTCTAGCTCAGTGGATTGGGTGGCATCCACAAATTCAGAATCAACATAACTTATGACTTGAAGAAATGACTTGTTTATGTTATTCCAACTTAGTAGAGTATGATTCAATGTTTGTTGTTACATGTTTCTCATCCGGCTTTGTACAATTCACTTATAGCATAAATAGCAAAGGGTTTACTTTTTTTAGGATCAACTATTTTTGAAACTCCACTTGTTTCCCCCACTTCATTCATGGGTTTTGTATTGTCTACTGCTTATCTAGAGTGATATGTGTGTTTAATTGTGACTAAAACATGATTTTTGGACCTTCTACTTTGTATTTGGTTTTGTTGTTCTCCTCTTGAATTTAGATTCTCTTCCTACAAACTACTATTGAATGGCCAATTATGATGCAGAGTGTACAAAATTCAGGCAATTTTTCATATTCAATTTCAACAAAGAAAGTGAAACCAACTCTCTCCACTAGAATGTTTTAGCTTAAATCTTTGAGCATGTCTATATCTACCAATACTCTAACAAAATATCGAAAAGGAAGATTAAAAGCGGGATTTCTGGAAGTTGGGTCAATACAAAAAGGAGTTCCTAAGTTACTCGCTATTGCAAAAATGATTTTGGATCGCCAATAGTCTTGGGACATCCCGTGGATTTTTACCAAGACACATGCAGATGTTTTGCTAACATTTGAGGGTACGGATTCTTTAGTTAAAAGAAAAAGTTTAAGAGAACACGTATTTAAGTTTCAAGAGCTAATAGATCTCACTTTCAGCACATCTTCCAGGTTTGAAAAAGTGAACTCATAAAATCCTTTCCCAAGAGATCTTATTCTCCATTTTGCAATGGAGGACCACTGTGAAGCTAATTACACCCTTATGGTCACAATGGTTATTATGGATGTTAGTGCGTGAGGAACTTTTAGTGAGGAGAGAAAGAGAGAATAATAAAGGAAATAAGGATTATATTATTCACTTGTTACAAATAATGATACAAACTATGACTATTTATATACAACCTTAATAGGGCTTGGGCTAACACAACTTGGATTATATTTAAATATTAAATATAATCTAATATTTCAACGCACCCCCTTAATCCAAGTTTTCAAACCTATGCTAATAATAGTCGATCTGAACTATTCCTAATTTCTTTCTCAAAATCAAGAATCTGTTGATCTTCAATCCTTTGGTGAAAATTTTGGCCAACTGTGCTTCACTTGAGCAATGCCTAACTTCAAGTTCACCTTGATTTACCTTTTCCATCAAGAAGTGAAATCTAGCTTTGATATGCTTACTTCTTCCATGCAGAACTTGATTCTTTTCCAGATTTATGGCTGACTTGTTATCGATTTGTAACACTAGAGGTTTCTTCATTTTGACCTTCATTTCTTAAAGTACATATCTAATCCAAATTGCTTGAAGTGAAACATAGGATCCCGCTATATATTCAACTTCACACGATGATAATGCCACCACAGGTTACTTCTTATAACACCATGAGATTGGGGCACCAAATACTTGAAAGAAATATTCAGTTGTGCTTCTTTAATCTTCCTTATCTCCACAACAATCAACATTTAAAAAACAATTAATTGTTACTTCTTTGCTTTCAGAGTCTCGTTGAAATAATATTCCACAGTTTATTGATCCTTTTAAGTATCTTAGGATTCTTCTTGAAGCCTTCATGTGTGACACCCTTGGTTTACTCATGTATCTGCTCACTAATATGACTATAAAACATAATCAGGCCGACTGTTGCACACATACCTCAGAGATCCCACAATTTGCTTGAACAAAGTTACGTCGACTTTGTCTTCCTCTCCATTCTTCTCCAACTTCACATTTGGTTCGATGGGTGGGGGTGCAAGATTCAAATCATCCATTCAGAATCTCTTGAGTATCTCTTTGAGATACTTCCTTTGATGTAGCACCATACCTTGCTTTGACATTTGAAATTCCATACCTAGGAAATAAGACAATTTTCCTAGATCTGACATTTCAAATTCTTTCATCATCAACTCTTTGAACTTCGATAAGTTCTCCAAGCAATTTCCAATTACCAGCAAGTCATCGACATACAAGAAAATGATTGTTATATCTTATGCTACAACCTGGGTGTGATACGGTGGGAGAACTTACTTGAGGTTGTGCGTTTTATCGCAAATGTCGCGGTTAGCAAGAGTCGCCACCGACTTTTCTTTTATCTAAAAGGAAAGGTGAAAAAGCACAGGAAATACCTTTGAGATGTTTTCTTGAGTTTGGGGGGTAGATTATGAAAAGGGAAGGTGCTAGCACCCTTTTCATCCATGGTTTTCCATGGGCTCTTAGTTACTTTCTTAGATCACTTGCTTTGGTTTGTTTGAAATGGTGTTTGATGTGGTTTTGAAAGTATTTTGTAGAAGAGGCCATTCGTTTAGGCAATCTTTGTAATGATTCTCGTTTGTAAGAATGTATACAAAGATGTTTGTCTTTTTTTTGAAAATGTTTTCAATGTTTTGTAAGATGTTTTTGAAATGTGTATGTGTTTGTTTTGAAAATAGCAAGGATTTTGTTTGAAATGGAGCAAGTAACTAGAAGCTATCTACCTACTCAAATGTCTTTCTTATGTATTTTCTATTCCTTTGACATTGTTGACTTACCATTGATTTGGTAAGCAACCCTATCTTTGGATGTAAACGGGACGGGCATGGGTCATCGTATAACCATGATAGCAATGTTGCAAAGTATCTTAGCATTTTTTAGGGACCAAGATCATTTTGTTTAGGCAACTTTGGAATAGCGTCATCGAGGGGCTATGATCTTATATTTGTTTTGTTTTGCCAAGATACTTCACATGCGTAACATGACCATTTTATTTTAGGCAACCAAGTGGGAGAAACTCTAAGGGTTCTTGTGTGCAAAGTGTACCATTTTCATGCTTTTGTCTTGTATTTAGGGTTTTCTATTTATTTTGTTTTGTTCTTGTCATACAAACCCTAATTACTAATCATGGTATATAAAGCGATAAATTGCGTAATGTAAATATACTAAGCTATTACAACAACTTTATGGGATGGGGGAATACAAGTTTGAATGGGGATTTTCACAAATATAAAGCTAAATATATTATTACAACCAAATCGAATTTGCGCGAATTAAATAAATATAATACAAATATTTAAAATGCAATGCAATGTGTATGTAAAGAAAGGATTTTTTATGTCTTGTTTTTCTTATGTAAAATTATTTAATTTAGACCTAAAAATATAAGGAAAAAATATTTAATTCTTGGAAAGGGATTAAACCCTAATTTTCATTTAAAAGAAAACAATGTTTCTATATTATTATTTTGTGCATTTTTTGTATAAAAAATAATAAATAATATTGTATATAAATATTAAAAATTAAATATGTGCAAAAATAAGTATTTATAAGTATAAAAATGTAAAATGAGAAATATTAAGTATATTTAATTATTTATAAGTTTATTAAGAAAATCAATTATATTTATCAAAATAAACTATTTTTTTTTCATGTGAGAAATAATAAAAAAAATAAAATAAAAGTGTGAAAACAAATAAATCATTTTTTTAGGATTTTTTATCATTAAGAAAAATAAATAAAAGTATTAAATATAAAAATAAAAAATAAAAATAAAAAATATGAAATAGTTAGCAATGGGGGTGCAAAAGCAGATCAGTGGTGGTGTTTAGCAAAAACAAAAAAAGCCCAGAAGCAAAAAAAAGCCCAACGACTTCGTCCCTGTCCTTCCTTCCTCTTCTTCGCTCCATGGCCATTCAACCTGTAACTTCCTCATGCTTGCATAAAAATGAAAACTCATAACATGAAAAATGTAGCATTTGAGTTCACGATTCCAACCATATAAATTATGTAACCTAACTATCAAAGATCAAAGAGAATTTTGGAATCCCTAAATCGTGACCTAAAATTTTCAGAGATTTCAAACTCTAAATTCTCTTAGCACAAGTAATATAAATGCAAAATAATAATATGTACAACTTCGTTATGATGAGAACTACATTTTTCCTTCATAAATCGTGGCTTGAGGTTTCCTGTATAAAGAGATAGAGTTTGAGAAATTACCTCCTTCAGCTGGAATTGTGTAGGGAAATATAGGGACTTTAATGGAGGCCTGATGATTGCTTGAGCTTCCTTGAGCTTCCCTGAATCTATTCCAACTCTTATCTTGCTCTGAAGATGGCTGGAACTCCCTGACCAAGTCCAACTGCAAGCTTCCAAGGTAACAATGGAAAATGGTGAAACAGAGGTTTCAGAACAAGGTTGATGGTTTGGATTGACTAGATATTAAGAATGTAAGATGCTTGGATCAGTTAAACACAAAACGCACGAGCCAAATGAGAGTTGGCTGAGTTTTTGCAGAAACTGTATGCTTGAGCAGTTTTTTGGTGTTTTTCAGTTTGAGAGAGTTCTAGGTCCAAGCCAAGCGTGTAATCTCTTGTACATTGTTTTCATATTAGTATAGAAGTGATCCAAAGTCAGCTCCCTACTAGATGTGCAAGCCTTAGCCATTTTTGCAACTTTTCTTGTACTTGAAGCAAAGTTGACAAGACCAAACCCACATGCTTGTACCAGCTTGCTTTAGGGTTTTCGTATGAGTTTGTACCAGTTGCTTGAGACCTGTGTGGTTTGCTTGTATCAAGGGGACAAGTTTAAAGCTCCAAGTTGACAAAATTGCAAAAGTGCTTCTTTATTAAAATGGCAATGAAGCCTTTTTGCCCAAAATGGAAATACAACTTGTGTAAAAGTTCAAAAGCAAGGATAATGGCTTTGTCAACTGAGTATGCATTTAATTAATGAGTGTGTATAAAGTTTAGGACCTGTAAATCAAGAAATTACCAGCATAGGTTTGGTTTGCAACTTGGTTCTTCATGGAAATGGCTTGAACAAAATGTGAGAAAATGCCAACTTCCTCTCTTCGATTCTCCCTACTCAAAAATGATCTTGGAGAGTTCTTTGACATTTTGGAAATATTTCAATATGCTCTATAATCCATCTTTGAAATGAATTTTGAGATACCTCTTGGAACTAGGTGAAAACCTGTCATGAAGTTGGGTCCAAAACCTGCCTAAATTAGGGCAAAAATTTACTAAGTTAAGAAGTTCATGACCATATATTCACAAATTCATAACTTGAGATCCAAGCATCTTTAGGGAAAAGTTTGTGAAGAAAAGTTGTATATTTCATGGGGATCTACAACTTTCATGTTGGGTACTTTCCTTGAATCAAAATGCATCATGGTGAAAAAGTGGTGCAAAGTTGAGAAAAAATAAGAAAATTTTTATACTTAGAAAAATTCTAAGTTATGAAAAATTTCAAATTAAAACCCTAATTTTCAAATTTAGTTTTCTTGGTCAACAAGTTTCACATTTTGACATATCTTGATGAATTATGACCCTTGGCACTTGATTTTGACCAAAAAGTCAAAGTTTGACTTTTCAGTGTACAGTTGACTTTTGATCAGTTGACTGCAAATTTCATCTGTCAATCCAATGAACTTGAGATGTTTTGAACCATGTAATTAAGTCAAGATGATGCCATTGAATCCTTGAAATCATGCTTGAAATCAATTGGTCAATTGCTAGGTTAAAAATCAGAAATTGCCCTTCCTCAGTCAAAACCTTAATTTTGACCATTTTGCCCTTTTGATGATTTGATCAAATTTTCTTGAGGAATTGTAATCCAAACTTGATCAAATGGAACATATGAGTCTAAAATATTGGTGTGGATAAAAAATTATGGAGCTTTACTGTAAATTGGCCATGGTTGACTTTTTCCCCAATACAACTGATTTTTTAGGTAAATTGTCCAATTGACTGATCAAAAATGTGGTTCAAGGCTTGAAACTTATCATGAACAATCTTAGGGGTAAAAAATGATGTATGAAAGTTAAATGAAGCATTGGTGATCCAAAATTACTTGTGAAAACTCAAACCCTAATTTTGGCTTATCAGTGCAATGTGAGATGTCTTGAGCTGGCCAAACCCTAATCTTGTCATGAGTCAAAGAAGTCTTGTGAGGAAAGTCCTGATAAATGAGAGGGAAAATTTTGGGGTACATTAGTTGCCCCTGTTCAATCTTCTTGAACCTGAAGAGTTAGATTGGCGAATTTTGTCGTTCGTGACTCGAAGTTAAAAGATGATTGGACACTAGAGTGCCTATAAATTTGCACTCGACAAAGTGTAGTTGAGGGAATGGGCTTAAAGATTCCATTTGGAGAGGTGATAGAATCTTGTTGGAGATGGGCTTATAGATGCCATCCAAGAATGTTTGTTGTAAATCAAAAGATTAAACATCAGAATGGTGTCCATATCTGGAACGTATCTGAGCTGTATCTGAACTGAATCTGTATGAGCAACGGAATAACATCCGTGTATGGAGCGTATCTGAGCCGTATCTGAACTAGAATCTGAACGAGTAACAGAATGGCATCCGTGTCTGGAGCGTATCTGGATTGTATCTGAACTTGAATCTGAATAAGTGACAGAATGACAACTGTGTCTGGAGCGCATCTGAACTATATCTGAACTTGAATCTGAATAAGTGACATAATGGCAACCGTGTCTGGAGCGTATCTGAACTATATCTTGAAGTTGAATTTGAATAAGTAATAGAATGGCTTCCGTATCAGGAGCGTATCCGAACTGTATTTGAGCTTAAATCTGAATGAGTAACAGAAAAGCATCCGTGTCTGGAGCGTATCCGAACCGTATCTGAACTAGAATCTGAATGAGTAACAGAATGACTTCCGTGTCTGGAGCGTATCTGAACTGTATCATGATTGCATATTGTTAATGGTAGCTCATTAATCTTATCCTGAAAAGGGTAAAATGTTAGCTGAAACACAAAGTTATGATGCATGAAATGCATGATGCAATATATGTGTTTTTATCAATGTTTATGATATGTGGATGTAATGTATGCGCATGTAAGCTGATTTGCTGTATTGCTGAGGAAAATAAATCCCTGGTTGCTGCTGAGGATATGTGGATTCTTCATGTCTTGAAGTTGGAGTAATTAACAAAATTTCTGTTGTGAGCAATGCCATATACTGCTTGAGTAATTTGCTTGGGGAATCCAGAGAATTTTGATGACTTCTACTGGGGAATTATCCTAGGAATCCTCGTTCTGTTGGGGAACAATGAAAACTCTGCGGGAAAAAGCTTATTCTTGTTTGGAAAAAGTTCCGGAGTTTCGGTCACCTGCCACTCTACTGGGGAGTTATCCTAGATTAGGGAGAAACAGAAGTTAGCCATTATCCGGTTGATTTTCAGGCTTCAAGACAACCTGCTGGGGAACTTGGAGAAACCAGATGGTTTCCACCGGGGATTAATAGTTTGAAGTTTTAGCTCTGTTGGGGATCTTAATGACGTACCGTAGGGATTATTCATGGAATAACTTAAAGACGTTTTCCTATTCTTTCAACCTGTCAGTAATTGTTCTTTTCCATTTTGCTTATTTGTAAACAGTAATTATGTTCAAATGCATATGTTCATTAATGAATCATTGTACGTTTTTGCAAATAAAACACAAGTGTAAAAAGAAAAGGACAAATAGTTTTCTGTACTTCAAAGAGATATCTTTGTATTCACTTTGAATAAGTATTTTGTACAAAGGAGACAGACATCCTAGTAAGAGGATGGTGTCATAAAAATAAGAAAAATTATACAAACATAGCTATATGTGATAATCCCACGTGGTTCCCATTCTGCTATAGCCTTCGTATCTTTGAATATCTTGTCTATTCGTTGCTTCGTCCGAAGATGATTGAATCGATCAGAACTCCGAATTTGTCAGTGAAGAGGTTGAAGTTGTCCTCAAAGTGATCCGACGAGACATAGTCATACGCTTTAATTCCCTAACTTTTGCCTGGACCGCCCTTTCGAGTTTTCAGTCCACCGGGAAACCCTTTTTTGCCCAAGTCGCCCTTTCGGGTTTTCAACTTGCCAGGTGTACATATTTTTTTTATATTTTATCCCTAATTTTTTTCCCGAACCTTTTGGTTCGCCGCGATGCCTTTCTTTTGCCTAGGTGTGTCAACCTAGCGGGTCTCTTATACGTAGTATTTTTTGACTATGTCTGTGTTTACAGGGTGTGCCAGATTATCACCGTCCATGGTGGTTAAGATCATTGCCCCATCGGAAAAGATGTTCTTGATTACAAATGGTCCTTCGTAGGTAGGAGTCCATTTTCCCCTGGGATCACTTTGTGGAAAGATGATGTGCTTGATCACTAGATCTCCAACTTGATATACTTGGCGTCTGACTTTCTTGTTGAAGGCCTTGATCATCCGTTTTTGATACATTTGACCATGGCAAACAGCAGTAAGCCTCTTTTCATCAATTAAGTTTAGTTGATCAAGTCGGGTCTGGATCCAATCGTCCTCACTCAAACCTACATCTTTCATAATTATCAAAGAGGGGATTTGAACCTCGATAGGCAAGACAACCTCCATGCCATAAACCAAGAAACAGGGTGTTGCCCTAGTTGATGTGCGAGCCGTGGTACGATACCCATGGAGAGCAAACGGTAGCATCTCATGCCAGTCTTTGTAGGTGACTGTCATCTTCTGTATGATCCTTTTAATGTTTTTATTAGCAACTTCGACCGCACCATTCATCTTTGGCTGATAGGGGGATGAATTGTGATGTTGAATCTTGAACTGCTTGCACAAGGCGGTGATCATGGTATTGTTAAGGTTTGTACCGTTATCAGTGATGATCCTTTCTGGGACACCGTACCGGCAAATAAGGTTCTGCTTGATGAAACGGGCAACAACATTCTTAGTAAAGGATGCGAAGGAAGCTGCTTCGACCCACTTCGTGAAATAGTCAATGGCCACCAGAATGAAGCGGTGTCCATTAGATGTTGTAGGCTTGATCTCTCCAATCATGTCGATTCCCCACATAGCGAATGGCCAAGGAGCTGTTAAGACATTTAGAGGAACTGGAGGCACGTGCACCTTGTCTGCATAGATTTGACACTTATGACAGGTCCGGGAGTGTTGATAGCAGTTTTCTTCCATGGTAGACCAATAATAGCCTGCCCGTAGAATTTTCTTCGCCATCATATGCCCACTAGAGTGAGTGCCAAAGGTACCTTCATGTAATTCAGCCATGATCTTTTCAGCCTCAGCCTTATCCATACAACGGAGCAGAATAGAATCATGATTACGTTTGTACAAGATGCCATTACTTAGGAAGAACTTAGCTGAGAATCTCCTTAAGAACTTTTTTTCATTGATTGAAGCTCCTTCTGGATATTCTTGAGCCTCGAGATACCTTTTGACTTCATGAAACCAAGGCTGGTCCACTACTTCTTCAGTATTAATCTCGTGACAGTGTGTTGGTTCATCCATTCGTTCAATGGTGATCTGGGGAGCCTCGTTATCCCAATTAAGTTTAAACATAGATGACATTGTGGCTAAAGCATCTGCTAGCTGATTTTCTTCTCGCGGGAAATGCTCGAAGGTAATCTGCTCCAAATGTGGTAACAATGTCAAAACATGTTCTTTGTAAGGGATGAGGTTTGGATGCTTAGTGTCCCATTCTCCTTTGATCTGACTGATGACCAAAGCTGAATCTCCAAACACATTTAAAGATTTTATTCCCAAGTCTATGGCAGCCTTGAGACCAAAGATGCATGCTTCGTATTCCACCATGTTGTTCGTACAGTTGAAGTAAAGTCTTGCAGTAAAAGGAGTATGGCATCCTTCCAGAGATATGAGTACAACGCCGATACCATTACCAAGTGCATTGGATGCCCCATCAAAGAATAGGGTCCATCGGGATCCTTGTTCAGGTCCGTCATATGGCCTGATTTCCTCACCGTCTTCTAATGTCATGATGTCTTTGTCAGGGAATTCAAACTTCATGGAATGATAATCCTCTACAGCTTGATGAGCAAGATGATCAACTAGCACACTTCCCTTTATAGATTTTTGGGTTGTGTACTGTATGTCATATTCTGTTAGGATCATCTGCCATCTAGCTATCCTCCCAGACAGATCAGGATTCTCAAAGATGTACTTTATCGGATCCATCTTAGATATCAGCAAAGTGGTATGAGTCAACATATACTGTCTTAGCCGGCGAGCATCCCACACCAGAGCGCAACAAGTTTTCTCGAGCAGTGAATATCTGGTTTCACAGTCGGTAAACTTTTTGCTCAGGTAGTAAATAGCATGCTCTTTTCGGCAAGACTCGTCATGCTGCCCCAATACACACCCCATTGAGTTCTCTAAAACGGCCAGATACATGATTAGTGGTCTTCCCTCGACTGGTGGCATCAATACAGGAGGATCTTGTAAATACTCTTTGATTTTGTCAAAAGCAATCTGACATTCATCATTCCATCTGACTACTTGATCTTTCTTCAACAGTTTGAAGATTGGTTCACAAGTAGATGTTAGATGAGAAATGAATCTGGCAATATAGTTCAGGCGTCCCAAGAATCCTCTGACTTCCTTCTCAGTGCGAGGAGCAGGCATTTCTTGTATTGCTTTAACCTTGGCAGGATCAACCTCGATGCCTTTATTGCTGACAATAAAACCTAAGAGTTTACCGGACCAGACTCTGAATGTGCATTTGTTCGGGTTCAACCTTAGTTTGTACTCCTTCAATCTGACAAATAGCTTTTGCAAGTGATCAAGGTGTTCTTCTTCAGTTTGTGATCGGGCTATCATGTCATCTACATAGACCTCTATCTCATGATATATCATATCATGAAACAAAGCTACAATGGCGCGTTGATAGGTTGCCCCGGAATTCTTCAGTCCGAATGGCATCACTTTGTAGCAGAATGTGCCCCACTGTGTGACAAATGTAGTTTCCTCCATGTTCTCAAGTGCCATTTTGATCTGGTTATATCCTGATAATCCGTCCATGAAAGAAAATACTTTGTGTTGGGTTGTATTGTCAACCAGGATGTCAATGTGTGGAAGTGGAAAATCATCTTTAGGGCTGGCCCTGTTTAAATCTCTATAATCCATGCACATTCTCACTTTGCCGTCCTTTTTAGGCACGGGAACAATATTGGCCACCCATTGAGGATAAGAAGTAACAGCCAGAAATCCAACATTGAACTGTTTCATAACTTCTGCTTTGATCTTCTCTGACATGTCAGGTCTCATGTGGCGGACTTTTTATTTCACTGGTGGACAGTCTTCTCTTGTGGGTAGACGATGTACCATGATGTCTATATCGAGTCCCTACATGTCTTCGTATGACCATGCAAAGATCTCAACATAATCATGCAATAGCTGAATTAGACGCTCTTTGACACTCGACTCTAAATTAGCACCCAATTTGATTTCCTTTTTATCTTCCTCGGTACCCAAATTGATTGTATCCAACAGCTCCTTATGAGGCTGAATAGCTTTTTCCTCTTGTTGTAGTAGTCTGGCCAATTCCCTCGGCACTTCACAATCTTCCTCACCTTTGTATTCAGCTTGGTAGATCAGATCTTCAAAGTCACTGAAGGCTATAGCAGTATCATTACTTGTGGGATCCAGAATGGAGGGGTACCTGCATTTGTGAGTGTGGGTGTGTGTAAGGGTATAGCCATCTTTAAACAATAAAATGTAAAAGAAAGACAATGAGCACAAAAGATTTATATGTGAAAAAATCGTCCATGATTCATTGAATGTCATATGAAGATGAAATAAAAACCCTTACAAATGGACCATTGTGCCTCGGGTAAGACACAAGGTTTTTTAAAGTGCGAATTGTTCGTGAATATTACAAGTCCAACAGAAATGTAAAAGATAAATTATTGAGAGATGAAAGTTATCGGGACAAAGTCTCTGGCTTCCCAATTGCGAAGTCCTCCGCTGACAGTAGGAAATATCCAATCTTCCAAGCTGCCATCCTCTTCATTGTCTTCTACTGCATTGACCCCTTGGTTGCTAATCTTCACAGGTGGCCCCCTAGCACGGGCACGACGCACAACCTTCTGAGCAGTTGAAGTAAACCCCAAGACAAACTTGTCTAATTTGTACGGAATGTCTGGAAGCTTCCCCTAGATGGTGCATCCACCCTCTTCCACTACTTCCTTTGCATCCTTTAGAGATGACATCCGAAGTGGAGGTCTTGTGATCTTAGGAATCGAGGATACTGCCTTGGTCGCCGCTACTTCTTGAGAGACTTCTTCAAAATGTTGGAAAGGGGTTTCAATGAACTCGCCATCCAACTCCACATATCAGAAAGAATTCAGATGACTAATCATGTACTCTTCCTCCCCATGGACATTTATGATCTTTCCTTGGAACGGGTACTTCAACATCTGATGCAATGTGGAGGTGACAACACCGACATTGTGGATCCAGGGGCGTCCTAACAGACAGGAATAAGAAGGATGAATGTCCATCACATAGAAGGTTGAGTTAAAAATATGAGTTCCCACCTTTATTAGGATGTCCACCTCCCCGTGGACCATCCTCTTCGAACCATCAAATGCTCTCACCACTATGTTACTGGGTTTTAAAGTCAGCCCCTCGCAATCCAATCTGTCAAGGGCTTTTTTCGGTAAGATGTTCAAAGATGATCCCGTGTCCACCAAGACATGGGCTAGGGTTGTTCCTCTACACTCCACTGAGACATGTAATGCCTCGTTGTGTTTTCTCCCTATGGGTTTCAAATCAACATCGGAGAAACCCAAGCCATTATCAGCTGTCAAACTGGCCACACAGTTTTGGAACTGGTCAGTAGACGTCTCTTGTGGAACATGAGTTGTCTTCAGAAATTTTACCAGAGCTTTCGCATGTGCTTCAAAGCACAGCAGCAGAGCTAGCATAGAGATCTTGGAAGGGGTTTGTCCCAACTGTTCAACCACATCATAATCACTCTTCTTTATTATCCTCAAGATTTCTTCCATTTCCTTCTTGGATGTTTCGGGAATAGCTAGTGATTGAGCCTTCGTCCGGACAGGCTCTTCTTGAATTCGGTTTCCTTTATTCTTAGCAGTGGAAGTATTGGTAGGGATAGGGATCGTATTGTCTTTGTCGGTAGGTACGCTTGCAGGTATAATCACGGGTGCAGAGGTAATCTTCGGAACGACCACGGGTCCAAAGACTGCCTTTGGAGGGGAGATCTCTGGAGGAAAGATTCTACCACTGCGGGTAATCTTGCTAGTTCCGGAAATATTGCTAATGTCGGAATTTTCCTCTTCGGATCTCTCTTCTTCGGCAGTCAGTTCATTCTGTTTGATACCATGATAGTAGATTTCTCCACCATAATTCCATGGTACTGTTTTATCTGATTTGTATGGGACCGGCCTGGGCATTGTAATCTTAAGTGGAATAGTCTTTAGAGCAGGTGTAATCCTAACGGGTCTTTTAGGGGCCCTGGAAGGATTGGCGTAGATGGTTATAGTTGAAATGTATTTAACAGGAACGGGCGAAACATGAGCATTCTCAAACAAAATTTCTTGGTTATCAATCAGTCGTTGGATACCCTTTTTCAACAGAGGGCAATCAAATGATGAGGATAGGCAAACATGGCAGTCTTTGTCACAACTTGGGAATATACCAGCTTTCAACAAATTCAACTTAATGATCGAGAGCAGAGTCAACAGTTCATCCACGGTGGCAACAAATAAATCTTCTTCAATAGCATTGGCATTGTGACCATGCCTAGGCATCGGAGCGGAAATAACATTTGGTTTCTCAGGCGTATCAAACTCAACTTCCTTCGCATCTATCATGTTTTGAATTTTGTTCTTTAGAGCCCAACAATTGTTAGTGTCGTGCCCTAGACTCTCAGAATGGTATGCGCATCTGGCATTCGGATGGTAATGAGGAGACGCAGTATTGGGATTCTTTAGGGCCTCTTTTAAAGTTTCCAGATTCAATTTCAGAATATGTGGTAGAACCTGGGCTAGAGTCATGTTAATCCTGGTGAATTGCCGGACTAGCCTTTCCACCCTTGGCTGGTTATTTCTTGGCTGGTCAGATGCAGGCTTTGGAATCATAACGGCCCCCACCATTGGTCGGTGTTCAGTTCTTCCTTGATTCCTTTATGAATAAACAGCAGATACTTCCTTCCTCCCAGTGAAGGGTTTTTTCACTACTGTAGAGGCAGACGAATCTTTCTGAATCTTCCCACTTCTTATACCAGCCTCCACTCTCTCGCCGGTTAAAATCAATTCAGTAAACCCTGTAGAGGAACTCCCAATCATATTATTGAATAAAGGGCCCGATAGAGTTCCCAAGAACATGTCCACCAACTCCCTTTCGGACAGAGGGGGTTGCACTCTTCCGGATAGATCTCTCCACTTTTGCGCGTAATCTTTGAAGCCCTCATTGGAAACCATAGCCATACTCTGAAGTTGAGTACGGGTAGGCGCCAAATCGGTGTTGTACTGGTATTGTTTATAGAAAGCTGCGGCCAGGTCTTCCCAATTATGGACGTCGGCCCTTTCCAACTGGTAGAACCAATCAAGTTGCATTTCTGATAAAATGTCTTGGAAAAAGTGAACCCACAAGTCTTTGTCGGCAGAGTGTGGCTGAATCTTCCTGACGTACGATCGGAGGTGCATTTTAGGACATGACATTCCATCGTATTTGGCAAATAATGACACTTTAAACTTTGGCGGGAGCACAATTCCTGACACCAACCCCAACTCTTCAAAATCTAGTCGTGGTACTCTCTGGATTTCCATAGCGCTTAATCGCTCTTCAAGGTGTTTGTATTTATCATCAGCCGGAGGGTATTATTGTTCAGAGTAGTCCTCCTCTTCCTCCTCTTCTTTAGAATCTGATGGTACTGTCGTTTCTTTTCCTTTTCTTTCCCCTTCATCAGATGTTGTTGGAAAATCTAAGGTCCTTCTAGCTTGTCCCTGAAACCTTCTGCCCATGATTACCACACCAGCTGGTTTCTTCTTCTTTTTCTCTTTTTCTTTTTCTAGCAGAGTCTTTAGCTCCTCTTGCCACTTGGCTAAGGTCATGAGTAACTGTTGAAATTGTGTGTTTTGAGCTTGAAGGTCTTTGACTGTCTTTGACCGTCTTTGACCGTCTGTTCGAGGTCCATCTTACTGAAATAAACAGTAGAGAGATGATGAAACTTGTTTCAAAGACCTGTTTATGTTTATGATGAATGATATGTATTCATGCAATGCTTTCAAGGATTTAAAAATTCTAATTTGTTTTAAACAAAAAAGAAACACACATTATATTAATAAGATAGAATTTGAGTACATCAATGCCCCTTGGGAAAAATAATATAAAATTCTAAGGTAAAAAGACATTGCACATCCTCTTTGGTGCAATGTAGGTATTTAGAGTCTGCTCTTCATGAAGTAGCCGAGTGAGTTCCAAAACCTTCTACTCACTTGCATAGAATTGAGCTTCGAAAGTATCGCGCTCTCCTTTGAGCTGTATCCAATCCCTTTGTAGGTCTTCGAGTGATGTAGGCATGTCAGGATGTAGGATAGTGTATGGAACTTCTCCCTCCTTAACAGGCTCAATAATCACTGGGAGAATGGAAGGATAAGGCATCATAAGACTTTGAGCGCGGGTTCGTACCCACTTAAGGTAAGGCTCAAGAGGGATGGAATTATTGTGTCCCAAAGTCTTTCTATCCACCTTGTTTAGCATTCTCCAAGCTTGGATGAATCTCTGGCGAAGTCCTTGATCGTCGTTGTCGTAGTCGAAAACCAAACCTTGAATCAACATATCATATGGGCCATCCCTTCGGGCATAACCAAACTGTCTTAGAGCTAAGCACGGGTTATAGGTGATGCCTCCCCTAATGACAAGTAGAGGGACATTAGGGAATTCCCCACAACGGTCAACAATGATAACATTCTCTTTGGATCGAGAACACCAATGGATATCTGAATGTTTAAGCGTCATTAACCTTTGTGACCACCTAAAACCTTGCTCATTCTTTAAGACTGATTAGGGAAGATGAGAAATAAACCATCTTTCCAGGAGAGGAGTACAACACATAAGAACACATCTTTTCCTCATTGTACGGGTGTGAAAAGAGTGTAGGATATCCCCAAGCAATGTAGGCATCGGGTTGCGAGACATGAAGATTTTGACAGCGCTCACATCTATGAGTTGGTCAGGATTAGGGAACAAGATCATCCCATAGATGAGAAGAGCTACAATCTCCTCAAAAGCTTGCAAGTCTAGGGAATTCCAACAGCCTTGGGCCTTCTCAAACAGAAACTTTGCCAAGAAACCTTTGACACCACTTCTAATTTCCCAATGAGTTGTGACATCAGATGAGTGCAAGTGCAGGGCTTGAGCAATCTCTTCTGGCTTTGGATATCTTTCCGTACCATTGAAGGGTAGTTGATTGAGAATAGGAATCCTCAGAAGTTGAGAGAATTCTTCCAAAGTGGGCACAAGTTGATAGTCAGAAAATGTGAAGCAATGATGCAAAGGGTCAAAGAACTGGAAGAGAACCTTCATCATATCCTCCTCTGTGTTGGAGGTGACCAAGTTGAGTAGACGACCATGTCTCTCGGTGAATGGAGAGTTCTCAGGTATCCTTGAAGCTAGCTCCTTGAGTTGAGGAGGAATTCTTACAAGGTTGATTTGGATAGTTTTCATGCAAAGTGAATCCATATCCTACAAAACAAGAACAAAGATGAATCTCCAAAATCCTTGAAATGGTTAGTGAATGCATATGATGTTCATGATGTCCATGATGTTTATGTACAAGCATGCATATACAAACAAATCAAACAAGTTCTTAGTTTAGGCTTGCATGGGGTTTCATAGGTAAGTACCCTCTTGAAGTTTAGTTGGCTTAACCTGTCCTAGTAATAGTAACCGGGTTCTAAGGAGCTCAATATCACTGGATTGTTTCCTTGGTCATTGTTTCATCTCAAGCCTCTATAATGGCGACCGAAATATCCCAAGAAACCAACCCTCAATGAGTGTAGTATCGAGTATCTACCAACTTCGGACTACACCAAATCCGGTCATCTCATTACATCTTAAAAGGCCAAGTTGGTCAAGTAAAGGGTTCTAGAAGTTCATTAGTGCTTCATGACATCACTCAGTGGCCCCGTGTTCTCTTTAATTAACTCAAAGGCTACCGGTACCCACAAATATGTCACACTAATATAGCTATTGCTTAGACCATGTCGGTATACCCTGCATAGTTTCCACAACGTATTGCTATTTACCTATAATGTTTCCCAAATCCGGGTGGAGGATTCAAACCCAAACAAAGAACCATAATGTAAAGCAAACAATTAAAACAAGGTAAGCAAGTAAATGTGATCTAAACCCTAAGGTAACCCCACTTTTATAATTTTTCCCGAGCAGAGTCGCCAGTTCTGTGATACGGTGGGAGAAATGACTTGAGGTTTTGCGTTTTATCGCAAATGTCACGATTAGCAAGAGTTGCCACCGACTTTTCTTTTATCCAAAAGGAAAGGTGAAAAAGCACAGGAAAGACCTTTAAGATGTTTTCTTGAGTTCGGGGGGTAGATTATGAAAAGGGAAGGTGCTAGCACCCTTTTCATCTATGGTTTTCCATGGGCTCTTAGTTACTTGCTTAGATCACTTGCTTTGGTTTGTTTGAAATGGTATTTGATGTGGTTTTGAAAGTATTTTGTAAAAGAGACCATTCGTTTAGGCAATTTTTGTAATGATTCTCGTTTGTAAGAATGTATACAAAGATGTTTGTCTTTTTTTTGAAAATGTTTTCAATGTTTTGTAAGATGTTTTTGAAACATGTATGTGTTTGTTTTGAAAATAGAAAGGATTTTGTTTGAAATGGAGCAAGTAACTAGAAGCTATCTACCTACTCAAATGTCTTTCCTATGTATTTTCTATTCCTTTGACATTGTTGACTTACCATTGATTTGGTAATCAACCCTATCTTTGGATGTAAATGGGACGGGCATGGGTCATCGTATAACCATGATAGCAATGTTGCAAAATATCTTAGCATTTTTTAGGGACCAAGATCATTTTGTTTAGGCAACTTTGGAATAGCGTCATCGAGGGGCTATGATCTTATATTTGTTTTATTTTGCCAAGATAATTCGCATGCGTAACATGGCCATTTTATTTTAGGCAACCAAGTGGGAGAAACCCTAAGGGTGCTTATGTGCAAAGTGTACCATTTTCACGCTTTTGTCTTGTATTTATGGTTTTCTTTTTTTTTTTTGTTTTGCTCTTGTCATACAAACCCTAATTACTAATCATGGTATATAAAGCGATAAATTGTGTAATGTAAATATACTAAGCTATTACAACAATTTTATGGGAGGGGGGAATACAAGTTTGAATGAGGATTTGCACAAATATAAAGCTAAATATATTATTACAACCAAATCGAATTTGCGCGAATTAAATAAATATAATACAAATATTTAAAATGCAATGTAATGTGTATGTAAAGAAAGGATTTTTTATGTCTTGTTTTTCTTATGTAAAAGTATTTAATTTAGACCTAAAAATATAAGGAAAAAATATTTAATTCTTGGAAAGGGATTAAACCTTAATTTTTATTTAAAAGAAAATAATGTTTCTATATTATTATTTTGTGCATTTTTTGTATAAAAAATAATAAATAATATTGTATAGAAATATTAAAAATTAAATATGTGCAAAAATAAGTATTTGTAAGTATAAAAATGTAAAACGAGAAATATTAAGTATATTTAATTATTTATAATTTTATTAAGAAAATCAATTATATTTATCAAAATAAACTATTTTTTTCATGTGAGAAATAAAAAAAAAATAATAAAAGTGTGAAAACAAATAATTCATTTTTTAGGATTTTTTTATCATTAAGAAAAATAAATAAAAGTATTAAATATAAAAATAAAAAAGATAAATATAAAATATGAAATAGTTAGCAATGGGGGTGCAAAAGCAGATCAGTGGTGGTGTTTAGCAAAAACAAAAAAAGCCCAGAAGCAAAAAAAAGCCCAACGACTTCGTCCTTGTCCTTCCTTCCTCTTCTTCGCGCCATGGCCATTCAACCTGTAACTTCCTCATGCTTGCATAAAAATGAAAACTCATAACATGAAAAATGTAGCATTTGAGTTCACGATTCCAACCATATAAATTATGTAACCTAACTATCAAAGATCAAAGAGAATTTTTGAATCCCTAAATTGTGACCTAAAATTTTCAGAGATTTCAAACTCTAAATTCTCTTAGCACAAGTAATATAAATGCAAAGTAATAATATGTACAACTTCGTTATGATGAGAACTACATTTTTCCTTCACAAATCGTGGCTTGAGGTTTCCTGTATAAAGAGATAGAGTTTGAGAAATTACCTCCTTCAGCTGGAATCGTGTAGGGCAATGTAGAGACTTTAATGGAGGCCTGATGATTGCTTGAGCTTCCTTGAGCTTCCCTGAATCTATTCCAACTCTTATCTTGCTCTGAAGATGGCTGGAACTCTCTGACCAAGTCCAACTGCAAGCTTCCAAGGTAACAATGGAAAATGGTGAAACAAAGGTTACAAAACCAGGGTGATGGTTTGGATTGACTAGGTATTAAGTATGTATGATGCTTAGATCAGTTAAACACAAAACGCACGAGCCAAATGAGAGTTGGCTGAGTTTTTGCAGAAACTGTATGCTTGAGTAGTTTTTTGGTGTTTTTTCAGTTTGAGAGAGTTCTAGGTCCAAGCCAAGCGTGTAATCTCTTGTACATTGTTTTCATATTAGTATATAAGTGATCCAAAGTCAGCTCTCTACTAGTTGTGCAAGCCTTAGCCCTTTTTGCAACTTTTCTTGTACTTGAAGCAAAGTTGACAAGACCAAACCCACATGCTTGTACCAACTTGCTTTAGGGTTGGTATGAGTTTGTACCTGTTGCTTGAGACATGTGTGGCTTTCTTGTATCAAGGGGACAGGTTCAAAGCTCCAAGTTGACAAAATTGCAAAAGTGCTTCTTTATGAAAATGGCAATGAAGCCTTTTTGCCCAAAATGGAAATACAACTTGTGTAAAAGTTCAAAAGTAAGGATAATGGCTTTGTCAACTAAGTATGCATTTAATTAAGGAGTGTTTAGCAAGTTTAGAACCTATAAATCAAGAAATAGCCAGCATAGGTTTGGTTTGCAACTTGGTTCTTCATGGAAATGGCTTGAACAAAAAGTGAGAAAATGCCAACTTCCTCTCTTCGATTCTCCCTACTCAAAAATGATCTTGGAGAGTTCTTGGACATTTTGGAAATCTTGAAATGTGCTATATAATCCATATTTGAAATTAATTTTGAGATACCTCTTGGAACTAGGTGAAAACCTATCATGAAGTTGGGTCCAAAACCTGCCTAAATTAGGGCAAAAAATTACTAAGTTAAGAAGTTCATGACCATGTATTCACAAATACATAACTTGAGATCCAAGCATCTTTAGGGAAAAGTTTGTGAATAAAAGTTGTAGATTTCATGGGGATCTACAACTTTCATGTTGGGGACTTTCCTTGAATAAAAATGCATCATGGTGAAAAAGTGGTGCAAAGTTGAGAAAAAATAAGAAAAATTTTATACTTAGAAAAATTCTAAGATGAAAATTTTCAAATTAAAACCCTAATTTTCAAATTTAGTTTTCTTGGTCAACAAGTTTCACATTTTGACATATCTTGATGAATTATGACCCTTGGCACTTGATTTTGACCAAAAAGTCAAAGTTTGACTTTTCAGTGTACAATTGACTTTTGATCAGTTGACTACAAATTTCATCTGTCAATCCAATGAACTTGAGATGTTTTGAACCATGTAATTAAGTCAAGATGATGCCATTGAATCCTTGAAATCATGCTTGAACTCAATTGGTCAATTGCTAGGTTAAAAATCAGAAATTGCCCTTCCTCAGTCAAAACCCTAATTTTGACCATTTTGCCCTTTTGATGATTTGATCAAATTTCTTGAGGAATTGTAATCCAAACTTGATCAAATGGCAAATATGAGTCTAAAATGTTGACGTGGATAAAAAATTATGGATTTTGACTGTAAATTGGTCATGGTTGACTTTTTCCCCAATACAGTTGATTTTTTAGGTCAACTGTCCAATTGACTTATCAAAAATGTGGTTCAAGGCTTGAAACTTATCATGAACAATCTTAGGGGTCCAAAATGATGTATGAAAGTCAAATGAAGCATTGGTGATCCAAAAATCCTTGTGCAAACTCAAACCCTAATTTTGGCTTATCAGTGCAAGGTGAGATGTCTTGAGCTGGCCAAACCCTAATCTTGTCTTGAGTCAAAGAAGTCTTGTAAGGAAAGTCCTGATAAATGAGAGGGAAAATTTTGGGGTACAACACTGAGCATATACACCATAGAGCGCTAGGTTCCTGTTTGAGGCCATAGAGCGCTTTGTGCAACTTATATAATTTACTCGCTTCCTTCTGAATCATAAACCGAAGAGGTTGTGTTACATAGACTTCTTCGTCTAAAAGACCATTCAGAAATGTAATTTCACATCTAACTGAAATGTCGACCAGCCTTGGTTGCATGCCAATGCTAAACAACTTCCAATATTGCTACAGTAGAAAATACTTCAGAGTAGTCAAGTCCTACTCTTTTAAGAAAACCTTGAGCTACTAATATTACTTTATGTCTTACTATCGACTCATCAACATTGTGTTCCAACTTGAACACCCACTTTATGTCGATAGCTTTTGTATGTGCTGGAAATTCAACTAACTTCCATGTGTTATTTCTTTTGATTTCCTATAACTATTCAACCATAGCTAACTGCCACTATTGAATCTTTAAAGCTTCGTCATGGTTGATTGGTTCAACACCTGATTGGTTCAACACCTACAAGTAAAGCAAAATGAACTAATTACCCATCTAGTGTAACTTCATCATCACCCAGCACTTCAAAATCATGAAGTCTTGTTGGAAGAACACTATTTCTTTGAGGTCTTTGGCTTGTTTCAGGAACACCCTCTTTGAATTCGATATTGTCATGAATGTCAGCAGCTGCTTCAACTTTGACTGAAAGATTAGCAATTTCTTCAGCTTCGACTTTATTAATTTCCTCATCGAAACCATAGCTCATCAATGGCTTGTTAATTTCATCATCAGAATTCCAATCCCAGGAAGAATTTTCATCAATCACAATGTCTCGACCCGACACAATCTTCTCATTAACTGAATTGAATAGCCTGTATGCACCAGTTTTATGATATCCTACCAAAATCCTAAGTTCACTCTTGTCATCAAGCTTCCTTCTTCTCACATCAGGAACATGCTTGTAACGCATAGAGCCAAACACCTTAAAATGACTTACTTATGGTCATTTACCACTCCATACTTCTTCGGGAACCTTGTTCTTCAATATCTTTCTAGGGCACTTGTTCAAAATATAAACTGCAGTCGAAACAACTTTACCCCATAAAGATTTTGGCAAATTCTTCTGCTTTAGCATACATCTAGCCATATCCAATATGGTCTTGTTTATTCTTTCAGCAACTCCATTATGTTTAGGAGTATAAGAAGAAGTTACCTCATGATCAACACCATGTTCTGCATATAATTTTTCAAACATCTTTGAAGTGTATTCGCCACCTCCATCTATTCGCAGAACTTTAATCCTCTTCTAACTCTGATTTTCGACAAGCATCTTGAATCTTTAAAAAATTTCAAATACTTCGTCCTTTCTCTTGATCACATAGATATATAGCTTTCGACTAAACTATCGACAAACGGAATAAAATATTTGTTTCCACCAATAGTATGTTCTTCGAATGGACCATATATATCTGAATGTACCACTTCGATTATGCATAATAATCTCATTGGTATAGTCGAAAAAAAGAATTTATGGATTTCTTTCCGACTAAACAACCTTCACAAAGTTTGTTAGGCATCTCAAGACTTGGAATACCAGTAACTATATCTTGAGTAGTCAGCTGATTGAGTGACCGAAAGTTCAAATGTACAAACCTCAAATGCCACAACCAACTATCCTTGTGGTCGACAACAATTTTTAAACATTGTACTTCTGTCAAACTGATCATAGCCTTAAACACCCCGTTCTTCGACAACAGAGATTTTAAGACCAAATTGTTCTAAGTTTCGAACAATTTCAAAGCTCCATCTTTCATAACAACTAAGAAGCCTTTTTAGACCAGTTCTCCAACACTTAGCAGGTTGCACTTTATTCTAGGTACATAGAGTACATATTTGATCATAGCTTTTCCTCTATTACTTATTTGAAAGATTATGTTTACATTACCGTCTTCTTGTAACGAACTATTATCAACAAGTTTTACCTTACTCTTCTTCGACTCGTCAAATTCTACTAACCACTCCTTTTGACCAGTCATGTGATTCGAGCAGCCTGAGTCGAGGAACTATATCTTGGACTCAACATAGTTATCTATAATTGCAGCCAATAACCATGATACCACCTTCACAATCATCTGAATCTTGGCGTGCGAAGTTCGCTCCTTCGTCCTTGCCTGTCGATCCTTTGTCTTTCCTGTACCAATAATTTTTGGCTACATGACCCCAATTTTTCACAGTTATAGCACTGAACACCTTTTTTTATCTTCTTTATCCTTTTGATAGTTTCCTCCTCCTCTTTTTGAGGATTCAGAATCTCTATCTTTGACCTTATTCTTGTGGGGATTCGACCAAGACTTCTTGTCCCGAGTCTTATCGAACTTGCCTTTGAATTTGTTGGAAACATCATCCTTTTTCCATGACTGAGCTTGTAGTGCTTGTATCAAATCCTAAACTCCTTTCCTTTCGACAAGCCTCATCTCATGCGCCTCCAATGAACCAACTAAGTATTCCATTTTTAGGGTTTCAAGATTGTTGGATTCTTGAATAGCTACGATAGTGTGATCAAAGTGAGAGGTAACCATACTCATTACCTTCTCAACTATCATCTTATCATTTATGATTTCACCATAACCCTTCATGAGATAGACGAGTTTTTGAATCTTCGACACATATTCTGTAATTTTTTCATCGTCTCCCATCAACAACAAGTCATATTGTCGATGCAAAGTTTGTAACTTAACAACCTTGACTTTCTCACCTCCTTTGTAATACTTCACTAGAATATTTCATGCCTCTTTCACTATTTCAGCATGAGAAATTTTGTCGACGTTAGCAGCGTCGAGCACCGTCTGAATGCAATACGCAACATTGCAATCTTTCTTCTTGACTTTGTTGTGGGCTTTTTTCTGTTCATCGGTTGCATCTGCAGCTGATGCATGAACATCGTCGGTAACCACTTTTAGGGTTTCATGGAAGCCAAACAAGGATTGCATATGTTTTTTTCCCGTCAGATCCAATTTTTTCTGTCAAGCATTGGAAGAGAATTTGGAATTCCCTTATCACTAACCATCTTTGCAGCAGTTGATTCATTTGTCCTAGAAACACGATCTCTAATGTGAAGTTCTTGAAAAATCGATCAAGAACAATAATCGAAAGCTCTGAATATCAATTTGTTAGTGCGTGAGACACTTTTACTGAGGAGAGAAAGAAAGAATAATAAAGGAAATAAGGATTATATTATTCACTTGCTACAAATTATGATACATACTATGACTATTTATATACAATCTTAATTGGGCTTGGGCTAGCATAACTTGAATAATATTTAAATATTAAATCAAATCAAATCAAATCTAATATTTCAACAGTGGAAGAAGCTGTGGACCAGAGAATTCTGTCATGGAAGTTATGCTTACAAACTTCAAGTCTAAGTTTGTATTCATCTTTTGAAAAGGTGATTCTAAGTCAGTCTCTGTTTATACAAGATACTGGGAGTTAACTTTGAGGTATGTTGCAGACATTTATCATAACATTAGAAAATATTTTGGTTGACACTATTTATTTTTTCTCCTCACTTTGCTTCTTATTGTCATTTGTGTTGTTAGATATTACATGAGTCGTTAGAGTGTAGATTCTACAACTACTAGGGAATCTACCATTTGACACTAATAAGAAGACTAAGAAAACGATACAAAGAAGATAAAATTTAGATCTGAATTTTCTTACTTCATTCAAGCTACCGCATACAATATAAATACTGGGTTTAGAGATACTAGCATATGGATCTAAGCCACTTACAATTAAATAGACCTAAGCCACTTCGAGAAAAAAAGATAAAATAACTCTACTTACTATCATAATAATTCATCCAATAAGGTTTGCTTATTTTCCTTGTCAGCTTTCTATCACTACATTCAGGCCCAAAATAGACCTTGTCCACAAGGTCAGGAGCTAAAGAAGGCCCATGCGACAAAAATTGGTACAACAAAATAGTAGGAAGGGAATTAATGTCATTAATTGAAGAAGTTGGGAAAACCGTGGGTGGTAAAGGAACGTTGGATGCTAGTTTTGAAATGAGAGGTGGTAGACAGCTGGTTGTAGACGTGGCAGGATGTGAAGCGTTGGGATTAGTTGGGACATACAAAGGCTGAACACGCGTGTGGGTGGAAGTTAAAGTGCCATTAAGTGTTACTGGCCGTGCAGAAAAGTCACAATCATAAAGAGGGTCAAGTGTACTTCTTTTCACTTCATTTGCATCTACTCATCTTTCTGAGATACAAGTGGTGAGTTCCTCTGCCGAGAAATCCTCGGAATTATGCATGCAAAAACATCATAGCCTTCATCCGCCATGTCAACCACCACTGTAGGCGTGACAGAAACAACTCTCTTACCTTTATCAAACCTTTTGATGGTAGTCTCTTTGACTAAGGTATCTTGTTGGTTTGTGTCTTCTAAGTTGTTTTGTTGTTGAGTACTAGTAACATGAAGTGGTTCTTGATTTTCAGGTAGTAAACCGCGAGGTAAAAGAGAAAAATTCATGGGTGGATCTGAACCGTGATAGATGCGAAGCTGGGACACATGAATAATAGGGTGGATTTTTGAAGAGGGAGGAAGATCTAATTTGTAGGACACATATCCGATGCAGCGCAGGTCGACCATAAAGAGCCTCGAAAGATGGCATGACGATAGCAGAATGAAACAAGGAGTTATACCAAAACTCAACAAGAAGAAGGAATTTAAACTACTCCCGCGTATGGTCAGCAGTGAAACAACGAAGGTATGTCTCTAAACTTCTTTTACTACTTCAGTCTGTCCGTCCATTTCGGGATGATAAGTTGTGTTATGTTTCAGGGTTGTACCTTGCAAGAGAAATAATTCCTTCCAAAAAGTGATTACAAACAGTGGGTTACGATCATAAACGATAGATTTTAAGAGTCCGTGAAGATGACAGATCTCTGAGGAGAAACGAGTGGCTAGATCTGGTGCTGTAAACTTTTGGGGTAAAGCAATGAAATAAACATATTTTGTTAAGCAGTCACAGATGACCCAGATCAGTGTTTGGCCAAATGGAGTTGGTAAATGTGTGATGAAGTCCGTGTGTGGCCAAATGGAGATGGTAAATGTGTGATGAAGTCCATTGTGAGTGCTTCCCACACCTGACTAGGAATTTCTAAAGGTTAGAGTAACCCTTGTGTTTTTTTGGCAGGTATTTGTTCTTCTGGAAAATAGAACAAGACTGAACAAAAGCTTTCACATCCTGATACATTCTTGTCTAGTTGAAAGAAGCAACCAGTTATACAAGCATTTGTTGTAAGCCCGAATGACCTGTAATTAGTGTGGCATGGTGCTCATGAAGTATGGCTTGTTTAATGTCTAATGACTGTAATATGATGCAGATGTGTTCAGGTTCAAGCGTGAAGATCATAAAGTAATAGATCATGTATTCTAGGGTGATGAGACAAGGAGAAAATTATCATGTGCATTTATAACTCGATAGTAATGCATTTTGTTAGATTACGGTGGCAGAATCGACTGTTATATAATGATTTTGCGTTTCTGTTTGTAAATATTGTAGTAAACAAGAGCCGCTATCGATCTTTTTTTATATTTAAATTAAGTAAATTGTGAAAAGAATATAAAAAGATTTTTTCGAGATTTTTTGAGTAAAGGGGTAGATTATGAAAAGGAAAGGGGTTAGCATCTTTTCCATTTGTAGTTATCTACGAGCTCTTAGAGGTTTGTTTATTTTAAAATATCTTTGTTTTTGTGTGTTTGAAGAATGTTTGGAAATGCTTTAGCGCAGCGATTTGCTTTGCGTTTAACTCTTGTATTAGTTTTCAAAAGTGTTAACAAAGTAAATGTTTTGAAAATTGCTTTTGAAAAATAGTATTCTTGAAAGTGTAAAAATATTTTTGAGCAATCTTCTAACAACTATTTACTTTGTATTTGAAAAGGTAATTCTTTTTCTCCTATCCTTTAGACAACGCTGTCTTACTATTAATGAGTATGTAGCTATATCGTTGGATGTATGAGGGACATTCAAGAGACGTTACAGTCACGAATGTAACTTCTGGAGACGTTTTAGCAATTTTGTTTAGGAAATAGATCATTTATCGAAAGTCAACTGTAGGGTCATCGATGAATTATGATATTTTGATTTATGGGTCTTTGCCAAAGTGTTTTTGCTCCATGACTGTTTTATTTCTGAAGGCAATCAAAGTGGAGTACCCTAGAAGTGTATATGTTCAAGTGTGTTATGTTCAGTTATTTTTGTCTTTTTGTTAAGTTTGCTAACGTTTGATTTCAGTCTTATCATGCAATCTTAGTTACTAGCAGTTAATATATATTAAGAAATGTAAAGTACAGAAATGTAAAGTGCGAGATTGTAAATTCTACGCTATTACATGACTTTGTGAGAGGTACATTATAAAAATGCGAAAATAAAGTCTTAGTTACATTTACAAATTGGGAAGCAGTTACAATAAAACGAAATGTGAAAATAAATAAATGCGCAAACAAATTAAAATGGACATCTAAATCTTAAGAAAAAGAAATCTTTTTATTTTATTTTTATTTTAAAAAATATAACCTAAGTCTATTTAGTTTTTAATTTCAAGATAGAGGTTAAAATACTTAATTTATTTATTTATAAATTAATTTGATTAATAAAAACTATCCTAATATTTTTTGCGATTTTTGATTTAAAGTTAATTTAAATGATAAAGTAATGAAATAACAAAAAAAGAACAAAAATATAATAGGGGCATCCTTCGATTTTGGGAGAGTCATGGCCTTTCGATTCAGGGAAGAATGGTTTGTTTCGATGAAAGGAAATGCTTCCTTTCGATCTAGGAGAGGTTAGCTATCCTTCAATCCAATAAAAATAACCGCCCTTCGATCTATAGAAAGGTGCTACCCTTCGATCCAACGAGGGATATGGCTTTCGACCTAGAGGACATTGTCAAAACCGTCTAATGGATCATTTGTGAGGGTACTATATCTGCAAATATATGTTAGCAAAATGAAAAGCATGACCTGAGGCTAAGCCCAAGTCCTTCGATTCTATGCACATTGGCCTTATTTATGTTGGATCTGCAACAAGTGTTAGGGGCAAAACAAATGTAGACATGGGGTCGAACCCAGATCTTTTAGTCTTGAATAACAAATCGAATGAAACTATAAGTATTGGCGTGTCATGCAAAGGTAGATTTTGATCTTTTTACCAGTTCTTACCAATGGATGGATGAATCTTTGGTTTCAGGCGTGGGTACCTTTATTTAAGGGTTGCTTCGATTTGACACTTCTGGACGTGCGCTTGCTTAGGGGCTGGTGATGATTGAGAGAACTTCAGGAGAATTCCAAAAATGTATTTGCAATTTCGTGTGACTCCCTCTCCGGTTGTTTCCAGCCTCCTTTGGAGTTTGCTAGTGTCTTCTTTATATAGAGGGGATGGAGAGGACAAGAGAACAAAGGTTTAAACAACCATAAACAAGTATTTTCAAAGTCATGAATGATGTTTTGTAACGTTGAAAAAGTCATGGAATCTTATCCCTTTTTGAATTTGAATGAATCTGGACATGCTTTGGCTCCTTTGAATACCCTCTAATGTTGCTCTTCGACTGGCCTCAAGTCGCCTCTTTCGAATGGACCTCTTGTGTAGCCTTCGAATGGGCCTTTTGCATGCTTCTTCAAATGTACTTCTTGTGTATCCTTCGACTAGATCTAGTATTGCTTCCTTCGAATGAGTCTTTAGATGGTCCTTTTGGTGTACCCTTCGAATGAGTCTTTGGTGTGTCCTTCGCATGGGCTATCATGCGTGTTGAAGTGTGTACAATTGTTTTAAAGGGGGCCAGTGCCCAGTCGAAACTAGCACAAAGGCAACCCATGCCTTATGGATGCTAGCATGAAGCAAGTCATGGCAGGCGTAAAGGAGGTCATTGCCTAGGCGAAGCTGGAACAAAGATAGCTAATGCCTTGTGGGTCAAAGGCAACTTTTTTGCCTGGCGAATCAAAAGAAGCTTTTTACCTGGTAGATTGAAGGCAACCCTGAAGGAGTCTCGGCCTTGTGTGCTAAAGGTAAGCTGAAGAGGGGGCCTTTGCCTTGTGAGTTGAAGGCATGCTGATAGGTCTTTGACTTGTGGGAACTTTGTGAATCGAAGGCCAGTTTAAAGAAGTTCTTGCTTTGTGCGCTGAAGGCACGAACATAGGGATAATTTGCCTAGTCGAAGCAGGAATCAAGCTTGCTCCAAAGAGACCAAATGCCCAAACGAAGCAGGAATCCAGCTGGTATGCAGGTAGCCATTGCATTTGCGAATCAACCCAACATGTAAAGCCAATGATGCAATCGAAAGAGCATTAACAAGAGGCCCTTCCCCTTTGGATCGAAAGAGGCTGTTTCAAAGGAAACACATGCCCAATCGAAGCTTGTATACAACAAACAAGCAGAAGGCCAAGGCTTCAATCAAAGCTTGGAAATTTGAGACAAGCTTGGAGGAGGTTAGGCACTCAAATGAAGCATGTCCAAATACCAATCGAAAGGCCCTTTAACATGTGAATTGAAAGACTTTGTTAAGATACCAATCAAAGAATCCTTGTTTATCTTAAAAAAATTTATTTTTTCCCTTAATCAAGTGCTTGTGACCACCCATATAAGAAAAAATCTTGGAAAACATAAGAGGGAAAATTTTGGTGTACTACAGATGCCCCTATTCAATCTTCTTAAACTCGAGGATTTATATTGGCTTGTTTGCCTTTCGTGATCTGAAGGTGGAAGATCATTGAACACTAGAGTGTCCAAAAATTTGCACTCGCATGAAATAATACTGATGGTTGATGATGTCGGGAATAGGCTTACAAATGCCATTTAGATAAGATGACAGAGAGTTGTCGGAGATGGGCTTAAGGATGCCATCCAAAGTAGATGCTGATTCCACACATGGTCCCTTTGGGGGTTCCTGTTCCTGCTGTATGAGGAGGAGTCTGTTGGAGAATGTGAGTTTATGTTGTTCTCCTACTTGAGAAAAACTCTTTGGGGGAATATAGTCTAGGAACTTCAGTTGTCCAAGACTCTGCTGAAGAGTTATCTCTGGAGAGATGACAGTTTGTTGTATTCTGGTTGAAGTCCAGGTTTCTAGTGATTTGCTGGGGATAATGGAATTAACTGTTATTTGGAAATGTATTAGAAAGATCCTGCGTAGGGCCGCTTCAAGATGTGTCAGTGTTAGTCTGCACCCGGAGATATATGAGAAGGAACCCATGTAAGATTGCTTCGTCTGGTAATGTACATAGCTTTCCCGTCTGGTTTCAAGTATTAATCTACAATCAGCTTGTTCACATATAGTTGTCCTGTCTGGCTTCAGGTATTAATCTGGAATTTGAAAATTATCGGTCGCTGAGATAGTTGTCCTGTCTAGTTTCAGGTATTAATCTGGAATTTGAAAATTATCGGTCGCTGAGATAGTTGTCCTGTCTAGTTTCAGGTATTAATCTTTGACTTTAGAGAAAGAAAGATAGTTTTCCTGGCTTGTTACAGGTATTAGTCTTCAATCTCTTCATGTAGATAGTTCTCCTGGCTTATTACAGGTATTAATTCACAGTTGGTCGTCCACAAATAGTTTTCCTGGTTGGTTTCAGGAATTAATCTGGAACTTGAAAATTGTTGGTCATTGAGATAGTTCTCCTGTCTTTTTACAGGTATTAATCTGTGACCTGAGAAAGAAAGATAGTTTTTCTGGCTTGCTACAGATATTAATCTTTAATCTTTTTATGTAGATAGTTCTCCTGGCTAGTTACAGGTGTTAATTCACAGTCGGTCGTCCACAGATAGTTATCCTGGCTTATTACAAGTATTAATCAGGAACTTGAGAAAGAAAGATATCTTTCCTAACTTGTTACAAGTATTAATCTTCAATCTCTTCATGTAGATAGTTCTCCTGGCTTGTTACAGGTATTAACCCACAGTCGGTCATCCACAAATAGTTCTCCTGGCTTGTTACATGTATTAATCTGGAACTTGTTTTACTGGTCACATAGATAGTTTCCCCGTCTGGTTTCGGGCATTAATCTTTGACCTGCTGCATTTGTTGGTAAACTCGTCTTGTTTTGGGAGTTCATTCCACTTGGTCGTGCAGATAGTTTCCCCGTCTGGTTTCGGGCATTAATCTTTGACCTACTGTATTTGTTGGTAAACCCGTCTTGTTCCGGGAGTTCATACCACTTGGTCGTGCAAATAGTTTCTCTGTCTGGTTTCGGGCATTAATCTTTGACCTGCTATATTTGTTGGTAAACCCGTCTTGTTCCGGGAGTTCATACCACTTGGTCGTGCATATAGTTTTCCCATCTGGTTTTGGGCATTAATATTTGACCTGCTGTATTTTTTGCTAAACCCATCTTGTTCCGGGAGTTGATACCACTTGGTCGTGCAGATAATTTCCCCATCTGGTTTTGAGCATTAATCTTTGACCTGCTGTAAAAGTTGATAATATTTGTCTTTCTGATAATTTAGCCTGAAAGGTAAAGTCAGTTTCATGTGATGTTATGATGTATGAATTGCATGATGCTCTCAAAATAAATGAGATTATGATATATGTATTTGTATGCACATGCCATAATGTATGAACATGTAATGTTGTTGCACAATATCTTTGTCTGGGAAAATAAATCCCTGACCGCTGCTGAAGAGCACTGGGAAGCTGAATCCCAGACTGCTGTTGGTGAGTGAAGAAAGTGATTCTTCAATTTCCGTTGGGGATGATGAATGGAGATAGTTTTTTTGGCGATTCCCTTTCTCTGCCGGGGATCTTCGACTTCTGCTTGAGAATGATTTTCCTGGGGGAAGAGTTCTGTTGGAAGATTTCACTAATTTGGAGAAATAAACTCTGTTGGGGGATGAACTTCCGTAGCTAGAGAAATAAAATTTACTGGGGACAAGGCTTTATAAACTACTTGATATTTATAAAACTCTATTGCAGAGTACTTTGATTTCAGCTCTCTGAGGGAACTTTGCTGGAGAGAGGGATTTGCCAGTGATTTGTGGTAGAAATACACTCAAGTTGGGATGTGTCAGAATAAATCCTTGTCTTGATTGTATCCGAAGACGTATCGAATGGGTATCAGAATAATATCCATATTTGGAGCATATCTCAGTTGTATCTGAAAGAGAAATATGGAATGAGTATCAGAATGACATCCATATCTGAAGCGTATCTGAATTGTATCTGACAACTATATTGAATGATTATCAGAATGATATTTATATCTGGAGCGTATCTGAACTGTATCTGGAAGTTGTATTGAATGAGTATCAGAATGACATCCGTATATGGAGCATATCTGAACTGCATCTGATAGTTGTATTGAATGGGTATCAGAATGGCATCCGTATCTGGAGCATATCTGAACTGTATCTGGAAGCTATATTGAATGAGTATCAGAATGTCATTCGTATCTGGGGCGTATCTGAAATGTATCTAGAAGCTGTATTGAATGAGTATCAAAATGGCATCCATATCTGGAGCGTATCTGAACTGTATCTGACAGTTGTATTGAATGAGTATCAAAATGGAATCCATATCTAGAGCGTATATGAACTGTATCTGACAGCTGTATTGAATGAGTATCAGAATGGCATGCGTATTTGAAGCGTATCTGAACAGTATCTAGAAGTTGTATTGAATGAGTACCAGAATGACATCTGTATCTAGAGCGTAGCTGAACTGTATCTGACAACTGTATTGAATGAGTATCAGAATGGCATCCATATCTGGAGCGTATCTGAACTGTATCTGGAAGAGAAATTTGGAATGTTTAGAGTGTTTCCGCTGGGAATTCCTGTTTTGTTATTTTGAGAAGAAATCCGCTAGGGAACATGAAAAGCTTGTGAACCAGGCTACGAAAGTCTTTAAGACACCGAAGCAGTAATTAGAGATTCTTGCTTTGCCGGGGATATAAGAACGCTTGACATCACTTGGCTGTAAGCTGAGGATATGGCAATGCATTTTTAGTAGAATACCCCTGCCTCTATACCTGCCGAGGAAAGTAGCTGCAGAGTATTTGTGGATGGTTTGAGTGTCATCCCAACTCCTGAGGTTTTGAGTAGATGTTGATCGGGGCGATAAGTCTTCAACTGATAGATAAGTGACGAGATGATGGGACATAGTTGTACGCTTTAAATCCCTAACTTTTGCCTGGACAGTCCTTTCAGATTTTCAGTCCACCGGGATACCCTTTTTTGCCCAATCCGCCTTTTCAGGTTTTCGACTAGCCGGGTGTACAGTTTTATTTATATATCCCTAATTTTTTCCCGAACCATTTTGGTTCACCAGGATTCCCTTATTTTTGCTTAGGATGGTCAACCTAGGGGGTCTTTGTTTATGCGTAGTATCTTTTAACTATGTCTGTGTTTACCAGGTGTGGAAGGTCGTCACAACCCATAGTGGTTAAGATCATGGCTCCACCAGAAATTATGTTCTTGATTCCGAATGGCCCTTTGTATGTGGGAGCCTGTGCGGAGATGCTTCAGGATGAATTTGGTGCACCTGATGTTTGATCAAGTTTCTGATAGTCTTGAATTTCTTAGGTATCTTTTCTAAGAACTGTCAAGGAAGGATTTGAAGACATGATACTGACACCATCTGATACTACTGGAACAAACAAGCAATTTGGTGGTACCAAAGATTCAAATTTCACAGTGATTTTTGCTAGAATCCTCGATCAATATAACAAGCCCAGAGTGATTCAGATGGAGACCTTCCCCTGGCTATTCAGCACTTTTGGAGAGATTCTTTGCATATTGTCTTGACTGCCCCAGATTAATTAGACACCATGTCATGCCCCTTGATTATGAAAGGCTTGTTATTGGGAATGTTTTTTTTCGTCTGAGATGATTTTGTCCATTGAGAGGATCTCCTTTCACTGAATATTCGTCGTGTGAATTTCTCTATTGTTTGAACAATTAGCCACATGCAAACAATGTCATTTAAAGAATGCAAAGCTTATGTTTGTCTTGAAGTTTGGAAATTCATTTTTAGTAAAACAAACAAATTTTGTAAGAGTGAGATATCAACTCAGAATTTATAACAAACCTTATAGGAGTCAGGATACCTTTTATAACATTATGCTTTCGAACTAACCCATGCTTCAGCTAGGACTTTTAAGGGTTGTAACATGGCCTGGTTCACGTTTTTAAGAAACAAAGGATAAAGGCTCAAAATTTAATTGTACCCAACCCATTCTTCGTGATGTTCTTCAGTCCTATGTTCAGTTAATTGTGCATTTAACTCCTACTTAAGTCTTTGTTCTAATATTTCGATGATGGTTCGGAAATTGAAAGTTTATTTTGAAGAGGCAGTCATTTTTGTAATCTTCTTTTTGTCGAGGATTTATAGTAACCTTTCTTTTTCTTTTCGTTATCCCTACTTTTGCCTGAACTGTTTCTTTTATGATTACAGCCAGCAGGATGCCCCAGTTTTTTTCTTAAGTCTCCTTCATAGATTTTGACTTAGCTGGCTTTTATTTTGAGAGATAATGACTGTTATCTTTAATGATTATGCGGAACCATCACCATCTTCTGATTTGGAAGGACGTCTTTGATGCCATTCATTATATACAAAGTGGAAAATTGCGACTATATGCGCATCTGAATTAATTGAGAAAACTACCCTGCCCCAAGTTATGATTAAGGGTTTTAATTTGTGTGAAAAGAAAAACTCCTACTTCTTAGGCTCAAAAGGGTTGACTAGGGATTATCTTCCTTATAACTCCACTGTTTAGGATTTGAAACAACGCCTGTACATCGTCAGCAGGGTCTGTTCAAAAGCATACTGTAGAGATTGTGGTATCGTTTTCGTCATCCTCCCTATAAAGGCTTACAGCTTTTAATCCAGAGTCGAATATCACAAAAAGGAAGTAAGAACACAGTTTTGAAATAGTGAATACGAATGAATTGATTCAATACAAATATATGCGATGCATTGATGAAATAACAAAGTTTGACATAAATAAGCGTTCGAACAAAAAGAAAATTACAATTTGAAAAATTCAAATGAACAAAAAGCCCCTTTGTCTGAACTTGTCACTTCAGATGGAGTGCCTTTGAGGGATGGAAGAGTACTTCATTCTGATCACCTTGTGTGAACTCCAGCACTCCTTCATTGATCAGGTTTTGAATCTTATTTTTCAATGCCCGATAGTCATTCGTATCATGTCCAGGACTATCAGAATGGTAGACACATATCGCACCAGGATTGAAGTTAAGGGAAGAAGTTTTGGGGTTTGGATGAGGTCTTATCAATGTAACCAAATTCATCCTCAACACATGTTGCAATGCCTGAGACAATGATATGTTGATTTTGGTAAACTGCCTCTTGGGATTATCTTGCATTTGATGATTACCACGTCGTTGTTGGCGAGGTTGTGGTTGGGCTTGTGACGTAGCAACAATTTGGAAAGCTCTACTCTCTAAGCCAACTTTTTGTCCCATCAAGGGTCGATGAATGACTTGATCCCCAACCTCGACTGTTTTCCTCATACGGTTGCATCTGTCTTGATGAAGCTTATTGGCAACGTCTCTTGCTCTTCTTGTCCCTGTGCTAGGCCTTGGATAAGAGCCATTTCCCCAGCATCTGGATTCTCATTGCTTCTATCTCAGCTTGCAGTTGTTCCAACTGTTCATCCTTGTCGTTGTCAGGATGTTTCTTAGTCAGATTTCCAGCGAGGAATGTTTTCAATTCTTCTTGCCCCTTGGCTAGATTCACGAACATTTCTTTGAATTGAGCATCTTGAGTTTGGAGATCCTTTACTGTTTGTTCAAGATCCAATGCTGAAATAAACAGCGAAGAAGATAAGAAGCCTATCCTGAAAACCTATTTATGCAATGATATGTATGATATATGTATGCAATGTTTTCAAGGGCCTCATAGGATTTAAACTCTTTTAACCAAAACAGAAACAAAGACCTTTTATTAGTAATCTCAAATGAAATCAAAGTTTACAAAGGAATAACAAATAAGAAACTTCTAAAACTTCTAAGTCTCCCAAGAGCGCTTCCTTTTGGTGCTAATGTAGGCATTGAGATTCTGCTCTTCGTGAATCCGCTTTGTCAGTTCCAACACCTTTTTCTCACTGGAATAGAATTGGGACTCAAAGGCATCTCGTTCTTCTTTGAGCTGTATCCAAGATTTTTGCAATTCTTCATAGTTTGTTGGCATATCTGGATGAAGAACGATGCGAGACTTGACCCCTTGAACAATAGGCTATGAAATCACTGGTAGGATAGCAGCATACAACATCATAAGATTTTTAGCACGAGCTTGCACCCATTTGAGGTATGGCTCCAAAGGGATGGAGTTCTTGTGCCCTAGAGTCTACCTATCAGTATTCTTAACCATTCCCAAGCGCGGATGAACCTCTGATGATAACCTTGCAGGTCATTTGAATAGTCGAACACAATACCTTGAATGAGCATATCATGAGGACCATCCCTCAGGGCATAGCCGAACTGACGTAAAGCTAAAGAGGGATTGTTGGTGACGTCTCCTTTAATGCCAAGGAGTGGAACATTTGGAAATTCTCTGCAGCGATTAATAAAAGAGACGTCTTCTTGGGAGCAAGGGCACCAATAGATGTCATAGTGAGAAAGAGACATTAATCTCTGGTTCCATCTTAAACCTAATTCATTCTTCATTACTGACCGATGAAGGTGCGAATTAAACCACCTATAGAGTAGAGGTATACAACACATAAGAGTCCCTCGCTTCTTCATGGTACGTGTATGGAGTGAGTGCAGAATATCCCCGAGCAATGTAGGCATTGGATTGTGAGCAAGGAAAATGTTGATGGCACTGACATCTACAAACTTGTCTGAATTGGGGAACATAATCAACCCGTAGATCAAAAGAGCTAAAACATCTTCAAAGGCATGGTAACTCATAACGTCTAGGAATACCTGAGCTTTCTTTATCAGGAAACTTGTGAGGAGGCCCTTAACTCCACTCCTTATTTCCCAATTGGACTCAATGTTAGATGGTTTCAAATGCAAAGCTATGGCAACATCTTCAGCAGTTGGATCTTGTTCTAAACCGGTAAAGGGTATCTGCTCCAATATAGGCAAACCGAGGATTTTGGAGAATTCTTCCAACGTAGGCGCCAACTAATAGTCGGGAAATGTGAAGCAGAGGAGCTTAGGGTCGAAGAACTAGAATAAGACACTCATCAAACCTTCGTCAAAACCGGTAGAAACCAAATTGAGCAAGTAGCCATATCCCTTGTTGAATGAGGAACACTCAGGAACTTTGAAACCAATTCTTTGAGTTTGGAAGGGATCTCTACAAAATTGATTCGGATGGTTTTTCTGCGAGCTGAATCCATGACCTACAAAATAGATAAGAGATAAATCCACAGGCCCTTGAAATGGTTAGTGTACATGACATGTCATGCTATTTATGATGTTATGATTATGCTTTGAAATCACAAGTATATCAAACACAAACAAGTCACAAAGACCTTAGGTTTAAAGGCTTACATGAGTTTTAAAGGCAAGTACCCTCTTGAAGTTTCAGTCAGCTCAACATGTCCTATTAATAGTAACTGGGTTCTAAGGAGTCTCATATCACTAACCTTTCTTTTAGGCATTGTTCTAGCTCAAGCACCAAAGTATTGCGGCCAGAATATCCTAAAATTCTAGTCTCAATGAGTGTAGTATCGAGTATCAACCAATCTTCGGTCGGAACCAAAGCCAACCATATCACTACTTTCTAATGGCTTAGGATGAGTCAATTAATGGTTCTAAAGGTCAGTTAGCACTTAATGACACTAAGGAAGCCTAATGTTATCCTTAACTGATTCAAGGAACATTAGTACAAACCAAAGTATCACGCTAACATAGCTATCACTTTGTCTATATCGGTCTACGCCATATAGCTTCCATGATTTATTGCTACTAACCTAATAAGGTGCCCCAGATCTGGGTGTAGGATCTATAGTAACAACCCAAACAAGCCTTTAAAAGTAAAGCATAAAAACACACAATGAAAGCAATTTTAAAGATGAACTAAGCTCTAAGGTAACCCCACTTTTTTTATATAATTCCCCAGCAGAGTCGCCAGTTCTGTGATATGGTGGCAGAAACGACTGTTATATACTAGTTTTGTGTTTGTGTTTGCAAATATTGTGGTAAGCAAGAGTCGTCACCGACTTTTCTTTTATCCGAATTAAGAAAAGGGTGAAAAGAACAGAAAAAGACCTTTTCGAGATTTTCTGAGTAAGGGGGGTAGATTATGGAAAGGGAAGGTGTTAGCACCCTTTCCATCTGTAGTTATCTACAAGCTCTTAGAGGTTTGCTCATTTTAAAATACCTTTGTTCTTTGTGTGTTTGAAGAATGCTTGGAAATGCCTTAGTGCGGCGATTTGCTTTGCGTTTAACTCTTGTATCAGTCCTCAAGAGTGTTAACAAAGCAAATATTTTGAAAATTTCTTTTGAAAAGTAGTATTCGTATAAGTGCAAAAATGTTTTTGAGCAAAATTCTAACAACTATCTACTTTGTATTCGAAAAGGTAATTCTTTTCCTCCTATCCTTTAGGCAGTGCTATCTTATTATTAGTGAGTAGGTAGCCCTATCGTTGGATGTATGAGGGACATTCGAAGGGACGTTACAGTCACGAAGGCAACTTGTGGAGACGCTTTAGCAATTTTGTTTAGGGACTAGATCCTTTACTAAAAGGCAACTGTAGGGTCATCGAGGGACTATGATATTTTTATTTATGGGTCTTTGCTAAAACGTTCCTGCCTCATGACTGTTTTATTTGTGAAGGCAACCAAAGTGGGTACCATAGAGGTGTATATGTGCAAGTGTGTTATGTTCAGTTATTTTTGTCTTTTTGTTAAGTTTGCTAACGTTTGATTTCAGTCTTATCATACAATCCTAGTTACTAGCAGTTAATATATATACAGAAATGTAAAGTGCTGAAATGTAAAGTGCAGGAATGTAAATCCTATGCTATTACATGGCTTTGTGAGAGGTACATTATAAAAACGCGAGAAATAAAGTCCTAGTTACTATTAAAAATTGGGAAGCAGTTACAATAAAACAAAATGCAAAAATAAATAAATGCGCAAACAAATTAAAATGGACGTCTAAATCCTAAGGAAAAAAATCTTTTTGTTTTGTTTTTATTTTAAGAAAATATAACCTAAGTCTATTTAGTTTTTAATTTCAAGAAAGAGGTTAAAATAATTAATTAATTAATTTATAAATTAATTTGATTAATAAAAACTATCCTAATATTTTTTGTGATTTTTGATTTAAAGTTAATTCAAATGATAAAATAGTGAAATAACAAAAAAAGATAAAAAATATAACAGGGGCATCCTTCAATCCAGGGAGAGTCATGGCCTTTTGATTCAGGGAAGAATGGTTTATTTCGATGGAAGGAAATTCTTCCTTTCGATCTAGGAGAGGTTAACTATCCTTCATACTAGTGAAAATAACTGTGATTCGATCTAAAGAGAGGTGCTACCCTTCGATACAACAAGGGATATGGCTTTCGACTCAGAGGACATTGTCAAAACCGCCTAATGGATCATTTGTGAGAGTACTGTATCTGCAAAGATATGTTAGCAAAACAAAAAGCATGACTTGGGGCCAAGCCCAGGTCCTTCGATTCTATGCGCACTGGCCTTATTTATGCTAGATCTGCAACAAGTGTTAGGGGAAAAACAAATGCAGACATGGGGTCGAACCCAAATCTTTTAGTCTTGAATAACAAATCTAATGGAACTACAAGTATTAATGTGTCATGCAAAGGTAGAGTTTGATATTTTTACCAATTCTTACCAATGGTTGATGGATAAATCTTTGGCTTCAGGCGTGGGTACCTTTATTTAAGGGTTGCTTCGATTTGGAACTTCTGGACGTGCGCTTGCTTAGAGGCTGGTGATGATTGGGACAGCTTCAGGAGAACTCCAAAAATGTATTTTCAATTTTGTGTGACTCCCTCTCTGGTTGTCTCCAGTCTCCTTTGGAGTTTGCTAGTGTCTTCTTTATATAGAGGGGATGGAGGGGACAAGAGAACAAAGGTTTAAACAACCATAAACAAGTGTTTTCTAAGCCATGAATGATGTTTTTTAACGTTACAAAAGTCATGGAAACTTGTCCCTTTTTTAATTTGAATGATCCTGTACATGCTTTGGCTCCTTCGAATACCCTATAATGTTTCTCTTCGACTGGCCTCAAGTTGGCTCTTTTGACTGGACCTCTTGTGTAGCCTTCGAATGGGCCTTCTGCATGCTTCTTCGAATGTACCTCTTGTGTACCCTTCAACTGGCTCTAGTATTACTTCCTTCGAATGGGTCTTTAGATGGTCCTTTTGGTGTACCCTTCGAATGGGCCTTTGGTGTGTCCTTCACATGGGATATCATGCGTGTTGAAGCGTGTACAATTGTTTCAAAGGGTGGCCAACACTCATTCGAAACTAGAACAAAGGCAGCCTATACCTTGTGGATGCTAGCATGAAGCAAGTCAAGGCAGGCGTAAAGGAGGCCATTGCCTAGGCGAAGCTGACACAAAGATAGCCAGGTCCTTGTGGGTCAAAGGCAACTTTTTTGCCTGGAGAATCAAAATAAGCTTTTTTCCTGGTGGATCAAAGGCAACCCTGAAGTAGTCTTAGCCTTGTGTGCTGAAGGCAAGATGAAGAGGGGGTCTTTTCCTTGTGAGTTGAAGGGATGCTGATGAGTCTTTTCCTTGTGGGAGCTTTGTGAATCATAGGCCAGTTTGAAGAAGTTCTTGCTTTGTGCACTGAAGGCACGCACATAGGGATAATTTTCCTAGTCGAAGCAGGAATCAAGCTTACTCCAAAGAGACTAAATGCCCAAACGAAGCAGGAATCCAGCTTGCATGCAGGTTGCCATTGCATTTGTGAATCAACCCATCATGCAACACCAATGGTGCAATCGAAGGAGCATTAACAAGAGTTCATTCCCCTTTGGATCAAAGGAGGCTGTTTCAAAGGAAATGCATGCCCAGTCGAAGCTTGTATACAACAAACAAGCAGAAGGCCAAGGCTTCCATCGAAGCTTGGAAATTTGAGGCAAGCTTGGAGGAGGTTAGGCGCTCAAACGAAGCCTGTCCAAATACCAACTGAAAGTCCCTTTAATATGCCAATCGGAAGACTTTGTTAAGATTCCAATTGAAGACTCCTTGTTTATCTTCAAAAAATTTATTTTTTCCCTTAATCAAGTGCTTGTGACCACCCATATAAGAAAAAATCTTGGAAAACATGAGAAGACAAATTTTGGGGTACAACACTGTGGTTAAGGATATGGGATCCTAGATAGTAGTAATCGAATGGTTGCTAAAAATGATGTTGGGACTGGAAAGTAAGATGCGAGAGTCGTATTAGTAGTTGGTCGCATCGGGTAATTTCTGAGGACGAAAATGTTCTAAGTGGGGGAGAATTATAAACACCCCATTTTCGATTTAAATTATTTTAATTAAAATAAGTATGTGATGCAGTGTTTTTGTGTATTTTGATGAGCAATGAAATATATCGTTGTGCCTTGGCTTGAGGTGAATACCTTAGAATCTTTAAATAGTTAAGGTTGAGGGGTGTGTAGCTAATTTCGTACTAACGAGGGTGCATTGAGAATATTATATTATTATTATTATTATTATAAATAATTATGATTATGATGATAATTTTATTTTGTTTTTAATAAAATAATTAATTAAAGAAGGGCAAAGTTGGAATATAGATTTAGGGGTCCTAGGGGTTAAGTTTTCATAAGAGGAAAATTAGAAGTTTTGGTTGATCGTAACATTTTATGAACGAGAGAAGAGAAATGAAGAGCGAGAAAAAGAGAAGAAGAGGCAATCATTCGGAAAGAGAAGAATTCACGGTAGAGGTTTGGGAATCTACAATATAAGGTAAGATTGGGGCTGCGACTCTCTCATAGGTGGTATAATGGTAGGGATGTAATGATATGCATGTTAGGTTTTGGTGTAGGTTGTTTGATTTAATCCGTTGAAATTGACTATAATTGATAAATTGATGCTTTGAATTGTGTGATAATTGATGTATGTTGATAGAAATGATAATTGGATGTTTGATTATGCATTATTTCATGAAGTTTGTATTTTTAGAATAGAGACAAAAGAGTTTTCGTACTGCTACTTCCAAAATTCACACAATTGTTTTTCATAGGGTGCAATCGATTTGCAGTACAGATGCAATCAATTTGAACTTCTTAAAATTGTGATTTTTGGCCTCTGGAACATGGTGCAATCGATTTTCATGTTAGTGCAATTAATTGCTCACTGTTTGACAACATTTTTGAAAACTTGAAAATTCCATAACTTTTGACTCGGGTGTCCGTTTGACACGTCGTTTGGACAGCTGGAAAGATAAAAATATTTTCTACAATATGATATTCATTTAGATGTCAGTATACTAATATTTTATTGAAATAATTATGATGTGGGTATATGTTGTATGTGTCGTAATGAAAAATTTCGTGATTGAATGTATCCGTGTTGTATAAACGACGTACGAAGGATTTTGCATGATGTATTGCATGATAATGATAATGACGATGGCCTGTATCAGCGTGACATTGATGAATATTAATATCAATATAAATTAAGTTGTTGCATATCAGTGTCACATGCATTCATAATAAGATGACATGTATTGGCGAAATATGGTATGTATTGGCGTTATGATGATGTTGCCTTAAGTTGGCATTATTAAGATGAGGGTTTTTCCTTGTTGGTACCACATGTATCTTGTATTGGTGTCAGTTGCATTGAACTTTGATTGAATTATTGATATGAAGATGAATTTGAGTTGCATAGTATCATACCCCAAATTTCCCCTATTAATTTCAATAGTCATTTTATCTAAATTTCAATATTACTATGTTACTAATTTATAATCTCATTATTTCTTAGGGGTATATATTCATAAGAGGGGTGTACTACTTCAAAATGGACCATCAAAATATGATGGCCCATTTAGTTTTTCATGAGGCTTGTTTACATAAGGGGGTGTATTTTTGTTTCACTTATAAGTCGGCCCATTTCAGTTTTTTATATCGGTCCTTTGAAACAACTTTAGTTTTTTGACTAAAGAGAGGGGTATATTGGGCTCAGCTTGCCTCGCAGCTAAGCCCATTTTGGTTTCATCTTTGTATAAGTACAAGAGGGAGTATCCTTATTGAATTGGATGTCCCAATAATGTTTTTTGACCCGTTTGTAAGTAATAACAAAAAGGAGGTATGTTTAGAAGAATTCAAGCAGGCCCATATCACTTTGATTCTGGAGGCCCACTTGCTTTCTGTGCATTTTTTTGAGAGTTGCTAGCCCATTAAAAGGTTTTGTGCCCTAGTATTTATTTGTGTAACTAGAAGTCAATTTCTGACTTATGATTTTTCAAATTATATTAATATTATTATAGAAATTATTATTTTTTGTTATTATTATTTATCAAATCGTTGACCAAGTCAACCAAGTAGGGACGAAACCCTAATTTGTGCCCATTTTCGTCTCTTCTCTCTGCACTAAGTAACCCAAGCCCAAAACACATACTATAGAGATTCAAAAAACAAATAAAATTACACAAATAAAATAAAGTCATAGAGCAAATCTGATCAAATAAATAATAACGAAAAAAATCAATACATAATCAAATCTTTCTTCAATTACAAACTAAATCTTCCAAGATCATACAAAATTGTATCAATTATACAAAATCAGAATCAGATCAAATCAAATCCCTAATTGATTCAGTTAATCTCTAATCACTAATAAGTAACAATAATCAAATAAAATTTCCTAATTTGTTCTAATCTAAAAACCTATAAATAAGAACCCTAAATTATGGATTAAGGGAGGAAGAAACTATAATATAAAAGAGGAGAAGAAGCAAAAGTCGCTAGTCAACTTTATTTCTTGAGATCTGGGTTTCAATTTCTAAAACCTTAGATTTGTGTTTCAATCCCTCGCCTCCGCACCATCTCTGTTGCACTGTGTACCTGTGAACCAAAGAAAGAAGAAGAGGTTAAATGGGAGAATAAAAAAACCAGAAGAGGACTAATATAAGAAGAATCACTGCAGGTGAGGTAAGCCGATTCACTTAGCTTAGGGTTTTATTGTTGAATCTACGATTTCTGTTTGATTTTGAATTTCTGGATTTCTAAGGGTTAGGGTTCATTAGGGTTCTTGTTTAGGGTTAGGGTTCATTAGGGTTAAGTTAGGTGTGATACAGTGAGATAACCGACTTGGGTGTTTTGTGTTTGATCGCAAATGTTGCGGTTAGTAAGAGTCGCCACCGACTTTTCTTTTATCCAAAAAGAAAGGTGGAAAAGAACAGGAAAGACCTTTGAGATTATTTCTTGAGTTCGGGGGGTAGATTATGAAAAGGGAAGATATTAACACCCTTTTCATCCATAGTTATCTATGGGCTCTTAGTTGCTTTCTAGATCACATGCTTTTGTTTGAAAATGTGCTTTGTGTGGTTTTTGAAAGTATTTTGAAAAGGAGCCTTCGTTTAGGCAAACTTTGTAATATTTCTCATTCGTAAGAACGTATACAAAGTGTTGGACTTTTGAAAATATTTTATGTTTGGAAATTGTTTTGAAAGTGTTTGTTTTGAAAGTGTTTGGTGTTTGTTTTGAAAATAAGCAAGGATGTTTGATTTGAAAATGAGCAAGCAACTAGGAACAATCTACCTACTCAAAAGTCTTTGTTCATTTCTTTCTTTCATTTGATATTGCTATCTTACCATTGATTTGGTAAGAAGCCTCATCTTTGAATATAAAGGGACGGACACGGGTCATCGTATAGTCATGATAGCAACGTTGTGAGATATCTTAGAATTTCTCTTTGAGGGACTAAGATCATTTTGAAAGGCAACATTTATAGCGTTATCGAGGGACTATGATCTTGTATTTTTGATTTGTTTTTGCTAAGACATCCCACATGCATAACATGGCCATTTTTGTAAGGCAACAAAGTGGAATTACCCTAAGGGTGCAAGTGTGAAAATATGTTTGATTTACATGCATTGTTTATCTTGAATTAGGGTTTGCTACTTGTTGGTTTTAGTCTTGCCATACAAACCCTAATTACTAACATTGATATGAAAGCGATAAATTACGAAAAGTAAAATTACTACACTATTGCATCATTAGGGGAGGGGGTGTACAAATTTAAAAATGGGATTGCAAGAAAAATTAGACCTAATTATCTATTACAACCATATTGAATAAAGTACAAAAAAAATTGAAAATATAATGTACAAGAAGATAAATGGAAAGGAAATGATTTTTGTTTGGTTTTAATGAAGGGTTTAGTTTTGACCTAATTAAGAAAATGATTAATTAAAATTAAACAAAATTAAACTTAAACTAATTAAGAAAGAAATTAAGTATGAAATATTTTTTAAGGTTTAATAAAATAAATATGAAAATTAATTAATTAAAAGAAAACCTAAATTCTAAAATAATTTTAGATAAAAGAGAAAAAAATAATAATTAAACCTAAATCTAAATATTAATTATTTAAGAAAAAGAAATTAATTTGTTAAGAAAAATGTTTTTTTTAGTCTTTTTGTCTTTATAAAGAAAACTAAACATAAAAATTTGAAAATAATAAATACAAATATTTTGGATTTTTTTATTAATAATAATAATAATAATAATAATAATAATAATAATAATAATAATAATAATAATAATAATAATAATAATAATAATAATAGTAAAAATATAATAAATAAAAATGAAACGCGCGCTTCCTTACCATTAGGGTGGCTATACATCTGTTAACTTAAACAAAACAAGAAATACATAACATAAGTCAAGTCCTGAAAATGACTTCATCTTCAAAATCCAGCCTGAACATTTGCAACTTCATCATTTCTCATCCATTTGCAAAAATGTAAACATCAAACTTGTTCCAAATTCCACAACGATTCCCGAAATGTAAATTACTAAAACTATAAATCAAAGATGAGCATGGGTTTTGAATGGTACCAAATTCTGACCTAATTCTTCAGAAATTTCAAACTTAAAATTCTCACAAACTCAAGCAATATAAATGAAATCTATGGACATGCATAGTTTCAGAGCAATGATATCTACATTTTATCTTCATAAACGCAAGCCTAACAATGCCTAAATGAAAAGATAGAAGTTCAGAAATGATACCTCAAAACTGGAAATCGTGAAATGCAAATGAGCTTGATTCAAGGTGCTGCAATGATCAGGTTAGCTTCCTCAAGTCCCCAGGAAGCTAATGCAATGATTAGCTTGAGCAATGGATGGCTGGAATGGCTTGGAGAAGTCAACTTGCAGTGCTCTGTTTTTGGCTATGGAGGTTGATGAAAATGGTGTTACATTCGTGTAATGGGGTGTGGGATTGTTTGTAGATGGTGTTTAGGAACTTTTGGAAGTGAAAAGCCAAGAAACGCACGAGTGGATTCTGAGTTAGGAGTTTTTGGTCAGAATGTTCAACAATGGAGGTTTGTTATGCAGTTCTGAGTTTTGGAGAGTTTTAGGATGCTTGAAATCGTGTGTTAGCTTGCAAATAGGGCCTCTATTCATAAGCAACAAGTTTGGAGACTTGTCTTTGATCAGAATTCAAAATCACATGTTTAAGTTGAACATGTGATTTTCTTGAGAAATCAAGTTTCAATGCCCTTTGTACTTGCTATTGTAGAGTGGTTATGCTTTAAACAAACTTACTTCTGACTTTGTAGATGGATTATGATCAGAGGGAACAAGTGAGAGGCTCAAGAATTGACTTTGTACATAAAGCTTGCTTTTCAAGAACGACATTATTAACTTTCTTCCCAAAATGGCAATTTAAATTGGACAATGCTTAAACCACTTGGATTATAGCTCAAAAGTTTTTGTAATCCATTAATGATGGATAGATATACAAGTTAGAAGGCCTGCAAAGAAGGATTATGCAGCCTAACATTGAGATTAGATTATGTGTTCATCAAGAAATGGCTTGTAATTCAAGTTTGAAACCCTAACTTCTTGCCTTCGATTCTCCTTGCTCAAGTATGATCTCAATGAGTTCTTGGAAATTTTAGGAATCTTATAACATCCTATACAACCTCTATGATGGACATTTTTGAAGATTCATCTTGGAACTATGTGAAAAATTGCCATGAAGTTAGGTTAAAATCCTGCCTAAACTAGGGCAAAATTTCACTAAGTTTTTCAAGTTTCATGAACATGTCTTCACAAAATCATAACTTGAAATCTAAGCATTTATAGAAAAAGTTATGATCTATAATATTTTAGACCTCATTGAAATCTACAACTTTCATGTTGTAAGTTTCTCTTGAATCATGGTAAAAATTTGGCTCAAAGTTGTGAAAAAAGTGAAATTCCAACACAAAAAATTCTAAGTTTAGAAATTTTGACTTTTCAAAAATAAAATCTTGACTTTTTGATTTCTTGATGAACAAGTTTCATATTTTGACATGTCTTGATGAATTGTAATCTTTGATACTTGATTTTGACCAAAAAGTCAAAGTTTGACTTTTCAGTGCACAATTGACTTTTCATCAGTTGATTGAAATTCAACTATCAACCAATTGAACTTGAGAAATGTTTTGAGCCATGCCATTAGGTCAAAATAAAATATTTGAATCCTTGAGATCATGTCTCAAACTAATAAATCATTTTCTAGGTCAAAAAATGAAAAATCGCACCTTCCTAGTCAAAACCCTAATTTTTGACCATTTTGCCCTTTTGATGATCTGAACAAATTTCTTGAGGAATTGTGATCCAAACTTGATCAAATGACATATATCAGTTCATAATGTTTATATGGACCAAAAATTATGAAGTTTGACTGTAAATTGATCACAATTGATTTTTTCCTCAATACAGCTGATTTAGGTCAACTGATCAATTGACTGAGCAAAAATGTGATCCAAGACTCGAAACTTGACATGAGCAATCTTGAGGGTCCAAAATGATCCATGAAAGTCATATGGGAATTAAAAGTCCATTTGTCCTTGTGCAAACTCAAACCCTAGTTTTCAGTTATTAGTGCTTGAGGAGGTATCTTGAGCTGATCAAGCCTTGTGCAGTCTTGAACCAATGGAGATCTTGTGAGAGATTACTTGAGAAATGATAGGGAAAATTTTGGGGGTACAATAGATTCCCCTGTTCAATCTTCTTAAACCTGAAGAGTTAGATTGGAGGATCCGCCATTCGTGACTTGAAGTTGGAAGATGATTGAATACTAGAGTGCCCAGAAATTTGCACTCGAAGATGGATTGAGAATGAGCTTATATATGCCATTTGGAGGCATGATGATAAATACTGGAAGAAGTATCATCATAAATCTTGGGTCGATTTATACTAAAACTTGATGTTTTTATCTGTGGAAAAGAAAAGAAAAGGTTAGTTAAATGCAGATTTATGCATGATGTTCACAAGATGAATGTACTATGATAAGTTCATTTTGTATGTATATGCTATGATGTATGAATGTGGGATGCATATTTTTCCGGGAAAATAAATCCTTGACTACTTTTGAGGAGTTTTGAATCTCGGATTGCTGTTGGGGATTATCTCTTGAATGTTAGCTGTTATCTGGTCGGGTCCAGGCTTCACAACTTGCTGAGGATGAGGAAGTCAACTGCTATCTGGTAGAATCCAGGCTTCACGGTAACTTACCGAGGAAGAATAAATTAACTGTTATCTGGTCGGATTTCAGGCTTCGCAGAAAATTTCTTGGGGAGAGTGAAGTTAGGCTGTTATCTGGTTGGATTCCCAGCTTCACAACAACCTGCTGGGGATAAGGATGTTAACTGTTATCTGGTCAGATTCCAGGCCTTGCAGTAACTTGCTAGAAAGGATGAAATTGAACTGATATCTGGTCGGGTCCAAGCTTCATAGTAACTTGAAGTGGTAACTACTATCTGGTCGGGTCCAGGATTCATAGTTTTTGAAAAGTTATACTATTATCTGGTCAGGTCCAGGCTTCATAGTGTCTTGTTGGGGATTATAGCTAGTTGTTATCTGGTCGGATTCCAGATTTCACAATAACTTGCTTGAGTAGATGGAATTGAACTGATATTTGGTCAGATCCAGGCTTCACATATTTTGAGGTGGATGAAGTTAATTGCTATTTGGTCAGATCCAGGCTTTACAATAAACTTGTCTGAAGAGATAGAGTTGAATTGATATCTGTTCGTGTCTAGGCTTTATAGTAACTCGTTTGGAACTTAGTTATTATCTAGTTGGATTCCAGGTTTCACAAAGAACTTCTGAGGGTAATTTCTATCTGGTCGGATCCAGGCTTCACAATAACTTACTTGAAAAGATGAGGTTGAACTGATATCTGGTCAGATCCAGGCTTCACGGTAACTTGCTGGGGTAGAGGCAAACTCTACTGGGAAAAAAAAGTTAAACCATGGTCTGGTTGAGTCCATGTTCTTCAATATTTCGAAAAGTTAAACTATTATCTGGTCGGGTCCAGGTTTCATAGTATTCTAAAATTGTACTATTATCTGGTCGGGCCCAATCTTCATAGTATCTGGAAAATTTACACTGTTATCTGGTCGGGCCCAGGCTTCAAAATGTCTTGAGAAGTTAACTATTATCTGGTCAGGTCCAGGCTTCATAGTAGCTTGAAAGTTGTACTATCATCTGGTCGGGTCCATGCTTCATAGTATCTTTTGGAGATAGTAAAGGCTTTGTTGATGACTTTATTGGGGATTAGGGGTTGTGGCCCTATAATTTGCAATAGCCTGAAAGGAAAACTCAAGCTGGAGAGGATAAACTCATCCCGGGAAGACAGACTCAGCTGGGGAGGATAGACTAAGCTGGGGAAGACAGGCTCAGCTAGGGAGGATAGACTATACCAGGGGAATTTTGTTGTTTGTTGATTGTTGTGTGTTGGGGAAATAAACCCTGTTGGGGAAATAAACCCTGTTGATGAATACTTGATGAACTGTTGACGAGATCAGTTCTTTGAGGAAGAGATCCACAAGGTTTATTCTTGTAGGATCAACTTAGCTGGAGACAGAGATGTCAAGAGATTGAGACTCTAGCTGGAGATCAACCTATGCAAAGAGACTTTGTGGTTATCTCTGTTGAGAATTGGTTTATTGTAGCCTTCTTGTGGGTATACTGTTATTGAAATAACTCTGTGGGGATATTCCATATACATTAAAGAGATGTTTGTTACTGTTTTTAGCAGGACACGTGTGCCAAATAGTTTTAATTATGTTCATATGCATATGTTCGTTCAATTTTAGTCATTGGACAACTTTGCATTCAAAACAAAACAGAAAGTTTGCACTTCAAAGTATATTTGTATTGATATTTTGCCCGTAAATAGGCGTTTTTGTACAAAGAGACAGAGATCCTAGTAAGAGGAAATAGTCGGAAGGAAAACAAAAATTGAAAACAAAAACAAATAGCCACGTGGAAATGATCTCATTGCATCCCAACTCTACTATTGCCCCAATGTCTTCGAATTCCCCTTGCCATTGAGAGAAATTGATTGGATTGATCTTGGACCGTTTGAACTCAGACCTTGGTGATAAAGTTGACTATGATGATTTCACGGGACATAGTCATATGCTTTCAATCCTTAACTTTTTCCTGGACCGCCCTTTCGGGTTTTCAGCCCACCAGGATACCCATTTTTGCCCAATCGCCCTTTCGGGTTTTCAACTTGAAGGGTGTACAATATTTTGCATATATCCCTAATTTTTGATCAAACCTTTTGGTTTGCCGGGATGCCCTTATTTTTCCTAGGTGTGTCAACCTAGAGGGTCTCTTATGCGTAGTATTTTTTAACTATGTCCGCGTTTATAGGATGTGGGAAGTCTTCACCATCCATGGTAGTCAGCATTATGGCACCGCCAGAGAACACTCTCTTGACAACAAATGGCCCTTCATAGGTGGGAGTCCATTTGCCCCTGGGGTTGCCTTGTGGTAGAATGATGCACTTTATCACCAAGTCACAAACTTAATATACTCGAGGCTTGATCTTTTTGTTGAAAGTATTGATCATACGTTTTTGGTACGTCTGACCATGACAAAAATCAGCCAATCGTTTTTCATCGATCAAGTTCAACTGATCCAATCGTTTCTGAATGCACTCGTCTTCGCCTAGACCTGCTTCATTCATAATCCTTAGTGAGGGAATATGAACTTCCACTGGTAGAACAACTTCCATGCCATAGACCAAAGAAAAGGGAGTTTCCCCGGTTAATGTCCTAGCTGAAGTACGGTATCCATGTATAGAAAACGGTAACATCTCATGCTAGTCCTTATAGGTTACTACCATCTTCTGCACAATCTTATTAATGTTTTTGTTGGCCGCTTCGACTGCGCCATTCATTTTAGGTCTATATGGAGAAGAATTGTGATGCTTGATTTTGAATTGAGTGCAAAGTTCGGTAATCATAGCATTGTTGAGGTTAGTCCCATTGTCGATAATAATCCTTTTGGGGATACCATTGAGGCAGATGAGGTTATGTTTGATGAATTTGGCTACCACATTCTTTGTGACTGAGACAAAAGAGGCAGCTTCGACCCATTTGGTGAAATATTCAATAGCGACCAGAATGAAGCGATGTCGATTGGAAGCAGTGAGCTTGATTTATCCAATCATGTCAATACCCCACATTGCAAATAGCCACGGAGCGGTCATGAAGTTCAGAGGGATAGGAGGCACATGGACCTTGTCAGCATAGATTTGGCATTTATGGCAAGTTCTTGAGTGTTGATGGCAATCAGCCTCCATTGTTGACCAATAGTAACCGGCTCTCAAGATTTTCTTGGCCATGGTATGTCCTCTTGAGTGAGTGCCAAAGAGACCATCGTGCATGTCTTCCATAATTTCCTCTTCCTCCTTCTTGTCCACACATCGGAGTAGAGTAGAATCATGGTTACGCTTGTACAGTATTCTGTTACTTAGGAAGAATTTGGCTGAAAATCTTTGTAAGAACTTTCTGTCATTGATGAATGCCTCCTCAGGGTACTCTTGTGCTTCAAGGTATCTCCTCACCTCATGGTACCATGGATTTTATGTGTTAGTGTCAAGCTTTCATCGAATCTTTCAATTGTAATCATAGGGGTTTTGTTGTCCCATCTGACCTTGAACATTGAAGACATGGTTGCCAAGGCGCCAGACAACTAATTTTCTTCCCTAGGGAAGTGTTCAAAGGTGATCTCTTCGAAGTAAGGAATCAAAGATAGCATAAGTTCATTGTAAGGGATGAGATTATGGTGTTTAGTGTCCCAATATCCTTTTACTTGGCTAATCACTAGAGTGGAATCCCCAAACACATTCAAAAGCTTGATCCTTAAATCAATGGCAGCTTTCAGACCCAAAATGCACGCTTCATACTCAGCCATATTGTTCGTGCAATCGAAGCATAGTCTGGCAGTGAAAGGAGTGTGGAAACCTTCATGGGAGATAATCACAACACCAATTCTATTACCCAAGACGTTGGAAGCCCCGTCGAAGACTATAGTCCATTGGGATCCTTGTTCAGGTCCGTCATACGGTCCAGGTTTCGCGCAGTCGGTCACTAGCATAATGTTCTCGTCAGGGAAGTCAAAGTTCATAGATTGATAATCATCGATAGCTTGATGGGACAAATGATCTGCTAGTACACTTCCTTTGATGGCCTTTTGCGCTGTGTATTGAATGTCGTACTCAGTCAAGATCATTTACCATCTGGCTAACCGTCCGGAAAGGGCAGGTTTCTCGAAGATGTACTTGATTGGGTCCATCTTAGAAATCAGTAAAGTGGTATGAGTCAACATATATTGTCTTAGCCGGCGAGCAACCCATGCTAGAGCGCAGCAAGTTTTCTCGAGCAAAGAATATCTGGTTTCACAGTCGGTAAACTTTTTGCTCAGGTAATAAATAGCATGCTCTTTTCGGCCAGACTCGTCATGTTGGCCCAAAACACACCCCATAGAGTTCTCTAGTACTGTCAAATACATGATCAATGGTCTTCCTTCAACTGGAGGCATGAGGATATGAGGTTCTTGTAGATATTCTTTGATTTTGTTGAAGGAAGCTTGGCATTCATCATTCCATCTGACTACTTGATCTTTCTTCAAAATTTTGAAGATTGGCTCACAAGTAGCAATCAAGTAAGATATGAAGCGGGCGATGTAGTTAAGACAACCTAGGAATCCTCTAACTTCCTTTTCAGAGTGGGGGACTGGAATTTCTTGGATGGCCTTTACCTTGGAAGGATCAACTTCAATGCCTTTACTGCTGACAACAAAACCTAGAAGCTTTCCAGACCGTACTCCAAATGTGCACTTGTTAGGGTTTAACATCAACTTGTACTTTTCAACCTTTCGAATAGCTTGTACAGGTGATCGAGATGTTCCTCTTCCGTTTGTGATCTGGAAATCATATCATCCACATATACCTCTATTTCATGATGGATCATATCATGAAACAAAGCTACCATAGCCCTTTGATATGTTGCTCCTGCATTCTTTAATCCGAACGACATAACCTTGTAACAAAAGGTGCCCCATTGTGTAACAAAAGTGGCCTTCTCCATGTCTTCGGGAGCCATCCTAATTTGATTATAACCGGAGAAGCCATCCATGGAAGAGAATACTTTATGCTGAGCAGTATTATCGACCAAGACGTCAATGTGTTGTAGAGGGAAGTCATCCTTAGGGCTTTCCCTATTCAGATCCCTATAGTCTACGCACATGTGAACTTTTCCGTCTTTCTTTGGTACTGGCACCACATTGGTAACCTATTGGGGATAAGATGTCACAGCTAGGAATCCTGCATCAAATTATTTCATCACTTCAGCTTTTATCTTTTCAGATATGTCAGGCCTCATGCGACGAACTTTTTGTTTGACAGGAGGACAATCTTCTTTCGTCGGCAGACGATGAACTACGATGTCAGTATCCAACCCTGGCATATCTTCATACGACCAAGTAAACACTTCCACATTGTCATGCAACATCTGAACCAGTCTGCTCTTGACACTGCTTTCTAGGTTAGAGTCGATCTTGACTTCCTTCTTGTTTGTCTCAGTACCCAGATTGATGACTTCAATTGACTCTTCGTGCGGATGAATAACTTTTTCCTCTTGTAATAGAAGTCTGGCTAGTTCTCCCAGTATTTCACAATCTTCTCCGCCTTCGTCTTCGACTTGGTTGATTGGACATTCAAAGTCGTAGTCGGTAATAGTAGAGTCATTGGCAATAAGATCCAGAGTGGATGAGGACCTGCAAGAGTGTGTGTGTGTGCATGTAAGATACATGGATATTTTGAAAAATGTATTTAAAGAAAGAGAAAGACAATGAGCATAAATATTTGAATGCAAAAGAGTCCAATGGTTTGTATTGAATGATCATATGATAAGATGAACATAAATAAAACCCTTGACAAATGGACCATGGTGCCCCGGGCTAGGCACATGGCTTAAAAGTCATTGTTAAATATTACTGACAAAATATTTTTGAATTGAAAGAAAGCAAAAAACAAGTGATTACTCCTCAATGAAGAAGATGGGCACGAAGTCCTTTGCATGCCAATTCTTGAGCTCTATTGTAGTAGGATACACCCAATCTTCAAATGCAACTTCATCATCAGAATCTCCCACATTGTTAACTTCATTGACACCCTTGTCATGTTTTGGCATAGGTGCGGTGATTACATTCGGAGTTGGAGGAGGATTAAATTCAATAGTCTTGTTATCTATCAAGTCCTAAATATTATTCTTCAGGGCCCAACATTTGTCAGTCTCATTCTCGGGGCTACTTGAATGATAAGCACATTTAGCGTTCAGATTGTACTTTGGTGAAGAGGTATCTGGATTGGCAGGAGGATCGCGCAATGTTACCAAATTAAAGTTTAGCAAGTGTTGTAAGGCTTGGGATAGTGACATGCCTATCCTCGTTAATTTCCTTCTCGGAGTTTCAAACTGTTGATGATTAGCGGATGGTCTTTGAGCAGGAGTTGGATTGGAGATTTAGACAGCATTAACAGACGGATGGTCAACCTTCTTGGTACGGGCCCTTTCCTCGTACACAACATTGATTTCTTTCTTTGCAGCAAAAGGTTTCTTTACAGGATTGGAAGTGGAGGCAGATGCCATGGGAATCTTCCTGCTTTTAATGCCGCTTTCGACTCTTTCACCGATTAAGATTAGCTCGGTGAAACCAGAAGAAGAGCAACCAACCAATAAATTAAATAATGGACCAGATAAAGTGCCTATAAACATGTCAATGTGCTCTCTATCAGTCAAATGTGGTTGAATCCTACTGGCAAGGTCTCTCCACTTTTGTGTATATTATTTAAATCCTTCTTTCTTCCCCATTGTCATATCTTGCAACTGAACACTTGCTGGCGCCAAGTTGGCATTATACTAGTATTGGTGGTAGAATGCGGTGGCTAAATATTCCCATCTATTGATACGGGAACCATCTAACTGGTAAAACCATTCTAGCTGCCTCCCAGCCAAGCTTTCTTGAGAAAAGTGAACCTAGAGTTTCTTATCAGCAGTATGCCGCTGCATCTTGCGCATGTAAGATTTCAGGTAAAGTTTTGGACAGGAAACTCCATCTTACTTTGCAAAGACTGGTATGTTGAATTTGCGGGGAATGACAACCCCGGATATCAAACCAAAATCATCAAAATCTAAACCGGGGACGGCTTGGATCTCAATGGATTTCAATCTGTATTCTAATTACTTGTACTTGACATCGGCGGGAGGATACTGCTCGTCAAAATAATCATCATTAGACGCTTAATCATTGATGCACCCAGCCGGGGTACTTATAGCTTCTCCAATCTGATTCTCATCTTCCTCAGATGAGTCTTCCACTACCTGGATCTGACAGACCGACTCTTTGAACCTTCTACCCATGTTGACTAGGTTTTTTCTCTCAGGCTTCTTCTTGGCTGCCAACAATGCCATCATATCTTGTTTCCCCTTGGCTAGGGCCAGTAGAGTCTCTTGGAATTGAGATTTTTGTGCCTGAAGGTCCTTCACAGTTTTCTCTAGATCCATCTTGCTGAAATAAACAACAGGAAGATAAGGAAACCTGTTGTGTGAAAACCTGTCATGATATGATGCATGGAAGAAGTATATGCAAATGATTTCAAGGATTTATGAAATTTAAATCTGTATAGGCAAAAGAATGAAAAAACTTCAATTTTCATTAATTAGTTCAAAATGATTACAACATGCCTCTTGGGCTTACAAAATAACTCTCTAAGATGAAAAGACTGAATGCATCCTCTTCGGCGTAAGGTAGGAGTTCACACTTTTCTCTTCTTGTAGCTTCTTTGTAAGCTCCAAGACCCTCTTCTAACTAGCATAGAACTGAGCTTCGAAAGTATCTCGTTCTTCCTTTAGATGAACCCAAACCTTTTGTAAGTGTTTAAGAGAAGTAGGCATATCGAGATGGAGAACAGTGTACGGGACATCTCCTTCAACCACAAGTTCCAAGATAACTGGTAGGATAGAGGGATAAGGCATCACAATTTTCTGAGCACGAGCTCGTACCCACCTAAGGTAAGGCTCAAGGGGAACGAAATTCTTGTGTCCCAGCGTCTCACTATCCACTTTTCTTACCATCCTCCAAGCTCGTATAAACCTCTGACGGTAACCTTAATCCTCGCTCTCGTAGTCGAATACCACTCCTTGGATAAGTATATCATACGGACCATCTCTTCGGGCGTAACCAAACTGTCGTAAGGCTAAGCAATAGTTGTAAGTGATACCTCCCCTAATGCCAAGCAAAGGGACATTATGGAATTCCCCACAACGGTCGACGATAGTAACATTCTCCAAAGATCGAGAACACCAATGAATATCTGAATGTCTGAGCGTCATCAGCCTATGGGACCACCTCAAACCTTGCTCGTTCTTCAACACAGACCGGGGAAGATGTGAAATAAACCATATTTCCAAGAGAGGAGTGTAACACATGAGGATCCCTCTCTTCCTTATAGTGTGAGAGTGAAGAGAATGTAGGATATCTCCCAACAAAGTAGGCATCAGATTGCGAGACATGAAGATTTTGACAACATTTACATCTATAAGTTGGTCAGGGTTTAGAAACAAAACCATCCCATATATGAGAAGGGCCAAGATTTCTTCAAAAGCTTGTAAGTCCAAATAGTTCCAACAATCTTGAGCTTTCTCAAACAAGAACTTGGCTAAGAAACCTTGTACACCACTCCTTGTTTCCCAATTAGTCGTGATATCAGATTGTTGTAAGTGTAGTGCTTGGGCAATCTCTTTAGGTTTTGGATCTCTTACCGTACCATTGAAGGGTAGTTGATTGAGAATGGGAATCCTCAAGAGTTGTGAGAATTCTTCTAGAGTAGGCACAAGCTGATAATCGGGAAAAGTGAAGCAATGGTGTAGAGGATCAAAGAATTGGAAAAGCACCTTCATCATATCTTCATCAGTGTTAGAGGTAACCAAGTTTAGGAGGCGACCATGTATTTCATTGAATGAAGAATTCTCAGGGACCCTTGATGCTAACTCTTTGAGTTGAGGAGGAATTTTTACGAGATTAACTTGGATAGTGTTCCTGCGGAGGGAAGCCATGTCCTACAAAACAGGACAAAGATAAATCCCAATAATCCTTGAAATGGTTAGTGAGAATGAGTATAATGTTATGATGTTTATGATGTTATGTACAAGTAAGTATACACAAACAAGTCCTTAGGTTTAAGCTTGCATGGTGTCTCATAGGTAAGTATCCTCTTGAAGTTTAGTTGGCTCAAACCTGTCCTAGAAATAGTAACCGGGTTCTAAGGGATCTCAATATCACTGATTTGTCTTATCGGGCATTATTTCAGCGCAAGCCTCTTTTACATCGACCGAAATATCCCAAGAAGTCAAATCTCAATGAGTGTAGTATCGAGTATCAACCAACTTCGGACTGCACCAAATCTGGCTATCTCACTACGTCCTAATGGCTAAGTTGGTCAAGTAAAGGTTCTAAAGTCAATTAGTGCTTCATGACACCACACAACGGCCCCGTATTCTCCTTGACTACTCAAGGGCTACCGGTATCTACAAATGTGTCACACTAACGTAGCTATTTCTTAGACCATGTCGGTATACCCTGTACAGTTTCCACAACGTATTGCTACTTACCTATAAGGTATCCCAAATCTGGGTAGAGGATTTAAAACAAGCCCAAACAAGGAACCAAAATGTAAAGCAAGCAAGTCAAACAATGAAAGCAAATAAAGGTGATCTAGCCCTAGGGTAACCCCACTTTTAATGTATATGGAATATCCCCAGCAGAGTCGCTAATTCTGTGATACGGTGGGATATTTGACTTGGGTGTTTTGCGTTTGATCGCAAATGTTGCGGTTAGCAAGAGTCGCCACCGACTTTTCTTTTATCCAAAAGGAAAGGTGGAAAAGAACAGGAAAGACCTTTGAGATTATTTCTTGAGTTCGGAGGGTAGATTATGAAAAGGGAAGGTATTAACACCCTTTTCATCCATAGTTATCTATGGGCTCTTAGTTGCTTGCTAGATCACTTGCTTTTGATTGAAAATGTGCTTTATGTGGTTTTTGAAAGTATTTTGAAAAGGCGCCTTCGTTTAGGCAAACTTTGTAATAGTTCTCATTCGTAAGAACGTATACAAAGCGTTAGATTTTTGAAAATATTTTATGTTTGGAAAGTGTTTTGAAAGTGTTTGTTTTGAAAGTGTTTGGTGTTTGTTTTGAAAATAAGCAAGGATGTTTGATTTGAAAATGAGCAAGCAACTAGGAATAATCTACCTACTCAAAAGTCTTTGTTCATTTCTTCCTTTCATTTGATATTTCTATCTTACCATTGATTTAGTAAGAAGCCTTATCTTTGGATGTAAAGGGACGGGCGCGGGTCATCGAATAGTCATGATATAAATGTTGTGAGATATCTTAGCATTTCTCTTTGAGGGACTAAGATCATTTTGAAAGGCAACATTTATAGCGTCATCGAGGGCCTATGATCTTGTATTTTTGATTTGATTTTGCTAAGACATCCTACACGCATAAATGACCATTTTTGTAAGGCAACAAAGTGAAATTACCCTAAGGGTGCAAGTGTGCAAATGTGTTTGATTTACATGCATTGTTTATCTTGAATTAGAGTTTGCTACTTGTTGGTTTTAGTCTTGCCATACAAACCCTAATTACTAACATTTATATGAAAGCGATAAATTGCGAAAATTAAAATTACTATGCTATTACATTATTAGGGGATGGGGTGTACAAATTTACAAATGGGGATTGCAAGAAAAATTAAACCTAATTATCTATTACAACCATATTGAATAAAGTACAAAAAAATTTGAAAATATAATGTACAAGAAGATAAAATGGAAAGGAAATGATTTTTGTTTGGTTTTAATGAAGGGTTTAGTTTTGACCTAATTAAGAAAATGATTAATTAAAATTAAACAAAATTAAACTTAAACTAATTAAGAAAGAAATTAAGTATGAAACATTTTTTAGGGTTTAATAAAATAAATATGAAAATTAATTAATTAAAAGAAAAACTAAATTCTAAATTAATTTTAAATAAAAGAGAAAAAATAATAATTAAACCTAAATCTAAATATTAATTATTTAAGAAAAAGAAATTAATTTGTTAAGAAAAATGTTTTTTTAGTCTTTTTGTCTTTATAAAGAAAAATAAACATAGAAATTTGAAAATAATAAATAAAAATATTTTGGATTTTTTTATTAATAAAAATGATGATAATAATAATAATAATAAAAATATAATAAAGAAAAATGAAACAAAAAAAAAAGAAGAAATTAAATGATAAAAAATAAATGGGCCAGGTGCAAAAGTAAAGGCAGTGGTTAGAAGAAGCATAAAGACAAAGCACACAACTTGAAGGCCCATGCGCTAGCAGCTTGTGACAAAAAAAAGAGAAAAAAATGTGAAAAATAAGAAAAATGGCAGCGCTGAGGCTTGAATCCACGCCCTGAGCATGAAACGCGCGCCGCCTTACCACCTTGGGTGGCTATACATCTGTTAACTTAAATAAAACAAATACATAACATAAGTCAAGTCCTGAAAATGACTTCATCTTTAACCTCCAGCCTGAACATCTACAACTTCATCATTTCTCATCCATTTGTAAAAATGTAAACATCAAACTTGTTGCAAATTCCACAACGATTCCAGAAATGTAAATTACTAAAATTATAAATCAAAGATGAGTATGAATTTTGAATGGTACCAAATTCTGACCTAATTTTTCAGAAAGTTCAAACTTAAAATTCTCACTACTCAAGCAATATAAATGAAATCTATGGACATGTCCAGTTTCAGGGCAATGATATCTACATTTTATCTTCACAAACGCAAGCCTAACAATGCCTAATGAAAAGATAGAAGTTCAGAAATGATACCTCAAAACTGGAAATCGTGAAATGCAAATGAGCTTGATTCAAGGTGCTACAATGATCAGGTTAGCTTCCTCAAGTTCCCAGGAAGCTAATGCAATGATTAGCTTGAGCAATGGATGGCTGGAATGGCTTGTAGAAGTCAACTTGCAATGCTCTTTTTTTGGCTATGAAGGTTGATGAAAATGGTGTTACAGTCGTGTAACATGGTGTGAGATTGTTTGTAGATGATGTTTAGGAACTTTTGGAAGTGAAAAGCCAAGAAACGCACGAGTGGATTCTGAGTTAGGAGTTTTTGGTCATAATGTTCAACAATGGAGGTTTGTTATGCAGTTATGAGTTTTGGAGAGTTTTAGGATGCTTGAAATCGTGTGTTAGCTTGCACATAAGACCTCTATTTATAAGCAACAAGTTTGGAGACTTGTCTTTGATCAGAATTCAAAATCACATGTTTAAGCTCAACATGTGATTTTCTTGAGAAATCAAGTTTCAATGCCATTTGTACTTGCTATTGTAGAGTGGTTATGCTTTAAATAAACTTGCTTCTGTATTTCTAGATGGAGTATGATTAGAGGGAACAAGTGATAGGCTCAATAATTGAATTTGTGCATAAAGCTTGCTTTTCAAGAATGACATTGTTAACTTTCTTCTTTAAATGACAATTTAAATTGGACAATGCTTAAACCACTTGGATTATAGATCAAAAGTTTGTGTAATCCATTAATGATGGATAGATACACAAGTTAGAAGGCCTGCAAGCAATATTATCCAGCCTAACATTGAGATTGGATTATGTGTTCATCAAGAAATGGCTTGTAATTCAAGTTTGAAACCCTAACTTCTTGCCTTCGATTCTCCTTGCTCATGTATGATATCAATGAGTTCTTGGACATTTTAGAAAGCTTGTAACATCCTCTGTAACCTCTAATATGGTCATTTTTGAAGATTAATCTTGGAGATATGTGAAAAATTTCCATGAAGTTAGGTCAAAATCCTGCCTAAACTAGGGCAAAATTTCACTAAGTTTTTCAAGTTTCATGAACATGTCTTCACAAAATCATAACTTAAAATTTAAGAATTTATAGAAAAAATTATGCTCTACAATTTCTTAGATATCATTGAGATCTACAACTTTCATGTTGGAAGTTTCTCTTGAATCATTTTGCATCATGGTGAAAATTTGGCTCAAAGTTGTCAAAAAAAGTGAATTTCCAACACTTAGAATAAATTCTAAGTTTAGAAATTTTGACTTTTCAAAAATGAAATCTTGACTTTTTGATTTCTTGATGAACAAGTTTCATATTTTGACATGTCTTGATGAATTGTAATCTTTGATACTTGATTTTGATCAAAAAGTCAAAGTTTGACTTTTTAGTGCACAGTTGACTTTTCATCAGTTGACTGAAATTCAACTATCAACCAATTGAACTTGAGAAATGTTTTGAGCCATTCCATTAGGTCAAAATGAAATATTTTAATCCTTTAGATCATGAGAAATCTTGAGGGTCCAAAATGATACATGAAAGTCATATGGGGCATTAAAAGTCCATTTGTCCTTGTGCAAACTCAAACCCTAATTTTCAGTTATTAGTGCATGAGGAGGTGTCTTGCGTTGATCAAGCCTTGTGCAGTCTTGAACCAATGGAGATCTTTTGAGAGATTACTTGAGAAATGAGAGGGAAAATTTTGGGGTACAACATTAAGGCTCTAATGATTTTGGGTTTTGGGTTAGGTTAGGGTTCTTCACGAACCCTTAGGGTTCATATGAACCCAGACAGCGGTTTGTTTGAATGTGGTGGTGCCTTGGAGCAGCCGTCAGCGAAAGCGATTCCGATCAGTGGCGCCCAAGGCAGAGGAAATTTCCGGTTACGAAAATCTAGAGAGAAGCTTAGAGATAAGCTGAAGCTTCTCTCTCTAACCTCTAGCGAATGCTTGTTTGTTTTTTTGAGAAGAGAGAGAACGAGAGCAAAAAATGAGCCATGGGCTTAGAAATTCGCTTTTATAGACACTCTTCGTATCCCATACGTTACTCCTATCGTGCACCCTCATATCCTTGTCGTCTGATCACGATCAAGTGAGCATAATCTTTCTAGCCCACCGTAAGGATGTGCGTATGTCACACTGAATCCAACGAGCCTCAAACAAATTCTGTTATAGGCCTGGTCCTTCTAAGTACACCCCTCAGGCCTTTACCAATTAACTGATTTTCCACCCCCTGCAGATTTGGGCCAAGTCCAACATCTGGACTTGGGCCTTTGATTCCTTCACTGCCCAGTTTTACTTACCAATGTTAAACGACACCCCTTGCATTTTGGGCCAAATCCAATATCTGAATTTGGGCCATGTTATTTACACCCTCAGCCTTTTACTAACCAATTGATTTTGCACCCCATGTGTTTTAAAATAAAAATTATATTATATTTTACAATATCTTTTATTTATTTATTTATTTATATTTTCTATTTTTACTTTATTATAATTAATATTTTTTTAATATATTCATTTTAATAATAAATTCTAAATTTATTTTCTTAATTCAAATTCCTTTTTATTACTAACTCATTCAAATGTTTTTAATTGCATTAAAATTATTTTTTCTCATGCATTAAAAAGATTTTTTTTCATATATTAATATATTTGAAAATATCTAACCAATCAAATTACTAACAATTTTCCACTAACCTAATTCATACCTTATATATATTTTCAAAAAAGGATTACAGAAATATTTCTCATTAACTGTGAACTTCGTCTAACAACTCTGTAATTTACAAACCCAAACTTAGTTCTAGGAGAATTCGAGATATTTCTATAATCCATAAAAACAACCAACCAACAACTATGAACTACGAATTGGGACTTTGATTCCTCATAAGAGGATACATAGGCATACAACTTAAAATCGTGGCGAGTTCCCCTAATAAAAATTAAAACCCTATTTCTTGAATTGTAAATCTAAATCCTAGTATCCTTGTGAACGAGGTAGATGAGGGATGCCTAACACCTTCCCTTCGTCTAAAATGGGTCAACAACTTAGAATCTCTGATCAAATTAGAGTTATCCGTTATATTCTCTTCCCTAGGATAAAAATTAATGGCGGCGACTCTCATTTTCAACCCGGTTATTACACATAGTTAGTATATGTTATATTATGGATGATATATATATATATATATATATATATATATATATATATATATATATATATATATATATATATATATATATATATATATATATATATATATATATATATATATATATATATATATGTTTGTATGAACATTGTGAATTTGTGATTGATGATGTTGAGCATGAAATCTTACATGATATGTCTGGCGCATGCTTATTATTATATAACTTATTATATTATTGTGATATCTCACCCCTTCTGTTTGAATTTTGCCTCTACGTGGATAATATGCAAATGATCCGAAGTAGCTCGAGGTCGAGGTTAGATGATGAGTTGCCTCATTTTGCGTAGATTGAGTCGGTGTCAGCTCTGATACGTAACACTTGGGGATTTTGCGTTTGTCTTGGTTATGTTCGGAGTAAACTATTATAGAACTCGAATTGTTGGATTTAATTGATGTTTATGTTAAATTTTGGATTATAATAATTATAACTCATGTTGGATAGTTAAAGATAATTATTGTAGATGTTTTCCGCTGGGAATGAATGAAATGAAGTTTAAGACTATTGAATATGTGATTTTTGTGTTGTGTATCTTATTTCACCAACATGTATAATATATGAAGATGTGGTATCCTATTCCTGATGTTTTATTTTAGAAATAAATTTACTCTGATTTTTATTTAGTTTACCGACGGGGAAATAGGGTGTTACACTTGTCCTATATGTTGATTGGTATAGTATTTTTGCAGGTGGTCAAAGATAGAAGGGACTAGAGAGGACAAAGTAAAAAATAGAGCTTCATCTTCTGTGTGGCAGCGACTAAGGGCATCCGCGACTTGATTTATCTTTCCAAGTTTGTAAAAAATATCAAAACTAAATCCCTGTAATTTGGAAGCCCACTTTTGTTGTTCTGTAGTTTGGATTAATAGGTTCTTTAGTCTCTTCTGATATGTGAATATATGAAAATGATGTCCAATGAGATACTGACACCATTCTTGACATCTTCGGTGATTACATACATCTCACAAACATAGACATATGAAGCTTGCATTTGAATACACATTTTTTTTTGAAGAAGGATAAAGGGTGTCCATCTTGGGAAAGGACTGCACCAATGGCAATGACAGAAGCATCAGTTTCCAGGGAGAAGAGTTTGCCAAAGTCAGGAAGAACAAGAACAAGAGTTTCTGTCATTTTTTTCAATGTTGTATCGGCTGATATACTCTATGTAAACTTAGTGAAGCGTAATAAATCAGTGAGAGGTGTGGTGCGATAGGCGTAATGACGAACAAATCATCGATAAAATCCGGTGATGTCTAAAAAACCCTGAGTGTCATGAGAGGGCATGACCTGGGCCAACCCAAAATTTCTTGAATTTTAGACGGATCTTGGGTTACACCATTGATGGATATAATATGACCTAGGTAATCAACAGTCGCAACAACAAAAACACATTTGGATAACTTAGCAAAAAAATGATTAGAAGCAAGTAATTGTAAAGTCAACTGTAAGTTGTGAACATGTGTAGACAAACAAGGACTATAAATGAGAATGTCATAAAAAAACTAAAACAAACCTACTTAAGCACGATCTTAGCAAATAATTCATGGCAGATTGAAAAGTACTAGGAGCATTAGTAAGACCAAAAGGCATGACCAAAAACTTGTAGTGCCCGTCAAAAATTCTGAATGTTGTCTTATGAGTGTCATCCAGTGTCACCCTAATTTGGTGGTAGCCTGACCCTATGTCAATCTTAGAAGACACAAATGCAAAACCTAACTTATCAAAAATTTCATCAATAGTGGGTACAGGGAAACATTCACAGGAGGTGATAGCATTAAAGGCCTGATAGTCCACATAAAAGCACCAAGTACCATCTTTTTTTAGGACTAGTAAAACAGGGGAGGAGTATGGGCTATTACTGGGTTTAATAATGCCCTCATTCAACATGTTATTGATGATAGCGATCATGGCATCTTTTTGGGTTTGGGGGTAACGATAAGGCTTAACATTCACAGGGATGAAGTTGGGAGCAAGAGTTATATGATGGTGTGATATGGTGGCAGAACAGACTGTTAATATTGGTTTGCGTTTTTTGTTCGCAAATGTCGCGGTAAGAAAGAGTCGCCACCGGCTTTTATTTCATCCAACAAAGGAAAAGGGAAAAGAACAGAAAAAACCTTTTTTCGAGATATTTCTGAGTACGGGGGGGGGGGGGGGGGGGGGGGGTAGATTATAGAAAGGGAAGGTGTTAGCACCCTTTCTATCCATGATTTTCCATGGGCTCTTAAGTACTTGCTCATTTTTTAAATTTCTTGTGTGTGCTTGTTTTGAAAAGTTTTGTTTTACTTCGTGATAACCCTTGTATCGGTCCTCAGGAGTGTGACAAAGTTGTTTTGAAAACTGTTTTTGAAAAGTGTTTGTGTGAAATTTTTTTGTTTTGAGCAAGTACTTAATATTTCTACCTACTCGAAAAAAGTCTGTTTGTTTTCGTTTCCTTTGGACAGTGCTATCCTACTATTAAGGAGTAGGTAGCTCTGTCGTTGGATTTTTAAAGGGACGAAATCGTCTCTGAAGGCAACAAGTAAGGATACCTTAGCATTTCGAAGGGACTATCGTCATAAGATCAATTCGTAGGCAACTCGAGGGACAAGTAGGGACTATGATCTTTATGATGACTTTGAATAGCGGGTCATTGCTAAGGTATCCCTACGTTCGAGGGACACGGCCCATTATTTCTGAGGAAACCAAGTGGGTTAAACCCTAGGAGTGAGCATGTGCAAGTGTGCTTTTTTCAGTTAATTATCTTTGCACAATTAGGATTGTCTACCATTTTTAAGTTATTTGTCTTGCCATTCAATCCTATTATCCATACATCTAGCAGTTTAATAGTTGCAGAAATTAAAAGCAGAAAAGAAAAATCTACGCTATTATAGGGCTTTTGGACAGATACACCAATATTTGATTGAAAAATAAAGATGCAGAAATTTAAAATCCTAATTAGTCTATTACAAACTCAGAACAATTACAATAATCTGAAAATAAATAAAAACGCGCGCGAAGAATTGAGACGGGAATGACAAAAAGATATTTCTTTTTGATTTTTTGAGAAAAGCAATTAATCTTGCAAATTAACCTAATTTCTATTTGTTTTTAATTATGTAAAAAAGTTTTTAAATTAACCTAATTTTCTATTGAATTTTAATTACAACAAAAAGAGTTTGAATTAATCTAATTAAACAAATTAATTAATAGCAATTAAATATTTTATGAAAAAAACTAAATCTAATTTTTAATGATTTTTTGATTTAATTAAAAAAAGATTTTTATTATGAAAATAATTAAAATAACAAATTAAAAAGATAACAAATAAAGAAAAATAGAAAAGAAATAAGAAATGGGCATGATGTAGTTAGCAACCCAGGGGGTGTATTGCCAAATTTGCGTTAGGCCAAAAACTGGTGGCCCAGAGTCTGGCGCCTGATCCAGTGAGATCATCTTCTGAGGCTGCACCATAGACTTTGCCAGCGTGGGACCTTGGATTTGGCTGGAGACTGATCCCAAGGATGAGATCTGAGGGCGCATGGTTGATCCCTAAGCATGAGACATACTGAATTCTGCGTGGAAGGTTAAGAAAATAACAAAATTGCATGCCTCGGATTGAACCCAGGTCTTTGATTTCACATATCCATGCCCTTTTTATTTGTGCTGATTAGTCAATCGTGTATATAATAACAACAATTAAATATGATGGAAAGCAAGGACAACTGCTGAGTTGTCAAACGCGCGCTAGCAAGTGGGGCCCTTGTGATTCAAATAGGCCAATTAAACAAAGAGAGATAAATAACTATTTGCAAAGAACCAAGGAAATATTTTCTTTTTGCCACGCCATCCAGTTGACTGATGACCGGCCAATCTAACCCCCAGAGATGGTGGTGTCCACCGTCTTCTCCAGTGAGGTTGCCTGAAAAATTAATCAAATGAAAAAACAAACAATGCCATCTGCCTTAAAAAAGTCCCCTGAATTCGAATCTGGCCTCTAAAAATGCTAATTCCTCACGCATCATTGATTTTTCGTTCGAAACCCTAACGACGGTCAAACATGGCAAAGTGTAAACCCAAGCCCTATTGCCCCATGTAATACGTCAAAAAGCTATCAAAGATCATTAGCAACACAAATATAAACTCAAACAAAATTGATATGACCTGTTAAGAGAGTTTGAGATCCAAGATTTTACCAAGAAATTTGAGATTCAGTTTGGCAACCTCAGAGTGTTTCAGGCGTGTGTGAGGGTTGATTTGTCTTCCTGGGAGCCTCAGGAGGAAGATATAGTGCCTACTTCTGATTGAGATTGGCTGGAAAGTGAGTTTTTGATTGCACCACTTTTTGATACTTTTTCAAACTTGTTCTTGATTTTTTGAGGCAGCTGTTGTACCCCAAAATATGCCCTCCCATATTCTTCAAAGTTTTGAGAAGCATCATCTAAAGTTGCTCAAGTCTACTCAAGGGTTGCACAGTCAAACACCCTCCTAAGCCAGTCAAATTAGGGTTTTGATTCTTGCAAGGAAGTTGAGGTTTTCAAGGGCTCAATCAAGTCCCATATGCTCATGTACATTGTCAAGCACCTACATGTCAAGTTTCAAGGCTCACAAGGTCAAGTTGCACAGTCAAAAACCCTATTTGCTCTACAATCAACTGTAGGGGTAAAATGGTCATTTGGCAGTCAAAAGTCAAAAATTTTGGTCAACATCTTATTTTGAAGCCACAATCATCATTTGATCAAGTCTTGATCATGATTCCACAAGCATGGCTCAAAAATCATCAAGATACAAAAGTTTCCATTTTTGGACAGCTGAAAAGTCAACTGTAACTTGACCAAGGCATAACTTTTTCATGGTTCATCAGAAAAATCCCATCCAATGCTCATCTTGAAGGGGAGGACATTTCCTACAACTCATCTTCACATTCCAAGTCCAAGAAATGCTCTCACAAAAAGTTATCAATTTCAACATTATAGGTCATTTTTAAAAGTCAACAAAAAGGCACTTTAAGTCAAAGACCATAACTTGAGATTGGTAAATCAAAATGACATGGGACCAAAGGAATTGGTTAGAGGACTTCAAGACCTTTCCAAAATGTCCAAGAACATGTTCATAGAATCAAAATTGAGCAAGATATGCATTGGAGAAGTTGGGAAATTTTTGTGAAATGGCAAAAGTCAACTATCCTTGAAACTTCAATTTTTGACCAAAGGGCCCACTTTTTTCCACTTGATTCAGCCTTGTCATGCCACCCATGTGTCCCATGACCCATTACAAGACCAAACATTTATTTTTTCATTTTTATTTAATTTTTATGGATTTAATTCACTTTAATCCATAATAATTCAAATAAAAATCAAAAAATGAATTAAATGGTATCTTTGAGTTTTGAATGACTTTTATATGTCATAATACACATGCCAAATTCGTGCCAAGCCTATTATGAGCATGAAATTCAAATTTTGAACAAAAATGGCAAGTTTCTTTAATGGTGGTTATGAGAAAATCCAAAGCTTAATGGCAATGGTTAAAAGCTCCTTAATGTGACTGATTCTCATCCAAGCCTATATATACAAGCCTTGCAAGCCTCATTCACAACCTAGAACATTACACAAACGGCCAGAGCAAAATTCCAAAAAAGTGTCAAAAAAAGTGTGAGATCAAAAGGAGTATTGCAAGCATTTTCAGGCAAAAAGGAGAACGTGACTCTCTTCTTTGCCATCCCCTGAAGCTAAAGCAACCCTTGCCACGTCCTAAGATCCATCATACCGTGCTGTAAGTTCTTCCCAGGTCCCCCAAAATTCCATATCATTTTTTCTTATGTGTTTGTGTGCAGGATGCCCAGTGCGTTTCACCATGAACCTTCAGCGTTCCACATGCCAAGTGGCCATGATCATCAATCCGAGGGCCAAAAAGTGATGAACACTATATTCTCCAGTCAACGTCCTCCAGGAAATCTCCAAAAGTCAAACATGGCTTTGTGCAAGTGGGCCTCAGATTCCAATTTTCACCTCCATATTGGGCCCAGACCCCCTCCCTTGGTTTATTCTTTTTCTTTCCTTTTTTTATATTTTCTAATTTAGTTATTAACTTTTTTAATTATTGTTATTATCACCAAAATTAACCAATTAATATTTTTCACAATATGTGATCGGTGGAAATAGAACTGACTATTTAACGGTGGTTCGCGAAATGTCGCGGAAGCAAGAGTCGCCACCGTCTTTTATTTTCTCCAATATGGAAAGGACAAAAGCACAGAAAAATTCCTTATTGAGATTAGCTCTCGGTTCGGGAGGTAGATTTATAGAAAGGGAAGGTGTTAGCACCCTTTCTATCCATGGTTATCCATGGGCTCTTAGATACTTGCTCATTTGTGTTTTCAAAATGTTTGTTTGCTTTTCAATGTGAGTGGGTTTGAAAAAGTTTCTTTGAAAATTTCAGATCGACTCTTGTATCAGTCCTCAAGAGTGTTTGAAAAATTGTTTTGAAAGCTTTTTGAAAAGTGTCGGTGTGAAAAGAAGTTTTTGATTTGTTTTGAATTAGAGCAAGTATCTACGAGTCATCTACCTACCCTAAGGAATTAGTCTGTGTAAATGTCCTTAAGGTAGTGCCATCCCACCATTGAGAGGTGGGTAGCACCACCGTTGGAGGTGTTCGGGTCAATTCGAAGGTTAGGGACAGTGTGGTCACCGAGCAGTAGTAAGATACCTTAGAAGCTACCCTTATACCATGTTCATGGACATAAGGACTTACTAAAACGTCCTATACTTGACGACCACGTTTCGAGGGGCAAGGCAACAGTGAGGCGTACCTTAAGAGTGGTGTGTGAATTGTGTGTCATTTTCAGTTATATTTGTCTTGTCATGCATTGGTGATCTACGCTTTGATTTTATTTGGGCATACATTCTTTCATGTGATTAACAGTTTAAAGGGTACGGAAATTAAAATGCGGAAAATAAAGGTCCTACGCTATTACAAGGCGCGGGTCTACATCGCCAAATTAACAAAGACCCGATTTGGAATAAAAGTGCGGAAAGTAAATGTCCTAATTACTATTACAAGGCCTTGGGGCAATTACATAATATTTAAAAGAAACATAAGAGTACGCGTGCGAAAAGAAATTGGAATCGAGATTGCGAGGGCGTTGGACCCTTTAAAGAAATTAAATTGCAATTGAAAGTAAATTACTGATTAAATGAGAAAAGAAATTATTTTTATGTTTTTTTGGTATTTATGAAAATAAAGAAAGAAGATTAATTATTAGAAACCCTAATTCTACACTATTTTTAATTTTTTAAAGAAAAAAATATTTAACTTTAAACCTAATTTACTAATTGTTTAATTACAAGAGTATTTACAAAATTAGTTAATAATAATAATAATTATCATAAGAAAAATTTAATTATTGAGGAAAAAAGAGTAAAATGCTAAAAACCTAATTTTTATGTATTTTAGTTATTTAAGAAAAAAAAGCATTAATGTTAAACCTAAAATTAAACTAATTGATTTATTAAGATTTATTTACAAAACTATTAATGATTAAAAATTAAAATAAAACATATTTTTATTTTTATGATTTTCTGATTTTTTTTGTATTTTTGTGTTAATAAAAATAATTTGGGGAATTAAAAGAAAATAATTAAATTAAAACAAATAAAAAAGAGAAAAAGAATGAGAGAAAGAAATACAAACAAGAGGGGGGTTTCTGCCCAATTTGGAGGTGTTGCTGGAAGGATCTTGGCCCAATAGCTTCAGGCCTCTTTGACTTTTAGTGATCATGTGAGGAACGTTTGACTGATGCGTATGTTGAATTGCACGTCCTGGCCATTGGATGGAGCCTCTGGGCGCGTGGCAAGCCAGATGGTGAGGACACATGATGGTCCCTGGAGAGAGGCGCTATGCTAGAACATGTAAATGAACAAAATATGAAATGTATAAGGGGACCTGGGAATCGAACCCAGGTCCCATTGCTTGCATGACAACTCACAAGCCAACTGAGCCAGCGCGTTAGTTTTGATATATAATGGATAATGAATATTATAATGAGAAAATAAAAGCTAATGGTATAAAATAATAAAAAACGCGCCAGATTCAAATCCTCCAGTCACATGGTGACACGCCAGCTTCGTCTTCTTCTTTCTGCAAAAATATCAAACAAGTAGCGGGGGTTTTAAACCCCCACTAAACAACATAGCAAATAATAGCGATTAGCGCATGCCTTATCATAAATTGAGCGCGATGGTATGGTTTTGTTCGTCATGTCACCATGATTCTGTTCATATTGGTTTTAAGGTCCAATTTTGCCATATGCCTAAAGCCCCAATTTGAGGTTTCAGAAAACCTAGTTGTCGTCCATGGTGGATTCTTGTTCAAGCGCCTATAATCCAATTGGATGATACCAATAGCTTCAGGGAGTCCTCATTAGTGCAAACCGAACAAGAAAAGTGATTAATAGTGCATGAATTATGTTATGCATTTTTGGAAAAGATGACAAACCGTATGGCCTATATTCTTCAATTCCTTGCGCGTTTGGAATGATTCTTGATGCTAGCAGGTTCCTGGAAGGTCTACCAATGTATTAGAATCCTTTTTAGACCTTGAATCATCCTCTAACCATGAAATCAGTTTCAAGCTTTTTAATGAAAATTTGCAATTTTGTTTGGCCTCCTTGAGCAGCTTTTTTCGTGTCTTAGGATTAGGTCTTGATTATGCATATATGTGTGAATGAATTAGGTTAACAATCCAAGCCCAAAGCCTTGTATTCAATGATTTTGAATCTTTGATTTTCCTTATATCTTTTTCAATCTTTTTGTCATGAAGAACATGCCAATTATGGAAGATTTGCCTTTTTTGGACATGAAACGAATTGCCACCTTGCCTTAGTTGGATTTGCTGCATCAAAAAGATTTAAAAGCATTATTTTGTATTTTTCTCATATTTAATTTTAATTAAGTGAATTAATAATAATAAAAATTCAAATAATTAATAAAAAATGATGAAATAACTCCCTTGGATGTCCATGGGTCGTGCATAGCTTTTGGGTGATGGTTCATGGAAGAAATTGTGGCCCATTAGCAATTTTGAGGCATTTGAAGCAAAGTTGACTTTTCAAAATTCCCAAAATTTCCCAACTTCCACAAGGCATATCTTGCTCAATTATTAAGCTTTGATCATGTTCTTGGACATTTTGGAAAGGTCTTGAAGTCCTCTAACCAATGTCTTTGGTCCCATGTCATTTTGATTTGCGAATCTCAAGTTATGGTCTTTGACTTAAAGTGTCTTTTTGTTGACTTTTGAAAATGACCTATAATGTTGAGATTGATAACTTTTTGTGAGAGAATTTCTTGGACTTGAAGTGTGAAGAGGAGTTGTAGGAAGTGTCATCCTCTTAAAAATGAGCTTTGGATGAAATTTTTCTGATAAACCATGTGGAAGTTATGCCCTGGTCAATTTGCAGTTGACTTTTTCAACTGTCCAAAAATAGAAACTTTTGCATCTTGAGACTTTTTGAGCCATGCCTTGAGAATCATGATCAAGAATTAATCAAATGATGTTTGTGGCTTCAAAATAAGATGTTGACCAAAAATTTGGACTTTTGACTGTCAAATGACCATTTTGCCCCTGCAGTTGACTGTGATGCAATTAGGGTTTTTGACTATGCAATTTTGTGCTGTAAGTCTTGAAACGTGGCATAAGGATGCTTGACAATGTTTATGGGCATGTGGGACTTGTTTGGACCCTTGAAAACTTCAATTTCTTTGCCAGAACCAAAACCCTAATTTTTGACTGTTAGGAGGCCATTGGACTGTGCAACCCTTGAGAGATTTTGAACCTTGATCTTGACAAATCTTGAAGAATATAGGAGGGAAAATTTTGGGGTACAACAGTTGCCCCTGTTCAATCTTCTTAGACCGGAGGATGTAGATTGGCTGGCGTGCCTTTCGTAATCCGAGGGTAGAAGATGATTGAACACTAGAGTGCCCAGAAATTTGCGCTCACATGTTAACAGTGTGATGGTGGGAATGGGCTTACAGATGCCATTTGGAGATTAGTGGATAGGAGGATGGGCTTATAGATGCCATGTTGAGAGGTGATGGATAGGTGGATGGGCTTTTAGATGCCACCTGGGTGTCGATCGCGTAAGAGTTTCCTTAGCGAGAACTTGCATACCTGAAAAAGAAAATGAATACCTGGCCTGTTACAGGAGTCGGTTCTTCAAACTCTTTGTGTAGATGCGTTCTGGATGGATGCAGGTATCGAATCTTTGAACTCTTCAGACGTGCCCTGGTGAGATACAGGAATCGAGTCGGGAGCTTCAAGAGGTTATGAATGAATCAGGGACGATTACTACCTCAACAGTAACGATGAGAGAACCTGGGGCGATTACTACCTCAACAGTAACGATGAGAGAATCTGGAGCGATTACTACCTCAACAGTAACGATGAGAGAACCTAGGGCGATTACTACCTCAACAGTAACGATGAGAGAATCTGGGGCGATTACTACCTCAACAGTAACGATGAGAGAATCTGGGGCGATTACTACCTCAACAGTAACGATGAGAGAATCTGGGGCGATTACTACCTCAACAGTAACGATGAGAGAACCTGGGGCGATTACTACCTCAACAGTAACGATGAGAGAATCTAGGGAGATTACTACCTCAACAGTAACGATGAGAGAACCTGGGGCAATTACTACCTCAACAGTAAAGATGAGAGAACCTGGGGCGATTACTACCTCAACAGTAACGATGAGAGAATCTGGGGCGATTACTACCTCAACAGTAACGATGAGAGAACCTGGGGCGATTACTACCTCAACAGTAACGATGAGAGAACCTGGGGCGATTACTACCTCAACAGTAACGATGAGAGAATCTGGGGCGATTACTACCTCAACAGTAACGATGAGAGAACCTGGGGCGATTAATACCTCAACAGTAACGATGAGAGAACCTGGGGTGATTACTACCTCAACAGTAACGATGAGAGAATCTGGGGCGATTACTACCTCAATAGTAACGATGAGATAATCTGGGGCGATTACTACCTCAACAGTAACGATGAGAGAATCTGGGGCGATTACTACCTCAACAGTAACGATGAGAGAACCTGGGGCGATTACTACCTCAACAGTAACGATGAGAGAATCTGGGGCGATTACTACCTCAACAGTAACGATGAGAGAATCTGGGGCGATTACTACCTCAACAGTAACGATGAGAGAATCTTGGATGTCTTCTACTGAGTCTTCATTAGGAAAATATTTAGGAATCGATTTAACTGGACCAGAGAAGGCCTTTGACTGGATCGGCATCAGAAAAATCTTTAGGAGTCGATTTAACTGAACCAGGCAAGGTCTTGAAATAACTTCAACTGGATAAGAATCAGAAAAATCTTAGGGTCGATTTGACTGAACTAGAGAAGGCCTTTGACTGGATAAGAATCAGAAAAATCTTTAGGAGTCGATTTAACTGAACCAGGAAAGGTCTTGAAATAACTTCAACTGGATAAGAATCAGAAAAATCTTAGGGTCGATTTGACTGAACCAGAGAAGGCCTTTGACTGGATAAGAATCAGAAAAATCTTTAGGAGTCGATTTAACTGAACCAGGCAAGGTCTTGAAATAACTTCAACTGGATAAGAATCAGAAAAATCTTAGGTTCGATTTGACTGAACCAGAGAAGGCCTTTGATTGGATAAGAATCAGAAAAATCTTAGGGTCGATCTAACTGAACCAGACGAAAGTCTTGGACATAGCTGAGAACTTAACTGGATCTTTCCTGAAAGGTAAAGGTCAGTCATATGCAAGGCATGATATGGATCAAGCAATGATGTTCTCAACATAAATGAGATTGTAAGATATGATGCGTTCATGCATGTATCATGATGTATGTGATGTTTACGAATGTATGTTTTTGTCTAGGAAAGTAAATCCTTGACGGGTGCCGGGAAGTCACATCCTGGGCTGATGTTGGAGAATAGTGCTTTGTTGTTTCCGTTGGGGATGAAGATTGCAAGAATACTGGTAGGAGAAGATGACTTTGTTAGGGAATAATCTTGGCGAATGGATTACTCTGCGGGAAAAAATTACTCTAGCTACCTTGCTGGGGAAAAATACTCTGTGGGGAGAGAGGTACTTTGCTGGGATATTGATGGTAACTCCGCTGGGGATACCGTTGTTATGTTGGAAGTGTTAATAGACTTCGCTGGGGAGTAAGAAGACTTTGCCGAGGATGATCTTTCCGTGGCTTTTGGCTGAGGATAACCCAGTTATATCCTGGTAGGTAAATAACCTTTGAATAAAGCCGGGGGACGCGTTCGTGCTCTGTAGGGGATAAGCTTCCAGAATCTACTGGGGATAAGCTTCCTGCTGGGGAGATGGATTCAAACTTTCTTGGGGAAATCTTCAGACTGGACTCTCCTGGGGAAATCTTTGAGATATATTGGGGAAGTGGCTCCGCTGAATATCTGGTATACCACCGGGGAACAATCTTAGATCAAGATTGCCGGGGACACTTGTTAAGAATGTCCGTATATTGTGCTGGGGGATGTTGAGATCTGCGGGGGATACCCAACTTCCTTAAGGTTGATTGTATATCTTTGCTTGGGGAGAGTGCATTAACTTGCTGACTCACTCTCTGGGGAATTAAGATATACTGGTTATGTTTTTCAGCTGAACCTACCTTAATACTTTGGTGGACAGAACAATTAGATCGCTCAGGCAACTCATTATTGCCCCTGTTTCTGTGGGAGAGGATACTGGTGGAGTCTTGATAACTTCTGGTAGACAGGTGACGAGGTGCCAGGACATAGTCGTACGCTTTAATCCCTAACTTTTGCCTGGACCGCCCTTTCGGGTTTTCAGTCCACCGGGATACCCATTTTTGCCCAAGCCGCCTTTTCAGGTTTTCGACTTGCCGGGTGTACAGATTTTTTCATTTCATCCCTTATTTTGCCCGAACCCTTTTGGTTCGCCGGGAAGCCCTTATTTTTGCCTAGGTGTGTCAACCTAGCGGGTCTTTGATTACGCGTAGTATTTTTTTCTGACTATGTCCACGCTCTCAGAATGTAGGGAGTTGCCCCTGTTATTGTGTTGCCACGCTACCAGAAGATGTTTGGTCATGCAAGATTTGTTGCTGGGAATTCATGTCCAATGCCCCAAGTGGCTCAGACGGAGGTTTGCCCCTGGCTGTTTGGCATCTTGAGAGATTCCTTGAATCTTGACTGGACTGCCCCAGATGATGGACAATGATCAGGCCATGCCCCTTGATTGGAGATGCTTTTGTTCATTAGGCATTCGTCGTGCGAATTTCTATGCTGTTCAAACAAAAAGTCATATGCAAACAAAGTTATGTTAAAAATGCAAAGCTTATGTCTGTCTTGAAGTTTTTGAAAAATGCATTTTTCAGTAAAACCAGCAAATTTTGTAAAATGTGATGTCAACTCAATATTTTATAGCAAGCCTTAAGGAGTCAGGATACCTTTGGTAACAGTATGCTTTCGAACTAACCCATGCTTCAGCTAGGACTTTTAAGGGTTGTAGCGTGGCCTGGTTCACGGTTTAAGAAACAAAGGGTAAAGGCTCAAATTTTATTTGTACCCACCCGCTCTTCGTAATGTTCTTCAATCCTAACCTCAGTTGATCGTGCGTTAGACCTTATTTGAGTCTTTGCTCTGATATTCCAGTGATGGTTCGGATATTGATGATTTATTCTGAATAGGCAGTCATTTTTTTTTGTTTTTATTGAGGGTTCGTATGACCTCTTTCTTTTTGATTTCGCTATCCATAAATTTTGCCTGAACTGTTTCTTTTATGATTACAGTCAGCGGGATGCCCCAGTTTTGTAAGTCTCCTTCATAGGTTTTAACTTATTGGGTTTTTGAGATATAATGACTGCCTATCCTTATGATTATTCGGAATCATCAATGTCTTCTCTTTTTTTTTGTAAGGACCTCTTTGGTGCCATTTGTTATGCACTTGGATCAACTGAGAGAACTACCCTGCCCCAGGTTATGATAAAGGGTTTTAATTTTCGAAAAGAAAAAACTCCTACTTCTTTGGCTCAGCGAGGTTGACGAGGGATTATCATCCTTATAACTCCAGTGTTTAGGAATTGAAACAATGCCTGTACCTCATCAGCGGGGTCTGTTCAAAAGCATACTGTAGATTGCGGTATCGTTTTCGTCATCCTCCCTCAAGAGGCTTAGAATTATTAATCGAGAGTTGACATCAAAAAATGAAAGCAGTTTGAATATAGCGAATGCGAATATATTGATTCAAAAACAGACATGTGCGATGCATTGATAAAATAATAAATTTTGCTATGACAATAATTGTTTGAACAATCAAAAGAAAATTACAACTTGAAAAATTCTAATGAACAAAACTCCTCTAATTTGAGCTAGTCGTGTCTCAGCAGAAGATTTTCATCTCGCCATCTGGCATGAACTCCAGCACCCCTTCATCAATCAAGTCCTGGACTTTGTTCTTCAAGGTCCAGCAGTCATCTGTAGCATGCCCCGGGCTGTCTGAATGATAAGCACAGCGGGTGTTGGGATTGTACCTTGAAGGTGTCATATTCGGATTCTTAGGAGGGTCCTTTAGAGTGATCAGATTGACCTCCAACAAGCGCTTCAGTATAAAGGATGATGGTATATCAGTCTCCGAGAAATGTCTTCCAGGCGTGTATCGTTTATGCTGACTACCCCGTTGAGGCTGGGCTCGTGACCCTGAAGCAAGCTGAGGAGATTTTCCTTTGTCTTCTTGCCCCGCATGTGGTTGAATGCTGACTGGAACTTCAACCTTGGTTGTTTCCCCCACTGGATTATTTTGAATCAGCTTGGTGACGAGGACCCGGAGCTCTTCTTGTTTTTGAGCTAAGTCCTGAATGAGAGTCATTTGGCCCATCAACTGCCCCATCATTTGGATCTTCATGGTTGCCAACTCAATTTGTAGCCCTTCCAGCTGATCGTTCCTGATACCCCCTGCATTCCCTAGGGTCAAGTTCCTGGTGAGGAGAGCCTTTATTTCTTCTTGCCCCTGGGATAGGTTCAAGAACATCTCTCGCAGTTGGGCGTTCTGAGTCCGGAGATCTTGGTTGTCCGGTTGGAAAGCCATTGCTGAAATAAACAGCGAAGATGGTGAGTGACCTGTCAAGAGGGTACCTGTAATGCAATGATATGTATGATATGTATGCAATGTTTTCAAGGATCTCGCTGGGTAAACAAGAAGATTGTTAGCATTTGAATTTGTAGCTTGATTGAAGGAACTCCATGTTGCTGAGAATCCTTCTTCGAGGGTCAAGGCTCACCATATCAAGTGGGTCATAGCCCCTGATAACCTTGGCTAGAGGAAAATAAATCCCCTTTGCCCCTTGCTGGACAGTTGGTTCATCATGACCCGCATCACAAGCCCTTGAGATCCTTGAAACGGATTAGTCCTTATGCGGGATGTATGCAATGGTATGATGTTATGCTATGCATGGGGTAACGTAGGTAAACCCTGTTATGAGTCCCAATTAAGGACTGTAAACAAAACCTGCAAGAAACTCAGTAAACTCTGTTATGAGTCCCAATTAAGGACTATAAACAAAACCTGCAAGAAACTTAGTAAACCCTGTTATGAGTCCCAATTAAGGACTATAAACAAAACCTGCAAGAAACTCAAGTGTCAGATAACAAGCATGCAAGTAGTCAAGTTGGAAGGCACACAAATCACACAAGAGAAACCCTTAGAGTTTAGGCCAGCATGGGGTATAGGTATTACCCTCTTTCAGTTTGTTGGTTAAGACCTGTCCTATCAGAAGTAACCGGGTTCTAGAGGATCCCAATATCACTGAATACCCTCAATCGGTCATAACTCCAGCATCGCAATCTTTTCTTGCAGCCAGAACCATCACGAGAGTTTAGCCTCAATGGGCGTAGCATACTGCTACTGTTCTATTGCCAAGTTGGGTCATTTAAGGTTCTAAGTTCGTTTGGTGCTTAATGACTCCTCAGAAGACCCATATTCTCCTCGTTGCGACACAAGGGATATCGGTACAGACCAAGGTGCCACACCAACGTAGCCACTGCTTCACCCATGTCGGTCTACGCCGGACAGGTCCCTCACAGCTTATGCTACCTAACAGGGTATCCCCAGATCCGGGTTAGGATCTATGTAACTCCGAAACAGTACCCAAAATAATAAGGCAAACAAGCACAACAATTGAAAACACAAGTTTGAGCTATCCTAAGGTACACCTCACTTTAAGTTATTTCCCCAGTAGAGTCGCCAGTTCTGTGATTGGTGGAAATAGAACTGACTGTTTAACGCTGGTTCACGAAATGTCGCGGAAGCAAGAGTCGTCACCGTCTTTTATTTTCTCCAATATGGAAAGGACAAAAGCACAGAAAAATTCCTTATTGAGATTAGCTCTCGGTTCGGGAGGTAGATTTATAGAAAGGGAAGGTGTTAGCACCCTTTCTATCCATGGTTATCCATGGGCTCTTAGATACTTGCTCATTTGTGTTTTCAAAATGTTTGTTTGCTTTTCAAGGTGAGTGGGTTTGAAAAAGTTTCTTTGAAAATTTCAGACCGACTCTTGTATCAGTCCTCAAGAGTGTTTGAAAAATTGTTTTGAAAGCTTTTTGAAAAGTGTCGGTGTGAAAAGAAGTTTTTGATTTGTTTTGAATTAGAGCAAGTATCTACGAGTCATCTACCTACCCTAAGGAATTAGTCTGTGTAAATGTCCTTAAGGTAGTGCCATCCCACCATTGAGAGGTGGGTAGCACCACCGTTGGAGGTGTTCAGGTCAATTCGAAGGTTAGGGACAGTGTGGTCACCGAGCAGTAGTAAGATACCTTAGAAGCTACCCTTATGCCATGTTCATGGACATAAGGACTTACTAAAACGTCCTATACTTGACGACCACGTTTCGAGGGGCAAGGCAACAGTGAGGCGTACCTTAAGAGTGGTGTGTGAATTGTGTGTCATTTTCAGTTATATTTGTCTTGTCATGCATTGGTGATCTACGCTTTGATTTTATTTGGGCATACATTCTTTCATGTGATTAACAGTTTAAAGGGTGCGGAAATTAAAATGCGGAAAATAAAGGTCCTACGCTATTACAAGGCGCGGGTCTACATCGCCAAATTAACAAAGACCCGATTTGGAATAAAAGTGCGGAAAGTAAATGTCTTAATTACTATTACAAGGCCTTGGGGCAATTACATAATATTTAAAAGAAACATAAGAGTACGCGTGCGAAAAGAAATTGGAATCGAGATTGTGAGGGCATTGGACCCTTTAAAGAAATTAAATTGCAATTGAAAGTAAATTACTGATTAAATGAGAAAAGAAATTATTTTTATGTTTCTTTGGTATTTATGAAAATAAAGAAAGAAGATTAATTATTAGAAACCCTAATTCTACACTATTTTTAATTTGTTAAAGAAAAAAATATTTAACTTTAAACCTAATTTACTAATTGTTTAATTACAAGAGTATTTAAAAAATTAGTTAATAATAATAATAATTATCATAAGAAAAATTTAATTATTGAGGAAAAAAAGAGTAAAATGCTAAAAACCTAATTTTTATGTATTTTAGTTATTTAAGAAAAAAAAAGCATTAATGTTAAACCTAAAATTAAACTAATTGATTTATTAAGATTTATTTACAAAACTATTAATGATTAAAAATTAAAATAAAACATATTTTTATTTTTATGATTTTCTGATTTTTTTTGTATTTTTGTGTTAATAAAAATAATTTGGGGAATTAAAAGAAAATAATTAAATTAAAACAAATAAAAAAGAGAAAAAGAATGAGAGAAAGAAATACAAACAAGAGGGGGGTTTCTGCCCAATTTGGAGGTGTTGCTGGAAGGATCTTGGCCCAATAACTTCAGGCCTCTTTGACTTTTAGTGATCATGTGAGGAACGTTTGACTGATGCGTATGTTGAATTGCACGTCCTGGCCATTGGATAGAGCCTCTGGGCGCGTGGCAAGCCAGATGGTGAGGACACATGATGGTCCCTGGAGAGAGGCGCTACGCTGGAACATGTAAATGAACAAAATATGAAATGTATAAGGGGACCTGGGAATCGAACCCAGGTCCCATTGCTTGCATGACAACTCACAAGCCAACTGAGCCAGCGTGTTAGTTTTGATATATATTGGATAATGAATATTATAATGAGAAAATAAAAGCTAATGGTATAAAATAATAAAAAATGCGCCAGATTCAAATCCTCCAGTCACATGGTGACACGCCAGCTTCGTCTTCTTCTTTCTGCAAAAATATCAAACAAGTAGCGGGGGTTTTAAACCCCCACTAAACAACATAGCGAATAATAGCGATTAGCGCATGCCTTATCATAAATTGAGCGCAATGGTATGGTTTTGTTCGTCATGTCACCATGATTCTGTTCATATTGGTTTTAAGGTCCAATTTTGCCATATGCCTAAAGCCCCAATTTGAGGTTTCAGAAAACCTAGTTGTCGTCCATGGTGGATTCTTTTTCAAGCGCCTATAATCCAATTGGATGATACCAATAGCTTCAGGGAGTCCTCATTAGTGCAAACCGAACAAGAAAAGTGATTAATAGTGCATGAATTATGTTATGCATTTTTGGAAAAGATGACAAACCGTATGGCCTATATTCTTCAATTCCTTGCGCATTTGGAATGATTCTTGATGCTAGCAGGTTCCTGGAAGGTCTACCAATGTATTAGAATCCTTTTTAGACCTTGAATCGTCCTCTAACCATGAAATCAGTTTCAAGCTTTTTAATGAAAATTTGCAATTTTGTTTGGCCTCCTTGAGCAGCTTTTTTCGTGTCTTAGGATTAGGTCTTGATTATGCATATATGTGTGAATGAATTAGGTTAACAATCCAAGCCCAAAGCCTTGTATTCAATGATTTTGAATCTTTGATTTTCCTTATATCTTTTTCAATCTTTTTGTCATGAAGAACATGCCAATTATGGAAGATTTGCCTTTTTTGGACATGAAACGAATTGCCACCTTGCCTTAGTTGGATTTGCTGCATCAAAAAGATTTAAAAGCATTATTTTGTATTTTTCTCATATTTAATTTTAATTAAGTGAATTAATAATAATAAAAATTCAAATAATTAATAAAAAATGATGAAATAACTCCCTTGGATGTCCATGGGTCGTGCATAGCTTTTGGGTGATGGTTCATGGAATAAATTGTGGCCCATTAGCAATTTTGAGGCATTTGAAGCAAAGTTGACTTTTCAAAATTCCCAAAAATTTCCCAACTTCCACAAGGCATATCTTGCTCAATTTTTAAGCTTTGATCATGTTCTTGGACATTTTGGAAAGGTCTTGAAGTCCTCTAACCAATGTCTTTGGTCCCATGTCATTTTGATTTGCCAATCTCAAGTTATGGTCTTTGACTTAAAGTGTCTTTTTGTTGACTTTTGAAAATGACTTATAATGTTGAGATTGATAACTTTTTGTGAGAGAATTTATTGGACTTGAAGTGTGAAGAGGAGTTGTAGGAAGTGTCATCCTCTTCAAAATGAGCTTTGGATGGAATTTTTCTGATAAACCATGTGGAAGTTAAGCCCTGGTCAATTTGCAGTTGACTTTTTCAACTGTCCAAAAATAGAAGCTTTTGCATCTTGAGACTTTTTGAGCCATGCCTTGAGAATCATGATCAAGAATTGATCAAATGATGTTTGTGGCTTCAAAATAAGATGTTGACCAAAAATTTGGACTTTTGACTGTCAAATGACCATTTTGCCCCTGCAGTTGACTGTGATGCAATTAGGGTTTTTGACTATGCAATTTTGTGCTGTAAGTCTTGAAACTTGGCATAAGGATGCTTGACAATGTTTATGGGAATGTGGGACTTGTTTGGACCCTTGAAAACTTCAATTTCTTTTCCAGAACCAAAACCCTAATTTTTGACTGTTAGGAGGCCATTGGACTGTGCAACCCTTGAGAGATTTTGAACCTTGATCTTGACAAATCTTGAAGAATATGGGAGGGCAAATTTTGGGGTACAACACAATAAAACAAAAAAAACATTTTTACTTATTAATTTATTTTGTAAATAAATACTAATAAATTGAATTAGTTTTAATTAGGCAACTTTAACCTTTTTTTCTTAATAACTAAAATAAATTTAGAATTAAGTTTTTATTAACTTTTAATTTTATTTCCTTTTATTTTATTTCATTAAAAACATAAAAATACAAAAACATTTTTCTTTTAATAAATTAATTAATTAGTTATTAATTTTAATTTCATTTAATCACAAAAAAGGACAAAAAAATTCATTTCTTTTCTTAAAAGGTTCAAAACCCTTAGGACGTTCCCGATTAAATTTCTTCTCGCACGCATTTATTTATTTTGTTTGTTTATGTAATTGTCTCCAGATATGTAATAGTTAAATAGGAATTTTACCGCTTTATTTACTATTTCTCGCACTTTATTTCCAAACGGGTTTTGTTTTTTGGCGATGTATAGACCCGCGCCTTGTAATAGTTAGATTTACATTTCCGCAATTTATTTTCCGCACTCCTAACTGTTAACAATGCATGAAAGAATGTATGACAAATAAAATCAATCCGTAGCTCACAAATAACATGTACAAGATAAACATAACATGAAAACAACACACATGCACATGCCACTCCTAGGGTACGCCTCACTGGTTGCCTCGAACGTGGTCATCAAGTATAGGGTGTCTTAGAGGTCGCCCTCCTGTCCAAAAGATCCAGTTGCCTCGAAACGGTTGCCTCGGATAAAAGGATCTAGGACATTAGGGTTACTTCTAAGGTGTCCTACTATTGCTTTGGTGACCACATCGTCCCTTAATCGAATTGACCCGAACACCTCCAATGATGGTGCTACCTACCTCTCAATGGTGGGATAGCACTATCTAAAGGACTCTTACACAGCTTAATTCCTTAGAGTAGGTAGATTCTCTCAAGTACTTGCTCTTTTCAAAAACAAACAAAAACATCTTTTCACACCCCACACTTTCAAAAAGTTTTCAAACAAAACACTTCATACACTCTTGAGGACTGATACAAGAGTTACTTAGAAGTTTTCCAAACGAACTTTTTCAAAACCCACACACACTTGAAAAGCAAACAAATTTTTGAAAACATAAGAGCAAGTACCTAAGAGCCATGGATAACCACGGATAGAAAGGGTGTTAACACCTTCCCTTTCTATAAATCTACCTCCCGAACCGAGAGACATCTCGAATAAGGAATTTTGCTGTGCTTTTGTCCTTTCCATGTTAGAGAACATAAAAGACGGTGGCGACTCTTGCTTACCGCGACATTTCGCGAAACCAGCTAAAAAACAGTCAGTTCTATTCCCACCGATCACAGAACTGGCGACTCTGCTGGGGAGATTATAAAGTGAGGTGTACCTTAGGATTAGATCATAATTATGTTTTCAATTGCTTGTTTTGTTTGATTTATATTTGTGGGCATTGCATCGGAGTTTCATAGATCCTAACCCGGATCTGGGAATACCCTTTAGGTAGCATAAGCTGTGAGGGACCTGTCCGGCGTAGACCGACACAGGTGAAACAGTGGCTACGTTGGTGTGACACCTTGGTCTGTACCGATATCCCTTGTGTTGCAACGAGGAGAATATGGGTCTTCTGAGGAGTCATTAAGCACCAACCGACCTTAGAACCCTAAATTGACCCAACTTGGCCATAGAACAGTAGCAGTATGCTACACCCATTGAGACTAAACTCTCGCGATGGTTCTGGCCGCAAGAAAAGATTGCGACGCTGGAGTTATGACTGATTGAGGGTAGTCAGTGATATTGGGATCCTCTAGAACCCGGTTACTTTTGATAGGACAGGTCTTAACCAATGAAACTGAAAGAGGGTAGCACCTGAAATTCATGCTGGCCTAAACTATAAGGGCTCTTTTGTGTGACTTGTGTGCCTTCATACTTGAACTACTTGCATACTTGTTATCTAACGACACGGATTCCTTGCAGGTTTTGTTTACAGTCCTTAATTGGGACTCATTACAGGGCCTACTTACATCACTCCATGCATAGCATAACATCATACCATTGCATGCATCCTGCATAAAGACTAATCCATTTCAAGGATCTCAAGGGCTTGTGATGCAGGTCATGATGAATCAAAGTGTCTAGCAAGGTGCAAAGGGGATTTATTTTCCTCTAGCCAAAGTTGTCAGGGGCTATGACCCACTGGATATGGTGAGCCCTGACTCTTGAAGAAGGACTCTCAACAATACAAAGTTCCTTCAATCAAGCTACGAAATTCAAATCCTAACAACTTTTCTTGTTTACCCCACGAGATCCTTGAAAACATTGCATGCATACATACACATCATTGCATAACAGGTACCCTTGTTACAGGTCACTTACCATCTCCGCTGTTTATTTCAGTAATGGCTTCCCAACAAGACAACCAGGGTCTTCACGCTCAAGAGACTCGGTTCGGGGAGATCCTCCTAAACCTATCCAAGGGGCAGGAAGAGCTGAGAACACTCCTCATGGGGACTTTGGTCAGGAACAGTCCTGAAGACGATAAGGACGAACGGCTGAAACGTCTACAAGCTGAGGTGGATACAATGAGAACTCAGATGCTGGGGAAAATGGCTCTTATCCAAGACTTATCTCAAAGACAAGGAGAGCTCAGGGTTCTCATCAACCAACTGCTTCGGGATAACCAACTGGGGCAAACATCTAAGGTTGAAGAGCAAGCCATCATTCAACCACCTATGGTGCAAGAAGACAAGGGAAAAGCTACTCAGTTTGCTTCAGGGTCACAAGCCCAGCATCAACCTCACCAGCGTCAACAGGGTAATCGGCGTAAGCGAAATACGTCTGGAAGACATTTCTCGGAGACTGGTATACCATCATCACTGATACTGAGACGCTTGTTGGAGGTCAAGCTGATTGCTTTAAAAGATCCTCCTAAGAATCTCAACATAACCTCCCTGAAGTACAATTCTGATGAAAGGTGTGCCTACCATTCTGACAGTCCTGGACATGACACTGACGACTGTTGGAGCTTGAGGAACAAGATCCAGGACTTGATCGACGGAAGGGTGCTGGAGTTCATGCTGGGTGGCAAAATGAAAATCTTCTGCTGAGAATCTTCCATCTGAGATGACTAGTTCAAACTAAGAAACTTTTGTTCATTCGAATGTTCAAGTTGTATTTTTCTTTGATTGTTTAAACATTTTATTCATATCAAACGTTGTTATTTCATTAATGCATTACACATGTCTGTTTTGAAGTAATTATTTCGTATTCACTATATTGCAAATTGCTTTCATATTTTTGTGTGATGATCAACGCTCGGTTAATAATTCTAGGCCTCTTGAGGGAGGATGACGAAAACGATACTACAATTTACAGTATGCTTTTGAACAAACCCCGCTGATGAGGTACAGGCATTGTTTCAATTCCTAAACACTAGAGTTATAAGGAAGATAATCTCTCGTCAACCCCTTTGAGCCAAAGAAGTCGGAGTTTTTCTTTTCGAAAATTAAAACCCTTAATAATAACCTAGGGCAGGGTAGTTCTCTCAGCTGATCCAGGTGCACAACGAATGACATCAAAGGATTCCTTCCAAGACAAAAGACAGTAATGGTTCCGAATGATCATAAAGATAGGCAGCCATCATTTCTCAAAATAAAAGCCCATTAAGTCAAAACCTACGAAGGAGACTTACAAAATTGGGGCATCCCGCTGACTGTAATCACAAAAGAAACAGTTCAGGCAAAAGACGGGGATAATAAAAATTAAAAAGAAAGAGGTCCTATAAACCCTCAACAAAAAATGACTGCCTATTCAAAATGAACTGTCAATATCCGAACCATCATTGGAATATCAGGACAAAGACTCAAACAAGGTCTAACGCACGATTAGCTGAGTTTAGGTTTGAAGAACATCATGAAGAGCGGGTGGGTACAAATAAAATTTGAGCCTTTAGCCTTTGTTTCTTAAACCGTTGAACCATGCCACGTTATAACCCTTAAAAGTCCTAGCCGAAGCATGGGTTAGTTTGAAAGCATACTGTTACGAAAGGTATCCTGACTCCTTAAGGCTCGCTGTAAAATAACGAGTTGACATCACAGTTTACAAAAAATTCACTTGTTTTTATGAAAAAAATTCACTTTCAAAAACTTCAAGACAGACATAAGCTTTGCATTTTTAATATAACATTGCTTGCATATGACTATTTGTTCGAACAACAGAGAAATTCGCACGATGAATATCCAGTGAACACAAATTTTCTCAACAAAAGGAGTCATCTCAAGTGGAAGAAACACTTCCCAACCAAGAGGCAGACATGATCATGGTCCACCATCTAGGGCAGTCCAATCAAGATTCAGAGAATCTCTCAAATGCCAAATAGCCTGGGGCAAACCTCAGCCTGAGTCACTTGGGGCATTGGACATGAATTCCGATGACGAATCTGGCACGATCAAACAAAGACCTTCTGGTAGCATGGCAATACAACAACAGGGGCACCTCCCTACATCCTGAGAGCGTGGACATAGTCGGAAAAAATACTACGCGTAATCAAAGACCCGCTAGGTTGACGCACCTAGGCAAAAATAAGGGCTTCCCGGCAAACCAAAAGGGTTCGGGCAAAAATAAGGGATGAAAATGAAAAAATCTGTACACCCGGCAAGTCGAAAACCTTAAAAGGCGGCTTGGGCAAAAATGGGTATCCCGGTGGACTGAAAACCCGAAAGGGCGGTCCAGGCAAAAGTTAGGGATCAAAAGCGTACGACTATGTCCCGGCATCCCGTCACTTGCCTACCAGAAGAAGATTCGTCAATCGGCAGTCATCAAACACCTCACAGGCCTTCTTCTCCCGCAGAAACTGGGGCAATAAGAATTGTCTAAGCAATCTAGTTGCTCTATCCATCAAGGTACCAAGGTAAGTTCGGCTGAAGAACGACCAGGATACCTTCACTCCCCGTCGAGTAAAACAAGATTCAACAATTCTCCTCAAGCAGAGTTGGTCTCCAATCAGCCCCGAGAAGGCACAATATCTCCAGCAAGTCATCAACACTCTCCCCAAGCAGAGTTAGTCTACTGTCAGCCTCAAGGAAGTTGGGTATCCCCAGAAGATCTCAATATTCCCCAACGGAGTATACAGATGTTCCTACGCGAGCATCCCCGGCAGTCTTAATATAAGATTGTTCCCCAGCGAAATATTAGACGCCCCAGTGGAGCCGCTTCTCCAGTACAGTCCAAAAGTTTCCCCAGGAGAGTCGTATCAATCTCCCCAGTAGACTCTGGAAGCTTATCCCCAATAGATTCTGGAAGCTTATCCCCTGCAGAGCACGAACGCGTCTCCCCAGCTTTATTCAAAGGTTATTCCCCACCAGGGTATAACTGGGTTATCCTCAGCTAATTACCACGGAAAGATCGTCCTCGGCGAGGTTCTTCCTATCCCTCAGCGGAATTCATCAATTCCCCAACATAACTTATCAACGGAATCCCCAGCAGAGTTATCATTAAATCTCAGCAAAATATCTCTTCCCACAGAGTAATTCCCCGCAGAGTAATCTCTCTAACAAGTTTATTCCCCAACGGAGTCATCTTCTCCTGCCGGTTTATTCTTGCAACCATCATCCCCAGCGGAAATGAAGAACTCTACTCTTCAAACATCAGCCCAGGATTCAGCTTCCCGGCATTCGTCAAGGATTTATTTTCCTAGACGAAAATGCATTCATAAACATCACATTGACATACATCATGACATATGCATATACGCATCATAACACACTATCTCATTTATTTTGGGACATCATGACATCATGCATTTCGTACATCATGACATTGCATACAACTGATGTTTCGCCTTTTCAGGAAGAAAGGTCAATCCCAAAGATGATTACTATTAACTGTCGCAATTCCAGATTCGATTCTTGTATCCAGCCAGGGCATATCTGTGAGTAGATTCGACACCTGTATCCAGCCAGGGCATATCTACATTAAAGAGATTGAAGAGATAGCCGAGAAATGCTCCAGATATGGATGTTGTTCTTTTGCTTATTCAGATTTATCTCCAGAGATAGCTTGGAAATGCTCCAGATATGGACGTTATTCTTTTGCTTATTCAAAGTTTCAGATATAGCTGAGAAATGCTCCAGATATGGTTGCTGTTCTTTTGCTTATTCAGATTTTCTCTTCAGAGATAGCTTAGAAATGCTCCAGAGATGGATGTTATTCTTTTGCTTATTCAAGAGTTCCTTTTCAGAGATAGCTTGGAAATGCTCCAGATATGGACGTTATTCTTTTGCTTATTCAAAGTTTCAGATATAGCTGAGAAATGCTCCAGATATGGTTGCTGTTCTTTTGCTTATTCAGATTTTCTCTTCAGAGATGGCTTAGAAATGCTCCAGAGATGGATGTTATTCTTTTGCTTATTCAAGAGTTCCTTTTCAGAGATAGCTTGGAAATGCTCCAGATATGGACGTTATTCTTTTGCTTATTCAAAGTTTCAGATATAGCTGAGAAATGCTCCAGATATGGTTGTTGTTCTTTTGCTTATTCAGATTTTCTCTTCAGAGATGGCTTAGAAATGCTCCAGAGATGGATGTTATTCTTTTGCTTATTCAAGAGTTCCTTTTCAGAGATAGCTTGGAAATGCTCCAGATATGGACGTTATTCTTTTGCTTATTCAAAGTTTCAGATATAGCTGAGAAATGCTCCAGATATGGTTGCTGTTCTTTTGCTTATTCAGATTTTCTCTTCAGAGATGGCTTAGAAATGCTCCAGAGATGGACGTTATTCTTTTGCTTATTCAAGAGTTTCTTTTCAGATATAGCTTGGAAATGCTCCAGAGATGGATGCTGTTCTTTTGCTTATTCAGATTTTCTCTTCAGAGATGGCTTAGAAATGCTCCAGAGATGGACGTTATTCTTTTGTTTATTCAAGAGTTTCCTTTCAGATATAGCTGGGAAATGCTCCAGATATGGATGCTATTCTTTTGCTTATTCAGATTTTCTCTTCAGAGATAGCTTAGAAATACTCCAGAGATGGATGTTATTCTTTTGCTTATTCAAGAGTTTCTTTTCAGATATAGCTTGGAAATGCTCCAGATATGGATGCTGTTCTTTTGCTTATTCAGATTTTCTCTTCAGAGATGGCTTAGAAATGCTCCAGATATGGATGTTATTCTTTTGCTTATTCATTAGTTTCCTTTCAGATATAGCTGGGAAATGCTCCAGATATGGATGCTATTCTTTTGCTTATTCAGATTTTCTCTTCAGAGATGGCTTAGAAATGCTCCAGATATGGATGTTATTCTTTTGCTTATTCAAGAGTTTCCTTTCAGATATAGCTGGGAAATGCTCCAGATATGGACGCAATTCTTTTGGTTATTCAGAGTTCTTTTCAGAGATGGCTTAGAGATGCTCCTGACCCGGACGCTATTCTATTGCTTATTCAGATTCAAACTCCTAAAGATAACTTAGAGATGTTCCAACCACGAATGCTACTCTATTGTTTATTCCAGATTTCTCTTCAGAGATGGCTTAGAGATGCTCCTGACCCGGACACTATTCTATTGCTTATTCAGATTCAAACTCCTAAAGATAACTTAGATATTCTCCAACCACGTATGCTATTCTATTGTTTATTCCATATTTCTCTCCAGAGATAGCCTAGAGATGCTCCAGATCTGGATGCTGCTCTAATGCTTATTCAGACTTCCTGCTAGAAACAGTTCAGTTGTAACCCAGACATGGCGACATTCTGATACTTATTCAGATTTCCTTTGAGATATAGCTTAGAGATGCTCCTGACTCGGACGCTATTCTATTGCTTATTCAGATTCAAGCTTCTAAAGACAACTTAGAGATGCTCCAGCCCGGATGCTATTCTATTGTTTAGTCCAGATTCATTCAAAAGACAGTCCAGATACGATCCAGATTCGGATGACATTCTGTCACTCATTCAAACACAGACTAGATATGCTCCAGACACGGAGGCCATTCTATTTCTTATTCAGACGCAGCTATCCATTACAGTTCCAAATGGCATCTATAAGCCCATTCCCGACAAGGTTCTGTCACACTTCCAGATGGCATCTATAAGCCCATCCTCCTATCCATCATCTCTCCAAATGGCATCTATAAGCCCATTCCCGCCATCACACTGCTGATATTCTACTATGTGAGTGCAAATTTCTGGGCACTCTAGTGTTCAATCATCTTCCACCTTTGGATCACGAAAGGCACACAAGCCAATCTACATCCTCAGGTCTAAGAAGATTGAACATGGGCAACTGTTGTACCCCAAAATTTTCCCTCCCATATTCTTCAAAGTTTTGACAAGCATCATCTAAAGTTGCTCAAGTCTACTCAAGGGTTGCACAGTCAAACACCCTCCTAAGCCAGTCAAATTAGGGTTTTGATTCTTGCAAGGAAGTTGAGGTTTTTAAGGGCTCAATCAAGTCCCATATGCTCATGTACATTGTCAAGCACCTACATGTCAAGTTTCAAGGCTCACAAGGTCAAGTTGCACAGTCAAAAACCCTATTTGCTCTACAATCAACTATAGGGGTAAAATGGTCATTTGGCAGTCAAAAGTCAAAATTTTTGGTCAACATCTTATTTTGAAGCCACAATCATCATTTGATCAAGTCTTGATCATGATTCCACAAGCATGGCTCAAAAATCATCAAGATACAAAAGTTTCCATTTTTGGACAGCTGAAAAGTTAACTGTAACTTGACCAAGGCATAACTTTTTCATGGTTCATCAGAAAAATCCCATCCAATGCTCATATTGAAGGGGAGGACATTTCCTACAACTCATCTTCACATTCCAAGTCCAAGAAATGCTCTCACAAAAAGTTATCAATTTCAACATTATAGGTCATTTTCAAAAGTCAACAAAAAGGCACTTTAAGTCAAAGACCATAACTTGAGATTGGTAAATCAAAATGACATGGGACCAAAGGCATTGGTTAGAGGACTTCAAGACCTTTCCAAAATGTCCAAGAACATGTTCATATGATCAAAATTGAGCAAGATATGCATTGGAGAAGTTGGGAAATTTTTGTGAAATGGCAAAAGTCAACTATCCTTGAAACTTCAATTTTTGACAAAAGGGCCCACTTTTTTCCACTTGATTCAGCCTTGTCATGCCACCCACGTGTCCCATGACCCATTACAAGACCAAACATTTATTTTTTCATTTTTATTTAATTTTTATGGATTTAATTCACTTTAATCCATAATAATTCAAATAAAACTAAAAAAATGAATTAAATGGTTTCTTTGAGTTTTGAATGACTTTTATATGTCATAATACACATGCCAAATTCGTGCCAAACCTATTATGAGCATGAAATTCAAATTTTGAACAAAAATGGCAAGTTTCTTTAATGGTGGTTATGAGAAAATCCAAAGCTTAATGACAATGGTTAAAAGCTCCTTAATGTGACTGATTCTCATCCAAGCCTATATATACAAGCCTTGCTAGCCTCATTCATAACCTAGAACATTACAAAAACGGCCAGAGCAAAATCCAAAAAAGTGTCAAAAAAAGTGTGAGATCAAAAGGAGTATTGCAAGCATTTTCAGGCAAAAAGGAGAACGTGACTCTCTTCTTTGCCATCCCCTGAAGCTAAAGAAACCCTTGCCACGTCCTAAGATCCATCATACCGCGCTGTAAGTTCTTCGCAGGTCCCCCAAAATTCCATATCATTTTTTCTTATGTGTTTGTGTGCAGGATGCCCAGTGCGTTTCACCATGAACCTTCAGCGTTCCACATGCCAAGTGGCTATGATCATCAATCCGAGGGCCAAAAAGTGATGAACACTATATTCTCCAGTCAACGTGCTCCAGGAAATCTCCAAAAGTCAAACATGGCTTTGTGAAAGTGGGCCCCAGATTACAATTTTCACCTCCATATTGGGCCCAGACCCCCTCCCTTGGTTTATTCTTTTTCTTTTCTTTTTTTATATTTTCTAATTTAGTTATTAACTTTTTTAATTATTATTATTATCACCAAAATTAACCAATTAATATTTTTCACAATAAAACAAAAAAAAACATTTTTACTTATTAATTTATTTTGTAAATAAATACTAATAAATTGAATTAGTTTTAATTAGGCAACTTTAACCTTTTTTTCTTAATAACTAAAATAAATTTAGAATTAGGTTTTTATTAACTTTTAATTTTATTTCCTTTTATTTTATTTCATTAAAAACATAAAAATACAAAGACATTTTTCTTTTAATAAATTAATTAATTAGTTATTAATTTTAATTTCATTTAATCACAAAAAAGGACAAAAAAATTCATTTCTTTTCTTAAAAGGGTCAAAACCCTTAGGACATTCCCGATTAAATTTCTTCTCGCGCGCATTTATTTATTTTGTTTGTTTATGTAATTGTATCCAGATATGTAATAGTTAAATAGGAATTTTACCGCTTTATTTACTATTTCTCGCACTTTATTTCCAAACGGGTTTTGTTTTTTGGCGATGTATAGATCCGCGCCTTGTAATAGTTAGATTTACATTTCCGCAATTTATTTTCCGCACTCCTAACTGTTAACAATGCATGAAAGAATGTATGACAAATAAAATCAATCCGTAGCTCACAAATAACATGTACAAGATAAACATAACATGAAAACAACACACATGCACATGCCACTCCTAGGGTACGCCTCACTGGTTGCCTCGAACGTGGTCATCAAGTATAGGGTGTCTTAGAGGTCGCCCTCCTGTCCAAAAGATCCAGTTGCCTCGAAACGGTTGCCTCGGATAAAAGGATCTAGGACATTAGAGTTACTTCTAAGGTGTCCTACTATTGCTTTGGTGACCACATCGTCCCTTAATCGAATTGACCCGAACACCTCCAACGATGGTGCTACCTACCTCTTAATGGTGGGATAGCACTATCTAAAGGACTCTTACACAGCTTAATTCCTTAGAGTAGGTAGATTCTCTCAAGTACTTGCTCTTTTCAAAAACAAACAAAAACATCTTTTCACACCCCACACTTTCAAAAAGTTTTCAAACAAAACACTTCATACACTCTTGAGGACTGATACAAGAGTTACTTAGAAGTTTTTCAAACGAACTTTTTCAAAACCCACACACACTTGAAAAGCAAACAAAATTTTGAAAATATAAGAGCAAATACCTAAGAGCCCGTGGATAACCACTGATAGAAAGGGTGCTAACACCTTCCCTTTCTATAAATCTACCTCCCGAACCGAGAGACATCTCGAATAAGGAATTTTGCTGTGCTTTTATCCTTTCCATGTTGGAGAATATAAAAGACGGTGGCGACTCTTGCTTACCGCGACATTTCACGAAACCAGCTAAAAAACAGTCAGTTCTATTCCCACCGATCACAGCAACCTCTCGTGTCTTCTAGGTCTGGGATCATTGTGCTTATGTATGGTAGCATATTAGGCCAACATAAGTGGAAGGAATCTCATGCTTTGATGATAAAATATTATCCTTTCAAATATTTGATTTTTTTTTCTATTTTTGGATCAAATCCACTCTTTCTCCCTCTCCACTAATTTGCCTAGATTTTCCAGCTTATGTTGATTGTCAATTGATGAGCAAAAGATTTGCAATAAAATCTTTCATTATTTTGATTATTTATTTGATTTAATTTGATTTTTAAATGATTAAAATCAAAATAAATTAAATAAATAAAGCCAATAACATTTGTAATGGTGTTTGGGTCGTGGACCATGTTGGAAGTGAGATGCAAGCACAAAAAGTTGGGCCCATTTGCCAAAAAATGCAATTTTGGGCATTGTTGACTTTTGACAATTCTCCAAAAATGACCAACTTTGACAAGGCATATCTCCTTCAATTTTGACCCTAAGAGGGTGTTCTTGGACTTTTTAGAAATCTTAGGATGTCCCCTAAACAAACTTTTTGGTTTCATTTAAACTGGATCTTCCATGCACATGTAAGAAGCTTTGACCCAAAAGGTGTTTTTGTTGACTTTTTGGAATGACCTATAATGTCTGGATTTATATCTTTTCATGAGTGCATTTCTTGAACTTGAGGACTGAAGATGAGTTGTAGGGAATTGAATTCTCTTAAAAATGAGCCTTGGATGAGAAATTTCTGATAAAGTATGAGAAAGTTATGCTTGGTCAAAGTTTGGTTGACTTTTCCCTAAGAAACCCTAATTTAACAACTTTTGAGTTTTGATGAATTAGGAGCCTTACTTGGGGAATCATGATCAAACCTTCATCAAATGATGGATATCAATTCAAAATGCTGATGTTGACCAAAAATCTTGGAGTTTGACTGTCTGTGGGCCCCAATTGACTTTTGACCTAATACAGTTGATTTTCAAGCATCTGAGCAGTTGAATGGGCAAACTTCTTGTGCAAGGCATGAAACTTGGCATGAATGGTCTTGAGAACATATTAGGAATATGGAGAGCATATGAGGCCTTTGGGACTCACCCATCTTGATGAAAATGGAAACCCTAGTTGGAGGTTCATTACTTTAGGAGAGAGTTTGTCTGGTCAACTCTTGGGCATCCTTGAGCAAGTTGAGTATCTTAATGAACTTATGTTGAGTAAAATGGGAGAGAAAATTTTGGGGTACAACAGATGGTCATGAGAGCGGGATGATGGGAGGTATTTTGGAGGTTGGAAAATTGAGGAGTGTGATTTGAGGACTGTTTGAATTTCGCTAGGTATAGTTGGTGTGAGGAAGTCTAGAGTAGGTGTGTTATGTAGTGGTTTAGCATGGGGGTTATCCTGCATGGGTTGGTATAGTAATAGATGCATAGATGCTATAGAGTCAATTTCAAGGAGGTGGCATAATTGTTGGTATATGGAATGGGTAGGAAGTGTTTTAGGGCCACCGGTGATTGTAACCTCCTTGTTGTTGTGTGTAAAGGAGATCTTTGGGATGGAAAATTCAGATAAGAGTGGGCCAAGGGGTTGTAACCATTTCATACCTAAAACAACATCAGCTCCTTCAATAGGGAGTAAGTATAAAGGAATGAAGAATAAGTGGTTCTGTAAAGTAATGGGAACTTGGGGGGCACAATCCAGAGTAGTTCAGTTGAGAGCCATTACCAACCATGACTGAAAAATTGGGGATAGTTTTGGTGGGGATTTTAAGGTGTTGGCCAATGCAGGGTTAAAGGATATTATGGGTGCTCCCAGTGTCCATTAAGACAATAACATGTAAGCCATCAAGTATTCCTTTAAACTTTAAGGTTTTTGGGGAAAAATAACCATTTATAGTCCATGGGGATAACTGGAAATATGTTTCGGTACCCTTCTCATGAATTTCTACTCCGGCCACTTGTTTTGGTTCTGAATCGATTTGTGTATCATCAGCCACCATTAGCAAAAGAAATTTTCTTGTAGCACACTTATGCCCAAGAATAAACTTTTCATCACAATTGGAACACAATCATTGAAAATGATGTTCTTGAATTTGAGTATTGGATAGGCGTGAGATGGGTAGTTTAGTTGGAATTGCAGCTTGTCCTAGTTTAGGAGGTGGTGTGGAGGAAGGTGGTGGTAGGTTAAGTTTTTGGTATGAGTTTGGGGTATTAGAGGCTGAACGTTTGAATGAAGGGGTAAACGGTTTTGAGTGTTTTGGTTTAGTGTCAGCAATTTTGGATTCAATGATTTTAGCAATACCAATAGCCTGCGAAATCGAAACGAGTTTATGAATGGCGAGTTCCCTCTGAATTTCGGATGCAAGAGCATAAATGAAACAATTCAAAATTGCTTCCAGTGGTAAGCCCACAACTTGATTTCCCAACTTTTCAAATTATGCCGGATAATCCATAACAGATCCAACTTGTTTTAGCTTAAACAATTCAGCCTGATGGTTAGCATAAGTTGAAGGTCCAAAACATAGTTCCAACGCTTTAGTAAAATTTGGCCAGTCCAATAATTGGTGATTTTGTTGCATCCATTTAAACCAACATAAAGCCTCACCCTTCATATAGAAAGAAATCATGGCTAATCAATTTTCTTGGGGAATTTGGTAGAATGTAAAGAGTTTGTATGTGTAATACGGTGGGAGAACTGACTTGAGTGTTTTGCATTTTATCGCAATTGTTGTGGATAGCAAAAGTCGCCATCGACTTTTATTTTATCCAATAAAGGAAAGGGTGAAAAGAACAGGAAATACCTTTTGAGATATTTTCTTGAGTTCGGGGGGTAGGTTATGGAAAGGGAAGGTGTTAGCACTCTTTTCATCTGTAGTTATCTACGGGCTCTTAATTGCTAGCTCACTTTGAAAAATGCTCTGTTTGAAATGTGTTTGTGATTGGTTTTGAAAGTATTTTTTAATATTTCCTTCGTTTAGGCGAACTTTGTAATGATTCTCGTCTCTATAAGAATGTATACAAAGTCTTGACTTTTGAAAATATTTCATTTTGAATGTGTTGGTGTGTTTTGAAAGATGTTGTTTTGAAAATGTTGTGAGCAAGCAACTATGAACATTCTACCTACTCAAAAGGGTCTTCATTCTTTTCCTTCTCCTTTAGATGTTGCTATCTTACCATTGATGTTAAAGAAGCCCTATCATTGGATGTGAAGGGACAGACGTGGGTCATCGTAAAGTCATAAAAGGCAACCTATGAGACGCTTTAGCAATTTTCGTAAGGGACTAAGATTGTTTTACCGAAGACAACATCGAAGGTTCATCGAGGGACTACAATCTTTTTTATCGAGGGTCTTTGATAAAGCGTCCCACATTCGAGGGATATGACTATTTATCCATAGGCAACAAACAGGGTTACTCTAGAGGTGCGCGTGTGAAAAGTGTTTTATTGCATGCATTTTTGTCTTTGAGATTAGGGTTATCTAAGATTGACTTTATCTTTCCATACACACCCTAATTACTAACAATTATATTAAAAGCAATAAATTGCGGAAATTAAAATCCTACGCTATTACATCATTTGGGGATGGGGGTACAAGTTTACAAATGGGGAGATAAAAGCAAATAAAACCTAATTTTACAACTACAACCATATTAAATGAAAATAATAGAAAAAAAATTCAAAAAATCAAGATTTTTTTGGTGTCTGGTCTGACACGGGCCGTGTCCTGTGACACGGCCACCCGTGTCCTGTGACACGACCACCCGTGTCAGGGCCTTGTAATAACCCATGAGTGTTTTTTCTTTTTGTCCCAGCTGAGTTGACACGGGCCGTGTCCTGTGACACGGGCACCCGTGTCAGCACCCTATCCTACCAATTTGTCACATTTTCAGCTCCAATAGATCTAACACAGGTCGTGTCCTGTGACACGGGCACCCATGTCAGCACCTTGTACTCCTTTTGGTCACGTTTTAAGTTCAAGTAGATATGACACGGGCTGTGTCCTGTGACACAGGCACCCGTGTCAGGACCCTGTCCTGCATTTTTGTTATGTTTTCAAACAGGTGAGCTGACATGGGCCGTGTCGTGTGACACGGGCACCCGTGTTATCCCTCTGTCTTGGTTTTTTTGCTGAGTTTTCTTCTTTAGATATATCTTTTGAACACAAAAAGTAAATGATGTATGGATAAAGATATTACAGTTTGGAAAAAAGTATACCTCTTGGAGATAAAACTTTGAAACATGTATGAATGTCTCCGAGTGCAAAGTGATGATTAACCAAACTTCTTTGAACCTTCCTAAAGTTTCTCTAAACTTTACTCTGTCGTAAAGTTCCAGAATTGCTCCAACTCAGTCAAGTTGCATAATAATATTTTTTTTGTTTGTGTTTGGAAGGTGATGATAATGGTGTTACAGAAATTATTCTTGTGTTTGAACAATCTATATATGAAGTGTTTGTATAGTTGGTTTAGGGGAAAGCTTGCAAGGTTGTCCAATGGGTTGAGGTTTTTCTATTTTGTGAATGAAAATAGAGTTGAAGATGAGCAGAGTTTTTTTTTGTGAATGAATAGAGTTTACCAAGAATCTTCTTTTTTCTCTTCCCTCTTTTCTCTCCAAAAACTCAGCCCGTCTTTTGTGTGTTGTGATACAACTTATTTGTATATGAAGTTGATTGCAATTTGGGAGGGAAATATATAAATTTTTTGAACTGTTTGGATACACTGTTTCATTGCTTTTTAGATACGGCTCTTATGTGCTAAATTTATGCAAACATGGGATTAATATGATGCAGATTTTGCAGGGAAACATAGAAGGTTTTGGAGCAGGATTAGAGGCAGCATAGCAGGTTTTGGAGCATGTTTAGAGGAAGCATAGCAGGGCTGCTTTGTAGCAGTTTTGGAGTGGAGTGGCAGCTTGGTGCAGGTCTGGTTTTATGGACAGATTTATGCAGTTTGTTACAAAGACAAGGCATATTTGTGGACAACATAGTGGCAAAGTTTGAAGATTGAGTCAAAGGGAAAAGTTCAAACAAGACAAAGCTTAGTATTTGTAACTTGCAATTTTAACTTAAAAATGAAGCTTTGTTGTTCACTTGAAAACTTGAATTATCTTGAATTGTGGTGAAAAAAGTTATGAAGTGATGAAATTAACATGTATAGAAAACACATAGAAAAATTTCCAAGTCTTCCAAAGTTTGATTTTTGACTTTCTTGCTTTCTTGATGATCAAATTTCATATTTTTGAATGTCTTGATGAAATGTGATCTTTGAAACTAAAATTTGATCAAAAAGTCAAAGTTTGACTTTTCAGTGTATAATTGACTTTTTCATCAGTTGACCAAATTTCATCTATCAATCCACTGATTTCGGGAGATGAATTGAAATATGCGATTAGGTCAAAATGATGTACTTGAATCCTTGAGATTATGTTTCAAACCAATAAGCCATCTACTAGGTCAAAAGTCAAAGATTGGTCATTCTCAGTCAAAACCCTAATTTTGACCATTTTGCCCTTTTAATGATTTGAACAAATTTCTTGGATAATTATGGTCCAATCTTGATCAAATGATACATATGACTTCAAAATGTTGATACCGGTCCAAAATCTTGAAGTTTGACTGTAGGTTGACCATAATTAACTTTTTTCCAATACAGTTGATTATAGGTCATCTAATCAATTGACTGAGCAATTTTGTGATTCAAAACTTGAAACTCGACATGAGCAATATTGAGGGTCCATAATGATCCATGAAAGTAATTTGAAATATTATAAGTCCAACTATCTTTGTGCAAACTCAAACCCTAATTTGAGGCATCATTGTTGAGGAGATGGCTTGACCTAGTCAATACTTGCGCAAGCTTGAATCATTGAAGATCTTTGTGAGAAATATCTTGAGAAAATGGAAGGCAAATTTTGGGGTACAATAGCTGCCCATGTTCAATATTCTTAAACCTGGAGAGTTATATTGGCGGTGTTGTACCCCAAATACAATCAAAGATTTGATTCCCAAGTCAATAGCAGCCTTGAGACCAAAGATACAAGCTTCATACTCGGCCATGTTGTTGGTGCAGCGGAAGTAGAGTCTAGCAGTGAAAGGTGTGTGGAAACCTTCTGGAGAAATAAGTACCGCGCCGATACCGTTTCCAAGTGCGTTGGAGGCACCATCAAAGTACATAGTCCATCGGGATCCTTGTTCAGGTCCGTCATATGGTCTGTTTTCTTCAATGTTGCTCAAAGTCATGATATCCTCGTCGGGAAAGTCGAACCTCATGGATTGGTAATCTTCGACAGCTTGATGGGCCAGATGATCGACTAACACACTCCCCTTTATAGCTTTTTGGGTTGTGTACTGTATATCATATTCGGTGATGATCATCTGCCATCTAGTGATTCTTCCGGAGAGAGTAGGCTTCTCGAAGATGTACTTGATCAGATCCATCTTAGAGATCAGTAAAGTGGTATGTGTCAACATATACTGCCTTAAACGGCGAGCAGTCCATACCAAAGCGCATCAAGTTTTCTCGAGCAGTGAGTATCGGGTCTCACAGTCGGTAAACTTTTTGCTAAGGTAATAAATGGCATGCTCTTTTCGGCCAGACTCGTCATGTTGGCCCAGTACACACCCCATTGAATTCTCCAGGACAGTCAGATAGATGATTAACGGTCTTCCTTCGACGGGTGGCATCAAGATAGGAGGTTCCAACAAATACTCCTTGATTTTATCAAAAGAAACTTGACAGTCATCGTTCCATTTAACCACCTGATCTTTCTTCAACAACTTGAAGATTGGTTCACAGGTAGATGTTAGGTTAGAGATGAACCTTGCAATGTAGTTTAGGAGTCCTAAGAAACCTCTGACCTCCTTCTCAGTGCGAGGGGTGGGAATTTCTTGTATAGCTTTGACTTTGGCAGGATCAACCTTGATGCCTTTGTTACTAATGATGAATCCCAAGAGTTTACCGGACCTGACTCCGAAGGTGCAGTTGTTAGGATTCAGTCTGAGCTTGTACTCTTTCAATCTGACAAACATCTTTTACAGATGGTCAAGGTGTTCTTCTTCTATCTGTGAACGGGCTATCATGTCGTCTACGTAAACCTCTATCTCACAATGTATCATATCATGAAACAAATTCACCATGGCGCGTTGATAGGTTGGCCCGACATTCTTCAGTTCGAACGGCATCACTTTATAGCAAAAGGTACCTGTGATCGGTGGATCTGGAACTGACTGTTTAACACTGGTTCGCGAAATGTCGCGGTAAGCAAGAGTTGCCACCGTCTTTTATTTTCTCCAACATGGACAGGACAAAAGCACAACAAAATTCCTTATGAGATAGTTTCTCGGTTCGGGAGGTAGATTTATAGAAAGGGAAGGTGTTAGCACCCTTTCTATCCATGGTTATCCATGGGCTCTTAGATACTTGCTCATTGTGTTTTCAAAATGTTTGCTTTTCAATTGTGAGTGGGTTTGAAAAAGTTTCGTTTAAAGATTTCAGATCGACTCTTGTATCGGTCCTCAAGAGTGTTTGAAAAATTGTTTTGAAAGCTTTTTGAAAGTGTCGGTGTAAAAAGAAGTTTTGATTTGTTTTTGAATAGAGCAAGTATCTATGAGTCATCTACCTACCCTAAGGAATTAGGCTGTGTAAATGTCCTTAAGGTAGTGCCATCCCACCATTGAGAGGTAGGTAGCACCACCGTTGGAGGTGTTCGGGTCAATTCGTTTGTTAGGGACAGTGTGGTCACCAGAGCAACAGTAGGACACCTTAGAAGCTACCCTTATGCCATTGATCCTTTTTAATTCCGAGGCAACCGTTTCGAGGCAACTGGATCATGGTATGGACATAAGGACTTACTAAAACGTCCTATACTCGACGACCACGTTTCGAGGGCAAGGCAACAGTGAGGCGTACCCTAAGAGTGGTGTGTGAATTTATGTGTTATTTTCAGGTTATGCTTTATCTTGTACATGTTTCATGGTGATCTACGCTTGTTTTTAATTTAGGCCATACATTCTTTCATGCAAAGTTTAGAATTTAAAAGTGCGGAAATTTAAATGCGGAAAGATAAATCCTACGCTATTACAAGGCGTGGGTCTATACATCGCCAAATTAACAAAGACCCGTTTGGTAAAAAAAGCGGAAAGTAAAACCTAGTTACTATTACATGGCTTGAACAGTTACATAATATTCACAATAAAATAACGTGCGAAAAGAATAAAAAAAGAATGTTCGAGGGCGTTGGACCCTTTTGAAATTAAATTGAAATTAAAGAGCTAATTAATTATTTGATTAAAGAAAAGAAATTTTTTTTAGGTTTTTTTGTATTTATGAAATAAAGAAATTAAAATTGAAGAGAAACCCTAATTCTAAGTGGTTTTTAATTATTAATGAAAAAATATTAAAGTTTAACCTAATTTACTAAATATTTAATGTACATGTTTATTTACAAAATATTAATTAATTAATAATAATGATGATAAGAAAAAAATATTTATTAAAAAATGATGAAAAAGTTAAAAAACCCTAATTTCTACATGTGTTAATTTATTAAGAAAAATATTAAAGTTTTGAAACCTAAATTAATCTAATTAATTGTTTAAAGTTTATTTACAAAATAAATTAATAGTGAAATTAATATTAATAACAATAAACATTTTTTTTGATTTTTCTGTATTTATTTTTATTATGAAAATTATTTATTTGAAATTAAAGAAAACAATTAAAATAATTAATAGAATTAATAAAGAAAAACAAATAAAAATTGAAAATTGATGCAAACCATGGGGGGTGTCTGGCCCCAAAAGGAGGTTTTTTGTGAGAAATCTGGTCCAAGAATGCAAAGCCTTTTTGACTTTCTATGCTTGCATGTGGAGTGGTTGACTAGCGTGTATGGTAGACATCCTATTGTGACCTTCAGATTGACCATCAGATCCACTTGGCAGGCACATGCATTGGGATGCATGGTGGAAGATTTGAAGAGAACTGCATGGGAACGCATTAAGGAAAAAATATAGAATATGTGGGGGGACCTGGGAATCGAACCCAGGTCCCAATACCTGCAAGCTACCTCAGCCACCAACTGAGCTATTGAGCGTATTTGTTAATATATTGAAGCGTGGTTATTATAAAAGAAAACAAGCGTTAGTGGTGTACACAAAAAATTGCGCGCCAACATTTGAATCCCCCAATCATGTCTTGACACATAGGCTTCTTCTTCATCTTTCTGCAAAAACATCAAACAAGTAGCGGGGGTTTTAAACCCCCACTAAACAAGACCTGTAAAAATAGCGAATAGGACATGGCCAAATATAAAAAGGGCGCGAGGTCATGGTTAGCTTCGTCTTCATGTCACGAATTCAATGGTACCAGTTTGGTTGTCCAATTTTTCCATATGTGTAAACCCCTAATTCAAAGCTTCTGAAACCCTAGAAAACGTTAATGGCAAATCTCGATACAAGCATTGTTAGGACAATTAAATGGTACCATTAGCTTCAAAGCATCAATATTAGTAAGAATCAACCATTAAAACTCATGAACAATGCTTGAAAATTAAAACGCGATAATGGAAAAGTTCATGAAAAGTGCAATGCTGTTCTACCAATTCTTGAGGTCTGGAGATGTGTTCTTGATTGCAACACGTTCCTGGATGTCTTGGCAATATTTTGGAATGCTTTTCAAGCCTTGAATCGTCCTGTAACTAGGATTTCAGTGTTCAAGTTTTCAATGAAAAATTGCCAATTGGTAGGAAGCTTGTATGCAGTTTTTTCGTGTGTGTTAGGATTAGGTTATGTTATGCATATGTATCTGAAGCTTTCTAGGTCAAAAACCAAGCCCATAGTCCATTGAATCAATGTTTTGAATATTTGATTTTCCATATCTTTTTTTCAATCTTTTCCATGCTAATCATTGCCAAATTTGGATGATTTTGTCCTTGTTGATTGATACACGAGATATTTAGCTCATAATGAGTAAACTTGCTGCACAAAAAGATTTGATAAGTGTTATTTGATATTTTTTCATATTTAAATTTAATTAAGTGAATTAATAATAATAAAAATTCAAATAATTAATCAAAAATAAGAAAATACATCCCTTTAAGATCAATGGGTCGTGCATAGCTTTTGGGTAATGATCCATGGAAGGATTTGTGGCCCATTAGCAATTTTGAAGCCTTTTGTGCAAAGTTGACTTTTCAAAATTCCCAAAAATTTCCCAACTTCTCCAAGGCATATCTTGCTCAATTTTGAAGCTATGAACATGTTCTTGGACATTTTGGAAAGGTCTTGAAGTCCTCTAACCAATGCCTTTGGTCCCATTTCATTTTGATTTACCAATCTCAAGTTATGGTCTTTGACTTAAAGTGCCTTTTTGTTAACTTTTGAAAATGACCTATAATGTTGAAATTGATAACTTTTTGTGAGAGCATTTCTTGGACTTGAAGTGTGAAGATGAGTTGTAGGAAATGTCATTCTCTTAAAAATGAGCTTTGGATGAAAATTTTACTGATAAACCATGAAGAAGTTATGCCCTGGTCAATTTGCAGTTGACTTTTTCAACTGTCCAAAAATAGAAACTTTTGCGTCTTGAGACTTTTTGAGCCATACTTTGAGAATCATGATTAAGAATTGATCAAATGATGTTTGTGGCTTCAAAATAAGATGTTGACCAAAAATTTTGACTTTTGACTGTCAAATGACCATTTTGCCCCTGTAGTTGACTGTGAAGCAATTAGGGTTTTTGGTTGTGTAATTTGATGCTGTGAGTCTTGAACCTTGGCATATGGATGCTTGACAATGTATGTGGGTATGTGGGACTTGATTGGACCCTTGGAAACTTCAATTTCTTTGCCAGAACCAAAACCCTAATTTTGACTGTGTTAGGAGGCAATTGGACTATGCAACCCTTGAGGGATTTTGAATCATCTGGAGATTGATTTTGGTAAATCTTGAAGAATATGGGAGGGAAAATTTTGGGGTACAACAGTTGCCCCTGTTCAATCTTCTTAGACCTGAGGATGTAGATTGGCTGTCGTGCCTTTCGTAATCCGAAGGTGGAAGATGATTGAACACTAGAGTGCCTAGAAATTTGCACTCACATAGTAGAATGTCAACAGTGTGATGATGGGAATGGCCTTACAAATGCCATTTGGAGACTGTTGTTGCGTGGATGGGCTTATAGATGCCATCTGGAGGTGTGACAGAACCTTGTCGAGAATGGGCTTACAGATGCCATTTGGAGACTGTTAGTATTTGGATGGGATTATAGATGCCATCTAGGTGTCGATCGCGTAAGAGATTCCTTAGCGAGATCTTGCGTACCTGAGAAAGAAAGATAATTACCTGGCCTGTTACAGGAGTTGATCTTCAAACTCTTTATGTAGATGTGCCCTGGCTGGATACAGGAATCGAATCTTTAAACTCTTCAGACGTGCCCTAGCAAGATACAGGAATCGAGTCTGGAGAATATGGTCGTCAACAGATACACCCTGGCAAGATACAGGAATCGGATCTTCGAACTCTTCAGACGTGCCCTGGCAGGATACAGGAATCGAGTCTGGTAATGTTATTCGTCAACAGATACACCCTGGCAAGATACATGAATCGGATCTTCGAACTCTTCAGACGTGCCCTGGCAGGATATAGGAATCGAGTCTGGTAATGTTAGTCGTCAACAGATACACCCTGGCAAGATACAGGAATCGGATCTTCGAACTCTTCAGACGTGCCCTGGCAGGATACAGGAATCGAGTCTGGTAATGTTAGTCGTCAACAGATACACCCTGGTAAGATACAGGAATTAGATCCTCGAACTCTTCAGACGTGCCCTGGCAAGATACAGGAATCGAGTCTGGTAATGTTAGTCGTCAACAGATACACCCTGGCAAGATACATGAATCGGATCTGGAATCACGACCATTGATAGCAATTATCTTTGTCCTGAAAAGACAAAATGTTAGTTGTATGCAATGTCATGATGTATGACATGTGTGATGTTCTCAAAATAAATGAGGTTGTATGTTCATGATGCGTATGTGCATGCTATAATGTATAAAGATGTGATGTTCATGAATGTATTTTTGTCTAGGAAAGTAGATCCTTGACGAGTGCCGGGAAGTTAAATCCTGGGCTCGATGTTGGAAGAATAGTGCTCTCTGTTTCCGCTGAGGATGATGGTTGCAAGAATACCGGTAGGAGAAGATGACTCCGTTAGGGAATAAACTTGGCGAATAGATTACTCTGCGGGGAGATGCTCTGGGGAAAGAGAGATTCTTTGCTGAGGTTGATGATAACTCCGCTGGGGATACCATTGTTGATATGTTAGAAGATTGGATGAACTCCACTGGGGGATAGGAAGACTTCGTCGGGGATGATCTTTCCATGGTTATTGGCTGAGGATAACCCAGTTATATTCTGGTAGGGAAATAACCTTCTGAATAAAGCCGGGGGAGCGTTCGTACTATGCGGGGGATAAGCTTCCAGAATTTACTGGGGACAAGCTTCCTGCTGGGGAGATGGATTCCACTTTCCTGGGGAAACTTTCGGACTGGACTCTCCTGGGGAGACTTTTGAGATTGCACTGGGGAAGTGGCTCCACTGAATGTCTGGTATACCGCCGGGGAACAATCTTAGATCAGGATTGTCGGGGATGCTTGTTAAGAATGTTTGTATATTGCGCTGAGGAATGTTGAGATTTGCTGGGAATACCCAACTTCCTCAAGGCTGATAGAGTAGGCTAACTCTGCTTGGGGAGAGTATCGTTGACTTGCTGGCTCACTCTCTGGGGAACTAAGATATCTTGGTTGCATTCTTCGGCCGAACTCACCTAGGTACCTTGGTGGACAGAGCAATTAGATCGCTTAGACAACTCATTATTGCCCCTGTTTCTAATGTTACCTGTAATTAAACCTTTGTTTCGTATGCAAATATTTATGAATTAGTAGTTAGTGTCGAGTGCATATATCACAAATTGAACCTTGGACGTTCTTCGCAAAACAAAACAGAAGAAGGAAAAACAATTGGCAATTTGTCTGAAAAGTGAATTTGTATTGATTTTTGAATTGCCTGTAAATAGGCGTTTATGTACAAGAGACTGACGTCCTAGTAAGAGAACGCCGCCGAACAACAGAATTTATACAATTTTGTGAAAAAGGGAAAACAAAACAGCTATGTGAAAAGAATAATCCCACTGGGTTCCAACTCTGCTATCGCCTTTATATCTTCGAGCGTCTCATCACTTTGCTGCTCAGTTGACGATGAAGCTGATTGATCGATGCCGTCTGAACCTGACAGTTGATACCGGATTCTGGATGCGAGGTGATCCAATGAGACATAGTATTACGCTTTAATCCCTAACTTTTGCCTGGACCGCCCTTTCGGGTTTTCAGTCCACCGGGATACCCATTTTTGCCCAAGTCGCCTTTTCAGGTTTTCGAATTGCCAGGTGTACAGATTTTTTTTATTTCATCCCTCATTTTGCCCGAACCCTTTTGGTTCGCCGAGAAGCCCTAATTTTTGCCTAGGTATGTCAACCTAGCGGGTCTTTTATCATGCGTAGTATCTTTTTACTATGTCTGTATTGGCGGGGTGAGGAAGGTCGTCACCATCCATGGTAGTTAGAATCATGGCTCCTCCTGAGAACACATGTTTAACCACAAATGGACCTTCGTACATGGGGGTCCATTTGCCCTTGGGATCACTTTGAGGAAGGATGATGCGTTTGATTACCAGGTCCCCAAATTGATACTCTTGTGGTCTGACCTTTTTGTTAAATGCCCTGATCATCCGTTTTTGGCACGTTTGACCATGACACATAGCAGCGAGTCTCTTTTCGTCAATTAGGTTTAACTGATCAAGTCGTGTCTGGATCCAGTCATCTTCGCTCAGATCTGCATCCTTCATTATCCGGAGAGAGGGTATCTGCACTTCGATTGGTAAGACTGCCTCCATGCCGTAGACCAAGGAAAAGTGAGTTGCCCCGGTTGACGTTCTTGCTGAGGTACGGTACCCATGAAGAGCGAACGGTAACATCTCGTGCCAATCTTTGTAGGTCACTATCATCTTCTGCACGATCTTTTTGATATTCTTATTAGCTGCTTCGACAACCCCATTCATCTTTGGCCGGTAGGGAGAAGAGTTATGGTGCTGTATCTTGAATTGCTCGCAGAGCTCAGTGATCATTTTGTTGTTAAGATTGGTACCATTGTCCGTAATGATCCTTTCCGGGACGCCGTATCGACAGATCAGGTTATGCCGAATGAACCGAGCCACGACGTTCTTGGTTACTGTAGCATAGGAAGCCGCTTCAACCCACTTTGTAAAGTAATCAATCGCCACTAGGATGAAGCGATGCCCGTTGGATGCCGTAGGTTTAATCTCGCCGATCATATCAATGCCCCACATTGCAAAGGGCCAAGGTGCAGTCAGGACATTCAGAGGGACTGGAGGAACGTGCACCTTATCTGCATAAATCTGGCACTTATGACATGTCCGAGAATGTTGGTAGCAGTCGGCTTCCATTGTGGACCAGAAATATCCTTCCCGAAGGATTTTCTTTGCCATGGTATGTCCACTGGAATATGTTCCGAAGGTACCTTCATGTAGCTCCGCCATGATTCTTTCTGCTTCAGTCTTATCCACACAAAGCAGTAATGTCGAATCATGGTTTCGCTTGTATAGAATGCCATTACTGAGGAAGAACTTCGCTGCGAACCTTCTCAGAAACTTCTTGTCGTTGACAGATGCACCTTCAGGGTATTCTTGAGCTTCCAAATACCTCTTCACCTCATGGTACCATGGTTTCTCAGTTACTATCTCAGCCTCAAGGTCACAGCAGTATGCAGGTTCGTCCAGTTTCCAGATGATGATCCGGGGAGCCTCATTGTCCCATTTGACTTTGAACATGGAAGACATCGTAGCTAACGCGTCCGCCAACTGATTCTCCTCTCTTGGGAAGTGTTCAAAAGTTATCTCTGTGAAATAGGGGATCAATGTCAACACACATTCTCCGTAAGGAATAAGATTCAGATGTTTCGTATCCCACTCGCCTTTGATCTGATTGATCACGAGAGCGGAATCTCCGAAGACACTCAGAAACTTGATCCTTAAGTCAATCGCAGCTTGAAGACCCATGATGCACGCCTCATACTCCGCCATGTTGTTGGTGCAGTTGAAACATAACCGGGCAGTGAGTGGAGTATGAGTGCCTTGAGGGGATATGATCACAGCGCCGATACCGTTACCCAAAGCGTTGGAGGCTCCGTCAAAGTGCATAGACCATCAGGATCCTTCCTCAGGTCCTTCATCCGGTCCAGGTACTTCACAATCAGTCACAATCATGATGCTCTCGTCTGGAAACTCGAAGTTCATTGATTGGTAGTCGTCCACTGCCTGGTGTGCCAAGTGGTCTACCAACACACTTCCTTTGATAGCTTTCTGGGTCGTGTACTGAATGTCGTATTCTGTCAAGATCATTTGCCATCTTGCTATTCTCCCAGACAGAGCAGGCTTTTCGAATATGTACTTTATTGGATCCATCTTTGATATCAACAAAGTAGTGTGAGTCAGCATATACTGTCTCAGCTGGCGAGCAGCCCATACCAAAGCGCAGCAAGTTTTCTCAAGCAGTGCGTATCGGGTCTCACAGTCGGTAAACTTTTTGCTAAGGTAATAAATAGCGTGCTCTTTTCGGCCAGACTCGTCATGCTGCCCCAGCACACACCCCATTGAGTTGTCAAGTACTGTCAAGTATAGTATCAGAGGTCTCCCTTCAACCAGTGGCATAAGAATGGGTGGTTCTTGGAGATACTCTTTGATTCTGTCAAAAGCGGCCTGACATTCATCATTCTAACGTACTACCTGATCTTTCTTCAGCAGCTTGAAGATTGGTTCACAGGTGGCAGTTAGATGCGAGATGAATCGGGCAATGTAATTCAGACGTCTTAGAAAGCCTCTGACCTCTTTCTCTGTCTTGGGAACTGGCATCTCTTGTATGGCTTTAACCTTGGCAGGGTCCACTTGAATACCTTTGTCGCTCACGACGAAGCCTAGCAACTTTCCAGATCTTACCCCAAATGTGCACTTGTTCGGGTTCAACCTCAGCTTGTACAACTTCAGACGGTCAAACAACTTCTGTAGATGATCAAGGTGCTCCTCCTCAAGTTGGGACCTTGCAATCATATCGTCGACATACACTTCAATCTCATGATGGATCATGTCATGAAATAAAGCAACCATGGCACGTTGGTAGGTTGCCCCAGCATTTTTCAGTCCAAAAGGCATGACCTTGTAGCAGAAGGTGCCCCACTGAGTGACAAAGGTAGTCTTTTCCATATCTTCAGGAGCCATCTTGATTTGATTATAACCTGAAAAACCATCCATGAAGGAGAACACCTTGTGCTGAGCAGTATTGTCAACCAGAACGTCAATGTGAGGTAGGGGAAGTCATCTTTGGGGCTGGCCCTGTTCAAATCCCTGTAATCGACACACATTCTGACCTTACCATCTTTCTTTGGCACTGGAACCACGTTGGCAACCCACTGAGGGTAAGAAGTCACTGCTAGAAACCCGGCGTCGAATTGCTTCATAACCTCAGCTTTGATATTTTCGGACATCTCTGGACGCATACGGCAGACCTTTTGTTTAACCGGAGGGCAGTCTTCCTTGGTAGGCAAGTGATGGACCACAATGTCAGTATCCAACCCAGGCATGTCTTCGTAAGACCAGGCAAAGATCTCCACATAATCATGTAACATCTGAATCAACCATTGTTTCACGCTGAACTCCAGATTGGCACCAATCTTAACTTCCTTTCTATTCGTCTCAGTACCCAGATTTACCGTTTCCACTGGCTCTTCATGTGGCTGAATGGACCTCTCTTCTTGAAGTAACAATCTTGCAAGCTCGCCAGGCACCTCGCAATCATCTTCACCTTCGTCTTCGGCTAAGTTGATCGGATTTTCGAAATCATAACTGGCAGTAGCAGAGTCGTTACCAGTGAGATCCAGAGTGGATTAAAACCTATATGGGTGAGTGTGTGTAAATATAGCTGTTTTGCAATATATAAATAAAGAAAGAAAGAAAGGGAGCACAAGATTTGAAATGCGAAAAAACGTCCAATGTCTTTATTCATGATATATGGAAATGACAGTTAATAAGCCCTCACAAATGAAGCCACGGTGCCCCGGGTAAGACACCGGGCCATAAAGTTTCAATTTATTGTTCATTACAAATTAAAAACAAAGGAATTCATTACTGCGTAACAAAAGTAACAGGTATGTGATCTTTTGCAGTCCAATTGTTCAGTCCACCATCGGTCGTCGGGTAGATCCAGCTATCAAACTCTGATTCCTCCACATCGCCTTCTATAGCATTCACTCCCGGGTTGGTGATGATCACGGGAGGTCTTCCGATCCTAGCTTTGCGTACAGCCCTCTGAGCCTCTGCAGTGAAACCCAGTCCAAACTTGTCAGTTTTAGGAGTAAAATCAGGGAGCCTGCCCCAGTTAGCACATTCACCTTTCTCAATTACAGCCCGGGCGTCCTTTAAGGAGGCCATCTTCAAAGGAGAACCCTCTTCAGTTACTGCTTCCGCTGCTGCCAATGTTGGAGGTACCTCTTCAAAATGTTGAAAGGGGGTTTCAATAAACTCCCCGTCCATCTCAATATACCGGAATGAATTCAAATGACTAACCATGTATTCTTCCTCCCCTTGCACGGTGACAATCTTCCCTCTGACAGGGTACTTGAGCTTCTGGTGTAGAGTGGAGGTCACTGCCCCAGCTTTGTGAATCCAAGGTCGACCCAGCAAGCAGGAATAAGATGGACGGATGTCCATCACATAGAACGTTGAGTCAAATACTTGAGAACCCACACAAATAGGAATGTCTACCTCACCATGAACCATCCTCTTCGACCCGTCAAAGGCTCGGACAATGATGTTACTAGGCTTCAACTTCAGGCCCTCACAATCCAGCCTGTCCAAGGCCTTCTTGGGCAATACATTCAGCGAAGAACCGGTGTCCACCAACACGTGTGCGAGAGTAGTGCCCCTGCATTCAATGGAGACATGTAGGGCATCATTGTGGTTCTTTCCCTTAGCAGTGAGATCGGCATCCGAGAAACCCAAACCATTGTCGGCGGTCAAATTGGCCACACAGTCAGTAAATTGATCTGTAGATGTCTCTTGTGGCACATGGGCCGTCTTCAGAAATGAAATCAGGGCCTTGGTGTGGGCCTCTGAGCACAGCAGTAATGATAGCATAGAGATCTTGGAGGGGGTATGCCCCAGCTGTTCAACGACATTGAAGTCACTCTTCTTGATTATCTTAAGAATTTCCTCCATCTCTTGCTGGGAGGCTTCAACATTAACAGTCTTTGGTGCCTCCATCCAGGCAGGCTCATTATCAATCCCTTTGCCCCGAGTATTAGATGATTCGGCAGCAGGGGTAGAAACTGGATCAGAAGTGGAAACAGGCGCACTTGCAGGTGTAATTCTGAGAGGTCTTCGAATAACTGGTGGCGCAATGTCAGGCGAGAAGAGCCTACCACTGCGAATTACTTTAGCTGGACCAGTGATGTTGCTGATACTGGTACCGGTGTTGAACTCCTGCTTCACTCCAAGCACATACACATATGCCCCATAGTGCCATGGGTCAGCCTTGTCAGATTCATAGGGGAGGGGCCCCGGAACAGTAATAATGATGGGTGCAACATACATGATTTTGACTGGCTTCCTCGGGGGAGCCTTGGTAGGATCGTTGAAAATTGTGACGACAAATACTTCTTCAACGGGAACAATAGGAACAACGGTCTTCTTGAACAAAATTTCCTTGCTATCCATCAGGCTTTGGATGCCTGACTTCAGTAACGGACAACTAGTAGGGGTAACAGCACACAGAAGGCAACCCTTGCTACAACCCGGAAATAAACCGGCTAGCAACAGGTTCCTCTTAACGGTGAATAAAGGGGTAGCAACATCATCCACCGAAACGGCATACAAGTCTTCCTCAACGGCATTTACTCCATGCTGGGGCATAGAAGCAGTCATAACATTTGGCCTTTCGGGCGCCTCAAATTGTATCTCCTTCGCATCGATAAGGTCCTGAACCTTATTTCTCAGGGCCCAGCAATCATCAGTAGAATGCCCCGGGCTATCGGAGTGATAAGCACAGCGGGCATTTGGATTATACTTAGGAGATGCAGTGTTCACAACCTTCAGAGCCTCTCTGACGGTCACCAAGTTGGTCGATAGCAATTGCGGCAAGATCTGTGATAAGGTCATAATCAGCCGAGTGAATTCTCTTCTGGGTCTCTCAGCCCTTGGTTGGTTAGGTTGCCTAGGAGCGGCAGCAGGCTTTGCAATTACTACCGCGTTGACAGTTTGGCGGCGCTCTGGTTTGTCTTGCCTCCTAGGCCCATACACAGCACTGGCCTCCTTTTTGAAAGGCTTCTTCTCATAACTTGAGGACGCACCTTTCTGAATTTTCCCTGATTTCATGCCAGCCTCTATCCTTTCCCCAGTCAGAATGAGATCTGTAAACCCTGCAGACGAATTGCCAATGAGATGATTAAAGAACGGCCCGGATAGGGTCCCCAAGAACATATCCACTAGCTCACGGTCTGTTAATGGTGGCTGCACCCTGCCAGCCAGGTCCCTCCACTTCTGCGCATACTCTTTAAAACCTTCTCCCGATCCTAACGACATACCCTGGAGTTGGGTAAGTGTAGGAGCGAGGTCGGAATTATATTGATACTGCTTGTAAAAAGTAGTAGCCAACTCCTCCCAGTTATGAACCTTGGTTCCATCCAGCTGATAAAACCATTCGAGATGAGTCCCTGAAAGACTCTCCTGGAAGAAGTGGATCCACAAGTTCTTGTCCACAGTATACAGTTGGATCTTCCGCACATAAGATCTGAGATGTAGCTTAGGGCAGGACGCCCCGTCATACTTTGCGAAAGATGGTGCTTTGAACTTGTGTGGGATGACCACACCAGAAGATAAACCCAAGTCTCTAAAATCCAAACCAGGCACTTGTTGAATTTCCATGGCATTCAGACGGTCTTCCAACTGCTTGTACTTGTCTTCTGCTGGAGGATACTGCTCCTCATTAAAATCAGTCTCGTTGTCAGAGACCACCGGACTTGGAACTCTTCCCCCTTGGGGACTGCCTTTTCCCACAGAAGAACCAGCTTGATCAACCTCATTCTGCAGCGTGTTACCAAACCTCCGGCCAGTGTTGAATAGAACAGTTCTCTTCTTCTTCTTCTTAACCAGCAGGGCCTTCAACTCCTCCTGACCTTGGGCCAAACTCATAATCAGCTCTTGGAATTGGGCGTTCTGAGCCTGGAGGGCCTTGATGGACTGCTCGGTAGATGATTCAGGGTTCATGATGCTGAAATAAACAACGAAGAATATTAAGCAACCTGAAAAGAAGAGTACCTGTGATGCATATGATGAATGGAATGCGTATGATTTATGTTTTCAAAGACAATCGGGAATCAACTTTGTAAACAAAAAGGAACACACTTCATTAGATTCAACTTTGAAATTCAAATTGTTCAACAGATTACCCTTAGGCGTTACATAAAGAATGAAAATACTGAAAAGGGAAATAAAACTGTAAAAGAATATCCAAAGTTCATCATTGATCCCAGGGTCTCCTCTTCTCAGTGCGGATGTAGTCATTCAAGGCTCGCTCGTTCTCCAACTGCTTTGTCAGCTTCTGGATCTTCAATTCCTGTTCGTTGAACTTTTCCCGATAAGAATCCCGTTCTTCTCGTAGTTGCGCCCAAGACCTTTTTAGTGTCTCAATATCAGTAGGTATCTGAGGAGGGAGAACAGTTGGGGGAGCCCCATCTTTATCAGGATATTCAAGTATGATGGGTCTGACAGCTTCGTATGGCATACCTAACTTCTGAGCATGGATGCGGACCCATTTGTAGTAGGCTTCCATAGGTAGAGAAGTCCTCGGTCCCAACTCTTGTGGGTCAGCTTTGTGAATTCTGTCGCAAGCCTTGATGAACCTCCGACGCAGCTCGTCACTATCTACCTGAAACTCAAAACTGTTGTGAGGAACCAACATCTCATGAGGCCCTGCTCTTCTGGCTCTTCCAAACTGACGGAAAGCTAGACATGGATTATAAGAGATTCCTCCTTGGGTACCAATCAAAGGAACATTAGGATATTCTCCGCAACGATCAATAACAGCTACCTCATCCAAACCCCTGAAAGTCCAAATGATGTCATCATCAGTGAGAGACATTAACCTATGAGCCCAACCTCTTCCTTATTTGTTCTTCAGCACGAACTTAGGGAGGTGCGAAATAAACCACCTCACTAACAAAGGGATGCAACACCACAGAGTTCCTCATCTTCGGGCAGTACGAGCATAAAGTTGTTGCAGGATATCACCCAAGAGAGTGGGCACAAAGTTCCGAGACATGAAGATCCTTATGGCAGTGACGTTAATGAAGTTATCAGGATTAGGAAACAAGACTAGACCATAGATTAAGAGAGCCATGATGTCTTCATACGCCCTAAAGTCCAGGTCATTCCAGAAACTGTTAGCCTTACCAATCAGAAACTTGGCCAAGAAACCCTTAACTTTGCTTCTAGTCACCCAGTTGTCCATTACCTCCTTGTGGGTCAAGGGAAGAGCTGCAGCAATCTCCTCAAGCCTAAGGGTCTTTTCCCAACCAGTGTAGGGGGTCTGATCCAAGATAGGGATACCAAGCAAATCAGAGAACTCTTCCAGGGTAGGGACCAGCTGGAAGTCTTGAAAGGTGATGCACTGGTACAGAGGGTCATAAAACTGGGTCAGGACACTCATCAGTTATTGGTCCCACTTTGCAGTGACTAAGCTGAGAAGAGAACCATGCCTCTGGATGAAGGAAGTAGTATTTGGAATTCTGCTAACCAACTCTTCAAGCAACTCAGGTGGGTGAACAAAATTGAACCGGATAGTGTTCCTTCGCATAGGTATCATGATGTCCTACAAAACAGAGCAAAGGTGAAACCCTCTTGTCTTTGAAATGGTCAGTCCTTATGCAGGATGCATGCAATGTTTATGATGGCATGATGTTATGATAAAGCACACCACAAATATTCACAAAGGCAAACATGATAAGGCACACAAGTCAAACCACAACCCTTAGAGTTTAGGCCAGCATGGGGTCTAGGTATTACCCTCTTACAGTTTGTTGGTTAAGACTTGTCCTATCAGAAGTAACCGGGTTCTAGAGGATCCCAATATCACTGACTACCCTCAATCGGTCATAACTCCAGCATCACAATCTTTTCTTGCGGCCAGAACCATCACGAGAGTTTAGCCTCAATGGGCGTAGCATACTGCTACTGTTCTATTGGCCAAGTTGGGTCATTTAAGGTTCTAAGGTCGGTTGGTGCTTAATGACTCCTCAAAAGACCCATATTCTCCTCGTTGCGACACAAGGGATATCGGTACAGACCAAGGTGCCACACCAACGTAGCCACTGCTTCACCCATGTCGGTCTACGCCGGACAGGTCCCTCACAGCTTATGCTACCTAACAGGGTATCCTCAGATCCGGGTTAGGATCTATAGAACTCCCGAGACAGGCCCACAATTTAAAGCAAACAAGCACCACAATTGAAAACACAAGTGATCTTAGTCCTAAGGTACACCTCACTTTATAAGAATCCCCAGCAGAGTCGCCAGTTCTGTGATCGGTGGATCTGGAACTGACTGTTTAACACTGGTTCGCGAAATGTCGCGGTAAGCAAGAGTCGCCACCGTCTTTTATTTTCTCCAACATGGACAGGACAAAAGCACAGCAAAATTTCTTATGAGATAGTTTCTCGGTTCGGGAGGTAGATTTATAGAAAGGGAAGGTGTTAGCACCCTTTCTATCCATGGTTATCCATGGGCTCTTAGATACTTGCTCATTGTGTTTTCAAAATGTTTGCTTTTCAATTGTGAGTGGGTTTGAAAAAGTTTCGTTTAAAGATTTCAGATCGACTCTTGTATCGGTCCTCAAGAGTGTTTGAAAACTTGTTTTGAAAGCTTTTTGAAAGTGTCGGTGTAAAAAGAAGTTTTGATTTGTTTTTGAATAGAGCAAGTATCTACGAGTCATCTACCTACCCTAAGGAATTAGGCTGTGTAAATGTACTTAAGGTAGTGCCATCCCACCATTGAGAGGTAGGTAGCACCACCGTTGGAGGTGTTCGGGTCAATTCGTTTGTTAGGGACAGTGTGGTCACCAGAGCAACAGTAGGACACCTTAGAAGCTACCCTTATGCCATTGATCCTTTTTAATTCCGAGGCAACCGTTTCGAGGCAACTGGATCATGGTATGGACATAAGGACTTACTAAAACGTCCTATACTCGACGACCACGTTTCGAGGGCAAGGCAACAGTGAGGCGTACCCTAAGAGTGGTGTGTGAATTTATGTGTTATTTTCAGGTTATGCTTTATCTTGTACATGTTTCATGGTGATCTACGCTTGTTTTTAATTTAGGCCATACATTCTTTCATGCAAAGTTTAGAATTTAAAAGTGCGGAAATTTAAATGCGGAAAGATAAATTCTACGCTATTACAAGGCGCGGGTCTATACATCGCCAAATTAACAAAGACCCGTTTGGTAAAAAAAGCGGAAAGTAAAACCTAGTTACTATTACATGGCTTGAACAGTTACATAATATTCACAATAAAATAACGTGCGAAAAGAATAAAAAAAGAATGTTCGAGGGCGTTGGACCCTTTTGAAATTAAATTGAAATTAAAGAGCTAATTAATTATTTGATTAAAGAAAAGAAATGTTTTTTAGGTTTTTTTGTATTTATGAAATAAAGAAATTAAAATTGAAGAGAAACCCTAATTCTAAGTGGTTTTTAATTATTAATGAAAAAATATTAAAGTTTAACCTAATTTACTAAATATTTAATGTACATGTTTATTTACAAAATATTAATTAATTAATAATAATGATGATAAGAAAAAAATATTTATTAAAAAAATGATGAAAAAGTTAAAAAACCCTAATTTCTACATGTGTTAATTTATTAAGAAAAATATTAAAGTTTTGAAACCTAAATTAATCTAATTAATTGTTTAAAGTTTATTTACAAAATAAATTAATAGTGAAATTAATATTAATAACAATAAACATTTTTTTTGATTTTTATGTATTTATTTTTATAATGAAAATTATTTATTGGAAATTAAATAAAACAATTAAAATAATTAATAGAATTAATAAAGAAAAACAAATAAAAATTGAAAATTGATGCAAACCATGGGGGGTGTCTGGCCCCAAAAGGAGGTTTTTTGTGAGAAATCTGGCCCAAGAATGTAAAGCCTTTTTGACTTTCTATGCTTGCATGTGGAGTGGTTGACTAGCGTGTATGGTAGACATCCTATTGTGGCCTTCAGATTGACCATCAGATCCACTTGGCAGGCACAGGCGTTGGGATGCATGGTGGAAGATTTAAAGAGAACTGCATGGGAACGCATTAAGGAAAAAATATGGAATATGTGGGGGGACCTGGGAATCGAACCCAGGTTCCAATACCTGCAAGCCACCTCAGCCACCAACTGAGCTATTGAGCGTATTTGTTAATATATTGAAGCGTGGTTATTATAAAAGAAAACAAGCGTTAGTGGTGTACACAAAAAATTGCACGCCAGCATTTGAATCCCCTAGTCATGTCTTGACACATAGGCTTCTTCTTCATCTTTCTGCAAAAACATCAAACAAGTAGCGGGGGTTTTAAACCCCCATTAAACAAGACCTGTAAAAATAGCGAATAGGACATGGCCAAATATAAAAAGGGCGCGAGGTCATGGTTAGCTTCGTCTTCATGTCACGAATTCAATGGTACCAGTTTGGTTGTCCAATTTTTCCATATGTGTAAACCCCTAATTCAAAGCTTCTGAAACCCTAGAAAACGTTAATGGCAAATCTCGATACAGGCATTGTTAGGACAATTAAATGGTACCATTAGCTTCAGAGCATCAATATTAGTAAGAATCAACCATTAAAACTCATGAACAATGCTTGAAAATTAAAACACGATAATGGAAAAGTTCATGAAAAGTGCAATGTTGTTCTACCAATTCTTGAGGTCTGGAGATGTGTTCTTGATTGCAACACGTTCCTGGATGTCTTGGCAATGTTTTGGAATGGTTTTCAAGCCTTGAATCGTCCTGTAACTAGGATTTCAGTGTTCAAGTTTTCAATGAAAAATTGGCAATTGGTAGGCAGCTTGTATGCAGTTTTTTCGTGTGTGTTAGGATTAGGTTATGTTATGCATATGTATATGAAGCTTTCTAGGTCAAAAACCAAGCCCATAGTCCATTGAATCAATGTTTTGAATATTTGATTTTCCATATCTTTTTTTCAATCTTTTCCATGCCAATCATTGCCAAATTTGGATGATTTTGTCCTTGTTGGTTGATACACGAGATATTTAGCTCATAATGAGTGAACTTGCTGCACAAAAAGATTTGATAAGTGTTATTTGATATTTTTTCATATTTAAATTTAATTAAGTGAATTAATAATAATAAAAATTCAAATAATTAATCAAAAATAAGAAAATACATCCCTTTGAGGTCAATGGGTCGTGCATAGCTTTTGGGTAATGATTCATGGAAGGATTTGTGGCCCATTAGCAATTTTGAAGCCTTTTGTGCAAAGTTGACTTTTCAAAATTCCCAAAAATTTCCCAACTTCTCCAAGGCATATCTTGCTCAATTTTGAAGCTATGAACATGTTCTTGGACATTTTGGAAAGGTCTTGAAGTCCTCTAACCAATGACTTTGGTCCCATGTAATTTTGATTTACCAATCTCAAGTTATGGTCTTTGACTTAAAGTGCCTTTTTGTTGACTTTTGAAAATGACCTATAATGTTGAAATTGATAACTTTTTGTGAGAGCATTTCTTGGACTTGAAGTGTGAAGATGAGTTTTAGGAAATTTCATTCTCTTCAAAATGAGCTTTGGATGGAATTTTTCTGATAAACTATGAAGAAGTTATGCCCTGGTCAATTTGCAGTTGACTTTTTCAACTGTCCAAAAATAGAAACTTTTGCGTCTTGAGACTTTTTGAGCCATACTTTGAGAATCATGATCAAGAATTGATCAAATGATGTTTGTGGCTTCAAAATAAGATGTTGACCAAAAATTTTGACTTTTGACTGTCAAATGACCATTTTGCCCCTGTAGTTGACTGTGAAGCAATTAGGGTTTTTGGTTGTGTAATTTGATGCTGTGAGTCTTGAACCTTGGCATATGGATGCTTGACAATGTATGTGGGTATGTGGGACTTGATTGGAACCTTGGAAACTTCAATTTCTTTGCCAGAACCAAAACCCTAATTTTGACTGTGTTAGGAGGCAATTGGACTATGCAACCCTTGAGGGATTTTGAATCATCTGGAGATTGATTTTGGTAAATCTTGAAGAATATGGGAGGGCAAATTTTGGGGTACAACAGTTGCCCCTGTTCAATCTTCTTAGACCTGAGGATGTAGATTGGCTGTCGTGCCTTTCGTAATCCGAAGGTGGAAGATGATTGAACACTAGAGTGCCCAGAAATTTGCACTCACATAGTAGAATGTCAGCAGTGTGATGACGGGAATGGGCTTACAAATGCCATTTGGAGACTGTTGTTGCATGGATGGGCTTATAGATGCCATCTGGAGGTGTGACAGAACCTTGTCGAGAATGGGCTTACATATGCCATTTGGAGACTGTTGGTATGTGGATGGGCCTATAGATGCCATCTAGGTGTCGACCGCGTAAGAGATTCCTTAGAGAGATCTTGCATACCTGAGAAAGAAAGATAATTACCTAGCCTGTTACAGGAGTTGATCTTCAAACTCTTTATGTAGATGTGCCCTGGCTGGATACAGGAATCGAATCTTTAAACTCTTCAGATGTGCCCTGGCAAGATACAGGAATCGAGTCCGGAGAATATGGTCGTCAACAGATACACCCTGGCAAGATACAGGAATCGGATCTTCGAACTCTTCAGACGTGCCCTGGCAGGATACAGGAATCGAGTCTGGTAATGTTAGTCGTCAACAGATACACCCTGGCAAGATACAGGAATCGGATCTTCGAACTCTTCAGACGTGCCCTGGCAGGATACAGGAATCGAGTCTGGTAATGTTAGTCGTCAACAGATACACCCTGGAAAGATACAGGAATCGGATCTTCGAACTCTTCAGACGTGCCCTGGCAGGATACAGGAATCGAGTCTGGTAATGTTAGTCGTCAATAGATACACCCTGGCAAGATACAGGAATCAGATCCTCGAACTCTTCAGACGTGCCCTGGCAAGATACAAGAATCGAGTCTGGTAATGTTAGTCATCAACAGATACACCCTGGCAAGATACAGGAATCAGATCTAGAATCACGACCATTGATAGCAATTATCTTTGTATTTGATCTTTGTCCTGAAAAGACAAAATGTTAGTTGTATGCAATGTCATGATGTATGACATGTGTGATGTTCTCAAAATAAATGAGGTTTTATGTTCATGATGCGTATGTGCATGCTATAATGTATAAAGATGTGATGTTCATGAATGTATTTTTGTCTAGGAAAGTAGATCCTTGAGGAGTGCCGGGAAGTTAAATCCTGGGCTCGATGTTGGAAGAATAGTGCTCTCTGTTTCCGTCGAGGATGATGGTTGCAAGAATACCGGTAGGAGAAGATGACTCCGTTAGGGAATAAACCTGGCAAATAGATTACTCTGCGGGGAGATGCTCTGTGGGGAAAGAGAGATTCTTTGCTGAGGTTGATGATAACTCCGCTGGGGATACCATTGTTGATATGTTAGAAGATTGGATGAACTCCACTGGGGGATAGGAAGACTTCGTCGGGGATGATCTTTCCATGGTTATTGGCTGAGGATAACCCAGTTATATCCTGGTAGGGAAATAACCTTCTGAATAAAGCCGGGGGAGCGTTCGTACTATGCGGGGGATAAGCTTCCAGAATTTACTGGGGATAAGCTTCCTGCTGGGGAGATGGATTCCACTTTCCTGGGGAAACTTTCGGACTGGACTCTCCTGGGGAGACTTTTGAGATTGCACTGGGGAAGTGGCTCCACTGAATGTCTGGTATACCGCCGGGGAACAATCTTAGATCAGGATTGCCAGGGATGCTTGTTAAGAATGTTTGTATATTGCGCTGAGGAATGTTGAGATTTGATGGGAATACCCAACTTCCTTAAGGCTGATAGAGTAGGCTAACTCTGCTTGGGGAGAGTATCGTTGACTTGCTGGCTCACTCTCTGGGGAACTAAGATATCTTGGTTGCATTCTTCGGCCGAACTCACCTAGGTACCTTGGTGGACAGAGCAATTAGATTGCTTAGACAACTCATTATTGCCCATGTTTCTAATGTTACCTGTAATTAAACCTTTGTTTCGTATGCAAATATTTATGAATTAGCAGTTAGTGTCGAGTGCATATATCACAAATTGAACCTTGGACGTTCTTCGAAAAACAAAACAGAAAAAGGAAAAACAATTGGCAATTTGTCTGAAAAGTGAATTTGTATTGATTTTTGAATTGCCTGTAAATAGGCGTTTATGTACAAGAGGCTGACGTCCTAGTAAGAGAACGCCGCCGAACAACAGAATTTATACAATTTTGTGAAAAAGGGAAAACAAAACAGCTATGTGAAAAGAATAATCCCACTGGGTTCCAACTCTGCTATCGCCTTTATATCTTCGAGCGTCTCATCACTTTGCTGCTCAGTTGACGATGAAGCTGATTGATCGATGCCGTCTGAACCTGACAGTTGATACCGGATTCTGGATGCGAGGTGATCCAATGAGACATAGTATTACGCTTTAATCCCTAACTTTTGCCTGGACCGCCCTTTCGGGTTTTCAGTCCACCGGGATACCCATTTTTTCCCAAGCCGCCTTTTCAGGTTTTCGACTTGCCGGGTGTACAGATTTTTATTTATTTCATCCCTCATTTTGCCCGAACCCTTTTGGTTCGCCGGGAAGCCCTAATTTTTTCCTAGGTATGTCAACCTAGCGGGTCTTTTATCATGCGTAGTATCTTTTTACTATGTCTGCATTGGCGGGGTGAGGAAGGTCGTCACCATCCATGGTAGTTAGAATCATGGCTCCTCCTGAGAACACATGTTTAACCACAAATGGCCCTTCATACGTGGGGGTCCATTTGCCCCTGGGATCACTTTGAGGAAGGATGATGCGTTTGATTACCAGGTCCCCAACTTGATACTCTTGTGGTTTGACCTTTTTGTTAAATGCCCTGATCATCCGTTTTTGGTACGTTTGACCATGACACATAGCAGCGAGTCTCTTTTCGTCAATTAGGTTTAACTGATCAAGTCGTGTCTGGATCCAGTCATCTTCGCTCAGATCTGCATCCTTCATTATCCGGAGAGAGGGTATTTGCACTTCGATCAGTAAGACTGCCTCCATGCCGTAGACCAAGGAAAAGGGAGTTGCCCCGGTTGACGTTCTTGCTGAGGTACGGTACCCATGAAGAGCGAACGGTAACATCTCGTGCCAATCTTTGTAGGTCACTGTCATCTTCTGCACGATCTTTTTGATATTCTTATTAGTTGCTTCGACAACCCCATTCATCTTCGGCCGGTAGGGAGAAGAGTTGTGGTGCTGTATCTTGAATTGCTCGCAGAGCTCAGTGATCATTTTGTTGTTAAGATTGGTACCATTGTCTGTAATGATCCTTTACGGGACGCCGTATCGACAGATCAAGTTATGCCGAATGAACCAAGCCACGACGTTCTTGGTTACTGTAGCATAGGAAGCCGCTTCAACCCACTTTGTAAAGTAATCAATCGCCACTAGGATGAAGCGATGCCCGTTGGATGCCGTAGGTTTAATCTCGCCGATCATATCAATGCCCCACATTGCAAAGGGCCAAGGTGCAGTCAGGACATTCAGAGGGACTGGAGGAACGTGCACCTTATCTGCATAAATCTGGCACTTATGACATGTCCGAGAATGTTGGTAGCAGTCGGCTTCCATTGTGGACCAGAAATATCCTGCCCGAAGGATTTTCTTTGCCATGGTATGTCCACTGGAATGTGTTCTGAAGGTACCTTCATGTAGCTCCGCCATGATTCTTTCTGCTTCAGTCTTATCCACACAACGCAGTAATGTCGAATCATGGTTTCGCTTGTATAGAATGCCATTGCTGAGGAAGAACTTCGCTGCGAACCTTCTCAGAAACTTCTTGTTGTTGACAGATGCACCTTCAGGGTATTCTTAAGCTTCCAAATACCTCTTCACCTCATGGTACCAAGGTTTCTCAGTTACTATCTCAGCCTCAAGGTCACAACAGTATGCAGGTTCGTCCAGTTTCCAGATGATGATCCGGGGAGCCTCATTGTCCCATTTGACTTTGAACATGGAAGACATCGTAGCTAATGCGTCCGCCAACTGATTCTCCTCTCTTGGGAAGTGTTCAAAAGTTATCTCTGTGAAATGGGGGATCAATGTCAACACACATTCTCTGTAAGGAATAAGATTCAGATGTTTCATATCCCACTCGCCTTTGTTCTGATTGATCATGAGAGCGGAATCTCCGAAGACACTCAGAAACTTGATCCTTAAGTCAATCGCAGCTTGAAGACCCATGATGCACGCCTCATACTCCGCCATGTTGTTGGTGCAGTTGAAACATAACCGGGCAGTGAGTGGAGTATGAGTGCCCTTAGGGGATATGATCACAGCGCCGATACCGTTACCCAAAGCGTTGGAGGCTCCGTCAAAGTGCATAGACCATCGGGATCCTTCCTCAGGTCCTTCATCCGGTCCAGATACTTCACAATCAATCAGAATCATGATGCTCTCGTCTGGAAACTCGAAGTTCATTGATTGGTAGTCGTCCACTTCCTGGTGTGCCAAGTGGTCTGCCAACACACTTCCTTTGATAGCTTTCTGGGTCGTGTACTGAATGTCGTATTCTGTCAAGATCATTTGCCATCTTGCTATTCTCCCAGACAGAGCAGGATTTTCGAATATGTACTTTATTGGATCCATCTTTGATATCAACAAAGTAGTGTGAGTCAGCATATACTGTCTCAGCCGGCGAGCAGCCCATACCAAAGCGCAGCAAGTTTTCTCAAGCAGTGAGTATCGGGTCTCACAGTCGGTAAACTTTTTGCTAAGGTGATAAATAGCGTGCTCTTTTCGGCCAGACTCGTCATGCTGCCCCAGCACACACCCCATTGAGTTGTCAAGTACTGTCAAGTATAGTATCAGAGGTCTCCCTTCAACCGGTGGCATAAGAATGGGTGGTTCTTGGAGATACTCTTTGATTCTGTCAAAAGCGGCCTGACATTCATCATTCTAACGTACTACCTGATCTTTCTTCAGCAGCTTGAAGATTGGTTCACAGGTGGCAGTTAGATGCGAGATGAATCGGGCAATGTAATTGAGACGTCTTAGAAAGCCTCTGACCTCTTTCTCTGTCTTGGGAACTGGCATCTCTTGTATGGCTTTAACCTTGGCAGGGTCCACTTGAATACCTTTGTCGCTCACGACGAAGCCTAGCAACTTTCCAGATCTTACCCCAAATGTGCACTTGTTCAGGTTCAACCTCAGCTTGTATAACTTCAGACGGTCAAACAACTTCTGTAGATGATCAAGGTGCTCCTCCTCAGTTTGGGACCTTGCAATCATATCATCGACATACACTTCAATCTCATGATGGATCATGTCATGAAATAAAGCAACCATGGCACGTTGGTAGGTTACCCCAGCATTTTTTAGTCCAAAAGGCATGACCTTGTAGCAGAAGGTGCCCCACTGAGTGACAAAGGTAGTCTTTTCCATATCTTCAGGAGCCATCTTGATTTGATTATAACCTGAAAAACCATCCATGAAGGAGAACACCTTGTGCTGAGCAGTATTGTTAACCAGAACGTCAATGTGAGGTAGGGGGAAGTTATCTTTGGGGCTGGCCCTGTTCAAATCCCTGTAATCGACACACATTCTGACCTTACCATCTTTCTTTGGCACTGGAACCACGTTGGCAACCCACTGAGGGTAAGAAGTCACTGCTAGAAACCCGGCATCGAATTGCTTCATAACCTCAGCTTTGATCTTTTCGGACATCTCTGGACGCATACGGCGGACCTTTTGTTTAACCGGAGGGCAGTCTTCCTTGGTAGGCAAGTGATGGACCACAATGTCAGTATCCAACCCAGGCATGTCTTCGTAAGAACAGGCAAAGATCTCCACATAATCATGTAACATCTGAATCAACCGTTGTTTCACGCTGAACTCCAGATTGGCACCAATCTTAACTTCCTTTCTATCCGTCTCAGTACTCAGATTTACCGTTTCCATTGGCTCTTCATGTGGCTGAATGGCCCTCTCTTCTTAAAGTAACAGTCTTGCAAGCTCGCCAGGCACCTCACAATCATCTTCACCTTCGTCTTCGGCTAAGTTGATCGGATTTTCGAAGTCATAACTGGCAGTAGCAGAGTCGTTACCAGTGAGATCCAGAGTGGATTGAAACCTGTATGGGTGAGTGTGTGTAAATATAGCTGTTTTGAAATATATAAATAAATAAAGAAAGAAAGGGAGCACAAGATTTGAAATGCGAAAAAACGTCCAATGTCTTTATTCATGATATATGGAAATGACAGTTAATAAGCCCTCACAAATGAAGCCACGGTGCCCCGGGTAAGACACCGGGCCATAAAGTTTCAATTTATTGTTCATTACAAATGAAAAACAAAGAAATTCATTACTGCGTAACAAAAGTAACAGGTATGTGATCTTTTGCAGTCCAATTGTTCAGTCCACCATCGGTTGTCGGGTAGATCCAGCTATCAAACTCTGATTCCTCCACATCACCTTCTATAGCATTCACTCCCGGGTTGGTGATGATCATGGGAGGTCTTCCGATCCTAGCTTTGCGTGCAGCCCTCTGAGCCTCTGCAGTGAAACCCAGTCCAAACTTGTCAGTTTTAGGAGTAAAATCAGGGAGCCTGCCCCAGTTAGCACATTCACCTTTCTCAATTACAGCCCGGGCGTCCTTTAAGGAGGCCATCTTCAAAGGAGAACCCTCTTCAGTTACTGCTTCCGCTGCTGCCAATGTTGGAGGTACCTCTTCAAAATGTTGAAAGGGGGTTTCAATAAACTCCCCGTCCATCTCAATATACCGGAATGAATTCAAATGAATAACCATGTATTCTTCCTCCCCCTGCACGGTGACAATCTTCCCTCTGACAGGGTACTTGAGCTTCTGGTGTAGAGTGGAGGTCACTGCCCCAGCTTTGTGAATCCAAGGTCGACCCAGCAAGCAGGAATAAGATGGACGGATGTCCATCACATAGAACGTTGAGTCAAATACTTGAGAACCCATACAAATAGGAATGTCTACCTCACCATGAACCATCCTCTTCGACCCGTCAAAGGCTCGGACAATGATGTTACTAGGCTTCAACTCCAGGCCCTCACAATCCAGCCTGTCCAAGGCCTTCTTGGGCAATACATTCAGCGAAGAACCGGTGTCCACCAACACGTGTGCGAGAGTAGTGACCCTGCATTCAATGGAGACATGTAGGGCATCACTGTGGTTCTTTCCCTTAGCAGTGAGATCGGAATCCGAGAAACCCAAACCATTGTCGGCGGTCAAATTGGCCACACAGTCAGTAAATTGATCTGCAGATGTCTCTTGTGGCACATGGGCCGTCTTCAAAAATGAAATCAGGGCCTTGGCGTGGGCCTCTGAGCACAACAGTAACGATAGCATAGAGATCTTGGAGGGGGTATGCCCCAGCTGATCAACGACATTGAAGTCACTCTTCTTGATTATATTAAGAATTTCCTCCATCTCTTGCTGGGAGGCTTCAACATTAACAGTCTTTGGTGCCTCCATCCGGGCAGGATCATTATCAATCCCTTTGCCCCGAGTATTAGATGACTCAGCAGCAGGGGTAGAAACTGGATCAGAAGTGGAAACAGGCGCACTTGCAGGTGTAATTATGAGAGGTCTTCGAATAACTGGTGGCGCAATGTCAGGCGAGAAGAGCCTACCACTGCGAGTTACTTTAGCTGGACCAGTGATGTTGCTGATACTGGTACCGGTGTTGAACTCCTGCTTCACTCCAAGCACATACACATCTGCCCCATAGTGCCATGGGACAGCCTTGTCAGATTCATAGGGGAGGGGCCCCGGAACAGTAATAATGATGGGTGCAACAGACATGATTTTGACTGGCTTCCTCGGGGGAGCCTTGGTAGGATTGTTGAAAATTGTGACGACAGAAGCTTCTTCAAAGGGAACAATAGGAACAACGGTCTTGTTGAACAAAATTTCCTTGTTATCCATCAGGCTTTGGATGCCTGACTTCAGTAACGGACAACCAGTAGGGGTAACAGCACACAGAAGGCAACCCTTGCTACAACCCAGAAATAAACCGGCTAGCAACAGGTTCCTCTTAAAGGTCAATAAAGGGGTAGCAACATCATCCACCGAAACGGCATACAAGTCTTCCTCAACGACATTTACTCCATGCTGGGGCATAGGAGCAGTCACAACATTTGGCCTTTCGGGCGCCTCAAATTGTATCTCTTTCGCATCGATAAGGTCCTGAACCTTATTTCTCAGGGCCCAGCAATCATCAGTAGAATGCCCCGGGCTATCGGAGTGATAAGCACAGCGGGCATTTGGATTATACTTAGGAGATGCAGTGTTCACAACCTTTGGAGCCTCTCTGACGGTCACCAAGTTGGTCGATAGCAATTGCGGCAAGATCTGTGATAAGGTCATACTCAGCCGAGTGAATTCTCTTCTGGGTCTCTCAGCCCTTGGTTGGTTAGGTTGCCTAGGAGCGGCAGCAGGCTTTGCAATTACTACCGCGTTGACAGTTTGGCGATGCTCTGGTTTGTCTTGCCTCCTAGGCCCATACACATCACTGGCCTCCTTTTTGAAAGGCTTCTTCTCAGAACTTGAGGACGCACCTTTCTGAATTTTCCCTGATTTCATGCCAACCTCTATCCTTTCCCCAGTCAGAATGAGATCTGTAAACCCTGCAGACGAATTGCCAATGAGATGATTAAAGAACGGCCCGGATAGGGTCCCCAAGAACATATCCTCTAACTCACGGTCTGTTAATGGTGGCTGCACCCTGCCAGCCAGGTCCCTCCACTTCTGCGCATACTCTTTAAAACCTTCTCCCAATCCTAACGACATACCCTGGAGTTGGGTACGTGTAGGAGCGAGGTCGGCATTATATTGATACTGCTTGTAAAAAGCAGTAGCCAACTCCTCCCAGTTACGAACCTTGGTTCCATCCAGCTGATAGAACCATTCGAGATAAGTCCCTGAAAGACTCTCCTGGAAGAAGTGGATCCATAAGTTCTTGTCCACAGTATACGGTTGGATCTTCCGCACATAAGATCTGAGATGTAGCTTAGGGCAGGACGCCCCGTCATACTTTGCGAAAGATGGTGCTTTGAACTTGTGTGGGATGACCACACCAGAAGATAAACCCAAGTCTCCGAAATCCAAACCAGGCACTTGTTGAATTTCCATGGCATTCAGACGGTCTTCCAACTGCTTGTACCTGTCTTCTGCTGGAGGATACTACTCCTCATTAAAATCAGTCTCATTGTCAGAGACCACCGGACTTGGAACTCTTCCCCCTTGGGGACTGCCTTTTCCCACAGAAGAACCAGCTTGATCAACCTCATTCTGCAGTGTGTTACCAAACCTCCGGCCAGTGTTGAATAGAACAATTCTCTTCTTCTTCTTCTTAACCAGCAGGGCCTTCAACTCCTCCTGACCTTGGGCCAAACTCATAATCAGCTCTTGGAATTGGGCGTTCTGAGCCTGGAGGGCCTTGATGCACTGCTCGGTAGATGATTCAGGGTTCATGATGCTGAAATAAACAGCGAAGAACATTAAGCAACTTGAAAAGAAGAGTACCTGTGATGCATATGATGAATGGAATGCGTATGATTTATGTTTTCAAAGACAATCGGGAATCAACTTTGTAAACAAAAAGGAACACACTTCATTAGATTCAACTTTGAAATTCAAATTGTTCAACAGATTGCCCTTAGGCGTTACATAAAGAATGAAAATAATGAAAAGGGAAATAAAACTGTAAAAGAATATCCAAAGTTCATCATTGATCCCAGGGTCTCCTCTTCTCAGTACGGATGTAGTCATTCAAGGCTCGCTCGTTCTCCAACTGCTTTGTCAGCTTCTGGATCTTCAATTCCTGTTCGTTGAACTTTTCCCGATAAGAATCCCGTTCTTCTCGTAGTTGCGCCCAAGACCTTTTTAGTGTCTCAATATCAGTAGGTATCTGAGGAGGGAGAACAGTTGGGGGAGCCCCATCTTTATCAGGATATTCAAGAATGACGGGTCTGACAGCTTCGTATGGCATACCTAACTTCTGAGCACGGATGCGGATCCATTTGTAGTAGGCTTCCATAGGTAGAGAAGTCCTCGGTCCCAACTCTTGTGGGTCATCTTTGTGAATTATGTCCCAAGCCTTGATGAACCTCCGACGCAGCTCGTCACTATCTACCTGAAACTCAAAACTGTTGTGAGGCACCAACATCTCATGAGGCCCTGCTCTTCTGGCTCTTCCAAACTGACGGAGAGCTAGACATGGATTATAAGAGATTCCTCCTTGGGTACCAATCAAAGGAACATTAGGATATTCTCCGCAACGATCAATAACAGCTACCTCATCCAAACCCCTGAAAGTTCAAATGATGTCATCATCAGTGAGAGACATTAACCTATGAGCCCAACCTCTTCCTTCTTTGTTCTTCAGCACGAACTTAGGGAGGTGTGAAATAAACCACCTCACTAACAAAGGGATGCAACACCACAGAGTTCCTCGTCTTCGGGCAATACGAGCATAAAGTTGTTGCAGGATATCACCCAAGAGAGTGGGCACAGGGTTCCGAGACATGAAGATCCTTATGGCAGTGACGTTAATGAAGTTATCAGGATTAGGAAACAAGACTAGACCATAGATTAAGAGAGCCAGGATGTCTTCATACGCCCTAAAGTCCAGGTCATTCCAGAAACTGTTAGCCTTACCAATCAGAAACTTGGCCAAGAAACCCTTAAATTTGCTTCTAGTCACCCAGTTGTCCATTACCTCCTTGTGGGTCAAGGGAAGAGTTGCAGCAATCTCCTCAAGCCTAAGGGTCTTTTCCCAACCAGTGTAGGGGGTCTGATCCAAGATAGGGATACCAAGCAAATCAGAGAACTCTTCCAGGGTAGGGACCAGCTGGAAGTCTTGAAAGGTGAAGCACTGGTACAGAGGGTCATAAAACTGGGTCAGGACACTCATCAGTTATTGGTCCCACTTTGCAGTGACTAAGCTGAGAAGAGAACCATGCCTCTGGATGAAGGAAGTAGTATTTGGAATTCTGCTAACCAACTCTTCAAGCAACTCAGGTGGGTGAACAAAATTGAACCGGATAGTGTTCCTTCGCATAGGCATCATGATGTCCTACAAAACAGAGCAAAGGTGAAACCCTCTTGTCTTTGAAATGGTCAGTCCTTATGCAGGATGCATGCAATGTTTATGATGGCATGATGTTATGATAAAGCACACCACAAATATTCACAAAGGCAAACATGATAAGGCACATAAGTCAAACCACAACCCTTAGAGTTTAGGCCAGCATGGGGTCTAGGTATTACCCTCTTTCAGTTTGTTGGTTAAGACCTGTCCTATCAGAAGTAACCGGGTTCTAGAGGATCCCAATATCACTGACTACCCTCAATCGGTCATAACTCCAGCATCGCAATCTTTTCTTGCGGCCAGAACCATCACGAGAGTTTAGCCTCAATGGGCGTAGCATACTGCTACTGTTCTATTGGCCAAGTTGGGTCATTTAAGGTTCTAAGGTCGGTTGGTGCTTAATGACTCCTCAGAAGACCCATATTCTCCTCGTTGCGACACAAGGGATATCGGTACAGACCAAGGTGCCACACCAACGTAGCCACTGCTTCACCCATGTCGGTCTACGCCGGACAAGTCCCTCACAGCTTATGCTACCTAACAGGGTATCCTCAGATCCGGGTTAGGATCTATAGAACTCCCGAGACAGGCCCACAACTTAAAGCAAACAAGCACCACAATTGAAAACACAAGTGATCTTAGTCCTAAGGTACACCTCACTTTATAAGAATCCCCAGCAGAGTCGCCAGTTCTGTGATCGGTGGATCTGGAACTGACTGTTTAACACTGGTTCACGAAATGTCGCTGTAAGCAAGAGTCGCCACCGACTTTTATTTTCTCCAACATGGACAGGACAAAAGCACAGCAAAATTCCTTATGTGATAGTTTCTCGGTTCGGGAGGTAGATTTATAGAAAGGGAAGGTGTTAGCACCCTTTCTATCCATGGTTATCCATGGGCTCTTAGATACTTGCTCATTGTGTTTTCAAAATGTTTGCTTTTCAATTGTGAGTGGGTTTGAAAAAGTTTCGTTTAAAGATTTCAGATCGACTCTTGTATCGGTCCTCAAGAGTGTTTGAAAAATTGTTTTGAAAGCTTTTTGAAAGTGTCGGGGTAAAAAGAAGTTTTGATTTGTTTTTTACTAGAGCAAGTATCTACGAGTCATCTACCTACCCTAAGGAATTAGGCTGTGTAAATGTCCTTAAGGTAGTGCCATCCCACCATTGAGAGGTAGGTAGCACCACCGTTGGAGGTGTTCGGGTCAATTCGTTTGTTAGGGACAGTGTGGTCACCAGAGCAACAGTAGGACACGTTAGAAGCTACCCTTATGCCATTGATCCTTTTTAATTCCGAGGCAACCGTTTCGAGGCAACTGGATCATGGTATGGACATAAGGACTTACTAAAACGTCCTATACTCGACGACCACGTTTCGAGGGCAAGGCAACAGTGAGGCGTACCCTAAGAGTGGTGTGTGAATTTATGTGTTATTTTCAGGTTATGCTTTATCTTGTACATGTTTCATGGTGATCTACGCTTGTTTTTAATTTAGGCCATACATTCTTTCATGCAAAGTTTAGAATTTAAAAGTGCAGAAATTTAAATGCGGAAAGATAAATCCTACGCTATTACAAGGCGCGGGTCTATACATCGCCAAATTAACAAAGACCCGTTTGGTAAAAAAAGCGGAAAACCTAGTTACTATTACATAGCTTGAACAGTTACATAATATTCACAATAAAATAACGTGCGAAAAGAATAAAAAAAGAATGTTCGAGGGCGTTGGACTCTTTTGAAATTAAAGAGCTAATTAATTATTTGATTAAAGAAAAGAAATGTTTTTTAGGTTTTTTTGTATTTATGAAATAAAGAAATTAAAATTGAAGAGAAACCTTAATTCTAAGTGGTTTTTAATTATTAATGAAAAAATATTAAAGTTTAACCTAATTTACTAAATATTTAATGTACATGTTTATTTACAAAATATTAATTAATTAATAATAATAATGATGATAAGAAAAAAATATTTATTAAAAAAATGATGAAAAAGTTAAAAAACCCTAATTTCTACATGTGTTAATTTATTAAGAAAAATATTAAAGTTTTGAAACCTAAATTAATCTAATTAATTGTTTAAAGTTTATTTACAAAATAAATTAATAGTGAAATTAATATTAATAACAATAAACATTTTTTTTTGATTTTTCTGTATTTATTTTTATTATGAAAATTATTTATTGGAAATTAAATAAAACAATTAAAATAATTAATAGAATTAATAAAGAAAAACAAATAAAAATTGAAAATTGATGCAAACCATGGGGGGTGTCTGGCCCCAAAAGGAGGTTTTTTGTGAGAAATCTGGCCCAAGAATGCAAAGCCTTTTTGACTTTCTATGCTTGCATGTGGAGTGGTTGACTAGCGTGTATGGTAGACATCCTATTGTGGCCTTCAGATTGACCATCAGATCCACTTGGCAGGCACAGGCGTTGGGATGCATGGTGGAAGATTTGAAGAGAACTGCATGGGAACGCATTAAGGAAAAAAATATGGAATATGTGGGGGGACCTGGGAATCGAACCCAGGTCCCAATACCTGCAAGCCACCTCAGCCACCAACTGAGCTATTGAGCGTATTTGTTAATATATTGAAGCGTGGTTATTATAAAAGAAAACAAGCGTTAGTGGTGTACACAAAAAATTGCGCGCCAGCATTTGAATCCCCCAGTCATGTCTTGACACATAGGCTTCTTCTTCATCTTTCTGCAAAAACATCAAACAAGTAGCGGGGGTTTTAAACCCCCACTAAACAAGACCTGTAAAAATAGAGAATAGGACATGGCCAAATATAAAAAGGGCGCGAGGTCATGGTTAGCTTCGTCTTCATGTCACGAATTCAATGGTACCAGTTTGGTTGTCCAATTTTTCCATATGTGTAAACCCCTAATTCAAAGCTTCTGAAACCCTAGAAAACGTTAATGGCAAATCTCGATACAGGCATTGTTAGGACAATTAAATGGTACCATTAGCTTCAGAGCATCAATATTAGTAAGAATCAACCATTAAAACTCATGAACAATGCTTGAAAATTAAAACACGATAATGGAAAAGTTCATGAAAAGTGCAATGCTGTTCTACCAATTCTTGAGGTCTGGAGATGTGTTCTTGATTGCAACACGTTCCTGGATGTCTTGGCAATGTTTTGGAATGCTTTTCAAGCCTTGAATCGTCCTGTAACTAGGATTTCAGTGTTCAAGTTTTCAATGAAAAATTGCCAATTGGTAGGCAGCTTGTATGCAGTTTTTTCGTGTGTGTTAGGATTAGGTTATGTTATGCATATGTATCTGAAGCTTTCTAGGTCAAAAACCAAGCCCATAGTCCATTGAATCAATGTTTTGAATATTTGATTTTCCATATCTTTTTTCAATCTTTTCCATGCCAATCATTGCCAAATTTGGATGATTTTGTCCTTGTTGATTGATACACGAGATATTTAGCTCATAATGAGTGAACTTGTTGCACAAAAAGATTTGATAAGTGTTATTTGATATTTTTTCATATTTAAATTTAATTAAGTGAATTAATAATAATAAAAATTCAAATAATTAATCAAAAATAAGAAAATACATCCCTTTGAGGTCAATGGTCGTGCATAGCTTTTGGGTAATGATTCATGGAAGGATTTGTGGCCCATTAGCATTTTTGAAGCCTTTTGTGCAAAGTTGACTTTTCAAAATTCCCAAAAATTTCCCAACTTCTCCAAGGCATATCTTGCTCAATTTTGAAGCTATGAACATATTCTTGGACATTTTGGAAAGGTCTTGAAGTCCTCTAACCAATGCCTTTGGTCCCATGTCATTTTGATTTACCAATCTCAAGTTATGGTCTTTGACTTAAAGTGCCTTTTTGTTGACTAATGAAAATGACCTATAATGTTGAAATTGATAACTTTTTGTGAGAGCATTTCTTGGACTTGAAGTGTGAATATGAGTTGTAGGAAATGTCATTCTCTTCAAAATGAGCTTTGGATGGAATTTTTCTGATAAACCATGAAGAAGTTATGCCCTGGTCAATTTGCAGTTGACTTTTTCAACTGTCCAAAAATAGAAACTTTTGCGTCTTGAGACTTTTTGAGCCATACTTTGAGAATCATGATCAAGAATTGATCAAATGATGTTTGTGGCTTCAAAATAAGATGTTGACCAAAATTTTTGACTTTTGACTGTCAAATGACCATTTTGCCCCTGCAATTGACTGTGAAGCAATTAGGGTTTTTGACTGTGTAATTTGATGCTGTGAGTCTTGAACCTTGGCATATGGATGCTTGACAATGTATGTGGGTATGTGGGACTTGATTGGACCTTTGGAAACTTCCATTTCTTTGCCAGAACTAAAACCCTAATTTTGACTGTGTTAGGAGGCAATTGGACTATGCAACCCTTGAGGGATTTTGAATCATCTGGAGATTGATTTTGGTAAATCTTGAAGAATATGGGAGGGAAAATTTTGGGGTACAACAATACCCCACTGCGTAACAAAAGTAGTCTTCTCCATGTCTTCGGGGGCCATTTTGATCTGGTTGTACCCTGAAAATCCATCCATGAAAGAAAATACCTTGTGTTGAGCTGTGTTGTCAACCAAGATGTTAATGTGCGGTAGTGGAAAGTCATCTTTAGGGCTAGCCTTGTTTAAGTCTCTGTAATCCATGCATATTCTGACTTTGCCGTCCTTCTTAGGCACAAGAACGATGTTAGCAACCCATTGTGGATAGGAAGTAACAACAAGAAAGCCAACATTGAACTGCTTCATCACTTCTTCTTTGATCTTTTCGGACATGTCGGGCCTCATTCGGTGGACTTTCTGTTTGATCGGTGGATAGTCTTCTCTTGTAGGGAGACAGTGAACCACAATATCTGTATCCATTCCCTACATGTCTTCGTAGGACCAGGAGAAGATCTCAACATATTCATTTAACAACTGAACAAAACGCTCCTTGACATTTGGTTCTAAGTTGGCACCCACTTTAACTTCTTTTTTGTCTTCCTCTGTTCCCAAGTTGATAGTCTCTAATAACTCCTCGTGAGGTAGAATAACTCTTTCTTCCTGTTGCAGCAATCTAGCCAACTCTCCAGGCACTTCACAGTCTTCATCACCTTCGTATTCGACATGATTGACCAGATCTTTAGAATCACTGAAGGCCATAGCAGAATTGTTACCCATGGAATCCGGAGTGGATGGGTACCTGCATTTTGTGAGTGTGGGTGTATGTAAGGGATAGCCACCTTTAAACAAATAAAATGTAAAAAGAAAAGACAATGAACACAAAAGTTTATATATGAAAGCGTCCATGATTCATTAAAAATGGCATATGAAGATGAAAGATCAAGCCCTTACAAATGGACCTATATGCCTCGGGTAAGGCATAAGGCAAAAAGTGTACGAATTGTTTAATAATTATTACAAACCGACAGAAAATGTTCGAAAGATAAATTACTGATTGATGAAAGTAATGGGAACGAAGTCTTTCGCCTCCCAGTTGTTCAACCCTCCTTCAATAGTTGGAAAGATCCAGTCTTTAAAATTGCTCTCCTCTTCATCCTCCTCCAAAGCATGAACCCCATGATGGGTGATCTTTAATGGTGGCCCTCCATCCCGGGAGCGGCGCACAGCCTTCTGACTAGCAGCAGTGAAACCCAAGCCGAACTTATCTATCTTGTAAGGAAAATCTGGCAGTTGACCCCATACTGTGCTTCCTCCTTCCTCAATCACAACCTTCGCATCTTTAAGGGATGACATCCGGGACACAAGTTTGGTAATGATAGGCACATAAGTCATTGTCTTGGCTACCGCAACTTCAGGAGAAACCTCTTCAAAGTGATGAAAGGGGGTCTCGATGAATTCACCATCTAATTCAACATAGCGGAATGAATTCAAATGGCTTATCATATACTCCTCCTCACCGCGAACTGTCACAATTTTCCCCTGTACAGGGTATTTAAGCTTCTGATGCAGGGTAGATGTGACGACTCCAGCATGATAAATCCAGGGCCTTCCTAACAAGCAAGAGTACGAGGGATGGATGTCCATGACATAAAATGTGGAGTTGAAAGTTTCCGTACCCACTTTAATCGGGATGTCCACCTCCCTGTGGACCATCCGTTTAGAACGATCAAAGGCTTTGAAAATGATGTTGCTGGGCTTCAAAATTAGACCTTCACAATCTAGTCTGTCCAATGCTTTCTTAGGCAAGACATTTAAAGACGACCCAATATCAACCAGAACGTGAGCAAGAGTAGTCCCTCTGCATTCCACCGAGACATGCAGCGCATCATTATGCTTTCTCCCCTTAGATGTTAAATCGGCATCGGAGAAGCCAAGACCGTTGTCGACTGTTAAGCTGGCTACACACTCTTAGAACTGGTCCGCGGAGGTTTCCTGAGGCACATGGGTTGTCTTCAAGAACTTGATCAAAGCTTTGGCATGAGCTTTGGAACAGAGTAACAAGGCCAACATAGAGATTTTTTAAGGGGTTTGCCCCAGTTATTCTACGACATCATAGTCGCTTTTCTTAATTATCTTTAAAATCTCCTCCATTTCCTTTTGAGTGGTCTCGGGGATGACCAAAGGCTGAGCCCTCGTCCTGACGGGCGCTTCTTGGATCCCCTTACCTTTATCAGCAGCAACAGTAGAGGGTTCAACCATGGGAGTAACAATTTCTTCAATCACTGGAGTTCGCACAGAGATGTTGACCAACACAGGAGTAACCTTGGGAGCATTTAAGGGTCCGAAGACTGCCCTTGGGGGAGAAATCTCCGGAGAGAAAATTCTTCCACTGCGGGTGATATTACTCGTCCCCGCAATATTTCCTATGTCAGGAGTCTCTTCATCAGAACTTTCTTCAACTAATTCAATCTGCTTAACACCGTGGTAGAAGATCTCTCCTCCATAATTCCACGGTATTATCTTGTTGGACTTGTATGGGATAGGCCCCGACATAGTTATCTTCAGAGGTACAATTTGATCGGGTGTAATCTTAACAGGTCTTTTGGAGACCTTGGAAAGATTGTCGGAAATGGTAATTATAGCAACATCATTGATTGGGGTAATAGGAGTAACAGGAGTTTTCTCAAAGAGGATTTCTTGATTATCCATTAGGCGTTGGATGCCTAACTTCAATAGCGGACAATCGGATTGTAAGGACGAACAAAGGTAACAATCTTTTTCATAGTCTGGGAAAATCCCGGCTTTCAACAGATTCATCTTGATCATTGGTAAGGGAGTCATTAAGTCATCAACAGTAGCAACATAAAGATCTTCTACAACAACATGGACATTATGACCATGTTTTGGCATTGGAGCGGATATCACATTAGGTTTTTCAGGGGCGTCAAACTCCACCTCCTTGGCATATATTAAATCCTGGATCTTATTTTTGAGGGCCCAACAATTGTTGGTGTCGTGCCCCACGCTGTCCGAATGATAGGCACACTTTACATTTGAATGGTAGTAGGGAGAAAAGGTATTTGGATTCTTTGGCGCCTCTTTCAAGCTTGTAAGGTTTAACTTCAACAGATGAGGGAGAACCTGGGCAGCTGTCATATTGATCCGCGTGAATTACCGTGCAGGCCTTTCCACCCTTGCTTGGTTGGTTCTGGGTTGACTGTTTCGAGGTTGATTAGCTGCAGAATTCTGAATCAATACAGCCCCCACCACTGGCCGGTGCTCAATTCTTCCTTGACTTTTCTGGGAGTAAACAGCTGAGACTTCTTTCTTGGCTGGAAAGGTCTTCTTGATAGCAGCGGAAGCAGATGCATCCTTTTGAATTTTACTGCTCTTGATTCCAGATTCATCTCTTTCACCAGTCAGAATTAACTCGGTGAACCCCGCAGATGAACTCCCGATCAAGTGATTAAAGAATGGACCTGACAACGTCCCCAAAAACATATCAACAAGCTCTCTCTCAGACAATGGTGGCTGCACCCTTCCAGCCAAGTCCCTCCACTTCTGGGTATACTCCTTAAATCCTTCATTAGAGACCATACCCATACTCTATAATTGAGTACGAGTAGGTGCTAAGTCCGTATTATATTGATATTGTCTGTAGAAGGCAGCAGCCAGATCCTCCCAGTTATGCACATCAAATCTTTCAAGCTGGTAGAACCAATCCAATTGCGTACCTGACAAACTATCTTGAAAAAAATGGACCCACAGATCCTTATCAGAAGAATGAGGTTGGATCTTTCTGACGTAAGACCGTAGGTGCATCTTCAGACAAGACAAAATGTCGTATTTAGCAAATGTAGGCACCTTAAATTTAGGGGGAATCACAATCCCAGCAACCAATCCTAGCTCCTCGAAATCCAGCCCAGGCACTCTTTTTACCTCCATAGATGCCAGACGCTCTTCCAGATTCTTGTACCTGTCTTCTGCAGGAGGGTACTGCTGCTTAGAGTAGTCTTCATCCTCTTCTTCTTCTTCCTCTTCCTCAGACTCGGAGGGCACTGCAACTCCCTTTACTTTGCCAACCCCTTCATCAGATGTTGAGGGGAAATCCAGGACCCTTCTAGCTTGATTCTCAAATCTTCTTCCCAAAGTAGCTACACCCACTCTTTTCTTTTTCTTTTTCTCCTTTTATTTTTCCTTTTCCTTTTTCAGCAGTGCTTTAAGATCCTCCTGACCCTTTGCTAAGGTCATGAGTAGTTGTTGGAACTGTGAATTCTGCGCTTGTAGGTCTTTGACCGTCTGCTCTATATCCATCTTGCTGGAATAAAAAGCAGAGAGATAAGGAAACCTGGTGTGAAGACCTGCTTATGCATATGATGAATGATATGTATTCATGTAATGCATTCAAGGATTCAAAAATTCAAATTTGTTGTAAACAAAAAAAGAACGCACATCATATTAATAAGATAGAATTTGTTAGTACATGAATGCCCCATGGGCAAAATAATACAAAATTCTAAGGTAAAAAGACGTTGCGCATCCTCTTTGGTGCGATATAGGTGTTGCGAGTCTGCTCTTCGTGGATTCGACGAGTAAGTTCCAAAACCTTCTTCTCACTGGCATAGAAGTTGGCTTCAAAAGTATTCCGTTCTTCCTTGAGCTGTATCTAACTCTTTTGCAAATATTCCAATGATGTTGGCATGTCAGGATGTAAGAGGGTGTATGGAACCTCTCCTTCCATATCAGGCTCTTTAATCATAGGCAGAATGTAAGGGTAAGGCATCATAAGATTCTGGGCGCGGGTTCGTACCCACTTGAGGTAAGGCCCAATGGGGATAAAATTCTTGTGTCCCAGTGTCTTACTGTCCACTTTGTTGGGAATCCTCCAAGCTCGGATAAACCTTTGTCGAAGTCCTTGAGCGTCGTTGTCGAAGTCAAAAACCAAGTATGGAATCAACATGTCATGGGGGCCATCCCTTCGGGCATACCCAAATTGTCTCAGAGCCAAGCAGGGGTTGTAGGTAATACCTCCCCTAATGCCAAGTAGTGGGACATTAGGGAATTACCCACAACGATCAATGATGATGACATTTTCTCTGGACCGAGAACACCAATGAACATCAGAATGTGTAAGAGTCATCAACTGTTGTGACCACCTCAAACCTTACTCATTTTTCAAGACTGATTGGGGAAGGTGAGAAATAAGCCACCTTTCTAGAAGAGGAGTACAACACATGAGAACACCTCTTTTCCTTATTGTTAGTGTGTGAAATAAGTGAGGGATATCCCCAAGCAATGTAGGCACAGGATTCCGAGATATGAAAATCTTGACAGCATTCACATCTATAAGCTGATCAGGGTTTGGGAACAATACCAACCCATAGATGAGAAGTGCTACAATCTCCTCAAAAGCTTGCAGATCTAGAGAATTCCAGCAGTCTTGTGCCTTCTCAAACAGAAACTTTGCCAAGAAACCCTTGGCACCACTTCTGGTTTCCCAATGACCTTTGATATCAGATGGTTGCAAGTGTAAGGCTTGAGCAACATCTTCAGGCTTTGGTTCTCTTTCTGTACCGTTGTAGGGTAGTTGATGGAGAATAGGAATCCTCAGGAGTTGAGAAAATTCCTCCAAAGTAGGCACTAGTTGGTAATCAGGAAAGGTGAAGCAGTAGTGTAGGGGGTCAAAGAACTGGAAGAGAAATTTCACCATGTCTTCTTCAATGTTGGAGCTGACCAAGTTGAGAAGTCTACCATGTCTTTCACTGAAGGGAGAATTTTCTGGAATCTTGGAAGTAAACTCCTTGAGTTGAGGAGGGATTCTCACAAGGTTGACTTGGATTGTTTTTCTGCGGAGTGATTCCATAACCTACAAAACAGGAACAAAGATGAAGATCCAAACCCTTGAAATGGTTAGTGAATGCATATGATGCTTCATGATGTTTATGATGTATGCACAAGTATATGTACAAACAAATCAAGCAAGTTCTTAGTTTCATGCTTGCATGGGGTTTCATAGGTAAGTACCCTCTTGAAGTTAGTTGGCTCAACCTGTCCTATAAATAGTAACCGGGTTCCAAGGAGCTCAATATCACTGGATTATTTTCCGTTTTCATTGTTTCAGTTTAGCCACTTAACTGGCGACTGAAATATTCCAAGAAAACAACCCTCAATGAGTGTAGTATCGAGTATCTACCAACTTCGGTCTGCACCAAAGCCGATCATCTCACTACCCCTAAAAAGGCCAAGTTGGTCAAGTAAAGGTTCTAAAAGTCCATTAGTGTTTCATGACATCACTCAGCGGCCCCGTATTCTCTTTGATTAACTCAAAGGCTACTGGTACCCACAAATGTGTCACACTAATATAGCCATTGCTTCAACCATGTCGGTATACCCCGCACAGTTTCCACAACATATTGCTATTTACCTATGAATGTTTCCCCAAATCCGGGTAGAGGATTTCAAACCCAAACAATAGAACCAAGTGTAAAGCAATCAAAGCAAACAAGGTAAGCATGTAAAGGTGATCTAAACCCTAAGGTAACCCCACTTTTAGAATATTCCCCAGCAGAGTCGCCAGTTCTGTGATGTGGTGGGAGAACTGACTTGAGGTTTTGCGTTTGTGTTCGCAAATGTTTCGGTTTAGCAAGAGTCACCACCGACTTTTTATTTTATCCAAAGGAAAGGTCAAAAAGCACAGGAAAGACCTTTGAGATGTTTTCTTGGGTTCGGGGGGTAGATTATGAAAAGGGAAGGTGCAAGCACCCTTTTCATCCATGGTTATCCATGGGCTCTTAGTTACTTGTTTAGATCACTTGCTTTTGCTTTTCAATTGTTTGAAATGGTGCTTTGTATGTGTGGTTTTGAAAATGTTTTGAAAAGAGGCCTTGTCTAGGCAGCCTTTGTAATGATTCTTGTTTGAATGTATACAAAGGTGTATTGTCTTTTGAAAAGATGTTTCAATGTTTGAAAGTCTATTTTGGGAAATGTTTTGAAATTGTGTTGTGAGGTGTGTTTGAAAATAGCAAGGATGTTTTTGCAAGTTTTGATCAAGTAACTAAGAGTTGTCTACCCTATCTACTCAAGAGTCTTTCCTACACATTTTTAACCCTTTTACATTGTTGTTTTACCATTGCATTTGGTAAACAACCTTGTATTTGGATGTTAAACGGGACAGGCGCGGGTCATCATATTGACCATGATAGCAATAGTGCTAAATATCATTAGCAATTTTTTTAGGGACTAGATCATTTTGTATAGGCAACCAAGATAGCATCATCGAGGGACTATGATCTTTTTGTTTTGTTTTTGTTTTGCCAAGATACTCAACATGCATACCATGGCCATTTTAAAGGCAACAAGTGGATGAAACCCTAGGGGGTGCATGTGTGCATTGTATTATCATTTTCATGCATTTTATGTCTTGTTTTAGGTCTAGCTATTTGTTTTGATTTTGGATATTGCATATAAACCCTAATCTCTATCATGACATATTTGAAAGCATAAAGTGCATAATATAAACCTAAGCTATTACAACATTGATATAGGGAGGGGGATACAATTTTGAATGGGGAGTATTTTGCAAGAAATTAAAATCCTAAGTTATTACAACCAAATTGAATTTCTTTGTTCAAATGATAAATAAACAAATATTTAAATAAGCAATTAAATAAATATGCAATATATTATAAATATGTAAAAAATGTTTTTGTTTATTTTTATGTGTGTAAAAATATAATATTTAATGTGTAAAAAAAGAAAATAAAAGATTATTTTTGGAAAAGGGTAGAAACCCTAATTTTTTTGTTTTAAGAAATATATATATATATATATATATATATATATATATATATATATATATATATATATATATATATATATATATATATATATATATATATATATATATATATATATATATATATATATATATATATATATATATATATATATATATATATATATATATATATATATATTAATTATATTATTTATGTACAATAAAATAATAAAATATATACAAATGTCAAAATATATATATACATATTAGAAAAAATATTATTTAAGTATGTAAATAAAAAAAATAAAAAAATAAAATTTTTATGTATTATTTCAAGTTTTTATTAAAGAAAATAAAAAGTATTGTCATTTAATAATTATTTTTATGTTAGAAAAAATAATAAAAAATACAAAATAAAATGTGAAAATTTGTGAAAATGTTTTTGATATTTTTTTATGTTTAGAAAAAAAATAAAATAAAATCAGAAACTAAAAAAAGAAGTGAAAAATATAAAAATATAAAACAATGGGCCAAGGGGTGTAAATAACAAGTTAGGGGGTGTCAAAAGTGAGAAACAAAGGCCCAGGCTAATTCCAGCTTCATCTTCAACCTTTGAATTAGAAAAAACGCGCGCCCTGTACAAATGTCCAACTCCTGTATACGTGCTCTAAAGCAAAAACTCACAACATGAAAATTATAGCATTTTTCAACACGATTCCAACCATATAAAGAACTTAATCTAACTCTCAAAGACCAGAGAGAATTTCTCTGGCCCTAATTTCTAACCTAACTTTTTCAGAATGTTCATCAATCAAATTCTCTCAGCACACTTAACTTAAATGAAATCTATGCATATGTACAGCTTAAGGGCTATGAGTACTGCATTTTTATTCACAAACCTAAGCCTAATGATTCCTAAATAGAGAGATAGAAAGTTGGAAAATACCTGTTTCAGTTGAACACGAGTATGGTAATGTAGCAACTTGCAGTGAGGCCTGAGGTTCTTTTGAGCTTGCCTGAACTTCCTCTGACCTTTCCCAATGCTTTGTTTGCTTTGAGCTTGCTTGAATAAGCCTGTAGAAGTCAACCTGCACAAGCTGAAATCAGAAATGGTGAAGCTTGCAAATGGAGTTACAGTCAATGGCCAATGGTTGGGATAGTTCAGATAGGTTGTATGGAGTGTGTTGGAAGAGGTTTGGGGCAAAACGCACGAGTGGTTTTTGTTTTGGAACTCAAAGTGCAGAAGCTGCCCTATTTTGCAAGAGAAATGTGTTTTTGTGTTTTAGGAGGCTTGAGGAATGGATAGCTTGTGTTTTTGGCTCAAGGTAATGTGTAAAAGTCGTTTCAAAAGCTTACAAGAGTTGGTTATATCAGATACTCCAGTTATGGATCTTTTGCAAGTTTACTTGGTTTTGAAGTAAAAGTGAGAATTGACAATGCTATGGCTGTACTGGCTTGTACTCTAGCTGCTCAAAGTGTTTGAACTTTGCCTGACATTAGGGAGCTTTGTTTGCAGCAAAAGTCTTGGTGTATGGCTCAAGAAATACAATTTGACATAAAGCATGCTTTATGTAAATGGCATTGCTCACTTTTTGCCAAAAATAGATTAAACCCTTGTGTGAACTTCCATTAATCAGAATAAAGCCCTAGACCATTGAGTTTGCATTCAATTTTGTAGTGTGGAAGGGTTTAGAGACCTGTGAGCAAGTACAAATGAAGCTGGACAGAAATTGCAACTTGTATTAACATGAAAATGCCATGGATCAAAAGTGAGTTTTTGCCAAATTCAAACCTTCGATTCTCCCTAACCATAAATGATTTTGGAGAGTTCTTGGACATTTTGGAAAGCTTGTAACATTCTTTACAATACATCTTTGAAATAAATTTTTAGATTCCAAGTGGAAATATGTGAAAAATGGCCATGAAGATAGGTCAAAATCCTGCCTAAACTAGGGCAAAATTCCACTAAGTTAAAAGTTTCATGGACCCTTGTTCCAAAACTCATAACTTGAGATCCAAGCTTCTTTTGGGAAAACTTTATGAATCAAAGTTGTATATTTTGTGGAGGACTACAACTTTCATGTTGGAAGTTTTGTTTGAATTCAATTTCATCATGGTAAAAATGTTAGGCAAAGTTGGGAAAAAATAAGAAAATTTCATAACTTAGAAAAATTCTAAGTTATGAAATTTTCAATCTTAAACCCTAATTTGCAAAATTAGGTTTCTTGATGAACAAGTTTTCATGTTTTGACACATATTGATAAAAAATGACCCTTGGCACTTGATTTTGACCAAAAAGTCAAAGTTTGACTTTTCAGTATACAGTTGATTTTTGATCAGTTGACTGGAAAATTCATCTGTCAATCCAATGCTTTTGAGATCTTTTAAACCTTGTGATTAGGTAAAGATGATGATATTGAGTCCTTGAATCCATTATTGAACCCAATTTTCCATTGGCTAGGTGAAAAATCAGAAATTGCCCTTGTATAGTCAAAACCCTAAAAATGACCATTTTGCCCTTTTGATGATCTGATCAAATTTTTTGAGGAGTTGTGATCCAAACTTGATCAAATGGTACATATGAGTTTATAATGTTTATGTGGATAAACAATTATGAGGTTTGACTGTAAATTGGCCACAGTTGACTTTTTCCCCAATACAACTGATTTCTAGGTCAACTGTCCAATTGACTGGGCAAAAATTTGACTCAAGGCTTGAAACTTGGTAGAAGCAATCTTATAAGTCCAACATGAAGTATGAAAGTCACTTTGAGCATTGAAAGTCCAAAAATCCCCATGCAAACTCAAACCCTAATTTCAGGTCATCAGTGCAAGGAGATGTCTTGAGCAGAGCAAACCCTAGCTTGGTCTTGAGTCCAAAGAGTCTTGTGAAGGGAAATCTTAATAAAATGAGAGGGAAAATTTTGGGGTACAACAGGCGGGTCCGCCATTCGTGACTTGAAGGTGGAAGCTGATTGAACACTAGAGTGCCCAAAAATTTGTACTTGATGATGTGTTGGTTGATTGTGTCGGGAATGGGCTTAAAGATGCCATTCAGAGTGATAGAATAGGTATTTTGTTTGGCGTCTTCACTGGGGAAATGATCTTAACCAGAAGAGGTTTGTTAATTGCCTGTCACTAAACTGGAAGAAGCAAATCTAACCAGAAGAGGACCTTTGTTCGCTTGTCTTTAATTGGAAGAAGTAAATCTAACCAGAAGAGGTCTTTTGTTCGCCTGTGTTTAACTGGAAAAAGTAAATCTAACCAGAATAGGTCTTTTGTCCGTCTGTCTTTAACTGGAAGAAGTAAATCTAACCAGAAGAGGTCTTTTGTTCGCCTGTCTTTAACTAGAAGAATTAAATCGAACCAGAAGAGGTCTTTGTTTGTTCTCCTTTAACTGGAAGAAGTAAACCTAACCAGAATAGGTCTTTCGCTCGCCTGTCTTTAACTAGAAGAAGTAAATCTAACCAGAAGAGGTCTTTGTTTGATTGGTTGACTTTTCCTGCAAGGAAGAGGGTTAGTTGCATGCAGATGTATGCATAGCATAATGATGTTCTCAAAATAAATGAGATTGTGTTGTATGCATATGTCATATATGTAATATGATGTATGAATGTGAAGTATTGTTGAAGTGTATATTTTTATTAGAAAATAAATCCTTGACAAATACTGGGGAGCTTTGAGAAGTTAAATCCCAGACTGCTGTTGGGGATGAAGAGTATACACATTTTTAGACCTTGTTTGGAATGTATCCGTTGGGTATTTCTGTTTTGTTGTTTGAGGAGAAATCCGCTGGGGAACATTGATTTTGGCTTTTTGCTTGAGGAAACTTTGCGGGGAGTGTTGATTTCTGCTTGGGGAATAGAGCTCAGGAGCCTTGGTTACCCATTACTCTACTGGGAAATTATACTTGAATGGGGAGAGTGAAAGTTAACTATTATTTGGTTGAAATCCAGGCTTCGCATCAACTTTTGACTTACGGGGGATAGTAAAGTTAACTATTATATGGTCGTATTCCAGGCTTCACGACAACTTACTAGGGAAGATGAAATTAATTGTTATCTGGTCGGATTCCGAGCTTCGTAGAAAATTGGAGTTAACCATTATCTGGTGGATTCCAGGCTTCGCAGCGACTTAAACTATTATCTGGTCGAATTCCAGGCTTCGCAGCAATTTAGACGAAGTTAAACTGTTATCTGGTCGGATTCCAGGCTTCACAGTAACTTGCTTGAAAGGATGAAATTAACTATTATCTGGTCGAATTCCAGGCTTCACAGTAACTGATGAAAGGATGAAGTTAACTATTATTTGGTCGGATTCCAGGCTTCATAGTAACTTGCTTGAAAGGATGAAGTTAAACTATTATCTGGCCAGATTCCAAGCTTCGTAGTAATTTGCTTGAAAGGGTGAAGTTAAATGTTATCTGGTCGGATTCCAGGCTTCGCAGCAACTTATGAAGTTAAACTGTTATCTAGTCGGATTCCAGGCTTCACAATAACTTATGAAGTTAAACTATTATCTGGTCAGATTCCAGGCTTCACGACAACTTAGATGAAGTTAAACTGTTATCTGGTCGGATTCCAGGCTTCACAGCAACTTAGATGAAGTTACACTATTATCTGGTCGGATTCCAAGCTTCATAGAGACTTAGATGAAGTTAAACTGTTATCTGGTCGGCTTCCATGATTCGAAGTAACTTATGAAGTTAAACTGTTATCTGGTCGGGTTCCAGGCTTCACAGCAAATTAGATGAAGTTAAACTATTACTGGACAGATTCCAGGCATCATAGTAACTGATGAAAGGATGAAGTTAAATGTTGTCTGGTCGGATTCCAGGCGTCACAATAACTGATGAAAGGATGAAGTTAACTGTTATCTGGTTGGATTCCAGGCTTCACAGCAACTTATGAAGTTAAACTGTTATCTGGTCATATTCCAGGCTTCGCAGTAACTTACTGGGATAGTAACGACTCTGTTGGGGATTGCAATGATTCTACCGGGGATTAAGGGGTTTTGTCCATTGATTTGTAATAGTCTGAGAGGCTAACTCAAGTTGGGGAATTTGTAGTTTGTTGGGGAAATAAACCCGGTTAAAGAGAATATTTTGACGACCTACTGGGGGAAGTGAACTCTTTAGGGAGAACTCCACAGGGCTTCTTTTTTTTAAGACCCACTCAGCTGGGATAGGGTTTCTAAGAGATTGAAACTCTGTATGTATGAATTTAACTCAATGGGGAAAGTTTTGTTGTAGTAACTCTGTGGGGATATCCCAAGTTCTTAAGGAATTGCTTATTACTATTTTTATGCATACATTTGTTAAAAGTTAATTGTGATACGATGGGAGAACTGACTTGGGTTTTGGGTTTGTTTTCGCAAATGTTTCGGTTGAGCAAGAGTCGCCACCGACTTTTTATTTTATCCTAAGGAAAGGTTAAAAAGCACAGCAAAAACCTTTGAGATGTTTTCTTGGGTTCGGGGAGTAGATTATAGAAAGGGAAGGTATTAGCATCCTTTCTATCCATGGTTATCCATGGGCTCTTAGTTACTTTCTTAGATCACTTGCCTTGTATTTTCAATTGTTTGAAATGGTACTTTGTGTGTGGGTTTGAAAATGTTTTGAAAAGAGGCCATTTGTTGTGGCAACCTTTGTAATGATCCATGTTTGGATGTATACAAAGGTGTACTTATCTTTTGAAAAAGTTTTCAATGTTTTTGAAAGTGGTTTTGAAAGTGTGTTGTGATGTGTGTTTTGAAGAATGGCAAGGATTGTTTGCAAGATTTGGTCAAGTAACCAAGAGCTATCTACCCTAAATTTCTCAAAGATCTTTCCTATGTTTTAACCCTTTTAACAATTTTGTTCCACCATTGTATTTGGTGGACAATCTTGTGTTAGGATGTTAACGGGACGGGTGCGGGTCGTTGTTTTAGACCATGAATGCAATGGTGCCAAGTGTCTTTGGCAATTTGCTTGAAGGGACTATGATCATTTTTAGGCAACTTTCGAAAGCGTCATCGAGGGACTATGATCATTTGAATTGTTTTGTTTTGCCAAAGAAACTCAACATGCAACATGGCCCATTATTGAAGGCAACAAGTGGAGTAACCCTAGGGGTGCAAGTGTGATTGGTGTTGTCCATTTTCATGCTTTTTGTCTTTGAATTAGGTCAAGCTATTTGTTGTTTGATTTTTGCATACAAAACCCTAAGTCTATCATGGCATAATTGGAAATCTTTAAAATGCGAAAAAATAAAAGCCTAAATTATTACAACACAATTATGGGATGGGGGGTACAAATGTTCAAATGGGGAATATTTAGCAAGAAATTAAAATCTAAGCTATTACATCCAAATTGAATATACAAAGATTAATTGCACAACAATTAAATAAAATACAATAAAATATGCAAGATGCAAAAAAAGATTTTTATATGTATGTAAAGGTATTTTTCATGTGACAAATAAACAAAAATAAAAAAAGGATTAATTTTGGATATTTTCACATTTTAGGGCAAAACCCTAATTTTCTAAATAATAATATTTATCAATTATATACAAAAATAAATAAAAGAGAAGTATATTGTAAAAAAGTAATTTTTGAGGTCAAATATTAATAAAAGAAAAAAGTATTATTTTTATGTTTTTATCCTAAATATTCTGATAACTATATAAGTATTTATATTATATACAAAAATAAAAATATTTATTATTTACGAAAAAAAAGTATATTTTTTAGAAAATGTTTTCAAAAGATAAAATAAAATAAAAAATCAAAAAATAAAATGTATTTGTATTATTTTTAGTATTTTAAATGAAACTAAATGAAATTTTACACATGGAACTAAATAAAATGTATTTGTAAAGATATTTATTTATTTATTTACACATGGAACTAAATGAAACAAATAAATACCAAATAAAATGCAAAAAATGTGAGAAAAATATTTTTAGTGTTTTTTCATGTTTGAATAAAAATATAAAATCAGAATCAAAAAGAAAAAAATCAAAAATGACAAATATATCATATAATGGGCCAGGGGGTGTATGTGTGAAATAGTGGTGCAAACAGAAAAAATAAGCCAGGCCCAGCCCAAAGGACTTTGTCTTCAACCTCCAGCCATTTTCAAACAAAAACGCGCGCCTTCTTGTTCATCTCACTAACTTCTGATTCTTTGATATTTTGACAAATCTTAAAACATGAAACTTGTAGAGCTTGAAGCCACGATTCTAAACATATAAAGAAGTTGATCTAACTCTAAAAAATGAGAGAGAATTTCTTCTCCCCCAATTCCTGACCTAGCTTTTTTCAGATATTCAGTTTCAAAATTCTCTCAGTACACACAACATAAATGAAAATTAATGACATGGGTAGCTTCAGGGCCATGAGTAGGACATAACTTCTTCACAAACCTAAGCCTAGATATGCCTGGATAGAGAGATAGAAGTTCAAACTTTTACCTGTTCAGCTTGAATCGTGTGCAACAATGGAGGCACTTTCAATGCAATGTGAGGACTTGTACAACTTGCTTGAGGTCCAAGGATGCTCTTCCAACCTCTAGCTTGCTTTGAAACTAACTGAAACGAGCTATGTAACTCAACCTGCACAACTGAAAAAATGAAAATGGTGAACTTGGTTAGAGGTGTTACAGTCTGTAGCTAGGGCTTGGGATAGTTCGTATGGATGTTATGGAGTGTGTATGAACAAGCTTTAGCCAAAACGCACGAGCAAACTGAGTTGTGCAACTCAATCTGCAGGGATGCCCTGTTTTGTGCAGCAAAATGGTGTTTTGATGTTTGGGGAGGTATTGAAGGTGGTTAGGTCGTGCCTTAGGTCTGTTATGATGTATGGAAAATGTTTACAAACTTTGCTTTGGCTAGTTGTTACAGGAATGCGAGATGTCCTTGAATATGCAAGTTTTCTTCTATCTTAAGCAAAAGTTGCCAAGTTAGGTTGTAGGCCAAGGCAGGTCCCTCAAGCATGCTACATAATCTCTCCTTGAACAGTGGGATTAGTCCATAAACTTGTGCCCAAAAGATATGCTTTGTACTTCTTTGATTTGTGTTTTAACATAAAGTTGATCTTTACAAGAATAGATAAAATGCTTTTTCTATTTTAGGACTAATCCTTCATGTAATGACCAAATGCACAAAATAGCATCTTGGCACAATGGTTTAGCATTGAATTATTGAGTGAGAATGAGATTAGAGGCCTGTAACCTAGCTTGGGCAAGCTGAGTTTGAAAATGCAAAGTTATGAACATGTAATTTGGTCATGAACAAAGTGACTTTTGCCCATCTTCACAAATTCGATTCTCCCTAACCACAAGGGTGTTTGAGAAGTTCTTGGATAATTTGGAAAGCTTGGAATGTGTACTACAATCCATATTTGTAATGCAAGTTGAGATTCCAAGTGGAAGTATGTGAAAAGTGGCCATGAAGTTGGGCAAAAATCCTGCCTAGAATAGGTAAAAAATTTTCTAAGTTAAGAATGTTTTGCACCCCTATTCCAAAAATCATAACTTGAGCTACAAGCTTCTTTTGAGGAAACTTTGTGAATCAAAGTTGTAGATTTTGCAATGGACTAAAACTTTCATGTTTTGAGTTTTGTTTGAATCCAAATGTATCTTGATGAAAAAATGGGACAAATTTAGGAAAAAATAAGGAAGTTTCATAACTTAGAAAAATTCTAAGTTATAAAATTTTCTCATTCTAAACCCTAATTTGTAATTTTTGATTTCTTGATGAACAAGTTTCATAATTTGACATGTCTTGATGAAAAATGAATCTTGGCACTTGATTTTGACCAAAAAGTCAAAGTTTGACTTTTCAGTATACAGTCAAATTTTGCTCAGTTGACTGGAAAATTCATCTGTCAATCTTGTGCATTTGGGATCTTTTGAACTTGTTGAATGTGTCAAGACCATGTCCTTGAGTCCTTGAGTCCTTGAGTCCATATGTGAGCTTGGTTTGCCATTGGCCAGGTCAAAAAGTCAAAAATTGCCTTTGTGCAGTCAAAACCCTAAAAATGACCATTTTGCCCTTTTGGTGATCTGATCAAATTTCTTGTGGAATTTTGATCCAAACTTGATCAAATGGTCCATATGTGTTCATAATGTTGATGTGGGTCAAATTTCATGAGGTTTGACTGTCAATTGACCACAATTGACTTTTTCCCCAATACAGCTGATTTCTAGGTCAATTGTCCAGTTGACTGGGCAAAGATTGGAATCAAGGCTTGAAACTTGGTATGGATAAACTTGTGAGTCCAACATGAAGCATGAAAGTCATCTTGGGCATTTTAGGTCAAAACATCTTTGTGCAAACTCAAACCCTAATTTGGGTCAACAGTGCAAGGAGGAGTCTTGAGCAGAGCAAAACCTAACTTGATCTTGAGCTTCAAGGGTCTTGTGGTGAGAAAATGTTGATGAAATGGGAGGGAAAATTTTTGGGTACAACAGTTTCCCCTGTTCAATCTTCTTGAACCTGAAGAGTTAGATTGGCAAGTTTGCCTTTCGCGACTCGAGGGTAAAAGGAGATTGGACACTAGAGTGCCCAGAAATTTGCGCTCGCATAGTGGAATATCAGCAATGTGATGTCGGGAATGGGCTTATAGATGCCATTTGGAAGTGGTGGATAGGAGGATGGGCTTATAGATGCCATTTGGAGGTGTCGATCGCGTAAGAGATTCCTTAGCGAGAACTTGTGTACCTGAGAAAGAAAGATGGTTTCCTGGCTTGCTACAGGTGTTGATCTTCAGTCTCTTCATGCAGATATGCCCTGGCTAGGTACAGGTATCGAATCTACAATTAGTTGCTCACAGATGTGCTCTGGCTAGATACAGGAATCGAATCTGGAATTTGTCGTATACGGATATGCCCTGGCTGGATACAGGTATCGAATCCGGAACTTCAAAAGGTTGCTTACAGACGTGCCCTGGCTGGATACAGGTATCGAATCTCTAAACTCTTCATGTAGGCATGCCCTGGTTGGATACAGGTATCAAATCTACAATTAAATACTCACAGATATGCCCTGGCTAGATACAGGAATCGAATCCGGAATTGGTCGTCTACAGATATGCCCTGGCTGGATACAGGTATCGAATCTGGAATTTGTCGTCTACAGATATGCCCTGGCTGGATACAGGTATCGAATCTGGAATTTGTCGTCTACAAATTTGCCCTGGCTGGATACAGGTATCGAATCTAGAATTTGTCGTCTACAGATATGCCCTGGCTGGATACAAGTATCAAATATGGAAATCAATCACTCACAGATATGCCCTGGCTAGATACAGGAATCGAATCTGGAATTGTGACAGTTGATAGTAATCATCTTTGAATTGTCCTTTTTCCTGAAAAGGCAAGACATCAGTTGTATGCAATGTCATGATGTATGAAATGCATGATGTTCTCAAGAATAAATGAGATCGCGTCGTATGCACTTTATCATGTATGTAAATAGGAGGTATGAGATGTGAAATGTTTATGAATGTATTTTCGTCTGGAAAATAAATCCTTGACAAATGCCGGGATGTTTGTTAAGTCCTGGACTGATGTTGAAGAGTAGAGTTCTTCGTTTCCGCTAGGGATGATGGTTGCAAGAATAAACTGGTAGGAGAAGATGACTCCGTCGGGGGATAATCTTGTTGGATAGATTACTCTGCGGGGAATTACTCTATGGGAAGAGATACTTCGTTGAGGTTTTTATGAGAGCTCCGCTGGGGATTCCACTGATAAGTTATGTTGGGGAATTTGATGAACTCCGTTGGGGAATAGGAAGAGCTTCGCCGAGGACGATCTTTCCGTGGTAATTAGTTAAGGATAACCCAGTTAGACCCTGGTGGGGAATAACCTTTGAATAGAGTCGGGGAGAGATGTATGTACTCTGCAAGGGATAAGCTTCCAAAATCTACTGGGGATATGGATTCCACTTTCATGGGGAAACTTTAGACTGTACTGGGGAGTGGCTCCACTAGGGGGTCTTGTATTCCGCCGGGGAACAATCTTATATTAAGACTGCCGGGGATGCTTGCTGAGGAATGTCTATACTCCGCTGGGGAATGTTGAGGTCTTCTGAGGATACCCAACTTCCTCAAGGCTGACAGTAGACTAACTCTGCTTGGGGAGAGTATTGCTGAAATATGGAGATACTGTGCCTTTCCGGGCTGATGGGAGACCAATTCTGCATGGGGGGGAGTATTGCTGAAATCTGGTCTTACTCTGTGGGGAGTTGAGGTAACTTGGTTACGTTCTTCAGCTGAACCTACCTTGGGACCCTGGTGGACAAAGCAACTAGATCGCTTGGACGATTCTTTATTGCCCCTGTTTATGATGTCATATGTAATTAATCCTTTGTTTCGCATGCAAATATTCGTGATTAGCAATTAATGTCAAATGCATATATCAAAAACGAACATTGGACGTTCTTTGCAAAACAAAACAGAAAAAGGAAAAACGATGGGTAATTTGTCTGAAAAATTGAACTTGTATTGATTTTGAAATTTGCCTGTAAATAGGCGTTTTGTGTACAGGAGGCTGACGTCCTAGTAAGAGAACGCCGCCGAGCAAAATAGAGTTTATACAATTTTGTAAAAGAAAACAAAACAGCTATGTGAAAAATAATCCCACTGGGTTCCAACTCTGCTATCGCCTTTACGTCTTCAAACGTCTCATCACTTTGTTGCTTAGTTGAAGATGAAGCTGACTGATCGATGCCGTCTGAACCTGATAGTTGATGCCGAATTCTGGATGCAAGGTGATCCAATGAGACATAGTATTATGCTTTATCCCTAACTTTTGCCTGGACCTCCCTTTCGGGTTTTCAGTCCACCGGGATACCCATTTTTGCCCAAGCCGCCTTTTCAGGTTTTCGACTTGCCGGGTGTACAATTTTTTTTTATTTCGTCCCTTGTTTTTGCCCGAACCCTTTTGGTTCGCCGGGAAGCCCTTATTTTTGCCTAGGTGTGTCAACCTAGCGGGTCTTTAATTCATGCGTAGTATCTTTTTACTATGTCTGCATTGGCAGGGTGAGGAAGGTCGTCACCATCCATGGTGGTTAGAATCATAGCTCCTCCTGAGAAGATATGTTTAACCACAAATGGCCCTTCGTACGTAGGGGTACATTTGCCCCTAGGGTCACTTTGAGGAAGAATGATGCGCTTGATTACCAGGTCTCCGACTTGATACCCTTGTCGTCTGACCTTCTTGTTAAATGCCCTGATCATCCGTTTTTGGTACGTCTGACCATGAAAAATAGCAGTGAGTCTCTTTTCGTCGATTAGGTTTAATTGATCAAGCCGAGTCTGGATCCAGTCATCTTCGCTCAAACCTGCATCCTTCATTATCCGGAGAGAGGGTATCTGGACTTCAATAGGTAGGACTGCCTCCATGCCATAGACCAAGGAAAAGGGAGTTGCCCCTGTTGACGTCCGTGCTGAGGTACGGTACCCATGAAGAGCAAATGGTAACATTTCGTGCCAATCTTTGTAGGTCACTGTCATCTTCTGCACAATCTTCTTGATATTCTTATTCGCTGCTTCTACAACCCTATTCATCTTCGGTCGGTAAGGAGAAGAGTTGTGGAGCTGTATCTTGAATTGCTCGCAGAGCTCAGTGATCATCTTGTTGTTAAGATTAGTACCATTGTCCGTAATGATCCTTTCCGGGACGCCGTATCAACAGATTAAGTTGTGCCGAATGAACCGTGCCACGACGTTCTTGGTTACGGTAGCGTAGGAAGCTGCTTCAACCCATTTTGTGAAGTAATCAATTGCTACCAGGATGAAGCGGTGCCCGTTGGATGTCGTAGGTCTGATTTCGCCGATCATATCAATGCCCCACATTGAAAAGGGCCAAGATGCTGTCAAGACGTTCAGAGGAACCGGAGGAATGTGCACCTTATCAGCATAGATCTGGCATTTATGACAAGTTCGAGAATGCTGATAACAGTCAGCTTCCATTGTGGACCAGAAATATCCTGCCCGAAGGATTTTCTTTGCCATGGTATGTCCACTGGAATGTGTTCCGAAGGTACCTTCATGTAGCTCTGCCATGATCTTTTCTGCGTCAGACTTATCCACACAACGCAGTAAGGTCGAATCATGGTTTCGCTTGTAGAGAATGCCATTGCTGAGGAAGAACTTTGCCACAAACCTTCTCAGGAACTTCTTGTCATTAACAGATGCGCCTTCGGGGTACTCTTGAGTTTCAATGTACCTCTTCACTTCATGATACCAAGGTTTTTCAGTTACCTCTTCAGTCTCGAGATCGCAGCAATGTGCTGGTTCATCCAACTTCCAGATAATGATCTGGGGTGCCTCGTTGTCCCATTTGACTTTGAACATAGAAGACATCGTAGCCAACACGTCCGCCAACTGATTCTCCTCTCTTGGGAAGTGTTCAAAAGTTATCTCCTCGAAATGGGGAAGCAACGTCAACACATACTCTTTGTAAGGAATAAGATTTGGGTGTTTCGTATCCCACTCGCTTTTGACCTGATTGATCACGAGAGCGAAATCTCCGAAGACACTCAAGAACTTGATCCTTAAGTCAATTGCAGCTTGAAGACCCATGATACATGCCTCATACTCTGCCATGTTGTTGGTGCAGTTGAAACATAGTCGGGCGGTGAGTGGAGTATGAGTGCCTTTAGGGGATATGATTACAGCGCCGATACCATTACCCAAAGCGTTCGAGGCTCCGTCAAAGTGCATAGACCATCGGGATCCTTCCTCAGGTCCTTCATCCGGTCCAGTTACTTCACAATCAGTCACTACCATGATATCCTCGTCTGGAAATTCAAAGTTCATCGACTGGTAATCGTCCACTGCCTGGTGTGCCAAATGGTCTGCCAATACACTTCCCTTGATTGCTTTCTGAGTCGTGTACTGGATGTCGTATTCCGTCAAGATCATCTGCCATCTTGCTATTCTTCCGGACAAGGCAGGCTTTTCGAAGATGTACTTTATTGGATCCATTTTTGAAATCAACAGAGTAGTGTGAGTCAACATATACTGTCTCAGCCGGCGAGCAGCCCATACCAAAGCGCAGCAAGTTTTCTCGAGCAGTGAATATCGGTTCTCACAGTCGGTAAACTTTTTGCTAAGGTAATAAATGGCGTGTTCTTTTCGGCCAGACTCGTCATGCTGCCCCAGCACACACCCCATTAAGTTGTCCAGTACTGTCAAGTATAAGATTAGAGGTCTCCCTTTAACCGGCGGCATAAGAATGGGTGGTTCTTGGAGATACTCTTTGATCTTTTCGAAAGTGGCCTGACATTCATCGTTCCAACGTACTACTTGATCCTTCTTCAGCAGCTTGAAGATTGGTTCACAGGTAGCAGTTAGATGTGAGATGAATCGGGCAATGTAGTTCCGCCGTCCTAGAAAACCTATGACTTCTTTCTCTGTCTTGGGAACTGGCATCTCTTGTATGGATTTTACCTTGGCAGGGTCCACTTGAATACCTTTGTCGCTTACGATGAAGCCTAGCAATTTTCCAGATCTCACCCCAAAGGTGCACTTGTTTGGGTTCAACCTCAGCTTGTACAACTTCAGACGGTCGAACAGCTTCGGTAGATGGTCAAGGTGTTCCTCCTTAGTTTGGGACCTTGCAATCATATCATCGACATATACTTCAATTTCATGGTGAATCATGTCATGAAACAACGCAACCATGGCACGTTGATAGGTTGCCCCAGCATTTTTCAACCCAAAAGGCATGACCTTGTAGCAAAAGGTGCCCCACTGAGTAACAAAAGTGGTCTTCTCCATGTATTCAGGAGCCATCTTGATCTGATTATAACCGGAGAAGCCGTCCATGAAGGAGAATAATTTATGCTGAGCAGTGTTGTCAACCAGAACGTCGATATGAGGCAGAGGGAAATCATCCTTAGGACTCGCCCTGTTCAAATCCCTATAATCAACACACATTCAGACCTTACCATCCTTCTTCGGCACTGGAACCACGTTGGCAACCCACTGAGGGTAAGAAGTCACTGCTAGAAACCCGACATCAAATTGTTTCATAACCTTAGCCTTGATTTTCTCGGACATTTTTGGACGCATACGGCGGACCTTCTATTTTACCGGAGGGCAATCTTCCTTGGTAGGCATGTGATGAACCACAATGTCGGTATCCAACCCAGGCATGTCTTCGTAAGACCAGGCAAAGATTTCCACATAGTCATGCAGCATCTGAATCAACCGTTGTTTCACACTGAGCTCGAGATTGGCACCAATCTTGACTTCCTTTATGTCTGTCTCAGTACCCAGATTTACCGTTTCCACTGGCTCTTCATGTGGCTGAATGGCCCTCTCTTCCTGGAGTAGTAGTCTTGCGAGTTCACCAAGCACTTCACAATCATCCTCACCTTCGTCTTCGGCTAAGTTGATCAGATTTTTGAAGTCATAACTGGCAGTAGCAGAGTCGTTACCAGTGAGATCCAGAGTGGATTGGAACCTGTATAGGTGAGTGTGTGTAAATATAGCTGTTTTACAATATATAATAAAGAAAGAAAAGGAGCGCAAGATTTTGAAATGCAACAAACGTCCAATGTTTTTATTGATGATATATGAAAATGACACACAAAATCCCTCACAAATGAAGCCCCGGTGCCCCGGGTAAGACACCGAGCCATAAAAGTTTCAAAATATTGTCTGTTACAAATTCAAAACAAAAGAGTTCATTACTGAGTGACAAAAGTAATAGGTGTGAAGTCTTTGGCAGTCCAGTTTCTTGGTCCACCGTCGGTTGTTGGGTAGATCCAGCTGTCGAATTCAGATTCCTCCACGTCGTCTTCAATAGCATTTACCCCCGGGTTGGTGATGAACACAGGAGGTCTTCCAATCCTTGCCTTACGAACAGCCCTCTGAGCTTCTGCAGTGAAACCCAAACCAAACTTGTCGGTCTTTGGAGTGAAATCAGGAAGTCAGCCCCAGTTTGTGCACTCACCCTTCTCAATCACAGCCCGGGCATCCTTTAAGGAAGCCATCTTCAACGGAGAGTCTTCTTTAGTCACAGTCTCTGCTGATGCCAGTGTCTGAGGCACCTCTTCAAAGTGTTGAAAGGGGGTCTCAATGAACTCCCCATCCATTTCTATGTACCGGAACGAGTTGAGGTGGATGACCATATACTCTTCCTCCCCCTGCACTGTCACAATTTTCCCTCTGACCGGGTATTTAAGCTTCTGATGTAATGTGGAGGTCACAGCTCCAACCTTGTGGATCCATGGACGACCCAACAAACAAGAATAGGATGGACGAATGTCCATCACATAGAAAGTAGAATCAAACACATGAGAACCAACCCTGATTGGAATGTCAACTTCGCCATGTACCATCCTCTTGGACCCGTCAAAGGCCCGGACAACAATGTTACTAGGCTTGAGCTCCAAACCCTCACAATCCAACCTGTCTAGGGCCTTCTTGGGTAATACATTCAATGAAGAACCGGTGTCTACCAACACATGGGCAAGAATAGTGCCCCTGCATTCAATGGAGACATGCAGGGCGTCCTTATGGTTCTTTCCTTTAGCAGTCAGATCGGCGTCAGAGAAGCCCAACCCATTATCGGCAGTCAAGTTGGCCACACAATCGGTAAATTGATCAGCAGATGTTTCTTGTGGCACATGAGCCGTTTTCAGGAAGGAAATCAGGGCCTTGGAATGGGCCTCTGAACACAACAACAGCGATAGCATAGAAATCTTTGATGGGGTGTGCCCCAACGGCTCAACTACATTGAAATCACTCATCTTAATGATCTTGAGAATCTCTTCCATCTCTTGTTGGGAAGCTTCAACATTGGTTGTCTTTGGTGCCTCCGTCAGGGCAGGCAAATCAGTAGCAATCCCTTTGCCCCGAGCGTCAGATGACTCGGCAGCAGGGGTAGAAACAAGAACTTTATCAGGAAGGGGAGCAGGCACACTTGCAGGTGTGATGATAAGAGGTCTCTGAATAGCTGGTGGTGCAATATCTGGTGAGAACAGCCTACCACTGCGAATAATTTTGGCGGGCCCGGTGATGTTACTGACGCCGGTACTTGTATCAAACTCTTGCTTTACTCCCAGAACATAAACATCTGCCCCATAGTGCCAAGGGACAACTTTGTCGGATGTATAAGGGAGAGGCCCCGGAACAGTGATGATGATAGGAGCAATCTTCTGAGCGGACATGATTTTGACAGGCTTCTTTGAGAGAGCCTTAGGAGGTTTATTGAAAATAGTGACAATATAAACTTCTTCAGCAGGGATAGCAGGAACAGGAATCTTCTCGAACAAGATCTCTTTGCTATCCATCAGGTTTTGGACGCCTGACTTCAGCAAGGGACAACCAACAGGTGAAACAGCACACAGATGACAACCTTTACCACAACCCGGAAATAAACCGGCTAGCAATAGGTTCCTCTTGACAGTCAATAACGGAGTAACAATCTCTTCCACGGAGGCTACATACCGGTCTTCTTCCACATCATTCACTCCATGCTGGGGCATGGGAGCAGTCACAACATTGGGCCTTTCGGGCGCCTCGAACTGTATTTCTTTAGCATCAATAAGGTCCTGAACCTTATTCCTCAGAGCCCAGCAATCGTCCGTAGTATGCCCCGGGCTATCAGAGTGATAAGCGTAATGGGCGTTGGGGTTTTACTTTGGAGAAGCTGTGTTCACTACCTTCGGAGCTTCCTTGACAGTTACCAGACTGGTTGACAGTAGTTGCAGCAAAATCTGAGACAGGGTCATACTAAGCCGAGTGTACTGCCTTTTGGGTCTCTCACCCGTTGGTTGGTTGTATTGCTGAGGAGAAGCAGCAGGCTTTGAAATTACCAACGCGTTGACAGCTTGGCGGCGTTCCGGTTTAATTTGTCTTCTGGGACCATAAACAGCACTGGCTTCCTTCTTGAATGGCTTCTTTTCAGTACTCGCGGAGGCACCTTTCTGTATCTTCCCTGACTTGATACCAGCTTCTATCCTCTCACCCGTTAAGATCAGATCTGTAAACCCAGCAGAAGAATTACCAATCAGATGGTTGAAGAATGGGTCGGACAGGGTCCCTAAGAACATGTCCACAAGCTCACGGTCCGTCAGCGGCGGTTGCACCCTGCCAGCCAGGTCTCTCCACTTTTGCGCATACTCCTTGAATCCTTCGCCCGTACCCAGTGACATACCCTGGAGTTGGGTACGCGTGGGAGCGAGGTCAGAATTGTACTGATACTTATTATAAAATGCAGTAGCCAAGTCCTCCCAGTTTCGAATACTGGCTCCATCCAGCTGATAGAACCATTCGAGTTGAGCCCCTGAAAGGCTATCCTGAAAAAAATTGATCCATAGGTTCTTGTCTGCGGTGTAAGGTTGGATCTTCCTTACATATGATCTGAGATGTATCTTCGGGCAGGACAACCCGTCATATCTTGCAAAAATTGGCACTTTAAACTTCGGGGGGATCACAATTCCAGCAACTAATCCCAAATCTTCGAAATCTAAGCCGGGAACTCTCTGCAGCTCCATAGCTGCCAACCTATCTTCCAAGCCCTTGTACTTATCGTCGGCAGGCGAGTATTGTTGCTCTGAGTAGTCTTCGTCCTCTTCAGCCTCTTCCTCTTCAGCTACAGATTCGGAAGGTACCGCAGCCCCTTTTCCTTTACCGGTTCCCTCTTCAGACGTAGGGGGAAATTCAAGAACTCTTCTGGCTTCACCCTCAAACCTTCTTCCTAAGGTAGCCACCCCGATTCTTTTCTTCTTCTTTCTCACTTGCTCTTTGTTCCCAAGCAGGGCTTTTAGATCCTCCTGACCCTTTGCCAAGGTCATCAGGAGATGTTGAAACTGTGAGTTTTGAGACTGCAAATCTTTGACCGTCTGTTCGAGATCCATCTTACTGAAATAAACAGCAGAAAGATAAGGAAACCTGGTGTGGAGACCTGCTTATGCGCATGATGAATGATATGTTTGTTTATGCAATGCATTCAAGGATTTAGAAAATTCAAAATTGTTGCAAACAAAAAGAACGCACGTCATACTAATAAGAAGAAATTTGTCAGTACATAAATTCCCCATGGGCCAAATATTACAAAAACTTCTCAAGGTAAAAAGACGTTGCGCATCCTCTTTGGTGCGATGTAGGTGTTGAGGGTCTCTTCCTCATGGAGTCGGTGGGTAAGCTCCAAAACCTTCTTCTCACTGGCGTAGAAGCTGGCATCAAAAGTATTATGTTCCTCCTTGAGTTGGATCCAACTCTTCTGCATCTCCTCCCATGATGTTGGCATGTCAGGATATAGGATGGTGTAGGGAACCTCTCCTTCCTTAACGGGCTCTTTAATCACAGGAAGAACATGAGGGTAAGGCATCATTAGACTCTGGGCTCGGGTTCGTACCCACTGGAGATAAGGCTCAAGAGGGATGGAGTTCTTGTGCCCCAGTGTCTTGCTGTCTACCTTGTTAGGCATCCTCCAAGCTCTGATGAATCTTTGGCGAAGTCCTTGCGCATCGTTGTCGAAGTCAAAAACTAAGTCAAGAATCAACATGTCATGAGGGCCATCCCTCCATGCATATCCAAATTGTCTCAAAGCTAGACAAGGGTTGTAGGTAATGCCTCCTCTAATGCCAAGCAATGGAACATTAGGGAACTCTCCACAATGATCGACGATGATGACATTTTCTCTGGACCGAGAACACCAATGTACATCATAGTGAGTGAGGGTCATCAACCGTTGTGACCACCTTAAGCCTTGGTCATTCTTCAAGACAGATTGTGGAAGGTGCGAAATAAACCACCTTGCAAGGAGAGGAGTACAACACATGAGAACACCCCTCTTTCTCATTGTTCGTGTGTAAAATGAGTGAAGAATGTCCCCAAGTAATGTTGGTATTGGATTCCGGGATAAGAAGATCTTGACAGTGTTGACATCTACAAGCTGGTCAGGATTTGGGAACAGGACCAACCCATAAATGAGGAGTGCCACAATTTCTTCAAAGGCTTGTAGATCCAATGAATTCCAACACTCTTGTGCCTTCTCAAACAAGAATTTTGCTAAGAAGCCTTTGACACCGCTTCTAGTTTCCCAATTCCCCTTGATGTCAGATGGTTGTAAGTGTAGTGCTTGAGCAACATCTCCAGGCTTTGGTTCTTTTTCCGTACCGTTGTAGGGTAGTTGATTAAGAATAAGAATTCTCAAGAGTTGAGAAAATTCCTCCAAAGTGGGCACCAATTGGTAGTCGGGGAATGTGAAACAGTGGTGAAGGAGGTCAAAGAACTGGAACAACACCTTCATCATGTCCTCTTCAATGCTGGTGTTGACTAGGCTGAGCAGTCTACCATGTCTTTCACTGAAGGGAGAGCTTTCTGGAATTCTGGATGTGAGCTCCTTGAGTTGAGGAGGGATTCTCACAAGGTTGACTTGGATAGTTTTCCTGCGAAGAATTTCCATGACCTACAAAACAAAAACAAAGATGAAGATCTAAACCCTTGAAATGTTTAGTGAATGCATATGATGCTTTATGATGTTCATGATGCATGCACAAACATATGTACAAGCAATTCACACAAAACCCTAGTTTCAGGCTTGCATGAGGTTTCATAGGTAAGTACCCTCTTGAGTGTAGTTGGCTTAAAAACCTGTCCTATAAATAGTAACTGGGTTCTAAGGAGCTCAATATCATTGGATTGTTTTCCATGTTCATTGTTTTGGTTTAGCCACTTAACTAGCGGCCAAAATATTCCAAGAAAACAACCCTCAATGAGTGTAATATCGAGTATCTACCAACTTCGGACTGCACCAAAGTCGGTCATCTCACTACCCCTAATAAAAGGCCAAGATGGTCAAGTAAGGTTCTAGGTCATTAGTGCTTAGTGACATCACTCAGCGGCCCCGTACTCTCCTTGATTGAACTCAAGGGTTACCGGTACTCACAAATATGTCGCACTAATATAGCTATTGCTTCAACCGTGTCGGTATACCCCACACAGTTTCCACAACGTATTGCTATCTATGAATGTTTCCCCAAATCCGGGTGTAGGATTTTCAAGCCCAAACAAGAGAACCAAAATATAAAGCAATCAAAGCAAACAATTAGTCATGCAAGAGGGTGATCTAAGCCCTAAGGTTACTCCACTTTTAAAATTTTCCCCAGCAGAGTCGCCAGTTCTGTGATACGGTGGGAGAACTGACTTGGGTTTTGCGTTTATTTTCGCAAATGTTTCGGTTGAGCAAGAGTCACCACCGACTTTTTATTTCATCCTAAGGAAAGGTTAAAAAGCACAGCAAAAACCTTTGAGATGTTTTCTTGGGTTCGGGGAGTAGATTATAGAAAGGGAAGGTATTAGCACCCTTTCTATCCATGGTTATCCATGGGCTCTTAGTTACTTGCTTAGATCACTTGCCTTGTATTTTCAATTGTTTGAAATGGTGCTTTGTGTGTGGGTTTGAAAATGTTTTGAAAAGAGGCCATTTGTTGTGGCAACCTTTGTAATGATCCATGTTTGGATGTATACAAAGGTGTACTTATCTTTTGAAAAAGTTTTCAATGTTTTTGAAAGTGGTTTTGAAAGTGTGTTGTGATGTGTGTTTTGAAGAATGGAAAGGATTGTTTGCAAGATTTGGTCAAGTAACCAAGAGCTATCTACCATAAATTTCTCAAAGATCTTTCCTATGTTTTAACCCTTTTAACAATTTTGTTCCACCATTGTATTTGGTGGACAATCTTGTGTTAGGATGTTAACGGGACGAGCGCGGGTCATTGTTTTAGACCATGAATGCAATGGTGCCAAGTGTCTTTGGAAATTTTCTTGAAGGGACTATGATCATTTTTAGGCAACTTTCAAAAGCGTCATCGAGGGATTATGATCATTTGAATTGTTTTGTTTTGCCAAAGAAACTCAACATGCAACATGGCCCATTATTGAAGGCAACAAGTGGAGTAACCCTAGGGGTGCAAGTGTGATTGGTGTTGTCCATTTTCATGCTTTTTGTCTTTGAATTAGGTCAAGCTATTTGTTGTTTGATTTTTGCATACAAAACCCTAAGTCTATCATGGCATAATTGAAAAGCTTTAAAATGCGAAAAAATAAAAGCCTAAATTATTACAACACAATTATGGGATGAGGGGTACAAATGTTCAAATGGGGGATATTTAGCAAGAAATTAAAATCTAAGCTATTACATCCAAATTGAATATACAAAGATTAATTGCACAACAATTAAATAAAATACAATAAAATATGCAAGATGCAAAAAAAGATTTTTATATGTATGTAAAGGTATTTTTCATGTGACAAATGAACAAAAATAAAAAAAAGGATTAATTTTGGATATTTTCACATTTTAGGGCAAAACCCTAATTTTCTAAATAATAATATTTATCAATTATATTATATACAATATTTATCAATTATATACAAAAATAAATAAAAGAGAAGTATATTGTAAAAAAGTAATTTTTGAGGTCAAATATTAATAAAAGAAAAAGTATTATTTTTATGTTTTTATCCTAAATATTCTAATAACTATATAAGTATTTATATTATATACAAAAATAAAAATATTTATTATTTACGAAAAAAAAAAGTATATTTTTTAGAAAATGTTTTCAAAAGATAAAATAAAATAAAATCAAAAAATAAAATGTATTTGTATTATTTTTAGTATTTTAAATAAAAGTATATATATATATATATATATATATATATATATATATATATATATATATATATATATATATATATATATATATATATATATATATATATATATATATATATATATATATATATATATATATATATATATATATATATATATATATATATATATATATATATATATATATATATATTTACACATGGAACTAAATGAAACAAATAAATACCAAATAAAATGCAAAAAATGTGAGAAAAATATTTTTAGTGTTTTTTCATGTTTGAATAAAAATATAAAATCAGAATCAAAGAAAAAATCAAAAATGACAAATATATCACATAATGGGCCAGGGGGGTGTATGTGTGAAATAGTGGTGCAAACAGAAAAAATAAGCCAGGCCCAGCCCAAAGGACTTTGTCTTCAACCTCCAGCCATTTTCAAACAAAAACGCGCGCCTTCTTGTTCATCTCACTAACTTCTGATTCTTTGATCTTTTGACAAATCTTAAAACATGAAACTTGTAGAGCTTGAAGCCACGATTCTAAACATATAAAGAAGTTAATCTAACTCTAAAAAATGAGAGAGAATTTCTTCTCCCCCAATTCCTGACCTAGCTTTTTTCAGATATTCAGTTTCAAAATTCTCTCAGTACACACAACATAAATGAAAAGTAATGACATGGGTAGCTTCAGGGCCATGAGTAGGACATAACTTCTTCACAAACCTAAGCCTAGATATGCCTGGATAGAGAGATAGAAGTTCAAATTTTTACCTGTTCAGCTTGAATCGTGTGCTACAATGGAGGCACTTTCAATGCAATATGAGGACTTGTACAGCTTGCTTGAGGTCCAAGGATGCTCTTCCAACCTCTAGCTTGCTTTGAAACTAACTGAAACGAGCTATGTAACTCAACCTGCACAACTGAAAAAATGAAAATGGTGAACTTGGTTAGAGGTGTTACAGTCTGTAGCTAGGGCTTGGGATAGTTCGTATGGATGTTATGGAGTGTGTATGAACAAGCTTTGGCCAAAACGCACGAGCAAACTGAGTTGTGCAACTCAATCTGCAGGGATGCCCTGTTTTGTGCAGCAAAATGGTGTTTTGATGTTTGGGGAGGTATTGAAGGTGGTTAGGTCGTGCCTTAGGTCTGTTATGATGTATGGAAAATGTTTACAAACTTTGCTTTGGCTAGTTGTTACAGGAATGAGAGATGTCCTTGAATATGCAAGTTTTCTTCTATCTTAAGCAAAAGTTGCCAAGTTAGGTTGTAGGCCAAGGCAGGTCCCTCAAGCATGCTGCATAATCTCTCCTTGATCAGTGGGATTAGTCCATAAACTTGTGCCTAAAAGATATTCTTTGTACTTCTTTGATTTGTGTTTTGACATAAAGTTGATCTTTACAAGAATAGATAAAATGCTTTTTCTATTTTTGGACTAATCCTTCATGTAATGACCAAATGCACAAAATAACATCTTGGTACAATGGTTTAGCATTGAATTATTGAGTGAGAATAAGATTAGAGGCCTGTAACCTAGCTTGTGCAAGCTGAGTTTGAAAATGCAAAGTTATGAACATGTAATTTGGTCATGAACACAGTGACTTTTGCCCATCTTCACAAATTCGATTCTCCCTAACCACAAGGGTGTTTGAGAAGTTCTTGGACAATTTGGAAAACTTGGAATGTGTACTACAATCCATATTTGTAATGCAAGTTGAGATTCCAAGTGGAAGTATGTGAAATGTTGCCATGAAGTTGGGCAAAAATCCTGCCTAGAATAGGTCAAAAATTTTCTAAGTTAAGAATGTTTTGCACCCCTATTCCAAAAATCATAACTTGAGCTACAAGCTTCTTTTGAGGAAACTTTGTGAATCAAAGTTGTAGATTTTGCAATGGACTAAAACTTTCATGTTTTGAGTTTTGTTTGAATCCAAATGTATCTTGATGAAAAAATGGGACAAAGTTAGGAAAAAATAAGGAAGTTTCATAACTTAGAAAAATTCTAAGTTATGAAATTTTCTCATTCTAAACCCTAATTTGTAATTTTTGATTTCTTGATGAACAAGTTTCATAATTTGACATGTCTTGATGAAAAATGAATCTTGGCACTTGATTTTGACCAAAAAGTCAAAATTTGACTTTTCAGTATACAGTCAAATTTTGCTCAGTTGACTGGAAAATTCATCTGTCAATCTTGTGCATTTTGGATCTATTGAACTTGTTGAATGTGTCAAGACCATGTCCTTGAGTCCTTGAGTCCATATGTGAGCTTGGTTTGCCATTGGCCAGGTCAAAAAGTCAAAAATTGCCTTTGTGCAGTCAAAACCCTAAAAATGACCATTTTGCCCTTTTGGTGATCTGATCAAATTTCTTGTGGAATTGTGATCCAAACTTGATCAAATGGTCCATATGAGTTCATAATGTTGATGTGGGTCAAATTTCATGAGGTTTGACTGTCAATTGACCACAGTTGACTTTTTCCCCAATACAGCTGATTTCTAGGTCAACTGTCCAGTTGACTAGGCAAAGATTGGAATCAAGGCTTGAAACTTGGTATGGATAAACTTGTGAGTCCAACATGAAGCATGAAAGTCATCTTGGGCATTTTAGGTCAAAACATCTTTGTGCAAACTCAAACCCTAATTTGGGTCAACAGTGCAAGGAGGAGTCTTGAGCAGAGCAAAACCTAACTTGATCTTGAGCTTCAAGGGTCTTGTGGTGAGAAAATGTTGATGAAATGGGAGGGAAAATTTTGGGGTACAACATTAATCATGTTCATACGCATATGTTCATTCAATTTTAGTCATTGGACACTTTTGCACTCAAAACAGAAAAAACAAAAATTTGCACTTCAAAGTATATTTGCATTGATATTTTCCTATAAACAGGTGTTTTTGTACATGGAGACAAAGATCCTAGTAAGAGGAAATCGTCGAAAGAATAAAAGGAATACAAAGTGAAAATAGAAATAATAGCCACGTGGAAGTGATCTCATTGTGTTCCAACTCCGCTATTGCCCCTATGTCTTTGAACATTATCTCTTGCCGTTGAAAGAAGTCGATTGAATTGATCTTGGACCATTGAACTTGGACTTTGGTAATAAAGATGACTGTAGTGATCCAATGGGACATAGTCGTACGCTTTTAATCCTTAACTTTTGCCTGGACCGCCCTTCCGGGTTTTTAGTCAACCCTTTTTTCCCCTAGCCGCCTTTTCGGGTTTTCGACTTGTCGGGTGTACAATACAATCTTTTGTATATATACCTAAATTTTTCCAAAACCTCTTTGGTTCGCCGGGATGCCCTTATTTTTGCCTAGGTATGTCAACATAGCAGGTCATTTTTTATGCGTAGTATTTTTTGACTATGTTCACGTTCACGGGATGTAGGAAATCTTCGCCGTCCATAGTAGTTAACATTATGGTACCGCCAGAAAATACTTTCTTGACAATAAATGGCCCTTCGTAAGTGGGAGTCAATTTGCCCCTAGGATCTCCTTGTGGTAAAATAATGCGCTTTATTACCAAGTCGCCAGTCTAATACACTCAAGGCTTGATCTTCTTGTTGAAAACTTTGATCATACGTTTTTGATGCATTTGACCATGACAAACAGTAGCCAGTCTTTTCTCGTCGATCAAGTTCAATTGATCCAATCTAGTCTCAATCCATTCGTTTTCACCTAAGTCTGTTTCTTTCATAATCCTTAGAGAAGGAATCTGAACTTCGACAAGTAGGACAACTTCCATGTCATAGACCAAGGAGAACGGGGTTGCCCCAATTGATGTTCATGCCGAAGTAAGGTAGACATGGAGAGTGAATGGTAGCATCTCATGCCAGTTTTTATATGTTACCACTATCTTTTGCACAATATTCATTATGTTATTATTTGCAGCTTCCACTGTGCCATTCATCTAAGGTCTATACGGAGAAGAGTTGTGATGCTTGATTTTGAACTATGTGCAGAGTTCAGTAATCATAGCATTGTTGAGATTGGTTCCATTATCAGTGATGATCCTTTATGGGATACCATAACGGCATATGAGCTTATGCTTGATAAACCGAGATACAACGTTCTTTGTGACTGAGGCATATGAGATAGCTTCGACCCATTTGATGAAGTAGTCAATAGCAACAAGGATGAAATGGTGTCCATTGAAAGCAGTGGGTTTGATTTCTCCAATCATGTCAATGCCCCACATTTCAAACGGCCATGGAGAAATCATGACATTTAGAAGTATTGGAGGCACGTGAACTTTATCGGCATAGATCTGACACTTATGGCAAGTCCTCGAGTGATGGTGACAATCAGTTTCCATTGTCGGCCAATAGTAACCAGCCTTAGAATCTTCTTGGCCATTGTATGTCCACTAGAGTGAGTCCCAAAGACACTATCATGCATGTCTTCTACGATCCTCTCTGCCTCCTTCTTGTCCACACACCGGAGTAGAGTAGCATCATGGTTGCGCTTGTACAAGATTTCATTACTTAGGAAGAATTTGGCTGAAAATCTTCGCAAAAATTTATTATCATTGATGGAAGCTCCTTCGGCATACTCGTGTGCTTCAAGATATCTCTTCACCTCATGGTACCATGGCTTCTCGTTGTCAGTGTCAAGCTCATAACAGTGCACAGGTTCATCAAATCTTTCAATCATAATCCTAGGAGCTTCATTGTCCCATTTGACCTTGAACATGGAAGACATTATTGCTAGGGCATCTGCCAACTGATTTTATTCTCTTGGGAAGTGTTCAAAAGTAACCTCCTCAAAGTGTGGGATCAAAGTTAGCACAAGCTCTTTGTAAGGAATCAAATTAGGATGTTTGGTATCCCATTCTCCTTTAACTTGACTGATCACTAGAGAAGAATCTCCGTATACATCCAAGAACTTGATCCTTAGGTCAATGGCATCCTTTAAACCCAAAATGCACGCCTCGTACTCAACCTTGTTGTTCGTACAGTCAAAGCACAATCTAGAGGTGAATGGTGTATGGAAACATTCAGGAGAAATAATCACAATACCAATTCCATTACCCAAAGCGTTGGAAGCCCCATCAAAAACCATAGTGCATCAGGATCCTTGTTCAGGTCCTTCATACGGTCCAGGTTTTTCACAATCAGTTATCAACATGATATTCTCGTTCGGGAATTCAAAGTTCATGGATTGGTAGTCATCAACATCTTGATGGGCCAAATGATCTTCCAGCACACTTCCTTTGATTTCTTTTTGTGTGGTGTACTGGATGTCATATTCAGTCAGGATCACTTGCCATCTAGAAATTCGACCGGAGAGAGATGACTTCTCAAAGATATACTTGATAGGGTCCATCTTAGAAATCAATAAAGTGGTGTGAGTCAACATATACTGTCTTAGCCGGTGAGAAACCCATGCCAGAGTGCAATAAGTTTTCTCGAGCAATGAATATCTTGTTTCACAGTCGGTACACTTTTTGCTCAGGTAGTATATTGCATGATCTTTTCGGCTAGACTCGTCATGTTGGCCCAACACACACCCTATTGAATTCTCTAATACAGTTAGGTACATAATCAAAGGTCTTCCTTCAATTGGAGGCATCAGGATTGGAGGTTCTTGCAAGTATTCCTTAATCTTGTCAAAAGCTACTTGGCAGACGTCATTCCATCTGATTACTTGATATTTCTTCAGCAACTTGAAGAGTGGTTCACAAGTAGCAGTTAAGTGAGATATGAATCGAACAATGTAGTTATGTTGACCCAAGAAACCTCAGACTTCCTTCTCAGATCGGGGAGTTATAATTTCTTGTATGGCTTTAACCTTCCCAGGATCAACTTCAATGCCTTTTCTACTGAGGACAAAACCTAAGAGTTTTCTAGATCTTACTCTGAAAGTGCATTTTTTAGGATTCAGCCTCAATTTGTATTTCTTCAACCTCTCAAATAGCTTGTGTAAATGATCGAGATGCTCTTCCTACATCTGCGATCTTGCAATCATATCATCCATATAGACTTCTATTTCATGATGGATCATATCATTAAATAAGGCTACCATAGCTCGTTGATATGTTGCCCCTGCATTCTTTAAACCGAACGACATGACCTCGTAACAAAAGGTGCCCTATTGTGTGACAAAGGTGATCTTCTCCATGTCTTCCAGAGCCATTTTGATTTGATTGTAGCCAGATAAACCATCCATAAAGGAGACAACTTTGTGTTGATCCGTGTTGTCGATCAAGATGTCAATATGTGGTAGTGGGAAATCATATTTGGGGTTTTCCCTATTCAAATATCTATAATCGACACACATACGAACCTTCCCATCTTTCTTCGGCACCGGAACCACATTTGCAACCCATTGAGGATATGATGTCACATATAGGGAACCTGCATTGAATTGCTTCATTACCTCAACTTTTATATTTTCAGACATGTCAGGCCACATACGATGAACCTTTTGCTTGATTGGAGGGAAATCTTCCTTTGTTGGTAGAAGATGAACCACAATGTCAGTATCCAACCCTGGCATATCTTTATACGACCAAGCAAACACTTCAACATAGTCATGTAACATCTGGACCAATCTTCCTTTGATACCGTCTTCCAAGTTAGAGTCGATCTTAACCTCTTTCTTGTCTATCTCAGTACCTAGGTTGATCACTTCCACTGGCTCTTCATAAGGTTGAATGACTTTCTCCTCTTGTATCAGAAGTCTAGCTAATTCCTCTGGTATTTCACAATATTCTTCACCTTCGTCTTAGGCTTGGTTGATTGGATGTTCAAAGTCATAGCTGGAAATAGCAGAGTCATTGGAAATGAGATACAGAGTGGATGAGAATCTGCAAACGTGTGTGTATGTAAGATACATGGCTATTTTGAAAATGCAATAAGGAAAAGAAAGACAATGAGCTCAAAATTTGAATGCAAAGAGTCCAATGTTTTTCATTAAATGATCATATGGCATATGGAAATGAATAACCCTTAAAAATGGACATTGGTGCCCCGGGTAAGGCACGTGGCTTAAAATCATTGTTTGAATTAAATTACAGACAAAGTTCTTTAATAGATAGTCTGATCGGTGGAAATAGAACTGACTGTTTTTAGCTGGTTTCGTGAAATGTCGCGGTAAGCAAGAGTCGCCACCGTCTTTTATGTTCTCCAACATGGAAAGGACAAAAGCACAACAAAATTCCTTATCGAGAATGTTTCTCGGTTCGGGAGGTAGATTTATAGAAAGGGAAGGTGTTAGCACCCTTTCTATCCGTGGTTATCCACGGGCTCTTAGGTACTTGCTCTTATGTTTTCAAAAATTATTTGCTTTTCAAGTGTGTGTGGGTTTTGAAAAAGTTTCGTTTGAAAAATTTCTAGGTAACTCTTGTATCTGTCCTCAAGAGTGTATGAAAAATTTGTTTGAAAACCTTTTGAAAGTGTCAGTGTGAAAAGATTGTTTGTTGTTTTTGAGAGAGCAAGTACCCATGAGATCTACCTACCCTAAGGAATTAGGCTGTGTAAGAGTCCTTTAGACAGTACTATCCCACTATTGAGAAGTAGGTAGCACCGTCATTGGAGTTATTCGGGTCAATTCGATTATAGGGACATGTGTGGTCACCGAAGCAATAGTAGAACGCCTTAGCGGTAACCCTAATGTCCTAGATCCTTTTTATCCGAGGCAACCGTTTCGAGGCAGCTGGATCTTTAGACAGGAGGGCGACCTCTAAAACACCCTATACTTGACGACCACGTTCGAGGAAACCAGTGAGGCGTACCCTAGGAGTGGCATGTGCATGTGTGTTGTTTTCATGTTATATTATCTTGTACATGTATCATGGTGATCTACGAGTTGTTTTTAATTTTCATCCAAGTCTTGCATGCATATTAACAGTTAAGAGTGCGAAAAATAAATTGCGGAAAGATAAATCTATGCTATTACAAGGCGCGGGTCTATACATCGCCAAAAACAAAAACCCGTTTGGAAATAAATGCAGAAAGTAAAGAAAGCGGTAAAATCCTAATTAACTATTACATCCTTGAAAGCAGTTACATAAATATTATTGAAATAAATTAAAGTGCGAAAGAAATTAAATCGGGACGTCCTTAGGGTTTTGACCCTTTTTGAGAAAAGAAAGCAATTTGGTCCTTTTTTGCAATTAAATTGAATATTAAACCTAATAACTAATTATTTAATTAATTAAAAGAAAAAAATGTTTTTTATGTTTTTTAAGTTTTGAATGAAAATAAAAATAAGAAATTAAAAGTCAAAAGCTAGTAAAAACCTAAGTCTAATTTATTTTACTTATTATAAAAAAAAGATTAAAGTTAGCCTAATTTAACTAAATTAATTAATTTACATTTATTTACAAAAATAAAAGTGATGAAGTTAATTTTAATAAATAAAATATTTTTTAGGGTTTTTGATTTTATTAGGAAAAAATGTTAATTGGTTAGTGATTAATAAAAATAATAACGATTAATTAATTAAAGGAACATAATACAAATAGAGAGAGAGTTTAGGAGTATACGGGCCTGATTGGAGGGGTGAAACAACTGTTGTCGTCATGTGTAAACTGTTTTGTTTTGGCCATTTGGCTTTTGGCCATTTGTGTTTTGGCTTTTGGCCATTTGTGTTCTGGCCTCCACGTTCCTTAACCTTCTCAGGATATCTGTCTCGCCATGTATTGGTATCATGTGTAAACTGTTCTGTTTTGGTCATTTGGCTTTTGACTTTTGGCCATTTGTGTTTTAGCCTCAACGTTCCTTAATGAACCTGTATGGGATCTTGTCTAAATCCTTATTGGAAAAGTAGTGACATGAATACTTTTATGCCCTTTGGATCATGGAGATCAAGTCAGCCTTACCCTTACTGAAGAAGTAGTGAGATGTTGGTTTGTAACTGAGATGACTTATTTGTAGTGAGAGAGGGATTTGTAATAAGGATTTCAAGGTTTTAGGGTTCTTGAAAAAATTTGATATTCTGATAGCGTTGTGGCAAGGTTTTTTTCTTCTCTCCTTGTTTGTGTGAAAAGAATGTGATTATATAATGGAAATTAGGGTAAAGAAAATGGGCTTTGAATGTGCAATTGGGCCTCCAATGTTCACTTGAGTTCGTCACTTTCCAGGCTAAATCGCAGGGACTTAAGTGCAATTTTTGAAGTTGAAATGTGAAAACAAAATGTATCCGACAATGATTACTAACTCCTGTCCGAAAATCGGCTCAATCGGATAAACGATGAATTAGTTATGAATTTTTGAAGTTTCAGCTCAGACAAACTTATTTTGGGCTCCAGTGTCGTCTCTGACACGTTCTTCAATAAAAAACTGGTATTGATCGGAGCATAATCCGGTCTCGAATTTTGAAGCAAAGTTGTAGATCTATGAGTCAGTGACCTTGTGTAAAAATATGAGCCCAATCCGATAAAAATTGACCGAGTTATGAATTTTCGAAGTTTTGGCCCAGATGAAACAATATTCTGCATTCAGGATTTTCAGTGTGTCACGCACTCTAATCAAAAAACGAAGGCCTTTTGAATACCGTTTGAACTCAATACCTTCTGTGAAAATGTAGCCAACTCAATTTGTGAAATTTTGGCGCTGGAACCAACTCGATACGATGAAAATCGACCAAGTTATGATTTTCTGAACATGACGCAAATAAACTTCTGTCACAAATTTTCTGTACGAATATACTTGATAAATCCACATTTTTGAAGACCTTATGATCGAAATTGGCTTCCATCCGTGAGAGATGAAAACGTAGATAATGTCAAGGCGGAATTTTGGCCACCGGAACGGGTTCAAAACGAGCCACGATCTTCAAGTTATGAATTTTTTAGCGCGTAAAAACTGCACTTTCAACACACTTTTTCACCATATTTCTTCGAGAAAACTCACACATTCGGATACCTTCTTTAAATAATTGACTCTTGGGCCGAACCTGAATTTGAGAATACGTTATCAAAGATATCTTGGCGAAAGAACACCTGAATATGACGCACCGGGTTGGACTTGTGAATTTCTCTTGAAATGTTTTGAGAAATATGGCAGGGCAAATTTTGGGGTACAACAGTTGCCCCTGTTCAATCTTCTTAAACCTGAGGATGTAGATTGACTTGCGTGCCTTTCGTGATCCAAAGGTGGAAGATGATTGAACACTAGAGTGCCCAGAAATTTGCACTCGCATAGTGGAGTATCATCAATGTGATGTAGGGAATGGGCTTACAGATGCCATTTGGAGAGATGTTGGATAAGAGGATAGGCTTATAGATGCCATCTGGAGGTGTGACAGAACCTTGTCGGGAATGGGCTTATAGATGCCATTTGGAGGTGTCGATCGCGTAAGAGATTCCTTAGCGAGAACTTGCGTACCTAAGAAGGAAAGATAATTACCTGGCCTATTACAGGGATTGATCTTCAAACTCTTCATGCAGATATGCCCTGTCTAGATACAGGTATCGAATCTACAATCAAACGCTCACAGATATGCCCTGGCTAGATGCAGGTATCGAATCTGGGATTAGTCGTCTACAGATATGCCCTGGCTGGATACAGGTATCGAATCTGGAGTTAGTCGTCTACAGATATGCCCTGTCTGGATACATGTGTCGAATCTCTAAACTCTTCATGCAGACATGCCTTGGCTGGATACAGGTATCAAATCTACAATCAATTACTCACAGATATACCCTGGCTAGATACAGGAATCGAATCTGGAATTAGTCGTCTACATATATGCCCTGGCTGGATACAGGTGTCGAATCTCTAAACTCTTCATGCAGACATGCCCTGGCTGGATACAGGTATCGAATCTACAATCAATTACTCACAGATATGCCCTGGCTAGATACAGGAATCGAATCTGGAATTAGTCGTCTACAGATATGCCCTGGCTGGATACAGGTATCGAATCTCTAAACTCTTCATGCAGATATGCCCTGGCTAGATACAGGTATCGAATCCACAATCAATTACTCACAGATATGCCCTGTCTAGATACAGGTGTTGAATCTGGAATTAGTCATCTACAGATATGCCCTGGCTGGATACAGGTATCAAATCTCTAAACTCTTCATGCAGACATGCCCTGGCTGGATACAGGTATCAAATCTACAATCAATCACTCGCAGATATGCCCTGGCTAGATACAGGGATCGAATCTGGAATTAGTCGTCTACAGATATGCCCTGGTTGGATACAGGTGTCGAATCTCTAAACTCTTCATGCAGATATGCCCTGGCTGGATACAGGTATCGAATCTATAATCAATCACTCACAGATATGCCCTGGCTAGATACAGGTATCGAATCTGGAATTAGTCGTCTACAGATATGCCCTGGCTGGATACAGGAATCGAATCTCTAAACTCTTCACGTAGATATGCCCTGGCTAGATACAGGTATCGAATCTACAATCAAATCACTCACAGATATGCACTGGCTAGATACAGCTATCGAATCTGGAATTAGTCGTCTACAGATATGCCCTGGCTGGATACAAGAATCGAATCTCTAAACTCTTCACGTAGATATGCCCTGGCTAGATACAGGTATCGAATCTACAATCAAATCACTCACAGATATGCCCTGGCTAGATACAGGTATCGAATCTGGAATTAGTCGTCTACAGATATGCCCTGGCTGGATACATGTATCAAATCTCTAAACTCTTCATGCAAATATGCCCTGGATGGATACAGGTGTCGAATCTACAATCAATTACTCACAGATATGCCCTGGCTAGATACAAGTATCGAATCTGGAATTAGTCATCTACAGATATGCCCTGGATAGATACAGGTGTCGAATCCATAATCAATCACTCACAGATATGCCCTGGCTAGATACAGGTATCGAATCTGGAACTGGTCGTCTACAGATATGCCCTGGCTAGATACAGGTGTCAAATCTCTAAACTCTTCATGCAGATATGCCCTGGCTGGATACAGGTGTCGAATCTACAATTAATTGCTCACAGATATGCCCTGGCTAGATACAGGTATCGAATCTGGAACTGCGACAGTTGATAGTAATCATCTTTGGATTGACCTTTTTCCTGAAAAGGCAAAACATCAGTTGTATGCAATGTCATGATGTATGAAATGCATGATGTCATGATGTTCTCAAGAATAAATGAGATTGTGTGTTATGATGCGTATATGCATGCGTCGTGGTGTATGATAATGTGATGAATGTATTTTCGTCTAGGAAAATAAATCCTTGACGTGTGCCAGGAGTTTGTTGAATCCTGGGCTGCTGTTTGAAGAGTAGAGTTCTTCGTTTCCGCTGGGGATGATGGTTGCAAGAATAAACCGGTGGGAGAAGATGACTCCGTTGGGGAATAAACTTGAAGATATTACTCTGCGGGGATTACTCTATGGAGGAGAGATACTTCACTGAGGTTTTGATGATAACTCCGTTGGGGATTCCGTTGATGAGCTATGTTGGAAGATTTTGATGAACTCCACTAGGGGGTAGGAAGAACTTCGCAGAGGACGATCTTTCCGTTGTAATTAGCTGAGGATAACCCAGTTATAAGCTCTGGTGGGGAATAACCTTTGAATATGGTCGGGGAAATGCGTTCGTATTCTGCAGGGATAAGCTTCCAGAATCTACTGGAGAGATTGATTCAACTTTCCTGGGGAAATTTTGAGACCGCACTGGGGAAGTGGCTCCACTAGGGTGTCTGGTGTTCCGCCGGGGAACAATCTTAGATCAAGACTGCCGGGGATGCTTGCTTAGGAACATCTGTATACTCCGCTGGGGAATATTGAGATCTTCTGGGGATATCCAATTTCCTTAAGGCTGACAGTAGACTAACTCTGCTTGGGGAGAGTGTTGCTGACTTGCTGGAGATACTGTGCCTTGTTAGGACTGATGGGAGACCAACTCTGCTCGGGGAGAGTTGTTGAATCTTGTTTTACCCTGTGGGGAGTGAAGGTATCTGGGTTACATTCTTCAGTCGAACTTACCTTGGTACCTTGGTGGACAGAGCAACTAGACCGCTTAGACAACTCTTATTGCCCCAGTTTCTGTGGGAGAAGGTACCTGTGGAGGTCTTGATAACTGCCGATTGACAAACCTTCTTCTGGTAGGCAAGTGACGAGATGCCGGGACATAGTCGTACGCTTTTGATCCCTAACTTTTTCCTGGACCGCCCTTTCAGGTTTTCAGTCCATCGGGATACCCATTTTTGCCCAAGCCGCCTTTTCAGGTTTTCGACTTACCGGGTGTACAGATTTTTTTTCATTTCATCCCTTATTTTTTCTCGAACCCTTTTGGTTCGCCGGGAAGCCCTTATTTTTGCCTAGGCCAGTCGACCTAGCGGGTCTTTGATTATGCGCAGTATTTTTTCGACTATGTCCATGTTCTCGGAGTGTAGGGACTTGTCATTGTCAGTAGTGTTGCGTCGCCGTACTACCAGAAGATCTTCGTTTGATCGTGACAGATTCGTTGTCGGAATTCATGTCCAATGCCCCAAGTGACTCTGACGGAGATCTGCCCCAGGCTATTTGTCATTTGAGAGATTCTCCGAATCTTGACTGGACTGCCCCAGATGATGGACCATGATCCTGTCTACCCCTTGGTTGGAAGTGCTTTTGTTCATCAGATATTCTTCGTGCGAATTTCTCTGCTGTTCGAACAAAAAGTCATATGCAAACAAAGTTATGTTAAAAATGCAAAGCTTATGTCTGTCTTGAAGTTTTTGAAAATGCATTTTTTCATAAAAACAAGTGAATTTTTGTAAAAATGTGATGTCAACTCAGTATTTTACAGCAAGCCTTAAGGAGTCAGGATACCTTTCGTAACAATATGCTTTCGAACTAACCCATGCTTCAGCTAGGACTTTTAAGGGTTATAACGTGGCCTGGTTCACGGTTTAAGAAACAAAGGATAAAGGCTTAAAATTTATTTGTACCCACCCGCTCTTCGTGATGTTCTTCAAACCTAAACTCAGCTGATCGTGCGTTATACCTTGTTTGAGTCTTTGCTCTGATATTCCGGTGATGGTTCGGATGTTGAAAATTTATTTTGAATAGGCAGTCATTTTTTTGTCGAGGGTTTGTAGGACCTCTTTCTTTTGATTTGTTATCCCTGTTTTTTGCCTGAACTGTTTCTTTTTGCATTTACAGTCAGCGGGATGCCCCAGTTTTGTAAGTCTCCTTCATAGGTTTTGACTTTAATGGGCTTTTATTTTGAGAAATAATGACTGCCTGTCTTTATGATTATTCAGAACCATCACTGTCTTTTGCTTTGGAAGGATTCCTTTGATGCCATTCATTGTGCACCTGGATCAACTGAGAGAACTACCCTGCCCCAGGTTATGATTAAGGGTTTTAATTTTCGAAAAGAAAAACTCCTACTTCTTTGGCTCGAAAGGGGTTGACGAGGGATTATCTTCCTTATAACTCCAGTGTTTAGGAATTGAAACAATGCCTGTACCTCATCAGCGGGGTCTGTTCAAAAGCATATTGTAAGGATCGTGGTATCGTTTTCGTCATCCTCCCTCAAGAGGCTTAGAATTTTTCGAGAGTTGAACATCAAAAAATGAAAGAAGTTTGAATATAGCGAATGCGAATATATTGATTCAAAACAGACATATGCGATGCATTGATAAAGTAATAAAGTTTTACATGAACAAATGTTTGAACAAGCAAAGAAAAATACAACTTGAAACTTCCAATGAACAAAAGGTCTTTTCGTCTAGGGATAGTAGAAGAACTCGACCTGACCATCTGGGGTGAATTCCACAGCTCCTTCATCAATCAGGTCCTGGATCTTGTTCTGCAGAGTCCAACAGTCGTTGGTGTCGTGTCCAGGACTGTCAGAATGGTAGGCACATCTCACCCTCGGGTTATACCTGGAAGAGGAAGTGTTGGGATTCTTAGGAGGGTCCCTTAATGTGATCAGATTCAATCTCAACAGGCGTTGTAAGGCTTGAAACAACGACATGTTGAGCTGGGTGAATTGCCTCTTAGGCTTTTCTGGCTTGCTCTGATCAACCCGTTGTTCTTGGCGAGGTCGTTGTTGTACCTGTGAAGTGGTAGCAATTTGGAGAGGTCTATTCTTCACCATACCAGACTCTTGTCCTCTTGGAAGCTGATCAATGACCTGGTCCCTGACTTGGACTGTTTGCTTCATGTTGTATCTCTCTTGGTGAAGCTGGTTGACCATGGTTCTCAACTCTTCTTGCTCCCGAGCCAAGCCTTGGATAAGAGCCATTTGCCCCAGCATCTGGGTTCTCATTGCATCCACCTCAGCTTGCAGATGTTTCAACCGTTCGTCCTTATCGTCCTCAGCACTGTTCCTGACCAAAGTCCCCATGAGGAGTGTTCTCAGCTCTTCCTGCCCCTTGGATAGATTTAGGAGGATTTCCCCGAACTGAGTCTCTTGAGCATGAAGATCCTGGTTGTCTTGTTGGGAAGCCATTGCTGAAATAAACAGCGAAGGAGGTAAGTGACCTGTAACAAGGGTACCTGTTATGCAATGATGTGTATGTATATGCATGCAATGTTTTCAAGGACCTCGCGGGGTAAACAAGAAAATTGTTAGAATCTGGTAGCTTGATTGAGGGAACTTCATGTTGTTGAGAGTCCTTCTTCAAGAGTCAAAGCTCACCATATCGAGTGAGTCATAGCCCCTGACTCAATTTATCAACCTTGGCTAGAGGAAAATAAATCCCCTTTGCCCCTTGCTAGACTTTTGGTTCATTATGACCTGCATCACAGACCCTTGAGATCCTTGAAATGGGTTAGTCCTTATGCAAGATGTATGCAATGGTATGATGGTATGATGTTATGCTATGCGTGGAGTGATGTAAGTAAACCCTGTTATAAGCCCAGATTAAGGACTGTAAACAACACCTGCAAGGAACTCATGTGTCAGATAACAAGCATGCAAGTAGTCAAGTTTAAAGGCACACAAGTCACACAAGACAGCCCTTAGAGTTCAGGCCAGCATGAGGTTTAGGTACTACCCTCTTGAAGTTGGTGGGCTCAAAACCTGTCCTATCAAAAGTAACCGGGTTCTAAGGAGCTCAATATCATTGGATTGTTTTCTGTGTTCATTGTTTTGATTTAGCCACTGAACTGGCGATCAAAATATTCCAAGAAAACAACCCTCAATGAGTGTAGTATCGAGTATCTACCAACTTCGGACTGCACCAAATTTGGTCATCTCACTACCCCTAAAGAGGCCAGGATGGTCAAGTAAGGTTCCTAAGGTCAGTTGATGCTTCACGACACCACGCGGCGGCCCCGTACTCTCCTTGACTTGACTCAAGGGTTACTGGTATTCACCAAAGTGCCACATCAACATAGCAACTGCTTCAACCGTGTCGGTATACCCCGCACAGTTCCCTCACAGTTTGTTGCTACCTAAAAGGTATCCCCCAGATCCGGGTTAGGATCTATAGAACTCCGAGACAGGCCCACAATATTAAATCAAACAAAGCAAGCAATTGAAAACATAAGATTGGTCTAATCCTAAGGTATACCTCACTTATTATTATGTCCCCAGCAGAGTCGCCAGTTCTGTGATCGGTGGAAATAGAACTGACTGTTTTTAGCTGGTTTCGCGAAATGTCGCGGTAAGCAAGAGTCGCCACCGTCTTTTATGTTCTCCAACATGGAAAGGACAAAAGCACAGCAAAATTCCTTATCGAGAATGTTTCTCGGTTCGGGAGGTAGATTTATAGAAAGGGAAGGTGTTAGCACCCTTTCTATCCGTGGTTATCCACGGGCTCTTAGGTACTTGCTCTTATGTTTTCAAAAATTATTTGCTTTTCAAGTGTGTGTGGGTTTTGAAAAAGTTTCGTTTGAAAAATTTCTAGGTAACTCTTGTATCTGTCCTCAAGAGTGTATGAAAAATTTGTTTGAAAACCTTTTGAAAGTGTCAGTGTGAAAAGATTGTTTTTTGTTTTTGAGAGAGCAAGTACCCATGAGATCTACCTACCCTAAGGAATTAGGCTGTGTAAGAGTCCTTTAGACAGTACTATCCCACTATTGAGAAGTAGGTAGCACCGTCATTGGAGTTATTCGGGTCAACTCGATTATAGGGACATGTGTGGTCACTGAAGCAATAGTAGAACGCCTTAGCGGTAACCCTAATGTCCTAGATCCTTTTTATCCGAGGCAACCGTTTCGAGGCAACTGGATCTTTAGACAGGAGGGCGACCTCTAAAACACCCTATACTTCACGACCACGTTCGAGGCAACCAGTGAGGCGTACCCTAGGAGTGGCATGTGCATGTGTGTTGTTTTCATGTTATATTATCTTGTACATGTATCATGGTGATCTACGAGTTGTTTTTAATTTTCATCCAAGTCTTGCATGCATATTAACAGTTAAGAGTGTGGAAAATAAATTGCGGAAAGATAAATCTACGCTATTACAAGGCGCGGGTCTATACATCGCCAAAAACAAAAACCCGTTTGGAAATAAATGCGGAAAGTAAAGAAAGCGGTAAAATCCTAATTAACTATTACATCCTTGGAAGCAGTTACATAAATATGATTGAAATAAATTAAAGTGCGAAAGAAATTAAATCGGGACGTCCTTAGGGTTTTGACCCTTTTTGAGAAAAGAAAGCAATTTGGTCCTTTTTTGTAATTAAATTGAATATTAAATCTAATAACTAATTATTTAATTAATTAAAAGAAAAAAATGTTTTTTTTATGTTTTTTAAGTTTTGAATGAAAATAAAAATAAGAAATTAAAAGTCAAAAGCTAGTAAAAACCTAAGTCTAATTTATTTTACTTATTATAAAAAAAAAGATTAAAGTTAGCCTAATTTAACTAAATTAATTAATTTACATTTATTTACAAAAATAAAAGTGATGAAGTTAATTTTAATAATAAAATATTTTTTTGGGTTTTTGATTTTATTAGGAAAAAATGTTAATTGGTTAGTGATTAATAAAAATAATAACGATTAATTAATTAAAGGAACATAATACAAATAGAGAGAGAGTTTAGGAGTATACGGGCCTGATTGGAGGGGTGAAACAGCTGTTGTCGTCATGTGTAAACTGTTTTGTTTTGGCCATTTGGCTTTTGGCCATTTGTGTTTTGGCTTTTGGCCATTTGTGTTCTGGCCTCCACGTTCCTTAACCTTCTCAGGATATCTGTCTCGCCATGTATTGGTGTCATGTGTAAACTGTTCTGTTTTGGTCATTGGGCTTTTGACTTTTGGCCATTTGTGTTTTAGCCTCAACGTTCCTTAATGAACCTGTATGGGATCTTGTCTAAATCCTTACTGGAAAAGTAGTGACATAAATGCTTTTATGCCCTTTGGATCATGGAGATCAAGTCAGCCTTACCCTTACTGAAGAAGTAGTGAGATGTTGGTTTGTAACTGAGATGGCTTATTTGTAGTGAGAGAGGGATTTGTAATAAGGATTTCAAGGTTTTAGGGTTCTTGAAAGAATTTTATATTCTGATAGCGTTGTGGCAAGGTTTTTTTCTTCTCTCCTTGTTTGTGTGAAAAGAATGTGATTATATAATGGAAATTAGGGTAAAGAAAATGGGCTTTGAATGTGCAATTGGGCCTCCAATGTTCACTTGAGTTCGTCACTTTCCAGGCTAAATCGCAGGGACTTAAGTGCAATTTTTGAAGTTGAAATGTGAAAACAAAATGTAGCCGACAACGAGTACTAACTCCTGTCCGAAAATCGGCTCAATCGGATAAACGGTGAATTAGTTATGAATTTTTGAAGTTTCAGCTCAGACAAACTTATTTTGGGCTCCAGTGTCGTCTCTGACACGTTCTTCAATAAAAAACTGGTATTGATCGGAGCATAATCCGGTCTCGACTTTTGAAGAAAAGTTGTAGATCTATGAGTCAGTGACCTTGTGTAAAAATATGAGCCCAATCCGATAAAAATTGACCGAGTTATGAATTTTCGAAGTTTTGACCCAGATGAAATAATATTCAGCATTCAGGATTTTCAGCGTGTCACGCACTCTCAGCAAAAAACGAAGGCCTTTTGAATACCGTTTGAACTCAATACCTTCTGTGAAAATGTAGCCAACTCAATTTGTGAAATTTTGGCGCCGGAACCAGCTCGATACGATGAAAATCGACCAAGTTATGATTTTCTGAACATGATGCACATAAACTTCTGTCACAAATTTTCTGTACGAAAATACTTGATAAATCCACATTTTTGAAGACCTTATGATCGAAATTGGCTTCCAGCCGTGAGAGATGAAAACGTAGATAATGTCAAGACAGAATTTTGGCCACTGGAACGGGTTCAAAACGAGTCACGATCTTCAAGTTATGAATTTTTTAGCGCGTAAAAACTGCACTTTCAACACACTTTTTCACCATATTTCTTCGAGAAAACTCACACATTCGGATACCTTCTTTAAAGAATTGACTCTTGAGCCGAACCTGAATTTGAGAATACATTATCAGAGATATATTGGCGAAATAACACCTGAATATGACGCGCCGGGTTGGACTTGTGAATTTCTCTTGAAATGTTTTGAGAAATATGGGAGGGTAAATTTTGGGGTACAACAGATAGAAATAGTAAATTGTAATTACTCCTCGTTGAAGGAGATAAGAATGAAATCCTTGGCATGCCAGTTGTTGAGTCCTTCACTGGCAGTCGGGTAAATCCAATCATCAAAATCACAGTCATTGTCAGAGTCTTCAAGAGCATCCACTTCATGACGACTGATGCGAAGAGGTGGTTTTCCTATGCGAGCACGTCTGACTTCCCTTTGAGCTTTGATGGTGAAACCCAAACCAAACTTGTCTGCTTTGAAAGGAATGTCAGGGAGTTGTCCCTGATTTTTACTACTTCCATCTTCAATCACGACACAAGCGTCTTTGAGGGAATCTATCCTTGGCACATCTTGAGTAGCTTTTGGAACTTCAAAAGAAACTTTAGCGACAACGACCATGGGAGAGACTACTTCGAAGGCTTGACAGGGAGTTTCTATAAACTCACCATCCATTTCCACATATTTGAACGAATTCAAGTGACTAAACATAAATTCTTCTTTACCACAAATAGTAACAATCTTTCCCTTGACTGGATACTTCAATTTTTGGTGGAGGGTGGACGTAACTGCTCCTGCCCCATGTATCCAAGGGCGTCGAAGTAAACAAGAATAGGCGGGACGTATATCCATCACATAGAAAGTAGAATTGAAAAATTGTGAACCAACTTTAGTGGGGATATTAACTTCTCCAAGTACCATCCTCTTGGATCCATCAAAAGCCCTTATAACTATGTCACTTGGCTTTAACACCAAACTATCGTAATCCAACCGATTTAAAGCACCTTTGGGTAAGACATTTAGAGAGGACCCTGTATCCACCAAGACATGGGCCAGAGTAGTTCCTTTGCATTCAATAGAGACATGAAAATCCTTGTTATGATTCCTTCCAACTGGTGTCAAGTCATCATCAGAGAACCCTAATCTATTGTCAGTAGTCAGACTCACCACACAATTTTCAAATTGATCGGTTATGGTCTCTTGAGGAACATGCGCTTTCTTTAAAAAATTGATCAATGCTTAAGCGTGAGCATCAGAGTAAAGTAACAAAGATAACATAAAGATCTTGGAGGGGGTTTACCCCAGCTGCTCTACTATCCTAAAATCACTCTTCTTTATGATCTTCAAAATCTCCTTCATTTCTTGGGTGGAGGGTTCCTTGGTAGCAATATCTTTGGTAGACACCTCCATCCTGGTAGGCTCAATTGTCTTTCCTTTGCCACTAGCGCCAGTGCTAGGTTTATCCATGGTAATGCGAACTGGTGTAGCTTTAGTAGTTAGAGGTGAAATGTTAGGAGAGAATATTCTCCCCGTCTTTGTCACCTTGCTAGAACCATCAATATTGGTAATGTCATCAACTTTTTCTTTATTAACCCAAGAGTCTTGCTTAATCCCATGATATTATACTTCAGCATCGTAATTCCAAGGTACTTCCTTATTAGAAGAATAAAGAATTGGCCCTGGTGCAGTAATTATCAAGGGGTAAATCATTGGTTCGTCGGAAATCCTAATAGGACCTTTTGAGGAGATACTAATAGGTTTGTTGGATATGGTGATGATTGATATGTCTTTAACTACTTCAGTCAAACTTTTTATGGTCGGGGTTCTTTCAAACAAAATCTCGTGGCTATCTATTAGGTGTTGGACAACCTTTTTCAGCCATTCGCATCCATTAACTTGTTTGGCACAACAACAACAGTCTTTTAAAAAACCAGGGAAAACCCCAGCTCTCAACAAATTTTCTTTGACAATAGCCAATGGAGTAGTCAAATCTTCAACAGAGGAGACAACAGCAGTGTCTTCAATTTCATTGACACCTTTTCCATGATTTGGCATTAGTGCAGTTATAACATTCAGAGTTATAGGTTGATCGAACTCGTAGTCTTGTTGTCGATAAGGTCTTGAATCTTGTTTTTTAGAGCCTAACATTGATAAGTATCATGCCCGGGGCTATTGGAGTGATAGGCGCATTTGGCGTTAGGATTGTATTTCGGAGATGAAACATTGGGATTTGATGGTGGATCATGCAATTTTACCAACTTGGCCTTTAACAGGTGTTGCAAGGTGTGATACGGTGGGAGAACTGACTTGAAGGTTTTGCGTTTAATCGCAAATATTGCGGTTAGCAAGAGTCGTCACCAACTTTTCTTTTATCCAAAAGGAAAGGTGAAAAATCACAGGAAAGACCTTTGAGATTATTTCTTGAGTTCGGGGGGTAGATTATGAAAAGGGAAGGTATTATCACCCTTTTCAACCATGGTTTTCCACGGGCTCTTAGTTACTTGCTAGATCACTTGCTTTTGTTTGAAATGGTGCTTTGTGTGGTTTTTTGAAAGTATTTTGTAAAGAGGCCATCGTTTAGGCAAACTTTGTAATGATTCTCGTTCGTAAGAATGTATACAAAGTGTTTGATCTTTTGAAAATATTTTCAAGTTTGTAAGATGTTTGAAAGTGTAGGTGTTTGTTTTGAAAATAGCAAGGATGTTTGTTTTGAAATGGAGCAAGTAATTAGGAGAATTCTACCCACTCAATTGTCTTTCTTGTTCATTTTCTTTTCCTTTGACATTGTTATCTTACCATTGATTTGGTAAGTAACCCTATCTTTGGATGTAAACGGGACGAGCGTGTGTCATCGTATAACCATGATTAGCAATGTTGCAAGGTATCTTAGCGTTCTTTTGTAGGGACTAAGATCATTTGGAAGGAAACTTAGATAGCGTCATCGAGGGACTATGATCTTATATTTTGCTTTATTTTTGCTAAGATACCTCACATGCGTAATATGGTCATTTTGTAAGGCAACCAAGTGGATTTACCCTAGGGGGTGCTTGTGTGCAAATGTATTGTTTTTATGCTTGATTTTGTCTTGAATTAGGGTTTTCTAAGTATTGGTTTTAGTCTTTCCATACAAACCCTAATTACTAGCATTTGTATATAAAAGCAATAAATTGCGGAATTTAAAGTTACTACGCTATTACAATACTTGTGGGAGGGGGGTGTACAAATTATAAATGAGGATTGCAAGAAAATAAACCTAGTTAATCTATTACAACCATATTGAATTTATACAAGAATTGAATAAATAAATATACAAAAATGAATAAATATACAAGAATGAAAATGTGAAGAAAATAGATATTTGTTTGGATTTTTAGAAAAAAGGGAATTTGTTTTAACCTAATTAATTAAAAGGAAATAATTAATTAAGATGATAAAAAGTAAACCAAATTTACTAAGAAAAGATTTTAAATAAAACCCTAAATCTATTAATTTAAAAAATGAAAGAAATTAAGTTTATAAGAAAAATATTTTTTTTTGTTTTTGTCTTGAAAATAAATTATAGTATTATAAGATATTTTTGGTCTTTTTATATTTTAAAATAATATATTTAAATGGTGTAAAAGAAAATAACTAAAAACCTATTTTTTAAATTAAATTTACAAAGATAATTAGTAAAATAAATAAAGTATTGATTAAATAAAAATAATTTCTATGAGAAAAAATAAATAATCTATGTCAAGATAAAAATCTAATATTTTTGTATTTTTTATGATTTTTTAATATTAGGAAAATATTTAAGAAAATAGATAAATAAAAAAATAAAAAAATAAAATAAAACAGGGCCAGGGTGTGAATAGCCTGCAAGGGGGTGAGAAATAATAAAAAAATAAGACCCAAAGATGAAGCCCAGCGCCTGCCAAAAAAGAGTCAGAATGCAAAAATATGAAAAAAAATAAATCAAAAGGGTACCTCTGGGGCTCGAACCCAGGTCCCTCTGGTTACAGGCGCGCGCTTCTACCACTAGGGTGGCTATACATCCATTAACATAAGAAAAATAATAAATATATGATACAAAATGCGCCCTAATTTACACTTCATCTTCAACCTCCAGCCAGACCAACTGTAACTTGTTCATTTCTCAACAAAAATGAAAACTGTAAACATGAAACTTGTAGCAAATTTCCTCACGATTTCAAAAATGTAAAGCATTAAAGCTATATATCAAAGACAAACATGAATTTCACTGGCCCTAATCTGAACCATAAAAGTCTCAGAAATTTCAATCTTAAAATTCTCTAAGCTCAAACAAAATTAATGAAAACTATGAACATGGTTAGCTTTAGGGAAATGATATCTACATGTTTCATTCACAAATAAATCATTGATGATGCCTGTATGAAAAGTTCCAAAGTTAGAAAACTTACCTTGCAAGAGGGTATCGGGTTTGGAGTTTGAGAAGCTTTCAGTGAGTTCCAATGATTGGGTAAGCTTCCTCAAGTTCGCAGAAAGCTAAAGGGATGATTAGCTTGAGCTGGAAGTGGCTGCGGAGTTCTGGAGAAGTCCACTTGCAGACCCCTGTTTTTGGAAATGAAGGATGGTGCAAATGGTGTTACAGTTGTGTAGTAAGGGTTTGGATAGCCTCTATATAAGTTATAGAAGCTTTGTGATTGATTAAAAGTGAAAACGCACGAGTGGATTGTGTATTTGAAGTTCAAGGTCAGAAATGACAAGTAATGGAGGTTTTTAGTGTAAGTTCTGATTTCAAAGTGTTTGAGGGCTTAAGCATTCCTGTATTTTGTGGAAAATGGTTTGTATATCTATAAGCAAAAGGATTAGAGTTGTTTGGACAATCAGAAGTACCAGTTTTAAGCTAATTGTTAGGTTACTTGATTTTGAAGAAAAGTCGGAAACCAAGTTTCAATGTGAGGTACAAGCATGGGATAAGTGATTGTAAGTGTCTAAAATATTTCTATTGTGTTATAAGACATGTATGATAAGAAGAGAACAAGTGCAAGGCTCAAGAAAAAGTTTTGTACAAAAAGTCACTTTATTAAAATGGCAATGTACACTTTCTTCCCAAAATGGATATAAAGCATGGCCTTGCATTGAATGCTTGAAATGAGACCTCTAACAGCTGAGCAAGCCATTAATTATGGAGTGCCTAACAATTTTGAGGCCTGCAAAGTAGAGGTTATGCAACATAACTTTGAATTTTAATTTTGTTCATCACAAAATGATTTGTAATTCAAGTGATAAAACCCTAACTTCATCTCTTCGATTCTCCCTACTCAAAAATGATCTCAAAGAGTTCTTGGACATTTTGGAAAGCTTACAATGTAATCTACAACCCATATTTGAATTTATTTTGATGATTCCCCTTGGAACTATATGAAAAAGTGACATGAAGTTGGGTCAAAATCCTGACCAAATTAGGGCAAAATTTCACTAAGTGTTTTGTTTCATGACCACATGTTCTTAAAATTATAACTTGAGATCCAAGCACTTTTGGAAGAAGTTGTGTGAATAAAGGTTGTATATTTCATGGATATCTAGAACTTTAATATTGTAAGTTTCTCTTGAATCACTTTGCATCATGGTGAAAATTTTGCTCAAAGTTGTGAAAAAATAAGAAATTTCCAACACTTAGAAAAATTTCTAAGTTTAGAAATTTTCACTTTTCAAAACGAAATCTTGAATTTTGGATTTCTTGATGAATAAGTTTCATATTTTGACATTTTTTGATGAATTGTGATCTTTGGCATTTAAATTTGACCAAAAAGTCAAAGTTTGACTTTTCAGTATACATTTGACTTTTGATCAGTTGACTACAAAATTCATATGTCAATCCATTGGACTTGCAATGTTTTGAGCCATGCAATTAGATGAAAATGATTCAATTTGACTCTTTATATCATGCCTTAAACCAATTGATCATTTTCTAGGTCAAAAATCAGAAATTGCCCTTTCCCAATCAAAACCCTAATTTTGACCATTTTGCCCTTTTGAAGATTTGATCAAATTTCTTGAGGAATTATGGTCCAAACTTGATCAAATGATACATATGAGTTTAAAATGTTTATGTGGATAAAAAATTATGAAGTTTGACTGTAAATTGGCCATAGTTGACTTTTCCCCCAATACAACTGATTTTTAGGTCAAATGCTCAATTGACGGAGCAAAAGTGTGATCCAGGGCTTCAAACTTGACATGAGTAATCTTGGGGGTCCATGATGATCCATGAAAGTCATATGAATCATTTCAAGTTAAAATATCCCTGTGCAATCTCAAACCCTAATTTTGGTCATCAATGCTTAAGGAGGTGTCTTGAGCTGATCAATCCTAGTGCAGTCTTGAGCCCAAGGAGATCTTGTGAGAAAATTTTTGATAAGTGAGAAGGAAAATTTTGGGATACAACAGCTGCCCTTGTTCAATATTCTTAAACCTGAAGAGTTATATTGGCGAGTTTTGCCATTCGTGACTTGAAGGTGGAAGATGATTGGACACTATAGTGTCTAGAAATTTGCACTCGGTGATGTGATGGTCGATGGTAGGGGAATGGGATTACAGATGCCATTTGGAAGGATGATGGAAAGTTTTTCGGAGATGGGCTTGCAGATGCCATCCAGAAATGATTGTTGAACAGTATTTGTAAGCTAGAACTGAATGAGTGTCAGAATGACGTCCGTGTCTAAAGCGTATCTGAGTTGAGTCTGAAATTCAAATCTGAATGAGTATCAGAATGGCATCCGTGTCTAGAGCGTATCTGAGTTGTATCTGAAAGTTGAATCTGAATGAGTATCAGGATGGCATCAGTGTCTAGAGCGTATCTGAACTGTATCTGAAAGCTAAATCTGAATGAGTATTAGGATGGCATCCGTGTCTGGAGCGTATCTGAACTGTATCTATAAGCTGAATCTGAATGAGTGTCAGAATGAAATCCGTGTCTGGAGCGTATCTGAAAGCTGAAAGCTGAATCTGAATGAGTATCCGGATGGCATCCGTGTCTGGAGCGTATCTGAAAGCTGAATCTGAATGAGTATCAGGATGGAATCCGTGTTTGGAGCATATCTGAACTGTATATGAAAGCTGAATCTGAATGAGTATCAGGATGGAATTTGTGTCTGGAGTGTATCTGAACTGTATCTGTAAGCTTAATCTGAATGAGTATCAGAATGGCATCCGTGTCTGGAGCGTATCTGAATTTTATTTGAAAGCTGAATCTGAATGAGTATCAGGATGGCATCCATGTCTGGAGCATATCTGAACTGTATCTGAAAGCTGAAAGGTGAATTTGAGTGAGTATCAGGATGGCATCCGTGTCTGGAGCATATCTGAACTGTATCTAAAAATCTTTGAACATTGTTAATGGTAGCTATTGATTAACCTTATCCTGAAAAGGGTAAAATGTTAGCTAAAATGCAAAGTCATGTTGTATGAAATGCATGGTATAAGGAGATTGTGATACATGCATTCGTGTTATCAATGTTTATGATATATGGATGCGATGTATGCGTATGTGATCTAATTTGCCGCACTGCTGTTGGATTGGGGAAAATAAATCCCTGACTGTTGTTGAGGATATGGAGTGTAAGTGTTCATGTTGTGAAGTTGAAGTGTTGATGAATTTCCGTTTAGAGAAATAAACTTTGTTGTAAGGGAAACACTGTGTACTGCTTGTAACATCCTGTTGGGGAATCCTGAGAAATTTGGCGACTTCTACCGGGGAGTGATAACTGGACATTTTATTCTGCTGGGGATTAAACTGCACATTGTGGGGGATTTCATGGAAATATCTTAGAGAGACTCCCTTATCTCTTAAAGCCATCAGTGATTGTCTTTCTATTTTATTTATTTGTAAACAGTAATTATGTTCAAATGCATATGTCCAACAATAAATCATTGGACGTTTTTGTAAACAAAACGTAGGAGTAAAGAAAAACAAATAGTTTTGCACTTTCAAAGGGATATCTTTGTATTGACTTTGAGTAAGTATTTTTGTACAATGAGACAAACATTATAGTAAGAGAATGCCGTCGTAAAAAATGAAAATTTTGATACAAAGAAAAGATAGCTATGTGCAATAATCCCATGGGGTTCCCATTCTGCCATAGCCTTTGTGTCTCTGAGCATCTTGTTTATTTGTTGCCTTGTACGAAGCTGATTGAATTGATCAGAACCATCGAGTTTGCAGGTTATCCATAAGGTGATCCAACGGGACATATCATACGCTTTAAATCCCTAACTTTTGTCTGGACCTCCCTTTCGGGTTTTCAGTCCACCGGGATACCCTTTTTTTGCCCAAGTCGCCCTTTCGGGTTTTCAATTGCCCGGTGTACAAATTTTTTGTTTTATCCCTAATTTTTCCCGAACCTTTTTTGTTCACTGGGATGCCCTTGTTTTGCCTAGGTGTGTCAACCTAGCGGGTCTCTTATGCGTAGTATCTTTTGACTATGTCTGTGTTCACAGGGTGTGGCAGGTCGTCGCCATCCATGGTGGTCAAGATCATTGCTCCACCAGAGAATATGCTTTTGATTACAAACGGTCCTTTGTAGATAGGAGTCTATTTGCCCCTGGTATCACCTTGCGGTAGTATGATACGTTTTATCACCAAATCCCCAACTTGATACACTTATCGTCTGACCTTTTTGTTGAAAGCCTTGATAATCTGTTTTTGATACATTTGACCATGACAGACAGCAGTAAGTCTTTTCTCATCAATCAAGTTTAGTTGATTAAGACGAGTTTGGATACAATCTTCTTCATTCAGCCCTGCATACTTCATGATTCTTAGAGAGGGGATCTGGACCTCAATAGGCAAGACAACTTCCATGCCATATACCAAAGAGTAGGGTGTTTCCCCGATTGATGTGCGTGCCATGGTACGATACCCGTGGAGAGCGAATGATAACATCTTATGCCAGTCTTTGTATGTGACTGTCATTTTCTGTATGATCTTTTTATGTTCTTATTTGCGGCTTCGACAACACCATTCATCTTTGGCCGGTAAGGGGAAGAATTGTGGTGCTGGATCTTGAATTGCTCGCACAGGGCGGTGATCATAGTATTGTTTAGATTTGTACCATTGTCTATGATGATCCTCTCTGGGATACCATACCGACAAACGAGATTCTGTTAAATGAACAGGGCTACAACATTCTTGGTTATGGAAGCGAAAAGGCTGCCTTAACCCACTTTATAAAATAGTCAATGGCCACTAGGATGAAACGGTGTCCATTGGAGGCTGTTGGTTTTATTTCCCCAATCATATCGATGCCCCACATAACAAAGGGCCAAGGAGCTGTCAAGACATTCAGAGGAACCGGAGGTACGTGCACCTTGTCAGCATAGATCTGACACTTGTGGCAGGTTCGAGAGTGTTGATAGCAATCTGCTTCCATGGTATACCAGTAATATCCTGCCCGTAGGATTTTCTATGCCATCGTATGCCCACTGGAATGGGTGCCAAAAGTTCCCTCATGTAACTCAGCCATGATCTTTTCTGCTTCAACCTTGTCTACACACCGAAGTAACACAGAGTCATGGTTGCGTTTGTAGAGAATGCCATTACTAAGGAAGAATTTAGAAGAGAATCTCCTTAAGAACTTCTTATCATTGACTGAAGCTCCTTCCGGATATTCTTGAGCCTCGAGATACCTCTTGACTTCGTGAAACCAAGGCTGGTCCACTACTTCTTCAGTATTAATCTCATGACAGTGAGCTGGTTCATCCATTCGCTCAATGGTGATATGGGGAGCCTCGTTATCCCATTTAAGTTTAAACATGGATGACATTGTGGCTAGTGCGTCTGCTAGTTGATTTTCTTCTCGTGGAAAATGCTCGAAGGTAATCTTCTCAAAATGTGGGAGCAATGTCAACACATGTTCTTTGTATGGGGTAAGGTTAGGGTGTTTAGTGTCCCATTCCCCTTTGATCTGGCTGATAACCAAAGTTGAATCTTCGAATACATTTAAAGATTTGATCCCCAAATCTATGGCAGCTCTGAGACAAAAAATGCGTGCTTCATATTCTGCCATGTTATTTGTACAATTGAAACAGAGTCTTGCAGTAAAGGGAGTATGACACCCTTCAGGAGATATGAGTACAACACTGTTGTACCCCAAAATTTGCCCTCCCATATTCTTCAAGAAATTGCCAAGTCAAGCTTCAAAATTCCCCAAGGGTTGCACAGTGCAAGGGTCTCCTAAACAGTCAAGATTAGGGTTTTTGTTCTGATCAAGAAAATGAAGTTTCCAAAGGTCCAATCAAGTCTCATATGTCTACAAATATGGTCAAGCATCCTCATACCAAGTTTCAAGACATTCAGCTCAAAATTGCACAGTCAAAACCCTAAATTGCACTACAATCAACTGTAGGGGCAAAATGGTCATTTGACAGTCAAAAGTTCAAATTTTTGATCAACATATCATTTTGAAGCCACAAACATCATTTGATCAATGCTTGATCATGATTCTCAAAGCTTGGCTCAAAAATCATCAAAATGCAAAAGTTTCCTTATTTGGACAGTTGAAAAAGTCAACTGTAAATTGACCAGGGCATAACTTTCACATGGATTATCAGAAAAATTCCATCCAAAGCTCATTTTGAATAGAAAGACATTTCCTACAACTCATCTTCATACTTCAAGTCCAAGAAATGCTCTCACAAAAAGTTATCAATTTCAACATTATAGGTCATTTCCAAAAGTCAACAAAAAGGGACTTTAAGTCAAAGGCCATAACTTGAGATTGGTAAATCAAAATGACATGGGACCAAAGGCATTGGTTATAGGACTCAAAGACCTTTCCAAAATGTCCAAGAACATGAGAAAAGCTTAAAAATTGAGCAAGTTATGCCTTGTAGAAGTTGGGAAATGTTTGGATATTTTGAAAAGTCAACATTGATTCAAATGACCTAAAATTGCTAATGGGCCCATTTTTCCTCCATAATTCATCACCCATGACATGTGCACGACCACTTGGCCCAAAGGGAAGTTTTTATTCATTTTTTATTTATTTATTTGGATTTTTATTAATAATAATTCATTTAAATTAAAATAAATATATGAAAAATGCTTAACCTAATTTTTTCAATCTTTTTGTGCACATTATATCATCAAGATTTCGTGCCTAGCTAAATATGGAAAGATTTGGATTGATTGATCATGATTTATACAAAAAGCACATGGAAAAAGATTGAAAAATAATGCTTGAAAATCAAATCTCAAAAACTATGAATGCAAGAGATTCTGATCAGAATTCTTAACCTAATTCATTCCTACATAAGCATAGAACACAACCCTAATGCTTTGGACCATTGAAGCTGCGCAGAAACCATTCATCAAACTTGGAATTTTTGGCAAAAAACTCAAAACTGAAAACCTCATTCCAGGGCGATTCAAGGCACGATTTTTGTTTCATTAGTTTGCTGAAGGTTCACTGAACGTTTCCCAATCAAAAACATTCATCAAAGCTTAAAGAATTGGTAACATGAACCGCCCCTGTACAGAAAAAAATCCATGATCGTGTTTTAACATCTATGCATTCTTATGGCATTTTAATTGTTGATTTACATTCCTTATGCTATTTTGAAGCTAACCCATGTGTTTAATTGTGTTTTTATGCATTGTGTGCCGATATACCATTGTTGCTTTTTAGGGTTTACAGAGTTTGGAATTAGAGTTTTTTGAATGAAGAAAAATTAGAACCCCTGAGTACCACCATTGACACAAGCAAGCTTGGACGAAAAGTTTGAGACCCTCGCGCTCAATTTATGAGCGTCACAGGGTTAATCGCTATTTTTTAATAGCTGGCCTAAGAGAACGCGTGAAAAACCGTTGCTTATGTGTTTGTGTTTCAGGAAGAAGAAAGCCACGCGAAGAAGATGGTGACGTGTGGAGCGCTGATTGGAAGGTTTAAAATTTTTGCGCGTGTTTGAAGCTATTGACCATCTTTCTTTTATATTATTTGTTAGTGGTTATATAATAAACACGCGTGAATTGGTTCAGTGGCATATGTGTTGGCTGGTAAAGTGCATGACCTGGGTTCGAGCCCCAGGTCTTCAGTATTCTCATTATTATTTTGCAATTAATGATCACATGCAGATTCCATATTGGGACGCACCATACACCCACAAAATCAAGCGTCCACGCGTCCTGGAGCATCAGATCAAAGGCATAGATTGGAGGAACACCATAAACATGGGTCAATATGCCAGCACGTTGCCTGGAAAAGTCAAACAGACCATGCTAAATGGGCCAGAATTCTTAAATTTTCACCTCCATGTTGGGGACTACAACCCCCCTAGGTGTGCCATATTTTCTATTTTTTATCTTCTTTTTAATTATTGTTTTGTTCAATTAATTAATTATTTTCATAAATATAAAAAACACAAAAAAAAATCAGAAAAGAATTAAAATAATAAATATTTTTATTTCTAGTATTTTTATAAATAAATTTGCATGTAATTAAATTTAGTGTAAATTAGGTTTTAATTTTAATACTTTTCATGACAAAAATCTAAAAAAAACATAGAATTAGGTTTAATTAATTAATTTTCATCTTTTTATTCTTTTTATTTTTCTTTCATGATAATCAAATAGTTAATATTATTTATTTTATTTATTTTCATAATTAAATTTGTATATAAAAATTAGAGTTAATTTAGGTTAAAATTCAATGTTTCTTAATAAATTAAAAGCCATTAGAATTAGGGTTAATATTTATTTTAATTAATTCTTTTTCTATTAAATCCTAAAATACTAAAAAATACCAAAAAAACAAGTTTTTTCTTTCTTTTAATTTTAATTAATTCCATGTAATTTTAATTTTCGCAAAAGGGTCCAACGCCCTCGTTCTCAATTTCTTATTAATTCGCATATTTATTTTATTTCGTTTAAATATTTATGTACCTCTCCCAAGGCCATGTAACCTTTCAATTTCTTGCACTTTAAATTCTTTTACCTTATTTATTTATTTTTCTGTCAAATCGGGTTCGAGAAATTTTGGCGATGTGGACCCGCGCCATTTGTAATAGCTTTAGACTTTTACTTTCCTCGCATTTTTAATTGTTAATCAAAGGCATGAAAGAATGTATGGACAAAAATAAAAACAAGCGTAGAACACCGATAACATGACAAGATAAATGCAAATGAAAACGACACACGAATCGCACACACCACCCCTAGGGTACGCCTCACTGTTGCCTTGCCTCGAAAGGTGATCGTCGAGTAGAGGATGTCTTAGTAAGTCCTCATGATCCGGGAACCTGGCATGAGGGTAGCTTCTAAGGTGTCTTCCCATTGCTCTGGTGATCACCATGTCCCGAACCTCGAATTGACCCGAACACCTCCAACGGTGGTGCTACCTACCTCTCAATGGTGGGATGGCACTACCTGAAAGGACATCTACACAGACGAATTCCTTAGGGTAGGTAGACGACTCTAGATACTTGCTCTAATTTCAAAACAAATTCAAAAAATACTTTTCACACCAACACATTTTCAAAAAGCTTTCGAAAGCAACTTTTCAAACACTCTTGAGGACTGATACAAGAGTCGAACTGAAATTTTCAAAGAAACTTTTTAAAACCCACAGTTGAAAAGCAAACAAACAATTTTGAAAACACAAGTGAGCAAGTATCTAAGAGCCCATGGATAACCATGGATAGAAAGGGTGCTAACACCTTCCCTTTCTATAATCTACCTCCCGAACCGAGAGCAATCTCTATAAGGAATTTTTCTGTGCGTTTGTCCTTTCCATTTGGAGAAAATAAAAGACGGTGGCGACTCTTGCTTCCGCAACATTTCGCGAACCAGCGTTAAACAGTCAGTTCCAGATCCACCGATCACAGAACTGGCGACTCTGCTGGGGATAGATAAACTTAAAGTGAGGTGTACCTTAGGGCTAGTTCATAACTATGTTTTCAATTGTTTTCCTTGTGTGCTTTAAATTGTGGACTGTCTTGGGAGTTCTATAGATCCTAACCCGGATCTGGGGATACCTTCTTAGAAAGTAGCAACAAGGCTGTGAGGGAACTGTGCGGGGTATACCGACATGGTTGAAACAATCTGCTACGTTGATGTGGCACTTTGGTGTGTACCGGTAACCCTTGAGTTCAGTCAAGGAGAGTACGGGGCCTCCGCGTGGTGTCGTGAAGCATCAACATACCTTAGGAATCTTAATTGAACTATCTTGGCCTCTTTAGGGTAGTGAGATAACTGACTTTGGTGCAGTCCGAGGTTGGTTGATACTCGATACTACACTCAATTGAGGGTTGCTTTCCTGGAATATTTCGGTCGCCAGTTCAGTGGCTAAATCGAAACGATGAACAATGAAAGCAATCCCGTGATATTGGGACCCTTAGAACCCGGTTACTTTGATAGGACAGGTTGAAACCACCAACTTCAAGAGGGTACTACCCAGACCCCATGCTGGCCTTAAACCCTAAGGGCTTGTCTTGTGTGCCTTACATGTTTGTCTTTGTAAATATCTGTGGTGTGTTTAATCATAGCATCATGACATCATCCAGCATCATATGCATTGACTAACCATTTCAGGGGTTCGAATTTTCATCTTTGTTCTTGTTTTGTAGGACATGGAAACTGTTCGTAGAAAGACAATTCAAGTCGGTCTTGTAAGGATCCCTCCTCAGCTTAAGGAGCTTATATCCAGGATTCCCGAGAACTCATCATTCAGTGAAAGGCATGGAAGTCTCATCAGCTTGGTCAACACCAACATTGAGGAAGATATGATAAAGGTCCTGTTCCAATTCTTTGATCCTCTGCATCACTGTTTCACCTTCTTGGACTATCAGTTGGTACCTACATTGGAGGAGTTCTCCCGGCTCCTGAAGATCCCCATCCTTGATCAGCTACCCTTCAACGGTACGGAAAAGGAACCTAAGCTTGAAGAGATTGCTAAAGCCTTGCACCTACAGTCATCTGACCTCAAGGGGCATTGGGAAGTTAGAAGTGGTATCAAAGGGTTCTTAGCCAGGTTTCTGTTTGAAAAGGCCCATGAATGTTGGAACTCCCTTGACTTGCAAGCTTTTGAAGAGGTTGTGGCCCTCCTTGTCTATGGTTTGGTATTGTTCCCTAACCCAGATCAGCTTATTGATATCAGTGCCGTCCAGATCTTTATGTCCAGGAATCCTATACCTACGTTGCTGGGGGACATCCTTCACTCATGTTACACTCGAACCATGAGAAAAAGAGGTGTCCTTATGTGTTGCACTCCCCTCCTGGGAAGGTGGTTTATTTCGCACCTTCCACAATCAGTCTTGAAGAATGAGCGGGGTTTGAGATGGTCACAACGGTTGATGACTCTCACACATGCAGATATACATTGGTGCCCTAGGTCCAGAGAAGATGTCACTATCATTGATCGTTGCGGGGAGTACCCTAATGTTCCTTTACTTGGAATCAGAGGAGGTATTACTTACAGCCCATGCCTGGCTTGGAGACAATTTGGTTATGCTCGGAGGGATGGTCCTCATGACATGTTAATTCCTGACATGATTTTTGACTTCGACAACGATACTCAAGGACTTCGCCAGAGATTTATCAGAGCCTGGAGGATGCCCAGTAAGATAGACAGCAAGACACTGGGGCACAGGAATTCCATCCCGTTGGAACCTTATCTCAAGTGGGTACGCGCCCGCTCCCAGAAGTTAGTGATGCCCTATCCTCACATGCTCCCAGTAATCAAAGAACCAGTCTCGGAAGGAGAAGTGTCCTACACTATTCAGCATCCTGATATGCCCACATCCTGGGAAGAGATGCAGAAGAGCTGGATCCAGCTTAAGGAAGAACGGAATTCTCTTGAGACTAGTCTACAGGCCAGTGAAAAGAAGGTCTTGGAGCTCACCCGCCTGTTGCATGAGGAGAGGAATCTCAACACTTGCATAGCTCCAAAGAGGATGCGCAGTGTATTTTGGGATTGATTTGATTTTTGTATTATTTTTGCCCATGAGGCTTTGATGTACTGAACAATTACTTCCTTAATGATAACGTGTGTTCCTTTTTGTCTATAACAAATTTGAACTTTCGAACCCTTGAATGCATTGCATAAACACATCTCATTCATCATGTGCATAGCAGGTTTTTCCCTTTTCAGGTTGCTTACAGTTCTTCGCTGTTTATTTCAGCATCATGAATCCTGACTCGTCATCAACTGAGACTTCCATCAAAGCTCTCCAGGCGCAGAATGCGCAGTTTCAAGAATTAATCAAGGGTTTGGCTCAAGGCCAAGAAGAATTGAAGGCTATGCTCCTGAAGAAGGAGAAGAAGAAGAAGAGAATAACTGTTCTGTTCAACTCGGGCCGAAGGTTCGGCAATACTCTGCAGCATGAAGAGGCTGGTTCTTCTGTTGGCGAGAGTACTCCTCAGGCAGAAACAAGGGTCCCTAGCCCGGTGGTCTCCGACAACGAGACTGATTTTGATGAAGAGCAGTATCCTCCTGCAGAAGACCGTTACAAACAACTGGAGGATAGGTTGAAGGCTATGGAAGTACAACAGGTACCTGGGCTGGATTTCGGAGATCTGGGTTTGTCTACTGGTGTGATTATCCCTCACAAGTTCAAAGCACCATCCTTCTCTAAATATGACGGGGCGTCTTGTTCGAAGCTACATCTCAGGTCCTATGTTCGGAAAATTCAACCGTACTCGGTGGATAAGAATTTGTGGATCCACTTCTTCCAGGAGAGTCTTTCAGGGACTCATCTCGAATGGTTCTATCAGCTGGATGGGACCAAAGTTTGTAACTGGGAGGAGTTGGCTACTGCTTTCTACAAGCAGTATCAATATAATGCCGACCTTGCCCCTACACGTACCCAACTCCAGGGTATGTCGTTAGGTTCAAGCGAAGGTTTTAAGGAGTACGCTCAGAAATGGAGAGACCTGGCTGGCAGGGTGCAGCCTCCGTTGACTGATCGGGAGTTGGTAGATATGTTCTTGGGGACCCTATCTGGGCCGTTTTTCAACCACCTTATCGGGAATTCATCTGCAGGGTTCACTGATCTAATCTTGACTGGAGAAAGAATTGAGGCTGGGTTGAAGTCGGGAAAGATTCCGAAGGGTGCATCGTCTAGCTCTGAGAAGAAACCCTTCAAGAAGGAGGCCAGTGCGGTATATGGGCCTAGAAGGCAGGATAAACCAGAGCGCCGTCAATCCGTCAGTGCATTAATGATTGCCAAGCCTGCAGCCGCTCCTCGGCAAGCTAACCAACCAAGGGCTGAGAGACCCAGAAGGGAATTCACCCGTTTGAGTATGACTTTGTCGCAGATCTTACCACAATTGCTCTCAACCAACTTGGTAACCGTCAGAGAGGCTCCGAGGGTTGCAAATACTACATCTCCTAAGTACAACCCAAATGCTCGTTGTGCTTATCATTCTGATAGCCCGGGGCATTCCACTGATGATTGTTGGGCATTAAGGAACAAGCTGCAGGACCTTATTGACGCCAAAGAAGTACAGTTTGAGGCATCTGAGAAGCCTAACGTAGTGACAGCTCCCCTGCCTGCTCATGAGTGAATGCTATTGTGGACGAAGACGAAGTGGATGAAGCTGAGTTTGATAGCTGGATTTACCCGGCAACCGACAGTGGACTTAACAATTGGAGTGCAAAGGACAATCTACCTGTTTCTCTTGTTACTAAGTAATGAATTCCTATGTTTTGGTATCTGTAATAAACAATAAATAAACTTTATGGCCCGGTGTCTTACCCGAGGCACCGTGGTTTCATTTGTGAGGGCATATAAATTGTCATTTCATATATCATGAATGAAAATCTTGGACGTTTTCTCGCATTGCAAATTTTATGCTCCTTTTCTGTCTTTCTTTCTTTTACATATATTTCAAAACAGCTGTATTTACACACACACTCACTCATACAGGTTTCAATCCACTCTGGATCTCACTGGTAACGACTCTGCTACTGCCAGTTATGACTTCGAAAATCCGATCGACTTAGCCGAAGACGAAGGTGAAGATGATTGCGAAGTGCCTGGCGAATTTGCAAGACTGTTACTTCAGGAAGAGAGGGCAATTCAACCCCATGAAGAGCCAGTGGAAACAATCAACCTGGGTACTGAAGAAGACAGGAAAGAGGTAAAGATTGGTGCCAACCTAGAGCTCAGCGTGAAGCAACGGTTAACCAAGATGCTGCATGATTATATGTAGATCTTTGCCTGGTCCTACGAAGACATGCCCGGATTGGATACCGATATTGCGGTCCATCACTTGCCAACTAAGGAAGACTGCCCTCCAGTTAAGCAAAAGGTCCGTCGGATGCGTCCAGAGATGTCTGAAAAGATTAAAGCCGAGGTTATGAAACAGTTTGATGCTGGGTTCCTTGCAGTGACTTCTTACCCTCAGTGGGTTGCTAATGTGGTGCCGGTACCTAAGAAGGACGGTAAGGTCAGAATGTGTGTCGATTACAGGGATCTGAACAGGGCCAGCCCCAAGGATGACTTCCCCTTACCTCACATTGATGTCCTTGTTGACAATACAGCTCAGCATAAGGTGTTCTCTTTCATGGATGGCTTTTCAGGTTACAATCAGATCAAGATGGCACCTGAAGACATGGAAAAGACTACATTTGTTACTCAGTGGGGCACCTTCTGTTACAAGGTCATGCCATTCGGGTTGAAGAACGCTGGGGCAACCTACCAACGTGCCATGGTCGCTTTATTTCATGACATGATCCATCATGAGATAGAAGTGTATGTTGACGACATGATCGCAAGGTCCCAGACTGAGGAAGAGCACCTAGATCATCTGCAGAAGTTGTTCGACCGGTTGAAACTGTACAAGCTGAGACTGAACCCGAACAAGTGCACCTTCAGGGTAAGATCTGGGAAGTTGCTAGGCTTTGTGGTAAGTGACAAGGGCATTCAAGTGGACCCTGCCAAAGTCAAAGCTATTCAAGAGATGCCAGTCCCCAGGACAGAGAAAGAGGTCAGAGGCTTTTTAGGACGCCTGAATTACATTGCTCGGTTCATCTCACACCTAACTGCTACCTGTGAGCCAATCTTCAAGCTGCTGAAGAAAGATCAGGTAGTATGTTGGAATGATGAATGTCAGGCTGCTTTTGACAGAATCAAGGAGTATCTCCAAGAACCACCCGTCCTTATGCCACCGGTTAAAGGGAGACCTCTGATACTATATCTAACAGTGCTTGACAACTCAATGGGGTGCGTGTTGGGGCAGCATGACGAGTCTGGCCGAAAAGAGCATGCCATTTATTACCTTAGCAAAAAGTTTACCGACTGTGAGACCCGATACTCACTGCTTGAGAAAACTTGCTGCGCTTTGGTATGGGCTGCTCGCCGGCTGAGACAGTATATGCTGACTCATACCACCTTGTTGATCTCAAAGATGGATCCTATAAAGTACATATTCGAAAAGCCTGCTTTGTCTGGGAGAATAGCAAGATGGCAGATGATCTTGACAGAATACGACATTCAGTACACAACCCAGAAAGCCATCAAGGGAAGTGTATTGGCAGACCACTTGGCACATCAGGCCGTAGATGATTATCAATCAATGAACTTCGAGTTTCCAGACGAAAGCATCATGATTGTGACTGATTGTGAAGTACCTGGACCGGATGAAGGACCTGAGCCAGGATCCCGATGGTCTATTCACTTTGACGGAGCATCCAATGCTTTGGGAAACGGTATCGGCGCCATAATCATATCTCCACAAGGCACTCATACTCCACTCACTGCCCGGCTGTGCTTCAATTGTACCAACAACATGGCAGAGTATGAGGCGTGCATCATGGGTCTTCAAGCTGCGATCGACCTAAGGATCAAGTTTCTGAGTGTCTTCGGAGATTCCGCTCTTGTGATCAATCAGATCAAAGGAGAGTGGGATACGAAACATCCAAACCTGATTCCTTACAAAGAATGTGTGTTGACCTTGATCCCCCACTTCACAGAGATAACCTTTGAACACTTTCCAAGAGAAGAGAATCAGTTGGCGGACGCGTTAGCTACAATGTCTTCTATGTTCAAGGTCAAATGGGACAATGAGGCTCCCCGGATCATTATCTGGAAACTGGACGAACCGGCATACTGTTGTGATCTCGAGACTGAGTTGGTGACTGAGAAGCCTTGGTACCATGAGGTGAAGAGATATCTGGAAGCGCGGGAATACCCTGAAGGTGCATCTGTCAATGATAAGAAATTCCTGAGAAGATTCGCAGCAAAGTTCTTCCTTAGCAACGGCATCTTGTACAAGCGAAACCATGATTCAACCCTACTGCGTTGTGTGGATAAGACTGAAGCAGAAAGGATCATGGAAGAGCTACATGAAGGGACCTTTGGTACACATTCCAGTGGACACACTATGGCTAAGAAAATCCTACGGGCAGGATATTACTGGTCCACAATGGAAGCTGACTGTTACCAACATTCCAGGACATGCCATAAGTGCCAGATTTATGCAGACAAGGTGCATGTTCCTCCGGTTCCCCTGAACGTCCTGACTGCGCCTTGGCCGTTTGCAATGTGAGGCATAGACATGATCGGTGAGATTAAACCTACGGCATCTAATGGGCATCGCTTCATCCTAGTGGCGATTGATTATTTTACGAAGTGGGTCGAAGCAGCATCCTATGCTACGGTAACCAAGACTGTTGTGGCACGGTTCATTCGGCATAACCTGATCTGTCGGTACAGCGTCCCAGAGAGAATTATTACAGACAACGGTACCAATCTAAATAATAAGATGATCGCTGAGCTCTGCGAACAGTTCAAGATACAGCACCACAATTCTTCTCCTTACAGACCGAAGATGAATGGGGCTGTAGAAGCAGCAAATAAGAACATCAAGAAAATCGTGCAGAAGATGACAGTGACTTATAAAGATTGGCACGAGATGTTACCGTTCGCTCTACATGGGCACCGTACCTCAGCTAGGACGTCAACCGGGGCAACTCCCTTCTCTTTGGTTTATGGTATGGAGGCAGTCTTACCGATCGAGGTGCAAATACCCTCTCTCCGGATAATGAAGGATGCGAATCTGAACGAAGATGATTGGATCCAGACACGACTTGATCAGCTCAACCTCATTGATGAAAAGAGACTTGCCGCTATCTGCCATGGTCAGACGTATCAGAAACGGATGATCAGGGCATTTAACAAAAAGGTCAGACCACAGGAATATCAAGTTGGGGATCTGGTAATCAAGCGAATCATCCTTCCTCAAAGTGATCCAAGGGGCAAATGGACCCCTACGTACGAAGGGCCATTTGTGGTTAAGCATGTGTTCTCAGGAGGAGCCATGATATTGACCAACATGGATGGTGACGACCTTCCTCACCCCGCCAATGCAGACATAGTAAAAAGATACTACGCATAAAAAAAGACCCGCTAGGCTGACATGCCTAGGAAAAAATTAGGGCTTCCCGTCGAACCAAAAGGGTTCGGGCAAAATGAAGGGATGAAATGAAAAAAATCTGTACACCCGGCAAGTCGAAAACCTGAAAAGGCGGCTTGGGCAAAAATGGGTATCCCGGTGGACTGAAAACCCGAAAGGGCGGTCCAGGCAAAAATTAGGGATAAAGCATAATACTATGTCTCATTGATCACTTTGCATCCAGAATCCGGTATCTACATCAAGTTCAGACGGCATCGATCAGTCAGCTTCACCTTCAACCAAGGTCATCAAGTGATGAGACGCTCAGAGTTATAAAGGCAATAGCAGAATTGAAACCCAGTGGATCATCCATTTCACACAGCTGTTTTATTTTCTTTTGTACAAATTTGTATAAATTCCTTTGTTCGGCGGCGTTCTCTTACTAGGACGTCAGCCTCTTGTACGCAAAACGCCTATTTACAGGCCATTCAAAAATCAATACAAAAATATTTTTCAGTTAAAAAGTGTCAATTGTTTTTCTTTTTCTGTTTTGTTTTGCGAAGAACGTCCAAGGTTCAATTTGTGATATATGCATTGACAATAATTTGCTAACTCATAAATATTTGCATACGAAACAAAGGATTTATTACAGGTAACATTAGAAACAGGGGCAATAAAGAGTTGTCTAAGCAATCTAATTGTTCTGTCCTCCAAGGTATCAAGGTAGGTTCGGCTAAAGAACATAACCGGTACATCTTAATTCACCAGAGAATAAGTCAGCAGTCAATATACTCTCCAAGCTATACTATCAAATCTTAAGGAAGTTGGGTATCCTCTAGCAGATAGCAACATTCCCTAGCAGCAATACATATATTCTTAACAAGCATCCCCGGCAGTCTTGACCTAAAGATTGTTCCCCGGCGGCATATTAAACATTCAGAGGAATCACTTCCCCCGCAGTTCAAAACTTCCCCAGGAGAGTCCAACCCAGTTCCCCAGGAAGGTTGGAATCCATCTCCTCAAGCAGCAAGCTTATCCCCAGTAGATTCTGGAGGCTTATACTCGCAGAACACGAGCGCATCCCCCGGCTTTATTCAAAGAGTTATTTCCTTACCAGGATATAACTGGGTTATCCTCAGCCAGAAGCCACGGAAAGAGCGTCCCCGACGAAGTTCTCTTATCCCCAGCAAAGTCTATTAACACTTCCAACGCAACAAGAGTATCCTCAGCAAGTTACTATCAACAATTCAGCAAAAGTATCTCTCTCCCCACAGAGTATCACTCCCCAGCATGGTCGCTAGAGTACTTTTCTCCCCGCAGAATCTTCCCTTTGCCAAAGTTTATTCCCCAACGGAGTCATCTTCTCCTACCGGTATTCTGGCAACTATCATCCCCGGCGGAAGCAAAATCTATTCTTCAACATCAGCCCAAGAGTGACTTCCCGGCACCCGTCAAGGATTTACTTTCCTAGACGAAAAATACATTCATAAACATCTTCATACATTATAGCACGCATATACGCATCATGAACATACAATCCCACGTATTCAGAGAACATCCCGCATGTCATACCACATGACATCGCATACAACTAACGCTTGTCTTTTCAGGACAAAAGTCGGTACAAAAATGATTACTATCAATGGTCGCAACTAAGGATCCGATTCCTGTATCTTGCCAGGGTGCATCTGTTGATGACCAATTACCAGATCCGATTCCTGTATCTTGCCAGGGTGTATCTGAAGAGTTCGAGGATCCGATGCCTGAATCTTGCCAGGGTGTATCCGTTGAAGACTAGCATTACCAGATCCGATTCCTGTATCTTGCCAGGGTGTGTCTGAAGAGTTCGAGGATCCGATGCCTGAATCTTGCCAGGGTGTATCCGTTGAAGACTAGCATTACCAGATCCGATTCCTGTATCTTGCCAGGGTGTGTCTGAAGAGTTCGAGGATCCGATGCCTGAATCTTGCCAGGGTGTATCCGTTGAAGACTAACAATACGAGATCCGATTCCTGTATCTTGCCAGGGTGTGTCTGAAGAGTTCGAGGATCCGATACCTGAATCTTGCCAGGGTGTATCCGTTGAAGACTAGCATTACCAGATCTGATTCCTGTATCTTGCCAGGGTGTGTCTGAAGAGTTCGAGGATCCGATACCTGAATCTTGCCAGGGTGTATCCGTTGAAGACTAGCATTACCAGATCCGATTCCTGTATCTTGCCAGGGTGTGTCTGAAGAGTTCGAGGATCCGATGCCTGAATCTTGCCAGGGTGTATCCGTTGAAGACTAACAATACCAGATCCGATTCCTGTATCTTGCCAGGGTGTGTCTGAAGAGTTCGAGGATCCGATACCTGAATCTTGCCAGGGTGTATCCGTTGAAGACTAGCATTACCAGATCCGATTCCTGTATCTTGCCAGGGTGTGTCTGAAGAGTTCGAGGATCCGATACCTGAATCTTGCCAGGGTGTATCCGTTGAAGACTAGCATTACCAGATCCGATTCCTGTATCTTGCCAGGGTGTGTCTGAAGAGTTTGAGGATCCGATACCTGAATCTTGCCAGGGTGTATCCGTTGAAGACTAACATTACCAGATCCAATTCCTGTATCTTGCCAGGGTGTGTCTGAAGAGTCCGAGGATCCGATACCTGAATCTTGCCAGGGTGTATCCGTTGAAGACTAGCATTACCAGATCTGATTCCTGTATCTTGCCAGGGTGTGTCTGAAGAGTTCGAGGATCCGATACCTGAATCTTGCCAGGGTGTATCCGTTGAAGACTAATATTACCAGACTCGATTCCTGTATCCCGCCAGGGCATGTCTGAAGAATTCAAAGATCCAATTCCTGTAACCAGCCAGGACATATCTACACAAAGCATCTGAAAACCAGCTCCTGCAACATGTCAGGTACTCTTTTTTTTTTCTTTTGCAGGTACGCAGGTTCTCGCAAAGGAATCTCTTACGCGATCAACATCCAGATGGCATCTATAAGCTCATCATCCTATTCATCAACCTCTAAATGGCATCTGTAAGCCCATTCCCATCATCACACTGCTACTATGTGAGCGCAAATTTCTGGGAACTCTAGTGTTCAATCATCTTCTACCCTCGGATTACGAAAGGCACGTCAGCCAATCTGCATCCTCAGGTCTAAGAAGATTGAACAGGGGCAGCTGTTGTACCCCAAAATTTTCCCTCCCATATTCTTCAAGAAATTGCCAAGTCAAGCTTCAAAATTCCCCAAGGGTTGCACAGTGCAAGGGTCTCCTAAACAGTCAAGATTAGGGTTTTTGTTCTGATCAAGAAAATGAAGTTTCCAAAGGTCCAATCAAGTCTCATATGTCTACAAATATGGTCAAGCATCCTCATACCAAGTTTCAAGATATTCAACTCAAAATTGCACAGTCAAAACCCTAAATTACACTACAATCAACTGTAGGGGCAAAATGGTCATTTGACAGTCAAAAGTTCAAATTTTTGATCAACATATCATTTTGAAGCCACAAACATCATTTGATCAATGCTTGATCATGATTCTCAAAGCTTGGCTCAAAAATCATCAACATGCAAAAGTTTCCTTATTTGGACAGCTGAAAAAGTCAATTGTAAATTGACCAGGGCATAACTTTCACATGGATTATCAGACAAATTCCATCCAAAGCTCATTTTGAAGAGAAAGACATTTCCTACAACTCATCTTCATACTTCAAGTCCAAGAAATGCTCTCACAAAAAGTTATCAATTTCAACATTATAGGTCATTTCCAAAAGTCAACAAAAAGGGACTTTAAGTCAAAGGCCATAACTTGAGATTGGTAAATCAAAATGACATGGGACCAAAGGCATTGGTTATAGGACTCAAATACCTTTCCAAAATGTCCAAAAACATGAGAAAATCTTAAAAATTGAGCAAGTTATGCCTTGTAGAAGTTGGGAAATTTTTGGATATTTTGAAAAGTCAACATTGATTCAAATGACCTAAAATTGCTAATGGGCCCATTTTTCCTCCATAATTCATCACCCATGACATGTGCACGACCACTTGGCCCAAAGGGAAGTTTTTATTCATTTTTTATTTATTTATTTGGATTTTTATTAATAATAATTCATTTAAATTAAAATAAATATATGAAAAATGCTTAACCTAATTTTTTCAATCTTTTTGTGCACATTATATCATCAAGATTTCGTGCCTAGCTAAATATGGAAAGATTTGGATTGATTGATCATGATTTATACAAAAAACACATGGAAAAAGATTGAAAAATAATGCTTGAAAATCAAATCTCAAAAGCTATGAATGCAAGAGATTCTGATCAGAATTCTTAACCTAATTCATTCCTACATAAGCATAGAACACAACCCTAATGCTTTGGACCATTGAAGCTGCGCAGAAACCATTCATCAAACTTGGAATTTTTGGCAAAAAACTCAAAACTGAAAACCTCATTCCAGGGCGATTCAAGGCACAATTTTTGTTTCATTAGCTTGCTGAAGGTTCACTGAATGTTTTCCAATCAAAAACATTCATCAAAGCTTAAAGAATTGGTAACATGAACCGCCCCTGTACAGAAAAAAATCCATGATCGTGTTTTAACATCTATGCATTCTTATGGCATTTTAATTGTTGATTTACATTCCTTATGCTATTCTGAAGCTAACCCATGTGTTTAATTGTGTTTTTATGCATTGTGTGCCGATATACCATTGTTGCTTTTTAGGGTTTACAGAGTTTGGAATTAGGGTTTTTTGAATGAAGAAAAATTAGAACCCCTGAGTACCACCATTGACACAAGCAAGCTTGAACGAAAAGTTTGAGACCCTCGCGCTCAATTTATGAGCGTCACAGGGCTAATCGCTATTTTTAATAGCTGGCCTAAGAGAACGCGTGAAAAACCGTTGCTTATGTGTTTGTGTTTCAGGAAGAAGAAAGCCACGCGAAGAAGATGGTGACGTGTGGAGCGCTGATTGGAAGGTTTAAAATTTTCGCGCGTGTTTGAAGCTATTGACCATCTTTCTTTTATATTATTTGTTAGTGGTTATATAATAAACACGCGTGAATTGGTTCAGTGGCATATGTGTTGGCTGGTAAAGTGCATGACCTGGGTTCGAGCCCCAGGTCTTCAGTATTCTCATTATTATTTTGCAATTAATGATCACATGCAGATTCCATATTGGGACGCACCATACACCCACAAAATCAAGCGTCCACGCGTCCTGGAGCATCAGATCAAAGGCATAGATTGGAGGAACACCATAAACATGGGTCAACATGCCAGCACGTTGCCTGGAAAAGTCAAATGGACCATGCTAAATGGGCCAGAATTCTTAAATTTTCACCTCCATGTTGGGGACTACAACCCCCCTAGGTGTGCCATATTTTCTATTTTTTATCTTCTTTTTAATTATTGTTTTGTTCAATTAATTAATTATTTTCATAAATATAAAAAACACAAAAAAAAATCAGAAAAGAATTAAAATAATAAATATTTTTATTTCTAGTATTTTTATAAATAAATTTGCATGTAATTAAATTTAGTGTAAATTAGGTTTTAATTTTAATACTTTTCATGACAAAAATCTAAAAAAAACATAGAATTAGGTTTAATTAATTAATTTTCATCTTTTTATTCTTTTTATTTTTCTTTCATGATAATCAAATAGTTAATATTATTTATTTTATTTATTTTCATAATTAAATTTGTATATAAAAATTAGAGTTAATTTAGGTTAAAATTCAATGTTTCTTAATAAATTAAAAGCCATTAGAATTAGGGTTAATATTTATTTTAATTAATTCTTTTTCTATTAAATCCTAAAATACTAAAAAATACCAAAAAAACAAGTTTTTTCTTTCTTTTAATTTTAATTAATTCCATGTAATTTTAATTTTCGCAAAAGGGTCCAACGCCCTCGTTCTCAATTTCTTATTAATTCGCATATTTATTTTATTTCGTTTAAATATTTATGTACCTCTCCCAAGGCCATGTAACCTTTCAATTTCTTGCACTTTAAATTCTTTTACCTTATTTATTTATTTTTATGTCAAATCGGGTTCGAGAAATTTTGGCGATGTGGACCCGCGCCATTTGTAATAACTTTAGACTTTTACTTTCCTCGCATTTTTAATTGTTAATCAAAGGCATGAAAGAATGTATGGACAAAAATAAAAACAAGCGTAGAACACCGATAACATGACAAGATAAATGCAAATGAAAACGACACACGAATCGCACACACCACCCCTAGGGTACGCCTCACTGTTGCCTTGCCTCGAAAGGTGATCGTCGAGTAGAGGATGTCTTAGTAAGTCCTCATGATCTGGGAACCTGGCATGAGGGTAGCTTCTAAGGTGTCTTCCCATTGCTCTGGTGATCACCATGTCCCGAACCTCGAATTGACCCGAACACCTCCAACGGTGGTGCTACCTACCTCTCAATGGTGGGATGGCACTACCTGAAAGGACATCTACACAGACGAATTCCTTAGGGTAGGTAGACGACTCTAGATACTTGCTCTAATTTCAAAACAAATTCAAAAAATACTTTTCACACCAACACATTTTCAAAAAGCTTTCGAAAGCAACTTTTCAAACACTCTTGAGGACTGATACAAGAGTCGAACTGAAATTTTCAAAGAAACTTTTAAAACCCACAGTTGAAAAGCAAACAAACAATTTTGAAAACACAAGTGAGCAAGTATCTAAGAGCCCATGGATAACCATGGATAGAAAGGGTGCTAACACCTTCCCTTTCTATAATCTACCTCCCGAACCGAGAGCAATCTCTATAAGGAATTTTTCTGTGCTTTTGTCCTTTCCATTTGGAGAAAATAAAAGACGATGGCGACTCTTGCTTCCGCGACATTTCGCGAACCAGCGTTAAACAGTCAGTTCCAGATCCACCGATCACAAACACCTATGCCATTTCCGAGTGCGTTGGACGCCCCATCAAAAACCAGGGTCCATCGGGATCCTTGTTCAGGTCCGTCATATGGTTTGAATTCTTCACAGTTGTTTACCATCATGATGTCTTCATCTGGGAATTCGAACTTCATGGAATGGTAGTCATCCACAGCTTGATGGGCAAGATGATCAGCTAGTACACTGTCCTTTATTGCTTTCTGGGTAGTATATTGTATGTCATATTTTGTCAGGATCATCTGCCATCTCGCTATTCTCCCAGAGAGGGCAGGTTTCTCGAATATGTATTTTATTAGATCCATTTTAGATATCAATAAGGTAGTATGGGTCAGCATATACTGTCTTAGTCGGCGAACAGCCCATGCCAGAGTGCAGCAAGTTTTCTCGAGCAGTGAATATCTTGTTTTACAGTCGGTAAACTATTTGCTCAGGTAATAAATAACATGCTCTTTTCGGCCAGACTCGTCATGCTGCCCCAATACACACCCCATTGAGTTTTCCAAAACAGTTAAATACATGATCAATGGTCTTCCCTCAACTGGTGGCATCAAAACAGAAGGCTCTTGTAGGTACTCTTTGATCTTGTCAAAGGCAGTTTGGCACTCATCATTCCATTTGACTACTTGATCCTTCTTCAGTAATTTGAAGATTGGTTCACAAGTAGCTGTCAAGTGAGAAATGAAACTGGCAATGTAGTTTAAACGTCCCAAGAATCCTATGACTTCCTTCTCAGTACGAGGAGCAGGTGTTGTACCCCAAAATTTTCCCTCCCATATTTCTCAAAACATGGCAAGAAAAATCTCCAAGTTGCTCAAGGTTGCTCAAGGATTGACCAGACAAGTTATCTCTTAAGGCAGTCTACCCCAAATTAGGGTTTTGTGTTGCATCAAAATCCTTGAGTCCAAATGACCTCAAGTGCTCACCAATGTCCTAATATTTTCTCAAGATCATCCATGTTAAATTTCAAACCTTGCAGAGGAAGTTTGCTCAGTCAATTGCTCAAAGGTCCAAAAATCGATTATGCTAGGGCAAAAGTCAACTGTGACCCAAATACAGTCAAACTTCAATATTTTTTGTCAACATTATAATTTTAAAGGATATTTAATCATTTGATCAAGGGTTGATCATGATTCATCAATGATTGCTCAAAATTCATTAAGATTCAAAAGTTGCTAAATTAGGGTTTTGTAGGAAAAGTCAACTCAACTTTTACCAAGCATAACTTTCTCATACTTTATGATAAATGACCCATCCAAAGCTCATTTTGACTAAAATTCAATTCCCTACAATCCATCCTCATACCCCAAGTTCAAACAATGCACTCACAAGAAGTTATGAATTTGGACATTATAGGTCATTTTGAAAAGTCAAGAAAAACACCTTTTTTGTCAAAGCTTATAACTTGAGCATGGAATATCAAAATGAGATGAGACCAAACGGGTGGGTTAGAGGACATCTCAAGCTTTCTAAAAAGTCCAAGAACACCTCCAAAAGTTCAAAATTGAAGAAGTTATGCATTGTTGAAGTTGGACTTTTTTGCAAAATTGCCAAAAGTCAAATATCCCCAAAACTTCAAATTTTGCCAAATTGGCCCATTCTTTTTCACTTGTTTTGAGTTTGCATTGTATCCCACGTGTTCCAGCCTTGTCCATATGTCTATATCATTTTTTATTAATTATTTTGATTTTATTTGAATTAATTTGATTTAAATCAAAATAAATCAAATAAAAATCAAAAGGCATTGATAACTAAGATTTTATGTTGATTTCAGATTCCATTATGCAGTTGGCCATCAACAAATTTGTATCAAGTGAATCATGTGCAAAAAAGATTGAAATTAATCCAATTAGGAAAGTTTGTAAAAGGAGATCAAATCAAATATCCAAACATCAATGTAGAGAGATTTGAACAAAGCTTGTTAACCTAATGCAATGCACAATACATAAGGAAGCTAGAGGCACGAAAATTAGGGTTGGAGAGCATTGGTAGAGACAGAACAAAAGCTTGCAAAAATCACAAAAAAGTGGGAGATCAAAATCAAGGTTAGAGGCATTTTTAGGACTCAAGAGTTGTCTCAATCGATTGTTGGCCATCTCCAGAGGCTATTACAATCCTAACCACACATTTTCAAGAATCCTAAAGCACTGTAAGTACATCACGGATCCACTTCCTTCTTGAAATCGCAAATCACTATCCTTGCATCCATTGAATGAAATAACTGCATATTCTTGACCCTCACATCATTTGCAAACTATTGGCAATAACCAATTTGATTTATATGCTTTGTATCATGAAACGCCATGGCTATGGTTTTGCTTCTGTTTTTAGGGATTTTTGTTTCAGGTAAAATTGAGATACATGATAGACATGGTTGTATCCAGGAGGTTGAGACGAACACGACCATGCCCTTAAAAATCATTCTTATGGCCTATGCAAGGTTTTGGAATGGACCAAACTTATAGCTACAGACATTTGTCCGTTGGTATAAGTCTTTGCACTTTTAGCCACAGTTGGGAGGTTAGGGATGATGTGTGGAATCCATCCATTGGGCAGTTCAAATGTTCACGCGCTTGTTTTATTTTCTGACCATTGAATTTGTTTTTTCTATATTATTATTTCTTCATATCTTATTAACAACAAAAACCACTTGGCCTAGTGGTTTCCACGTTTGTTTCCAGGCATAAGGGGCTGGAGGTCAGGGGTTCAATCCCTGCCTCCAACAACTTGCATTTTTCTAATTCTTTGCAGATAATTACATGCATGGTCAAGCCAGATTTCCACCATGGACGTTCATTCTCAAAGTACCAGATGGCCAATGACCAGATCTGATGGTCAATGATTGGAGGTCCACCAAAGAGCCAGTCAACGCGCCTACACAGGATTCTAAAAGTCCACATGGGCCATCATCTAATGGGCCAAGGAAATTGCTACCTACACCCCCTAATCCGGCCCAATTCTCTCTTTGCCTTTATATTTTCTCTTTTTAATTTAGTTATTTTATTTAATTTCAATTAATTACTAACCAATCATAATTTTTCCTTTTATTAAAAAAAACTCATCAAAAATACTTTTTTTTATCCAATCAAATTTTAAAACTTTTATTTTTATTAATAAACTTATTAATTAATTAGGATATTAATTAAGAAACTTCAATTTATTTTGTAAATATTTAAGATTAATTAGAAATCATTAGGTTTTAATTCATTTAATTATTTTTATTTTCTTAAAATAATAAATAAAAAACTCGAAAATATGTCATAAATTATTTTTCATAAATTAACTTATTAATTTAATTTAGTTATTTAATTTAGGATTAATCTCTTTTCTTAAATAAAAACAACAAAAAAAAGACATTTTCTTCCAAAAGGGTCAAAACCCTAATTCGCGTTCGATTTAACTTCACGTCGCGCTTTATTTATTTTTACCCATATTGATGTATCTGCTTCCGGTATGTAATAGATAATTAGGACATTTAATTATTTTACCGCTTTATTTTATTTTCAAAGGGTTGCTTTTGGCGATGTAAATACCCGACGCCTTGTAATTTAATTTCCGCATTTTAATTTCTGCAAACTATATAAATACTAGATGTTTGATAATAGGGTTTGCATGACAAGACTGGATGCTTAATTTTAAAATCAAATTAGATCACCCTTAACATGTGCAAAGATAAAAATAACTGAAAACGACACACTCGCACATGCGCACTCTTAGGGTACACCCCACTTGGTTGCCTTCGTATACGGTCATTGAGTATAGGTCGTTTTAGAGGTCGTCCTCTTGTCTAAAAGATCATAGTCGCCTCGAAATGGTTGCCTCGAATATTGTTGCCTCAAATAAATGATCTAAGACATTAGGGTTACCGCTAAGGCATCCTAACACTGCTTTAGTGACCGTATGTCCCTCATTCGAATTGACCCTCAAACTCCAACGACGGTGCTACCTATTCATTAATAGCGGGATAGCATTGTCTAAAGGAAATTAGCATAGAACGATTCCTTTTTCGAGTAGGTAGATGGTTCTTAGATACTTGCTCTTTCAAAAAACAAAACCTTTCTCACACTTACACCTTTTCAAACAAAGTTTTCAAAAACACTTCATTACACTCTTGAGGACAGAAGCAAGAGTTAAATCGAAGTTTCAAATAAAAACTTTTTTTAAACCCACGAGCACAAAGAAGACAATTTTGAAAAACAATTGAGTAAGTACCTAAGAGCCCGTGGATAACCATGGATAGAAAGGGTGCTAACACCTTCCCTTTCTATAATCTACCCCCGAACCCGAGAAACATCTCGAAAAAGGAATTTTTCTCTGCTTTTTCCTTTCCTTGTTGGATAAAATAAAAGACGGTGGCAACTCTTGCTTACCGCGACATTTTGCGAACACAAACGCAAAACGCAAACCAGCATTCCAAAAAACAGTCAGTTCTTCCCACCGTATCACAGAACTGACGACTCTGTTGGGGAGTTATAAGTGGGGTGTACCTTAGGAATAGTTCATAATGTTTTCAATTGCTTGACTTGTATGCTTTATCTTTGTGGGTTTGAATCGGAGTTACTATAGATCCTAACCCGGATCTGGGGGATACCCTTTAGTTAAGTAGCAATAAACTGTGAGGGAACTGTACGACATAGACCGATACGGTTGAAGCAGTAGCTACATTGGTGTGGCACTTTAGTTTGTACCGATATCCCTTGTGGCGCAAAGAGGAGAATATGGGTCTTCTAAGGGGTCATTAAGCACCAACTGACCTTAGCACTTATAATTGACCAACTTGGGCATAAAACAGTAGCAGTATGCTACACTCATTGAGACCAAACTCTCGCGATGATTCTGGCTGCAAGAAAAGGTTGCCAAACTGGAATTATGGCTGATCAAGGGTGGTCAGTGATATTGAGATCCTCTAGAACCCGGTTACTATTTCTAGGACAGGTTTGAACCAACGAACCTGAAAGAGGGTAATACCTAAACTCCTTGCCAGCCTAAAATCTAAGGGCTATCTGTGTGACTTGTGTTCCCTTACCATGTTTGCTATTTGTGGATACTTGTGGTGTGTTTTCTATCATGACATTGCATGCATCTTGTATTGGACTAACCCATTTCAAAGACAGAGGGGATTCATCTTTGTTCTGTTTTGTAGGTCATGGCACCCATGCATAGAAACACTATTCGAATCAACTTTATCCAGATTCCCACTCAGCTTAAGGAATTGGTTGCAAAGGTTCCAAATACTTCCTCCTTTATCAGAAGACATGGTCACCTCCCTGGTTTGGTCACTTCCAGACTAGATGAACAGATGATGAGTGTTTTGTGCCAGTTCTTTGATCCACTGTACCACTGCTTTACTTTTTTGGACTACCAGTTGGTCCATACCTTGGAAGAGTTCTCTGATCTACTTGGTATCTCCATTCTAGAGCAGACCCCATTTACAGGTTGGGAGAAAGTCCTTAGGCCGGAAGAAATTGCTTCAGCCCTACATTTGATAAAAGGCTGGGGTAATGTCTAATTGGGAGACTCGAAGTGGGACAAAAGGCTTCTTGGCTAAGTTCTTGGTTGATCGGGCTAATCAGTTTTGGGACAGTTTGGATTTCCAAGAATTCGAGGATATCCTGGCTCTTCTCATTTATGGTTTGGTGTTGTTTCCTAACTCAGATTCTTTCGTTGACGTGAATGCAGTGAAGATTTTCATATCCCGTAATCCAGTGCCCACTCTCTTGGGTGACATTCTGCACTCTCTTTATGCCCGTACTGCTCAGAAACGGGGAACCCTTATGTGTTGTGCACCACTGCTGGCGAGGTGGTTTATTTCTCACCTCCCCAAATCAGTTTTGAAGAACAAGGAAGGCATGGGTTGGGCCTACAGGATTATGTCTCTCTCTCATAATGACATCATCTGGAGTACTAAGGACATGGAAGAAGTGGATATTATTGATCGCTGTGGGGAATACCCCAATGTTCCACTACTTGGAGTTTGAGGAGGGATTACCTATAACCCTTGTTTGGCCTTACGTCAGTTTGGGCGAGCTAGGAGGCAAGGACCTCATGAGTTACTGATGCCAAGTATTGTCTTTGACTTCCAAAGGGATAGTGACGAGCATCGCCGCAGGTTCATACGAGCTTGGGATAGGGTACACAGGTCTGATCTGAATGAGTTAGGGATGAATATATCTCTTCCGATGGAACCATATCTCCGATGTGTTCGAATCTGTGCCCAAAAGCTGGGAATGCCGTACGAAGCTGCCTTACCTATGATTGTTGAGGTTGCTGATGAAGAAGGGGTTCCACCTACCATCCTCCACCCATACATGCCTACTGACATTGGGGAATTAAAGAGGTCTTGGATGCAGCTAAGAGAGGAACCGGACACTTACAGAGAAAAGTATCACGAGTAAGAGCGGAAGATCCTGAAGTTGACAAGGCAATTAGAGAATGAGCAGATCCTCAATGACTATTTCAGCACCAAAGGGAAAATACCATGGGAGCGCTGATGTCTTTTGATTATTTCTAGTTTTGATTTACTTTTTAGTATTTCCTTTTGTAACGCCGTAAGAGCATTTGTCAAACATTGTTTCAAATTTATCTAATAAAAGTGTGTTTCATTTTGGTTTACGAATTTGAATCTCTCGACGTCTTTGGAATCATATCATACGCATTTCATTCCATGCACCTCATCATAGGTACCCATTACAGGTCTCTTATCTTCTTCGCTGTTTATTTTAGCACATCATGTATGCTGAAACATCAACTGAACAAGCCATCAAGGCTCTACAAACTCAAAACGCCCAGCTCCAGGAAATGTTCATGAATTTGGCTAAGGGTCAGCAAGATCTGAAGACTCTTATCTTGAAGGATAAGAAGAATAAGAAGAAGAAGACGGTCCTACTGAATATGGGTCGCAGATTTGGAAACAATTTGTGGGAAGAGGTTGATTTGACTCACTCATTTGGAGGGGGAGAAAATCAGGAAGAAAGGAGGGCTCCTAGCCCTGTGGTTTCTGACAACGAGACTGACTTTGACGAAGACAAGTATCCTCCGGCTGAGGATAGGTATAAACACCTTGAAGACCGGTTAAGTGCGATGGAGGTCCAAAAAGTCCATGGTCTGGACTTCGGAGATTTGGGTTTGTCATCTGGGGTGGTGATTCCCCACAAGTTTAAAGCACCAATCTTTGCTAAATACGACGGGGTCTCCTTCCCAAAGCTACACCTCCGTTCGTATGTTAGAAAGATCCAGCCATACACCGCTGACAAGAACCTCTGGATCCATTTCTTTCAAGATAGTTTTTCAGAGACTCAACTTGAATGGTTTTACCAGCTGGAAGGAGCTAGTATTCGTAATTGGGAGGACTTGGCTACTGCTTTCTACAAGCAGTACCAATACAATGTCGACCTCGCTCCCATGCGTACCCAACTTCAGGGTATGTCTATGGGTGCGGGCGAAGGTTTCAAAGACTACACTCAGAAATGGAGGGACCTTGCTGGAAGAGTACAACCCCGCTGGCTGACAGGGAGTTAGTGGATATGTTTCTTGGGACCTTGTCTGGTCCGTATTTCAACCATCTGATTGGAAGTTCTTCGTCCGGATTTATTGAGCTGATTATGACCGGGGAAAGAGTTGAAGCCGGTATCAAGAGCGGTAAAATACAGAAGGGTACTTCATTAGGTACCGAGAAGAAGCCTTTTAAGAAGGAGTCAAGCGCAATTTACAACGCAAAGAGCCATAATATACCTGAGCGCCTCCAAGCAGACAATGCGGTGGTTATATCAAGACCTGTTGTTGCTCCTCAGCGCGACAATCAGCCAAGGGCCGAGAGGCCGCGAAGACAATTCACTCAGCTCAACATGACTTTGTCTCAGATTCTGCCATAGTTATTGAAGACCAACTTGGTGATTTCGAAGGAGGCCCCGAAGAATCCCAATACAACATCACCTATGTACAATCCAAACGCCTGCTGTGCTTTTCACTCCGATAGTCCGAGGAATGATATGAATGATTGTTGGGTTTTGAAGAATAAGGTACATGACTTGATTGATGCTAAGGAGATTGAGTTCGAAGCACCTGAAAGACCTAATGTTGTGACTGCTCCTATGCCCAAATATGGGGTGAATGCTATAGATGAAGACTCGTTTGTGGTTTATGTGGAAGACATTGCCACTCCATTAATGATTGTGAAGAAGAACCTTCTGTTAGCCGGTTTATTTCCGGGCTGTGACAAAGGTTGCCATCTATGTGCTGTCCTACCTACTGGTTGCCATCTTTTGAAGTCAGGTGTCCAACGCCTGATGGATAATAAAGAAATTCTGTTTGAGAAGACTTTTGTTCCTTTGGTTCCTACTGAAGAAGTCGCTATAATCACCATTTTCGACAATTCTTCCAAGGCTTCCTCGAGAAAGCCTGTTAGAATTACATTTGTTCCAAGAATCGCTCCCTTGATCATTACTGTTCCTGGGCCTATCCCCTATACATCAGATAAAGTTGTCCCATGGCACTACGGGGCTGACGTTTATTATCACGGGGTTAAACAGGACTTGAGTGCCGAAGAGGCTGATACTGATGTCAGCAATATTGTTGGACCTGCCAAAGTCACCCGCAGCGGAAGACTTTTCTCCCCTGAGATCTCTCCACCAGTTGTTCGGAAGCCTGTTGTTATTACACCTGCCAGTACACCTGCTACTGTCCCTATTCATGTTCCAATTCTTACCCCTGTTGCCGAGTCATCTGATACTCGAGGCAAAGGGACCACTGATGAGCCTGCCCAGACGGAGGCACCAAAGAGGATTACTATTGAAGCCTCTAGACAAGAGATGGAAGAAATTTTGAAGATCATTAAAAAGAGCAACTACAACATAGTCGAGCAGCTGGGAAAAACCCCGTCCAAAATTTCTATGTTGTCCTTATTGTTGTGTTCAGAGGCCCATGCTAAGGCTCTGATTGCTTTCCTGAAGACTGCACACGTGCCATAGGAGACATCAGCTGATCAGTTTAAGGATTGCGTGGCTAGTCTAACAGCAGATAATGGGTTAGGTTTCTCCGATGTAGACTTGCCTGCTAAGGGGAAGAATCACAATGACACCCTGCATGTCTCCATTGAATGCAGGGGCACTACTCTAGCTCATGTATTGGTGGATATTGGGTCTTCGTTGAATGTGTTGCCCAAGAAAGCTCTAGACCGGTTGGACTGTGAAGGGTTAGAGTTGAAGCCGAGTAACATTATGGTCAGGGCCTTTGATGGGTCTAAGAGGATGGTACACGGTGAAGTGGATATTCTGGTTAAGGTTGGTTCTCAGATTTCCGCGTCTACTTTCTATGTGATGGACATTCAGCCATCTTATTCTTGTTTGCTGGGTCGCCCGTGGATCCACAAAGCTGGGGCAGTGACTTCTACGCTTCACCAGATGCTGAAATACCCAGTCAAGGGAAAAATCATTACGATGAGAAGAGGAGTACATGGTGAGCCACCTCAACTCTTTCCGATATGTAGAGATGGATGGGGAGTTCATTGAGACCCCGTTTTAGCATTTTGAAGAGGTTCCCCAGACGCTGGCATCAACTGAAACTGTTGTTGAAGATCATCTAATGAAGATGGCTTCCTTCAAGGATGCCCGGGCTGTTGTTGAGAAAGGTGGGTGTGCAAATTGGGGCCAACTCCCTGATTTTGCACATAAGACTAACAAGTTTGATTTGGGTTTCACTGCAGAAGCTCAAAGGGCTGTACGGCGTGCACGGATCGGAGGATCTCCTATGTTTATCAGCAATTCAAGAGTAAATGCCATTGAAGACGATGTTGAAGAGTCTGAGTTTGAAAGTTGGATTTACCCAACGGCCGATGGTGGACTAAGCAATTGGACAGCAAAGGACTTCGTTCCAATTTCTTTTATTACCCAGTAATGATACTTTTTTTTTGAATTTGTAACAGACAATTTTTAAACTTTACGGACCGGTGCCTTACCCGAGACACCGTGGCTTTGTTTGTGAGGGCTTTATGTGTGTCATTTTCATATATCATTAATAAAAGCATTGGACGTTTTCTTGCATTTCAAATTTTGCGCTCCTTGTTTTTCTTTTATTATATATTGAAAAACAGCTATCTTACACACACTCACATATACAGGTCTACATCCACTATGGATCCAACTGATAACGACTCTGCTACTGATAGTTATGACTTTGAAAGTCCGATCAACTTAGCCGAAGACAAAGGTGAAGATGATTGCAAAGTGCCTGGTGAACTTGCTAGACTGTTACTTCAGGAAGAAAGGGACATACAACCGCATGAAGAGCCAGTGGAAACGGTAAATCTGGGTACAGAGATAGACAAGAAAGAGGTCAAGATCGGTGCAAATCTGGAATCTAGTGTTAAACAACGGTTGATTCAGATGTTGCGTGATTACGTCGAGATCTTTGCTTGGTCTTATGAAGATATGCCTGGGTTGGATACCGATATCATGGTTCACCGACTGCCTACCAAGGAAGACTGTCCTCCAGTGAAATAAAAAGTTTGCCAAATGCGCCCAGAGATGTTTGAGAAAATCAAGGCTGAAGTTATGAAACCGTTTGACACCGATTTTCTAGCAGTTATTTCTTACCCACAGTGGGTGGCCAACGTGGTTCCAGTACCGAAGAAGGATGGTAAGGTTCAAATGTGTATTGACTATAGGGATCTGAACAGAGCAAGTCCCAAGGATGATTTCCCTCTATCGACGTTCTAGTTGACAACAACGCACATCATAAGGTCTTCTCCTTTATGGATGGTTTCTCCGGTTATAATCAGATTAAAATGGCTCCCGAAGACATGGAGAAGACAACCTTTGTTACTCAACGGGGTACCTTTTGCTACAAGGTCATGCCTTTCGGATTGAAGAATGCTGGGGCAACGTATCAGCGCACCATGGTCGCTTTGTTCCATGACATGATCCATCATGAGATTGAGGTATATGTTGATGATATGATTGCAATGTCCCAGACTGAGGAAGAACACCTTGACCATCTGCAAAAGCTATTTGACAGGTTGAAGTTGTACAAGCTGAGGTTAAACCCGAACAAGTGCACCTTCGGGGTGAGATCTGGCAAGCTGCTGGGTTTCGTCATAAGTGATAAAGAAATTCAAGCGGATCCTACCAAGGTGAAGGCTATACAGGAAATGCCAACTCCCCGAACAGAAAAAGAAGTCAGAGGCTTTTTAGGACGATTGAACTATATTGCTCGATTCATCTCACACATGACTGCTACTTGTGAGCCAATCTTCAAACTGATGAAGAAAGATCAAGTGGTAAGATGGAACGATGAATGTCATGCCGCTTTCAAAAGGATCGAAGAATATCTCCAAGAGCCTCTTATTCTGATGCCTCTAGTCGAAGGGAGACCTTTGATCTTATACTTAACAATACTCGACAATTCAATGGTGTGTGTGCTGGGGCAGCATGACGAGTCTGGCCGAAAAGAGCATGCTATTTATTACCTTAGCAAAAAGTTTACCGACTGCGAGACCCGATACTCGTTGCTTGAGAAAAAATGCTGCGCTTCGGCTTGGGCTGCTCGCCGGTTGAGACAGTATATGCTGACTCACACTACTTTATTGATATTAAAGATGGATCCAATCAAGTATATCTTCGACAAGCCTACCTTGTCCGGAAGAATAGGGATCTTGACTGAGTATGACATCCAGTATACGACCCAAAAGGCCATCAAGGGAAGTGTGTTGGCAGACCGTTTGGCACATCAGGCAGTGGATGATTACCAGTCTATGAACTTTGAATTCCCGGATGAGAATATCATGTTGGTGACTGACTGTGAGACACCTGGACCGGATGAAGGACCTGAGGAAAGATCCTGATAGTCTATGTACTTTGATGGAGCTTCAAACGCTTTGGGTAATGGCATTGGCGCCATGACCATATCTCCTAAAGGCTCTCATACTCCATTCACCGCCCGACTATGTTTCAACTACACCAATAACATGACGGAGTATGAAGCATGCATTATGGGTCTTCGAGCGGCAATTGACCTAAGGATTAAGTTCTTGAGTGTGTTCCGAGATTCCTCTCTCATGATAAGTCAGATCAAAGGTGAGTGGGATATGAAACACCCAAATCTTATTCCTTATAAGGAGTATGTATTGACATTGCTTCCCCACTTCGAGGAGATAACCTTTGAACACTTCCCTAGAGAAGAGAATCAGTTGGCGGACGCGCTTGCTACGATGTCTTCTATGTTCAAGGTCAATTGGGACAACGAGGCTCCCGGGATTACCATTGAAAGGTTGGACGAACCGGCACATTTCTGTGAAATTGAGACTGAAGAAGTAACAGAAAAGCCCTGGTTTCATGAGGTGAAGAGGTATCTTGAGGCTCGGGAATACCCCGAGGATACATCTGTTAATGACAAGAAGTTTCTGAGGAGGCTCGCAGCGAAGTTCTTCATCAGCAATGGCATTCTTTACAAGCGTAACCATGATTCAACCTTACTACGATGTGTGGATAAGAATGAAGCAGAAAGGATTATGGCAGAGTTACATGAAGGTACTTTCGGAACTCATTCCAGTGGACACACCATGGCAAAGAAAATCCTACGGGCAGGATATTTTTGGTCCACAATGGAAGCCGACTGTTATCATCATTCTCGGACCTATCATAAGTGCTAAGTCTATGCTGATAAGGTGCACATACCTCCAGTACCTCTGAACGTCTTGAGAGCTCCGTGGCCTTTTGCAATGTGGGGCATTGATATGATCGGCAAGATCAGACCTACGGCATCTAACGGGCATCATTTCATCTTGGTAGCAATTGATTACTTTACAAAGTGGGTTGAAGCAGCTTCCTTTGCTACTGTAACCAAGAACGTTGTGGCAGGGTTTATTCGGCACAATCTGATCTGTCGATATGGTGTACCAAAGAGGATCATTACGGACAATGGTACAAATCTCAATAACAAGATAATCACTAAACTCTGCAAGCAGTTCAAGATACAACATCACAACTCTTCTCCTTACCGGCCGAAGATGAATGGGGCTGTCGAAGCGGCTAATAAAAATATCAAGAAGATTGTGTAGAAGATGACAGTGACATACAAAGATTGACACGAGATGTTACCAATTGCTCTTCATGGGTACCGTACCTCAGCACGGACGTCAGCAGGGGAAACACCTTATTCCTTGGTTTATGGCATGGAGTTCGTCTTGCCCATTGAAGTTCAGATACACTCTCTTAGGATTATGAAGGATGCAAGTTTGAGCGAAGATGACTGGATTCAGACTCGGCTTGATCAGCTGAACTTAATTGACGAAAAGAGACTTACTGCTATTTGTCATGGTCAGACGTATCAAAAGCAGATGATCAAGGCATTTAACAAGAAAGTAAGACGACAAGAGTATCAAGTCGGGGATCTGGTAATCAAGCACATTATCTTACCTCAAGGTGATCCCAGGGGCAAATGGACCCCTACTTATGAAGGGCCATTTGTGGTTAAGAACATTTTCTCAGGAGGAGCCATGATTCTAACCACCATGGATAGTGACGACCTTCCTCACCCTGTTAATGCAGACATGGTGAAAAAATACTACGCATGATCAAAGACCCGCTAGGTTGACTGGCATAGGCAAAAATAAGGGCTTCCCGGTAAACCAAAAGGGTTTGGGCAAAAATAAGGGATGAAAATAAAAAAAATATGTACACCCAGTGTTGTACCCCAAAATTTTCCCTCCCATATTCCTCAAGATATGTCAAGGATGATCTTCAAATTGCTCAAAATGGTTCAAGAGGTTGTACAGTCAGACCACCTCCTAAGACAACTGAAATTAGGGTTTTGGTTCTTTCAAAGAATTTGGGGTTCTCAATGGTTCAATCAAGTCTCATAGGCCTATATATATTCTCAAGCACCTACATGCCAAGTTGCAAGACTCACAGTGCCAATTTGCATAGTCAAAAGCCACATTTGACCTACAATCAATTGCAAGGGCAAAATGGTCATTTTGCAGTCAAAAGTCAGAATTTTTGGTCAACATCTTATTTTGAGTTCACAATCATCATTTGATCAAGTCTTGATCATGATTCCACAAGAATAGCTCAAAAGTCATCAAGGTGCAAAAGTTACTATTTTTGGGCAGTAGAAAAGTCAACTGTACTTTGACAAGGGCATAACTTTTTCATGGTTTATCAGAAAAATCCCATCCAAACTCATTTTAAATAGGATGTAATTTCCTACAATCCATCTTCACACTCCAAGATCTAGAAATGCTCTCACAAAAAGTTAAAAATTTTTACATTATGGGTCAATTTCAAAAGTCAACAAAAGTACACTTTGAGTCAAAGGCCATAACTTGAGATTGGTAAATCCAAATGACATGGGACCAAAGGCATTGGTTAGAGGACTTCAAGAGCTTTCCAAAATGTCCAAGAACATGGTCATATGATCAAAATTGAGCAAGTTGTGCATTGGAGAAGTTGGGAAATTTTCATGAATTTGCAAAAGTCAACTTTGCTCAAAACACCTTCTTTTTGCTAATGGGCCTCCAATCTCTTCTTGAAATTCACCCATGACCTATGCACGACCCACCAAGCTTAATTGGATTTATTTTCTTATTTTTATTGATTAATTGGATTTTTAATACATAATAATTCATTTAATTAATTTAAATCATAAGAAAATACAAGATTTGATTTTAAAATCAATTTGTGAACCAAATATGACCTAAACATGCTGGCAAATTCGTGCACAAGTCAAAGATACAAAAAAAAAATCCAATTTTGGCAACTTTGTTCAATCATGAAAATCAAGAATATTTGATTTACCAATCAAAGATTTAAACATCAATGCACATGGATATTGGCCTAGCTTTTAACCTAATTTGATTCTCATATATGTATGCAAGCCAACCCTGACCTAGAAGACGATTGAAAGCTGCAGAAACGGCCATAGAAAATTCAAGAATTTTCAAGAAAAGTCAAAACCTGTTCTTGCATTCTAGGTCGATTCAAGGCATTTTGTTTATCCAAACACCTTGCAGGAGGCACTAGGATTGATTTGCAATCAAATTCAAGCATCAAAGCTCAAGGAATCACGATACACAGTCCCACAGTTTTCACTTTTGATTCATAATCGTATCTCTTAATTCCTGCTCATTTAACATGTTTTTGTGATGGTTTTGCATTGCTAGAGATCATACAAAGCTGATGGAATGGTTTAATTGAACTATAGTGCCATGAGTCGTAAGATACCATGACTGAATTTCTAGGGCTCTTGAGCTTTCAAATAGGGCTTTCTGAACCAGGAAAAATTGGGACCAGTGAGATACATGATTGAAATCATGAGACCAAGACGAACACAACCCATACCTCGCGAAATATTTATGATTGTTGTGGTTCTATTCGCTAATTTTCCTTGCAGGAGTTAGTGGAGGTTAAAAACCCCCGCTATTTGATATTATTTACACAGGAAAAAGGTTGAAGACGATGATGTGTTGACATCCCATTGGCCTGTTTAAATCTTAAGCGCGTTTTTTATTTGTGCCAGTATAATAATTGTTTTCTCCATATATTGTTTATGTTGCATTCCACTAATGAATGAAACAGGTTGGTTGAAGTGGCTAAGGCGTTGGCATGTGAACACTGGGACCTGGGTTCGAATCCCAGGTCCCCCAAATATTTGTTTCAATTTTTTCTTATGTATTCATGTGCAGCACCCCACGCGTGGTATACCATATAGCATTGCTTGATCAAGCGCCAGATGGCCATCAGGCCAAATCTGATGGTCACAAGATGATGACTACCATAGTCCCTGGTCAACACACGCGTGGATAATCTCAAAGGTCAAACGAGGCTGGAAGCATAGTGGGCTTTAGGCATGCTGAATACACCTCCAGAATTGGGCCCAACACCCCCCTTCACAAGTTTATTTCTTTTCTTTTCTTTTTTTATTTCTTTCATTTAATTATTTTTATAATTATTATTTATATTACTAACAAATATTTATTTTCATAATAAAATCAGAAAACTAAAAAATATAATATTTTTATTTATTTATTAAAATTAACTTCACCTTTTCATTATTTTGTAAATAAATATAATTAACTAATTTAGTTTTAATTAGGTTAATTCTAACTTTTTTGCAATAATCAACATAGAATTAGGGTTCTTAATAACTTTTAACCATCTTTTATTTTTTCCTTAAAAAACATAAAGAACTCAAAAAATATCTTTCTTTTATTTAATTAATTAATTAGTCTAGGTTTAATTAAATTAAATGCAAAATAACAAAAATCTCTTTCTTTCTTAAAAAAGGGTCAAAACCCTAAAAAACTCTCAGATTTAATTTTTCTCGCGCGTATGATTATTTTTTATTCATATTTTGATCCATATAATTGTATTTGCTCCGAGGATGCAATAGCTTTAATTAGGACCTTTTTCATCGCTTTATTTTATTTCCCGCAATTTACTTTTCAAGGGTTTGTTTTTGGCGATGTAAATACCCGATGCCTTGTAATAGCTTATTTTTATTTTCCGCAACTATTAACTGCTAGATGTATGCTAACTAGGCTATGCATGACAAGATCTACCTTAATTTAAAATCAATCGTAGCTCACCATAACATGTACAAAGATAACATAACTGAAACCTGACACACTCGCACATGCCACTCTTAGAGTACGCCTCACTTGGTTGCCTCGACGTGGTCATTGAGTATAGGGTGTTTTAGAGGTCGCCCTCCTGTCTAAAGATCAAATTTGCCTCGAAACGGTTGCCTCGGATAAAACGACCTAAGACATTAGGGTTACCGCTAAGGCCTCCTACCATTGCTTTAGTGACCATATGTACCTTAATCGAATTGACCCGAAAACTCCAACGACGGTGCTACCTACTTCTCAATAGTGGGATAGCACTGTCTAAAGGACATTTACACAGCTTAATTTCTTTTGAGTAGGTAGAGGTTCTCAGGTACTTGCTCTTTCAAAACAAAAATACTTTTCGCACTTACACTTTTCAAACAAAAAGTTTTCAACAAACACTTCATACACTCTTGAGGACAAATACGAGAGTTAAATCGAAGTTTTCAAACAAAACTCTTTTCAAAACCCACAAACACAAGAAAAGCAAAACTTTTTGAAAACATAGTGAGCAAGTACCTAAGAGCCCGTGGATAACCACTGATAGAAAGGGTGCTAACACCTTCCCTTTCTATAATCTACCTCCCGAACCCGAGAAACATCTCGAAAAGGAATTTTGCTGTGCTTTTGTCCTTTCCTTGTTGGAGAAAATAAAAGACGGTGGCGACTCTTGCTTACCGCGACATTTCGTGAACCAACATTAAAAACAATCAGTTCTATTTCCACCGATCACAGAATTGGCGACTCTGCTGGGGACATCTATAAGTGAGGTGTACCTTAGGACTAGATCACTATGTCTTCAATTGTATGCTTTGTATGCTTTAAAATTTGTGGGCTTGTATCGGAGTTTTATAGATCCTAACCCAGATCTAGGGTACCCTTTTTAGGTAAGTAGGAATAAACTGTGAGGGATCTGTCCGGCGTAGACCGACACAGATGAAGCAGTAGCTACGTTGGTGTGACACCTTGGTCTGTACCAATATCCCTTGTGTTGGAACGAGGAGAATATGGGTCTTCTGAGGAGTCATTAAGCACCAACTGGCCTTAGAACCTTAAATTGACCAACTTGGCCATAGAACAGTAGCAGTATGCTACACTCATTGAGACTAAACTCTCGCGATGGTTCCGGTCGCAAATAAAGGTTGACAAACTGGAATTATGACCGATCGAGGGTAGTCAGTGATATTGAGATCCTCTAGAACCCGGTTACTATTTTTAGGACATGTCTTAACCAACTGAAACTGAAAGAGGGTAGTACCTAAACTTCATGCCAACCTGAAATCTATGGCGCTTTTGTGTGACTTGTCCAAAAATTTGGATTTATAGCAGGGCTTGCTTACATCACCTCACACGCATAGCATACACATCATAACATCATACCATAGCATTTCCTTATTCATTTCAAGGATCTCAAGGGTTTGTGATGCAGGTCATGATGAGCCAGACGTCAAACAAGGGGCAAAGGGGATTTACTTTCCTCTAGCCAAGGTTGTCTAGAAATCCAAGCACGATAACTTGAGTCAGGGGCTATGACCCACTCGATATGGTGAGCCTGACTCTTGAAGAAGGACTCTTAATAACATGAAGTTTCTTCAATCAAGCTGCAAAATTCAAATTCTAATAGTTTCCTGTTTACCCCGTGAGATCCCTGAAAACATTGCATACATACATATCATTGCATAACAGGTCACTCTTTACAGGTCTCTCATATTCTCGCTGTTTATTTCAGCAATGGCTCTCCGACAAGACAACCAGGATCTTCATACTCAAGAGACTCAGTTCAGGGAAATCTTCCTAAACCTATCCAAGGGGCAGGAAGAGTTGAGAACACTCCTCATGGGGAATTTGGTCAAGAAAAGTCTTGAAGACAATAAGGACGAACGGCTGAAACACCTGCAAGCTGAGGTAGATGCAATGAGAACCCAGATGCTAGAGCAGATGGCTCTTATCCAAGGCTTAGCTCGGGAACAAGAAGAGTTGAGAACCATGATCAACCAGCTTCATCAAGACATATACAACAATATGAAGCAAATAGTCAAGGCTGAGGATCAAGTCATTAATCAACTTCCGAGAAGTCAAAGGTTTGGTTTGATGAATAATGGACCTCTCCAAGTTGCCATTACCTCACAGGTCCAACAACAACCTTGCCATAAGCAACGAGTTACTCAGAGGTCGTTTACCAAGCTCAACATGCCGCTGTCTCAAGCTTTGCAACACCTGTTGAGATTGAATCTGGTGACATTGGTAGGACCTCATCCGAATCCTAAGACCTCTTCACCCAACTACAATCCCAATGTAAGGTGTGCATACCATTCTAACAGTCCGGGACATGATACTGATGACTGTTGGAAGTTGAGGTACAAAATTCAAAACCTGATTGATGAAGGAACATTGGAATTCACACAAGATGGTCAGGCTGAGTTCTTCTACCATCCTCCAAGGTTCACCATTTGAAGTAACAAGTACTGAGACGAGAAGACTTTTGTTCATTGGAATTTTCAATTTGTAATTTTCTTTTGATTATTCAAACATTTATTCATGTCAAACTTTATTACCTTATCAATGCATTGCATATGTCTGTTTTGAGTCAATCCATTTGTATCCACTATATTCAAATTGCTTTCATTTTTTGTGATGTTCAAACTCTCGATTAAAAAAAAATTCTAAGCCTTTTGAGGGAGGATGACGAAAACGATACCACGATCGTTACAGTATGCTTTTGAACAGACCCCGCTGATGAAGTACAGGCATTGTTTCAAATCCTAAACAGTGGAGTTATAAGGAAGATAATCCCTAGTCAACCCCTTTGAGCCAAAGAAGTTGGAGTTTTTCTTTCTACGCAAAAATTAAAACCCTTAATTATAACCTGGGGCAGGGTAGTTTTCTCAGTTAATGCAGGTGCACAATGAATGGCATCAAAGGAGTCCTTCCGAGACAAAAAGACAGTGATGGTTCCCTATAATCGTCAGGACAGGCAGTCATTATCTTTCAAAATTAAAAGCCCAATAAGTCAAAACCTATGAAGGAGACTTACAAAACTGGGGCATCCCGCTGACTGTAATCACAAAAGAAACAGTTCAGGCAAAAGGACAGGGATAATAAAATCAAAAAGAAAGAGGTCCTACAAACCCTCAACAAAAAGAAATGACTGCCTATTCAAAATAAACGGTCAGTATCCGAACCATCACTGGTATATCAGAGCAAAGACTCAAACAAGATCTAATGCACGATTAGCTGAGTTTAGGATCGAAGAACATCACGAAGAGCGGGTGGGTACAAATAAATTTTGAGCCTTTATCCTTTGTTTCTTAAACCATGAACCAGGCCAAGTTATAACCCTTAAAGAGTCCTAGCTGAAGCATGGGTTAGTTCGAAAGCATACTGTTACAAAAGGTATCCTGACTCCTGTAGGGCTTGCTGTAAAATCTCGAGTTGAAGTCACATTTTACAAAAATTCACTTGTTTTATTGAAAACTGCATTTTTAAAAAACTTCAAGACAGACATAAGCTTTGCATTCTTAAGATAATATTTTTTGCATATGACTATTTGTTCAACAGCAGAGAAATTCGCACGACGAATATCTAGTGAACAAAAAACCCTCTCAATAAAAAGGTCACCTCAAGTGGGAAAAACACTTCCAATCAAGGGGCATGGCATGATCATTGTCCATAATCTGGGGAAGTCAAGTCAAGATTCAAGGAATCTCTCAAAATGCCAAATAGCCAGAGGCAAATCTCCATCAGAATCAATCGGGGCATTGGACATGAATTCCAGCAACGAATCTTGCATGATCAAACGAAGCATCTTCTGGTAGTATGACAACACTACATTACTGACAGTGACAACTCCCTACATCCTGAGAGCATGGACATAGTCGGAAAAAAAAAACACTACGCATAATTAAAAGACCCGCTAGGTCGACTGGCCTAGGAAAAAATAAGGGCTTCCCAGCGAACCAAAAGGGTTCGGGCAAAAATAAGGGATGAAAATAAAAAAATCTGTACACCCGACAAGTCGAAAACCTGAAAAGGCGACTTGGGCAAAAAAGGGTATCCCGATGGACTGAAAACCCGAAAGGGCGGTCCAGGCAAAAATTAGGGATCAAAGCATACGACTATGTCCCGTCATCTCGTCACTTTCCTACCAGAAGAAGGTTTGTCAATCGGCCGTTACCAAGCACCTCATAGGCCTTCTTCTCCTGCAGAAACTGGGGCAATAAGAATTGTCCGAACTGTACAAGCTGTTCTGTCCTCCAGGTACAAGGTAGAGTCAGTTGAAGGATATGACCAAGATACCTTCACTCCCCGCGGAGTAAGACAATAATGGTAGCTATCCCCACTGAGGCCTGCAACTACAAAGGATTCAGCAAATACTCTCCCCAAGCAGAGTTGGTCTACCATCAGCCCCAAAAAGTTGGGTATCCCCAGTAGGTCTTAATATTCCCCAGCGGAGTATAAAGATATCCCCAGCAAGCGTAAAGAGCATCCCCGACAGTCTTAATATTCCTCGACAGAGTATAAGAATGTTCCCCGGTGGAATACAAGATACCCCCAGTGGAGTTATTTCCCAGCGCAGTCTAAAAAGCTTCCCCGCCAGAGTTGAATCATCTTCCCCAGTAGATTCTGGAAGTTTGTCCCCTGCAGAGTACAAATGCATCTCCTCATCCAAATTCAGAGGTTATCCCCACAAGAGTCTAACTGGGTTATCCTCAGCAAGTTGCAACGGAAAGATCATCCCCAATGAAGTTTTTTCTATCCCCAGCGGAGTTCATCATCAAATTCCCTAAACAGAGCTTATCAACGGAGACCCCAGCAGAGTTATCATTAAAATCTCAGCAAAATATCTCTTCCCCACAGAGTAATTCCCCGCAGAGTAATCTCTTCACCAGTTTATTCCCCAACAGAGTCATCCTCTCTTGCAAGGTTATCATCTTCATTCATTATCCCCAGTGGAAGCGAGGCATTCAACTCTATTCTCCAGCAGCTCTGGGATTTATTTCCCCCAACTAAAACATCACATTTTCATATATCATGATACATGCATATATGCATCATATCATACGATCTCATTTATGTTGAGAACATCATTGCTTGATCCATATCATGCATTGCATACGACTGACCTTTGCTTTTCAGGAAAGATGCAATTAAGTTCTCAGCTATGTCAATGGAGACAAAATCAGTTAAATCGATTCCTAAAGATTTTTCTGAGGCGAAGCCAGTCAATGGAGACAAAACCAGTTAAATCGATTCCTAAAGATTTTTCTGAAGCCAGTCAATGGAGACAAAACCAGTTAAATCGATTCCCAAAGATTTTTCTGAGGCAAAGCCAGTCAATGGAGACAAAACCAGTTAAATCGATTCCTAAAGATTTTTCTGATGCTAATACAGTCAAAGGAGAGAAATCCAGTCAAAAGAGACAAAGTCAGTCAAAGGAGACAAAAATCAGTTAAATCGATTCCTAAAGATTTTTCTGAGGCGAAGCCAGTCAATGGAGACAAAACCAGTTAAATCGATTCCCAAAGATTTTTCTGAGGCAAAGCCAGTCAATGGAGACAAAACCAGTTAAATCGATTCCTAAAGATTTTTCGGAAGCCAGTCAATGGAGACAAAACCAGTTAAATCGATTCCTAAAGATTTTTCTGAAGCCAGTCAATGGAGACAAAACCAGTTAAATCGATTCCTAAAGATTTTTCTGAAGCCAGTCAATGGAGACAAAACCAGTTAAATCGATTCCTAAATATTTTTCTGAAGACAGTCAATGGAGACAAAACCAGTTAAATCGATTCCTAAAGATTTCTCTGAAGCCAGTCAATGGAGACAAAACTAGTTAAATCGATTCCTAAAGATTTTTCTGAAGCCAGTCAATGGAGACAAAATCAGTTAAATCGATTCCTAAAGATTTTTCTGTGACCAAACCCGTCAATGGATTCAAAATCAGTCAAATCGATTCCTAAAGATTTTTCTGTGACCAAACCCGTCAATGGAGACAAAATCAGTAAAATCGATTTCTAAAGATTTTTCTGTGACCAAACCCGTCAATGGAGACAAAATCAGTTAAATCGATTCCTAAAGATTTTTCTGAGGCAAAGCTCGTCAAAGGAGACACCCCGTCAGAAGAGACGACCCATCAACCTTTTCAAGTTCCAGATTAATACCTGTAGCAAGCCAGGAAAACTATCTGTGGACGATTGATTGTAGATTAATACCTGAAACCAGCTAGGAAAACTATCTACATGAAGAGATTGAAGATTAACACCTGTAACAGGCCAGGAAACCATCTTTCTTTCTCAGGTCAGAGATTAATACCTGAAACCAGACAGGACAACTATCTTATCGACCAACCTCTCTTAAGTTCCAGATGAATACCTGTAACTAGCCAGGAAAATTCTGTGGACGACTGATTGTAGGTTAATACCTGAAACCATCCAGGAAAACTATCTACATGAAGAGACTGAAGATTAACACCTGTAACAGGCAAGGAAACTATCTTTCTTTCTCAGGTCAGAGATTAATACCTGAAACCAGACAAGACAACTATCTACTTGACCATCATAAAGCAACCCTACACCGGTTCCTTCCTTCCAAGATGCAGTTTCACACGGACTCATCATCAGTCAACCCTACACAGGTTTCCTTCCTTCCAAGATGCAATTTCACACGGACTTATCATCAGTCAACCCTACATAGGTTTCCTTCCTTCCAAAATGCAGTTTTACACAGACTCATCGTCAGGCAACCCTACACAGGTTCCTTCTTTCAACTTACAAGGTCACAATTCAACAAACAATCTCCAGATGGCATCTGTAAGTCCATCCTCCTACCAACAATCTCCAAATGGCATCTGTAATCCCATTCCCGACATCGCATTGTTGATACTACACCATGCGAGTGCAAATTTCTGGGCACTTTAGTGTTCAATCATCTTCCACCTTCGGATCACGAAAGGCACACAAGCCAATCTACATCCTCAGGTTTAAGAAGATTGAACAGGGGAAACTGTTGTACCCCAAAATTTGCCCTCCCATATTCCTCAATATATGTCAAGGATGATCTTCAAATTGCTCAAAATGGTTCAAGAGCTTGTACAGTCAGACCACCTCCTAAGACAGCTGAAATTAGGGTTTTGGTTCTTTCAAAGAATTTTGGGTTCTCAATGGTTCAATCAAGTCTCATAGGCCTATATACATTCTCAAGCACCTACATGCCAAGTTGCAAGACTCACAGTGCCAATTTGCATAGTCAAAAGCCCCATTTGACCTACAGTCAACTGCAAGGGCAAAACGGTCATTTTGCAGTCAAAAGTCAGAATTTTTGGTCAACATCTTATTTTGAGTTCACAATCATCATTTTATCAAGTCTTGATCATGATTCCACAAGAATAGCTCAAAAGTCATCAAGGTGCAAAAGTTACTATTTTTGGACAGTAGAAAAGTCAACTGTACTTTGACAAGGGCATAACTTTTTCATGGTTTATCAGAAAATCCCCATCCAAATCTCATTTTAAAGAGGATGTAATTTCTTACAATCCATATTCACACTCCAAGATCTAGAAATTCTCTCACAAAAAGTTACCAATTTTTACATTATGGGTCAATTTCAAAAGTCAACAAAAGTACACTTTGAGTCAAAGGCTATAACTTGAGATTGGTAAATCCAAATGACATGGGACCAAAGGCATTGGTTAGAGGACTTCAAGAGCTTTCCAAAATGTCAAAGAACATGATCATATGATCAAAATTGAGCAAGTTGTGCATTGGAGAAGTTGGGAAATTTTCATGAATTTGCAAAAGTCAACTTTGCTCAAAACACCTTCTTTTTGCTAATGGGCCTCCAATCTCTTCTTGAAACTTCACCCATGACCTATGCACGACCCACCAAGCTTAATTGGATTTATTTTCTTATTTTTATTGATTAATTGGATTTTTAATACATAATAATTCATTTAATTAATTTAAATCATAAGAAAATACAAGATTTGATTTTTAAATCAATTTGTGAACCAAATATGACCTAAATATGCTGGCAAATTCGTGCACAAGTCAAAGATACAAAAAAAATCCAATTTTGGCAACTTTGTTCAATCATGAAAATCAAGAATATTTGATTTACCAATCAAAGATTTAAACATCAACGCACATGGATATTTGCCTAGCTTTTAACCTAATTTGATTCTCATATATGTATGCAAGCCAACCCCGGCCTAGAAGACGATTGAAAGCTGCAAAAACGGCCATAGCAAATTCAAGAATTTTCAAGAAAAGTCAAAACCTGTTCTTGCATTCTAGGTCAATTCAAGGCATTTTGTTCATCCAAACACCTTGCAGGAGGCACTAGGATTGATTTGCAATCAAATTCAAGCATCAAAGCTCAAGAAATCACGATACACAGTCCCACGGTTTGCACTTTTGATTCATAATCGTATCTCTTAATTCCTGCTCATTTAACATGTTTTTGTGATGGTTTTGCATTGCTAGAGATCATACAAAGCTGATGGAATGGTTTAATTGAACTATAGTGCCCTGAGTCGTAAGATACCATGACTGAATTTCTAGGGTTCTTGAGCTCTCAAATAGGGCTTTCTGAACCAGGAAAAATTGGGACCAGTGAGATACATGATTGAAATCGTGAGACCAAGACGAACACAACCCATACCTCGCGAAATATTTATGATTGATGTGGTTCTATTCGCTATTTTTCCTTGCAGGAGTTAGCGGAGGTTAAAAACCCCCGCTATTTGATATTATTTACACAGGAAAAGGTTGAAGACGATGATGTGTTGACATCCCATTGGCCCGTTTAAATCTTAAGCGCGTTTTTTATTTGTGCCAGTATAATAATTGTTTTGTCCATATATTGTTTATGTTGCATTCCACTAACGAATGAAACAGGTTGGTTGAAGTGGCTAAGGCGTTGGCATGTGAACACTGGGACCTGGGTTCGAATCCCAGGTCCCCCAAATATTTGTTTCAATTTTTTCTTATGTATTCATGTGCAGCACCCCACGCGTGGTATACCATATAGCATGGCTTGATCAAGCGCCAGATGGCCATCAGGCCAAATCTGATGGTCACAAGATGATGACTACCATAGTCCCTGGTCAACACACGCGTGGATAATCTCAAAGGTCAAACGAGGCTGGAAGCATAGTGGGCTTTAGGCATGCTGAATACACCTCCAGAATTGGGCCCAACACCCCCCTTCACAAGTTTATTTCTTTTCTTTTCTTTTTTTATTTCTTTCATTTAATTATTTTTATAATTATTATTTATATTACTAAAAAATATTTATTTTCATAATAAAATCAGAAAACTAAAAAATATAATATTTTATTTATTTATTAAAATTAACTTCACCTTTTCATTATTTTTGTAAATAAATATAATTAACTAATTTAGTTTTAATTAGGTTAATTCTAACTTTTTTGCAATAATCAACATAGAATTAGGGTTCTTAATGACTTTTAACCATCTTTTATTTTTTCCTTAAAAAACATAAAGAACTCAAAAAATATCTTTCTTTTATTTAATTAATTAATTAGTCTAGGTTTAATTTAATTAAATGCAAAATAACAAAAATCTCTTTCTTTCTTAAAAAAGGGTCAAAACCCTAAAAAACTTTCCGATTTAATTTTTCTCGCGCGTATGATTATTTTTGATTCATATTTTGATCCATATAATTGTATTTGCTCTGAGGATGTAATAGCTTTAATTAGGACCTTTTTCATCGCTTTATTTTATTTCCCGCAATTTACTTTTCAAGGGTTTGTTTTTGGCGATGTAAATACCCGACGCCTTGTAATAGCTTAGTTTTATTTTCCGCAACTATTAACTGCTAGATGTATGCTAACTAGGCTATGCATGACAAGATCTACCTTAATTTAAAATCAATCGTAGCTCACCATAACATGTACAAAGATAACATAACTGAAACCCGACACACTCGCACATGCCACTCTTAGGGTACGCCTCACTTGGTTGCCTCGACGTGGTCATTGAGTATAGGGTGTTTTAGAGGTCGCCCTCCTGTCTAAAGATCAAAGTTGCCTCGAAACGGTTGCCTCGGATAAAACGATCTAAGACATTAGGGTTACCGCTAAGGCGTCCTACCATTGCTTTAGTGACCACATGCCCCTTAATCGAATTGACCCGAAAACTCCAACGACGGTGCTACCTACTTCTCAATAGTGGGATAACACTGTCTAAAGGACATTTACACAGCTTAATTTCTTTTGAGTAGGTAGAGGTTCTCAGGTACTTGGTCTTTCAAAACAAAAATACTTTTCGCACTTACACTTTTCAAACAAAAAGTTTTCAACAAACACTTCATACACTCTTGAGGACAAATACGAGAGTTAAATCGAAGTTTTCAAACAAAACTCTTTTCAAAACCCACAAACACAATAAAAGCAAAACTTTTTGAAAACATAGTGAGCAAGTACCTAAGAGCCCGTGGATAACCACGGATAGAAACGGTTCTAACACCTTCCCTTTCTATAATCTACCTCCCGAACCCGAGAAACATCTCGAAAAGGAATTTTGCTGTGCTTTTGTCCTTTCCTTATTGGAGAAAATAAAAGACGGTGGCGGCTCTTGCTTACCGCGACATTTCGCGAACCAGTATTAAAAATAGTCAGTTATATTTCCATCGATCACACCTGGCAAGTCGAAAACCTGAAAAGGCGACTTGGGCAAAAAAGGGTATCCCGGTGGATTGAAAACCCGAAAGGGCAGTCCAGGAAAAAATTAGGGATTAAAGCGTAACACTATGTCTCATTGGATCACCTTGCAACCAGACTTCGGTATCGACTATCAAGCTCGGACGACACTAATCAATCTGGTCTACCTTCAACCAAGTAGCAAAGTCATGAGATGCTCGAGGACATAAAGACAATAATGGAGTTGGAACCCAGTGGGATTATTCACATAACTGTTTTGTTTAGTTTTTCACAAATTGTGTAAATTCTATTATTCAGCGGCGTTCTCTTACTAGGACGTCAGCCTCTTGTACAAAAATGCCTATTTACAGGCCAAACTTCAAATCAATACAATTCATTTTCGAAGAAATTTCAAACTGTTTTTTTTCCTTTTTCTGTTTTGTTTTGCAAAGAACGTCCAATGTTCATTTTTCTATATGCATTTGACATTAATTTCTGCTCATAAATATTTACATGCGAAACAAAGGATGATTTACTTGTAATATCAGAAACAGGGGCAATAATTTCGTCCAAACTGTACAATTGCTTTATCCACCCGGTACAAAGGTAGATTCAGCTGTAGAATGTGGCTAAAATACTTTCACTCCCCGTAGAGTAAGAAAAGACAATAATGGTAGCTCTCCCCAGCTAAGACTTACAACTGTGAATGAATCAGTAATATTCTACCCAAGCCGAGTTTATTTACCATCAGCACTGAAAGGTCTTAATATTCCCCAACGAAGTATAAGAATATTCCCCGGCAGAATACAAAATATCCCCAGTGGAGTTTGAAATTTTTCCCAGCGCAGTCTGAAAAATATTCCCCAGTGGAGTTTGGAGAATCATCCCCAGTAGAATTTGGAATATTGTCCCCAGCAGAGCTCAAAGGATTATCCCCATTGGAGTCTAAAAGGTTATCCCCAGTGAAGTCGCAGCTGAAAGATCATCTCCAGCGTGGTTCTTTCCTTTCACAAATAGAATTTAATCCCCAACAGGATTCAGTATCACCAGCAACGGTAATTCATCCCCAGCGGAAGTTATCAGTGGAATCCTCAGCAGAGCATCTCTTCCCCACAGAGTAATCTCCTCATCAGTTTATTCCCCAACGGAGTTACCCTCTCCTGCAGGTTTATTCGCACAGTCATCTTCGTTCTCTATCCCCAACAGAAATGAAGAATTCAACTCTTTTCTCCAGCAGCTATCCGAGATTTATTTTCCCCAGCTAAAAACATTACATTTCCATACATCATGACACATACACATACGCATCATACAACACAATCTCATTTATTTTGAGAACATTATTACTTGATACATATCATGTATTACATATAATTAACCTTTACCTTTCAGGAAGGATGCGGTTAAATTCTCACAAAATTCAAAAGTTTTGAAGCTTTTATCTAAGTCGAATTACTGACCAGGTCTTAAATATCGACAAAGTTCCTCCGTCGAATTACAGACGAGTTCCTAAATCTCAGCAGAGTTTTCTCAGTTGAATTATGGGCGAGTTCTTAAATCTTGATGAAGATGTTTCCCAAAGTCGAATTACTGACAAGTTCTTAAATCTCAACAGAATTATCCTCGGTTGAATTACAGACAAGATCATAAATCTCGACAAAGTTCCTCCGTCGAATTACAGACGAGTTCCTAAATCTCAGTAGAGTTTTCTCAGTTGAATTACGGGCGAGTTCTTAAATCTTGATGAAGATGTTTCCCTCAGTCGAATTATTGACCAGTTCTTAAATCTCAAAAGAATTATCCTCAGTTGAATTACAGACAAGGTCCTAAATCTCGACAAAGTTCCTCCGTCGAATTACAGACGAGTTCCTAAATCTCAGTAGAGTTTTCTCAGTTGAATTACAGGCGAGTTCTTAAATCTTGATGAAGATGTTTCCCCCAGTCGTATTACTGACCAGTTCTTAAATCTCAACAGAATTATCCTCAGATGAATTATAGACAAGGTCCTAAATCTTGACAAAGTTCCTCCGTCGAATTACAGACGAGTTCCTAAATCTCAGCAGAGAAGTTTTCTCAGTTGAATTACGGGAAAGTTCTTAAATCTCGATGAAGATGTTTCCCTAAGTCTAATTATCGAAAAGTTCTTAAATCTCAACCTAATTATCCTCAGTTGAATTATAGACAAGGTCCTAAATCTCAATGAAGTTCCTCTATTGAATTACAGGCAGTTCCTAAAATCTCGGCAGAGAAGTTTTCTCAGTTGAGTTACGAGCGAGTTCTTAAATCTCGATGAAGATGTTTCCCCTAGTTGAATTACGGGCAAGTTCCTAAATCTCGACACCTCATTTGAGTTACAAACGAGTTCCTAAATCTTGACACCTCAGTTGAATTACGAACGAGTTCCTTTCTCTCCACAAAGATCAGACTTCCCCAGCGGAACCTTCTACAACAACAGGTATACAAAGCTCTCGCTAAGGAATCTCTTATGCGATTGACACTCCTTCAGATGGCATCTTTAAGCCCATCCTCCCATCGGCAATCTCCAATTGGCATCTGTAATCCCATTCCTGACATCACAAGGCTGATACCACTTTATGCGAGTGCAAATTTATGGGCACTCTAGTGTTCAATCATCTTCCACCTTCGGATCACGAAAGGAATGAAAGCCAATCTACATCCTCAGGTTTAAGAAGATTGAACAGGGGCAGCTGTTGTACCCCAAAATTTTCCCTCCCATATTTCTCAAAACATTGCAAGAAAAATCTCCAAGTTGCTCAAGGTTGCTCAAGGATTGACCAGACAAGCTATCTCCAAAGGCAGTCTACCCCAAATTAGGGTTTTGTGTTGCATCAAGATCCTTGCGTCCAAATGACCTCAAGTGCTCACCAATGTCCTAATATGTTCTCAAGATCATCCATGTCAAATTTTAAACCTTGCAGAGGAAGTTTGCTCAGTCAATTTCTCAAAGGTCCAAAAATCGACCATGCTAGGGCAAAAGTCAACTGTGACCCAATTACAGTCAAACTTCAAGATTTTTTGTCAACATTCTAATTTTTAATGATATTTCATCATTTGATCAATGGTTGATCATGATTCATCAAGGATTGCTCAAAATTCATCAAGATTCAAAACTTGCTAAATTAGGGTTTTGTAAGAAAAGTCAACTCAACTTTGACCAAGCATAACTTTCTCATACTTTATGATAAATGACCCATTCAAATCTCATTTTGAAGAAGATTCAATTCCCAACAATCCATATTCATACCCAAAGTTCAAAAAATGCACTCACAAGAAGTTATGAATTTGGACATTATAGGTCATTTTGAAAAGTCAACAAAAACACCTTTTTTCCAAAGCTTATAACTTGAGCATGGAATATCAAAATGAGATGAGACCAAAAGGGTTGGTTAGAGGACATCGCAAGCTTTCTAAAAAGTCAAAGAACACCTCTAAAAGTTCAAAATTGAAGAAGTTATGCATTGTTGAAGTTGGACTTTTTTGCAAAATTTCCAAAAGTCAACTATCCCCAAAACTTCAAATTTTGCCAAATAGGCCCATTCTTTTTCACTTGTTTTGAGTTTTCATTGTAGCCCACGTGTTCCATCCTTGGCCATATGTCTATATCAATTTTAATTAATTATTTTGATTTCATTTGAATTAATTTGATTTAAATCAAATAAAAATCAAAAGGCATTGATAACCAAGATTTTATGTTGATTTCAGATTCCATTATGCAGCCGGCCATCATCAAATTTGTATCAAGTGAATCATGTGCAAAAAAGATTGAAATTAAGCCAATTTGGAAAGTTTGTAAAAAGAGATCAAATCAAATATTCAAACATCAATGTAGAGAGATTTGAACAAAGCTTATTAACCTAATGCAATGCACAATACATAAGGAAGCTAGAGGCACGAAAATCAGGGTTGGAGAGCATTGGTAGAGGCAGAAAAAAAGCTTTCAAAAATCACAAAAAAGTGGGAGATCAAAATCAAGGTTAGAGGTATTTTCAAGACTCGAGAGTTGTCTCAATCGATTGCTGGCCATCTCCAGAAGCTATTACAATCCTAACCACACGTTTTCAAGCGTCCTAAAGCACTGTAAGTACATCACGAATCCGCTTCCTTCTTGAAATAGCAAATCACTATCCCTGCATCCATTGAATGAAATAACTGCATATTCTTGACCTTCACATCATTTGCAAACTATTGGCAATAACCAATTTGATTTATATGCTCTGTATCATGAAACACCATGGCTAGGGTTTTGCTTCTATTTTTAGGGATTTTTGTTTCAGGTAAAATTGAGATACATGATGGACATGGTTGTATCCAGGAGATTGAGACGAACACGACCATGCCCTTAAAAATCATTTTTATGGCCTATGCAAGGTTTTGGAACGGACCAAACTTATAGTTACAGACCTTTGTCTGTTGGTATAAGTCTTTGCACTTTTAGCCACGGTTGGGAGGTTAGGGATGATGCGTGGCATCCATCCATTGGACAGTTCAAATGTTCGCGCGCTTGTTTTATTTTCTGACCATTGAATTTGTTTTTTATATATTATTATTTCTTCATATCTTATTAACAACAAAAACCACTTGGCCTATGGTTGCCACGCTTGTTTCCAGGCATATGGGGCTGGAGGTCAGGGGTTCGATCCCTGCCTCTAGCAGCTTGCATTTTTCTAATTCTTTGCAAATAATCACATGCATGGTCAAGCCAGATTTCCACCATGGACGTTCATTCTCAAAGTGCCAGATGGCCAATGACCAGATCTGATGGTCAATGATTGGAGGTCCACCAAAGAGCCAGTCAACGCGCCTACACAGGATTCCAAAAGTCCACATGGGCCAACATCTAATGGGCCAAGGAAATTGCTACCTATACCCCCTAATCAGGCCCAATTCTCTCTTTGCCTTTATATTTTCTCTTTTTAATTTAGTTATTTTATTTAATTTCAATTAATTACTAACCAATCATAATTTTTCCTTTTATTAAAAAAAACTCATCAAAAATACTTTTTTTATCCAATCAAATTTTAAAACTTTTATTTTTATTAATAAACTTATTAATTAATTAGGATATTAATTAAGAAACTTTAATTTATTTTGTAAATATTTAAGATTAATTAGAAATCATTAGGTTTTAATTCATTTAATTATTTTTATTTTCTTTCTTAAAATAATAAATAAAAAAACTCGAAAATATGTCATAAATTATTTTTCATTAATTAACTTATTAATTTAATTTAGTTATTTAATTTAGGATTAATCTCTTTTCTTAAATAAAGACAACAAAAAAAAGACATTTTCTTCCAAAAGGGTCAAAACCCTAATTCGCGTTCGATTTAACTTCGCGCCACACTTTATTTATTTTTACCCATATTGATGTATCTGCTCCCGGTATGTAATAGATAATTAGGACATTTAATTATTTTACCGCTTTATTTTATTTTCAAAGGGTTGCTTTTGGCGATGTAAATACCCGACGTCTTGTAATTTAATTTCCGCATTTTAATTTCTGCAAACTATATAACTGCTAGATGTTTGATAATAGGGTTTGCATGACAAGACTGAATGCTTAATTTTAAAATCAAATTAGATCACCCTTAACATGTGCAAAGATAAAAATAACTGAAAACGACACACTCGCACATGCGCAATCTTAGGGTACACCCCACTTGGTTTCCTTTGTACACGATCATTGAATATAGGTTGTTTTAGAGGTCGTCCTCTTGTCTAAAAGATCATAGTCGCCTCGAAATGGTTGCCTCGGATATTGTTGCCTCAAACAAATAATCTAAGACATTAGGGTTACCGCTAAGGCATCTTAACATTGATTTAGTGACCGAATGTCCCTCATTCGAATTGACCCTCAAACTCCAACGACGGTGCTACCTACTCATTAATAGTGGGATAGCATTGTCTAAAGGAAATTAGCATAGAACGATTCCTTTTTCGAGTAGGTAGATGGTTCTTAGATACTTGCTCTTTCAAAAAACAAAACCTTTCTCACACTTACACCTTTTCAAACAAAGTTTTCAAAAACACTTCATTACACTCTTGAGGACAGAAGCAAGAGTTAAATCGAAGTTTCAAATAAAAACTTTTTTTAAACCCACGAGCACAAAGAAGACAATTTTGAAAAACAATTGAGTAAGTACCTAAGAGCCCGTGGATAACCATGGATAGAAAGGGTGCTAACACCTTCCCTTTCTATAATCTACCCCCCGAACCCGAGAAACATCTCGAAAAAGGAATTTTTCTGTGCTTTTTTCCTTTCTTTGTTGGATAAAATAAAAGACAGTGGCAACTCTTGCTTACCGCGACATTTTGCGAACACAAACACAAAACGCAAACTAGCATTCCAAAATACAGTCAGTTCTTCCCACTGTATCACAACAGGCATCTCTTGTATCACTTTCACCTTGGAAGGATCTACTTCAATACCTTTATTGATAACGAAAAAGCCTAGGAGCTTACCTGACCTTACCCCAAATGTGCATTTATTTGGGTTCAACCTCATCCTGTACTTCTTTAGTCTCTCAAAGAGTTTCTGTAAATGATCAAGATGCTCTTCCTCTATTTGAGATCTAGCTATCATGTCGTCCACATAGACCTCTGTTTCGTGATGTATCATGTCGTGAAATAGAGCTACCATGGCACGCTGATAGGTTGCCCTAGCATTCTTCAGTCCGAATGGCATAACCTTGTAGCAGAATATGCTCCACTATGTGACAAATGTTGTTTTCTCCATGTCTTCAGGCGCCATTTTGATTTGGTTGTAGCCTGAGAAACTGTCCATGAAGGAAAACACTTTATGTTGTGATGTATTGTCAACTAGAACATCAATGTGGGGTAGTGGGAAATCAATCTTAAGGCTTGCCCTATTCAAATCTCGGTAGTCCATGCACATTCGTACCTTGCTATCCTTTTTAGGCACGGGAACAACATTGGAAACCCATTGCAGATAGGAGGTGACAACCAAGAATCCGGTGTTGAATTGTTTCATGACTTCCGCTTTAATCTTCTCTAACATGTCTGGTCGCATTCGAAGGACCTTTTGTTTCACTGGTGGATAATATTCTTTTGTTGGTAGACGATGTACCACAATATCCGCATCAAGTCCTGGCATGTCTTTATACGACCAGGAAAAAACCTCAACATACTCGTGCAACAACTGAATCAGACGCTCTTTGATACTGGGTCCCAGATTGGGACCCACCTTGACATCTCTTTTGTATTCTTCGGTACCTAGGTTGATTGTGTCCACTGGTTCCTCGTGGGGCTTAATGGTCCTCTCTTCTTGTTGTAGTAACCTGGTGAGTTCCCCTGGTACTTCACAATCTTCCTCACCTTCGTCTTCGGCTTGGTAGATTATATTTTTTAGAGTCACAAAAGGCCATAGAAGAACCGTTACCCATGGGATCCCGAATGGATGTAGACCTACATTGTGAGCGTGAGTGTGTGTAAGAGTATAGCTATCTTTGAAAGAAATGTAAAAAAGAAAAACAATAAGCACAAAGTTTGTATACAAAAACATCCATGATTCATTGATGTCATATGGAAATGAGATAATAACCCTTACAAATGGACCATTGTGCCTCGGTTAAGACACAAGGTAAGAGTTTGAATTGTTTTAATATTACAGATCTGATAAAATGAAAAGACAAATTACTGTGGGATAAACGTGATCGGGACAAAATCTCTAGCCTCCCAGTTGTTGAGCACTGACAGTTGGGTAAATCTAATCCTCCATGTTGTAGATGTCTTTATCATCCTCTACTGCGTTGACTTGGTGGTTGATGATCTTCAAGGGTGGTCCTCCGGCACGAGCGCAGCGTACAGCTTTCTGGGCACCTGAAGTGAAACCCAGACCAAATTTGTCAGATTTGTATGGGATATTTGGGTGTTGACCCCAAATAGTGCACCCATCTTCTTCTATCACTGCCTTGGCATCCTTCAAAGATGACACCTTGAGCGGAGGCCTTGTAATCTTGGGGACAACCTTGGTTACTACCATAGTCTGCGGGACTTCTTCAAAGTGTTGGAATGGATTTTCAATAAATTCATCATCTAGTTCCACATATCTGAAGGAATTTAGATGGCTGACCATATACTCTTATTCTCCATGAATGGTGATAATTTTCCCTTGAATTGGATATTTCAGTACTTGATGCAACGTTGAGGTAACGACACCAGCATTGTGGATCCACGGTCGGCCTAATAAGCAGGAATATGAAGGGAGAATATCCATTACATCAAAAGTTGAATCAAAAGTTTGGGTTCCAACTTTTATGGGGATCTCCACTTCCCCATGCATCATCCTTTTTGAGCCGTCAAAGGCCCTCACTACTATGTTGCTCGGTTTCAATGTTAATCCTTCACAGTCAACCCTATCAAGAGCCTTTTTAGGCAACACATTCAGAGACGAACCGGTGTCAACCAAGACATGAGCAAGAGTTGTGCCCCTGCATTCGAATGAGACATGCAATGCCTCATTATGCTTCCTCCCTCTTGGCGTTAAATCAGCATTCAAAAAACCTAAACCATTATCTGTAGTCGAGCTGGCTACGCAGTCTTAGAACTGATCGGCAGATGTTTCTTGGGGTACATGGTAAGTTTTAAGGAACTTTACCAAGGCTTTTGCATGAGCCTCAGAACATAACAATAAAGCTAACATGGAAATTTTTGATGGAGTTTTCCCCAGTTGCTCGACTATGTTGTAGTTGCTTCTTTTTATGATCTTTAGAATTTCCTCCATCTCTTTTCGGGAGGTCTCAGGGATAGCTACCGATTGGGCCTTCGTCCGGATAGGCTCAACCAGAATACCTTTACCTCGAGTCTCAGTTGACTCGGCAGCAGGGATGTCAGTAGGGGTGATAATAGGGATTGTAACAGTTTTGTCGACAAGAGTATTAGCAGAGATAATTGTAGGATTAGGAATAGTCTTTGGAGGAGCAATAACAACAAGAATGATTACAGGTCCAGAAATAGCCTTTGGAGGAGCAATTTCTAGAGAGAAAACCCTTCCACTTCGAGTGATCTTACTAGTCCCTGTGATATTACTGATATCAAAGTCAACTTTCTCAGAGCTTGAATCTTCAGTAGCTGGCCAATCTTGCTTGATACCGTGGTAGTAGACATCACCTCCATAATTCCATGGGACGGTTTTGTCTGACGAATACGGGATTGGTCCAGGCATTGTAATTATCAACGAAGCCACTTTAGGAACTGATATAATTCTAACGGGTATTTTGGTGGAGACCCTGGAAGAATTGTTGGAAATGGTCACGATGGAAACATCATTATAAGAAACAGTTGAAATAGAAGTCTTTTCGAACAAAATTTCCTTGTAATCTATTAGGCACTGAACGCCTGCTTTCAACAAAGGACAGTTGGTTGGTGAGAATAAACAAAAATGACAACTTTCATCACAGCCTGAGAATACACCAGCATTCAACAAGTTCTTTTTGATAGTCAGGAGTGGGGTCACAAGTTCATCAACTGAAGTAACAAACATATCTTCCTCAACGGTGTTGACATTACGACCGTGCTTGGGCATAGGGGAAGTAATGACATTGGGCTTTTCTGGCGCGTCGAATTCAATTTCTTTGGCTTCAAGGAGGTCTTGTACCTTGTTCTTTAGAGCCCAACAGTTGTTAGTGTTATGGCCGGGACTCTCAGAATGGTATGAACAACGGGCATTAGGATGATAGTGAGGAGAGGTTGTGTTAGGGTTATTTGGAGCTTCTTTCAAGGTCACTAGATAGGATCTTAACAAATGTGGCAATACTTGAGATAATGTCATATTAATTCTGGTGAATTGTATGACTGGTCTTTCCGTTCTTGATTGGTTGTTTATTTGCTGAGCAGGCTTTGGTTTAGGAATCATGACAGCCCTCACCATTGGACGGTGTTCAGTCCTATCTTGATTTCCCTGAGGATATATAACAACAACTTCTTTCTTTCTAATGAAGGGTTTCCTTACAGTAGCAGAGGATGCATCTTTTTGAATTTTCCCATTCTTTATCCAGGCTTCTATCCTTTCTCCGGTCAATATTAACTAAGTAAATCCCGCCGATGAACTCCCAATTAAATGATTGAAGAAAGGTCCGGACAAGGTGCCCAAAAACATATCTACTAATTCTCTTTCAGATAGGGGAGGCTGGAATCTTCCTGCCAAGTCCCTCCATTTTTGCGCATAGTCCTTAAAGCCTTCACTTGAAACCATGGCCATACTCTGGAGTTGAGTACGGGTGGGCGCAAGATCAGCATTGTATTGGTATTGTTTGTAAAAGGCAGCAACAAGATCTTCCCAGTTATGAACATTGGCTCTTTCTAACTTATAAAACCAATCAAGTTGAGTTCCACACAGACTGTCTTGGAAGAAGTGTACCCATAAATCCTTGTCAGCGGTATGAGGCTGGATTTTCCTCACATAGGACCAGAGATGCATTTTGGGACATAAAACTCCATCATATTTGGCGAACACCGGTGCTTTGAATTTTGCAAGAATGACTATGCCAGATACTAACCCCAACTCCTCAAAGTCCAATCCAGACACTTTTTGGATTTCCATTGCACTTAACCGTTCTTCCAAATGCTTATACTTATCGTCGGCTGGAGGATACTGTTCTTCAGAATAATCTTCTTCTTCCTCTTTGTCTTCTGAATCTGGTTGGGCAACTGCTTCCTTGCCTTTCCCATCTTGATTATCTTTCTCGCCAGATGACGTAGCAAAGTCTAAAGTCCTTCTTGCTTGCCCTTGGAATCTTCTTCCCATGTTCAGAACTCCGATTATTTTCTTTTTCTTCTTTTTCTATTCATACAGTAAGGTCTTCAACTCTTCTTGTCCTTTGGCTAGAGTTAAGAACATCTTTTGAAACTGAGCATTTTGTGCTTGGAGGTCATTCACCGTTTTCTCGAGATCCATCTTACTGAAATAAACAGTAGAAATATGAGGAGACTTATTGTAAGAAACCTGCTTATGTTATGATGAATGGTAAATGCGTATGCAATGATTTCAAGGATTTTAAAGATTCAAATTTGTTTTAGACAAAAAGGAAACACACGTTATATTAATAAATTAAAGCTTGAGTACATCAATGCCTCTTTGGGAAAAACAAATACAAAAACTCTAAGATAAAAAGGTTGTACGCATCCTCTTTGGTGCGATGTAGGCATTCAGGTTCTGCTCCTCATGAAGTTGCTTAGTGAGTTCCAAAACCTTCTTCTCGCTAGCGTAGAATTGGGCTTCGAAAGTATCCCGCTCCCACTTGAGTTGTATCCAATCTCTTTGTAAGTCTTCAAGAGAGGTGGCCATGTCAGGATGCAGGATAGTGTATGGAACGTCTCCTTCCATAACAGGCTCAATGATTACCGGGAGCATGGAAGGATAAGGCATGATAAGACTCTGAGCACGAGTTCGTACCCATTTGAGGTAAGGCTCAAGAGGGATGGAATTCTTATGCCCCAATGTCTTTCTATCTACCTTGTTCAACATCCTCCAAGATCAGATAAACCTCTGGCGAAGACCTTGATCGTTGTTCTCGTAGTCAAATACCAAACCTTGAATGAGCATCTCATGTGGGCCATCCCTTCAGGCGTAACCAAACTGTCTTAAGGCTAAGCAGTGGTTGTAGGTGATACCTCCCCTAATGCAAAGTAAAGGGACATTAGGGAATTCTCCACAACGGTCGACAATAGTAACATTCTCTATAGATCGGGAACACCAATGGATGTCTGAATGTTTGAGTGTCATCAACCTTTGTGACCATCTTGAACCTTGCTCGTTCTTTAATATAGATTGGGGGAGATGAAAAATAAACCATCTTGCCAAGAGAGGAGTGAAACACATAAGGACACCTCTTTTCCTCATAGTGCGAGTGTGAAAAGAATGTAGAATGTCCCCTAGCAAAGTAGGCACCGGGTTGCGGGATATGAAGATTTTGACAGCGTTCACATCTATGAGTTGGTCAGGATTTGGAAACAAAATCATCCCATAGATGAGGAGAGCCACAATTTCTTCAAAAGCTTGCAAATCCAGAGAGTTCCAACAGTTTCGGGCTTTCTCAAACAAGAACTTTGCTAGGAAGGCTTTGACACCACTCCTTGTTTCCTAATTAGTTATGACATCAGATGGCTACAAGTGTAGATCTTTAGTAATCTCTTCTGGCTATGGGTCTCTTTCCGTACCATTTAAAGGTAGTTGATTGAGAATGGAATCCTCAAGAGTTGGGAGAATTCTTCCAAAGTTGGCACAAGTTGATAATTGGGAAATGTTGATTTATGCACTGGGAAGTAAAGTCCAGGAGCTTCGATTGTCCATTACTCTACTGGGGAATTATCTCCTGACTGAGGAAGTGAAGGTAGAACGTATACCTGGTCAGGGTCCAGGCTGTACAGCGACTCACTAGGGAAATGTGAAATTGACCGTATCTGGTCGAGTCCCGGCTTTACAGTGTTGTAAACTTTTGCCTGGAGACAAGGGAGAAGGAACCTGGGTAGTAGGGTTACTTCGTTATAAAAGCCTGAATAGTAGGGCTTGGTGAAGGAACCTGGGTAGTAGGGTTACTTCGAGATGAAAGCCTGAATAGTAGGGCTTAGTGAAGGAACCTGGGTAGTAGGGTTACTTCGCGATGAAAGCCTGGATAGTAGGCTTGGTGAAGGAACCTGGGTAGTAGGGTTACTTCGAGATGAAAGCCTGGATAATAGGGCTTAGTGAAGGAACTTGGGTAGTAGGGTTACTTCACGATGAAAGCCTGGATAGTAGGGCTTGGTGAAGGAACCTGGGTAGTAGGGTTACTTCGAGATGAAAGCCTGGATAGTAGGGCTTAGTGAAGGAACCTGGGTAGTAGGGTTACTTCGCGATGAAAGCCTAGATAGTAGGGCTTGGTGAAGGAACCTGGGTAGTAGGGTTACTTCGAGATGAAAGCCTGGATAGTAGGGCTTAGTGAAGGAACCTGGGTAGTAGGGTTACTTCGAGATGAAAGCATGGATAGTAGGGCTTGGTGAAGGAACCTGGGTAGTAGGGTTACTTCGAGATGAAAGCCTGGATAGTAGGGATTGGTGAAGGAACCTAGATAGTAGGGTTGCTCCACTTGATCATGTAGATTAGTTGACTCATTTGATTTCGGGAACTGAGTTTCCATTAGTTGTCTATAGATGCGATATGTATAACTACTGGATTCATTGAATCTAATCTCCTTTTCCTGAAAAGATATCAGGGTTAGTTATATGCGATGCATGAAATGTAGGGTGAGATGATGTTCTCAAAATAAATGAGATTATGCTGTATGTGATATGTGTGCGCATGTCATGATGTATGAACACACGAGATGCTAGTTGTAACACATCCGAGTCTGGGAAAATAAATCCCTGACTGCTGTTGGAGAATAAATATTCTGTCGAGAAGAGATGCTTGAGGATAACTCTACGGGGACCAATTTAGAGGAAGAGATACTCCATTGGTAGATCTGCTGACCTGGAGGAATAAACTCAGCTGGGGATAAAATTCCGTTGTTGGAGATGTTGAGCTCTGTTGGAGATTGAGTTTTCGTACCCAAAGAAATAGACCCTGCTTGGGGAGATGAAAATTGTTGACTCGCCTGCGATTACGAACCTCAACTGGGGATAGTTATGCCCCATTTCTGGAAAGCTGACATCAATGCCTTCGGATACTCTTACTCTATGGGGAGTGTACGTACAAACAATTATGTTTCCAAGCTGGCTCTATCCCGGTACCTGCTGGGCAGAGTAACCGTAGGGTTTGGCACTTCTTGTTTTTCTCTGTTTCTGGAATTACGAGTATTTGTCTTTTGTTTCTTATGCAAATATTTATAAGCAACAATTATTTTCAAATGCGTAGATAAAAAATAAATCAAGTGATGTTCTTGCAAAACAAAATAGAAAAAGAAAAACGAACTGAAGTTTCTTGTAAAAATGACTTGTATTGATTTTTGAAGTTGGCCTGTAATAGGCGTTTTGTACAAAGGGGCTGACGTCCTAGTAATAGAACACCGCCGAAAGATAGAATTTATACAATTCATGTAAAAAGAAAGAAATACAGCTATGTGAAACAAACCCATTGGGTTCCAACTCTACTATTGCCTTTATGTCTTCAAGCATCTCATCACTTTGCTTCTTGGCCGAAGGTTAATTAGATTGGTTGGCGCCGTCCGAGCTTGATAGTCAATGCCGAAGTCTATTTTCCAAATGATCCAATGAGACATAGTGGTACGCTTTATATCCCTAACTTTTTCCTGGACCGTCCTTTTGGGTTTTCAATCCACCGGGATACCCCTTTTTGCCCAAGCCGCCCTTTCGGGTTTTCGACTTACCGGGTGTACATGTTTTTATTTATTTTCATCCCTTACTTTTTCCCGAACCCTTTTGGTTCGCCGGGAAGCCCTTATTTCTGCCTAGGCCAGTCAACCTAGCGGGTCTTTTAGTTAGGCGTAGTATCTTTTCACTATGTCTACATTGACAGGGTGAGGAAGGTTGTCACCATCCATGGTGGTTAGAATCATAGCTCCTCCCGAGAAAATGTTTTTAACCACGAATGGCCCTTCGTACGTGGGGGTCCATTTTCCCCTAGGATCACCTTGCGGTAGTATGATGCGCTTGATTACTAGATCCCCGACTTGATATTCTTGACGCCTGACTTTCTTTTTGAAATCCTTGATCATTCACTTTTGGTACGTCTGACCGTGGCAGATAGCAGTAAGTCTCTTTTCATTGATTAGATTCAGCTGATCAAGTCGGGTTTGGATCTAGTCGTCTTTGTTCAAACCCGCATCCTTCATAATGCTGAGAGAGGGTATCTAGACTTCGAAGGGTAGGACTGCCTCCATGACATATACCAGAGAGTAGGGTGTTTCCCATGTCGACGTCCGTGCTGAGGTACGGTACCCATGAAGAGCGAATGGTAACATCTCATGCCAGTCTTTATGTCACCGTCATCTTCTGTACAATCTTCTTGATGTTCTTGTTAGCTGCTTCAACAACACCATTCATCTTCGACCGATAGGGAGAAGAGTTACAATGTTGTATCTTGAATTGTTTACAGAGCTCGGTGATCATTGTGTTATTGAGATTCGTACCATTATCGGTGATAATTCTCTCTAGCACACCATATTGACAGATCATATTGTGTCGGATAAACCATGCCACGACGTTCTTGGTCTCAGTAGCAAAAGAGGCTGCTTCAACCCACTTTTTAAAGTAATCAATGGTTGCTAAGATGAAACGATGCCCATTGGATGCAGTAGGTATGATCTCACCGATCATGTCGATGCCCCACATTGCAAAGGGCCAAGGAGCTGTCAGGACGTTCAGAGGAATCGGAGGTACGTGCACCTTATCAGCATAGATTTGGCACTTATGACAAGTTCGTGAGTGCTGATAACAATCGGCTTCCATAGTGGACCAGTAGTATCTTGCCCGTAGGATCTTCTTAGCCATGGTATGTCCACTAGAATGGGTTCCGAAGGTGCCTTCATGTAGATCTGTCATGATCCTCTCTGCTTCGCTCTTTTCCACACACCACATTAGTGTGGAGTCATGGTTGCGTTTGTAGAGGATTCCATTACTGAGGAGGAATTTTGCGGCAAACCTTCTCAGGAATTTCTTATCGTTGACAGATGCCCCTTCTGGATACTCCTGAACTTCGAGATACCTTTTAACTTCGTGAAACCAGGGTTTGTCTACCACTTCCTCAGTATCGATTTCAAAGCAGTGTGCTGGTTCATCCAACCTCTCAATGGTGATTTGGGGAGCTTCATTGTACCACCTGACTTTGAACATGGAAGACATGGTAGCTAGCGCGTCCGCTAACTGATTCTCCTCTTGTGGGAAATGTTCAAAAGTTACCTCCTGAAAGTGTGGGAGCAATGTTAGTACGTGCTCCTTGTATGGGATGAGATTCGGATGCTTCGTATCCCATTCACCTTTGATATGACTTATCACTAAGGTTGAATCCCCAAATACACTCAGGAACTTGATCCTTAGGTCAATAGCAGCTCGAAGACCCATGATACATGCTTCATACTCCGCCATGTTGTTGGTGCATTTGAAACATAATCGGACGGTGAATGGAGTATGACAGCCCTCGGGAGATATGATCACAGCGCCAATGCCGTTACCCAATGCGTTTGAGGCTCCATCAAAATACATAGACCACCGGGATCCTTCCTCAGGTCCTTCATCCGGTCCATGTCCTTCGTAGTCAGTCACCAGCATAATGTTCTCATCCGGGAACTCAAAATTCATGGACTGATAGTCATCCACGGCCTGATGAGCCAAATGATCAGCCAATGCACTCCCCTTGGTTGTTTTCTTGGTTGTATATTATATATCGTATTCAATTAAGATTATTTACCACCTTGCTATCCTTTCGGAGAGAGCGGGCTTCTCGAAAATGTACTTGATCGGATCCATCTTTGATATCAATAAGGTAGTGTGAGTCAGCATATACTATCTCATTCGGCGAGAAGCCCATGCCAAAGCGCAGCAAGTTTTCTCGAGAAGTGAGTATCTTGTCTCACAGTCGATAAACTTTTTGCTAAGGTAGTATATTGCTTGCTCTTTTCGACCGAACTCGTCATGCTGTCCCAGCACACACCCCATTGAATTGTCTAGCACTGTCAAGTATAATATCAAAGGTCTTCCTTCAACTGGAGGTATCATAATTGGTGCCTCTTGAAGGTATTCCTTGATTCTTTCAAAAGCAGCCTGGAATTCATCATTCCACTTTACCACTTGATATTTATTTAGAAGCTTAAAGATTGGCTCACAAGTAGCAGTCAGATGTGAAATGAACCTGGCGATATAATTCAAACGTCCCAAGAAACCTCTAACTTCCTTCTCTGTACGGGGAGCTGGCATTTCTCGTATAGCTTTTACCTTTGTAGGGTCTACCTGGATGCCTTTGTCGCTGAAAATGAAACCCAGAAGCTTACCAGACCTTACCCCGAAGGTGCACTTGTTCGGATTCAACCTTAGCTTGTATATCTTTAACCTGTCGAACAACTTTTGGAGATGATCAATGTGCTCTTCCTCATTCTGAGACCTGGCTATGATGTCATCAACATAGACTTTAATCTCGTGGTGAATCATATCATGGAACAAAGCTACCATGGCTCGTTGATAAGTTTCCCTAACATTCTTCAACCCAAAAGGCATCACCTTGTAATAGAAGGTCCCCCACTGTGTGACGAAGGTCGTCTTCTCCATGTCTTCAAGAGCCATCTTGATCAGGTTGTAGCTAGAGAAACCATCCATGAAGGAGAAGATTTTGTGTTGTACGGTGTTGTCAACCAGAACATCAATGTGGGGAAGTGGGAAGTCATCCTTGGGACTTGCCCTGTTTAGATCTCTGTAATCCACACACAGTCGTACCTTGCCGTCTTTTTTAGGTACCAGAACGACGTTAGCAACCCATTGCGGATAAGAGGTGACAGCTAAGAATCCCGCGTCGAACTGCTTCATGACCTATGCCTTGATCTTCTCTGACATTTCGGGATGCATACGACGAACCTTCTGTTTAATCGGAGGACAATCTTCTTTAGTTGGCAAGCGATGTACCACAATATCAGTTTCCAAACCGGACATGTCATCATAGGACCAGGCGAAGATCTCAACATAGTCGTGCAATATCTGTATCAACCTCTGTTTGATGTTGAGCTTGAGATTTGCACCTATTTTAACCTCTTTATGTCCTCCTCAGTACCCAAATTCATTGTCTCAACCGACTCTTCATGAGGCTGTATGACCGTCTCTTCCTGTTGCAGTAGTCTACAAGTTCTCCAGGTACCTCACAATCGTCCTCACCTTCGTCCTCGGCTTGGTTGATCAGATTTTCGAAGTCATAACTGGCAATAGTAGAGCTGTTATCAATGGGATCCAGAGTGGATATAGATCTGCAGTGTGATACGTGAGTGTGTGTAAGAGCATAGCTGTATTGATAAAGTAAAGGCAGAAAAGAAAAACAGAGAGCGCAACATTTGTATGCAAAGAACGTCAAATACTTCATTGATGAAATATGAGATGACATATAATAACCCTCACAGATAGAACCATCGTGCCTCGGGTAAGACACAAGGCCAGAAATCTTAAATTGTTCATTACAAACTCAAAAAACAAGTAAGACAATTACTGCAGAATAAAAGAAACTGGAACAAAATCTCTAGCCATCCAGTTATTCGGTCTACCATTGGTAGTCGGGTAGATCCAGCTGTCGATGTCAGGGTCTTCCTCACTGTCTTCAATAACGTTGACCCCATGATTATTGATACGTAGGGGAGGTCCTCCAACTCGAGCGCGTCGAACAACCCTTTGAGCCCCTGAAGTAAAGCCCAAGCCAAATTTGTCAATTTTGTGAGTGAAATTAGGGAGCTGACCCCAATTGGCACACCCACCTTATTCAACCACGACACTGGCGTCCTTGAGAGAAGCCATCTTCAAAGGAGGTTTGTTGCTAGTAGCTTCAGTCGATGCCAAGATCTGAGGGACCTCTTCAAAATTCTGACAAGGAGTTTCGATAAATTCCCCGTCCATCTGTATTTAGCGGAAGGAATTTAGATGGCTCACCATATACTCCTCTTCACCCCGTACAATGACAATCTTCCCTTTTACTGAGTACTTCAGCATTTGGTGGAGTGTGAAAGTAACTGCCCCAGCCTCATGGATCCAATGACGACCCAGCAAACAAGAATACGACGGCCTGATGTCCACCACATAGAAGGTGGACTTGAAAGTCTGAGAGCCTATCTTGACAAGGATGTCCACTTCCCCATGCACCATTCTTTTCGACCCGTCAAAAGCCCTTACCACAATGTTACTAGGCTTTAAAGTTAAACCCTTGCAATCCAAACGGTCCAACGCCTTCTTGGGCAGAACATTCAGTGAAGACCTAGTATCCATCAACACATGAGCCATGGTAGTGCCTCTGCATTCGATCGAGACATGCAGAGCATTATTGTGTTTTCTCCCTTTCGGTGTCAAGTCTGCATCTGAAAAACCCAACCCATTGCAGAAGTCATGATAGCCATGCAAACTTTAAATTGATCAGCTGAAGTCTCTTGCGGCACATGCGCAGTTTTGAGAAATGCAATCAGAGCCTTCACATGGGCCTCAGAGCACAACAGCAGGGATAACATGGATATCTTTGAGGGGGTCAGCCCCAACTGTTCGACCATGTTGTAGTCACTCTTTTTAATTATTTTCAAATTTTCCTCTATCTCTTGCTCAGAGGTTTCCACAATAATTTTTCTAGGTGCCTCCATCCGAGCAGGTTCACCTACAACTTCTTTGCCTTAAATCCCAGATGACTTATCGGCAGGGGTAACAGCTGGAGTAGTAATTGAAGTACTAGCGGGAGTAGAAGATGAAATAACGATAGGCTTAGTGGCAGTCTTCGGGGAGATCTCAGGAGAGAAAATCCTTCCACTTCTAGTAATCTTACTGGTCCCGACAATGTTACCGACATCACGATCAGCTTCTTTAGTCTTCAAGTTTTGTTTAACGCCATGATAGTAAACATCGGCGCCATAATGCCAAGGGACAGCTTTGTCCGAGGTGTACGGGACATAACTAGGACATGTGATTATCAACGGAGCAATTCTTGTAGTGGGTGTAATCCTAACAGGTTTTCTCGAGGAAACCTTGGAAGGACTGGCAGAAATGGTTATAATAGCAATATCTTCTCACGGAACAGTTGGAATCAAAGTCTTTTCGAACAAAATTTCTCGGCTGTCCATCAGGCGTTGGACATCTGTCTTTAGTAGATAGAAACTAGAAGGCAGAGATGAAAATATGTGGAAATCGTCATCACAACCTGGAAACAAACCAACCAACAACAAATTCTTCTTAACAGTCACAAGGGGAGTAGAAACTTCATCAACTGAGGTTACAAACAAATTGGTATCAACAGTGTTAACTCCATGGTTGTGTCTAGGCATGGGAGTAGTTATGACATTGGGATTCTCTGGAGCATCAAACTCAATCTCCTTGTCTTCAATCAGATCTTGTACTTTATTTCTCAGAGCCCAACAATCATTTGTATTGTGACCAGGACTCTCAGAATGGTAGGCACACCGAGCGTTAGGAATATACCAAGGAGATGAGGTATTAGGATTCTTGGGAGCCTCTTTCAAAGTTGTCAAGTTGGATCTTAGCAGATGGGGTAGAACCTCTGTCAATGTCATGTTAATCCGGGTAAACTGCCTTTGTGGTCTTTCTACCCTTTGTTGATTGTTACGTTGTGGGGGCAGCCGCAGGCCTCAGTATTATTACAGCACTTACCGTTAGACGGTATCCGCTCTGCTCTGATCTCTCGGGCTATAAATGGCACTGGCCTCCTTCTTACCAGTGAAAGGTTTCCTTGCTGAACTTGACGAGGTAACTTTTTGTATTTTACCGCTCGAATCCCAGCTTCTACCCTTTCTCCAGTTAATATCAACTCAGTAAAACCAGCCGATTAGCTACCGATCAAATGGTTGAAGAATGGACCAGAAAGCGTCCCAAGAAACATGTCAACCAACTCTCGGTCAGATAATGGGGGTTGAACTCTCCCAGCCAAGTCTCTCCACTTCTGCGCGTAGTCCTTAAAACCTTCACCTGTACCCATTGACATACTCTGGAGTTGAGTACGAGTAGGGGCCAGGTCAGCATTGTATTAATACTGCTTGTAAAAAGCGGCATCCAAATCTTCCCAGTTTCAGACATTGGCTCCTTCAAATTGGTAGAACCATTCAAGTTGAGTCCCCGACAGACTGTCTTGAAAGAAATGAACCCACAAGTTTCTATCAGCGGTGTGGGGCTGGATCTTCCTTACATAGGAATAGAGATGAAGCTTCGGGCAGGACACCCCATCATACTTTGCGAAGACTGGAGCCTTAAATTCTCGTGGGATGACTACCCCGGACACCAACCCTAGTTCTTCAAAATCCAACCCTGGTATTCTCTGGATCTCCATAGTACTTAACCGATCTTCTAACTGCTTGTACCTATCCTCAGTGGGAGGATACTGCTCATCATTGTAGTCGGTATCATTGTCAGAGACTTCAGGACTGGGGTCCTCTTCTTTTGTTTGCCCCTCTTGATTTTCCCCCTCTTTGGATGAGGAAGTTACATCAACTGATTGCTTTAATGCCTCCATGAATCTTCTACCCATATTGAGGGCGCCGACGCGCCTTTTCTTCTTCTTCTTCTTCTCTTTTTCTTTCAGGATGAGGGCTTTCAGATCCTCCTGCTCTTTTGCCAGAGTTGCGAACATCTGTTGAAATTGGGTATTTTGTTCCTGAAGATCTTTGATGCTTTGTTCAGAATACATATCTGCTTGAAATAAACAGCGAAGGAGATGAGAAACCTGTAACAGAACCTGCTTATGCAATGTCATGGATGGTATGCGTATGCAATGATTTCAAGAAATTTAGAAATTCAAATTTGTTCAGACCAAAAGAGGAACACACGTCATATTAATAAATCCAAGCTTGAGTACATTATGACTTTTTGGGATTACAATGAGAGAAACGAAAACACAGCAAAACTCTTAAGACAAAAAGTTTTAACGCATCCTCTTTGGCGCAATGCAGGTGTTCAGATTCCGTTCTTCATGAAGATGCTTGGTGAGTTCCAAAACTTTCTTCTCACTGGCGTAAAATTGGGCTTCAAAGGTGTCATGCTCTTCCTTCAGCTGAACCCAAGCTTTCTTCAAGTCTTCGAGGGAGGTAGGCATGTCAGTATGAAGGATAGTGTATGGGACGTATCCTTCAACAACATGCTCCATGATAATAGGGAGAATAGAAGGGTAAGGCATTAAGAGACTTTGAGCACGAGCCCGTACCCACCTAAGGTAAGGCTCGAGTGGGATAGATTTTTTATGTCCCAAAGTCCTACTGTCCACCTTGTTCACCATTCTCCAAGATCGTGTAAACCTCTGGCGATAACCCTAGTCTTCCTTGTCGTAGTCGAACACCAGACCTTGAATGAGCATCTCATGAGGATTGTAGGTGATACCTCCCCTAATACCAAGCAGAGGGACGTTAGGGAATTCCCCACAACGGTCAATGATAGAGACATCTCCTAAGGATCTCGAACACCAATGGATGTCAGAATGGGTGAGGGACATCATCCTTTGAGACCATGTTAGTCTTTGCTCGTTCTTCAATACTGATTGAGGTAGGTGTGAAGTGAACCACTTAGCGAGTAGGGGAATACAACACAAAAGGGTACCTCTTTTCTTCATGGTGCGGGTATGAAGGCAATGCAAGATGTCTCCTAGTAAGGTAGGTATAGGATTGCGAGAGAGAAAGACTTTGATGGCGTTAATATCTATGAATTGGTCCGAGTTGGGGAACAGAACCAAACCATAAATGAGAAGAGCCAGGATATCTTCAAAAGCTTGGAAATCCATGTCGTCCCAGAATGAACGAGCCTTCTCCCATAGAAACTTGGCTAGGAAACCTTTAACCCCGCTTCTTGTCTCCCAATTGGCCATGATGTCAGCTCTTTTCAGATGCAAAGCCTCGGCGATGACTTCAGGTTTTGGAATCCCTTCCAGACCAGTGAACGGTATCTGATCAATCATGGGCACCCCTAAGAGTAGAGAGAAATCTTCCAGTGTAGGTACCAACTAATAGTCCGGGAAAGTGAAACAATGATGTATGGGATCAAAGAATTGGAACAGCATACACATCATCTCTTCTGAGGAGTCGACCGAATTTCTTGGTAAAAGGAGAATCCCCGGGAACTCTTGAGGCTAGATCTTGAAGCTGAGGGTGTGCTTTTACAAAGCTGATTCGGATGGTGTTCCTTCGGACGAAATTCATGACTTACAAAACAAAAACAAAGATAAATTTCTAAATCCTTGAAATGGTTAGTGAGCATGCATATGATGCTTATGATGTTTTATGATGTTATGTACAAGTAGATATATACACACAAAGCAGACAAGTCCCTATGTTTTAGGCTTGCATGGGGTTTTATAGGTAAGTACCCTCTTGAAGTTTAGTTGGCTCAACCTGTCCTAGTAATAGTGATCGGGTTCTAAAGGATCTCAATATCACCGACCTTTCTCTTAGGCATTGTCTCAGCATAATCAATCTTTTCTTGCGGCCGAGATATCCCAAAAGTCCAGCCTCAATGAGTGTAATATCGAGTATCAACCAATTTTCAGCTTTACACCGAAACCAATTATCTCACTACGTCCTAATGGCCAAGGTTCAATTAGGGATCTAAAGTCAATTAGTGCTTCACGAAGCCACTCAGCGGCCCCATATTCTCCTCGATTCACCACGAGGTATACCGGTACCCACAAATGTGTCACACTAACGTAGCCATTGTTTCAACCATACCGGTCTACACCGTACAATTTCCACGATCTATTGCTACTTACCTAAAAAGGTGCCCCAGATCCGGGTAGAGGATCAAAACAAACCCAAACAAGGAACCAATAATGTAAATCAAGCAATTCAAACAAAGAAAGCAAATATATGTGATCTAATCCCTAAGGTAACCACACTTTTAAGATAGTCCCCAGCAGAGTCGCCAGTTCTATGATACGGGGGAGAACTGACTTGATTGTTTTGCGTTTGTGTTTGCAAATGTTGCGGTTTAGCAAGAGTCGCCATAGACTTTTCTTTTATCCAAAATTAAAGGTGAAAAACACAGGAAAGACCTTTAGAGATGTTTTCTTGAGTTCGGGGGTAGATTATGAAAATGGAAGGTATTAGCACCCTTTTCATCCATGGTTTTCCATGGGCTCTTAGTTGCTTGCTAGATCACTTGCTTTTGGTTTTGAATGTGTGCTTGTGATGTGGGTTTTGAAAGTATTTTGAAAATGTGACTTTATAATGATTCTCGTCTCTATAAGAATGTATACAAAGTGTTGTTTTAAAAATAGTTCAAAAAGGTGTTTGTGGAATGTGTTTTTTGAAAGTGATTTTGAAAAGGGTTTCCTTTGTAACGACTCCCGTCTCTATAAGAACGCGTACACAGTGTTATTTTTCGAAAATGTTTCAAAGTGAGAGTGTTGGTGTAAAATGTTTTTGTTGTGAGCAAGCGAGCAACTAGGAGCGAATCTACCTACTCAAAGGTCTTAGATGTTCTTTTCCTGCTCCTTTAGGTGTTGCTATCTTACCATGGAGTTGGTAAGAAGCCCCATCGTCAGATGTGAAGGGACGAGCGTGGGACGTTTGTATAGTCATAGAAGGTAACCTATGGGACGTTTTAGCAATGTCATTTTAGGGACTAGATCATTTACCGGAGGCAACATCGAGGGTCATCGAGGGACTACGATCTTTTATCGAGGATCTTTTGCTAAAATGCCCATGTCCAAGGGACATGACTATTTCTCTGATAGGAAACAAAGTGGGATTACTCTAAGGGTGCTAGTTTGCAAGTGTGTTTGATTGCATGTATTTAGTCTTGCTTTTTAAGTTGTCTATTTGTTGATTTCATATCTTGCCATACACACCCTAGTTACTTAGCATTTACATTTGAAAGCAATAAATTGCGGAAATATAAAGTCCTACGCTATTACAATATTTTAGGGATGGGGGTACATATTTATGAATGGGGGTTGCAAATAAAATTAAATCCTAAGTTACTATTACAACCATATTGAAATGTACAATATATAAGAAAGAAAAAGGACATATTTTAGAAAATGGTTTTTTTTATCTTAATAAAAGAAAGAAATGAATTAAAAGAAAAAAAATATTATTATGCCTTTTTATATTGATGAAAAGAGTTTTAATGTTGAAAGTGGTAAAAAGGAAAATAAATGAGATATAAGACCAGTGTGCTGCTACAAGTAAAACAAACGGAATCAGAAGTTCTGAAGCCAAGAACATTGTGACTCAGCAGGAGACGTCAGTGGGTATCATAAGTTCCGAGTTGGTAAGCTCTGAGGTCCTGCAAGGCATGTTAGAGGGAAAATACAAAAATTCTAGGAGGTATTCAGACAGTGGACCACAAGTCAGAAGTTCTGTATTACACTTAAAATAGTGAGTAAACCCCAGAAATTCAGTGTATTATCAGCATGTAACAATCAGAAACTCTGAGTGTGTAAAAACAGCGAGTGGAAACATCAAAAGTTCAATGTGTTTGACATGTAGGGAGAACTCAAAAGTTTTGTGCTGTGTTAGAACAGTGAGTGAATCATGGAAGTTCTATGTGTGAGTGAAAAACAGAAGTTATGTGTTGCATTTCAAATATTTCCCTATATCAATCAGCACAATGATAACTTATTCAGTTTTCAGCAAACAGCAAATAAGAAGGACAAAAGCACAACAGTTTATGGAAGTTCTGATCCTGGTCCTGAGCTTAGCCTTAATCAGGAAGTTCTGGTCCACAGATTTTCTACTTACGCAATGATATGGACAACATCAATACTATGATATTTACATGTTTGACGATGTTCTGAATGAGAAGATGCAGAGTCAGGGAGACTTACCTTGAACCTGGAGCGTGTGTTTGGTACTTGAGTTGCTGCTTTAAGATATTCTGGAGTCAGCAAGAGCAACGAAAAAGAAAAATACCAAGTTCTTTTACTTCAAGGGAAGAACAAGGGTTTCGGTTTTCTGTTTGGGAATTCTGGATTTTTATGAAGGTTTCACAATTTTCTTTTCTCTCTTTTGACAATTCTCTCTCTCCAAAAGCCATCCCCTTGCAAGTGTGATGGAGCCACTTATTTATATATGAATTTTTTATGTTTTTTTTTTTTTTTTTTGGGGGGGGGGGGGGGGGAACAAATGGGATTTGAACTTTTTGGCACACTGTTCCATTGCTTTTTGATCACAGCTTTTTGTATTTGGTGCAAATACAGGATTTGGGAAAATGTAGGCGTGAACTGAATTAACTGCTGGTTAGAGTACTGTACTATAGCAGTGCAACAAGTTGTTTAAATGAGGTCTTGGGATTTGGTGATGTTCTGATCGCAAAAGATCAGAAACGTAAACTCCAAATGCTGAAGGGGTATGTTCTGACTGGAGCGTTGAACATAGCCTTTATATGCTAAAGAATCATGTTATGACCAAAGAGCATCGCTTCTACATGTTCTGATTGAAGCATTATGTTCTGAACCGTGTTTGCAACTTCTGACTGCACTTACATAGAGGCTGGCTCAGAAGTTCTGAAGTATCATATTCTCTAGACACTTAGAAAATTTTCTAAATGTTTAGAAAATTTGATTTTTTTCAAAGTAACTTCTGACTTCCGATGAACCAATTTCATGCCTCAATGAAATATGATTCTTGGAACTTGATTTTTGATTCAAAAGTCATAATTTGACTCCTTTGGTGTGCAAATGACCATTTTACCCTTATGAATGACTTTCTTGGAAAATTTGTAATTCAAGACTTGAAATTGGATGGAAGCAAACCTGAGGGTCCAGGTTGATCCTTTGAGAAATGAGAGGGCAAATTTTGGGGTACAACAATAGTATTATAAGATATTTTTGGTCTTTTTATATTTTAAAATAATATATTTAAATGGTGTAAAAGAAAATAACTAAAAATCTATTTTTTTAAATTAAATTTACAAAGATAATTAGTAAAATAAATAAAGTATTGATTAAATAAAAATAATTTTTATGAGAAAAAATAAATAAACTATGTCAAAATAAAAATCTAATATTTTTGTATTTTTTATGATTTTTTAGTATTAGGAAAATATTTAAGAAAATAGATAAATAAAAAAAGAAAATAAGAAAATAAAACTGGGTCAGGGTGTGAATAGTCTGCAAGGGGGTGAGAAATAATAAAAAAATAAGGCCCAAAGATGAAGCCCATCGCCTGCCAAAAAAGAGTCAGAATGCAAAAATATGGAAAAAAATCAAAAGGGTACCGCTGGGGCTCGAACCCAGGTCCCTCTGGTTACATGCGCGCGCTTCTACCACTGGAGTGGCTATACACCCGTTAACATAATCAAAACAATAAATATATGATACAAAATGCGCCCTGATTTACACTTCATCTTCTACCTCCAGCCAGACCAACTGTAACTTGTTCATTTCTCAACAAAAATAAAAACTGTAAACATGAAACTTGTAGAAAATTTCCTTACGATTTCAGAAATGTAAAACATTAAAGCTATAGATCAAAGACAAACATGAATTTCACTGGCCCTAATCTGAACCCTAAAAATCTCAAAAAATTTAATCTTAAAATTCTCTAAGCTCAAACAAAATTAATGAAAACTATGAACATGGTTAGCTTTAGGGCAATGATATCTACATGTTTCATTCACAAATAAATCATTGATGATGCCTGTATGAAAAGTTCCAAAGTTAGAAAACTTACCTTGCAAGAGGGTATCAGGTTTGGAGTTTGAGAAGCTTTCAGTGAGTTCCAATGATTGGGTTAGCTTCCTGAAGTTCCCAGGAAGCTAAAGGGAAGCTTAGCTTGAGCTGGAAGTGGCTGAGGAGTTTTGGAGAAGTCCACTTGTAGACCCCTGTTTTTGGAAATGGAGGATGGTGCTAATGGTGTTAAAGTTGTGTAGTAAGGGTTTGGATAGCCTCTATATGAGTTATAGAAGCTTTGTGATTGATTAAAAGTGAAAACACACGAGTTGATTGTGTATTTGAAGTTCAAGGTCAAAATGATAAGTAATGGAGGTTTTTAGTGCAATTTCTGATTTCAAAGTGTTTGAGGGCTTAAGAATTCTTGTATTTTGTGGCAAATGGTTTGTATATCTATAAGCAAAAGGATTGGAGTGGTTTGGACAATCAGAAATACCAGTTTTAAGCTAATTGTTAGGTTACTTGATTTTTAAAAAAAGTGGGAAACCAAGTTTCATTGTGAGGTACAAGCATGGGCTAAGTGATTGTAAGTGTCTAAAACATTTCTCTTGTGTTATAAGACATGTATGATCAGAACAAAACAAGTGCAAGGCTCAAGAACAAGTTTTGTACAAAAAGTCACTTTATCAAAATGGCAATGTACACTTTCTTCCCAAAATGGATATAAAGCATGGCCTTGCATTGAATGCTTGAAATGAGACCTCTAACAGCTGTGAAAGTCATTAATTATGGAGTGCCTAACAATTTTGAGGCCTGCAAATTAGATGTTATGCAGCATAACATTGAATTTGAATTTTGTTCATCACAAAATGACTTGTAATTCAAGTGATATCAAGGAGTTCTTGGACATTTTGGAAAGCTTGAAATCTTCTCTAAAACCCATATTTGAATTTCTTTTGAATATTACCCTTGGAACTATATGAAAAAGTGCCATGAAGTTGGGTCAAAATCCTGACCAAATTAGGGCAAAATTTCACTAAGTGTTTTGTTTCATGACCACATGTTCTTAAAATTATAACTTGAGATCCAAGCACTTTTGGAAGAAGTTGTGTGAAGAAAAGTTGTAGATTTTATGGAGATATACAACTTTCATTTTGGAAGTTTTTCTTGAATCACTTTGCATCATGGTGAAAATTTTGCTCAAAGTTGTGAAAAAATAAGAAATTTCCAACACTTAGAAAAATTTCTAAGTTTAGAAATTTTCACTTTTCAAAATGAAATCTTGAATATTGTATTTCTTGATGAACAAGTTTCATATTTTGACATATTTTGATGAATTGTAATCTTTGGAATTTGAATTTGACCAAAAATTCAAAGTTTGACTTTTTAGTATACATTTGACTTTTGATCAGTTGACTGCAAAATTCATTTGTCAATCCCATTGGACTTGCAATGTTTTGAGCCATGGCATTAGGTAAAAATGATGCAATTGGACTCTTGAGATCATTCCTTAAACCAATTGATCATTTACTAGGTCAAAAATCAGAAATTGCCCTTTCCCAATCAAAACCCTAATTTTGACCATTTTGCCCTTTTGAAGATTTGATCAAATGTCTTGAGGAATTGTGGTCCAAACTTGATAAAATGATACATATGAGTTTAAAATGTTTATGTGGATAAAAAATTATGAAGTTTGACTATAAATTGGCCATAGTTGACTTTTTCCCCAATACAACTGATTTTTAGGTCAACTACTCAATTGACTGAGCAAAAGTGTGATCCAAGGCTTGAAACTTGACACAAGTAATCTTGGGGGTCCATAGTGATACATGAAAGTCATATGAAGCATTGAAAGTTCAAATATCCTTGTGCAATCTCAAACCCTAATTTTGGTCACCAGTGCTTAAGGAGGTGTCTTGAGCCGATCAATCCTAGTGCAGTCTTGAGCCCAAGGAGATCTTGTGAGAAAATTCTTGATAAGTGAGAGGCCAAATTTTTGGGTACAACACAAGGCTTGGGACAATTACATGTTAATCCTCATGAATTGTCTTCTTGGAACCTCATACCTTTGATGGTTGGATTTTTGTGGTTGTCTTTGAGTAGAAGGTGGATTGGAGATCAAAACAACATTGACAGATTGGCGGTGGTCGTTCTTGACATGGCCTCTTGACCCATATATGGAATTAGTTTCCTTCTTTCCAGTAAAGGGTTTCTTCACAATGTTTGATGTAGAGGCAGAAGCCATAATAATTTTTCCACTTTTGATACCGCTCTCAACCCTTTCACCAGTCAAGATTAACTAAGTGAAACCAGATGATGAGCTCCCAATTAACAAGTTGAAAAATGGTACAGTTAATATTACCATGAACATATCCACCAGCTCTCTATCCGTCAGTGGTGGTTGCACTCTACCAGCAAGGTCTCTCCATTTTTGCGCATATTCTTTAAAACCTTCATTAGAATCCATTGTCATTCCTTATAACTGAACCCTAGTCGACGCCAAATCAACATTGTACTGATATTGGCGGTAGAAAGTGGTGGCCAGGTCTTCCCATGTATGAATGTTGGAACCCTCCAACTGGTAAAACCATTCTAACCGAGTCCTAGACATACTCTCTTGAAAGAAGTGTACCCAGAGCTTCTTGTCAGTGGTATGCGATTGTATTTTACAGACGTAGGACCTCAAATGAAGCTTTGGGCACGAAACACAATCGTACTTAACAAAGATTGTAATTTTGAATTTGTGGGGAATAACAACCCCATGTACTAAACCCAAATTACCAAAATCTAAGCCAAGTACAACTTGAATTTCTATAACTTTCAACCTATCTTCCAGTTTCCTGTACTTATCCTCAGTCAGTGGATACCGTTCATTAAAATAATCTTTATCCTCAGAAGCTTGATTGTTTGCAATCCCAGCTCGAGTGCTCCTTGCATCTTCATTCTGATTCTCATCCTCCTCGGAAGAGTCTTCTTCCACTTGAACCTGTCAGACGGGGCCCTTTAATCTCTTCCCCATGTTGATTACAACTTTCTTCTTTGGCTTCTTTTTCATAACCAGTAGTGACATCAGTTCTTGCTGCCCTTTGGCCAAGGTAAGCAAGGTTTCTTGAAATTGAGAATTTTGTGTCTGCAAGTCTTTCATAACCTACTCGAGATCCATCTTACTGAAATAAACAGTAGAAAGATGAGGAAACCTATGTCGGAAAACCTGCTTATGTCATGATACATGCGATGCTAATGCAAATGATTTTAGGGACTTTTAAGATTTAAATTTGTTTAGACAAAGAGGGAACAAACATTAATTTTATTAATAAGTTTAAACAGTTACAAGATGCCTCTTGGGCTTACAATGGAAGAAACAAAGATAATATAAAATAAATCCTAAAACAAAAGGCTCAAACTTCCCATGAGCGCATCCTCTTCGGTGTAATGTAGGCATTCAAGCTCCGCTCTTCATGAAGTTGTCTCGTGAGTTCCAAAACCTTCTTCTCGCTTGCGTAGAACTGGGTTTCAAAGGTATCTCGCTCCCCTTTGAGTTGAATCCAAGATATTTTCAATTCTTAAAGAGAAGTAGGCATTTCAGGATGAAGAATAGTGTAAAGAACATATCCCTCAGCGATAGGCTCCATGATGATAGGTAGAGTGGCCTCATAAGGCATCATGAGGTTTTGAGCGTGATATCACACCCACTTGAGATAAGGCTCCAAAGGAATGGAGTTCTTATGCCCAAATGTCTTGCTCCCGACTTTGTTCATCATGCCCCAAGCTCGTATGAATCTCAGACGATAACCTTGGACATTGTTCTCATAGTCAAATGCAATTCCTTGGACAAGTACATCATGAGGACCATCCCTCCTAGCATACCCAAACTGTTTCAAAGCCAAATAAGAATTATAGGTGATTCCTCCCCTAATGCCAAGGAGAGGGACATTAGGGAATTCCCAACAATGGTCAATGATGATAACGTCCTCCGAAGATCGAGAACACCAATGAATATCAGAATGTGGGATTGACATCAACCTATTAAACCATCTCATGCCTTGCTCATTATTTAAAACAGATCGAGGTAGGTGAGAAATAAATCACCTATCCCATAAAGGAGTGCAACACATAATAATTCCCCTTCTCTTCATGGTACGGGTGTGAAAAGAATGCAAGATATCTCCAAGCAAGGTTACGAGATAGAAATTTTTTGACCGCATTCACATCTATGAGTTGGTCCGAGTTAGGAAACAGTACCATCCCATAGATTAGAAGAGCCAACACTTCTTCAAAAGCTTGCAAATCCAGAGCCTCATAAAATTGTTGAGCCTTCTCAAACAGAAACTTGGTTAGAAACCCTTTAACACCACTTCTTGTTTCACAATTTTCCACAATGTCAGACCGTTGCAAATGTAAAGCTCGAGCAGTATCCTCAGGTCTTGGGTATTTCTCAATACCAGTGAAGGGTATTTGATCAAGAATAGGCACCCCTAAGAGTTGAGAAAATTCTTCCATGGTAGGCACTAGGTGGTAATCAGGAAATGTGAAGCAATGAAGCTTAGGATCAAAGAATTGGAAAAACACATGTACTATATCCTCTTCAAAGTTTGTGGTAACTAAGTTGATGAGATGACCATACCTCTTGGTGAATGGAGAATCATTGGGAACCCTTGATACTAATTCCTTAAGCTGAGGAGGCACTTTCACAAGGTTGATTCAGATAGTATTTCTTCGTATGGAAGCCATATCCTACAAAACAACACAAAAATAAATCCCAAAGTCCTTGAAATGGTTAGTGCAAATGTAATGGTATGATGTCATGATGTTATGTACAAGTAAACATATACACATAAAGAAAACAAGTTCTTAGGTTTGGGCTTGCATGAAGTTCATAGGTAAGTACCTTCTTGAAGTTTAGTTGGTTCAACCTATCCTAGAAAGTAATCGGGTTCTAGGGAATCTCAATATCATTGATCTTTCTTCATTAGGCATTGTTTTAGCGCGAGCCTCTATTTTGGCGACAGAAATATCCCAAAAGTCCGATCTCAATGAGCATAGTATCGAGTATCAACCAACTTCGGACTGCACTAAAGCCGACTATCTCACTACTTCCTAATGGCCAAGTTGTTCAATTAAAGATTCTAAGGTTCGTTAGTGCTTCATGACACCACACAGCGGCCTTGTATCTCCTTAATTCACCATAAGGGATATCGGTATGCACAAATGTGTCATACTATCATAACTATTGTCTCAACCATATCGGTCTACACCGTACAGTCTCCATAATTTTTTCTATTTGCCTAATGATGTTCCCAGATCCGGGTAGAGGATCAATACAAACCCAAACAAGGACCCATAAGTGTAAAGCAAACAAATCAAACAATGAAAGTAATTAAATGTGATATAGCTCTAAGGTAACCCCACTTTTAAGTTATCTTCCCCATCAGAGTCACCAGTTCTGTAATACAGTGGGAGAATTGACTTGGGTGTTTTGTGTTTTATCGCAATTGTTGCGGATAGCAAGAGTCGCCATCGAATTTTCTTTTATCCAATAAAGGAAATGGTGAAAAGAACAGGAAAGACCTTTTGAGATATTTTCTTGAGTTCGGGGGGTAGGTTATGAAAAGGAAAGGTGTTAGCACCCTTTTCATCCGTAGTTATCTACGAGCTCTTAGTTGCTAGCTCACTTTGAAAAATGCTTTGTTTGAAATGTGTTTGTGATTGGTTTTGAAAGTATTTTTGAAAAGTGCCTTCGTTTAGGCGAACTTTGTAATGATTCTCGTCTCTATAAGAATGTATACAAAGTGTTTACTTTTGAAAATATTTCGTTTTGAAAGTGTTGGTGTATTTTGAAAGATGTTGTTTTGAAAATGTTGTGAGCAAGAAACTATGAACGTTCTACCTACTCAAAAGGGTCTTAGTTCTTTTACTCATCCTTTAGATGTTGCTATCTTACTATTGATTGATAAAAAGCCCTATCATTGGATGTGAAGGGACGGGCGTGGGTCGTCATATAGTCATAGAAGACAACCTATGAGAAGCTTTAGCAATTGTCGTAAGGGACTAAGATCGTTTTACCGAAGGCAACATCGAAGGGTCGTCGAGGGACTACGTTCTTTTTTATCTAGGCTCTTTACTAAAGCATCCCACATTTAAGGGACATGACTATTTATTCGTAGGTAACAAGCAGGGTTACTCTAGAGGTGCGCGTGTGAAAAGTGTTTTATTGCTTGCATTTTTGTCTTTGAGATTAGGGTTCTCTAAGATTGATTTTATCTTGCCATACACACTCTAATTACTAACAATTATATTAAAAGCGATAAATTGCGGAAATTAAAATCCTACTCTATTACATCATTTGGGGATGGGGGTACAAGTTTATAAATGAGGAGATAAAAGCAAATAAAACCTAATTTTACCATTACAACCATATTGAGTGAAAATAATAGCAAAAAAAGTCAAAAAATCAAGATTTTTGGTGTCTGGTCTGACATGGACCATATCCTGTGACACGGCCACCCGTGTCAGGGCCCTGTAATAACCCATGCTTGTTTTTTCTTTCAGTCCCAGCTGAGCTGACACGGGTCGTCTCTTGTGACACGGGCACCCGTGTCAGCACCCTATCCTGCCAATTTGTCACATTTTTAGCTCCAGTAGATCTAACACGGGTCGTGTCCTGTAACACAGGCACCCGTATCAGCACCATGTCCTCCTTTTGGTAACTTTTTAAGTTCCAGTAGATCTGACACAGGTCGTGTCCTATGACACGGACACCCATATCAGCACCTTGTCCTGCATTTTGTTAGGTTTTCAAACAACTGAGATGACACGGGCCGTGTCGTGTGATACGGGCACCCGTGTTAGTCCCATGTCTTGGTTTTTCACTGAGTTTTCTTCTTTTGATCTATCTTTTTTTTATATACCTTTTGAACACAAAAAGCAAATGATGTATCGATAAAGATATTACAGTTTGGAAAAAAGTATACCTCTTAGAGCGAAAACTTTGAAACACGTACGGTTGTCTCCGGCTGCGAAGTGATGATTGACCAAGCTTCTTTGAACCTTCCTGAAGTTGCTCCAAACTTTACTCTGTGCCGCAAAGTTCCAGAATTGCTCCAACTCAGTCAAGTTGCAAAATACTGTTTTTTTCATTTGTGTTTGGAAGATGATGATAATGGTGTTACAAAAATTATTCTTGTGTTTGAACAATCTCTATATGAAGTGTTTGTATAGTTGGCTTAGGGGAAAGCTTGCAAGGTTGTCCAATGGATTGAGTTTTTTCTATTTTGTGAATGAAAATAGAGTTGAAGACGAGCAGAGTGTTTTTGTGAATGAACAGAGTTTACCAAGAATCTTCTTTTTTCTCTTCCCTCTTTTCTCTCCAAAAACTCATACCTTCTTTTATGTGTTGTGAAACAGATTATTTATAGATGAAGTTGTCTGCAATTTGGGAGGGAAATAGATGAGTTTTTTGAACTGTTTGGGTACACTGTTTCATTGCTTTTTAGATGCAGATCTTATATGCTAAGTTTGTGCAAATATGGGACTGATATGGTGCTGATTTTGCAGAGCAACATAACATGTTTTAGAGTAGTTTTAGAGGCAGCATAGTAGGGCTATTTTGTAGCAGTTTTGGAGTGGAGTGACAGCTTGGTGCATGTCTGGTTTTATGGATAGATTTATGCAGTTTGTAACAAAGACAATGCATATTTGTGGACAACATAGTGGCAAAGTTTGAAGATTGAGTCAAAGGAAAAGTTCAAACAACACAAAGCTTAGGATTCATAACTTGCAATTTTAACTTAAAAATGCAGCTTTCTTGTTCACTTGAAAACTTGAATTATCTTGAATTGTGGTGAAAAATGTCATGAAGTGATGAAATTAACATGTATAGAAAACACTAGAAAAATTTCCAAGTCTTGTAAAGTTTGGTTTGTGACTTTCTTGCTTTCTTGATGATCATATTTCATATTTTTGAATGTATTGATGAAATGTGATCTTTGAAACTAAAATTTGATCAAAAAGTCAAAGTTTGACTTTTCAGTGTATAGTTGACTTTTTCATCAGTTGACCAAATTTCATCTATCAATCCACTGATTTCGGAAGATGAATTGAAATGTGCGATTAGGTTAAAATGATGTACTTGAATCCTTGAGATTATGTTTCAAACCAATAAGTCATGTACTAGGTCAAAATTTAAAGATTGGTCATTCTCAATCAAAACCTTACTTTTGACCATTTTGCCCTTTTGATGATTTGAATAATTTTCTTGGAGAATTATGGTCCAATCTTGATCAAATGATACATATGACTTCAAAAATTTGATACTGGTCCAAAATCTTGAAGTTTGACTGTAGGTTGATCATAATTGACTTTTTTCCAATATAGTTGATTTTAGGCCATTTGATCAATTGACTGAGCAATTTTGTGATTCAAAACTTGAAACTTGACAGGAGCAATCTTGAGGGTCCATAATGGTCCATGAAAGTCATTTTAAATATTAGAAGTCCAACTGTCTTTGTGCAAACTCAAACCCTAATTTGAGGCATCAGTGTTGAGGAGATGGCTTGATCTAGTCAATACTTGTGCAAGCTTGAATCATTGATGATCTTTGTGAGAAATATCTTGAGAAAGGGGATGAAAATTTTTTGGGGTACAACAGTATGCTTGGAATAACCATTCAAGTGGTTGAGAACCATCAAACATTGCAAGTTCCAACTTAGGTGTACGAAAGGAGGGTAAAGAGGGGTTTTGTTGGGGCTGTGTAAAGGCTTTGTGAGGAGAAAAAAAACATTAGTATAATTCTATGTGGTTAACCTAGTTGAAGTGTTAAGGTGGAGGGATCCATGAAGGGCAGTGTTTGGGCGAATCTGTGTAGTGCAGTGGTTGCATATCGCGATGGAAAATTGGTTGTGTTCTGTGGTGGGTTTTGTAGAAACGTAGTGGAGTGTAGGGGAGAGTGTAAGGGTGGGGTAGTTGTGTGTGTAAAAATGGGAGATCTGTAAGGTGAGGTTGTGTGAGTAACAATTGCATTGATAAGATTAGAGGTGGATGCATGAGTAATACTTGAAGAAATGGTGTGAGCAGTGGAGCTGGGAGAGATAGATTTTGGTGGATCCTTTTGGAGCGTGAGTTTAGTAAGAAGACCCATGATGTTCTCATACCTAGAATCAGATATATGTTCTCATTATCCAGGCGTGTTTGAATCTGTTTCAGATCTGCATGGGTTTTGTCAAATCGTTCATCCATTTGTTGTTGGTTCTCTTGCATAGCATTATCCCAGTGTATGTAAGCGTTATGGACAACTTCCTCTATGATATCTTTAGATGAAGGGTTTGGAAGTTTAGGAGGGGCCATGAGATCAATTGATGAAAACATCAATGCTAGAGTGTAGATTCTGCAGCTACTATCTTACTAGGATTGCTACTATTTGACACTAATAAGAAGACTAAGAAAACGATACAAAGAAGATAAAATTTAAATCTGATTTTTCTTACTTCATTCAAGCTGCCATATACAATATAAATACTAGATTTAGAGATCCTAGCATATGGGCCTAAGTCACTTACAATTAAATGGGCCTAAATCACTTGGAGAAAAAAAGATAAAATAAGTCTACTTACTAACATAATCATTCATCCAATAAACTTTGCTTATTTTCCTTGTGGGCCTTTTTCCGGAAATAAAAGATGGAGAAATACCGGAAGCCATTGATGGTGATGGTTGAAGATTGAAGACCTAGGTCAACAGTGAATTCCAACAAATTGGAAACTATACAAAACATTAACTTTTGTATGTTTAAATAACACAGAAAATATAAATTTATTTCGGTTCTTCCAGCTTCAACTCGAGACAATTAATTTTTTTAGAGAATTAAGTATTATACATAATAATGAAATGTCATCTAGGACTATGAACATTTGAATGATATTTAGTCTAAAATAACAAACCACAAAGAATGAAAATTGAATAATACTTTTTTAAATACAAATAATTACATATTAATAAATTAAATTTGTGAGTCAAAGAAAAAGTGGTTGTTTGGCTGCATCTCTCTAAGCAACAAGTCACACTCATTCAAGAAAGAATCACTTATAAAAAAAGAGCTTTTTCCATCATCATCATTTTCACAAGCAGCTTCCACATCAAACTCACTTAAATTATATCTTTGTCTCTTAACTTTTTTACTTTTTGAAGCTTCATCATCAACACGTTCATCAGAAGAATGCTTACCAGTTAGCTTCTGCACAACAGACTTGAAATTTAGGGCATCAGTTTCCACATATTGTGTAGTGATTATCACAATCTTCACTGGCTTCTTCTCATTGCTGCAACCACCACTTGCCATCTAAAACTTCACTTTTGGAATAATTAAAAATAGAAAAGATGCTCAATTTTTTAATATCAAAAAGTTTTTTATTCTACTTTTATTTGAATGTGTTGTGAATTATATATATTTATAATAATGGATGTGGTCATGTAGGGTTGAGTTGACGATTGAGAAAAGTCCTTAGATGATATAAGCTGACCGTTGGTTTGTTATATATGAATAAGTCTGGAAAATATGAAAATGTTAGATATGGTCAATTTATGATGCTATCTGTCATGCTCCTTCAACTCACTTGTTTGTGGCCACAAAAAAAATTGGTATAGAAGCTATCTTAAATATGGTTTATATAACTTGTGACACAGCTTGCTTTAGATGATTCACATAAAAAAATAGCATTTTATTTAAAAATAAAATTATTTGTGACACAGCTTGCTTTAGATGATTCACATAAAAATATTAATTGAATTCGATAAATCTGATTAAATTTATTCTGTTAATTTTAAAAAAGAGTTAATACTCTAATTTAAATTTAATTAATTGTAATATTAATATTAATATTATAAAACACGATAAAATAATGTACTTTATGTAAAATATGAAATAAAATATAATAAATCCAACATCAATAAATGATCAATTATATATATATATATATATATATATATATATATATATATATATATTGTACTCCAAAATTTGCCCTCTCATTTATCAAGAATTTGCTCACAAGATCTCCTTGGGCTCAAGACTGTATTAGGGTTTGATAAGCTCAAGACACCTCCTTGTGCACTGATGACCAAAAGTAGGGTTTGAGATTGCACAAGGATTTTTTTTAACTTCCAATGCCCTATATGATTTTCATGGATCATTATGGACCCTCAAAATTACTCATGTCAAGTTTCAAGTTTTGAATCACACTTTTGATCAGTCAATTGAGTAGTTGACCTAAAAATCAGCTGTATTGGGAAAAAAGTCAATATGGTCAATTCACAGTCAAACTTCATAATTTTTTGTCCACATCAATATTTTAAACTCATGTGTATCATTTGATCAAGTTTGGACCACAACTCCTCAAGAAATTTGATCAAATCTCCAAAAGGGCAAAATGGTCAAAATTAGGATTTTGACTGGGAAAGGACAATTTCTGATTTTTGACCTAGCAAATAGTCAATTACTTTAAGGAATGATCTCAAGAGTCCAATTTCATCATTTTGACCTAATGACATGGTTCAAAACATTGCAAGTCCATTGAATTGACAAATGAAATTTGTAGTCAATTGAGCAAAAGTCAATTGTATACTGAAAACTCAGACTTTGACTTTTTTGTCAAATTCAAGTGCCAAAGATCATAATTCATCAAAACATGTCAAAATATGAAACTTATTCATCAAGAAATCAAAAAGTCAAGATTTCATTTTGAAAAGTCAAAATTTCTAAACTTAGAAATTTTTCCAAGTGTTGGAAATTTCATATTTTTTCATAACTTTGAGCCAAATTTTCACCATGATGCAAGATGATTCAAGAAAAACTTCCAACATGAAAGTTGTAGATCTCCATGAAATCTACAACTTTTCTTTACACAACTCCTTCCAAAAATGCTTGGATCTCAAGTTATGATTTATGAACATAGGCTTATGAAACTAAACACTTAGTGAAATTTTGCCCTAATTTAGCAAGAATTTTGACCTAACTTCATGACACTTTTCACATAGTTCCAAGGGGAATTTTAAAAATCAATTCAAATATAGGTTGTAGAGCACATTGCAATCTTTCTAAAATGTCCCAGAACTCCTTGAGATCATTCTTGAGTAGGGAGAATCGAAGAGATGAAGTTAGGATTTTGTCACTTAATTTACAAGTCATTTTGTGATGAACAAGAAGTCAATTTCAAACCTATGCTACACAATCTTGTTTTGCAGGCCTCTAAAACTCAAGATTTCTCCATAATCAGAAGATTACACTTGCTTTTGAGCTATGATCCACTTGATTCAAGCTTTATCCAAGTTGCATTTCCATTAATGGCACAAAGTAACATTGTCATTCTAGTAAAGTGGCTTTAATCACAAAGTTAATTTCTCTTGAGCTTTGAATTTGTTCTTTTTGCACAAGCATCCTATACACAATCAGATAAGCATGTTTAAAGTGCCTAACCACTTTAGATAGCCTTGTAACTTGCCTTGGAACAATGCTTGTCAAGCTTGCTTCAAAAACAAGCCAAAAAGCCATAACATGTGAACTTGTACTTCTGATCACCACTACTACAAAAAAAAGAAAAGACAACGCTTTTTTAGGCTTTTAATAGCGCTGCCTAAAGCAGCACTGCTAAAAGAAAATACAATGCTTTTTTTCAATGTAAAAGTGATGTCTTATGCCAACTTTAGACAGCGCTTTTAGAATAGACAACGCTTTTTTATATACCCTTTAGCAGCGCTTCTGCTTTAGACAGCGCTTTGTTATTTTTTTAAGATAGGCTTTAGACAACGCTTTCCTTTGAAAGATTTATCTATTCCCCCATTTTAGACAGCGCTTTCAGACTTTAGACAACGTTTTTTTTAACGTTTTTACAACGCTTTTCTCCTAAAGCGTTATCTATTGTTCACAATTTTTTTTAATAAATTATCTATTTTGACTTACAAAAGCGCTATCCAATATATATAATGCATTTTAATCAGAATTTTAACCATATTTGATCCAGGTTTTCACCATATTATGCACCATATTTGGTAGCTTCATTCCAATAAAATATACATATATAAAAATTGCACATATATATAAATTGATGATATATACAACAACAATTACAAAATTTATGATACAAGTTAAAATGCCTAAAATTCAAATGAAACAACAACAACAACAACATTTGGTTTTTACATCTATACATCTTTCTATCTTCGAAAATTCTCATGAAACAACAACAACATGAATATCTTAGCTCTATCTTCTACACATGTACCTATAAACCTGGAAAAAAAAACCAAATGATCGAAATTCATAACATGATAATATTAACGTTTCACTTTATTCAAATTTAATTTATACTCAAAACTCGAAAGTTCTCATCAAAGGAAATAAGACAATATACCTTAGCTTATAAAATTCTCAACCCGATAATGAATTGACACCATTCCTCTATAAGTTCATCCAATTGATCTTTTGAGTAATGTGCACAATTGAATTCCTCAAAGTACTACATATATAATAATATAATATAGTATATGGTTTAGTTAAAAAAATATGTCATTTTATGAGAAACACAAAATATGAAAATAATATGTAATTTCTAAATTAGAAATCCATACCGTGGATGGAATCTCTAATCGATCCAAAAGAATAGTTTCTTTCATAAACCTCAACATAAAATAGCCACAATCTATACCGTTACGCTGGCGAGGACACTACACATGGAAAGAAAATACGAATATATATCAGGATATACCCCTTAAATTGTTTTATCAAGTATCATCACTAATGTAATCAAAACTGAATATCTCTTTGTGAAAATATACCTCCACTCTGATCCATGTAACATTGTTGGCTCTACTTTTTGGTACTTGAATATCTCTTTGGGAGAGAAAAGCAAGTATAACGCTATAATAAAATATAAACGAATGTTTAGAACAATCTCACATAGAATCATAAACATAAACACAAATTCAGATATGTTGACCATAAACATAAACATAAACTTGAATATCTCTTTGGGAGCGAAACACTTACGTGTCAATCATCTGTTTCAAATCTGGATATGTTGACCAATCATTGTATAACGAGTCTAGATAATACAAGTTTTCTCTCATAGGATTAATCGCAATCAATAACCAGTGTCCACTGTAAGATTAAACAAAGATTAAACAATGGCCAAAATGGAAAATTATAATAGATCAAGTTAGGATGAAAATCTAACCCGTTGCCAGTATTATATGGCAAAAAGAACAACTTCTCAGTATCTTTACTGACCACAAATAAACCTAGTACATATGATATGACATCATCTGGTCTTGTTACAATTAACCCTGAATTGACAGTGTTGGGAGCTAAGAAGCCAAATCTTGCTTCTAATCCACGCGGGCGCACAATGTTGTCATACATAAACCTTAAATTAAAACATGATTAACATTATACTATATTAATTTAAATGAGGGATTAAATTGTTCATTTAATTAAACAAAGTTGATCGGAGTATACCTGATGTATATACCGATAACACCGAGGCCTAATTCCAAATGCCTAAAAACTTGCTCCATATCCTCTCTACCAATTGCTTCAAGATATTCAAAACCAAAGATGTCTGCACTCATAGGTATAAAGCGGGTACCACCATCCGAAATATCTGTAATTCCTAAATATGTCCGAAGGCACGACCTGAACTGAGCAGTAGTTTTTTTGCTAGCCACAGTCTTCTTAGCAACATTCTTTTTTTGTGTGGAAATATTGCTAATTTCAGGCGCCTTACCCCTACTGACTTGTGCAGTCTCTTTAGCATGAATCTAGTTATCATATAATTAGTTAGGGGAAGTATAAAATCACAAATTAGCATTTCTCATAGCATAAATGTCATATAATTGTGTTACCTCAAATGATGCAATTGACTCGGCCTCCCGCCTAATCCCCTTATCTTTTGGAATGGATTTTGTTGGAGTCTAACATTACCATGTAAACAAAATGTAAGTATAATTGCCATAAAAAATTTGAATAGTAAACAATTTTAAGCATACCTTATTATCTATGCAAACGAGGCTTGACGGCCATGCAACAAACGATCCTATTGCATCTGCCACCAATGTTGCATCTGCCACATCATCAGGTAATGGTAACAACGCACCACCCTTTAAAACGACATCGACCGATACTTTCAAAAATCCATCTGGAAGCGGTCTATTGTACCCCAAAATTTTCCCTCCCATATTTCTCAATACATGTCAAGTGAGGTCCTCAAATTGCACAAGGAAGTCCAAGGGTTGACCAGACAAACTCTCTCCTAAGGCAGTCTACCTCAAATTAGGGTTTCAGTTTGCATCAAGATGTTTGAGTCCAAAGGATCCCAAATGCTAACCATTGTCATAATATGTTCTTAAGATCATTCATGTCAAGTTTCAAGCCTTGTAGAGAAAGTTTGCTCAGTCAATTGCTCAAGTGCCTAAAAATCGACTATGCAAGGGCAAAAGTCAACTGTGGCTCACATACAGTCAAACTTCAAGATTTTTGTTCAACATTCTCATTTTGAAGTACTATTCATAATTTGATCAAGGGTTGATCATGATTCCTCAAGGATTACTCACAATTCATCAAAACACAAAAGTTGCTAAATTTTGGTTTTGCAGGAAAAGTCTACTCAACTTTGACCAAGCATAACTTTCTCATACTTTATCAAAAATGACCCATCCGAAGCTCATTTTGAAGAGGATGCAATTACCTACAATTCATCTTCATCTCCAAAGTTCAAAATATTCACTCACAAGAAGATATGAATTTGGACATTATAGGTCATTTTGAAAAGTCAACAAAAACACCTTTTAGATCAAAGCTTCATACATGAACATGGAAGACTCAATTGATATGAGACCAAAAGGGTTGCTTAGAGGACATCTTAAGCTTTCTAAAAAGTCCAATAACACATCTCTAGGGTCAAAATTGAGGGAGTTATGCATTGGTAAAGTTGACCTTTTTTACAAAATTGCCAAAAGTCAAATATGTCCCAAATTGCAATTTTTGCCAAATGGGCCCAACTTTTTATGCTTGCACTGAGTTTGTAACATGACCCACGACCCATGAGCCCTTCCATTTGTCATTATTTTATTTTTTGTCATTTATTTTGATTTTATTTCAATTAAATCAAATAAAATCAAAATAAAGTCATGAAAATATCAAAAAACTAATCAAAGCTTGAGATTTTGTGCATGTTTAGGTCTATTATACAGCTGGAGATGGAATCAAATCGTGCAAGGTTCATTTGGACACAAAAAGATTGCATTTTGCTTAATTTAGAAAGATTTTGTACAATGATCAAATCATGATTCAATAATCATAATTGGAGAGATTTGATACAAGTTTGTAACCCTAAATCCTTCTCGAGTACATAAGGAACAGGTTCAGATAAAAAACAGAGAGATTGGAGACGTGAAAAAGAGAGAACAAGTTCCAAAAATTGGAGAAAAAGTGGCAAACTGATTTCCACATTCCAGATCAATTCAAAGCATTCCAGTGATCCCAATCGTTTGTTGGACGTCATAGGATCCTAATTCAATCATTAGCAAGCTTCCTAATATCCAGAATTGCACTGTAAGTACCCCACAGTTTTCACATTTTCTTGAAATCGAATTCAATAATTCTGGCATATTTAGCATGATTCGTTGACATATTCTTAATCCTTGAGTCATTTGCAAACTAATGGTTATATTTAATTTCGTTTTTGCTAACTGAACATGAAGATTCCATAGTTAGGGTTCTTGTTTCGTTTTTAAGGTTTTTCTATACAGGGACAATTGGCCATGGATAGTGGTACCATGATGCTCGTGAGGTTGCAACGAGTTGATTGGTACCACTGGTTATGATTTATCATGCAGGAACAAGATTTTGGTAATGATCAAGGGATGTACCTACACCTAGCGTCCATAGGTAAAAGTCTTCTGCCTAAAACGATAGAAGCCACGAGGAAGACGATGGCGTGGCATGCCGTGAATGGCCCATTCAAATTTTGCGCGCTTCAGAATTTAATATTTTGTTTTATCATATTATATTTACTTGTTATTGTTTATACAAATGACCAAACCATCTCAGCTGGCAAGCACATAGTGGACGAATGCTCAAGGACCTGGGTTCGATCCCCAGGTCCCCAACTTTGCTTTCTATATTTTTCTTTGTATAATCAGATACACAGGTGTTCCATAAGTCCACCATGCATCATCAATAGCCCACCATCAGATCATCAAAGCTGCAGATCCAACGCCTTATCCATGAGGGTCCACCATACGCTCAGTCAAGCAAGCAGCATGGGATTGGAAAAAGTCAAACAGGGCCAGGGCTTGTTGGGCTTGAAATTGCAATTCACACCCCCTTCTTGCTACAAAACCAAGCCCATTTTTCTTCCTTTTTATTTTTTATTTTTTGGTTTTAACTTATTTAATTTGTTTAAATTATTTTCTATCCAAAATTAATTTCTTTTCTTTTCCAAAAAAATCATAAAATCAATTTCAAAAATTTAGAATTAGGTTTATTTTATTTTATCAAATTTAATTTTATATTAGTTTTAAATTAATTTAGGGTAATTCTAACTTTTTGTATATAATTAAAATCAATTAGCAAATTAGGGTTATCATGTGATTTAATTTCTTTTCTCAATAAAACAAAATACAAAATAGGTTGATTTAATTATTTTTCTTAAATTTTAAATTAATTAGTAATTAGGTTTTTATTTACTCAATTAAATCTTATTTTCTCAAAACAATAAAAAACAACAAAAAATGATTTTTCTCTTTAAGTTTCAATTAGGTTTAGATGGGGTCAAAACCCTAATTCCTTTTCATTTATTTTGTCGCGCGCGTGTTATTATTTTTGCAATATTGATGTAATTGCTCATGGTATGTAATAGTTTAATTAGGATTTCCTTTTATTTATCGTTTTACGGGTTTTTTGGCTATGTAATCCCTCCCCCGAAGCCTTGTAATAGCGTAGGTTTTTATTTCTCGCATTTTAATTCTTGCAAATATTAACTGTTAGATGTATGTTAATAGGATTGTATGGCAAGACTGCATGTTAATTTAAAATGGCTAGCAAACCCTAATGTTCAAAGATAATAACTGAAATCAAATCACTTGCACATGCGCACTCCTAGGGTATACTCTCACTTCGGTTGCCTTCGGTAAACGATTGTTAAGTATAGGGTACCTTAGTGATTGCCCTCTTGTCTAAACAAAGATCAAATGTCCCGTTCAGAAATGTTGCCTCAGAAAGGTTGCCACGAAAATGTTGCCTCGAATATGATCTTAAGACATTGGGGTTATTACTAAAATGTCTTAACATTGCTTTAGTGATCGTACGTCCCTTACGAATTGACCCTTACAACTCCAACGACGGTGCTACCTACTCCTTAATGGTGGGATAGCGTTGTCTAAAGGAAACGAGAATGGAAATAATCTTTTTTTGAGTAGGTAGATGCTATTAGGTACTTGCTCAAAACAATAAACTTTTCACACTTACACTTTTCAAACAAAGCTTTTCAAAACAACTTCGTAACACTCTTGAAGACAGAAGCAAGGGTTAAAACAAAGTAAAAACAAAAACTTTTCAAAACACAAACACACAAGCAATTTTAAAAGATGAGCAAGTACCTAAGAGCCCGTAGATAACTACTGATAGAAAGGGTGGTAATACCTTCCCTTTCTATAATCTACCCCCCCGTACTCAAAATCTCGAAAAAGGAATTTTTCTGTGCTTTTTTCCTTTCCAATTGGATAAAATAAAATTCGGTGGCGACTCTTGCTTACCGCGACATTTTGCGAATACAAAACGCAAAACGCAAACCAGCATTTTCAAAACAGTCGGTTCTTCCACCCTATCACAGAACTGGAGACTCTGCTGGGGAATAATAAGTGGGGTATACCTTAGGATCTAGTTCATCATAATTGATTCCCTTCTTTTTTTGGTTGCTTTAATTTTAAGGGTTTTTTGTTTGGGAGTTACTATAGATCCTAACCCGGATCTGGGGACACCTTTTAGGTAAGTAGCAATAAACTATGAGGGAACTGTACAGCGTAGACCGATACGGTTGAAGTAGTAGCTACATTGATGTGGCACATTGATTGGCACCGGTATCCCTTGTGGAGAAACAAGGAGAATACGGGGCCGCTGTGTGGTGTCTTTAAGCATCAACTGACCTTAGAACCTTTAATCACCCAACTTGGCCATTAGAAAGTAGTGAGATAGCCGGCCTTGGTGTAGAGCTGAGAACTGGTTGATACTCGATGCTACACTTATTGAGACCATACTCTTGAGATAGTTCCGACCGCAAGAAAAGATTGTGTGAGCTGAAACCATGACCGATGGAGGATGGTCAGTGATATTGAGATCCTCTAGAACCCAGTTACTTTTCTAGGACAGGTCGAACCAACTAAACTTCAAGAGGGTACTACCTTAAAACCCATGCAAGCCTAAACCTAAGGTTGTTTGTGTGACTTGTGTGCTTTCAACTTGAACTACTTGCACATTTTTCTTATCTGACAACATGAGTTCCTTGCAGGTTTTGTTTACAGTCCTTATCCAATAACTTGGATTTCTTGCCGAGTTTACTTGCTTACATCACCTTGCACTTTTGCTTAAACGCATATCATACACATTATAACATCATGCCTTAACATTTCCTTAACCATTTCAAGGATCTCAACAGTTTGCAATGCAGGTTATGGTAAATCAGACGTCTAGCAAGGGGCAAGGGGATTTATTTTCTTCTAGAAATGTCTTCAGAAGATCAAAACTTAACAACTTGAGTCAGGGGCTATGACCCACTTGATATGGTGAGCTTGACTCTCATAGAAGGACTCTCAATGATACAAAGTTCTTAAATCAAAACTGCAAAATTCAACTTCTAACATTTTCTTGTTTACCCCGCGAGATCCTTGAAAACATTGCATACATATCATACATATTATTGCATAAGCAGGTTTCAAAGTAGGTCTCTCATGTTCTTGCTATTTATTTCAGCAATGGCTCTCCAACAAGACAACAGAGATCTCCAAGCTCAAGATGCCCAGTTCAAGGAATTTCTCCTGAATCTATCCAAGGGGCAAGAAGACCTGAAAACACTCTTCACCGGGAATATGACCAAGGAACGTCCTGACAACAACAAGGATGAACAATTGGAACAACTGCAAGCTGAGGTAGAAGCAATGAGAATCCATATGCTGGGGCAGATGGCTCTTATCCAAAACTTAGCTCTAGGACAAGAAGGGCTAAGAGCCTTCCTCAACAAGCTTCACCAAGATGGATGCAGATCCATGAAACAAACAGTTAAAATTGTGGATCAAGGCATTAATCATCCCCCAGTGAGAGAAGAGGTTAGGAACAAACCTTTCCAGATTACTACTACATCACAAGCCTAACCACAACCTCTCCAACGACAATGGGGAAATCGACATAAGAAGAATACATCTGAAAGACTCTTCACCGAAATCAACATGTCATTGGCTCAAGCATTGCAACGCATGTTAAAGGCCAAGTTGGTTATGTTAAGGGACCCTCCTCAGAATCCCAACATAGCCTCCCCAAGGTACAATCCAAATGCAAGATGTGCGTACCACTCCAACAGTCCTGGACATGACACCAACAGTTGTTGGGCGTTGAGAAATAAAATTTAAGACCTGATTGATGAAGGAGCGCTATAATTTGCACAAGACGGTCAGGCTGAGTTCTTCTGCCATCCCTCCAAGGCATACCATCTGAAGTGACAAGTTCTCACAAGAAGGCTTTTCGTTCATTAGAATTTTCAATGTGTAAATTTCTTTTGATTTGTTTGAACATTTATTCATATCAAACCTCGTTATTTCATTAATGCATTGCACATGTTTGTCTTGAATAGATTCATTCGTATTCACTATTTCAAAAATGCACTCTTATTTCCTTTTGTGATATTCAACTCTCGACTAAAAACTCTAAGCCTTAGAAGGAGGATGACGAAAGTGATACCACAATCTCTACAGTATGCTTTTAAACAGACCCCGCTGACAATGTACAAGCGTTGTTTCAAATCCTAAACAGTGGAGTTATAAGGAAGATAATCCCTCGTCAACCCCTTCGAGCCAAAGAAGTAGGAGTTTTTATTTTCACACAAATTAAAACCCTTAATCATAACCTGGGGCAGGGTAGTTTTCTCAGTTAATTCAGAGACGTATTTAGTCATAATCTGCCGCTTCGTACACAATGAATGGCATCGACGACATCCTTCCAAAACAAAAGACGGTGATGGTTCCATATAATCGTCAAGACATGCATTCATTATCTCTCGAAATAAAATCCCATTAAGTCAAAACCTATGAAGGAGACTTAAGTGAAAATTGGGGCATCCCGCTGACTGTAATCACAAAAGAAACAGTTCAGGCAAAAGAAGGGATAACGAAAACCAAAATAAAGAGGTTACTACAAATCCTCGACAAAAAGAAGATTACAAAAACGACTGCCTTTTCAAAACAAATTTTCAATTTCTGAATCATCACCAAGCATCAGAGCAAAGATTCCAGACTCAATCGGGATCTAAACGCGCAATTAACTGAGTATAAGACTGAAGAACATCACGAAGAGCGGGTTGGGTACAAATAAAATTTGAGCCTTTATCCTTTGTTTCTTGAACCGTGAACCAAGCCATGTTATAACCCTTATAAGTCCTAGATGAAGCATGGGTTAGTTTAAGAGCATACTGTTACAAAGGTATCCTGACTCCTGTAGGCTTTGTTACGAATCCCGAGTTGATATCACATTCTTGCAAATTTCATTTTACTACACAAAACACATTTTCAAAAAAAATTTCAAGACAGACATGAGTTTTGCATTGTTTAAATGACATTGTTTGCATATGACTAATTGTTTGACAGCAGAGAAATCAGCACAACGGATCTTCAATGAACAGACATCCTCTCAATGGACATAATCACCTCAGCGAGAAAGGCACTTCCAATAACAGGTCTTCCATAAGCAGGGGGCATGACATGATGTCTAAATACACCTGGGGCAGTCTCTCCAAAAGTTCCAAATAACTAGGGGCGGATCTCCATCTGAATCGCTTGGGGAATTACACACGCATTCCAGCAACAAATCATGTGCCATCAAGAAAACATTTTTGACAGTACTACAATACAACGGACAATGACAACTCTCTACATCCTGAAGGCGTGGACAAAGTCAGAAAATACTACGCATAACAAAGACCCGCTAGGTTGACATACCTAGGCAAAAATAAGGGCATCCCGGCGAACCAAAAGGGTTCGGGCAAAAATTAGGGATAAAAAATGAAAAAAATATGTACACCCGGCAAGTCGAAAACCCGAAAGGGAGGCTTGGGCAAAAAAGGGTATCCCGGTGGACTGAAAATCCGAAAGGGAGGTGTGATCGGTGGATCTGGAACTGACTGTTTAACGCTGGTTCACGAAATGTCGCGGAAGCAAGAGTCGCCACCGTCATTTATTTTCTCCAACATGGACAGGACAAAAGCACAGCAAAATTCCTTATGAGATAGTTTCTCGGTTCGGGAGGTAGATTTATAGAAAGGGAAGGTGTTAGCACCCTTTCTATCCATGGTTATCCATGGGCTCTTAGATACTTGCTCATTGTGTTTTCAAAAATGGTTTGTTTGCTTTTCAATGTGGGTTTAAAAAAAGTCTCTTTGAAAATTCCAGTTCGACTCTTGTATCGGAGTGTTTGAAAAATTGCTTTGAAAGCTTTTGAAAAGTGTCGGTGTGAAAAGATTTTTGTTTGTTTTTTGAAGAGAGCAAGTATCTACGAGAACCTACCTACCCTAAGGAATTCGTCTGTGTAAATGTCCTTTAAAGTAGTGCCATCCCACCATTGAGAGGTAGGTAGCACCACCGTTGGAGGTGTTCGGGTCAATTCGAGGTTCGGGACATGGTGATCACCGGAGCAATGGGAAGATACCTTAGAAGCTACCCTCATGCCAGGTTCCCGGATCATGAGGACTTACTAAGACATCCTCTACTCGACGATCACCTTTCGAGGCAAGGCAACAGTGAGGCGTACCCTAGGGGTGGTGTGTGCGATTCGTGTGTCGTTTTCATTTGTATTTGTCTTGTCATGTTAAAGTGATCTACGCTTGATTTTATTTAAGGCCATTCATTCTTGCATGCTTTGTTAACGGTTAAAATATTTGCGGGAAAAATAAATCTAAAACTATTACAAATGGCACGGGTCCACATCGCCAAAATTAAACCGGACCCGATTTGACGGAAAAGTAAATAAAGCAAAGTAAATAAAAAGTGCGAGAAGTAATTGTTACAAAGCTTTGGGAGAGATACATAATTATTTAAATGACATAAAATAAATACGCGACATTAAACAATTAAGAATATGGGCATTGGACCCTTTGCAAAAAATTAGAATTACATGAATTAATAAAAATTAAAATTAAAAGAAAATGTTTTTGATATTTTTATGTTTTTTAAGATTTAATAGGAAAAGAATTAAAAAATGCAAACCCTAATTCTATTTATTTTAAATTTATTAAGAAAAATGTTGAAGTTTTTAACCTAATTTAAACCTAAGTTATTTTACATGCAAATTTAGTTATAAAAATAAATAAATAAATAATATTATGGTAGAAAGAAAAATTAAAAGGAATAAAATTTATTAAACCTAATGCTATGTTTTTATATTTTTATTGTGAAAAGAAATAATATTGCCACCTAAATTAAAACTAAATTTATTTACATGCAATTTGCTTATGAAAATAATTAAAATAAAAAATATTATATTTTTCATCTTTTCTGATTTTTTTGTGCATTTTTATATTTTAGTAAAAATAATTAATTAAATCAAACAAATAAAGAAAAGAAAATAACAATGGAAAATAAAAATATAAAAATAATAGAAAATGGCAAACCAGGGGGGGTTCAGGCCCCAATTGGAGGTATAGGCCTAGCAATCTGGCCCAATAGCATTGGCCTCGTTGGACTTTTTTTAATCATGTGTGATGCGCTGACTAGGGCGTAGTATGTTCTTTGAATCCATGCCCTTGCTTTGATCTCCCAGGGCGCGTGTATGTTTGATTATTGAGGATGCATGGTGTGCCTTAAGGTTGTGCCTGCATAGGATTTATTATGGAAAAACAATATTGAAATTATTCAGACCTGGGACTCGAACCCAGGTCTTGGACGTGGATACTCTCTTCGCTTGCCAACTGAACTAAATCACACATGTTAACATATTATAACAAATAAATAATAAAAAGAAAAAACCAAGGCATTAGTGGTTCAGCGCGCGAAAATTCAAACAGGCCTATCACTGTGTGACACGGCTTCATCTTCCTCACCATCCCTGTAAAACAAAACACAAAGGCAACGTTTTTTGAACCGTTCTATAATGTATCTTTAGAGAAAATAGCGAATAGCGCTACAATGTTCATAAATTGATCGCGAATGTGGCGTCTCCTTCGTCTGAAAGCACTGAGTACAACCATGGTGGTCTTAAGGCTTAATTTTTCCTCTTTGCAAAAGCCCTAAATTTACAACCTTGTAAACCCTAGAGATCGGCCATGGTGAAATCTTATATACAGCATGAAAATCAAATTGAATGCATTGGTTAGTTTCAGGACAAGGTGATAAACATGAATCAACAATTAAATTTCACAAAGAATGCCTAGAATATGATATGCGATTATGAGTTTTTTGCTGTACAGTTTTAGTCCAATATACCAATTCTTGAGGTTTTGATGGCTGTGCTTGATTGGAACGTGATCAGCAGACCTTGAGGAAGCTATTGGAACCAATTTCGTGCCTTGAATCCACCTCTAACACTGATTTCAGTTTTGAGTTTTATGGGAAAATTTCAAGTTTGCCAATGTGTTTCTTGCGCAGCTTTTTGTGTATGGTGATTAGGGTTCTCATCTAGCATTTGTACTGAAGGCATTAGGTCAAAAATATTGCTCAAAATCTCTTGAATTCATGAATTGGAGATTTGATTTGTTAAGGATCTTTTTTCAATCTTTTTCAAGTGTTCTTGTGCCAATTAGCATCCAATCAATCCAATTCTTTCCTAATTAGCATATGCACGAAATCTTGATGGCAAAACATGTATAAAAAGATTTGTTAAGGCAAGTTGGATATTTTTCATGTATTTAAATAATTTAAATGAATTAATATAAATAATAATTCAAATAAATAAATAAAAAATGAGAAAATACTTCCTTTTGGGCCAAGTGGTCGTGCATATGCTTGGAATGATGAATCATGGAAGAAGAATGGGCCCATTAGCATTTTTAGGTCATTTGGATCAAAGTTGACTTTTCAAAATATCCAAAAATTTCCCAACTTCCACAAGGCATAACTTGCTCAATTTTTAAGCTTTTCTCATGTTCTTGGACATTTGGGAAAGGTCTTTGAGTCCTCTAACCAATGTCTTTGGTCCCATGTCATTTTGATTTACCAATCTCAAGTTATGGCCTTTTACTTAAAGTCCCTTTTTGTTGACTTTTGAAAATGACCTATAATGTTGAAATTGATAACTTTTTGTGAGAGCATTTCTTGGACTTGAAGTATGAAGATGAGTTGTAGGAAATGTCTTTCTCTTCAAAATGAGCTTTGGATGGGATTTTTCTGATAATCCATGTGAAAGTTATGCCCTGGTCAATTTCAGTTGACTTTTTCAGCTATCCAAATAAGGAAACTTTTGCATCTTGATGATTTCTGAGCCAAACTTTGAGAATCATGATCAAGCATTGATCAAATGATGTTTGTGGCTTCAAAATGATATGTTGACCAAAAATTTGAACTTTTGACTGTCAAATGACCATTTTGCCCCTACAGTTGACTGTAGTGCAATTTAGGGTTTTGACTGTGCAATTTTGAGCTGAATGCCTTGAAACTTGATATGAGGATACTTGATCACATTTGTAGGCATATGAGACTTGATTGGGCCTTTGAACACTTCCTTTTCTTGATCAGAACACAAACCCTAGTTTTGACTGTATAGGAGGCAGTTGGACTGTGCAACCCTTGGGGGAGATTTGAAGCTTGGCTTGGCAATTTCTTGAAGAATATGGGAGGGCAAATTTTGGGGTACAACAGTTGCCCCTGTTCAATCTTCTTAGACCTGAGGATGCAGATTGGATGACGTGCCTTTTGTAATCCGAAGGTAGAAGATGATTGAACACTAGAGTGCCCAGAAATTTGCGCTCACATGTTAGCAGTGTGATGGAAATGGGCTTATAGATGCCATTTAGAGATTGCTGGATAGGATGATGGGCTTATAGATGCCATCTGGATGTTGACCGCGTAAGAGATTCCTTAGCGAGAACCTGCATACCTGCAAAAGAAACATGAGTACCTGACACGTTGCAGGTGTTGGTTTTCAGATGCTTTGTGTAAATATGTCCTGACTGGTTACAGGAGCTGGGTCTGGAGCTTAGAAAGGTTTTTGTTGATAATGATGTGATGCATGAATCCGGGGCGGTTACTACCTCAACAGGATGATGAGAGAACCTTTGGGCGATTACTACCTCAACGAGACGATGAGAGAACCTTGGGCGATTACTACCTCAACGGGATGATGAGAGAACCTTTGGGCGATTACTACCTCAATGGGATGATGAGAGAACCTTTGGGCGATTACTACCTCAACGGGACGATGAGAGAACCTTGGGCGATTTCAACCTCAGTAGAACGATGAGAGAACCTTGGGCGATTACTACCTCAGCGGGACGATGAGAGAACCTTGGGCGATTACTACCTCAGCGGGACGATGAGAGAACCTTTGGGCGATTACTACCTCAGCGAGACGATGAGAGAACCTTTGGGCGATTACTACCTCAGCGGGACGATGAGAGAACCTTTGGGCGATTACTACCTCAGCGGGACGATGAGAGAACCTTTGGGCGATTACTACCTCAGCGGGACGATGAGAGAACCTTGGGCGATTACTACCTCAACGGGACGATGAGAGAACCTTTGGGAGATTTCTACCTCAACGGGATGATGAGAGAATCTTAGGCGACTACAACCTCAGCAGAATGATGAGAGAATCCTTAGGCGACTTCAACCTCAGCAGAATGATGAGAGAATCTTAGGCGACTCCAACCTCAGCAGAATGATGAGAGAATCTTAGGCGATTACTACCTCAGCGGGACGATGAGAGAACCTTAGGTGATTACTATCTCAGCGGGACGATGAGAGAACCTTGGGTGATTACTACCTCAACGAGACGATGAGAGAACCTTGGGCGATTACTACCTCAACGGGACGATGAGAGAACCTTTGGGCGATTTCTACCTCAACGGGATGATGAAGGAATCCTTGGCGACTTCAACCTCAAACGGTAAAGACTTTTATCTGTTGATCGTTCTCTCCTAAAAAAGTAACGAGTTAGTTGTATGCAATGTCATAATGTATGACATGCATGATGTCATGATGTTCTCAAAAATAAATGAGATTGGGGTGATATGATGCGTCTATGCATGCCATAATGATGTATGTGATGTTTTATGAATGTGTTTTTTCGTCTAGGGAAGTAAATCCTTGACGGGTGCCGGGAAGTCACTCCTGGGCTGATGTTGAAGAATAAGCTTCTTCGTTTCCGTTGGGGATGATGATTGCAAAAATACCGGTAGGAGAAGATGACTCCGTTGAGGAATAGACCTGGCAAATGGACGATTCTGCGGGGAGAAAAGATACTCTAGCGACCATGCTGGGAAGCAATACTCTGTGGGGAGAGAGATGCCTTGCTGAGTGTAGATAATAATTTGCTGGAGATACCCTTGTTGTTGGAAGTGTTGATAGACTTCGTTGGGGTAAGAAGACTTTGTCGAGGACGCTCTTTCCGTGGCTTTTGGCTGAGGATAATCCAGTTATATCCTGTTAAGAAAATAACTCTTTAAATCAAGCCGGACGACGTGTTCGTGCTCTGCGAAGGATAAGCTTCCCGAATCTACTGGGGATAAGCTTATTGCTTGGGGATATGGATTCCCACTTTCCTGGGGAAGTTTTGATATGCTGGGGAAGTGATTCCTTTGAATGTTGATATGCAATCGGGGAACACTCTTCAGACCAAGACTGCCGGGGATGCTTGTTTGAGACCATATGCTGCTTGGGAAGTATTGAGCTCTACTGGAGGATACTCAATTTCCTTGAGATTTGATAACTCTTCTTGGAGAAGAATGTGTTGACTGCTGACTTACTCTCTGGGGAATTAGGATACACTGGTCATGTTCTTTAGTTGAACCTATCTTGGTACCTTGGAGGACAGAACAATTAGATTGCTCAGACAACTCTTTATTGCCCCTGTTTCCAATGTTACCTGTGGAGGTGCTGATAGCTTGTTGATGGACAGACCTTCTTCTGGTAGGCAGGTGACGAGGTGACAGGACATAGTCGTACGCTTTGATCCCTAATTTTTGCCTGGACCGCCCTTTCGGGTTTTCAGTCCACCGGGATACCCATTTTTGCCCAAACCGCCTTTTCAGGTTTTCGACTTGCCGGGTGTACAGATTTTTTCATTTCATCCCTTCATTTTGCCCGAACCCTTTTGGTTCGCCGGGAAGCCCTTACTTTTGCCTAGGTATGTCAACCTAGCGGGTCTTTGATTATGCGCAGTATCTTTTCGACTATGTCCATGCTTTCAGGATGTAGGGAGTTGCCCCTGTTAGAAGTGTGTTGTCATGCCACCAGGAGGTGTTTGATCAGGCAGGATTTGTTGTTGGAATGCCCCAAGTGACTCAGGCGGAGATTTGCCCCAGGCTATCTGGCCTTTGAGAGATTCTCCGAATCTTGATTGGATTGCCCCAGATAACGGACCATGATCGTGCCATGCCCCTTGATTGGAAGTACTTCTGTTCATTAGGCATTCGTCGTGCGGATTTCCCTGCTGTTCAAACAAAAAGTCATATGCAAACAAAGTTATGTTAAAAATGCAAAGCCTATGTCTGTCTTGAAGATTTTGAAAATGCATTCTTTTTTCATAAAACAAATTAATGTTTGTAAAACGTGATGTCAACTCCGTATTTACTGTAGGCCTTAAGGAGTCAGGATACCTTTTGTAACAGTATGCTTTCGAACTAACCCATGCTTCAGCTAGGACTTTTGAGGGTTATAACGTGGCTTGGTTCACGGTTTTAAGAAACAAAGGATAAAGGCTCAAATTATTTGTACCCACCCACTCTTCGTGATGTTCTCCAAACCTAAACTCAGTTGATCCTACGTTAGACTTTGTTTGAGTCTTTGCTTTGATATACCAGCGATGGTTCGAATGTTGACAATTTATTTCAAATAGGCAGTCATCTTTGTTTTTGTTGAGGGTTTGTATGACCTCTTTCTTGTCTGATTTTTGTTATCCCTTTCTTTTTTTGCCTGAACTGTTTCCCCTTTTTTTTTTTGGAATTACAGTCAGCGGGATGCCCCAGTTTTGTAAGTCTCCTTTATAGGTTTTGACTTTTTGGGCTTTTCATTTATGAATTTGATAATGACTGCCTGTCTTTATGATCGTTCTGAACCATCACTGTCTTTTGTTTTGTAAGGACTCCTTTGGTGTCATCCATTGTGCACTTTGGATCAACTGAGAGACTACCCTGCCCCAGGTTATGATTAAGGGTTTTAAATTTCGAAAAGAAAAACTCCTACTTCTTTGGCTCAAAGGGGTTGACGAGGGATTATCTTCCTTATAACTCCAGTGTTTGGGAATTGAAACAATGCCTGTACCTCATCAGCGGGGTCTGTTCAAAAGCATACTGTAGATTGTGGTATCGTTTTCGTCATCCTCCCTCAAGAGGCTTAGAATTTTAGATCAAGAACTGACATCAGAAAAAATATGAAAACAGTTTGCATATAGTGAATGCGAATATATTGCTTCAAAACAGACATATGCGATGCATTAATGGAATAACAATGTTTAACATGAATAAATGTCTAAACAATCAAAGAACAACACAACTTGAACATTCGAATGAACAAAAGTCTTTTCATCTCAGGGCTTGTCACTTCAAATGGTGAGCCTTGGAGGGATGGTAGAAAAATTCTGCCTGGCCATCTTGTGTGAACTCCAGTGCTCCCTCATCAATCAGGTCTTGGATCTTATTTTCAAGCTCCAACAATCATCCGTAGTATGCCCCGGGCTGTCAGAGTGATAAGCGCAGCGGGCGTTGGGGTTATACTTCGGTGACGTTGTATTCTGATTCTTAGGAGCTTCTTTTAGAGTTACCAGCTTGGTCTCCAGCAACTGTGGCAATATCTGGGATAAGGTCATGCTGAGCCGAGTGAACTGCCTTCTCTCGCTCTTTTGTTGGTTGTGATGTTGAATTTGTGACACTGGAGCCATTTGAGGAGCTCTCCCTTTACCTCCTTGTCTCAGAGGTGGTTGAACGATGACTGGCTTTTTACCCTTAGACTTTTGCCTCAGTTGGTTACCCTGAAGCAGTTGGTTGACGAGAAACCAGAGCTCATCTTGTCTTTGAGCTAAGCCTTGAATGATAGTCACCTGCCCCAGCATTTGGGCTTTCATTGCATCCATCTCAGCTTGCAGGTGTTTCAGCCGTTCGTCCTCAACACTGTTCCTGACCAAGGTCTCTATGAGAAGTGTCCTTAACTCTTCCTGCCCCTTGGATAGATTCAGGAGGATTTCCCCGAACCGAGTCTCTTGAGCAAGAAGGTCCTGGTTATCTTGTTGGGAAGCCATAGCTGAAATAAACAGCGCAGATGGTAAGTGACCTGCAACGAGGATACCTGTTATGCAATGATGTGTATGTATGCATGCAATGTTTTCAAGGATCTCGCGGGGTAAACAAGAAAATTTGTTAGCATTTGGATCCGGTAGCTTGAAGGAACCGCATGTTGTTGAGAGTCCTTCTTCAAGGGTCAAAGGCTCACCATATCCAGTGGGTCATAGCCCCTGACTTTAGTCATCATGTCTGGTTTTGATTTCCAAACAACCTTGGTTAGGGAACCTTCTTCAGGAGTCAGAGCTCACCATATCAAGTGGGTCATAGCCCCTGACAACCTTGGCTAGAGGAACATAAATCCTCTTTGCCCCTTGCTGGGATAGTTGATTCACCCTGACCTGCATCATAAGCCCTTGAGATCCTTGAAATGGGTTAGGATGTATGCAATGGTATGATGTCATGATATGCATGGGGTAATGTGAGTAGCCCTGTTATGAGTCCCAACTAAGGACTGTAAACAAAACCTGCAAGAAACTTAGTAACCCTGTTATGAGTCCCAATTAAGGACTATAAACAAAACCTGCAAGAAACTTAGTAAACTTTGTTATGAGTCCCAATTAAGGACTATAGACAAACCCTGCCATAAATTCAGTATACTTTGTTATGAGTCCCAATTAAGGACTATAAACAAAACCTGCAAGAGACCTAGTAAACCCTGTTATGAGTCCCAGTTAAGGACTATAAACAAAACCTGCAAGTAGCTTATGTGTCAGATAACATGCATGCAATTAGTCAAGTACGAAGGCACACAAGTCACACAAGAGAAGCCCTTAGAGTTTAGGCCAGCATGAGGTCTAGGTGTTACCCTCTTTCAGTTGGTTGGTTCATACCTGTCCTATCAAAGTAACTGGGTTCTTAGAGGATCCCAATATCATTGACTACCCTCAATCGGTCATAACTCCAGCATCGCAATCTTTTCTTGCGGCCAGAACCATCACGAGAGTTTAGCCTCAATGGGCGTAGCATACTGCTACTGTTCTAATGGCCAAGTTGTGTCATTTAAGGTTCTAAGGTTGTTGGTGCTTAATGACTCCTTAGAAGACCCATATTCTCCTCGTTGCGACACAAGGGATATCGGTACAGACCAAGGTGCCACACCAACGTAGCCACTGCTTCACCCGTGTCGGTCTACGCCGGACAGGTCCCTCACAGCTTATGCTACCTAAACAGGGTATCCCCAGATCCGGGTTAGGATCTATGTAACTCCGATACAACCCACAATAATAAAGCAAGCAAAGAAGACAATTGAAAACACAGTGATCTTAATCCTAAGGTACACCCCACTTTATAAGATAGTCCCTAGCAGAGTCGCCAGTTCTGTGATCGGTGGATCTGGAACTGACTGTTTAACGCTGGTTCATGAAATGTCGCGGAAGCAAGAGTCGCCACCGTCTTTTATTTTCTCCAACATGGACAGGACAAAAGCACAGCAAAATTCCTTATGAGATAGTTTCTCGGTTCGGGAGGTAGATTTATAGAAAGGGAAGGTGTTAGCACCCTTTCTATCCATGGTTATCCATGGGCTCTTAGATACTTGCTCATTGTGTTTTCAAAAATGGTTTGTTTTCTTTTCAATGTGGGTTTAAAAAAAGTCTCTTTGAAAATTCCAGTTCGACTCTTGTATCGGAGTGTTTGAAAAATTGCTTTGAAAGCTTTTGAAAAGTGTCGGTGTGAAAAGATTTTTGTTTGTTTTTTGAAGAGAGCAAGTATCTACGAGAACCTACCTACCCTAAGGAATTCGTCTGTGTAAATGTCCTTTAAAGTAGTGCCATCCCACCATTGAGAGGTAGGTAGCACCACCGTTGGAGGTGTTCGGGTCAATTCGAGGTTCGGGACATGGTGATCACCGGAGCAATGGGAAGATACCTTAGAAGCTACCCTCATGCCAGGTTCCCGGATCATGAGGACTTACTAAGACATCCTCTACTCGACGATCACCTTTCGAGGCAAGGCAACAGTGAGGCGTACCCTAGGGGTGGTGTGTGCGATTCGTGTGTCGTTTTCATTTGTATTTGTCTTGTCATGTTAAAGTGATCTACGCTTGATTTTATTTAAGGCCATTCATTCTTGCATGCTTTGTTAACGGTTAAAATATTTGCGGGAAAAATAAATCTAAAACTATTACAAATGGCGCGGGTCCACATCGCCAAAATTAAACCGGACCCGATTTGACGGAAAAGTAAATAAAGCAAAGTAAATAAAAAGTGCGAGAAGTAATTGTTACAAAGCTTTGGGAGAGATACATAATTATTTAAATGACATAAAATAAATACGCGACATTAAACAATTAAGAATATGGGCATTGGACCCTTTGCAAAAAATTAGAATTACATGAATTAATAAAAATTAAAATTAAAAGAAAATGTTTTTGATATTTTTATGTTTTTTAAGATTTAATAGGAAAAGAATTAAAAAATGCAAACCCTAATTCTATTTATTTTAAATTTATTAAGAAAAATGTTGAAGTTTTTAACCTAATTTAAACCTAAGTTATTTTACATGCAAATTTAGTTATAAAAATAAATAAATAAATAATATTATGGTAGAAAGAAAAATTAAAAGGAATAAAATTTATTAAACCTAATGCTATGTTTTTATATTTTTATTGTGAAAAGAAATAATATTGCCACCTAAATTAAAACTAAATTTATTTACATGCAATTTGCTTATGAAAATAATTAAAATAAAAAATATTATATTTTTCATCTTTTCTGATTTTTTTGTGCATTTTTATATTTTAGTAAAAATAATTAATTAAATCAAACAAATAAAGAAAAGAAAATAACAATTGAAAATAAAAATATAAAAATAATAGAAAATGGCAAACCAGGGGGGGTTCAGGCCCCAATTGGAGGTATAGGCCTAGCAATCTGGCCCAATAGCATTGGCCTCGTTGGACTTTTTTGAATCATGTGTGATGCGCTGACTAGGGCGTAGTATGTTCTTTGAATCCATGCCCTTGCTTTGATCTCCCAGGGCGCGTGTATGTTTGATTATTGAGGATGCATGGTGTGCCTTAAGGTTGTGCCTGCATAGGATTTATTATGGAAAAACAATATTGAAATTATTTAGACCTGGGACTCGAACCCAGGTCTTGGACGTGGATACTCTCTTCGCTTGCCAACTGAACTAAATCACACATGTTAACATATTATAACAAATAAATAATAAAAAGAAAAAAACCAAGGCATTAGTGGTTCAGCGCGCGAAAATTCAAACAGGCCTATCACTGTGTGACACGGCTTCATCTTCCTCACCATCCCTGTAAAACAAAACACAAAGGCAACGTTTTTTGAACCGTTCTATAATGTATCTTTAGAGAAAATAGCGAATAGCGCTACAATGTTCATAAATTGATCGCGAATGTGGCGTCTCCTTCGTCTGAAAGCACTGAGTACAACCATGGTGGTCTTAAGGCTTAATTTTTCCTCTTTGCAAAAGCCCTAAATTTACAACCCTGTAAACCCTAGAGATCGGCCATGGTGAAATCTTATATACAGCATGAAAATCAAATTGAATGCATTGGTTAGTTTCAGGACAAGGTGATAAACATGAATCAACAATTAAATTTCACAAAGAATGCCTAGAATATGATATGCGATTATGAGTTTTTTGCTGTACAGTTTTAGTCCAATATACCAATTCTTGAGGTTTTGATGGCTGTGCTTGATTGGAACGTGATCAGCAGACCTTGAGGAAGCTATTGGAACCAATTTCGTGCCTTGAATCCACCTCTAACACTGATTTCAGTTTTGAGTTTTATGGGAAAATTTCAAGTTTGCCAATGTGTTTCTTGCGCAGCTTTTTGTGTATGGTGATTAGGGTTCTCATCTAGCATTTGTACTGAAGGCATTAGGTCAAAAATATTGCTCAAAATCTCTTGAATTCATGAATTGGAGATTTGATTTGTTAAGGATCTTTTTTCAATCTTTTTCAAGTGTTCTTGTGCCAATTAGCATCCAATCAATCCAATTCTTTCCTAATTAGCATATGCACGAAATCTTGATGGCAAAACATGTATAAAAAGATTTGTTAAGGCAAGTTGGATATTTTTCATGTATTTAAATAATTTAAATGAATTAATATAAATAATAATTCAAATAAATAAATAAAAAATGAGAAAATACTTCCTTTTGGGCCAAGTGGTCGTGCATATGCTTGGAATGATGAATCATGGAAGAAGAATGGGCCCATTAGCATTTTTAGGTCATTTGGATCAAAGTTGACTTTTCAAAATATCCAAAACTTTCCCAACTTCCACAAGGCATAACTTGCTCAATTTTTAAGCTTTTCTCATGTTCTTGGACATTTTGGAAAGGTCTTTGAGTCCTCTAACCAATGTCTTTGGTCCCATGTCATTTTGATTTACCAATCTCAAGTTATGGCCTTTGACTTAAAGTCCCTTTTTGTTGACTTTTGAAAATGACCTATAATGTTGAAATTGATAACTTTTTGTGAGAGCATTTCTTGGACTTGAAGTATGAAGATGAGTTGTAGGAAATGTCTTTCTCTTCAAAATGAGCTTTGGATGGGATTTTTCTGATAATCCATGTGAAAGTTATGCCCTGGTCAATTTTAGTTGACTTTTTCAGCTATCCAAATAAGGAAACTTTTGCATCTTGATGATTTCTGAGCCAAACTTTGAGAATCATGATCAAGCATTGATCAAATGATGTTTGTGGCTTCAAAATGATATGTTGACCAAAAATTTGAACTTTTGACTGTCAAATGACCATTTTGCCCCTACAGTTGACTGTAGTGCAATTTAGGGTTTTGACTGTGCAATTTTGAGCTGAATGCCTTGAAACTTGATATGAGGATACTTGATCACATTTGTAGGCATATGAGACTTGATTGGGCCTTTGAAAACTTCCTTTTCTTGATCAGAACACAAACCCTAGTTTTGACTGTATAGGAGGCAGTTGGACTGTGCAACCCTTGGGGGAGATTTGAAGCTTGGCTTGGCAATTTCTTGAAGAATATGGGAGGGCAAATTTTGGGGTACAACAGGAGGTCCAGGAAAAAGTTAGGGATTTAAAACGTACGACTATGTCCCGTCACCTGTCTATCAGTGGAAGACTTATACCTTGATCAACATTCATCAAGAGCACCAGAATTCAGATACAGTTCAGATACGCTCTAGATACGGATGCCATTCTGATACTCTTTCAGATTCATCTTTCAGATATAATTCAGATACGCTCCAGATATGCATGCCATTCTGATACTCATTCAAAAATCATCTTTCAGATACAGTTCAGATACACTCCAGATACGAATGCCATTCTAATACTCATTCAGACTCAGCTTTCAGATACAGTTCAGATACGCTCCATATATGGATGCCATTATGATACTCATTCAGATTCAGCTTTCAGATACAGTTCAGATATGCTCTAGATATGGATGCCATTCTGATACTCATTCATATTCAGCTTTCAGATACAGTTCAGATATGCTCTAGATACGGATGCCATTCTGATACTCATTCAGACTCAGCTTTCAGATACAGTTCTGATACACTCCAGATACAGATGTCGTTCTGATACTCATTCAGATTCAGCTTTCGGATACAGTTCATATACGCTCCAGATACGGATGCCATTCTGATACTTATTCAGATTCAGCTTTCAGATACAGTTCAGATACGCTCCAAATACGGATGCCATTCTGATACTCATTCAGATTCATCTTTCAGATACAGTTCAGATACGCTCCAGATACGGATGCCATTCTGATACTCATTCAGACTCAGCTTTCAGATACAGTTCAGATATGCTCCAGATATGGATGCCATTCTGACACTCCTTCGACACATGTTTCAAAGTACAATTCAGATACGATCCAGAGACAGATGTCATTCTGACACTCATTCAACACATGTTTCAAGTACAGTTCAGATATGACCCTAAGACGGATGTCATACTGACACTCATTAAATACATGTTCAAGTATAATCACGACATAAATCCATCCACGAAATCTCCGCATGTACTTTTTCCAACATGGTACAAGGGACAATGACAGTTGGAATCGAAGTAACTATCACATACAAGCCAGTGATACCGATATTCCCCACAGAGTAAGGATAACCAAGGTCCGACCTCCGTATCCCCAAGCAGGAATTCCTTCTCCAGCAAGTTCCTTCAAAAAGCTGATATCTGCACTCCCCAACCGAGTTTTATAACCATGAGCAGTTTATAAAGCCATCTCCCGAGCAGATTTTATTTCTCTGACAGCGAAACCTCAATCTCCAACAAAGCTCTTCTCTCTAGCAATGGAATTTCATCCCCAGCTGAGTTTATTTCTCCAAATCAGCAGATCTTCCAACAAAGTATTTCTCTTCCCCATAGAGTCATTCCCCCGCAGGATTATTCTCAGACAGAGTCTCCCCCGACAGAATATTCTCAAGCAGAATGGATGTAAATCTCCAAATAATCATCTTTGTTCACTATCCCTATCATAAACAAAGAACTCAACTCATTATACTCTCCAGCAGTAGTCCAGGATTTATTTTCCCCAGCTAGAGAATATCACAATAACATTACATATCCATACATCACGGCATGCGCATACATATTATAAAGCATAATCTCATTTATTTTGAGAACATCATTACTCAGTACATTTCATACATCATGACATTACATACGACTAACTCTTTACCTTTCAGGGAAAGATGCAATCATGTTCTCACGAGTTCTCTCTGGTTCAGTCAAACCGATACCAAGGTTTCTATTCCAGTTGAAGATATTCCAACACTTTTCAATATTTTCTCTAGTTCAGTCAAACCGACACTAAGGTTTCTATTCTAGTTGAAGATGTTTCAAGACTTTCGTCTGGGTCAGCCGAATCGCCGCTAAGATTCCCCTGATTTCTATGCCAGTCAAAGTTAATCCGAGACCTCCCTTGGGATTAGTCAAATCGACACTAAGATTTCTCTCCCAGTTGAAGTTCTCACAAGTTTTCCCTGGTTCAGTTAAATCGATACTAAGATTTCTAATCCAGTTCAGGCTATGAAGCCCAGAAATCGACCGGATAATATCTTGATTTCACCAAAATACTACGAAGCTTGGAATTGACCAGATAATGGTATATCTTAAGTTCAAGCTATGAAGCCCGGAAATCAACCGGAAAATAGCTTAACCCATCCACAAGTTATTGTGAAGCCTAGAAATCGACCAGATAGAAATACAAGATACCATGAAGCCTAGAATCGACCAGATAATGGTATAAGACACCGTGAAGCCTGGAAATCGACCAGATAGCGGCAAAGGATACTGAAGCCTGGGACACGACCAGATAACAGTATAAGGTACTGCGAAGCTTGGAATTCAACCAAATAGTAGTTTACTCGGCCAATTACTAAAAAGCCCGGAAATCGACCGGATATTAGTATGCCTTAAATTCAAGTTGAAGCCCGGATGCGACCGGATAACAACTTGATTCCTTCTGAAGCCTGGAGCACGACCAGATAAGAAGTGAGAAATTGCGAAGCTTGGAGAACGACCAGATAGCAAGTTTAATCTCATCTCCCCAGTAAGTCACTGTAAAGCCTAGAGCACGACCAGATAGCAGTCGATCTTATTTTCCTCAGCAAACCACTATGAAGCCTGGAGCACGACCAGATAACAGTTCCTTTTCATCTCCTCGACTAAGAGATGATTCCCCAGTAGAATAATAGACAATTGAAGCTCCTAAAATTCTATTTCTCCCAAGACAGAGACCGACATTCCCCAGTGTAGTCCTCCTCAACAACAAGAGTACAGGCTCTCGCAAAAGGAATCTCTTATGTGATCGACACTTCTTCTGATGGAATCTTTAATCCCATCTTCCATCATCAACTTCCAAATGGAATTTATAATCCCATTCCCGATATCGCAAGAATAAAACCACTTCATGCGAGTGCAAATTTCTGGGCACTCTAGTGTTCAATCATCTTCCACCTTCGGATTACGAAAGGCAGACAAGCCAATCTACATCCTCAGGTTTAGGAAGATTGAACAGGGGCAGCTGTTGTACCCCAAAATTTTCCCTCCCATATTTCTCAATACATTTCAAGTGAGGTCCTCAAATTGCTCAAGGAAGTCCAAGGGTTGACCAGACAAACTCTCTCCTAAGGCAGTCTACCTCAAATTAGGGTTTCAGTTTGCATCAAGATGTTTGAGTACAAAGGATCCAAAATGCTCACCATTGTCCTAATATGTTCTTAAGATAATTCATGTCAAGTTTCAAGCCTTGCGAATAAAGTTTGCTCAGTCAATTGCTCAGTTGCCTGAAAATCGACTGTGCTAGGGCAAAAGTCAACTGTGGCTCACATACAGTCAAACTTCAAGATTTTTGGTCAACATTCTCATTTTGAAGTATTATTCATCATTTAATCAAGGGTTGATCATGATTCCTTAAAGATTGCTCACAATTCATCAAAACCCAAAAGTTGCTAAATTAGGGTTTTGCAGGAAAAGTCAACTCAACTTTGACCAAGCATAACTTTCTCATACTTTATAAAAAATGACACATCCGAAGCTCATTTTGAAGATGATTCAATTCCCTAGAATTCATCATAAGCTCCAAAGTTCAAAATATCCACTCACAAGAAGATATGAATTTGGACATTATAGGTCATTTTGAAAAGTCAACAAAATCACCTTTTGGATCAAAGCTTCATACATGAACATGGAAGACTCAATTGATATGAGACCAAAAGGGTTGCTTATAGGACATCTTAAGCTTTCTAAAAAGTCCAATAACACATCTCTAGGGTCAAAATTGAGGGAGTTATGCATTGGTAAAGTTGACCTTTTTTACAAAATTGCCAAAAGTCAAATATGTCCCAAATTGCAATTTTTGTCAAATGGGCCCAACTTTTTATGCTTGCACTGAGTTTGTAACATGACCCACGACCCATGAGCCCTTCCATTTGTTATTATTTTATTTTTGTCATTTATTTTGATTTTATTTCAATTAAATCAAATAAAATCAAAATAAAATCATGAAAATATCAAAAAAACTAATCAAAGCTTGAGATTTTGTGCATGTTTAGATCTATTATACAGCTGGAGATGGAATCAAATCGTGCAAGGTTCATTTGGACAAAAAAAGATTGCATTTTGCTTGATTTAGAAAGATTTTGTACAATGATCAAATCATGATTCAATAATCATAATTGGAGAGATTTGATACAAGTTTGTAACCCTAAATCCTTCTAGGGTACATAAGGAACAGGTTCAGATAAAAACAGAGAGATTGGAGACGTGAAAAAGAGAGAACAAGTTTCAAAAATTGGAGAAAAAGTGGCAAACTGATTTCCACATTCCAGATCAATTCAAAGCATTCTAGTGATCCCAATCGTTTGCTGGACGTCCTAGGATCCTATTTCAATCATTAGCAAGCTTCATAACATCCAGAATTGCACTGTAATTACCCCCACTGTTTTCACATTTTCTTGAAATCGAATTCAATAATTCTGGCATATTTAGCATGATTCGTTGACATATTCTTAATCCTTGAGTCATTTGCAAACTAATGGTTATATTTAATTTCTTTTTTTCTAACTGAACATGAAGATGCCATAGTTAGGGTTCTTGTTTCGTTTTTAGGGTTTTTCTATATAGGGACAATTGGCCATGGATAGTGGCACCATGATGCTCGTGAGGTTGCAACGAGTTGATTGGTACCACTAGTTATGATTTATCATGCAGGAACAAGATTTTGGAATGGACAAGGGATGTACCTACGCCTAGCGTCCGTAGGTAAAAGTCTTCTGCCTAAAACGACAGAAGCCACGAGGAAGACGATGGCGTGGCATGCCGTGAATGGCCCATTCAAATTTTGCGCGCTTTAGAATTTAATATTTTGTTTTATCATATTATATTTACTTGTTATTATTTATACAAATGACCAAACCAGCTCAGCTGGCAAGCGCGTAGTGGACGAATGCTCAAGGACCTGGGTTTGATCCCCAGGTCCCCAACTTTGCTTTCTATATTTTTCTTTGTATAATCAGATACACAGGTGTTCCATAAGTCCACCATGCATCATCAATAGCCCACTATCAGATCATCAAAGTTGCAGATCCAACGCCTTATCCATGAGGGTCCCCCATACGCCCAGTCAAGCAAGCAGCATGGGATTGGAAAAAATCAAACAGGGCCAGGGCTTGTTGGGTTTGAAATTGCAATTCACACCCCCTTCTTGCTACAAAACCAGGCCCATTTTTCTTCCTTTTTATTTTTTATTTTTTGGTTTTAACTTATTTAATTTGTTTAAATTATTTTCTAACCAAAATTAATTTCATTTCTTTTCCAAAAAAATCATAAAATCAATTTCACAAATTTAGAATTTGGTTTATTTTATTTTATCAAATTTAATTTTATATTAGTTTTAATTTAATTTAGGGTAATTCTAACTTTTTTGTATATAATTAAAATCGATTAGCAAATTAGGGTTATCATGTGATTTAATTTCTTTTCTCAATAAAACAAAATACAAAATAGGTTGATTTAATTATTTTTCTTAAATTTTAAATTAATTAGTAATTAGGTTTTTATTTATTCAATTAAATCTTATTTTCTCAAAACAGTCAGAAACAACAAAAAATGATTTTTCTCTTTAAGTTTCAATTAGGTTTAGATGGGGTCAAAACCCTAATTCCTTTTCATTTAATTCGTCGCGCGCGTGTTATTATTTTTTCAATATTGATGTAATTGCTCAGGGCATATAATAGTTTAATTAGGATTTCCTTTTATTTATCGTTTTACGGGTTTTTGGCTATGTAATCCCTCCCCCGAAGCCTTGTAATAGCGTAGGTTTTTATTTCTCGCATTTTAATTCTCGCAAATATTAACTGTTAGATGTATGTTAATAAGATTGTATGGCAAGACTGCATGTTAATTTAAAATGGCTAGCAAACCCTAATGTTCAAAGATAATAACTGAAATCAAATCACTCACACATGCGCACTCCTAGGGTATACTCTCACTTCAGTTGCCTTCGGTAAACGATCATTAAGTATAGGGTACCTTATTGATTTCCCTCTTGTCTAAACAAAGATCAAATGTCCCGTTCGGAAATGTTGCCTCGGAAAGGTTGCCTCGAAAATGTTGCCTCAAATATGATCTTAAGACATTAGGGTTATTACTAAGACGTCCTAACATTGCTTTAGTGATCGTACGTCCCTTACGAATTGACCCTTACAACTCTAACGACGGTGCTACCTACTCCTTAATGGTGGGATAGCGTTGTCTAAAGGAAATGAGAATGGAAATAATCTTTTTTCGAATAGGTAGATGCTAGTAGGTACTTGCTCAAAACAATAAACTTTTCACACTTACACTTTTCAAACAAAGTTTTTCAAAACAACTTTGTAACACTCTTGAAGACAGAAGCAAAGGTTAAAACAAAGTAAAAACAAAAACTTTTCAAAACACAAACACACAAGCAATTTTAAAAGATGAGCAAGTACCTAAGAGCCCGTAGATAACTACGGATAGAAAGGGTGCTAATACCTTCCCTTTCTATAATCTATCCCCCGTACTCAAAATCTCGAAAAAGGAATTTTTCTGTGCTTTTTTCCTTTCCAGTTGGATAAAATAAAAGTCGGTGGCGACTCTTGCTTACCGTGACATTTTGCGAATACAAAATGCAAAACGCAAACCATAATTTTCAAAACAGTCGGTTCTGCCACCGTATCACAGAATTGGCGACTCTGCTGGGGAATAATAAGTGGGGTATACCTTAGGATCTAGTTCATCATAATTGCTTCCCTTGTTTTTTTTGGTTGCTTTACTTTTAAGGGTTTTTTGTTTGGGAGTTACTATAGATCCTAACCCGGATCTGGGGACACCTTTTAGGTAAGCAGAAATAAACTGTGAGGGAACTGTACGGCATAGACTGATACGATTGAAGCAGTATCTACATTGATGTGGCACATTGGTTGGTACCGGTATCCCTTGTGGAGAAACGATGAGAATACGGGGCCGCTGCGTGGTGTCGTTAAGCATCAACTGACCTTAGAACCTTTAATCTCCCAACTTGGCCATTAGAAAGTAGTGAGATAACCGTTCTCGGTGTAGAGCTGAGAACTGGTTGATACTCAATGCTACAATCATTGAGACTATACTCTCGAGATAGTTCCGGCTGCAAGAAAAGATTGCGTGAGCTGAAACCGTGACCGATTGAGGATGGTCAGTGATATTGAGATCCTCTAGAACCCGGTTACTTTTCTAGGACAGGTTGAACCAACTAAACTTCAAGAGGGTACTACCTTAAAACCCATGCAAGCCTAAACCTAAGGTTGTTTGTGTGACTTGTGTGCTTTCAACTTGAACTACTTGCACATTTTTATTATCTGACAACATGAGTTCCTTGTAGGTTTTGTTTACAGTCCTTATCCAATAACTTGGATTTCTTGCTGAGTTTACTTGCTTACATCACCTCGCACTTTTGCTTAAACGCATAGCATACACATCATAACATTATGCCTTAACATTTCCTTAACCATTTCAAGGATCTCAAGGGTTTGTAATGCAGATTATGGTAAATTAGACGTCTATCAAGGGGCAAGGGAATTTATTTTCCTCTAGCAATGTCGTCAGAAGATAAAAACTTAACAACTTGAGTCAGGGGCTATGACCCACTTGATATGGTGAGCTTGACTCTCGTAGAAGGACTCTCAACGATACAAAGTTCTTCAATCAAAACTGCAAAATTCAACTTCTTACATTTTCTTGTTTACCCTGCGAGATCCTTGAAAACATTGCATACATATCATACATATCATTGCATAAGCAGGTTTCAAAGTAGGTCTCTCATGTTCTCGTTGTTTATTTGAGAAATGGCTCTCCAACAAGACAACAGAGATCTCCAAGCTCAAGATGCCCAGTTCAAGGAATTTCTCCTGAATCTATCCAAGGGGCAAGAAGACCTGAAAACACTCTTCGTCAGGAATCTGACCAAGGAACGTCCTGACAACAACAAGGATGAACAATTGGAACAACTGCAAGTTGAGGTAGAAGCAATGATAATCCAGATGCTGGGGCAGATGGCTCTTATCCAAAACTTAGCTCGAGGACAAGAAGGGCTAAGAACCTTCCTCAACAAGCTTCACCAAGATGGATGCATATCCATGAAACAACCAGTTAAAATTGTGGATCAAGGCATTAATCAGCCCCCTGTGAGAGAAGAGGTTGGGAACAGACCTTTCCAGATTACTACTACATCACAAGCCCAACAACAACCTCTCCAACGACAATGGGGAAATCGGCATAAGAAGAATACATTTAAAAGACACTTCACCGAAATCAACATGTCATTGGCTCAAGCATTGCAACGCATGTTAAAGGCCAAGTTGGTTATGTTAAGGGACCCTCCTCAGAATCCCAACACAGCCTCCCCAAGGTACAATCCAAATGCAAGATGTGTGTACCACTCCAACAGTCCTGGACATGACATCAACATTTGTTGGGCGTTGAGAAATAAAATTCAAGACCTGATTGATGAAGGAGCGCTAGAATTCGCACAAGACGGTCAGGCTGAGTTCTTCTGCCATCCCTCCAAGGCATACCATCTGATGTGACAAGTTCTCATAAGAAGGCTTTTCGTTCATTAGAATTTTCAATGTGTAATTTTCTTTTGATTTTTTTGAACATTTATTCATATCAAACCTCGTTATTTCATCAATGCATTGAACATGTTTGTCTTGAATCAATTCATTCGTATTCACTATTTCAAAAATGCGTTCTTATTTCCTTTTGTCATATTCAACTCTCGATTAAAAACTCTAAGCCTTAGAAGGAGGATGACGAAATATACTTCTTGTTGTAACTTTTCCAACTTCTCCTGAAGTTCTTTATTGCTTGGAGCTTTTGTCTTTGATTTTTTTCAAGGATGTTGGAGTGATCCCAAATCCCTTACCCTCACCCGACCAGAATACTAACGAATATCTAATGCTCGTGAGAGTATTCTCCTGCAATCATTATCTTCGTCTGGAGGTATAGAGTGGGAAAGACTCTCCTAAAATTCATATAAATATTGTAATTAAAGAATGATATGTTAATAAAAGAATGATGTAATTTAATAAATAAAAGTATGATGTAATTAAATAAATAATGTTATACTTACACATTGTGATGCAGTGGGAGAACTGGCTTGGGTGTTTTGCGTTTGATCGCAAATGTTGCGGTTAGCAAGAGTCGCCACCGACTTTTCTTTTATCCAAAAGGAAAGGTGAAAAAGCACAGGAAAGACCTTTGAGATTGTTTCTTGAGTTCGGGGGGTAGATTATGAAAAGGGAAGATATTAGCACCCTTTTCATCCATGGTTATCCATGGACTCTTAGTTACTTGCTAGATCACTTGCTTTCATTTGAAATTATGCTTTGTGTATTTTTTGAAAGTATTTTGTAAAGAGGCCATTGTTTAGGCAATCTTTGTAATGATCCTTGTTCGTAAGAATGTATACAAAGATGTTGATCTTTTGAAAATGTTTTCAATGTTGTAAGATGTTTTGAAATGTGTAGGTGTTTATTTTTGAAAATAGCAAGGATATTTGTTTTGAGATAGAGCAAGTAACTAAAAGCAATCTACCTACTAAAATGTCTTTCTTGTTCATTTTCACCTTTCCTTTGATATTGTTGACTTACCATTGATTTGGTAAGCAACCCTATCTTTGGATGTTAACGGTACGGGCGTGGGTCATCGTATAGTCATGATTAGCAATGTTGCAAAGTATCTTAGCATTTTTTGAGGGACTAAGATAATTTTTGTAAGGCAACTTTGAATAGCGTCGTCGAGGGACTATGATCTTGTATTTGTTTGTTTTTTGCTAAGACACCTTACATGCGTAATATGGCCATTTTGTTTAAGGCAACCAAGTGGAGTAACCCTAGGGGTGCTTGTGTGCAAGTGTGTCATTTCCATGCTTGATTTTATCTTGAATTAGGGTTTTTCTATTTGATTGATTTTTATCTTCTCATATAAACCCTAATTACTAGCATATTATGTAAAAGTGATAAATTGTAAAATTTAAAGTTACTACGCTATTACAAACATTTGTGGGAGGGGGTATACAATTTATGAATGGGGATTGCAATAATATAAATCTAATTAATCTATTACAACCAAATTGAATATGTACAAATATTGGAATAAATAATATACAAGGTGAATTAAATATGCAAAGATATGTAAATGCAAAGAAGATTTTTGTTTGGTTTTCATGTGAAAAAGTTTTAACCTAAACCTAACTAGAAAAGTAAGCAAATCAAGATTAACTTTAAATTAATTAAGGAGAGGAATTATTTAAGAAAAGGCTTTTGAATAAACCCTAATTCTATTTATTTAAAATAAAATAAGTTTCTTTATGAACAAAAGTATTTTTTGTAATTTTTGTCTTGAAAATAATATATGGCATTATGAGGTATTTTTGGTCCTTTTTTATATTAAAATAAATATTTAATGGGGATAATGAAAAAATAAATATTAAACTAGTTATAATTTAATTTACAAGTTTATTTAATAAAAATAGATAATATATAATTAAATAAAAATATTTTATGTGAGAAAAATATAATAAAACAAGCCAAAATGTAAATCTATCATTTTTTATATTTTTATGATTTTTTAATATTAAGACAAATATATTTAAGAAAATAGAATGAAAATAAAATAAATAAATAAAATGATATGGGTCAGGGGTGTCATAAGCAAACAGGGTGCAAAATGTTAGAAAAAAACATAGGCCCAATGAAGCAAAAAGCCCAGCGTTGCAAAGGGACAAAAAATGTGAGAAAATGCAAAAGGCAGCGCGCTGAGGCTCGAACCCATGACCTCTAGAATTTACGTGCGCTGCCTTACCACTGGTGTGGCTGTACATCAGTTTATATAAACAAAAGCATAAATATATATTAGAAAACGCCTCATGAAGGCAACTTCATCTTCAACCTTGAGCCATGGTCGGATCACCTGTATCTTCTTCATCTCTCCATAAAAATGGAAAGTTCAAACATGAAAGTTATAGTTTCTTCCCACGAGTTCAACCATATAATTTATGTATACTAAAAGTCAAAGATAAGATCTAATTTTACTGGCCCTAATTTGAAACCTAATTTTTGCAGAAATTTCAAATCCAAAATTCTCTATGCACAGCTAATATAAATAAAAACTATGAACATGGTTAGCTTTAGAGCAAGGATATCTACATTTTTCTGTCACAAATCAGGACCAAATGATGCTTGTATGAAGAGATAGAAGTTTGAGTTTTTACCTCTTGCAGCTGGGATCGTGAATGGAGTTTGAGCAAGTTTTGAGAAGGCCTGAGGATCTGTTTAGCTTTCTTGGACCTCCATGAGTGTATTACAATCCTTACTTTGTCTTGAAAGTCCCTGAATCTCCCTACTCAAGTCAACTTGCAAGCTTGATATTTGAAAATGGTGGACGGAGGAGGAGGAGTTACAGTGAGGGAACATGGGTCTGGATCACTTAGATATGAAGTGTATTAAGTGTTTGGGTGGTTAAAACTCAATACGCATGAGTTGATTTGGAGATGGTTGTGTAAGGTTCAAAATTGTCAAGCTATGGTAGATTTTCAGTTGCAAAGTATTTGGGAGTGTTTTGGAATCTTAGCCTTCTTGTGTTATGTTTCAATACACTTGTGTATATGTATATAAAAGGTTAGAGATCAACTCCACTCCTGGTTTCTGAGTTATAGCCTTTTGGCTCTATAACTTGCTTTTGAAGAAAAGTAAGGAGACAAGTCTTTAAGTGTGGTACAAGCCTGATCTAAGTTGGTAGAGGCTTTAGGCAAGTTGCTTTTGGTTTTGACTTTGCTTGTGTGCAGAGAAAATAATTGAGAGGCTCAAGAAGTTGAAAATTGCAAAAGTAATGCTTTATCAAAATGGAAATGGCAACTTTGTGCCAAAAATGGAATTATAACTAGGATAAAGGCTTAAGTGTTTGGATTAAAGCTCTAGAAGCTGAGTAAACATTTATTTATGGAGTGAGAAACAATTTTGATGCCTGAAAAGAAAAGATTATGCAGTCTAGGCTTGGATTTTAATTTTTGTTCATCATGAAATGGCTTGAAATCAAAGTGATAAATCACCAACTTCATCTCTTCGATTCTCCACACTCAGAAATGATATCAAGGAGTTATGTGATATTTTGAAAATCTTGCAATGTGCTCTACAACTAATCTTTGAATTTCTTTTGAAAATTACCTTTGTAACTATGTGAAAAAATGGCATGAAGTTAGGTAAAAAATCTGCCTAACTAGGGCAAAATTTCACTAAGTTATTTTAGTTCATGAGCATGTATTCAAAAAATTATATCTTGAGATCCAAGCATTTTCAGGAGAAATTGTGTGAATAAAAGTTGTAGATTTCATGGAGATATACAACTTTCATGTTGGAAGTTTCCTTTGAATCATCTTGCATTATAGTGAAAATTTGGCTTAAAGTTGAGAAAAAATAAGAAATTTTCTATACTTAGAAAAATTTCTAAGTTAAGAAATTTCAACTTTTCAAAACAAAATCTTGAATCTTTGATTTCTTGATGAACAAGTTTCTCATTTTGACAAGTTTTGATGAATTATAATCCTTGACACTTGATTTTGACCAAAAAGTCAAAGTTTGACTTTTTAGTGTACAATTGACTGTTGATCAGTTGACTGAAAAATTCATCTGTCAATCCAATGGATTTGTAATGTTTTGAATCATGTTATTAGGTCAAAATGATGCAATTGAACTCTTGAAATCATGCTTCAAACCAAATGATCATTTGTTAGGCCAAATATCAGAAATTGCCCTTTCTTAGTAAAAACCCTAATTTTGATCATTTTGCCCTTTTGATGATTTGATCAAATCTCTTGAGGAATTGTGGTCCAAACTTGATCAAATGATACATATGAGTCTAAAATGTTGATGTGGATAAAAAATTATGAAGTTTGACTGTAAATTGGCTATGGTTTACTTTTTCCCCAATACAGCTGATTTTTAGGTCACATGTTCAATTGACTGATCAAAAGGGTGATTCAAGACTTGGAACTTGACATAAGTAATCTTAGGGGTCCATAATGATCCTTGCAAGTAATATGAAGCATTTATAGTCCAAAAATCCTTGTGCAAACTCAAACCCTAATTTTGGTCATCAGTGCATGAGGAGGTGTCTTGAGCTGGTCAAACCCTAATGCAATCTTGAGTCCAAGAGATCTTGTGGGAAAATTCTTGATAAGTGAGACGACAAATTTTGGGGTACAACATACATCTCTCGAAATTTTTTTGAACTTTTTCTTCAACTGCTCCATCCTTACACACACGGGCTTCCTTCCACAAAATGTGTTCCGGAAGAGATGTTTCAAAACTATTCTCTTTTGTTAGCTACACATTAACCCAAAAAACATGATCAAATATAAGCGTGTAAATATTATAGATACTTTGAAATTTTTATATGCTTACAATAGATTGTTATAAGCGTTCATATCCCATACGACCTTTTCTGTATGGATATGTTGGACTTGCTGCTCGTTGTTGATTTACGACACTTAAGCTCTCAAATTTTTGGGTATTTCTTTTCGATTTAAAAGTTTCCCATTCTTCAGCTGTAATAAAATCATCATATTTCTTTGGAAGCTCTGCATCAACAAAAAATTTATCTGCATCCCTTAGAAACTTGTTTGACAAGAAAGCTCTAAACCCTCTATGTAGTTTCCCGGCCAATTTAAGAATATAATCTCTCCTCGTATCCTCAATGATGAACGACCTCTACGAAAATCATACACAAAGTGCGTTAGTATAAGTAATTTAGAGACATAATCGTCATTAAAAACAATTAACATCACATATGGTACCTGTATCTCACTCCATATTTTATCTTTAGCATCGTCCAACACTCTTGCTCTCTAATCTTCACATGTGATTGGAATTTCTCTTCTTACCATCGAACCGAGATAACTCGTCAACATTGAACTGTTAGGCTCAATGAGTTGGCCTTCATGGCTCCAATGCACATCATACTTTATGCATTGGTCTCTATCCCAAATTATTCTCTTCATTATTGTTATTCTTCTTCTATATTCCATTTCCGTTTTACTAACGGCCTTATCTCCATCATGCACAGAATCATCACGTGGGTGATCGTCGTTAGTAGCCATCTAACTTGTAATAAACATAAACATAAACCCAATATAAAATTCCATATTCATTTCAATATATATAAAATGACAATGCCAAAAATTAACATAAACATAAACTTAAACGTAATTATTTCTAGAAATTTATTTCTAGAGTTAATAACATGGACTAAAAATAAATATATCTATATAAAAATAATTGTGTTTTTTAATTGATCGATACAGATAGAATTTGAACTTGACTTACCAAAGAAAGAAAAGGGGCTATTGGTGTTGACGACGGATGATGCGGCTTTGATGTTCTTCGAATCGGTGATGGTCTTCGACTAACTACACCAATACAAAAGGATCATCAAAAACAAGTTGTATATATATATATATATATATATATATATATATATATATGGTTCAAAATACTAGTAAAAAATACTAGTTTATGGAAAATATAAACATGATAAACAATTCAGAAACCAATTAAAATAACAAAAAAAACCATCATATATATCATCTTTTTTATTCCAAAACATAGAACCAAAAGAAAATGCAATAATGATAAATGCTAAAAGTGTTGTTGTTATATATCAAGCCCTACCAAGAACCCAAAAATTAATATGCATACATATAACCCAGTTTAGACATCAATAGGAGGATAATGTCTTAGATGTTAGCATAATACATTATCAAGGAGGATAACTCAGTTTGGGCATCAATGGAGATAAAGACATTTTCAATAAAGAACATACCTTGAGAATCGGCCGGTGTGGGTGGAGGAAAACCGAGCGAGACAGTGGAGGATGGTGTACGACGACGAAGGATTTAAGACAGAGGAGGAAATGGGTTTCGCTTGAAGGATGGAAAGGGTTTCGCTATCTTCTGTATTCATGAATATGTGAATACACTGATTCTATTTTTTTAATTTTCACTTATAAGGGTTTAGACAGCGCTTTCTAAAAGCGCTGGCTAATATGGACCTATAGCAACGCTTTTGAAAAGCGCTGACTAATAATGTCCTTTAGCAGCGCTTTTCTAATATATTTTTTTTATTTTTTATGACTTTAGACAGCGCTTTCTTAAAGCGCTGTCTAAAGTGGAAATTTACCAGCGCTTATGATAAAGCGCTTTCTAAAGCAATCCTTTAGCAGTGCTTTTTAAAAGTGTTGTCTAAGGTCATATGTTTAGCCGCGCTTTTACTAATTATTTTATACAGTTTTCGTGTTTTTTTTAATTCACTTATAACAGCGCTTTTGTACAAAAGGGTTGTCTAATGTGCGCTGTTAAAAATCACTTTTGGCGTAGTGCACCCAAGCTCTCAAAAACCTTTTCCTATACATTGAGACACTATTATGCAACTTAGGACACAATTTTTGCAAACCTGGAACTCTCTCAAATTCCCTCTAGCCAGAAATTGCACACAAACTCCATTTTTGTGCAGGTTCTGACCTTGAACTTGTATCTTCTATTTCCCTCGTGCGTTCTTTGGCCTTTTAGTTCCTAAAGCTCATATACATCAAATATAACTTGTCCCTGTCCCAGTTACACGACTGTAACACCATTTGCATCAAACTCCATAACCAAAAATAGAGCATTGCACATTGACTTCTCCAAGTCAATTCAGCCACTCTCAACTCAAGCAAACCATTGCATTAGCTTCCTAGGACCTCAAGGAAGCTAACCCGATACTCACCATCACTTGGAACAAGCTCAAACTCCAAACACGATTTCCAGTTTTGAGTTAAGTTTTCTCAACTTGGAACTCTTTATACAGGCATCATCAATAGTTTATTTGTGAATAAAACATGTAGATATCATTGCCCTGAAGCTAACCATGTCCTTAGTTTCCATTAATTTTGCTTGAGCTTAGAGAATTTTGAAACTGAAATTTCTAAAAAATTTAGGGTTCAGATTAGGGCCATTAAAATTCTTGCTTATCTTTGATCTATAGTTTTAATACTTTACATTTCTGGAATCGTGAGAAAATTTGCTAAAAGTTTCATGTTTGCAGCTTTCATTTTTTATGAGAAATAAGCAAGTTACAGTTGGTCTGGCTGGAGATTGAAGATGAAGTCTTCAGAACACGTTTTGCCTTACATATTTATTGTTTCATTTGTATTAATGGATGTATAGCCACCCAAGTGGTAGAAGCGCGCGCCTGTAACCTATGGGATCTGAGTTCGAGCCCTAGTGGTACCCTTTTAATTTTTCATATTTTTACAATTCTGACTTTATTGTTTGCAGGGCGCTGGGCCTCTTTGGGCCTGGCTTAATTTTTTATTTTTTTGCTGACTGACCTCCCTACTGCCTCTTGGCACCCCCTGGCACAAGTTTTATTATTTATTTATTTATTTCATTTTTCTTTTCTTAAATATATTTTCTAAATACTAAAAAATCATAAAAATACAAAAAAATGATATATTTATATTTTGACTTAGTTTATTTTATTTTTCTCACAAAAATATTTTTATTAATTATACTTTATTTATTTTTTTACTTATTATCTTGCAAATATAAATAAATTTAGGTTATTAGTTATTTTCTTTCATACTAATTTAAATGCATTATTTTTTATATATAAAAAAGACTAAAAATATTTTATAATACTATAAATATTTTTAAGATGAAAATACCAAAATACTTTTCTTGAATTTATTTTCTTTTGATTAATTAATAGAACTAGGTTTTAATTTAAAATATTTTCTTAATAAATTCATACTTAATTAACTATTTTCTTTATTTAATTAGGTTAAGACAAAATCTTCTTTCAAGAAAACTAAACAAAATTCCTTTTCTTTACATTTTTTCATCCTTGTACATTTATTCATTTTTATACTTTGTATTTATTTAATTCCTTGTATTTTCATACCAATTCAATATGGTTCTAATAGACTAATTAGGTTTAAATTCTTGCAATCCCAATTTACAAATTGTACAACCCCTTCCCCACAAATGTTGTAATAGCGTAGTAACTTTAAATTTCACAATTTATCGCTTTTATATAACATGCTAGTAATTAGGGTTTGTATGGAAAGACTAAAACCAATATCTAGAAAACCCTAATTCAAGATAAAAACAAGCATGAAAACAATACACTTTCACACAAGCACCCCTAGGGTTATTCCACTTGGTTGCCTTATACAAAATGGCCATATTACGCATGTAAGGTATCTTAGCAAAAACAAGCAAATACAAGATCATAGTCCCTCGATAACGCTATCTAAGTTACCTTATAAATGATGTTAGTCCCTCAAAAAGAATGCTAAGATACCTTGCAACATTGCTAATCATGATTATACAATGACCCACGCCCGTCCCGTTCACATCCAAAGATAGGGTTACTTACCAAATCAATGGTAAGACAACAATGTCAAAGGAAAAGAAAATGAACAAGAAAGACATTTGAGTAGGTAGATTGCTCCTAATTAATTGCTCCATTTCATAATAAACATCCTTGCTATTTTAAAAAATAATCACATACACTTTCAAACATCTTACAAAACTTGAAAACATTTTCAAAAGATTAACATCTTTGTATACATTCTTACGAACGGGAATCATTACAAAGATTTCCTAAACAATGGTCTCTTTACAAAATACTTTCAAAAACCACATCAAGCACAATTTCAAACAAAAAGCAGGTGATCTAGCAGGTAACTAAGAGCTCGTGGAAAACCATGGATGAAGAGGGTGCTAATACCTTCCCTTTTCATAATCTACCTCCAGAACTCAAGAAACAATCTCAAAGGTCTTTCTTGGGCTTTTTCCCCTTTCCTTTTGGATAAAAGAAATGTCGGTGGCGACTGTTGCTAACCGCAACATTTGCGATCAAACGCAAAACCCTCAAGTCAGTTCTCCCACCGTATCACAATATATATATATATATATATATATATATATATATATATATATATATATATATATATATATATATATATATATAATAGGTAAAAGATCTATTAAAAGGGAGTATAAGGGATACTCCATCTGAAAATACAAACCGGAAAACCCCTACATCCTAAAACATAGGAGAGGTAGATTATTCCAAACGTAAAAATTACAATGATCGTCAATTTTGCAAAAGGAACTCAACCACGTCCAAGACCTAAGGACAATGGTCGTCATACACTCAGCAAAGTTGAAAACAACGCCTTTAAGGATAACGTTATTACGCAACCGCCAAAGACTCTAAACTTTAGCTAAGCAAATCACAATGATGATAGTTTTCTTCAACTTACCCTTCACCTTCTCGCAATGGAAAAAGAAACTAGTAAACTCCCCCAAAGAAAATTCGAAAAGGTTGTCAATCCAATCTCAAACTTTAACCTAGATTCTAGCCGCAAACGAGAAAAGCCCAAAGAGATACGAAATCGATTCCTCCTGCCTAACGTAAAAAATGCAACTTAAATCTCTACTATTTGTCGAAATTCTTGGATTGAAAAACTGGTCTTTAATAGGTATTATGTTGAGAATAAATCTCCAACTGAAAACTAATAGATTAGATGGTGTTGTACCCCAAAATTTGCCCTCCCATAATCTTCAAAGTTTTGCCAAGCATCACCTCAAATGGTTCAAAGTCTACTCAAGGGCTACACAGTCAACCATCCTCCTAAGCCAGTCAAAATTAGGGTTTTGGTTCTTGCAAGGAAGTTGAGGTTTTCAAGGGCTCAATAAAGTCCCACATGCCTATAAACATTGTCAAGCATCTACATGCCAAGTTTCAAGGCTCACAAGGTCAAGTTGCACAGTCAAAAACCCTAATTGCTTCACAATCAACTGTAGGGGCAAAATGGTCATTTGGCAGTCAAAAGTCAAAAAATTTGGTCAACATCTTATTTTGAAGCCACAATCATCATTTGGTAAAATCTTGATCATGATTCCTCAAGAATGGCTCAGAAATCATCAAGGTGTCAAAAGTTTCTATTTTTGGACAGCTGAAAAGTGAACTGTAACTTGACCAAGGCATAACTTTTTCATGGTTTATCAGAAAAATCCCATCCAATGCTCATTTTTAAGGGGAGGACATTTCCTACAATTCATCTTCACATTCCAAGTCCAAGAAATGCTCTCACAAAAATTTATCAATTTCAACATTATAGGTCATTTTCAAAAGTCAACAAAAAGGCACTTTAAGTCAAAGACCATAACTTGAGATTGGTAAATCAAAATGACATGGGACCAAAGACATTGGTTAGAGGACTTCAAGACCTTTCCAAAATGTCCAAGAACATGTTCATAGCTTCAAAATTGAGCAAGATATGCATTGGAGAAGTTGGGAAAGTTTTGTGAAATGGCCAAAGTCAACTATCCTTGAAATTTCATTTTTGACAAAAGGGGCCCACTTTTTCCACTTGGTTCAGCTTGGCCATGCTTCCCACGTGTCCCACAATTTATTTCAAGTTTAAAAATTAATTTTTCCATTTTTATTTAATTTTATTTGATTTAATTCATTTTAAATCTTTAAAATTCAAATAAAAATCAAGAAAATTAATTAAGGGATATATTTTGTGTTGAATAGCTTTGATACACCATTATTCACATGCCAAATTCGTGTACATCCTATTATGGGCACAAAAATTCAAATTTTGACAAGAAAGGTAAGTTGCTTTAATGGTGTTCATGGCAAAATCTCAAACATAAGTGCAAGGGTTAAAGGTGCATTATATTGTTGGATTCTCATTCAAGGATACATAGGCAAGCCTTGGCAATACCATTACACGACCTAGAAACACTCCATACAGCATAAGCAATTTCCAATTTTCAATGGAAAAGTGACAAACTGAAAACCACCTTACAGTACAATTCAAGCTACCATTTTGATTCAAATACACTCCTTGCATCACCAGAAAACTTTTGCAATCAGAATTAAGCCAAAAACCTCAAGGAATCACGCTACACAAGTCACACGGTTTGTCCAAACTTTGAAAATTGAAACTCCATTTTTACGCCTCTTTAATTCATTTTGATCATGGTTATACATTGCTGACGTTATTACAAAGCTTTCTGTGTATTTTAATTTGATTATGATGCTGTAAAACGCAAAGTGCCATTGTTGACTTTCTAGGTTTTCAGAACTTGAAATTTGGGGTTTCTCACATAGTGCAAAATTAATCCTCCAAACGCATACAGTCAAACTCAGAAGCTCAAGACGAACAAGAAGGACATGTCGCGCTCTTTTTATTTGATCCATAGCGCTAATCGCTATTATTGACAATTTGTTTCGTGCGGGTTTAAAACCCCCGCTATGTGATTGCTTTTTTGTTTCAGACAGATGAAGAAGATGATGCATGGATGAACTGGATTGGTGCATTCAAATATGTGGCGCGCCTTTTTAAAATTCCCAGCATAATTGTGTTTTTGCATATTATTATCATTATCTATTTTGATTACAAACAATTGCAGTTGGCTGAGTGGTGGTGAACGTGTCATGCAAGTGCTGGGACCTGGGTTCGATTCCCAGGTCCCCCATAATTCCAATATCATTTTTCCTAATGCTTTCCTGTGCAGTTTCCAAAACGTTGAACACCATGCACCTCACCCATCCAACAAGCCAAGTGTCATTGGAGGCAGATCTAAAGGACACAAAGTGTAGAACACCATACTCTGGAGTCAAGCAGGCTGCAGGCAACCAAGGGAAGTCAAACGTGGCTTGTTCAAATGGGCCTCAAGTTTCAATCCAGCACCCTCAAATTCCAGCCCCCACCCCCTTGGGTTTTACTCTTCTTTTTATTTTGTTTTGACATTTTCTTTTTTTTATTTACTTGCCTTATTTTATTTTTCTCTTTAATTAACCATTAACATAATTAAGTAATATTTTTCATAAAAAAAATCAAAAAAAGAAGAACTAACATTATTTTTATTATTATTATTATTTTATTTTTGTAAATAAATCTTAAATAAATTAGTTTTAATTAGGCCATTCTAACTTTTTTTAAATAACTAAAATAACTTAGAAATTAGGTTAACTTTTAATTTTGTTTTCTTTTTATTTTATTCCATAAAAAACATAAAAAACAAAAATATATTTTCTTTTTGATAAATTAATTAATTAGTCATCAATTAGTTATTAATTGCATTTAATTACAAAAAGACAAAAAAAATCAATTTCTTTTCTTAAAAGGGTCAAAACCCTTAGAACAATCCCGATTCTTTTCTTTCGCGCGCATTTTAGTTTTAATTCCTTATTTTTGATTATTATGTAACTGCCTCCGGATGTAATAGTAATTAGGATTTTACTGTTTTTATTTACTTTCCGTACTTATTTACCAAAAAAACGGGTCTTTGTATTTTTGGCGATGTATAGACCCGCGCCTTGTAATAGCGTAGGATTTATGTTTCCGCAATTTACCTTATGCACCCCTTAACTGTTAAATGCATGTAAGAATGTATGGAAAATAAAAACAATTCGTAGCTTACAAATAACATGTACAAAAACCTTAACTGAAAAACAACACACAAAGCACATGCCACTCCTAAGGTACGCTTCACTCGTTGCCTCGAAACGTGGTCATCAAGTATAGGGTGTCTTAGAGGTCGCCCTTTTGTCTAAGATCCAGTTTCCTCGAACGGTTGCCTCGGATAAAAAAAAGGATCTAGGACATTAGGGTTACATCTAAGGTGTCCTACCATTGCTTCGGTGACCACATTGTCCCGATAATCGAATTGACCCGAACAACTCCAACGACGGTGCTACCTACCTCTCAATGGTGGGATAGCACTATCTAAAGGACTCTTACACAGTCTAATTCCTTAGAGTAGGTAGATTCTCCTGGGTACTTGCTCTTTTCAAAAACAAAATACTTTTCACACCTTACACTTTCAAAAGCTTTCAAAACAAATTTTTCAAACACTCTTGAGGACAGATACAAGAGTCATTCAGAAATCTTTCAAAGAAACTTTTTCAAACCCACTCACACTTTGAAAAGCAAACACATTTTGAAAACATAAGAGCAAGTACCTAAGAGCCCGTGGATAACCACAGATAGAAAGGGTGCTAACACCTTCCCTTTCTATAAATCTACCTCCCAAATCGAGAAACATTCTCGATAAGGAATTTTGCTGTGCTTTTGTCCTTTCCATGTTGGAGAAAATAAAAGACGGTGGCGACTCTTGCTTCCGCGACATTTCACGAAACCAGCTAAAAACAGTCAGTTCTATTTCCACCGATCACAGAACTGGCGACTCTGCTGGGGATACTTTAAAGTGAGGTGTACCTTAGGATAGATTATACTTATGTTTTCAATTGCCTGATTTGTGTGCTTTAATATTATTGGGCCTTTCTTGGGAGTTCTATAGATCCTAACCCGGATCTGGGGGATACCTCTTAGAAAGTAGCAACAAGACTGTGAGGGAACTGTGCGGGGTATACCGACACGGTTGAAGCAGTCTGCTACGTTGATGTGGCACTTTGGTGAGTACCGGTAACCCTTGAGTCAAGTCAAGGAGAGTACGGGGCCGCCGCGTGGTGTCGTGAAGCATCAACTGACCTTAGGAACCTTACTTGACCATCCTGGCCTCTTTAGGGGTAGTGAGATGACTGACTTTGGTGCAGTCCGAAGTTGGTTGATACTCGATACTACACTCATTGAGGGTTGTTTTCTTGGAATATTTTGATCGCCAGTTCAGTGGCTAAATCAAAACAATGAACACAGAAAACAACCCAATGATATTGAGCTCTTTAGAACCCGGTTACTTTTGATAGGACAAGTTTTTGAGCCCACCAACCTCAAGAGGGTAGTACCCCCAAACTTCATGCTGGCCTAAACTCTAAGGGCTGTCTTGTGTGACTTGTGTGCTTTCAAACTTGACTACTTGCATGCTTGTTATCTAACACATGAGTTTCTTGCAGGGTTTGTTTACAGTCCTTAACCTGGACTCATAACAGGGTTTACTTACATCACTCCACGCATAGCATAACATCATACCATCATACCATTACATACATCCTACATAAGGACTAATCCATTTAAAGGATCTCAAGGGCTTGTGATGTAGGTCATGATGAATCAAAGTGTCTAGCAAGGGGAAAAGGGGATTTATTTTCCTCTAGCCAAGGTTAATGACTTGAGTCAGGGGCTATGACCCACTCGATATGGTGAGCCTTGACTCTTGAAGAAGGACTCTCAACAAAATGAAGTTCCTTCAATCAAGCTGCCAAATTCAAGTTCTAACAATCTTTCTTGTTTATCCCGCGAGGTCCTTGAAAACATCGCATGCATACATACATATCATTGCATTACAGGTACTCTTTTCCACATGTTGCTTAACCTTCTTCGCTGTTTATTTCAGCAGTCATCATGAATCCAGAATCATCCAATGAGCAAGCTATCAAGGCCCTCCAGGCCCATAACGCCCAGTTCCAAGAGCTGGTCATGAGCTTAGCACAAGGACAACAGGAATTGAAGACTCTGCTCTTGAAAAAGAAGAAGAAGAGGACTGTTTTGTTCAACCCTAGACGCAGATCTGGGAATACACTGCAAAATGAAGCTGAGCGGACTACTCCATTTGTTGGGGAAGGCAGTCACCAAGGGAGAGAGGTTCCTAGTCTTGTAGTCTCCGACACCGAGGCAGACTTCAATGATGAACAGTACCCTCCTGCTGAGGACCGGTACAAACAGCTGGAGGACCGTTTAAATGCTATGGATGTCCAACGTGTGCCTGGTTTGGACTTTGGGGACCTAGGTTTATCTTCTGGGGTGGTGATCCCTCACAAGCTCAAGGCACCTGCCTTTGTAAAGTACGACGGGGCTTCCTGTCCTAAGTTGCACCTCCGTTCCTACGCAAGGAAGATCCAGCCCTACATGGCAGACAAGAATCTATGGATCCATTTCTTCCAGGAGAGTCTTTCAGGGACTCAACTCGAATAGTTCTATCAGCTGGACGGAACCACTATTCGTAACTGGGAGGACTTGGCTACTGCTTTTTATAAGCAGTATCAGTATAATGCTGACCTCGCTCCTACGCGTACCCAACTCCAAGGTATGTCACTGGGGACGGGTGAAGGTTTTAAGGAGTATGCGCAAAGATGGAGAGACCTGGCTGGAAGGGTGCAGCCGCCTTTGACTGACCGTGAGCTCATTGACATGTTCTTGGGGACCCTGTCCGGTCCTTTCTTCAACCATCTGATTGGGAATTCTTCTGCTGGGTTCACAGATTTGATCTTGACCGGGGAGAGGATTGAAGCTGGTATCAAGGCTGGAAAGATTCAAGAAGCTGCACCTGCTGATGCTCATAAAAAGCCTTACAGTGGGAAGAAGGAGTCCAATGCTGTGCATAGTAAAAGGGTCGCCATGATCAACATGTAGGGGCAACCCATATCTTTAATCCTAGGCCTGCTCAACAAGGTCAGGGGCAGCAACGTAAGAAGGTCGCACCCAAGAGACAGTTCACTAAGATCAACATGACATTGGATCAAGCGCTACAGCAAATGTTGAAGGCAGGGCTGATTACCTTAAGGGCTCCTCTCCGGAATCCAAACACTTATGCTCCTAACTACCATCCCAACGATAGATGCGCATACCATTCTGATAGCCCTGGGCATACTACAGACAACTGTTGGGCTCTTAAGAACAAGGTCCAAGACATGATTGACGCCGGAGAGATTCAGTTTGAAGCACCAGAGACTCCAAACATAATCACTGCTCCTTTGCCCAATCATTGAAGGCTTTTGTTTATTTGAATTTCCGAGTTGTAATTTTTGCTTATACAAACAATCAATGTCATAGCAAACTCTTTTATTTCATTAATGTACTGCGTATGTCTGTTTTTGAATTAATCCAATTATTTTCACTATATTCAAATTGCTTTCATATTTTTTGTGATGATCAACGCTCGATTAATAATTCTAAGCCTCTTGAAGGAGGATGACGAAAACAATACCACAATCTACAGTATGCTTTTGAACAGACCCCGCTGATGAGGTACAGGCATTGTTTCAATTCCTAAACACTGGAGTTATAAGGAAGATAATCCCTCGTCAACCCCTTCGAGCCAAAGAAGTAGGAGTTTTTCTTTTCGAAAATTAAAACCCTTAATCATAACCTGGGGCAGGGTAGTTCTCTCAATTGATCCAAGTGCACAACGAATAGCACCAAAGAGGTCCTCACAAAACAAAAGACAGTGATGGTTCCGAATAATCATAAAGACAGGCAGTCATTATCCCTCAAAATAAACGCCCATTAAGTCAAAACCTATGAAGGAGACTTACAAAACTGGGGCATCCCGCTGACTGTAATCACAAAAGAAACAGTTCAGGCAAAAAACAGGGATAACGAAATCAAAAAGAAAAGAGGACCTGCAAACCCTCAACAAGGAAATGACTGTCTATTCAAAATAAAATGTCAACATCCGAACCATCATGGGAATATTAGGACAAAGACTCGAACAAGGTCTAACGCACGATCAACTGAGTTTAGGTTTGAAGAACATCACGAAGAGTGGGTGGGTACAAATATAATTTGAGCCTTTATCCTTTGTTTCTTAAACTGTGAACCAGGCCACGTTATAACCCTTAAAAGTCCTAGCTGAAGCATGGGTTAGTTCGAAAGCATACTGTTACAAAGGTATCCTGACTTCTTAAGGCTCGCTGTAAAATCTTGAGTTGACATCACATGTTACATAATTTGCTTGTTTTACTGAAAAAATGCATTTTCGAAAACTTCAAGACAGACATAAGCTTTGCATTTTTAATATAACATTGCTTGCATATGACTATTTGTTTGAACAGCATAGAAGTTCGCACGACGAATATCTAAGTGAACAAAAGTACTTCCAACTAAGGGGAAGACATGATCATGGTCTATTATCTGGGGCAGTTAAGTCAAGATTCGGAGAATCTCTCAAAAGGCCAACCAACTTGGGGCAAATCTCCATCTAGATCACTTGGGGCATTGGACGATCAAACAAAAATCTTCTGGTAGTAGGGCAACACAAAACTACTGACAGGGGCACCTCCCTACATCCTAAGAGCACGGACCTAGTCGAAAAATACTGCGCATAATCAAAGACCCGCTAGGTTGACACACCTAGGCAAAAATGAGGGCTTCCCGGCGAACCAAAAGGGTTCGGGTAAAATGAGGGATGAAAATGAAAAAAAAATTGTACGCCCGGCAAGTCGAAAACCTGAAAAGGCGGCTTGGGCAAAAATGGGTATCCCGATGGACTGAAAACCCGAAAGGGCGGTCCAGGCAAAAGTTAGGGATCAAAGCGTACGACTATGTCCCGTCATCTCATCACTTGCCTACCAGAATTGCTCTGTCCACCAAGGTACCAAGGTAGGTTCGACTGAAGAACATAACCCAGATACCTCCACTCCCCGCAGAGTAAGACAAGATTCATCAATACTCTCCCCAGGCAGAGTTGGTCTCCCAATCAGCCCTAAAAAGGCACAATATCTCCAGCAAGTCAGCAACACTCTCCCCAAGCAGAGTTAATCTACTGTCAGCCTTAAGGAAGTTGGGTATCCCCAGAAGATCTCAATATTCCCCAGCGGAGTATACAGATATCCTCAGCAAGCATCCCCGGCAGTCTTAATATAAGATTGTTCCCCGGCGGAATACAGACATCCAGTGGGGCCATTCCCCAGTACAGTCCAAAGTCTCCCCAGGAGAGTTGAATCAATCTCCCCAGTAGATTCTGGAAGCTTATCCCCAGTAGATTCTGGAAGCTAATCCCCTGCAGAGTGCAAAAGCATCTTCCCGGCTTTATTCAAAGGTCATTCTCCACCATGGCTTATAACTGGGTTATCCTCAGCTAAAGACCACGGAAAGATCGTCCTCGGCGAAGCTCTTCCTATCCCCAACGGAGTTCATCAAATCTTCCAACAGAGCTTATCAACGGTATCCCCAGTGGAGTTATCATCAAAACCTCAGTGAAGTATCTCTTCCCACAGAGTATTCCCCGCAGAGTAATCTCTCCAACAAGTTTATTCCCCAACGGAGTCATCTTCTCCTACCAGCTTGTTCTTACAATCATCATCCCCAGTGGAAACAAAGAACTTTACTCTTCAGCATCAGCCCAGGATACAAACTCCCGACATCCGTCAAGGATTTATTTTCCTAGACGAGAATACATTCATAAAACATCACATCTTCATACATGACATATGCATATACGCATCATAACATAAATCTCATTTATTTTGAGAACATCTTAACATCATGCATTTCATACATCATGACATTGCATACAACTGATGTTTCGCCTTTTCAGGAAAAAGGTCAATCCCAAAGATGATCACTATCAACTATCGCAATTCCAGATTCGATTCCTGTATCCAACCAGGGCATATCTGTGAGTAGATTCGACACCTGTATCCAGCCAGGGCATATCTACATTAAAGAGATTGAAGAGATAGCCGAGAAATGCTCCAGATATGGATGTTGTTCTTTTGCTTATTCAGATTTATCTCCAGAGATAGCTGGGAAATGCTCCAGATATGGATGCTATTCTTTCGCTTATTCAGATTTTCTCTTCAGGGATGGCTTAGAAATGCTCCAGAGATGGACGTTATTCTTTTGCTTATTCAAGAGTTTCCTTTCAGATATAGCTGGGAAATGCTCCAGATATGGATGCTATTCTTTTGCTCATTCAGATTTTCTCTTCAGAGATGGCTTAGAAATGCTCCAGAGATGGACGTTATTCTTTTGCTTATTCAAGAGTTTCCTTTCAGATATAGTTGGGAAATGCTCCAGATATGGATGCTATTCTTTTGCTCATTCAGATTTTCTCTTCAGAGATGGCTTAGAAATGCTCCAGAGATGGACGTTATTCTTTTGCTTATTCAAGAGTTTCCTTTCAGAGATAGCTTAGAAATGCTCCAGAGATGGACGCTATTCTATTGCTTATTCAGAGTTGCTTGTTCAGAAATAGTTCAGATATGCTCCAGAACCGGTGCTATTCTGTTGCTTATTCAGGGCTTCTTTTCAGAGATAACTTAGAGATGCTCCAACCACGGATGCTATTCTATTGTTTATTCAGAGATTCTTTCTAGAGATGGTTCAGATGCGATCCAGACATGGCTACATTCTGATACTTATTCCAGACTCCCTTTCAGAGATAACTTAGAGATGCTCCAACCACGGATGCTATTCTATTGTTTATTCAGAGATTCTTTCTAGAGATGGTTCAGATGCGATCCAGACATGGCTACATTCTGATACTTATTCCAGATTTCCTTTCAGATATAGCTTAGAGATGCTCCTGACCCGGATGCTATTCTTTTTTCTTATTCAGATTTTCTCTCCAGTAATAGCTCAGAGATGCTCCGGACCCGGCTGTTATTCTATTGCTTATTCAGATTTCCTCCCAGAGATAGTTCAGATGCAACCCAGACATGGCGATATTTTGATACTTATTCAGATTTCCTTTCAGATATAGCTTAGAGATGCTCCAGATCCGGACGCTATTCTATTGCTTATTAAGATTCAAACTTCTAAAGACAACTTAGAGATGCTCCATCCCGGATGCTATTCTATTGTTCAGTCCAGATACGATCCAGATTCGGATGACATTCTGTCACTCATTCAAACACAGTATGGATATACCCCAGACGCGGCGATCATTATACTATTTATTCGGACGTCAGCGATTAGACACAGACTAGATATGCTCCAGACACGGAAGCCATTCTATTTCTTATTCGGACGCAGCTACCCATTACACTTCCAAATGGCATCTATAAGCCCATTCCCGACAAGGTTCTGTCACACTTCCAGATGGCATCTATAAGCCCATCCTCCTATCCACCATCTCTCCAAATGGCATCTGTAAGCCCATTCCCGCTGTCACACTGCTGATACTCTACTATGTGAGTGCAAATTTCTAGGCACTCTAGTGTTCAATCATCTGCCACCCTCGGATCATGAAAGGCACACAAGCCAATCTACATCCTCAGGTCTAAGAAGATTGAACAGGGGAAACTGTTGTACCCCAAAATTTGCCCTCCCATAATCTTCAAAGTTTTGCCAAGCATCACCTCAAATGGTTCAAAGTCTACTCAAGGGCTACACAGTCAACCATCCTCCTAAGCCAGTCAAAATTAGGGTTTTGGTTCTTGCAAGGAAGTTGAGTTTTTCAAGGGCTCAATCAAGTCCCACATGCCTATAAACATTGTCAAGCATCTACATGCCAAGTTTCAAGGCTCACAAGGTCAAGTTGCACAATCAAAAACCCTAATTGCTTCACAATCAACTGTAGGGGCAAAATGGTCATTTGGCAGTCAAAAGTCAAAAATTTTGGTCAACATCTTATTTTGAAGCCACAATCATCATTTGGTCAAATCTTGATCATGATTCCTCAAGAATGGCTCAGAAATCATCAAGGTGTCAAAAGTTTCTATTTTTGGACAGCTGAAAAGTCAACTGTAACTTGACCAAGGCATAACTTTTTCATGGTTCATCAGAAAAATCCCATCCAATGCTCATTTTGAAGGGGAGGACATTTCCTACAATTCATCTTCACATTCCAAGTCCAAGAAATGCTCTCACAAAAATTTATCAATTTCAACATTATAGGTCATTTTCAAAAGTCAACAAAAAGGCACTTTAAGTCAAAGACCATAACTTGATATTGGTAAATCAAAATGACATGGGACCAAAGACATTGGTTAGAGGACTTCAAGACCTTTCCAAAATGTCCAAGAACATGTTCATAGCTTCAAAATTGAGCAAGATATGCATTGGAGAAGTTGGGAAATTTTGTGAAATGGCCAAAGTCAACTATCCTTGAAATTTCATTTTTGACAAAAGGGGCCCACTTTTTCCACTTGGTTCAGCTTGGCCATGCTTCCCACGTGTCCCACAATTTATTTCAAGTTTAAAAATTAATTTTTCCATTTTTATTTAATTTTATTTGATTTAATTCATTTTAAATCTTTAAAATTCAAATAAAAATCAAGAAAATTAATTAAGGGATATATTTTGTGTTGAATAGCTTTGATACACCATTATTCACATGCCAAATTCGTGTACATCCTATTATGGGCACAAAAATTCAAATTTTGACAAGAAAGGTAAGTTGCTTTAATGGTGTTCATGGCAAAATCTCAAACATAAGTGCAAGGGTTAAAGGTGCATTATATTGTTGGATTCTCATTCAAGGATACATAGGCAAGCCTTGGCAATACCATTACACGACCTAGAAACACTCCATACAGCATAAGCAATTTCCAATTTTCAAAGGAAAAGTGACAAACTGAAAACCACCTTACAGTACAATTCAAGCTTCCATTTTGATTCAAATACACTCCTTGCATCACCAGAAACCTTTTGCAATCAGAATTAAGCCAAAAACCTCAAGGAATCACGCTACACAAGTCACACGGTTTGTCCAAATTTTGAAAATTGAAACTCCATTTTTACGCCTCTTTAATTCATTTTGATCATGGTTATACATTGCTGATGTTATTACAAAGCTTTCTGTGTATTTTAATTTGATTATGATGCTGTAAAACGCAAAGTGCCATTGTTGACTTTCTAGGTTTTCAGAACTTGAAATTTGGGGTTTCTCACATAGTGCAAAATTAATCCTCCAAACGCATACAGTCGAACTCAGAAGCTCAAGACGAACAAGAAGGACATGTCGCGCTCTTTTTATTTGATCCATAGCGCTAATCGCTATTATTGACAATTTGTTTCGTGGGGGTTTAAAACCCCCGCTATGTGATTGCTTTTTTGTTTCAGACAGATGAAGAAGATGATGCGTGGATGAACTGGATTGGTGCATTCAAATATGTGGCGCGCCTTTTTAAAATTCCCAGCATAATTGTGTTTTTGCATATTATTATCATTATATATTTTGTTTACAAACAATTGCAGTTGGCCGAGTGGTGGTGAACGTGTCATGCAAGTGTTGGGACCTGGGTTCGATTCCCAGGTCCCCCATAATTCCAATATCATTTTTCCTAATGCTTTCCTGTGCAGTTTCCAAAACGTTGAACACCATGCACCTCACCCATCCAACAAGCCAAGTGTCATTGGAGGCAGATCTAAAGGACACAAAGTGTAGAACACCATACTCTGGAGTCAAGCATGCTGCAGGTAACCAAGGGAAGTCAAACGTGGCTTGTTCAAATGGGCCTCAAGTTTCAATCCAGCACCCTCAAATTCCAGCCCCCACCCCCTTGGGTTTTACTCTTCTTTTTATTTTGTTTTGACATTTTCTTTTTTTTATTTACTTGCCTTATTTTATTTTTCTCTTTAATTAACCATTAACATAATTAACTAATACTTTTCATTAAAAAAATCAAAAAAAGAAGACCTAACATTATTTTTATTATTATTATTATTTTATTTTTGTAAATAAATCTTAAATAAATTAGTTTTAATTAGGCCATTCTAACTTTTTTTAAATAACTAAAATAACTTAGAAATTAGGTTAACTTTTAATTTTGTTTTCTTTTTATTTTATTCCATAAAAAACATAAAAAACATAAATATATTTTCTTTTTGATAAATTAATTAATTAGTCATCAATTAGTTATTAATTGCATTTAATTACAAAAAGACAAAAAAAATCAATTTCTTTTCTTAAAAGGGTCAAAACCCTTAGAACAATCCTGATTCTTTTCTTTCGCGCGCATTTTAGTTTTAATTCCTTATTTTTGATTATTATGTAACTGCCTCCGGATGTAATAGTAATTAGGATTTTACTGTTTTTATTTACTTTCCGTACTTATTTACCAAAAAAACGGGTCTTTGTATTTTTGGCGATGTATAGACCCGCGCCTTGTAATAGCGTAGGATTTATGTTTCCGCAATTTACCTTCTGCACCCCTTAACTGTTAAATGCATGTAAGAATGTATGGCAAATAAAAACAATTCGTAGCTCACAAATAACATGTACAAAAACCTTAGCTGAAAAATAACACACAAAGCACATGCCACTCCTAAGGTACGCTTCACTCGTTGCCTCGAAACGTGGTCATCAAGTATATGGTGTCTTAGAGGTCTCCCTTTTGTCTAAGATCCAGTTGCCTCGAACGGTTGCCTCAGATAAAAAAAAGGATCTAGGACATTAGGGTTACTTCTAAGGTGTCCTACCATTGCTTCGGTGACCATACTGTCCCGATAATCGAATTGACCCGAACAACTCCAACGACGGTGCTACCTACCTCTCAATGGTGGGATAGCACTATCTAAAGGACTCTTACACAACCTAATTCCTTAGAGTAGGTAGATTCTCCTGGGTACTTGCTCTTTTCAAAAACAAAATACTTTTCACACCTTACACTTTCAAAAGCTTTCAAAACAAATTTTTCAAACACTCTTGAGGACAGATACAAGAGTCATTCAAAAATCTTTCAAAAAAACTTTTTCAAACCCACTCACACTTTGAAAAGCAAACACATTTTGAAAACATAAGAGCAAGTACCTAAGAGCCCGTGGATAACCACAGATAGAAAGGGTGCTAACACGTTCCCTTTCTATAAATCTACCTCCCGAACCGAGAAACATTCTCGATAAGGAATTTTGCTGTGCTTTTGTCCTTTCCATGTTGGAGAAAATAAAAGACGGTGGCGACTCTTGCTTCCGCGACATTTCGCGAAACCAGCTAAAAACAGTCAGTTCTATTTCCACCGATCACAGATGGCACATTGATCTCTTATAAATTATTGACAACATTTACCACTTCATTAGATAATGTAGAAACAAAATTTCCAACACTGTATAGAGCGAAACAAGATTTAACAGTAAAATTTTCTTCATATTCTAACGACCAAACATGGCTATCTCTCACCGATATGTCCATTCTAACTTCATCCAGGAGGTCTAAAAATTACACCCACAAATAAGGCTATATGTCGTCAATGTTTTCCACCAGTCCCAACAAATTCCACTCCCACACAGTACAATTCCAACGCCATGCAGCTGCCACACAAAACCCCTTATTGTTAGCATGAGCGTAAATCCTAGGGAACGCTGGCATCATTGGTTGATTGCCCAGCCATTCAGATTGCCAAAAATTTGTCCCTATTTTGTCTCTTATACTGCATAAACCAGCCCTTGCAAAATGATGATTCAACGAGGCAACAAAATTATCGGAATTTATCAAGTCTCACCACCAAATAGAGTCACTATTATTCAACACATGTTTGTCTTCTGTTAGAATTTCTGTGACAATATTACCATATATGCTTCTTAAAATATGAATCCACACTGCCTCTCGCTCATTAGTAATCCTCCACTTCCATTTATTCAATAACTCTAAATTCAAAACCTCAACATCCTTAACACCAAGACCACCTTTCTCTCGGGGGCTGTAAATGGTCTTTCAACTTACCCAGTGAATCTTCCTTTTATTTTTACTACCGCACCATAAAAAGTTACTTTGGATTCGACGAATCTCAGTTAACACCTTTGGAGGAGCTTCATAGAAAGATAGAGAATAAATGGGGATTACGTTCAACACTGACTTTATTAGCACCACACGACCCACAATAGTAAGATGCCTTCCTTTCCAAATAGCCAACCTACCCTTCAAATGTTTGATTAAGTCACTCCATATAGAAAGTTTCCTTGGGCTATCTCCAACTTTGACACCAATAAATTTGAAAGGTAATATATCAATATCACAAGACAAGAAAGTCGAAGCAGCTTCAAAAAACCAATCTCCCACACGAATGCCATAGATCTTACTTTTGTGAAAACTAATATTCAAGCCAGACATCATTTTGAAACCCCTTAGAATAACTTTCATGCTCCAAATATTATCATTACAACCATCTGCCATAATGATCGTATCATCCACAAATTGCAAGATATTAACCTCATCTACTCCATTTATCTTAAACCCTTTAAAATATCTTATTTCCACTGCCTTATGCATAAGCCCGGTAAGAACCCCCATGACAAACACAAATAAAAAATGGGAGATCAGATCACCTTGATGAAGCCCAATCTCCACCTTGAAGTCCTTCGTCGTACTACCATTGACGATAACAGACATTGAACTAGTGAAAACACTACCTTCCATCCATCTAATCCACCTTTCTCTAAACCCCATTTTAGGAAGCAAGAATCTTAAGAAGTTACAACTTACACAATCGTAGGATTTTTTGAAATCTACTTTCAACACCATGCAACTCCTCTTCTCTCTCCTAGCCAAGTCCAAGGCCTCATTGAACAATAAAACTCCATGCACAATATTTCTTCATGGAACAAATGAGGATTGGTTAACCGAGAGAATCCTTCCTAAGACACATTTTAATCTAGCCACCAACAATTTCGATAGAATCTTATGCAAGCTTCCCACAAGACAAATGAGCCTGTATTCAGATAAAGATTGCGGGTTATTGATCTTCAGAATGAGAGTTATAAAAGAAGAAGTGCACACTTTGGTAAGCTTAAAACTTTTTTGAAAATATGACACAAATCTTAAAACACCAATCTTAAGAATCTCCCAATTTTTCTTGAAAAACTCCAGAGAAAACCCGTATGGTCCTGCACTTTTGTTGCCATCACAAGACCACACTTCTTCCTTCACTTCTTCTTCTGACAACTGCCTTTCAATCCACATATTATCTTGCTCATTTAAGGTCTTGAAAACAAGGCCTTCTGGGAAAGTTCTATGCAAATTGCTTTCCTTGAAGAACTCTTCAAAGTAAGACTTAACTGCCTCCTTAATCTCTTCCACCCCATCCGCTCTCCCATCCACCCCTTCCACTGAAGTAATTTCATTCCTCCTATATCTCTCCTTCAATGAATTATAGAAAAAGCACAAATTCTTATCACCTTCCTTCAACAAAAGTTTCCGAGACTTCAACCTAAGAATGATTTCTTTCAAGTTTAACGTGTTCCAAAGATCACCATCACTATACTTCTATATTTGACAAGAATCTAAATGTATCCACCATGTTGTTCAACTAACAAACTATATGGAACATTCAAATTATTCACCTACTCGCTCACCTTCAGGTCAATCCACCCAAAAGTATCACGGTTCCACTCTCTAATACAAGGTTTCAATCTTTTTAACTTCTCATATAATATGTAATCTCCTCTCCCATCCACCTTAATCTTTGCCCACTCCTCTCTGATAAAGGGCTTAAGTCTTCCGTGCTTAAACCAAGCATTAATGAATCCAAATGGCTTCGGCCCCTAGTTGATCTTACCTGAATTTAGCCATATAGGACAATAGTCTGATATATTTCTACTTCCAAATCTTTGAACAATAACATTCCACTCTTCAATCATATTAGTAGATAGTAAGAATCTATCAAGTCTACTCATTGTTATTCCGTTCCTTTTAACCAAGTGAATCTTCCTCTACGCTAGGGATATCCACGAGCTCCATATCCTCAATAAAACACCTAAAATCTACCATATCTCTACGACTATAATAATCCCAGCTTCCAATCTCTCTTCCTTGAAAGAAACTTCGTTGAAATATCCTACTAGACACCAATCTTTGTTACTGATTCATTGCTTCCTTACAACCAGCCTTCTCCACAAGAACTTCCTAGAAACCACATTGCAAGGAGCATAAATATTGACAAAGTTATAAACCCCTCATTTCCAATTTACATTAATACCTACATACCTAAGAACAATGAAACTGAAATTAAGAGATGGAGAATTTTTCCTCCAAATAATAACCATTCCTCCCGACGCTCCCCGGGAATTACTAGTTGTCCATTCTACCTCCTTACCACCTCAAAACGACGGAGCCAAAGAATCATCAAAATTGTTAATTTTAGTTTCCTGAAGAAAACATAAATCAATGTTACCTGAATTGATTAAAAAGGTGATTTTCTTCCTCTTCGCGCTAATACCTCCTTCTCTGATGTTGTATGATAACAGATTCATTCCAACACATTTAAGACCGCCTTCTTTGCCCTCATCCATTACTTATCTCTTGCCTCCATATCCTCCACACCTTTGATACTATCTCTTATATCCACTCGGCTCACCACTCCCAGCTCTGAGATAAAACCCCACATCTTCTTGCCCACCTGTTAAGTGCAAATTGTAGTTAATTTTGTATATACTTTTTGTTGCACTTATCGAATATTTGTTGTTAATATCAGTTGAATAACCTAACTTTGTGTATAAATTCGTTTAGTTTGTGTTTATTTTTGTTTTTGTGTACATAGTGTACCATTTGATGTTTTTCCATTCATTTTGTAGGTATTTGAGCATTGTTGTAGCTCTAAGATGTATTATTGGATTAATAAAGGAATAAGGCTAAGAAGAGAGAGCCATTGGATTTATGCAATAAGAGTAACAAAAGTTGTTTTTCTGGTGTGTCTCGTCGTGAGAAGCCTGGGTGAGGAGCCTTTACGTCGGTGTCGTTGGGCGACAGAGGGGCAAAAGGGCTAGATCTTTTTTCCAGTAGCTACTAACTTAGGCTCCGCAGTAGCTCGCTTGGCAAGGAAACATTGCATCACCGAGCGAAGCTTCTCTTCGTCGAGTGAGGGTGGATATTTTGGCCGGTTGCGTATGTGGCGCAATATGGGCCTTGTATTTAAGGGTCTTCGTCGGGTGAAGCTTTAATGTCGTCGAGCGACGCGTGCAGACCAGATTTTTGTATGTATTTCTATTTCATTTCTTTTGTAAGGGTTATGGTTTTGGGTGTGTTTTTTGATCTCCCAACTTCATCAACCTCATTTCTGTAGTGAATTAGCTAAGAAAACAACTATGGAGCTTGCATACGGATGATCTGAGGTGGATTGCTCTTCGATCAAAGCTGAAAAACTGGGAGATTTGTAGTTTATTTCTCTTTTTCTTTGTGTATTCTATTTTATTTGGGTTTGTATATGTATTTACTTTGATCTTATGTATATTTTCCGCCCATGGAGTTATATTTAATTTGCTTTACAAATCTTTGTCGATTGTTGTCCTAGATTTTTGCTCTGTGCTTGGGATTTGGATTGTTATAGACATATACTGATTTAATTCTTATCTAGGATGATAGTCTGTTAGTTTCTGGATTCTAGAGATAGATTTAGAGCTGACATTCACTTCGGTGTATTTGATTAATGCCTCTGTGTTAGTTGTGTCGCTCTGAGAGATCGTCAACGCGATTAACACATTTGGCTTATGTGTTGTTGAGGTGGTTGAGAGATCGCTACCGAGGTGATACAATAGGCCTCTCAATTTGGGTTATAAATGACTTAGGTTGTGAGTGATACATGGTCACATTGACGAGTATCATAGGTTGAGTATAACTAGTCGCAAATTTTAAGCCTGTGAGAAGTAGTATATATTTCCCTTCTTATAAGTTATTCCTTTTTCTTTTATTTTTGTTTACATTTAATTTTTGTTGATTACTTTTACCCTTTCCATTCAAACACCCAAACTCATTAACAAATGATTTGTCGAACAACGAATCGATAACCAATCTCTATGGACACGATACGATATAACCGAAATATCACCCGTTAAAATAATACCTTACTTTTTGCTTGCTGCTGCAACAAAATGGCGCCATTGTTGGGGATTAGTTTATTGTTTCGCATCGGGATGATTCCTTTGTTTTTGAGTTTTGTAACTAATGTATATGTTTTATAGAAATTGTGCATGAACTTGTTTATGTTTACTTTTGAATTTATTTATTCATTGTGATACGGTGGGAGAACTGACTTGATGTTTTGCGTTTCGATCGCACTTGTGCGGTTAGCAAGAGTCGCCACCGACTTTTCTTTTATCCAAAAGGAAAGGTAAAAAAGCACAGGAAAGACCTTTCGAGATTATTTCTCGGGTTCGGGGGGTAGATTATGAAAAGGGAAGGTATTAGCACCCTTTTCATCCATGGTTTTCCATGGGCTCTTATTTACTCGTTTAGATCACTTGCTTTCATTTGATAGTGTGCCTGTGGTGTGGGCTTTGAAAGTATTTTGAAAAATATCTTTGTAATGGTTCTCGTCTCTATAAGAACGTATACAAAGTTTTGTTTCGAAAAGTGGTTCAAAGATGTGTTTGTGAATCGTGTTTCGGAAAGTGTTTTGAAAAGATGTTTTGCAATGGTTCTCGTCTCTATAAGAATGTATACAAAATGTTTTGTCTTTTTGAAAATGTTTTGAAAAGAGAGTGTAGGTGTAAGAGTTTTTGTCGTGAGCAAGCGAGTAACTGAGAGCGAATCTATCTACTGAAAAGGTCTTAAATTGTTCTTTTCTTCCTCCTTTTAATGGTTTTATCTTACCATTGATTTGGTAAGAAGCCCCCACCATTGGGTGTGAAGGGACAAGCGCGGGTCAATTTTACAATCATCGAAGGTAACTTAGGAGACGCTTTAGCAATTTTCATAAGGGACGAGATCGTTTTAATCGAAGGCAACATCGAGGGTCATCGAGGGACTATGATCTTTTTTTATCGAAGGGTCATTGCTAAAGTGTCCCATATTCTAGGGATATGATTGTATTTCCGAGGCAACGAGCGAGGTTACCCTAGAGGTGCGCGTGTGAAAAAGTGTGTTGGTTTCAAGTTATTTCATTCTTCAATTAGGTCATCTAGCGATTGGTTTTTTTGAATCTTTCCATACACGCCTAGTTACTATACAGTATAATGAAAGCAGTAAATTGCGGGAATTGAAATTCTAAGCTATTACAAAATGTTAGGGAATGGGGGTACAATTTTTACAAATGGGGATGAATCAAATGAGATAGGAAAATATCAAACAATACAACCAAATCGAATTTTGTGCGATTTAATTAAAGCTATGATAATCCATGAAAATAAAATCAACAAAATATGAAATGTTAAGTATTTACTTGAAAAGAGAAAAGGTAAAACCTATTCTAAAAAATAAAAATAATTGATTAACTTAAAATCTTTACTTTTTGTATTTTTATTAATTATGTAAATGACAAAATAAATTAAAGAATTGACAAAACTAAGTCTTATTATTATTTTTTTTGTTGGTGTTTTTATTATATGCAAAATTAAACCTAAAACAAATTTATTAAAAATAGAAAATGATAAAAATTAATTATAAAAAAAAAACCTAAATCAAATTAAAAGTAATACCTTAAGTTATATTAGTAATTTTCATAGCAAAAGAAAAGAATATAAGAAGAAAAACAATTTTTAAAAAAAAGCAACATGGGCTCAAGATGATTTAGATGTGAGGCCCAAACCAAAATGGTTGTTCTTGCTGTAATAAAGAAACAGGCATAGGAGGGGTGGATCCAGTAAAGCGAAAATGGGTTTATGGGATTTACAAAACAAACCAGCCCAAGTTTCATAAACTGCATTAGTTGTTGATTAAGGGGGAAAATGGAATTAGGGTTCTTGGAATCCTTCTCACTCACACGGCGCCTCTCTCATCTTCGTTTACTTATCTATGTATCATCCTTTGCTCATATTGATGAAACCTCTAAATCTCTCACTAACCATCCCTGTTTCGCGAGCAAAATTGCTCTTTACCTCTTTGTCTCACTATGATTTGGCGCTTTTGAAAACCCTAAGTTCGGAGTTGAACCCTAAAGGAGCGAAATTGATTCATCTGATCTTCCCCCCCCCCCCCAACTCTTTGTTGCCGGAACGCCACTAATCTCGTCCTCCTAATCAAGCTCTAGTGATTTTCTTTGAAAAAAGTAAGGTTCTGCTCTTTCCCAATTTTACGAATTTCGTTGATTTTATTTTGATCTTTGTATATTTTGTTAACTAATAAATTTATCTTTCAAATGCATAAAAATACATGATTATGGAAGATTTGGAATGAGAGGCAATCCATACCTGTTGAAAATCTTTCTGTGAAATGGAAAGGGGACGGCGAGATTGAGGACAACGTTCCTTGGTGGCCGGAGTTGCACGAGGGGAGGAGATGAGGATGAAGGCGTGGGTATTATTACTCGTCGGTAACTTCTTCTATTTTTCTTTGAATGATGATGATTTAACAGTTTTCTGGATTTTGAGATTTTTGTGATTGTTTATCAGGTTTGGTTTGATGGTGGTTTAATGGTGTTTTGAGTTTGGTTCAGGTTTTGGATTGATGATGGTTCTGTTTGAAATTTGTTAACAGTTTTGGTGAGATTGGTGATGGCTACTGTGATACGGTGGGAGAACTGACTAGGGTTTTGTGTTTGTTTTCGTAAATGTTTCGGTTGAGCAAGATTCGCCACCGACTTTTTATTTTATCCTAAGGAAAGGTTTAAAAAGCACAGCAAAAACCTTTGAGATTTTTCTTGGGTTCGGGGAGTAGATTATAGAAAGGGAAGGTATTAGCACCCTTTCTATCCATGGTTATCCATGGGCTCTTAGGTACTTTCTTAGATCAACTTGCCTTGGTTTTCAATTGTTTGAAATGGTGCTTGGTGTGTGGTTTTGAAAATGTTTTGAAAAGATGCCTTGTATAGGCTACCCTTGTAACAATTCTTTACTCGAATGTTTTACAAAAGATGTTTTGTCTTTTGAAAAGATGTTTCAAGGTTTTTGAAAGTTTGTTTTGAAAGTGTTTGTGAAGGGTGGTTTGAATTTAGGCAAGTGTTTTCTTTGTAAATTGGCAAGTACTTAAGAGTTATCTACCCTAAAGTTTTCTCAAGGATTTTTGTCATGTTTTAAACCTTTTGACAATTTTGTTCCACCATTGCATTTGGTGGATAATCTTGTCTTAGGAGGTGAAAGGGACGGGCGCGGGTCATCGTTTAGACCATAATTGCAATAGTATTAAATGTCTTTGGGCAATTTTTTTTCTTTAAAAAGGGACTTGATCATTCATTTAGGCAACATTTTGAGGGACTATGATCATTTGATTGTTTGTTTTACCCAAAGAATTTCAACATGCAATATGGCCCAATTATTTGAAGGCAACAAAGTGGAATACCCTAGGGGTGCAAGTGTGAAATGTGTTGTCCATTTTCATGCTTATTTATCTTGTATTAGGTCAAACTACTTTGTTCGTTTTATTCGCATACAAACCCTAATTCTAGCATTGCATATTAGAAAGCATTTAAAGTGCGAAATTTAAATTCCTACACTATTACAACACAATAATATGGGGAGGGGGGTACAATGTTTCAAATGGGGTATATTTAGACAAGAAATTAAACCTAGCTATTACATCATTTTCTTGGAATATTTACAATACAAATAATTGCATAATTAAATGGAAATGAAATAAATACGCATAGTGTAAAGAGAACTTTTATGTGTATAAAAAAAGAGTATTATTTATGTAAAAAAAAAGATAAAAAAAAGTATTATTTTTGGGGTATTCATATATTTAGGGAAAACCCTAATTTTAATCAAAAGGGGATTAATTATTTAATATATATATATATATATAATATTTACTATTTATATACAAAAATAAAATAAAATGTAGTATATTTATAAAAAAGGTATTTTTTAGTATTAAATATTAAAAAATAAAATATGTACCTTTTTTGGTATTTATATCCTAAGTGTATTAATATATACCTATTTATTTATATTATTTACAAAAGATGTATTATATATATTAATTAATAATATTTAATATTTAATAATAATAAATAAAAAAAGTATTTTTTTCTATAAAATATTCTCAGAAAGTAGAACAAAATAAAAGTGTGTAAAAAATGTATTTCCAATATTTTAATATTTTAAACAAAACATATATATTTATTTATTTATGTTCAAACTAAGAGAAAAATCAAATAAATACCTAATAAATTCAAAAATGATGAGAAAAAATATTTTTAAATTTTTAATATGCTGAGAAAAAATAAATGAGTCAATTAAAAAAAGAAAAGTCAAAAAACATTAAAAATAAAGCAAATGGGCTCAGGGGGTGTAAAACCAAAAAGGTGGTGTGAACAAGAAAATCACTCAGGCCCAGCCCAAGAAGACATTGTCTTCAACCTTCAGAGAAAACCAGTTCAAAAACGCGCGCCCTTCTTCTCAATCTTCTAACTCCTGATTCCTGGCTTATTAATGAAAACTCATAACATAAAAAATGTTCAGCATCAAGAGACGAATCCAACCATATGCAGAACTTGATCTAACTCTCTAAGATGAGGGAGAATTTCTTCTCCCCCAAATCCTAACCTAGATTTTCTGCCATTTTCAAACCTTAAATTCTCACAGCTCAAGCAAAAGAAATGAAAAGTAAAAACATGTACATGTTCAGTGGCATGAGTAGAACATTGTTTATTCACAAACTTAGAGCTAATGATGCTTAATAAGAGAGATAGAAGTTCACCAAAATACCTGTTCAGTTGAAGTTCTATCTGGCAATGAGGAAGCTTTCAGTGCAAGGTGATGATTGGAAAAGCTTCCTTGAGGTCCAGGGATGCTATTCCAATGTTTACTTTGTCTTGAAAGCTTTTGAATCGTGCTAGAGCACTTCACCAGCAAAATAAGAAACTGAAAATGGTGGAACTGGTTAGAGGGATTACAGGTCGTGTTTCAAGTCATGGTTAGCTTGCATAGATGCTAGGGAATGTATGTGAACTGGTTTGGGCAAGAGAGCTCGAGGGAAATGGAAGATGGCACTCAAACTGCAGGCCTGGCCCTGTTTTTGCAGTTTGAAGGTGATTCTGAGATTGGGAGTGTATGAGAGGTGTTAGGGTCGTGCAATAGCTTGGTTGAGATGTCTTGAGTGTGTTTCACAAGTTTGCTTAAGGGTTTGTAGGCTGATATGAGAGTTCTGTTGACAAATGCAATGTTTCTTACACTTTAAGCAACTAATGCCCAAGTTGTGTTCTAGGTCAGTAGTAGCCCCCTAATGATCTGCATAATCCCTCCTTGATCAGAGTGTTTTGCTCATAATCTTGTGCCAATTAGATCTCATTTGTACTGCTTGGATTCTCAATTGGACATAAAGTTAACTTTTGCAAAAATGGAAGAAATGCTTTATCTATAAATGGATTAATCCTTTAGGCAATGCTTGAACTCATGAAACAAGGCCTTGGCACAAAGGTTTTGCATTGAATTATTGAGTGTCAAAGGGTTTTAGGACCTGTAATTTAGCACAAATTATGCTGACTTAAAAAATGGCTTAAGTTATGAACATGTTCATGATCAATTCAAAAGTGAGTTTTTTCCAAATTGTGAAATTCGATTCTCTCAAGTTATGAGGTTGTTTGAGAAGTTCTTGGACATTTTGGAAAGCTTGGAATGTGTACTACAATCCATCTTTGAAATGAAAATTGAAATTCCAAGTGGAAGTGTATGGAAAATGGCCTTGAAGTTGGGTAGAAAACCTTGTCAAAATAGGTTAAAATTTCACTAAGTTAAGAATGGTTTAGTGCCCTTATTCAAAAATTTGTAGCTTGAGATACAAGCCTCAAATGGAAAAACTTTGTGAATCAAAGTTGTAGATTATGCAACAAGCTACAACTTTCATGTTTTGACTTTTGTTTGAATCCAAATGGATCTTGGTGAAAAAGTGGGGCAAAGTTGGGGAAAAATTAGGGTTTTTTATAACTTAGAAAAATTCTAAGTTATGAAAAATTCTAATTTCTAACCCTAATTTGCACTTTGTGATTTCTTGGTGAACAAGTTTCATGATTTGGCATGTTTTGATGAAAAATGAATCTTGACTCTTGATTTTGACCAAAAAGTCAAAGTTTGACTTTTCAGTATACAGTCAAAATTGATCAATTGACTGGGGAATTCAACTGTCAATCTTGTGTACTTGGGATCTTTTGAGTTTGTTGAGCATGTCAAGATAATTCCATGGGGTCCTTGAGTCCATATGTGAGCTTGGTTTGCCATTGGCTAGGTCAAACAGTCAAAAATTGCCTTTGTGCAGTCAAAACCCTAAAAATGACCATTTTGCCCTTTTGGTGATTTGATCAAATTTCTTGTGGAATTTTGATCCAAACTTGATCAAATGGTTCATATGAGTTCATAATGTTGATGTGGGTCAATTTCCATGAGGTTTGACTGTCAATTGGCCACAGTTGACTTTTTCCCCAATACAGCTGATTTCTAGGTCAACTGTCCAATTGACTGGGCAAAACTTGGAATCAAGGCTTGAAACTTGGTATGGATAAACTTGGGAGTCCAATATGAAGCATGAAAGTCATCTTAGGCATTTTAGGTCAAATCATCCTTGTGCAAACACAAACCCTAATTTGGGTCAACAGTGCAAGGAGAGGTCTTGAGCAGATGAAACCCTAACTGGATCTTGATCTCCAAGGGCTTTGTGGTGAGAAATTTAATGAGAAATGGGAGGGCAAATTTTGGGGTACAACAGTTGCCCCTGTTCAATCTTCTTGAATCCGAAGAGTTAGATTGGCAAGTTTGCCTTTCGTGACTCGAGGGTAAAAGGAGATTGGACACTAGAGTGCCCGGAAATTTGCACTCGTCAAAGCAATGGATGCGGGAATGGGCTTAGAGATGCCATTTGGAGATGGGCTTAATGATGCCATCTGGAAGAGTGACAGAAACTTGTCGGGGATGGGCTTAAAGATGCCATCTGGAATGAGTATCAGTAAGGCGTCCATGCTTCGGACTATTTCTGAACCGAGGGTCTGAATAAGCAATAGATTGACATCCATTGTTGGGAGGAATCCGTAAACTGTTTTCAGAAGTTTGAGAAGATTCTGAACAAGCGATAGGTTAACATCCGTTACTTGGAGAACCCGTGAACTGTTTTCAGAAATCTTGAAGTTGAATAAGCAATGGAGCAGCATCCGTTGTTGGGAAGCGTCCATAAACTGTTTTCAAAAGTTACGTCTGAACAAGTGATAGATTAACATCCGTTGTTGGGAAGAATCTATAGACTGTTTTCAGAAGTCTGGAGAAGAAACTGAACAAGCGATAGGTTAACATCCGTTACTTGGAGAACCCGTGAACTGTTTTCAGAAATCTTGAAGTTGAATAAGCCATAGAGCAGCATCCGTTGTTGGGAAGCGTCCGTAAACTGTTTTCAAAAGTTACATCTGAACAAGTGATAGATTAACATCCGTTGTTGGGAAGAATCTATAGACTGTTTTCAGAAGTCTGGAGAAGAAACTGAACAAGCGATAGGTTAACATCCGTTACTTGGAGAACCCGTAAACTGTTTTCAGAAATCTTGAAGTTTGAGGAGGAACCGGTGTAGGGTTGCCTGATGATGAGTCCGTGTAAAACTGCATCTGAAACTGTTAATGATAGCTTTTTGTTCTTATCCTGAAAAGGACAAAAATGATAGCTAAACACAAAATTATGTTGCATGAAATGTATGATGCAATATATGTTATATCAATGTTTATGGTATGAATGTAATGAATGCGTATGTAAGATGATGAGCTGTCTTGCTGGGGATGACTGAAGATAAAAGCAACTTGACCGCTGCCGGGAAGAACAAATCCTTGGCTGTTGCTGGGGAACAAAGAGCTTGGTTCGTATACCCAACCTCATGGGAAATCCTGATGACTTCTACTGGGGAGTACCAATCTAGCAGACTTATGTCGGGGATGCAAGACTGAGAATCTTCAGTTTGGCGGGAAGTATCTCTGGAGACTTCACTGGGGAACTCAAGATTTTCCTTCCTAAAACTCTGTGGGGAAAAGGTTCATTAGTCTGGCTCCGCTGGGGATATTGAAACTTAAATTCTGAGGGGAGTTGGATTCCTGAGGATCCTCTGGCCGGGGGATTGTAAAGATGAGTTACTGCTGGGGAAATTTGATGAAATCCGCTGGGGATAGGAAGAAATTTGGCGAGTGCGATCTTCCGCGGTTGTTAGCTGAGGATAACCCAGTTATAAGTCCCTGGGAGGAATAACTTTGAATAAAACTCGGGAGAGACGTCCGTTCTCTGCGGGGAATAAGCTTCCAGAATCTATTGGGGATGAGCTTCAAGACTTGCTAGGGATATGGATTCCAAATCTCCCGGGGGTTTCCTTTGAAAGGGTATCGGGTTATCCAACTGTACCTTCGACTTGTCAGTTATCCTCTTTCTTGGTTCATAAGGAAATGATTATGTTTCAAATGCATATGCCTATTTAACAAAACATTGGACGTTTCTCAAAATAAACACATAGTGCAAGAGAAAAGAAAAGGAAATGACACAAATTTCTGGGAAAAGTATTTGTATTGATTTTCTATGAGTATATTTGTACAAAGGAGACAATCATCCTAGTAAGAGGATTTTGTCGTAAATATTTGAAAGGTTTATAAAAATGGCTATGTGAAATAATTCCATGGGATTCCATTCTGCTATAGCTTTCACAACCCTGAATATCTGTCCATTTAATGTTTCGTTTGACGATGACTGGATTGATCAGAAGCCTGGAACCGGTTGATGAAGAGATTGTCTTTGAAGTGATCCGACGAGACATAGTCATACGCTTTAATTCCCTAACTTTTTCCTGAATCGCCCTTTCGGGTTTTCGATCCATCGGGAAACCCCTTTTTGCCCAAGCCGCCCTTTCGGGTTTTCAACTTGCCGGGTATACAGATTTTTTATTTTTACCCCTAACTTTTGCCTGAACCGCCCTTTTGGGTTTTCGGTCCACCGGGATGCCCATTTTTGCCCAAGCCGCCCTTTCGGGTTTTCGACTTGCCTGGTTATTTTATGCGTAGTATCTTTTGACTATGTCTGTGTTCGCAGGGTGCGGCAAATCGTCGCCGTCCATGGTGGTCAGAATCATTGCACCACCAGAAAATATGCTCTTGATCACAAATGGTCCTTCATATGTAGGAGTCCATTTTCCCCTGGGATCACTTTGCGGTAAGATAATCCGCTTGATTACGAGGTCTCCGACTTGATACACTTGACGTCTGACTTTCTTATTGAAGGCCTTGATCATTCGCTTTTGATACGTCTGACCATGGCATATAGCGGCAAGTCGCTTTTCGTCGATCAGATTGAGTTGATCAAGTCGGGTCTGCATCCAATCATCTTCATTCAAACCTGCATCCTTCATAATCCTTAGAGAAGGGATCTGGACTTCCATAGGCAAAACAGCTTCCATGCCATAAACCAAAGAAAATGGGGTTGCCCCAGTTGAAGTACGTGTCGTCGTACGGTATCCATGTAGAGCAAACGGTAACATCTCATGCCAGTCTTTGTAAGTGACTGTCATTTTCTGAATGATTTTCTTAATGTTTTTGTTCGCAGCTTCAACAGCACCGTTCATCTTCGGCCGATAGGGAGATGAATTGTGATGATAAATCTTGAACTGTTCGCATAATGCAGTGATCATTGTGTTATTCAGATTTGTACCGTTGTCTGTGATGATCCTGTCTGGAACACCATACCGACATATGAGATTTTGCTTGATAAAGCGGGCAACCACATTTTTAGTGACAGAGGCGAAGGAAGCTTCTTCGACCCATTTAGTGAAGTAGTCAATGGCAACCAGGATGAAACGATGTCCGTTGGAAGCCGTGGGTTTGATCTCTCAAATCATATCAATGCCCCACATTGCAAAGGGCCAAGGAGCAGTCAGGACGTTGAGAGGAACCGGAGGGATATGAACTTTGTCAGCGTAGACCTGACACTTGTGGCAAGTACGGGAATGTTGATGGCAGTCAGCTTCCATGGTAGACCAGTAATAGCCTTCCCTTAGGATCTTCTTAGCCATTGTATGCCCGCTCAAGTGAGTGCCAAATGTGCCGCTGTGTATGTCAGTCATAATCAGCTCTGCTTCAGCTTTGTCTATGCATCGGAGTAATACACAATCATGGCTTCGTTTGTAAAGGATGTCGTTGCTCAGGAAGAACTTAGCAGCGAATTTCCTTAATAACTTCTTGTCATTTACGGAAGCTCCTTCAGGATAATCTCTAGTCTCGAGATACCTTTTGATTTCATGGAACCAGGGTTGTTCCACTACCTCTTCGGTATTAATCTCGTGACAATGCGCAGGTTCATCCATTCGCTCGATGGTGATTTGGGGAGCCTCGTTATCCCAGTTGAGTTTAAACATGGAGGACATTGTGGCTAGAGCATCTGCTAGCTGATTCTCTTCTCGCGGGAAATGCTCGAAGGTAATTTGCTCGAAATGCGGCAACAATGTCAGGACATGTTCTTTGTATGGAATAAGGTTAGGGTGTTTGGTATCCCACTCTCCTTTGATTTGACTGATAACCAAAGCTGAGTCCCCAAATACGATCAAAGATTTGATCCCCAAGTCTATAGCAGCCTTGAGACCAAAGATGCAAGCTTCGTATTCAGCCATGTTGTTTGTGCAGCTGAAGCAAAGTCGGGCCGTGAAAGGTGTGTGACAACCTTCCGGAGAAATGAGTACTGCGCCAATACCGTTTCCAAGCGCATTTGAAGCACCATCAAAGTACAGGGTCCATCGGGATCCCTTTTCAGGTCCGTCATACGGTCCGTCACCTTTAAGGTTGTCCAAATTCATGATGTCCTCGTCTGGGAAGTCAAATCTCATGGGTTGATAGTCTTCGATATCCTGATGAGCCAGATGGTCAGCTAATACACTCCCTTTTATAGCTTTTTGGGTGGTGTACTGGATGTCATACTCAGTTAGGATCATTTGCCATCTAGCTATCCTCCCAGATAAAGCGGGCTTTTCGAAGATATATTTGATAGGATCCATTTTGGAAATCAACAAGGTAGTATGAGTCAACATATACTGTCTTAGTCGGCGAGAAGCCCATACCAAAGCGCAGCAAGTTTTCTCAAGCAGTGAGTAGCGAGTCTCACAGTCGGTAAACTTTTTGCTAAGGTAATAAATAGCATGCTCTTTTCGACCAGACTCGTCATGCTGGCCCAACACACACCCCATAGAATTATCCAAGACGGTCAAATACATGATCAATGGTCTTCCTTCGACGGGTGGCATCAGAATAGGAGGTTCTAGCAAATACTCCTTGATTCTATCAAAAGCAGCTTGACAATCGTCGTTCCATTCGACTACCTGATCTTTCTTCAAGAGTTTGAAAATTGGTTCACAGGTAGAAGTCAGATGCGAGATGAATCTGGCAATATAGTTTAAGCGCCCCAAGAATCCTCTAACTTCCTTCTCAGTACGAGGAGCAGGCATCTCTTGTATTGCTTTTACTTTTGCGGGATCGACTTCAATGCCTTTGTTGCTTACAATGAATCCCAGGAGTTTACCAGACCTAACTCCAAAAATACATTTACTTGGATTCAGCCTGAGCTTGTATTCTTTTAATCTGGAAAACAGCTTCTCCAGATGTTCAAGGTGCTCTTCCTCTGTTTGTGACCGAGCTATCATATCGTCTACGTAAACTTCAATCTCATGATGTATCATATCATGAAATAAAGCTACCATGGCGCGTTGATAAGTTGCCCCTGCGTTCTTCAGCCCGAACGACATCACCTTGTAACAGAAAGTGCCCCATTGTGTGACAAAAGTTGTTTTCTCCATATCCTCGGGGGCCATTTTGATTTGATTGTAGCCCGAGAATCCATCCATGAAGGAAAACACTTTATGCTGAGCTGTATTGTCGATCAAAATGTCAATGTGAGGGAGCGAAAAATCATCTTTGGGACTGGCCCTATTCAAATCCCGGTAGTCCATACACATCCTGACTTTGCCATCTTTCTTAGGTACCGGCACAATGTTAGCGACCCATTGAGGATAGGACGTAACAGCCAGAAAGCCAGCATCGAATTGCTTCATTACTTCTGCTTTGATCTTTTCAGACATGTCAGGCCTCATTCGCGAACTTTTTGCTTGATCGGTGGACAATCCTCTCTTGTGGGGAGACGGTGGACCACAATGTCTGTGTCTAAACCTGGCATGTCTTCATAAGACCAAGCGAAGATCTCAACATACTCATTCAACAACTGTACTAGGCGCTCCTTGACTCTCGGCTCCAGATTGGCACCCACTTGCACCTCCTTCCGGTCTTCCTCAGTCCCTAAGTTGACAGTTTCCAGTGGCTCCTCATGCGGTAAGATGGCCCTTTCCTCTTGTTGCAGAAGTCTGGCTAATTCCCCAGGTACTTCACAACCTTCGTTATCTTCATACTCGGCTAGATTGACCAGATCCTCAGAGTTATTGAAAGATATAGCAGAATAGTCACCCATGGAATCCAGAGTGGATGGGTACCTGCATTGGTGAGTGTGGGTGTGTGTAAGGGATAGCCATCCTTAAACAAAAATGCAAAAGGAAAGAAAATGAACATAAGCAGTTTATCAAATGAAAAACGTCCAATGAATCATTAAACATGGCATATGGATATGAAAAATAATCAAAACCCTTACAAATGGACCTACATGCCCCGGGCAAGGCAGGAGGTGAAAAGATAGTGTACGGATTGTTTGAAAGTAAATATTACAGACCAAATAAGAAATGTTTAACAGATAAATTACTGATGAATAAAAGTGATGGGGACAAAGTCCTTAGCCTCCCAATTGCTCAATCCTCCTTTGACAGTTAGATAAATCCACTCTTCAATGTTTCTCTCCTTGTCTTCATCTTCCAGGGCGTTGATTTCGTAGGGAGAAATTTTGACTGGCGCCCTTTCAATCTTCGCACGGCGCATAGCTTTTTGGCCAGCGGCTGTGAACCCTAATCCAAACTTGTCAGTCTTATGCGGAAATTCGGGTAACTGCCCCCATGCTGAATTCTTTCCTTCTTTTATTGCGGCCCTTGCGTCCTCTAGAGATGCCATCCTGGCCATCTGTCTCGGTGTCTCAGCTGCCAACTTTGCTACTGCTATTTCAGGAAGGACTTCTTCGAAATGTTGAAACGGTGTCTCAATGAACTCTCCTTCAACCTCCACATACCGGAAAGAATTTAAGTGGCTAATCATGTACTCTTCTTCGCCATGGACAGTGATGATCTTTCCCTTGACAGGATACTTCAACATCTGATGTAAGGAGGAGGTGACTGCCCCAGCATGGTGTATCCAAGGTCTACCCAGCAGGCAAGAGTATGATGGACGGATGTCCATCACATAGAAAGTGGATTTAAACACCTCAGTGCCTATCTTGATGGGAATTTCAACCTCTCCATGGACCATTCTCTTCGAGCCATCGAAAGCTCTGACAACAATATCACTTGGCTTCAAATCCAATCCTTCACAATCTAGTCGGTCCAAGGCCTTCTTAGGCAAAACATTCAGCGACGAACCAGTATCAACCAAGACATGTGCGAGAGTAGTTCCTCGACACTCGACTGAAATGTGCAAAGCATCATTGTGATTTCTACCTTTAGGAGTTAAGTCAGCATCAGAGAAACCTAACCCATTGTCCGCAGTCAGGCTAGCCACGCAATTCTGAAATTGATCCGCAGAGGTTTCCTGGGGCACATGAGCTGCCTTCAAGAATTTTATCAGGGCTTTAGCGTGCGCTTCTGAGCAAAGTAGTAGTGCCAGCATGGAGATCTTGGAGGGGGTTTGCCCCAACTGTTCCACCATATCGTAATCACTTCTTTTGATTATCCTCAAAATCTCGTCCATTTCCTTCTTGGAGGTTTCCGGGATTACCAAGGGTTGAGCCCTCGTCCTGACGGGCTCATCTTGGATTCCCTTACCTTTGTCAGCAGCGGTAGGAGAGACAGTACTAGGAACGACAATGTCTTCAATCAGAGGAGTTCTAGTAGAGAGTTTTATTGGTGCAGGGATGACCTCGTTAGCTGATGAGGGTCCAAAGACTGCTCTTGGAGGGGCAATCTCTGGAGAAAATATTCTCCCGCTCCTGGTGATTTTGCTAGTGCCCGCAATGTTACTAATGCTGGCTTCTTCATCATCCGAACTTTCTTCAATTACCTCGATTTGCTTGATACCATGGTAGTAGATGTCACCGCCATAGTTCCAAGGTATCGACTTCTCAGAAACATAGGGAACAGGCCCTGGCATTGTTATCTTCAAAGGAACAGATTTCGCAGCTGGTGTAATCTTAACAGGCTTTTTGATGGCCTTGGAAAGATTGGCGTGAATGGTTATGATTGAGACATCTTCAGTATGAACTGGAACAACAGAAACTTTTTCAAACAAAATTTGTCGAATATCCATAAGGCCTTGGATGCCTTTCTTTAGTAACGGACAATCAAACGGCAGAGAGTAACAACAATAGCAGTCTTCCTTACATCCCGGGAAGATCCCGGCCTTCAACAAATTCAACTTAATGGTTAGTAGTGGAGTAGTCAGATCACCGACATCGGTAACATGCAAATCTTCTTCAATGGCATTGACATTTCGGCCGTGCTTCGGCATGGGTGCAGATATCACATTAGGCTTCTCTGGAGCGTCAAACTCTACCTCCTTAGCCTCTATCAGGTCTTGGATTTTATGCTTGAGTGCCCAACAATCATTGGTGTCGTGTCCAACACTGTCCGAATGGTAGGCGCATTTAGCATTGGCATGATAATGCGGAGAAGACGTATTCACATTCTTTGGTGCCCCCTTGATGGTGGCAAGATTCAACTTCAACAGATGGGGAAGCACTTGCGCTGGAGTCATATTAATACGGGTGAACTGCCATTGTGGCTGTTCCACTCGTTGTTGATTTGGTCTGGACTGGTTATAGCGAGGCTGCTCACTTGGAGTATTTTGAATCATTACGGCCCCCACAGTTGGTCGACGCTCTGTCTTCCCTGCTCTTCTCTGAGAATATACCATAGATGTTTCCTTCTTAAAAGGCTTCTTCTCAATACTTGCAGCAACACCCTTCTGAATCTTTCCTGACTTGATGCCAGCTTCTATTCTTTCGCCTGTTAAGATCAAATCGGTAAACCCCGCGGAAGAGTTACCAATTAGATGATTGAAAAATGGCCCAGATAGGGTCCCAAGAAACATATCAACGAGCTCACGATCGGTTAAAGGAGGCTGCACCCTGCCAGCCAAATCCCTCCATTTTTGTGCATATTCTTTGAATCCCTCACTTGTTCCTAGTGACATACCCTGAAGTTGGGTACGAGTAGGAGCAAGATCAGAATTGTATTGGTATTGTTTGTAAAAAGCGGTGGCCAAATCTTCCCAATTTCTGACACTGGTTCCTTCTAGCTGATAAAACCACTCCAACTGAGCTCCCGAAAGGCTGTCTTTAAAGAAATGAACCCAGAGGTTTTTATCTGCCGTATAGGGTTGAATCTTTCTCACGTAGGACCTGAGATGCATTTTGGGACAGGACAACCCATCATACCTCACAAACACTGGCACTTTGAATTTTGGGGGAATCACAATCCCGGCAACCAAACCCAAGTCTTCAAAGTCCAAGCCCGGTACTCTTTGTAATTCCATGGCGGCCAATCTGTCTTCTAACCCTTTGTATTTATCATCAGCTGGAGGATATTGCTGGTCAGAATAATCTTCATCCTCTTCGACCTCTTCTTCTTCCGCATCAGACTCGGAAGGTACCGCAGCTCCACCTCCTTTGCTGGTTCCTTCATCAGAAGTAGGAGGAAATTCAAGCACTCTTCGAGCTTCTCCGTCAAATCTTCTCCCCAAAGTAGCCACCCCAATCCTTTTTTTCTTCTTTTTCAATGGGTCCTTATTCCCTAATTGAGTCTTGATATCCTCCTGACCTTTAGCCAAGGTCATCAGGAGTTGCTGGAACTATGCATTTTGAGCTTGCAGGTCTTTGACTGTTTGCTCGAGGTCCATCCTACTGAAATAAACAACAGATAGATAAGGAAACCTGGAGTGAGACCTGCTTATGCACATGATGAATGGTATGATTATGTATGCAATGCATTCAAGGATTTAGGACATTCAAAATTGTTTCAGACAAAGAAGAACGCACGTCATATTAATAAGAAGAAATTTGTTAGTACATAAATGCCCCATGGGCCAAATATTACAAAATAACTTCTCAAGGCAAAAAGACATTGCGCATCCTCTTTGGTGCGATGTAGGTGTTGAGGGCCTCTTGCTCATGGAGTCGGCGGGTAAGCTCTAGAACCTTCTTCTCACTGGCGTAGAAGCTAGCTTCAAAAGTATTCCGTTCTTCCTTGAGCTGAATCCAACTTTTCTGCATTTCCTCCCACGATGTAGGCATGTCTGGATGTAGGATGGTGTAGGGAACCTCTCCTTCATTGACGGGCTCTTTAATCACTGGGAGTACATGAGGATAAGGCATCATTAGACTTTGGGCTCGGGCTCGTACCCACTTGAGATAAGGCTCAAGAGGGATGGAGTTCTTGTGTCCCAGAGTCTTGCTATCAACCTTGTTGAGTTTTCCCCAAGCTCTGATGAATCTTTGGCGAAGTCCTTGCGCATCGTTGTCGAAGTCAAAAACTAGGTCAGGAATCAACATGTCATGAGGGCCATCCCTCCGTGCATATCCAAATTGCCTCAAAGCTAAGCAAGGGTTGTAGGTGATACCTCCCCTGATTCCAAGTAAAGGAACATTAGGAAATTCTCCGCAACGATCGACAATGATGACATTTTCTATGGACCGAGAACACCAATGCACATCAGAATGAGTAAGAGTCATCAACCGTTGGGACCACCTTGTACCTTGGTCATTCTTCAAGACAGATTGCGGAAGGTGCGAAATAAACCACCTTGCAAGGATAGGAGTACAGCACATGAGAACACCCCTCCTTCTCATTGTTCGTGTGTAAAATGAGTGAAGAATGTCCCCAAGCAATGTTGGTATCGGATTTCTGGACAAGAAGATTTTGACGGCGTTGACATCTACCAATTGGTCAGGATTTGGGAACAAGACCAACCCATAGATAAGGAGTGCCACAATCTCTTCAAAGGCTTGTAGGTCTAATGAGTTCCAACATTCTTGTGCCTTCTCAACCAAGAACTTTGCTAAGAATCCTTTGACGCCGCTTCTGGTTTCCCAATGCCCCTTGATGTCGGATGGTTGTAGATGTAATGCTCGAGCAACATCTTCCGGCTTTGGTTCCTTCTCCGTACCGTTGAATGGTAGTTGATTAAGGATAGGGATTCTTAGGAGTTGAGAAAACTCCTCCAAAGTGGGCACCAACTGGTAATCGGGGAAAGTGAAGCAGTGGTGAAGAGGGTCAAAGAACTGGAATAGCACTTTCATCATGTCTTCTTCAATGTTGGTGTTGACTAGGCTGAGCAGTCTACCATGTCTTTCACTGAAGGATGAATTTTCCGGAATTCTTGAGGTGAGCTCCTTGAGTCGAGGAGAGATTCTCACAAGGTTGACTTGAATGGTATTTCTGCGAGAAATTTCCATGACCTACAAAACAAGAACAAAGATGAAGATCCAAACCCTTGAGATGGTTAGTGAATGCATATGATGCTTCATGATGTTTATGATGTATGCACAAAACATATGTACAAGCAAATCACACCAAACCCTAGTTTCAGGCTTGCATGGGGTTTCATAGGTAAGTACCCTCTTGAGTGTAGTTGGCTTAAAAACCTGTCCTATATATAGTAACCGGGTTCTAAGGAGCTCAATATCACTGGATTGTTTTCATTGTTCATGGTTTTGGTTTAGCCACTTAACTAGCGACCAAAATATTCCAAGAAAACAACCCTCAATGAGTGTAGTATCGAGTATCTACCAACTTCGGACTGCACCAAAGCCGGTCATCTCACTACCCCTAATAAAAGGCCAAGATGGTCAATTAAGGTTCTAGGTCATTAGTGCTTAGTGACATCACTCAGTGGCCCCGTACTCTCCTTGATTGAACTCAAGGGTTACTGGTACTCACAAATATGTCGCACTAATATAGCTATTGCTTCGACCGTGTCGGTATACCCCGCACAGTTTCCACAACGTATTGCTATCTATGAATGTTTCCCAAAAATCCGGGTGTAGGATTGCAAACCCAAACAATAGAGCCAAAGTATAAAGCAAACAAATCAAACAATTAGTCATGCAAGAGGGTGATCTAAGCCCTAAGGTTACTCCACTTTTAAATTTTCCCCAGCAGAGTCGCCAGTTCTGTGATACGGTGGGAGAACTGACTAGGGTTTTGCGTTTTTTTTCGCAAATGTTTCGGTTGAGCAAGAGTCGCCACCGACTTTTTATTTTATCCTAAGGAAAGGTTTAAAAAGCACAGCAAAAATCTTTGAGATTTTTCTTGGGTTCGGGGAGTAGATTATAGAAAGGGAAGGTATTAGCACCCTTTCTATCCATGGTTATCCATGGGCTCTTAGGTACTTGCTTAGATCAACTTGCCTTGGTTTTCAATTGTTTGAAATGGTGCTTGGTGTGTGGTTTTGAAAATGTTTTGAAAAGATGCCTTGTATAGGCTACCCTTGTAACAATTCTTTACTCGAATGTTTTACAAAAGGTGTTTTGTCTTTTGAAAAGATGTTTCAAGGTTTTTGAAAGTTTGTTTTGAAAGTGTTTGTGAAGGGTGGTTTGAATTTAGGCAAGTGTTTTCTTTGTAAATTGGCAAGTACTTAAGAGTTATCTACCCTAAAGTTTTCTCAAGGATTTTTGTCATGTTTTAAACCTTTTGACAATTTTGTTCCACCATTGCATTTGGTGGACAATCTTGTCTTAGGAGGTGAAAGGGACGGGCGCGGGTCATCGTTTAGACCATAATTGCAATAGTGTTAAATGTCTTTGGGCAATTTTTTTTCTTTAAAAAGGGACTTGATCATTCATTTAGGCAACATTTTGAGGGACTATGATCATTTGATTGTTTGTTTTACCCAAAGAATTTCAACATGCAATATGGCCCAATTATTTGAAGGCAACAAAGTGGAATACCCTAGGGGTGAAAGTGTGAAATGTGTTGTCCATTTTCATGCTTATTTATCTTGTATTAGGTCAAACTACTTTGTTCGTTTTATTCGCATACAAACCCTAATTCTAGCATGGCATATTAGAAAGCATTTAAAGTGCGAAATTTAAATTCCTACACTATTACAACACAATAATATGGGGAGGGGGGTACAATGTTTCAAATGGGGTATATTTAGACAAGAAATTAAACCTAGCTATTACATCATTTTCTTGGAATATTTACAATACAAATAATTGCATAATTAAATGGAAATGAAATAAATACGCATAGTGTAAAGAGAACTTTTATTTGTATAAAAAAAGAGTATTATTTATGTAAAAAAAAAGATTAAAAAAAGTATTATTTTTGGGGTATTCATATATTTAGGGCAAACCCTAATTTTAATCAAAAGGGGATTAATTATTTAATATATATATATATATATAATATTTACTATTTATATACAAAAATAAAATAAAATGTAGTATATTTATAAAAAAGGTATTTTTTAGTATTAAATATTAAAAAATAAAATATGTACCTTTTTTGGTATTTATATCCTAAGTGTATTAATATATACCTATTTATTTATATTATTTACAAAAGATGTATTATATATATTAATTAATAATATTTAATATTTAATAATAATAAATAAAAAAAGTATTTTTTTCTATAAAATATTCTCAGAAAGTAGAACAAAATAAAAGTGTGTAAAAAATGTATTTCCAATATTTTAATATTTTAAACAAAACATATATATTTATTTATTTATGTTCAAACTAAGAGAAAAATCAAATAAATACCTAATAAATTCAAAAATGATGAGAAAAAATATTTTTAAATTTTTAATATGCTGAGAAAAAATAAATGAGTCAATTAAAAAAAGAAAAGTCAAAAAACATTAAAAATAAAGCAAATGGGCTCAGGGGGTGTAAAACCAAAAAGGTGGTGTGAACAAGAAAATCACTCAGGCCCAGCCCAAGAAGACATTGTCTTCAACCTTCAGACAAAACCAGTTCAAAAACGCGCGCCCTTCTTCTCAATCTTCTAACTCCTGATTCCTGGCTTATTAATGAAAACTCATAACATAAAAAATGTTCAGCATCAAGAGACGAATCCAACCATATGCAGAACTTGATCTAACTCTCTAAGATGAGGGAGAATTTCTTCTCCCCCAAATCCTAACCTAGATTTTCTGCCATTTTCAAACCTTAAATTCTCACAGCTCAAGCAAAAGAAATGAAAAGTAAAAACATGTACATGTTCAGTGGCATGAGTAGAACATTGTTTATTCACAAACTTAGAGCTAATGATGCTTAATAAGAGAGATAGAAGTTCACCAAAATACCTGTTCAGTTGAAGTTCTATCTGGCAATGAGGAAGCTTTCAGTGCAAGGTGATGATTGGAAAAGCTTCCTTGAGGTCCAAGGATGCTATTCCAATGTTTACTTTGTCTTGAAAGCTTTTGAATCGTGCTAGAGCACTTCACCAGCAAAATAAGAAACTGAAAATGGTGGAACTGGTTAGAGGGATTACAGGTCGTGTTTCAAGTCATGGTTAGCTTGCATAGATGCTAGGGAATGTATGTGAACTGGTTTGGGCAAGAGAGCTCGAGGGAAATGGAAGATGGCACTCAAACTGCAGGCCTGGCCCTGTTTTTGCAGTTTGAAGGTGATTCTGAGATTGGGAGTGTATGAGAGGTGTTAGGGTCGTGCAATAGCTTGGTTGAGATGTCTTGAGTGTGTTTCACAAGTTTGCTTAAGGGTTTGTAGGCTGATATGAGAGTTCTGTTGACAAATGCAATGTTTCTTACACTTTAAGCAACTAATGCCCAAGTTGTGTTCTAGGTCAGTAGAGGCCCCCTAATGAGCTGCATAATCCCTCCTTGATCAGAGTGTTTTTCTCATAATCTTGTGCCAATTAGATCTCATTTGTACTGCTTGGATTCTCAATTGGACATAAAGTTAACTTTTGCAAAAATGGAAGAAATGCTTTATCTATAAATGGATTAATCCTTTAGGCAATGCTTGAACTCATGAAACAAGGCCTTGGCACAAAGGTTTTGCATTGAATTATTGAGTGTCAAAGGGTTTTAGGACCTGTAATTTAGCACAAACTATGCTGACTTAAAAAATGGCTTAAGTTATGAACATGTTCATGATCAATTCAAAAGTGAGTTTTTGCCAAATTGTGAAATTCGATTCTATCAAGTTATGAGGTTGTTTGAGAAGTTCTTGGACATTTTGGAAAGCTTGGAATGTGTACTACAATCCATCTTTGAAATGTAAATTGAAATTCCAAGTGGAAGTGTATGGAAAATGGCCTTGAAGTTGGGTAGAAAACCTTGTCAAAATAGGTTAAAATTTCACTAAGTTAAGAATGGTTTAGTGCCCTTATTCAAAAATTTGTAGCTTGAGATACAAGTCTCAAATGGAAAAACTTTGTGAATCAAAGTTGTAGATTATGTAACAAGATACAACTTTCATGTTTTGACTTTTGTTTGAATCCAAATGGATCTTGGTGAAAAAGTGGGGCAAAGTTGGGGAAAATTAGGGTTTTTTATAACTTAGAAAAATTCTAAGTTATGAAAAATTCTAATTTCTAACCCTAATTTGCACTTTGTGATTTCTTGGTGAACAAGTTTCATGATTTGGCATGTTTTGATGAAAAATGAATCTTGACTCTTGATTTTGACCAAAAAGTCAAAGTTTGACTTTTCAGTATACAGTCAAAATTGATCAATTGACTGGGGAATTCAACTGTCAATCTTGTGTACTTGGGATCTTTTGAGTTTGTTGAGCATGTCAAGATAATTCCATGGGGTCCTTGAGTCCATATGTGAGCTTGGTTTTCCATTGACTAGGTCAAACAGTCAAAAATTGCCTTTATGCAGTCAAAACCCTAAAAATGACCATTTTGCCCTTTTGGTGATTTGATCAAATTTCTTGTGGAATTGTGATCCAAACTTGATCAAATGGTTCATATGAGTTCATAATGTTGATGTGGGTCAATTTCCATGAGGTTTGACTGTCAATTGGCCATAGTTGACTTTTTCCCCAATACAGCTGATTTCTAGGTCAACTGTCCAATTGACTGGGCAAAACTTGGAATCAAGGCTTGAAACTTGGTATGGATAAACTTGGGAGTCCAATATGAAGCATGAAAGTCATCTTAGGAATTTTATGTCAAATCATCCTTGTGCAAACACAAACCCTAATTTGGGTCAACAGTGCAAGGAGAGGTCTTGAGCAGATGAAACCCTAACTGGATCTTGATCTCCAAGGGCTTTGTGGTGAGAAATTTAATGAGAAATGGGAGGGCAATTTTGGGGTACAACAGCTACTGTGTTTTTGTTCACAGGTTTGGTATTGGTTGTAGGTTTTGTTACTGGTTTGGTATTGGTTTTAGGCTTGGTTACAGTATTTGAGATTTTTGGTTTTGGAGTTTTTGACAGGTTTTGGTTACAATGTTTGAGATATTTTCTTGAGGCCTGTTTCAGGTTTGATGAGTTTGAGACCTGTGTTTTTTAGCTTGAGACCTTGACAGGTTTTTTTCTTTTGATGATGGTTCTAGGTTTGTTTTTTTTGATGAAGTCTTAGCAGGTTTTGTTGGCAGTTTGGGAATTGGATGCTATTTCTGGTTTTGATCTCTTCTGGTTGTTGGGATTTTTGTGATTGTTTATCAGGTTTGGTTTGATGATGGTTTATCAGTTTGGGACTTATGTTAGTTTTTGAGGTTTGACAGGTTTTTGAAGGTTGGATGCTTGTGTTCAAGTTTTTTGAGTTTGATAATGTTTCTATATTTTTCGCTTGAGAGTTTTGTCCACTGTTATATTGGCCCTGCTTCTGTTAAATTCATATTCAAAATGGTGGGAAACCCACCAATTGAATATTTTCAGTATATTGTTCCTATGGCCTTTTTGTTGCAGTTTTTTTTAGCATATTCTATGCAACTTGTGACAGGCAGGGCAGCAAAGCTGTGCATCCCAATAACCTAGGTGACTTCTTTCCTCTCTTCTCTCTCAATGACAATAAGAAAGCCAATTGCTCTTTTCCCTTTTTTTCCAATTCTGAAAGGTTTGCATGGAAAATGATGTTTTATGCCTCTTGAACAAGCTTTTGCTTATTTGACTTAGCTATTTATTTTGTCATACTGCTGCACTGCTTTTGTTGATGTTGTTTGTTGTTTGCTATATTGCTGCCTCGTTTTTGTTGATGCTGTTTGCATTTTGTTTGGACAAAGCTGTTTGTTTGGCTTTTGGGGCTGCAGTTTGCGATGCTGTTTGGGCATTCTGTTTGGACAGTTTGCTTGCATTCAGTTTGTAGCATTTGTTTGATTCAGTTTTGCACCATTTGCTTTTTTGGAAAGCTTTGTAGCATTTGCTTGTTTGGACAGCTTTGTAGCATTTCTTTTCCTTCTTTTTGTGAACCAAGAAGGATAATCTTCTTGTGATTTGCAAATAGAAAAATAAAATTGTGATGAATAATGGCATTATGATTCCATTTTTGCAAACCTTAATGATGAATACTTTTTTTTTTGGAAAATTTTGTGCATGCCCAAATAATTTGTACTAACTATTTTTCTTCCTTCTGTTTTCATGTGAGCACAATGGATATGACAAAGCAAGGAAGGCAAGAAATATGTGGCAAGCATGGAGGTCTTTGGAGATAAACAAAATAATTGGATATGACTTCAATCTTCAGACAAGCTTAGGCATAGATTAATTCTCCTAGGCCAAACATTTATTTAGATTTTCTTTGTAACTTAGAAAGATCATTCTGGTATTTTGATGTGTTGTATCCAATAGTACCAATTCATCTTTAAATACAATAGGTTGTAAACATAAAGTATTAAAGAATGAATTGCTTTGTACCAAATGTTTGAAATTGAAAAAAAATCTTTAGTTGCAACATGAAATATTCTGGTGTCAATTGAAATTCTTTATCAACAACAACTTGTAGTTTCTCTTCGCATCCTAATTGACCTTTGAAATTCCTAATCAAGATATTTGAAATAAAAGTTCCAGTCTGGTAACTTAAATTCCAAGTAATCCCAATAACTATGTAACTGTATTTCAAACAAACATGCACTCCATTTCCTAACCAAACAAAAGTTTTAAGGACGTAAATCATCTGGTCAACCTGGATCAAAATCATGATTGTCCTAAATGATAGTCTTAAACTCCATCTCTTGTCCTAGACAAACCATGCTCTGAGAAAAAACACTGCCTTTTCAGTAAACTTGAGGAAGCATGAAGACCTGTGAAAACCAATTGAATTTCTGAGAACTCAATTTCTTCTGAGGATTGCAAGAAAAACCCCAATTGCTGGTTTACTGCCATAGAAGAGAATTTGTCTGGTCGATTACTGAACCAACTTGAATATCCGAGAAACCCTAGGGTTGTGTCTTCTATGAAAAATGGGAGGGGAAATTTTGGGGTACAACATTCATGTTTACCACACATATATATTTTTACTATACTTGTGAATTTATTATATCATTATTTTTTCCTTTCACGTTTGCTTGTGTGTTGGTTAGGAATAACCGGGTGGAAGCAACTTGGAGAAACATTCTTAAATAACAGGCGTCGAGCTTAAGACGTAAAACAAACATGTTTTATTGTTTTTCATTTTTGTTAGTTTTGGTAGTATATTGATTGTTGTTTAAACAAGTTGAAATTGGACTTGTTCTAAATTCTCAAATCTTCACTTTTCAACTTGTTTAAACTTCCGAGAGCTTTTTTTTATTAGCTTGAGGAAATTTGTATGTGTATAATTTTGTTTTTTCTAATTCTTTTGTTGTTTTTTGGACTCAAATTTTGGTCCGGTAACTTGATGAATTTTGAGGTGATTGTCCGAATTTGAGTGTTTCAACTTGCGAATGTATGGTAATGATAATATTTTGAAGTTGGTACACTCCAAATACTCATTTATCGCTTTCTATAGTATAAAATGTTTAGGAAACTTTTCATCTGTATAATTACCATACCATTCATTCTTTTTGCATTGCTTGCTTTTGACTTGAATCACTTTAGTTCCCTTTTTTACCCCAATTGTGAAGAAGCTTTTCATTGTTCATATATGCTGGAGGCCAAAATTCTTGGTTTAATATGGATTTCATTATGTTTAATCTTTTGTTTATGTTGATTGTATGGCAGCATGAAAGTGATTAAGACATTTTGTTTCATTTTGAGCACAACTACCTAGCCAAATAGTCAATTCACCTTGTGAGTGTGTGAACTTTTGTTAACCCCTTTTGAGCCTTTTTGTCAATGTACATGTTATTTTTGAACTTAATAGTTGCCTATGAGTGTTTAGTTTTCCTTTTTGTATGGATATTGATTTTTCCCTCTATCATTGTTTTTGCTTTAAATTTTTACCTTGCCTTAGAAAGTAGGGAGTATTCACACTTTGATGTTGGTTAAATTCAAGTTGGGGAGAGAAATGTTTGCTCATTTATATGTTGGTTTCTATGAGGTTGAGAAATAGAAATAGAAAAAGAAAGAAATAAAAAGTTAAAAAGAAAGATTATAAAAAGAAAGAAAAAAAGTTAAAAAGAAAGATTAGAAAAAGAAAGAAAAAAATTGAAAAAAGCTTTGAAAAAGAAAAATAAAAAGAGTATGGAATAATGTTGTGATAATAAGTATTGTGATTGATTTGTGAACTTTGGGATGAAGAAAGAAGTTTGATTGGAATTTTATGCTTGAACTTTTGTGAGTTGATTGCTCCCTTAGGTTTAGGCAAGTTTTTGTTTAGATTAGCTTTAGGACTTATCCCTTGTTTGTTAACCAAGCCACATTACAACCTTGAAAATCCCTTGTGATTCTTGCCTTTATACTTTCAGTGTAAATTTTTGGATGAATGCATAATTTAGTCTATTTTTTGTAAGATTCTGGATGAGTATTTTTGTCCCACACTTTTGTGTGTTCTTCATCTACCGATGAGTTTTTGCTAGGTGTGATTCATGATTGAGCTAGTTTTGTTTTAGAATGTTTAGTATGATTTTTGTATTTAGGATTCATTTCGCTTATATGTTATCGTTGTAGGATTGTGGTAAGTATTTACCTTGCTTGTGTGTTTCTTATTGAACCATACATTTGTTTTCGTTTTTAAAACTTTTTGATTCATGATTCTTTGGTTGATCATTTTTGCTTCTTTGAGTTGTTTGGCCTTGTTTGAGGACAAACAAGTTCAAGTTGGGGAGAGTTTGATAAGTGCAAATTGTAGTTAATTTTGTATATACTTTTTGTTGCACTTACCGACTCTTTGTTGTTAATATCAATTGAATAACCCAACTTTGTGTATAAATTCGTTTAGTTTATGTTTATTTGTGTTTTTGTGTACATAGTATACCGTTTTATGTTTTTCTATTCATTTTGTAGGTATTTGAGCATTGTTGGAGCAAGAGGAATAAAAGCTCCAAGATTCATTGTTGGATCAATAAAGGAATAACGCCAAGAAGAGAGAGATCCATTTGAGTTATGCAGGAAGAGAAAAAAATTTGTTGTTCTGGTATGCCTCGTCGAGCAAAGCCTGGGCGAGGAGCCTTCGCCTCGGTGTCGATAGGCGATGGAGGGGTGAGAGGGATGGGTCATTTTTCCAGTAGCTATTGACTTGGGCTCGCCAACAGCTCGCTGGGCAAGGAAACATTGTATCGCCAGGAAAACTTCCCTTCACCGAGCGAGGGTGGATGTTTTTGGCCAGTTACGTACGTAGCGCAACCTGGGCCTTGTATTTAAGGGTTGTCATCGGACGAAGCTTTTATGTCATCGGGAGACGCGTGCGGACCTGATTTTTGTATATATTTCTATTTCATTTCTTTTGTAAGGGTTATGGTTTTAGGTGTGGTTTTTGATTTCCAACTCTATCAACCTCATTTTTAAAGTGGATTAGATTAGAAAACAACTATAGAGCTTGCATTCAGATGATCTGGGGTGGATTGCTCTTCGATTGATGCTGACAAACTGGGAGATTTATGGTTCATTTCTCTTTTTCTTTGTGTATTCTCTTTTAGTTGGGTTCGTATATGTATTTACTTTGATCTTATGTATATTTATCGCTCATGGAATTATATTTAATTTGCTTGTCGATTGTTGTCCTAGATTTTTGCTCTGTGCTCGGGATTTAGGTTGTTATAGACATATACTGCTTGAATTCTTATCTAAGATGATAGTCTGTTAACTTCTGGATTCTAGAAATAGATTTAGAGTTGACATTCACTTGGGTGTATGTGATTAATTCCTCTGTGTTGGTTGTGTTGCTCTGAGAGATCATTGACGCGATTAACACGGTTGGCTTCTATGTTGTTGAGGTGGTTGAGAGATCACTACCAAGGTGATACAATAGGCCTCTCAATTTAGGTTACAAATGACTTAGGTTGTGAGTGATACGAGGTGATGTTGACGAGTATTATAGGTTGAGTATAATTGTTCGATAGGTTTAAGTCTGTGAGAAGTAGTATATATGCACTCTTGATAAGTTATTCCTTTTTCTTTTATTTTTGTTTACATTTAATTTTTGTTGATAACTTTTACCATTTCCATTCAAACCCCCAAACTCATTAACGAATGACTTTTCAAACAGCGACTCGATAACCAATCTCTATGGGCACGATACAATATAACCTAAATATAACCCGATAAAATAATACTTTACTTTTTTCTTTCCGCTATGCCACTGCAACACCACCTCTGAACTATCATTCTTCAATAACCTTCTATTACAGCAAACAACTTCAGAATATGTCAAGGAATTTCATTTTAACAATGACCCGTTAGAGATGATATCCTCCTCCCTGTTGGTTTCTTTAGAAGAACCAATAGATTTAGATGATTCACCATTCTTCCTTGGGGATATGTGTGTAGTATGAAGGTATGAATTCCACCATTTCCTCCAAATCTCTCACTTCACTTACTCTTTTTCTATTGGGCTTGACATTCTTTAAGTTCCTGCAAGCATCATCAAACGAAATTGGGCCTTTAGCTTTACTAATCACGCCATAACGCCTAACATAGGCCTCCATTACCGTAATACCACACCCAAAACCATAGTTTTTAAAGAGTGTTAACCTAGACTTGTCTCATCACCCGAGTTCCTAAAAAAATTACTCTCGAGACATGTGTCTGCTACATACGTAGCCTCGAAAGCCTGTTTTGTCTTATTCACCTTTTTGTCTCTAGATAAAACAGATTGCAACTTTTTGGTTAGTGGCACCATATGATTCTCAAAACGTGTAACATCCTGAGAAGCTACAGGACTGTACACAACAGGTGTAGCTTGATATTCATTAACTCTATCATCTGTCTCTATCACCTTACTAGCGTCATCCTTCACACCTTCCACCACATCCTTGTTTCCCACAAAATAGTCGCTTTCCTCCTTGTCGTCAGAGCTTGGTTCCATCATGGAATCACAAGTCTCTGATTCATCATCTTAATCCTTTCTAATACATTGACTCTCCTTCGGTCCTTGCATCTCTTCCTTTACAATAATTCTAAACTATGTTCCATTAATCAGGACTGAAAAAGCTTCATTAATGGAATTTTTTTTTGGAATAACCAAGTATTAAAAAAAATCGCAAATAACCATGTTTCGGAAAAAATTACGCAAATAACCATGTTTCAGATGACTCCCCAAAGGAGGAGCCATCTCAATTGACGCCTACACCTACTTTTTAAGGGGAGGCGCCATCTCACTTGGCGCCTAGGTGCTTAGGGCTTTCCCTAAGCCAAGTGAGATGGCGCCTTAGTGCATTTGCTAGGGCAATTTTCGCGTTTTTTTTCAATCCGGTGCGTTACGTATTCGATATAGGATCGACAAAAATGACTTTTTATTTACGAAAAATGATTACACCCATAAGTATTACATAAAAAAATAGATTAAATAAAAAAAACAGATTAATCAGTGGTCCTCCGGAACCCGGTAATGACCCCCGATTCCGTATCCCCGTCCTCGCCTTTCCCGTGCTGGGTGTTGTTGCATTTCCTGCTGTGGCAGGGTCGATGGCCCAGCGAAGTCAATGCGTTCCGGATCCATGAAATCAGTCATATCTCCATATCTAGAAGATCCGCTTTGGTACAGTCGGTTACCCATACCCTTAAAGTTTGGTTGTGTTGGCGGTGGGTGGAGTTCCATGGTTGGTCTGTAGCATTGATCGTCTGAGTACGGTGGGTAGAAAGGAAATGGATCTTGGGGTGTTTGGTATTCAGGATGTTGGGTGGTTTGGTGATACTGTGGTTGATGGTAAGTTGGGTCGGTTGGTTTATAATCTTCTGACATTCCTAGATCATGGCTAAGGCTGGATGTTGAGGGGCCCATATTGGGATATACATAAGACTGAAATTGTGTATGGGGTATGCGGGTGTGTTGGTATTGTGATTGGAGTTGCGTTTGGGTGTGAGGCATATGGGGGTATTGGTACTGAGGTGGTGATTGTGGTTGGTTGTGGGGCATTTGGGTGTAATTGTATTGTGGTGGCGATTGTGGTTGGATGTTTGTGGTTTTGTTTCGTCTGGGGGGTTGGTGGGAGGTTGATGTGTGTTGGGTTTATTGTTGGGGAAATGAGGGTTGTGCCCATTGTGTTTGTGGGTTAACCAAATACCTTGGATGAGACACGTGCATTTCAGGGTTACTAACCGACCTGTACCAAGATAAATACTGATATGTGTGTCGCATATTACCATGATTGAGGAAAACCGGGAATTTCAAGACATGTCGGTGACTCCTCTGCCACATCTTACACCATTCTGGAGCAAAGTATTTCCAGTTGGTAAGCCCTAATTAGGCGTCGACCCTTTTGAGATGCCACAGGGACAAACAAGTTGGATCACTGGGTATCTCTTGATGCATTCCGAACTGCATTTTCACACGGTCGCTGTGGTGCATCTCCACAACATTGAACTGTATGATTGCAATCTTGGCGCTTCAAATTGTTGTATCCTCGGGGTTTGGTTCATGGCCTAAATCCGAATATGGTCTCCTAACAAACTGCGCATAAAATTAAATCAGGTTAATGAAAATGTAATATATAAATAATTTAAAAGTAGAAAAGTTGAAAGTTACGGCGTACATCATCCGGGCCTAGGTGATCCAATAGATTGCGGTATAGTGCGACATTGAATCTTGAATTCTTGCCGTAATTCATACCCCTCACGCAATACCTAAAGGAAATGAAAAATATTTTATTTTTATCATATATTTGGTGAAGAGATGAATAGTAATAAATGATATAACTTGATGACTTACTTTGTTGCATACGGGAAAACGAATGTGTTATACCCCAAAATTTTCCCTCTCATATTATCAAGATTTTCCTCACAAGACCTCTTGGACTCCACACAGGATTAGGGTTTGCTCAGCTCAAGACCTCCTCTTGCACTGATGACCTGAAATTAGGGTTTGAGTTTGCACAAGGATTTTTGGACCATCAATGCTTAATGTGACTTTCATACACCATCTTGGACCCCTAAGATTGTTCATACCAAGTTTCAAGCTTTGAATCATATTTTTGCCCAGTCAATTGGACAGTTGACATAAAATCAGCTCTATTGGGGAAAAAGTCAACCATGGCCAATTTACAGTCAAACTTCATAATTTTTTATCCATAAAAACATTCTAGGCTCCTATGTACCATTTGATCAAGTTTGGATAACAACTCCTCAAGAAATTTGATCAGATCATCAAAAGGGCAAAATGGTCAAAATTAGGGTTTTGACTGAGAAGGGGCAATTTCTGATTTTTGACCTAGCCAATGACCAATTGGGTTCAAGAATGATTTCAAGGACTTAATAGCATCATATTGACCTAATCACATAGTTCAAAATATCTCAAAAGCATTGGATTGACAAATGAGTTTTGCAGTCAACTAATCAAAAGTCAACTGTACACTGAAAAGTCAAACTTTGACTTTTTGGTCAAAATCAAGTGCCAAGGGTCATAATTCATCAAGATATGTCAAAATGTGAAACTTGTTGACCAAGAAACCTAAATTTGAAAATTAGGGTTTTAATTTGAAATTTTTCATAACTTAGAATTTTTCTAAGTTATGGAAATTTCTTATTTTTTCCCAACTTTCCACAACTTTTTCACCATGATGCAATTGGATTCAAACAAAACTTCCAACATGAAATTTGTATTCCTCCATGAAATATACAACTTGGATTCACAAAGTTTTTCCAAAATATGATTGGATCTCAAGTTATGATTTTGTGAATAGGGGTCCATAAATGTTTTAACTTAGTGAAATTTTGCCCTAGTTTAGGCAGATTTTTGACCTAACTTCATGGAAACTTTTCACCTAGTTACAAGAGGAATATCAAGTTTCATTTCAAATATTGATTGTATATTATATTACAAGCTTTCCAAAATGTCCAAGAACTCTCCAAGATTATTTATGGTTAGGGATAATCGAAGAAATGAAAATGGCTATTTATCACTTTTGTTCAAGGCATTTTCACATTGTTACAAGTTGCAAATCAGTTTCAAACATGCTTGTACTTGGTTTTACAGGTCCTAATCCTTTCTACACTCCATAATTAAATGCAAACACATTGGATAATGGTCTTGTTCTGACCTGTGGAGCTTTGCACATTGAATTAATCCAAAAATGGCATAAAGTTCACATTGCTACTTTGATAAAGCTTGCTTTTTCCAACTTTGCAAATCTTGAGTCATGGACCTAATATTTTGCTGCAAACAATATCCACAAATATCAGGCAACTTGTACCAACTATGTGCAGCTAGCAAGCAAGCCTGTACAGGCTTTGGCATTGTCACTTCCAACTTTTCTTCAAAAGCAAGAAACTTGCAAAAGTCAATAGAACTCATCCATCTGATAAAGGCAAGCCTTAGCTTCATTTCAAACAACCTCAGAACCTTGTAACAAGCCAATACATGAGCTCATAGCATTTGAAACTCTCTCAAACACAAAAAAACACCATTTTCTGCCCAAACAGGGCAATCTCTGCAAATCACAAGCCATTTCCATATTGCCTCGTGCATTTTGCTTGGAATCACTTCAAACACATCCCATAACTCCTACCTAAACTATTCAGGTCTTTGTCTTGCAATTGTAACCCCTGTTTCAAGCTTCACCATTTTCATTTTGAAGGTTTGCAGGTTGACTTCTACAGGGAGATTCAAGCGCCTACAAGGCAAGCTGAGCATTGGGATAGCTTGAGGGAACTTCAAGGAAGCTCACAAGAACTTCTGGCCTCACTCAAAGTTCCCACATTGCCATATCCAAACTCAACTGAACAAGGTATTTGTCAAGTTTCTATCTCTCTATTTAGGCATCTTTAAGCTTAGGTTTGTGAAGCAAAAATATAGTCCTTAACATGCTTGAGTTGTACATATGCATAGATTCCATTTATATTTACTGAGCTAAGAGTATTTGTATGTTGAACATGCTGAAAAAACTAGGTCAGAAATTAGGGCCATTAAAATTCTCCTTGGTCTTTTAGAGTTAGGTCATGTTCTTTATATCATTGGAATCGTGAGTTAACAAGCTACATTTTTCATGTTATAAGTTTTTGATTTTATGCAAAGAATAGCAAGAACAGGATTTGAGGGAGAAGCGTGTGCGTTTGTGGTCTGGAGGTCAGGGACGAAGCTGTCTTGGGCCTGGGCTTTGGGCTGGCTACTTTTTGCATCCCCATGTTTCCTTTTTGCACCCCATTGGTCCATTTTCTATATTTTGCAATTTTTTCATTTCTTTTTATATTTTTGACTTGATTATTTTTTTCCTGAACATTAAAAAATCCCAAAAAATATTTTCTTAATTTTTTGCATTTTATTTTATTATTTTTATTATTTTTATGGCATAAAAATAGTTTATTAGGTTAAATAGATTTTATTTTCTTAAATAAACTTGTAAATAATATTAAAATACTTAAATATTTTATTTTATTAAATTATACACATAAAATATTATTTTCTCACATATTTAAATTTTTAGTATTTATACATAATATTATTATTATTTTTCTTAAACAAAAATGGACAAGAATATTAGAAAACATATATTTTTCTTTTAATAAAAAAAATTAGGGTTTCCCCTTTCAAAGATAATCACAATATTTTTTCTTATTTTAGACTTAAGTAATATTATTTTCTCATGCATAAAACAATGACAAAATATTTTTGCATATTTATATTTTTATTGCATATTTAAATATTGTTTATTTATTTATTGTACAATAAATTCAATTGGGTTGTAATAGTAAATTAGGGTTTTATTTTGTGCAAATATCCCCATTCAAAACTTGTATCCCTCCTCCCATAATATTGTTGTAATATTTTAGATTTACATTATGCAATTTATCGCATTATATGCATGTTTAGTAAAAACTAGGGTTTGTATGATAAGACAAAATCAAACAAATAGCATGACCTAATTCAAAGACAAACAAATGCATGAAAAATGACAACACATTGCACACAAGCACCTCTAAGGTTTCACCCACTTGGTTGCCTTACAAAATGGCCATGGTATGCATGCTAGGTATCTTGGCAAAACAAAACAAAACAAAAGATCATAGTCCCTCGATGACGCTATCAAAAGTTTGCCTAAAAAACAAATGATCTTGGTCCCTTAAACTTGCTAAGATACTTGGCACCATTGCTATCATGGTCATACGATGACCCACGCCCGTCCCGTTTAACATCCAAAGATAGGTTTGTCTACCAAAACAATGGTAGGTCAACAACATCAAAGGAATAAAAATGTATAGGAAAGACTTTTGAGTAGGTAGATGCTTCTAGTTACTTGATCAATTTTCAAACAATCCTTGCTATTTTCAAACAAACACACACATTTCAAAACAATTTCCAAACAACTTTCAAAACATTGAAACATTTTTCGAAAGACAAACATCTTTGTATACATTCTTACGAACGAGAATCATTACAAAGATTGCCTAAACAAAGGCCTCTTCTCAAAATACTTTCAAAACCACACAAAGCACCATTTCAAACAATTGAAAAAGCAAAGCAAGTGATCTAAAACAAGTAAATAAGAGCCCATGGAAAACCATGGATGAAAAGGGTGCTAGCACCTTCCCTTTACATAATCTACCCCCCGAACCCAAAAACAATCTCAAAGGTCTTTCCTGTGCTTTTTTACCTTTCCTTTTGGATAAAATAAAAGTCGGTGGCGACTCTTGCTAAACCGCAACATTTGAAAACACAAACACAAAACCTTAAGTCAGTTCTCCCACCGCATCACATAATGTGTTGTTGTTGACGGGGTTTAGGGACTCCATCCTCCAACAACCCCAGGCTTGAAGTAAAAAAGCGCAGCCATAAAATGTACATTTTTCCTTGATTGCATTTTTGCACAAGGAACTGTATAGGTGGGCTAAAATAGCAGAATCCCAACTATACTTTCTAGTTTTTTCGAAGTCTCTAAGTAAATTTAAATACATAAAATTTACATTATTTCTCGTACTTTCGGGAAATAAAAAGGTTCCAAATAGTATCATTAGATAAGTTCTAGCTTTTATTACCCTGTCTTGCTCGGAGGAATTTTCATTTAATTCCAAAGTCGCATAATGATTTTTAAGCTCAGTTAGTAGTATACCCTGACCTCTCGCACCACCACCTTCAACCATATCCCTGCCCAACAATTCTTTACACAGAGAATTGGGTTGTTGAACCGACCCGTTAACGGCCTTACCGTCCACAGGGAGACCCGGTAACATGTACACATCCTCTAGCGTGACGGTACATTCACCTATTGGTAGGTGAAATGTATGGGTCTCTAGTCTCCACCTTTCCAACATTGCAAGTATGAACTTTGAATCAATTGTGCAGTTGGAGATCTTTATAACATGTCCGAAACCTGCGTATTCCAGATATGGTACGATAAATGGGTCGGGAGCAAGGTAGTTGTGAGACTGGATTCTAAATCTTTTGGTATCCTGAGTTAATAATGTAAAAGGTGTAAGATTAAGTAAGATGAACAAAGCATTACCAAAAGTATAAAAAATGTATAACTATAAAAGAAACTTACAAATGCTGCAATGTTGTCCCTTGTGCCTCTGTGAGAATCGCCCATTGTGAGAAGATCTATTGTTGAAAATGCCTAAGATTATGAAAGACTTAGAAATTGTAAGAGATTATGAAAGAGTTTGTAGCAGAGACTGAGACGATTGTGGGTGCGAGAGAAGTATGTTATGCTCTGTATTTATAGGAAAAAAATTTCATAGAGTAAGTGAGGTGGTAGTTGGTGCATGCATGCATGATAAGTGTCACTCTTGCAGTGTAGGTGCAGGCTAGGTGGCAGCCTTGGAGAAGGCATCTCTGCATGCGTGTAACACGATTGGACATGAAGGGAGGCGCCATTGGACTTCGAGAAAGAGTACAAAAATGAAAGGTGTCGCCATCCCCATTGGCGAATAAGAGGTGGCATGGGTTGTAGAGTAGGCGCAGGCTAGGTGGCAACCTTGGAGAAGGCATCCCTGAATGCATGTAACACTTTTGGAGGTGAAGGGAAGAGACTTACAGGTTACAGTGTAGGTGCAGATTAGGCGCGGGCTAGGTGGCAGCCTTGGAGAAGGCATCCCTGAATGCATGTAACACTATTGGACGTGAAGTGAAGCGCCATTGGACTTGGCGAAAGAGTACAAAAATGAAAGGTGTCGCCATCCCCATTGGCAAATAAGAGGTGGCATGGGTTGCAGAGTAGGCGCAGGCTAGGTGACAGCCTTGGAGAAGGCATGCCTGAATACATGTAACACTATTGGAGGTGATGGAAGGAGACTTACAGGTTACAGTGTAGGTGCAGAGTAGGCGCAGGCTAGGTGGAAGCCTTGGAGAAGGCATCTCTACATGCATGTAACACGATTGGACATGACGGGAGGCGCCATTGGACTTGGCGAAAGAGTACAAAAATGAAAGGTGTCGCCATCCCCATTGGCGAATAAGAGGTGTCATGGTTTGCAAAGTAGGCGCAGACTAGGTGACAGCCTTGGTAACATTATTGGACTGATGGGAGGATCCTTAGAGGTTACAACCTTAGTTAATTTAATTCAGTATGACCTATTTAGTCTTACATTTATCAAAACACTGATTCACTTAATCTCTCAAACCTTCCAACCTTCAAACAATCAAACCTTCAAACAATCAAACCTTCAAACCTTTGAATAACTCATAAACTTCAAACCTTCCAACCTTCAAACCTTCAAACCTTCAAACAATCATACGCAATGGCCTTTGCACCCCAATATGTCATCAGTGCACATTTCAACGGTGAGACATACATTTGTCCCACCTCTAGGTTTTTGTTTAGAGACACAGACAACATCCGATTTCATTTAAACGGGAAAGCCAATTTCTTGTACTTCAAAAAACGATTGGAGACCAAACTTGGACGAGGCCCGGTGACACAAATATTTTATCAGAATCCAGTTTTTTTTTTGTAACAATCAAATAATATTTTATAAGGTTGAGGTTCAAGATGACGAGGATCTTCAGAATATGTTTTCAAGTCATGTGTATTCCGGGTACGACTCTATTGAGTTGTACATTATGCTGCGAGAGCCTCAGGTGACACAAGTGGTTGATCCTTTGGAGACCGAACAAGCAGAGGTAGATGCAGTTGATGAAGAAGAAGAAGATGACGAGTTAGAGTTTGACGAAATGGTGAATGATGATTCCGAAGATGATGGGATACTTGATATTCCTGCAAACGAGATCTACACACCACCTCCGCACATGACAAACTTCAACATGGGTGGAGATGAACCATATTCTGATTTATTTTTCAATCCGTATATGCAGTCGTATGAAAACTTAAAAGAGAAAGACAAGTTTTGTAACAGACAAGAATGTATCAGAGCCATCAAAAAATTCTACATGCTCAACTCGGTCAATTTTAAGGTGGACAGTGTAAACCCAGAAAGGTACAAGATCAAGTGTGTCCACCCTAATTGTATGTTCAAGCTCACTGCATCATACAGATTAAGAGGTGATTGTTGGGTCATAGGTTCCATGTCTACCCACACTTGTGTCAGTTTTACTCAATCACAGGACCATCGAAAACTTAATTACGATCTCATTTGTCAAGAAATCCTACCACTCGTCAGCAACGGTCCATCTTTGAAGGTGAAAACCATCATCTCCCACATCACTATGGTTTTTAACTATACTCCGTATTACCGTAAGGCGTGGTTAGAAAATACCAAGGCAATTGAAAAGGTGTACAGAAACTAGGAGGAGTCATACCAAGAACTTCCTCGCTACCTGAATGCACTCCAGACTTATTCTCCGGGTACTGTTTACATTCTGGAAACAGTGCCAGCATACGCCCAAGATGGTAGTCAACTAAACGGAAATGGAATTTTCAGTCGAGTGTTTTGGGCATTTCAACCTTGCATCACAGAGTTTGGATCATGCAAACCAATTATACAAATTGATGGGACTTGGTTGTATGGGAAATACAAAGGCACACTACTGATGGCAGTTGCACAAGATGGCAACAACAACATTTTCCAAATTGTCTTTGCCCTAGTCGAGGGGGAGACCGGTGGTACTTGGAGCTTTTTTCTGAAAAACCTGCGAACACATGTGGCTCCTCAACCAGATCTCTGTTTGATCTCGGATAGACATGCATCCATTAAAAGTGCATACAATAATCCTGCAAACGGTTGGCATGACCCTCCTTCTACGCATGTATATTGCGTTAGACATATCGTCCAAAATTTCAAGAGGGAGAGTATTGTACCCCAAAATTTTCCTTCTCATTTATCAAGGCTTTTCTCACAAGATCTCTTTGACTCAAGACTGGATTAGGGTTTGGTCAGCTCAAGACATCTCATCTTGCACTGATAATCCAAAATTAGGGTTTGAGTTTGCACAAGGATTTTTGGACTATAAATGCTTCATATGACTTTCAAACATCATTATGGACCCCTAAGATTACTCATGACAAGTTTCAAGCCTTGAACCACATTTTTGATCAGTCAATTGGACAGTTGACCTAAAAATCAGTTGTATTGGGGAAAAAGTCAACCATGGCCAATTTACAGTCAAACTTCATAATTTTTTATCTACATCAACATTATAGACTCATATGTATCATTTGATCAAGTTTGGATTACAATTCCTCAAGAAATTTGATCAAATCATCAAAAGGGCAAAATGGTTAAAATTTGGGTTTTGACTAAGGAAGGGCAATTTCTGATTTTTAACCTAGAAAATGACCAATTTATTTGAAGCATGATTTCAAGGTTTCATTTGTATCATCTTGACATAAGGACATGGTTCAAAACATTGCAAATCCATTGGATAGACAAATGAAATTTGCAGTCAACTGATCAAAAGTCAACTGTACACTGAAAAGTCAAACTTTGACTTTTTGGTCAAAATCAAGTGCCAAGGGTCACAATTCATCAAAACATGTCAAAATGTGAAACTTGTTCATCAAGAAATCAAGGATTGAAGATTAGGGTTTAAAATTGAAAATTTTCTTAACTTAGAATTTTTTCTAAGTATAGAAAATTTCTTATTTTCTCTCAACTTTAGGCCATTTTTTCACCATGATGCAAGATTTTTCAAAGGAAGTTCCCAACATGAAAGTTGTAGACCTCCATGAAATCTACAACTTTTCTTCACACACTTTTCCCTAAAGATGTTTGGATCTCAAGATATAATTTTATGAATACATGCTCACGAACTAAATAACTTAGTGAAATTTTGCCCTAATTTAGGCAGGTTTTAGACCCAACATCATGGCAATTTTTCACCTAGTTCCAAGAGGATTCTTGAAATGCATTTCAAATATGAGTTATAGAGCACATTGCAAGATTTCCAAAAGTTCCAAGAACTCCTCAAGATAATTTTTGAGTAGGGAGAATCGAAGAGATGAAGTTGGCAATTTCTCACTTTTGATTCAAGCCATTTCATGAAGAACAATTTTCAAATCAGTACCTATGCTGCCTAATCCATGCTTTACAGGTCCCAAACTTGTTTCTTACTCCATAATTTAATGCTTACTTAGTTGACAAAGCTTTAATCCAAGCTCTAGAGCCATTGTCCAAGTTGTAATTCCATAAATGGCATAAAGTGGCCATTGCCATTTTGAAAAAGCTTCACTTTTGCAATTTTCCAATTCTTGAGCATTGAACCTGTCTCCTTTGCACATACAAGTCTTACAGGCCTAAAGCAAATTGTACAAGAATTATACCAACCCTAAGCAAGCCAGTACAAGCATGTGAAGCCTTGTCCCTTCACTTTGCTTCAAAAGCAAGAAAGGTTGCCAAAAGGCTAAAACACACAAATCTGTTGGAGAGCTGACTTTAAAATTGATCCCATACTAATACACAAACACACTACAATTAGAAACACGATTGCTAGAGTTTTGAAACACTCCAAAACTCCCTTTCACCATAAAACTGTCAAAACTTGCAGATTTTTGCATAAGCCTAGCAATCCATCATTTGGCTCGTGCGTTTCAAGTTTCAATCATCAAAACACTTTACCTACTTGATATCTAACTGATCCAGACCCTCATCCCTGTACTGTAACTCCTTCTCCATCATCTTCCATTTTTGTTTTCAAAGCTTGCAGGTTTACTTGGATAGAGAGTTCCAGGCACTTCCAAAGCAAGGCAAGGATTGGAACACACTCAGGGAGGTTCAAGCAAGCTCAAGCAATCATCAGGCCTTCATAAAACTCACTCCAACTCCATCCATGATTTCAAATGAAAGAGGTAAAAACTTCAACTTCTATCTCTTCATACAGGCATCCATTGGCCACGATTTATGAATAAACAATGTAGACCTCATTGCTACGAAGTTGTACATGTATATATCTTGCATTTATTTGGCCTGAGTTGAGAGAATTTTGAAGTTGAAATTCTTGTAAAAAATTAGGTTTAAATTTAGGGCTTTTAAAATTCATCTTGATCTTTGATTGATAGCTTACATGATTTATATGGTTAGAATCGTGAGACAAAATGCTACAACATTCATGTTATGAGTTTTCATTTTCATGGAGAAATGAGAAAGTTACATAGCATCTGGCTGGCTAGAGAAAGAAGACGAAGTACAGGGAAAGGGCTTTGTTTGTGTTATGTTATTTTTGTTTTACATTAATCAACGGATGTATAGCCACCCCAGTGGCAAGGTAGCGCGCTGGTGAGACCCATGTCCTGGGTTCGAACCTTGGCGCTACCTTTTGTTTTTCACACTTTTTCCCTTTTCTTCATTTTTGTTGTTTTTGCAGGATTGGGCTTATTTCTTTGGGCCTAGCGTTTTTTATTAACATTCTGCTCCCAGTTTCCTTACAGCACCCCTGGCCCATTATTTTTCATATATTTTCATTTATTTATTTTTGTTTTCATTTTGGTTTATTAAATATTTTTCTTTTATACATAAAATCCTAAAAAAATACAATTATGATAATATTGCATTTTATTTTATTTTATTTTATTTTTCACATAAAAAATATATTTTATCTTCAATATATACTAGTTATTTTTCTTAAATAAATTTGTAAAAAAAAATCAAATCTTAGATATATTATTATCTTTTCTTTCATATTTATATATATACTTGTAAATATTTATTTTAACATATAAAAACTTTATATTTTTATACAATATTATTTATTACTTTTAATACAAAATAAATAAAAATAATACATAAGAAGTTTATTTTCTTTCAAACTAAAAATTAGGGTTAATCCCTTTTTAAGAAATTATTTTCTTTTCCTTATATTTTTAGGATTAGGTTAAATTTCTTTTCACACAAAAAACAAAACAAAAATATTCTTTACATATATCATTGCATATTTTATTTAAATATTGTATATTATTTATTCTAATATTCATACAAATTCGATTTGGTTGTAATAATTTATTTAGATTTACATTCTTGCAAATCCCCATTCAAATTTGTATTCCCCCCTCCCATAAATTGTTGTAATAGCTTAGTAATCTTTACATTACGCAATTTACTACTTTACATGCCATGTTAGTAATTAGGGTTTGTATGGTAAGACAAAAACAAATCAAATAGAAAACTCTAATACAATACAAAATCAAAGCATGAAAATAACACACTTGCACACAAGCATCCTTAGGGTTTCTTCACTTGGTTGCCTTACAAAATAGCCATATTACGCATGCGAAGTATCTTGGCAAAACAAACAAATATAAGATCATAATCCCTCGATGACGCTATTCAAGGTTGCCTTACAAAATGATATTGGTCCCTCAAAATGCTAAGATACTTTGCAACATTGCTAATCATGGTTATACGATGACCCATGCCCGTCCCGTTTACATCCAAAGATAGGGTTGCTTACCAAATCAATGGTAAGACAACAATGTCAAAGGAATAGAAAATGCACAAGAAAGACATTTGAGTAGGTAGATTACTTCTAGTTACTTGCTCTATTTCCAAACAACTATCCTTGCTATTTTAAAAAACAAACACACATATTTCCAAACATTTTACAAACATTGAAACATTTTCAAAAAGACAAACATCTTTGTATACATTCTTACGAACAAGAATCATTACAAAGATTGCCTAAACAATGGCCTCTTTTATAAAATATTTTCAAAACCACATCAAACACATTTTCAAACAACAAAAGCAAGTGATCTAGCAAGTAACTAAGAGCCCGTGGAAAACCATGGATGAAAAGGGTGCTAATACCTTCCCTTTTCATAATCTACCCCCCGAACTCAAGAAACAATCTCAAAGGTCTTTCCTGTGCTTTTTCACCTTTCCTTTTGGATAAAAGAAAAGTCGGTGGCGACTCTTGCTAACCGCAACATTTGCGATAAAACGCAAAACCCTCAAGTTATTTTTCCCACCGTATCACAGAGATCAAGGACAAAACACTAAGGAAAGCGGTTATGAATGCGGGATATGCATTGATACAACCCACATTCAAATATTACCGCAACGAGATCCGTTTGTTAAATCCGGAAGTCGGTAGGTGGATCGACAATATTCTGGTAGAAAAATGGACTAGGTCATATGACAATGGCCAAAGATGGGGGAACATGACAATAAATCTAATTAAATCGATGATTGTGGTATTCAAAGGCATACTAAACCTCTCGGTCACTACTTTGGTAAAATCTACGTATTTTAGGATGGCTTCGTTGTTTTCCAAAAGAGGTGAAATATGGAATGCGGTGTTGCAATCTGGACAACTATGGAGTGAAAGCTGCATGAAGTACATTAAGGCAGAATGTGCCAAAGCCAACACCCATATGGTTATATGGTTTGACCGACACATCCACAACTTCATTGTGAAAGAGACAATCGACCACAACAAGGGTCTGCCAAGACAAGAATATATGGTTGTACTACCTTCTCGTTGGTGCGATTGTGGCAAGTTTCAATCCTTTCGTATGCCTTGCTCTCATGTCATTTTCGCGTGCGCTTATACCCATCAAGACGCGCTGCAACTTCTGTCACACATTTACAAATCTGAAACGTTGCTTAACGTTTACAACAACAGCTTCCCTTTGGTAGTAAATCCAGATTATTAGCCTGCATATCACGGCGAAATAGTATGGCACAATGACCAAATGCGAAGGAACAAAAAGGGTCGTCCCAAAAGTAAGCGCATCACAACCGAAATGGACACCCATGACAAGCTGGAAAGAAAGTGTGGTTTATGCCGTCAGGTCGGACACAATCGCAAAAATTGTCTGAATCGGGCGTCTGCCTCGACAACATAAAAATTGTATTACATAAAATCTTTCCTTAATTATGTTGTAAACATTAGGGTTTTTCGTTAACAGTATTTGCTACAATAAACATTGCGCATACAAGATAAAAAACACGATATTCCGTCTTTGAAATTACAACTGCTAAAACAATATCATTTGACCCATGCATCATCAACATTACGTCGCTGTCTGTTTTGACTTCCTCCAACCAAACATTAGGTCTTCCTGTCGCGTGTGAGGTTGCTGTTCGTCTTCACTGGATCCTTCGAATTTTTCCCCCCTCCACGATGTCTCCATCTACCCATCGCATCAACTCCCGCTTCAGACGCTCCATGGAGTGAATATGCCAGAATTTCATTTTCATTATAGGTTTTGTGGCGGAGAAGATAACGTAACCATCTCTGGTAAAAATCATGGGCGATGTCATGACGCAAATAACAGAGTAAAAAATAAGAAAACAGTGCGAGAAAGTGTGAGAAATGACGGAGAAACGGACGAATTATTTATAAAAATAGCATTTTTCCCTAGGAGCCAAGTGAGATGGCGCCTCCTCTCACTTTTAAAGTGCATGCGCTATCTCACTTGGATAAAAGAGAGAGGAGGCGCCAAGTGAGATGGAGCCTAGGGCAAAAAGCTTGGTGAAGGCGCCAAGTGAGATGGCGCCTAGGGAAAAAAGCTTGGTGGAGGCGCCAAGTGAGATGGCTCCTCCTTTGGAGAGCCATCTGAAACATGGTTATTTGCATAATTTTTTCCAAAACGTGGTTATTTGCGAAAAAAATTTTAATACCTGGTTATTCAAAAAAAATATCTCATTAATGAACGCTATGCACCTGGTTCTAATCCTTAATATAAACACATCCATGCTAACCTTAGTCAAGGTATTAACATCGCAATCAACAAAGGATCCCATAGTTGCTGAGATAATTTCAAAGAACCTAGAACACCAAGCATGACATGGGATACCTGAGTTATCCTCCCAGGATCAACATCAATGGTATCCCATAGTCTAATTTACTTGAACCAGAGTCCTCACCAAAGCTTGCACTCCTCAATAAAGTATTAAACTTCTCCCACTACTACGGAAAAGGGCTTTTAAAGCGCTTATTTTGGCCTTTAAAAGCGCTTTAATAGCTGGCGCTGGCGTAGGTAACAAAAGCGCTTCTAAAAGCGCTCTGGTAGACCCCCCCTTTAAGAGCGCTTTCCTGGAAAAAGCGCTCTGGTAGGACCCCCTATAAGAGCGCTTTCCTGGAAAAAGCGCTCTGGTAGACCCCCCTTTAAGAGCGCTTTTCCCAGAAAGCGCTGCCAAAGACCAGTAAAAAAGCATAAAAAATTTAAAAAAAACGCAGCATACAAAAGCGCTTTTGTAAAAGCGCTCTGGTAGGCCCCCCTATGAGAGCGCTTTTTATGGAAAAAGCGCTCTGATAGGCCCCCCTATAAGAGCGCTTTTCCAAAAGCGCTTTTGTATGCTGCGTTTTTTTTTAATTTTTTATGCTTTTTTACTGGTCTTTGGCAGCGCTTTTACTAAGAAGCGCTTTAGTAGGTGGACCTTTAAGAGCGCTTTTTAAAAGCGCTGTCGTTTCTAAATGAGGTATTTTTATGTACAGCCTATAATTTAATCCTCCCAGTCGACCTGTAATGTTTTCGACCTGTAATATTTTCGACCTGTAATATATTTTTGACCTGTAATATATTTTCGACGCTATTATTTCAGCCATCAGTAAGACAATATATATACTAATATAATACCATTATAATATCCAAAATTATATATATACATCATTACATCAATAATATTATAGTTCAAATCGACACAAATCCTACATGAAAAATTGCTTAATATAATATTGACACAAATCTTCTTTAATTTCTTCCAACTTAAGCTTCGGGTACCCAGCAGCACGGAATTCGTCAAGGTACTACAAAACAAAAACATAATATAAATGATATATTTAGTTAAATGTAATAAATTATATGAAATTATCTTAAGTTATAAATTCATACCGTGAGCGGAATCTCTAATTGATTCGCCTGAAGGATTTCTTTCATGAACCTCAAAACAAAGTATCCGCAATCATAACTGTTTCGCTGTTGCGGACACTACATAATAAAACAAATAAGATTCTATAGTTGTCTTGTTTTACCAAGTAGCATAAATATTATAAGCAAAATTGTGAAAAGTAATGTACCTGCACTTGGATCCAAGTGATGTTGTTTGATTTAGTCCGGGATACCTGTGCGTCCCGTTGACTACGGAACACTTGTATTGATCTAATTATTAAATATATAAAAGCATATGTTTAGATCAATCCCACAAATAAGAAAATATATAAATATACACGAATATATATTTAGAACGATCCCACTTACAAATCAACGATTTCCTTCATAGCCAGATAATTGGTCCATTCACCATTTACCGAATTCAGATAATACACGACTTCTCTTATCGGGTTGATAGCAAGCAGCAACCAGTGTGCTCTATAAATTAAAACAATAGGTTATATGAAAATTTTGCTATACACAAAAGAAACAGAGATTAGATGAACCAAGAATGAGAAACTAACCCTACTGGTCGGGTATTATACGCCCAAAGATGCAGACTTTCTGTATTGCCGGTGGACATGAATCTATCTACTAAGCGCTGTCTAACTGATTCCGGTTCCGAAGCAATTGTCATTCCGCTGCAATGGGCGGAAGACACGAAACGGAATCTGTTAGACAATGCAGTCCCGCGCAACACTCTGTCATACAACAACCTTAAATAAAAACATAATAAACATTAGATTATTTTCATTGAAATGTGTAAATAAATTATATTGTGGGACTAATTAAATAATATATCGGATGAGTGAATATTACCGGATGTATGAGTGCATATTACTGACGCCTAGTTGATCATGCCTAAAAATCTCTTCCAAGTCATCAAATGTAATATGTGACGGGAATTCAATACCGAAGACACTTTCATCCATGTTGATTTCACGTAAACCACCATCCTTCAAATCGGACATATCAACCATTGTTGCGAGTGTCGAACGGTATCGAGGCACAAAAGCACCGCCTTTTTTTGCCGCTTGCTTCGGAGGACCAGTGGGTGGTAAGCTACGAACCTGCTGCGTCACTTGTTGTGACTCCCGAGCGGATGCCTAAAAATCATATAAGTTAGGTAAAATATAAAATCATGCAGATTTAGATTCAGACTATATATTAACACTTTAAATGTACCTCTTTTAGTGATGCAACAGACTCCTCCTCCTGTAAAATCCCTTTACCCTTAATTGCGGGTTTTATAGGAGCAGTCTAAAATTAAAATGTAAAAAATAATTAATAAACGGTTTAGAATTGACATTCGAAAACTAAATGATTCATAATCGTTTTCAGTATACCTCATCACTAATGGTAATGAGCTCCGAGGGCCATGCAACAAATGATCCTATTGCATCTCGCAGCAATGTCGTCTCTGAGACCATGTCAGGTACCGGTAGAATCGCATCACGATCTAATACAACATCCACCGATACTTTCAGGTGTCCATCCGGGAGGGGTCTGTGGTGAAGTAAATCTCCCGAAGTGTTGTGCACTTTTCCCTTGCCAACTAGTCGATAATTCGGTGACGATAAGTATAGTTGGCAAGATGAAATGCCCTAAACAAATAGAAAATATAAAGTCATTATCATTAATAAAATAGAACAGTTTGTAAGGAAAAAAACTTATAATTACCTCGGGAAATTTCTTTTGATAGTTGATACTAGCCTTATCACTAGTTTCTCTCACCGATGAAGTGTTGCATTTTTCTCTCATATACATATCTTTATCTCTTTGCAATTCAGAGACCTGTGCTTGCAATTCCTGCAACTTTTGCAACACTTCTTCATTGGTAAGATTTGATCTTCTCCTAGAACTCTTATAAAAAGAGGTTGGATTCACACCATGACCCTTACCCCTCACCCGACCGGGATACTCGGGAGCATCTAGTACTCTACTAAGTACGCTCTCCTCACCGGTGGATGCCGATTGCGACAAGGTCTCCTGTAATTCATTTACATTTAAATAATTATTAGTGGAGATAAAAAATCATTTATATATTAAAAAACATTTGATTTAATTAAAGACACAGTATTATACTTACACATTCAGTATAAACTCTCTGAACATCGGGATCGACAGCTTGATTCTTGCCCACACGAGCTTCCTTCCACAACACATGTACAGGAAGTGAAGCTTCCTCACTTTTAGTCTCCTCTAACTATGCATTGACACAAACGATAAAATCGTCAATTAAAACATGCACATGTAGACAATTAATTAAAACGCATTTCTATTTACTTACAATTTTATCCTCTAAACGTGCATATCCCAAACGCCCTTTTTTGTATGGATACGCGGGTTTGGATGCTCTCTTACTATTCGTGGCACTCTTTTTCTGAAAAGCTTCATCTCTTTGCTTTAAAAACTCAGCCCAATCTGCTTCATCAATGAAGGTCGCATACTTTGTTGGTCGTCCCGGTGCCTCTTCAAGAAATTTTCCATCTTTATCCTTAAGATAGGTGTTTGTCAAAAAACTTTTCCACCCTCTATATCTTTTGCCGGCCAAACTAAGTATGTAGCTTTTACGTTCATCTGGTATCTCAAAAGTCCTCTGCAAAAAAACGTACGCATAGTGTGTTAGTATAAGTAATTTAAACAATTTATCGTCAAGATAATAACAACAATTAACCATATATGATATATACCTGAAGCTCTTCCCAAATCGCTTGTTTTTTCTCCTCCAATTCTAAATTTTTCGTTTTCGATTTCCAGGTAGCTACGGAGACCGGAATATGCATACGGACAAGTGTACCAATATAACTTGCCAACTTTGCAGAATTAGGACCAATTGGTTGTTTATCAGAATTCCATTCCAATCGGTATACTAATCCTTGGTCTCTATGTCGAATGATTCCCTTCATAATAGTGATGCCTCGTGCAACCTCTTTTGCTTCAGTATCAGGTGGAGCATTTGTATCCGAAGCAACTCTTTCTTGTGAGTTTTCTTGTGAGTTTTCAGGTGGGTTTTCAGGTGGAGCATCTCTATCTGGAGCCATTGAACCTGTATCAAACAAACTAAAGCACATTAGTACACTATTAACACTAACTTTATATGAGAAACATTTCAAAAAATTACAACATAGAAGTTATTATAAGAAGAAAAAAAATCAATCCATTATTAATTGTTCAACGTGAAGATATTAATAAAATAAAAGCATGTGATACAATCAATATTACTAAAAGAAACTAAACCCATAGATAATAAATAAGCAGTCCAGTAATATTTTTCTTGCTTTGAAGAGATACCTAAAACATAAAAAAAATGTTAGAAAAAACATCTTAATATTAAAATAAAAACAAAACACTGTTGGAGGATATACTAAAAACAAAAATGAAAACTTTAAAACAAAATAAAAAGATAATACCTTTAATTCGAATTACCCCTTAACTCTTGAACAACTAGATAATATGTAGATGGTATATGAACCAGTAACCAATAAAAACCATTAGTGAAGATATTAAGGAAAATGAAGGAGACAAAAATGACAAAAATAATATTAGATGATACTCATATTAAGATTGAAATAGAGAGAACATGTATATATTTGAACATGTACACCATTAAACTAACATTACAGTACCATCATCAATATCGACCTCATAGCGACATATAACAACAACAATCAAGTTTCATCATTGCAACAAGTCATCATAGCATACAAAATATATACTAATCCAATTCCAAGAAACATTGACACAGAAAAAATGCTTCAAATTTTGAACCTGTATCAAACAAACTAAAGCACATTAGTACACTATTAACACTAACTTTATCACTAACGTCTCTTTCTTTTCTTGGTAGGATTGTGTACTACGCGTCTCTTAACAATGCGGACGGTTGGATTGATCCAAATACCCTCATTATGATCATTTCTAATACAAGATTCATTCTCATTTTGATCATTTCTTGTACAAGATTCAATGCCAACACCAATATCACCTTGATCTTCAATTTTTTCATCAACTATTTTGTTGGATAAAAGCACTATAGACCATTTCGTACTTGTCGGATCATTGACATAGAACACTTGTTTAGCTTGAGAGGCTAGAATGAAAGGCTCATCTTTGTACCCTACCCTATTGAGATCCACTTGCAAAAATCCTGACTTATCCATTCGTACGCCACTATTATTTTCAACCCACTTGCAACCAAATACAGGAATCTGAAACTTCGCGTAATCAAACACCAAAATGCGCTCGATAACCCCAAAATATGACAAATTTGCAAATTTCGGATTTAAGTCATTCGCACTTGATATGTGCATAGCTTCAGCTACCAAGGTAACACCACTATTTTGCATAGTACTTTTATCATCCTGTTCTTTGGTATAAAATGTGTATCCATTAATTGCGTATGCGCTATAAGAAAGCACAATTACAGATGGACCATAGGCTAAACATCTCAACCTTTCTGTTACTGAAGCAGGATCTGAACGATACTTTGAATAAATATGATCTCTAAACCACGGTATGAAACTTCGATTGTGCTCTCGTACTATCCAGTTCTCATTTCTATTTGGATTTAAATCTCGGAGAACAACTTTGTGCATTTCAACAAACGGCTCAACCTCAATCTCATTGTGCAGAACATACAAGTGCACTTGATCCCGTTCGACCATTGATACTGTCACAACTTTATTTCCAATTAGCCTTTTTCCTTCTTTTTTTTCGACAATATGAGATTTGGGGAGTCCAATTGATTGAACGTTTGACAGATATTCAGTACAAAACTCAACCGCTTCTTCAGCAACGTATCGCTCGGCAATACAACCCTCTGGTCGACTTCTGTTTTTCACGTACCCTTTTAATATTTTCATATAACGTTCAGCAGGGTACATCCATCTCATATAAGCTGGTCCGCACAGTTGTGTTTCTTTCACAAGATGAACGACTAGATGAACCATTATGTCAAAAAACGAGGGAGGAAAATACATTTCAAGATCACATAAAGTAACAACTATCTCATTTTGCAATGTTGGTAAGATCGCGGGATCGACCACCTTACTGCAAATAGACCTGAAGAAGAAACACAACTTAGTTATTGCGCTTCTTACTTTTTCTGGCAGAATAGAACGTATACCTATTGGTAAAAAATGTTCCATTATAACATGGCAATCATGCGTCTTCAAACTCTTTAACTTGAGGTCTTTCATGGACACAAGTCTTCTAATATCTGAAGAGTAGCCTTCTGGAACTTTTACTTCACTGAGGAACTTACACAATGTTTTCTTCTCCTTTCTAGATAGAGTGTAAACAGCAGGTGGCAGATATGTTCGTCTTCCTTTCGTCACGGGCCCCAATTCAGTTCTCATCCCCATGTTTACCATGTCATTCCTTATGTTAACGCCATCCTTAGACTTTCCTTGTATATTGAGTAGCGTACCTATAACGCTGTCAAATACATTTTTTTCAATATGCATAACATCCAGGAAATGTCTTACGTACAACGACTTCCAATATGGAAGTTCAAAGAAAATTGACTTCTTCTTCCACCCACCCTTGACAATTGAATGTGCAAAAGGCTTGCCAAACTGAGTGCTCACATCTTTCACCTTTTCAAAAATTTGATCACCTGACAAAAAAGGCGGGGCTGTACGATGTTCGGCCTCTCCATTGAATGCTTTTCTCCACCCACGGTAGTGATGATTAGAATTTAAGAATCTATGATGGCCGAGAAAGACATTCTTCTGACAAAGCGCCAATCGTGTCGTATCGGTTTCATCTTCACAAACAGGACACGCCTTTTGACCCTTGTTGCTGTACCCGGATAGATTTCCGTATGCTGGAAAATCATTAATTGTTCCAAACAACATCGCCCTCAAGTTGAAACTTTCTTTCCTATACCCATCGTAAACCTCCACACCTCTCTCCCACAAAAACTTTAAATCTTCGATTAAGGGTGCCAAGTATACGTCTATGTCATTCCCTGGTTGTTTAGGCCCAGAAATTAGCATAGATAACATCATGTACTTACGCTTCATACATAGCCACGGAGGTAAGTTATAAATCATAAGAATCACAGGCCATGTGCTATGCGAGATACTTTGAATACCATGCGGGTTCATTCCATCAGTAGACAATGACAACCGAAGGTTTCTTGCTTCTTTTCCAAATTCAGGATATTCAGTATCAACTTTACTCCATTGTGGTGAGTCTGCCGGATGTCGCAACTTTCCATCAATAATTCTTTCATCTGCATGCCAAGTCAAGTGTCTTGAATCGGTCTCACTACGATACATGCATCTAAATCTCGGAATTATAGGAAAATACCATAAGACTTTAGCAGGAGACAACTTTTTCTTATATCGAGGGGCACCACATTTAGGACACTCATTCAACGCTGCATACTCGTTTCGAAACAAAACGCAATCGTTTGGACATGCATGTATCTTATCATAGCTCATTCCAATAGAAGACAACATCTTTTTGGCTTCATACGTTCGATTGGGAAGAACATTATCCTCTGGTAGCATATCTTTCATAAGGGCTAATAACTCTGTGAAACTTTTATCCGACCATCCATTGTCCGCCTTTAAGTTGTACAACTTTAACACCGCAGACAATCTTGTGAATTTTGAACAACCAACATACAACGGTTTCTCTGCATCGCTTACCAACCTCTCAAACATTTTGGGACAATCCGCAAGATCTTCTTCAAGCGCTTCTGCAATCTCTTCGACTCGATCACAATCGTATGTGTCTGTGCAATCGTCGTTTGAAGCATACTTCCTATTACAACTCGACTCAGCATTCCCGGTACTTTTCTCACCATGCATTGTCCAACATGTATAACTTCTATCAATTCCAAACCGTAGTAAATGAGATCCCAACTGATTCCCGTCAACCTTACCCCCGGCATAACAGCAACCCAAGCAAGGACACGGCATTCGAAGCGGGTCTTTGGAGTGCGCAACCGCAAACTCAACAAATTCCCATACCCCTTTCTCGTACTCTTTCGACAATCGGTTTGAATTCATCCATGTCTTATCCATGTCTTAATTAAGCTAAACAAAAACGGTCAAACTTTCACTCTTCACAAGTAACCCCTATGGCGAATTCAATTCACAAAGTTAGTAAGTACCAATTCTCTAAATTCCAATTCCACTACATTATAGCGCATTAAAAATATAACCACCTCTAATATAAACAAATTCCTTCTACTCCTAACAAATTAAAAAATAAACACTACCATTTTTCTATTAATGTCTTATGTAACTAATAATTAAAGTTTACAAAATTTTAACTTCTAAGACACCAAACTAAAAAAAATTATCACATTATCACAATACAAACACAATACTTCAAACCAGAACATCAACTTAATAAAACAAACCAAAAACACATTATCACATTATCACAATATTATACTTCAAACTAAAACACCAACCTACAACAACACAAGATTACTTCAAGATTAATTTTTAAAAACAATGTTAAATCTTACTTAAGATTTAAGAGGAAGGAAGCAAGTTGGATGAAGAAGATGGACTTCTAAAAACCAGTTCGTGAAGGCCTCTGGAGGATTGAGATTACTTGAATGAGAGAGATTACTTAAGCAATTGAACGAGAGAAAGAAATTGTTCTCCTGGAATGCGAAAATATCAATTGGTTAGGGTAAACAAGAACAATGACATTAGTTTCTTTGACATTAGTTTGAAGAAACTGTTGAATGAAGAGTATAAAAATACACAAGTTTCCTTGACATCCATCACAAATGACTTACTTAGTGAAGCATCAAAAGATAGTGATACCTTAAATCTTGAGAGCTTTAGCTTGTTTGTTGTTGAAAACAATTGAAATGGGTAGCGAAGAACACTGTAAAGATCATTTTCATTAAAGAAACATTTGCACAGAATAAACATGTCATGATTATGAATATTCAGCATTCAACAAGTAAAGAGGAATTAGCATCTGGGTAGTGAAGAATTGATGATACCTGATGATGATAACTGAGATTGACGCAAAGCTTTTCACTTCTAAGATACCGGAAATGGTGGCATAGCTAGAGGAAGACAGGGGAAGCTCGTTGTAGGTGTACTGGAAGGACGACGCAAAGGTTAACATACTCAAGAACAGAACAGACCAAAAATGAATAATTGAATAAATGCTGTATTGCCATTTTACATCATCTATTTGATATAAACACATAAAATTTAATGATGTACCTCAAGCCCCTCAACTGTGTCTCTATATCCATATTGCAAATATTCTTTGGTGAGAGTTTCCTCAGAGCAATTTGGTGTTTGAGGGTTAAAGTCTGGCGGTCCAAGCCTGAGATTAGATGGAAGTATCTATACTTAAAACTTATACAGCTATATAATAATAAGCAAATATAGCAAAAGTAAATACTGCAAAGTTTGTATTATGACCACCTTAATAATATAGAATAACAAGATATAAAAGAAAATGCCAACAATGGCATCCCACTAGTGTATCAGCAAATCTTGACATTACAGTATAAATACAATTTACTCCAGAAAAATTTAGGATGCCTATTGTTTTTGAACTAACAAAAGTTGACATGGATGAATTACCTAGAGTTCAGGGGCTCTTTATCACACTTCAACTTGTACAGGTTAAATGGCGGTAGTGGTGGTTGTGGTTGTCGCCTGAAATCACAAAACAAGTGTGTTGAAAGTGATTAACAGCATCAGGGGTTTGGGTGATTAAATAATTTATAAAAATGAGTAACGGTTTTAAAATCTCACCGGAAATGGAGCGGAATTAAGATACCGGAAATGGTTGGAAAGGGTGTAGACGGTGGGGGTGACCAACGGAGGCTGAAAAGCTTAAGACGAACGGCGGCGACGGCAGAAATGAGGAAGCTCTGAACGAAAGAAATGAGGAAGACTAAAGAACAGATTTAGGGATTTTTAATTTTATTATAAAAACAACCTACGAAAGCGCTTTTAAAAAGCGCTGGCATAGGGTACCCTATAAGAGCGCTTCTGAGGTAAAAAGCGCTTTCGTAGGCCCCCTATCAAAGCGCTTTTCAAAAGCGCTGGCATAGGGTTCCCTATAAGAGCGCTTTTCAAAAGCGCTTTCGTAGGTTAGATATTTCAAATACCTATGAAAGCGCTTTCTGAAAAGCGCTTTCGTAGGTAACCCTATGCCAGCGCTTTTAAAAAAGCGCCTTCGTAGGTTTCCCTTTTTTTTAATTTTGTTTTTTGTGAAGGCTATGGCAGCGCTTTTTCAATAAGCGCTTTAGTAGAGGCGCTGCTAAAACTTGTTTTTGGCGTAGTGTCCCTTAACCAAATATTCTAGAAGGAAGTAATTAGCTCCCAAAGGTGTTACCCTGATAGAGAAAATGGCCTTGTCATGGAAAAGCTTCTTTATGTTATAAGTCGTTCTTGCATCCTTCAAAATCCTGACAAAGGCTTTCTCATATCTACTCAAGTCATCTTCTTCAACTGTGAAAACCAATGAACTTTGTTGCATGCCTTCCCCCTTCGATATCTTGATGGTGAAATAGAAAATAAAAGTAGAATGGTGAAGTCTAACATGAAAGGTCTCTGATATGGTGGCAGAGGTCTTTGATGGATAGAAATGGGGTATATCTGCAACGTTATCACTCCAATAATAAAGTTAGTGAAATCAAAGAGGAGAAACTTTTAAGTGTGTAATTAGTCGTACTTGAAAGCAGTGCATGGTTTTAGTGCGGGGAACTATAGTGATAGTACATTTGTTTTCCAACTTGACTGGACGAAACATTGGATTAGGTTTTACATTGAGCCGGTCTTATTAGTCCGTTTGGTCGGCCTGAAATATTTGACCCTTAAGTCTTTGCTGTAAGACATGGAGCTAGGACTGCTGTGAGATTGTCGAGACCAACCTCAAGGAGCTATATATTCAAATTTTGTGACTGTTGGAAGAGTTTATTCAAAGGGAGATACCGATGATAAGTTGAGTGGGAGTTAAGGCCTTGGGAACACACATATTAAATGTTTGTCTCGTTACTAAAATGTTACTTTTGGGAGGAATTTCATGTAGAAATATACATCTAGTCGAGTATTGTCATGTAACTGAGGTTCAATATGGGTCGTTGATCATGCCTTTTAATATTTCTTTCATTCATGACTGAAGAGTTTGATGCCATTAGTTGCCTATATATTGAAAAAGTGGATTCAATTACTCTTTTTGATTTCCTTGCTTCAGAATGTTAATCCTTTTGTCTTTCTTACCATTTTTTGAATTCCTGCAACCATGTTTTTTTATCTCCTCTCTCTATTAAAAAGTACTTTTTGAGACTCTGGTGATTCTGCCTCTTCATTCTTCAAAGTCTACAATAATTTCAAGGTATCAATCTTTCTTTTTATCATTTCAGTTGTTTTGTGTTCTCTTTCTAGGTATGGTTGATATAGGACACTTGGCGTCCGATAATAAATCTGGTAAGTGACGATGAAATTAGTGATGTGTGATCTCGAATCGGGGGACATAAGTGATATATCTAATAGGTTTAGAAGTGTTGTTTAACGAGGTTAAAATCCAGTAATGAATTTCGTACAAACTAAGGGGCTTACTAGCACTAGGAACCCAAAAATGAAATTCCTAAAGTTATAGTTCTTTCAGGGGTTAGAAACCCAAAAACTAACATTCATCCTAAGGGGGAAGATGCACCCACCAAAATGGACATTAGGGTTCTCTTTCCCAACCTTCGACTTGTAAACCAAAAATTCTTAGATGACTTCAAGAATAAGTATATGAGGATTGAGTAGAGGAATGTTGGTAGGTTTCCAAAAGGTAATTCATAACATGGGTGTGAAGATAAAATGGTTTACATTGCTTCTTCTGTATTTGTGAAACTTCTTATTCATCATCTTTCTAAAGCACTAACCTGCTTATTTTCCTATGTTTTCCAAGAGCAACTACAAGTGTAGCCGGTGCAATAAAGGGGGCCACAAAGGGAAAAAGGTTGGCAATAGTAAAAGTCTCTTTAGAAATAATTGCAAGTTCAAAGTCACTTTCATCCATTGTGATTGTCGAAAAATTTGCTATCATCTTAGATATTGTAGAAGGGAAAGTACTTTTGTTTGGATGAATAAGACCGTTTTTACATAGAACATTTATCTTGATCAAGTTGTAAGCATTAAACAGATTTCCAAAATGAGCTTTGGATGAATAACGTAGAGATGATTCTCCCAATGGAATTTTATTTACCTACCATGTCCTTGAGCCAAATATCATTTTCGTCAGGTGCATGAATATTGTTGTAGGTAGATTGATCTTGTTATGGACTTCTAGATTATATAACAAGTGTTTTTTATCCTTGTTGATGTAGTTTGTAGATGTTGTCCTTGGTGTTAAACAACCATGAGAACTTTGAACCAGACTATGAACTTGAACCTAAGGTGAGTGGCTTTTTTGGTGGTAATTAGATGTTCATAAAGTAGATCTAGAACTTCCTTGCTCTCACAAATATTCTCATTCTTACCATGAATGATCTTGTGTTATTCTGGACAATTAATTACCATATTAATGTGTTCATGATTTAATTGAACATGTATGCTCATCATAGTCAAGAAATCATCTTAGGATTAAATTCAACAAAAATCCATAATTCTTTAATTAATTTAGGAAAAACTGGTCCTTCCAACATATTAAAGTAACCTACCTGGAGCTTCTATATTAGTCTTGATGTTGAACCAATTATTAGCAAAGTTGTCAAAGGTCATAAGTTTCCATCCAAAACATTGATATAATTTGAATTGGTGTTCATCATCTCCGATTTCAGTAACAGTCCTCTAATAGGATCATTCAGAAACACTTTTTAGTTACCTTTGAAGATACTTGGTGAAGAAGATACCATTTTTGGGGTTTTAGATTTTTAAGGCTCTAGAGAAATTTTTAAATATTTTGGACGAGGTTTAAGAATTGAAACATGTAATAATGGTTAAGAGAGGTGGTTAATATGCATGATGTGAGTTATTTCAATTTTTTCATGATCGTAAGAGTTAAATTAATATAGAAATAAATTTAAAAAAACATAAATGTTAATGGGGAACTTTACTGTACAAGGAATAACATTTGCAATAGAGTGAATTTGGGACACTTGTCATTTACGTTTCATTATATATTGGTAAAAACATACAGTGTATGTATGGTATCCCTTCAAGGCTTGACGATACTGAGAGGTTGTAGTAGATTTATAAAGTTTGGGTGGTTAGAACTTATCTGCGGCAACAAGAGATCTTATTTAGTGGTGTTTATGGTGGTAAAAAAGGCCAACTCACATGTAGCGAGAGGTTTTGTATTATATGTATGTCGGTTAAGTTATGATATATATATATATATATATATATATATATATATATATATATTTCTCTTATTAAGGGAGAGATATTTATAGAGGCTCTTGGGTCAAAGGTTTAGTAACCCTAAGAAGTGGCAATCTTTTCCCCTTGACTGGAGGGAGAATATTGACCTATTTTCCTGGGAGTCATGGTATAACTCAGTTTGCATGACCAGTGGAGAGAAAATGGCATTGTATACACGTCTTATCATAAGGGCGATCCCCCACACTGCGCAAAGGTAGTGCCTAAGCAACACCTCATGGGGGTGGGGATCCTTGTGTCTCCCTAACTTAGGACTCTCATAAATATAACACTACAAAGTCCCTCAAGCACGAGGGCTTGTAAAAATGAAGTGTTTTAAAGATTCTTTCATGTTCCATCCCGCTGTTTAGGGTGATCCTTTTGATAAGAGACATGTTCAATGTTTTAGGATGTGGCTCTTTTAGACGGGAGACGAGTCCCTCAACTTAGGTCGGGTCCCTCAGCTGAAGGTGGCCTTTTAAATGGTAGGTAAATCCCTCAGCTGAAGACGACCTTTCAAATGGTAGGTGACTTCCTCAGCTAAAGGTATCCTTTTAAATGACTGGCGAGTCCATTAGCTGAAGGTGACCTTTTAAATGGTAGACAAGTCCCTTAGCTTGGGGAGAGTCCCTCAGCTGAATGTGATCTTTTAAATAGTAGGTGAATCCCTCACCATAGGGAAAATCCCTCAAGTGAAGGTGACCTTTTAAATGTCAGGTGAGTCCCTCAGTTGAAGGAGACCTTTTAAATGGTAGGCGATCCCTTTTTATGTTGGCATACGCCCCCTAATTAGGGGCGACTCGCCGCCCTCATCCAGATGTCTCCTAATTAACCATGGTGTGTGTATGGAATGTTAATAAATCATTCGTACGCCATACTTTCTTATATTTAATGTAAGTAATTATAACCTATTTTTCGAGACACTAAACATCAATGACATGTGTCAGAAGCGTGTTGAGCTTTTCAAAATCTTAAGGGAGCCTAAAAGGATTTTTGTGGTGTTAACTTTCTTATAAAAGTTTATCCTCTTATGTTATTGCTCTATTTCATTCTCAAGACTTCTACAAGCCCTTACACAACCCGCTTACCTTCCTTACAAGTTCTTGATTCCTCTTTTTTAACTCTCTCGGGTATGTATTTTTCTCTCTCTCCCTTTTGTAGTAGTTGTGAGTATGAATCAACAGAAATGTTTGATTTATGGTTTAGGTTAAGGTAAAGTTATGGGATTTAAATATTATAGTCATCCCTTTGGCGATTATGATGGTGGTGGTTATTTTATTTTTGTTGTACCCCAAAATTTGCCCTCCCGTTTTCTTCAAGATATTCTCCTAGGGTTCTCAAATGCTCAAGTTGACTCAAGAATTGATCAGATAAATTCTCCTCCTAAGAAATAGACTCACAACTAGGGTTTTGTATTTCTTAAGGAAGATTAGGTTTTCAATGTCTCAAGTGGTTTTCATGGTTCTTTATATGTCCTTAAGAATGCTCATGTCAAATTTCAAATCTTGCATCACAAATTTGCTCAGTCAATGACTCGGATGACTGAGAATCAACTATATTGGGTAAGAAGTAAATTGTGGTCAAAATACAGTCAAAATTCAAGATTTTTGGTCAACGTCAAGGTTTTGAAGTCATATTCATTATTTGATCAAAGTTTGATCATGATTCCTTAAGAAAAGCTCTCAAATCATCAAAAGTCTAAAGTTGCCAAATTAAGGTTTCCTTAGGAGAAGTCAACTAAACTTTGACCAAGCATAACTTTCATATGCTTCATCAGTTTTGCCCCAACAAAATCTAATTTTTAAGGGAATTCAATTCTCTACAACTTTGTCACTCTAAGCTCAAGTCCAAAAAATGCTTCATTTGAGAGATATAAGCCAATATATTACAGGTCATTTCAAAAGTCAACAAAAAGACACTTTTTGTCAAGGCAACTTACATCAAGATAAGTCTTCAAAAGCAAAAATGATCAACATAGAGATTGTAGAGGATATCTTGAGCTTTCCAAAAATTCAAGTATCACCTTTAAAAGATGAAAATTCAGAAAGTTATGACCAGTGCAAGTTGGGAAATTTTGAGAAAATGCATGAAATTCAAATTGAGCAAACTTGATATTTGGGACTATTGGGTCATTGTTTTAAAGTCCAAACGTTTATTACACTCCTCATACACCTAAAATCTTGTTCTTACACCCCTGGACCTATTTTTTATTTTAGTTATTTTTTATGTATTCATTAATAATGCAAAATAAACAAAATAAAATACATAGGCCTTTCTTACAATGACCAAGCCCATATCTTTGCTCTAATTTCCATTATATAATCTCATTCTTTTTATACAAACAAGGACATGAAACCATTGCCTCAAATACTTGTCAAAAGACCAAATTTTTTCAAGAACTCTAGAAATCTTGAAACTCTTGTTACAAACCCTTTCACCACAAACTAGCCATCCCAATCAACTCCATTCATTTCCAGGGTAAGATTGGATCAAGTTTGATGGTCCAAAACACATGAAATATCGTCGCTTGGCATCACGATTCCATCCTTACTTGAATTTCATGTTTTTTCATTTTTATTGCATTCTAACATTTACTGATGCTTTTTATGTGCTTAGGAGATTCAATTATGCAGAAATGACCCATCGTGGAGGTCTTATGTAATCAAAATCATAAAACACCATGTTTGCACTGATCCGGGTTGTTTTCACCATAGCTGCCAAACCTTTGAGTTTCAGACCAAAATAATCCTTCCATTGGACTCACAACCCTCGATTTAGGGGGTATGGTGCTTTTGATGTGCTAACATCCTTGATTTTGCAGGTTTTAGAAGAAATAGGTTACTGGAGAAGACGACCAGAGCTAGGGCTATGGCGCCTCTCCGATCAATACATTCAAGTTTATAATATATTTATGGTTTCAGTTCATTAATGGATGTACAGCCGCCCCAGCGGTAGCAGCGCGCGTAATAAGGCATTGGTCTCCCAGGTCGCGGGTTCGATCCCTGGTTTTGCCAAAATTTTCATATTTTCTAACTCTTGCAGATCCAATACAGCGCTTTTATGCCTCAGACATGCGCCCTCAACTCTCAAGCCATTAGATCTCATCATCATCTAATCCAACGCTTCTGGTTGTCTCCCCATGGTGAACCCTCCTGGAGCAGTACATTGGATCAGGCGGATCAAGCTTGTTGAGCCTTGGAGATGCTACTCTCCACACCCCCCAGATTTACTACCTATAGGCCCAATCTCTCTTCTTTTTTTTTATTTCTTAACTATTATTTATTTTCTTTAGCATAATTAGGTTAATTAATTTTTAAAAATTAAAATTAATTTAGGTTTAGGTTTTAGTTAACTTAATAAATTATTATTTTTTAAATAATTAAATTAATTCCATTTTTTTTCTATTTATTAAGTTCTTTTTTTAAAACCTTTCTTTTTTAATTAAATTAATTTAGGGTTTAGGTTTAATTCATTAATTCTTTCTTTAAAACTAATTAGGGTTTTATGTTAATTATCAAACCTTTTTTCATCAAAACGATCACAAGATAACTTTCTCTTTTCTCTTTTTTTTACCGCTGCACGTACTTTATTACTTTCGCGTTCTTTTTCCAATTATGTAACTGCTTACGGTTGTAATAGCTTAATTAGAGTTTACTCATTCCCCCAGTTTTATTGTTTTTACCCCCATTCCCGAAGCCTTGTAATAGCGTAGAATTTTATTTCCCGCACTTTACTGCTTTTCATTATTTCTATTTTGCTAGTAACTAGGATTTGTATGGCAAGACCTAAAAACAATCGTAGAAAACCCTAATCAAAGACTGAAAATAACTGAAACAATACACTCTTCACACACGCACCTCTAGGATAACCTCACTCATTGCCTCGGAACACATTCATTTCCCTCAAACTTGGGAACGCTTTAGCAAAGACCCTCAGTTAAAAAGATCGTAGTCCCTCGATGACCCTTCGATGCTGCCTTTGGTAAACAATCTTAGTCCCTTACGATAAATTGTTAAAGCACCCCTACGAGTTGCCTTTATGAGTGTACGATGATCTGCTTTGGTCCCTTCATATCCAACGGTAGGTATTCCTACTAACTAATGGTAGGATATCACTATCTAAAGGAGGGGGAAAATAACACGAAAGACCATGAGTAAGGGTAGAATATTGTTAATCACTTGCTCGCGAACATTTCAAAACATCTTTTTCACAAACATTTTCTACGCATTCTTAACTGATACAAGAATATTTACAAAGTTGTCGTACTTAGGCATTTTTTCAAAATATTTTCCAAACACATTCACAAATCATTTTCAAAACAAAAGTGAGCTAGCGATTAAGAGCCCGTAGATAACTACGGATGAAAAGGGTGATAACACCTTCACTTTTCATAACCTACCCCCCGAACTCAATAAAATATCGAAGGTGTTTCTTGTTCTTTTCACCCTTTCCTTTATTGGATAAAAGAAAAGTTGGTGGCAACTCTTGCTATCCACAAAATTTGTGATAAAATGCAAAATCAAGTCAGTTCTCCCACCGTATTACAAAACTGGAGACTCTGCAGGGGAACTGAAAAAAAGTGGGGTTACCTTTAGATTTAGATCATTTTTAATGCTTTCCTTATTTTTCTTGTGTGCTTTACCATTCGGATCAACTTCATAAGGATACCTTCCAAGATTGAGGAATTTGTATCAAAGGTTCCCGACAATTCTCAATTCACCAAGAGACATGGTCATCTACTCAGTTTGGTTACTACTGGCTTCCAAGAAGACATGATGAGCGTTCTTTTCCAATTCCTTAATTCGCAGCATCATTGTTTTACCTTCCCTGATTATCAATTGGTGCCGACAATGGAAGAATTCTCTAAATTGCTTGAAGTGCCTATTCTTGATCAGATACCCTTCACCAGTCTAGAACAAGTTCTGAAACCTGAAGACGTTGCAGTAGCCTTACATATGAAACGATCGGACATCGTATCTAATTGGGAAACCAGGAATAGAGTCAATGGTTTTTCTTCTAAATTTATGATAGAGAAGGCTCAGTGGTTTCTAAATGCCATAAATTTTTGTGCTTTTGAGGATATGTTGGCTTTGCTGATTTATGGGTTGGTACTATTCCCTAATCCGGACCAATTCATAGATGTGAATGCCATCAAAATATTTCTCACTCATAATCTGGTACCTACTTTGCTTGAAGATGTCCTGCATTCCCTCCACACTCGTACTATGAAGAAGCGAGGAACTCTTATGTGTTGCATACCTCTACTGTCTAGGTGGTTTATTTCGCACCTTCCCCGATCAGTGATAAAGAACGAACAAGGTTTGAGGTGGTCTCAAAGGTTGAGGTCACTCACTCATGCAGATATCCATTGGTGTTCTCGATCTCATGCAGATGTCACTATTATTGATCGTTATGGGGAATTTCCTAATGTACCACTCCTTAGTATAAGAGAGGACATCACTTACAACCCTTCTCTAGCTTTGCGTCAATTTGGTTTTGCTCGAAGGGAAGGTCCTCATGATATGTTCATCCAGGGTATTATGTTCGACTATGAGAAAGATCTGCAAAATTACCATTAAAGGTTTATACGTGCTTGGGGAATGGTCAACAAGATTGATAGCAAGACTTTAGGACACAAGAATTACATTCCTCTAGAGCCTTACCTCAGATGGGTGCAGTCTCGAGCTGAGAATATTAAAATGCCATATCCTACTATCTTACCAGTGACCGTAGATCCTATTGTTGAAGGGGATGTTTCTCATACCGTTCTTCATCCCGATATGCCTACCGACTTTGAATAGCTACAGAAGTCCTGGATTCAGATCAAGGAAGAAAGAGATACCTTCGAGGCTCAGTTCTATGCTAGTGAGAAGAAAGTACGGAAGCTGACGAGACGACTCCACGAAGAACAAATCCTTAGCGCATATGTCAACACAAAGAGGAAGCTTCCATGGGAGACTTGAATTCATGTTTTGTTGTTTTGTAACTCTTTTTATTAAAAGCAATTATAATTTAAGCTTGTTACTAAAATTTCTTTTGTTTCCTTTTGTTTAAACAAATTTAAATCCCGCAACGATCCTTGAAAACATTGCACTTGCATTTGCATATCATGCATATCATCACATAAGAGGAACTCTATAAGCAGGTTTTCCCATCTTTTTGCTGTTTATTTCAGTAAAAGATGGCTCAAGAACATACTGTTAAGGAACTCCGAGCACAACATGCCCAATTCCAGGAGACGCTCTTGAACTTAGCTCAGGGGCGGAAAGATATAATGGCGCTCATCTCCAAAAATAAGAAGACTCGGAAGCTAGTTGATATCCTCAATATGGGGAGAAGATTCAAAAGTCTTGCTAAACCGGTTCAAACTGCTGATACCTCCTCTGATGAAGATGCAAATCAAAAGGAAGACGATATAAGTGTTAAGGCTGAAGGAGGAAGAAATAAAGGTTTTGGGAAAATTATTGAGGATGAAGACTATTCTGATGAACAGTATCCTCCCGCGGATGATAGATACAAACAGTTGGAAGATCGCCTCAAGGCCGTGGAAATCCAGAAAGTGCCTAGATTGGATTTTGAAGAGTTGGGTCTTATTCCGGGGGTAGTTATCCCTCACAAGTTCAAGGTCCCTACTTTTGCTAAATATGATGGTGTTTCTTGTCCAAAACTTCATCTGAGGTCCTATGTTCGAAAGATCCAACCCCATACTGCTGACAGAAAGTTATGGGTTCACTTCTTTCAGGAAAGTTTGTCTGGTACACAACTTGAAGGGTTCTATCAGCTAGAAGGAACCAACATCCATACTTCCGAAGACCTAGCTGCTTCTTTTTACAAGCAGTATCAATACAATGCTGACCATGCACCACTTTGTATGCAATTACAAAATATGTCTATAGACTCGAATGAAGGGATCAAAGAATATGCCCAAATATGGAGAGATCTGGATGGACGAGTTTAACCTGCACTGTCTGAGAGGGAGCTGGTTAATATGTTCATGGGCACTTTGACAAGTCCATTCTTTAACCATCTAATTAGAAGCTCTTCATATGGTTTTACTGAGCTAATTCTAACTGGAGAACGTGTCTAAAGTGATATCAAGAGTGGAAAAATTACAATGGTTGCGTCTTCAAGTGCTATGAAGAAGACATTAAGTGGTAAGAAGGAGACCAATGTTATTTATGGCCAGAAGGGCCGTGTTAAAAGTGACAACAATCAGTCTGTAGGAGCGGTATTAATTTCTAATCATGCGCCTGTTCAATAACAACAACGGGAAAATCAACTTAGGTCAGATGCTCCAAGAAGAAAATTTACGAAGATCAACATGCCACTGTCTCAGGAATTACAACATTTACTGAAAGTGGAGTTGATAACATTAAGGGAGCCCCCTCAGAATCCCAACACCTCCTCTCTTTGATACAATCCGAATGCGAAGTGTGCCTACCATTCCAACAGTCCTGGGCACGACAGCAATAACTGTTGGGCCTTGAAAAACAAAATTTAAAACATGATTGACAACAAAGAGGTTGAGTTTGATCCTCTATAAACTCCCAATGTGATCTACTGTAAGTGAATTGGTTACTCCCCTTCCAATCATCAAGAAGAATCTATTGCAGGCCGGTTTATTTTCGGGGCTGTATTGAAAAATATATTGATGCGCAGCCTAACCCAATGGCTGCAAGTTGCTGAAGGAAGGCGTTCAACGCCTAATGGACAATCACATAATTCTTGTTGAGAAGGTTTTGTCTACTGAGAACCTGTTTCAAGACTTATCCATAATATTCGACACTCCTGTCAGGGTTACCTCCAAAGGTCCTGTAAGAATTACTTCCAATTTGAAAGTTGCTCCTCTGATCATCATTACACCTGGACCTATCCCATATTCTTTGGATACAGCTATTCCTTCGAACTATGGATCCGACATTTATTACCATGGCTGGGACCGACATTGATAATATTGTTGTTAAACATGAAAGTACTGAAGTTGTTGATCCCGACATTGATAATATTGCTGGGACCAGTAAGGTTACTAGAAGCGGAAGGGTTTTCTCTCTGGAAATCTCTTCAAAGACCGTTTCTACACATGTTCGAGTTACTGCTACCGAGTCAACTATTGTGGCTCAGGGAAAAGAACAAATAATGAAGCCTGCCCAGACAGAGAAGCCTAAGGAAGTTGCAGTTGAATACATCTCTATACAAGATTTGGAAGAGGTTTTCAAGATTATCCGTAAGAGCGACTACAAGATTGTTGAACAGCTGGGACATACCCCATATAAGATCTCCATGCTATCCCTGTTACTGTATTCTGAAGCTCATGCACAGGATTTAGTAAAATTTTTGAAGACTGATCACGTGCCACAAGAGATTTTTGTCGATCAATTTGGAAGTTATGTTGCTAGTTTAACGACTGACAATGGATTAGGTTTCTCCGATGCTGATTTGACTCCAGAAGGAAGAAATCACAATAAGGCCTTGTATGTCTCCATTGAATGCAGGGGCACTACTTTGGCTCATGTATTGGTTGATATTAGTTCCTCGTTAAATGTTCTACCCAAGGGTGCCCTTGATAGACTAGATTGCGAAGGAGTTACACTGAAACCCAGTGATATTATAGTTCGAGCCTTTGACGGGTCAAAGAGGATGGTACACGGAGAAGTGGATATTTCGATCAAGGTAGGTTCAAAGATCTTTGAATCTACCTTCTATGTAATGGAAATTCGACCAACTTATTCTTGCCTACTGGGATGTCCCTGGATCCACGGAGCGGGTGTTGTCACCTCGATCCTACACCAGAAGTTAAAATATCCTGTGAACGAAAATATTGTTACTATCTACGGTGAAGAAGAGTATATGATTAGCCACTTGAACTCTTTCTGGTATGTAGAGATGGATGGAGAATTCATCGAGACTCCCTGTCAGACTTTTGAAGTCATCCCTCCTGCCTCAACTGAAGACGTCTCTGCCATTTCCAAAGTTACCAGGGTTCCGCCAAGAATGGCTTCCTTGAAAGATGTTAAAGTTGTTGTAGAAGAAGGTGGTTGTACTACTTGTGGTCAGCTTCCTGATATTCCTTATAAATCTGATAAATTTGGTTTGGGTTTCACTGTAGAGGGTCAGAAGGATGTTCGTCGTGCTCGTGCTGGAAGACCACCATTCCGCATCAGCGGCAATGGAGTCAACATCATAGAAGATGTTGACAGTGATTATGACCTCTACAGCTGGATCTTTCCCACCATCGGCAACGGACTCAATAACTGGAAGGCAGAAGACATTATCTCTATCTCTTTTAGTCATGAGTAATATCTACATTTATGTTTTTATTGATTTCAAGTTTTGGCTTTGTAATATTTAAATAATGACTTTAAGCCTTGTGCCTTACCCGGGGCATAACGATTTGTTTGTTAAGGGTTATCATTTCATAAACATATTTTCATTTAATAAAAGCATTGGATGTTTTGCATTCAAATTTTGTGCTCTCTATTTTTCTTTTTTCTTTTATCATTTTCAAATAGCTATGCGTTCTTACACACACCCACATAATAAATTGCATATCCACATCCACTCTGGATCCCGTTGACAACAATTCTGCTATTGCCACTAATAACTTTGAAAATCCGGTCTACCAAGCCGAGGACGAAGGTGAGGAAGATTGTTCGATACCAGAAGAACTTTCCAGACTATTAGTGCAAGAGGAAAAGGCCATACAACCGCATGAAGATCCAGTTGAAGTTGTAAACTTGGGTTCTGTAACAGACAGGAAAGAAGTCAAGATAGGTGCCAACCTAGAGGACAGCGTCAAGAACAGATTGACTCAGATGTTGCATGAATATGTTGAGATCTTCTCTTGGTCATACGAAGACATATCAGGGCTCGATACTGATATTATGGTTCACCATCTACCGATGAAAGAGGGTTGTTCTTCGATAAAACAGAAGTTTCATCGTATGTGTCCCAATATATCAGAGAAGATCAAGGCCGAAGTTATGAAGCAATTCAAAGCAGGTTTCTTAGCAGTGACATCTTATCCTCAATGAGTTGCAAACATGGTCCCAGTACCAAAGAAACATGATAAGGTACATATGTGTGTAGACTACAGGGATCTGAACAGGGCAAGCCCCAAAGATGACTTCTCACTTCCATATATTAATGTTCTGGTTGACAATACCACTTAGCACAAGGTGTTCTTCTTTATGGACGACTTCTCAGGTTATAATCAGATCAAGATGAAACCTGAAGACATGGAGAAAACTACCTTTGGCACACAGTGGGGCACTTTCTGCTATAAAGTTATGCCTTTTGGGTTAAAGAACACCGACGCCACATATCAGCGTGCCATGGTAGCTTTATTCCATAATATGATCCATCACGAAATAGAGGTCTACATCGGTGACATGATAGCCATATCTCAGAATGAAGAAGAACATCTTGACCATTTTGTTATTTGAAAGGTTGATGAAGTACAAACTGAGGTTGAATCTGAACAAGTGAACTTTTGGGGTGAGATCCGGTAAACTCTTGGGTTTCGTTGTCAGTGGTAAAGGTATCGAAGTTGATCCTGCTAAGGTCAAAGCTATTCAAGAAATGCCTGCTCCCCGTACCGAGAAGGAAGTCAGAGGTTTCTTGGGATGAATGAATTACATTGCTCAATTCATTTATCATTTGACTGCTACTTGTGAGCCAATCTTCAAGCTGCTGAAGAAATATCAGGTAGTAAAGTGGAACGAAGACTGTCAGACAGCCTTTGAAAAGATCAAGAGTACCTACAAGAACCTCCAATTCTGATGCCACCAGTTGAAGGAAGACCTCTGATTATGTACCTAATAGTGTTAGAGAACTCAATGGGTTATATACTGGGCCAACATGATGAGTCTGGTGTAAAAGAGCATGCAATATACTACCTTAGAAAAAAGTTTACCGACTGTGAAACAAGATACTCACTGCTCGAGAAAACTTGTTGCGCTTTGGAATGGGCTGCTCTCCGACTAAGACAATATATGTTGATCCATACTACTTTGTTGATCTCTAAAATGGATCCCATCAAATATATATTCGAGAATCCAGCTCTCTCTGGAAGGATAGCCCGATGGCAAATGGTCTTAATAGAATACAACATTCAGTATACCACTCAGAAGGCAATCAAAGGAACTGCATTGGCGGACCATTTGGTTCATTAAGCTGTAGACCACAACCAGCCTATGAATTTCGAGTTCCCGGACGAGAATATTATGCTAGTAACGAATTGTGAAGAACCTGGACCTTATGAAGGACCTAAGTCAGGATCCTGATGGACTATGGTTTTCGAAGGAGCTTCTAACACACTTGGCAACGAAATTGATGTTGTAATTATCTCTCCCCAGGGATGCCATACACCCTTCACCACCAGATTATGCTTTGACTGTACCAATAACATGGCTGAATAAGAAGCATGCACCATAGGTATCAAAGCTGCTATTAACCTAAGAATCAAGTTCTTGAATGTATATGGGGACTCAACCATGGTGATCAGTCAAATCAAGGGAGAATGGGATATTAAGCACCTGAATCTCATTCCTTATTGGGAGCATGTATTGACACTAACTCCATACTTCAAGGATATTACTTTTGAGCATATCCCACGAGAAGAGAATCAGCTGGAAGATGCATTGGCTACCATGTCATCTATGTTCAGATTTAGATGGGACAATGAGGCTCCTCGAATTACTATCGAAAGACTGGATGAATCGGCACACTATTACAAATTTGATAGTGATGGAATAGAAGAGAAGCCTTGCATTTATGATGTGAAGAGATATCTCGAGGCTCAAGAGTATCCTGAAGGAGCATCTATCAATGACAAGAAATTCCTACGGAGGTTCTCTACCAAGTTCTTCCTGAGCAATGGAATTTTTACAAGCGCACCCATGATTCGACTCTGCTTCGTTGTATGGACAAGAAGGAAGCAGAGAAAATTATGAAAGATATGCACGAAGGCATCTTTGGTACTCATTTCAGTGGACATACGATGGATAAGAAGATTCTGAGAGCGAGATACTATTGGTCGACCATAGAAACTGACTGCCATCACCACTCAAGAACTTATCACAAGTGCCAGATCTACGTTGACAAAGTACATGTGCCTTCGGTACCTATGAATTTCTTGACTGCTCCTTGGCCGTTTGTAATGTGGGTCATTGACATGATTGGAGAGATCAAGCCTACTGCTTCTAACGGAAATCGGTTCATCCTCGTTGCCATTGATTACTTCACAAAGTGGGTTGAAGCAACCATGTTTGCCTCTGTTACTAAGAATGTTGTCGCCTGGTTCATTAAGCATAACCTTATTCGTTGGTATGGTATCCCCGAAAGGATTATCACAGACAATGGTACCAATCTCAACAACACTATAATCACGGAACTCTGCATGCAGTTCAAGATCAAGCACCACAATTCTTCACTGTATCGACCAAAGATGAATGGTGCAGTGGAAGGTGCCAACAAGAACATCAAGAAGATTATACAGAAAATAACGGTGATGTATAAAGACTGGCACAAGATGTTACCATTTACTCTTCATGGCTATCTCAATTCAGTATGAACATCGACTAGGGAAACTCCATTTTCTCTAGTCTACGGTATAGAGGTTGTTCTACCTGTCGAAGTTCAGATTCCTTCTCTGAGAATTATGAAGGAGGAAAATTTAGACGAAGATGAATGGTTTCAGACTAGGTTGGACCAGTTGAATCTGATTGACGAGAAAAGGCTTGCGGCTATTTATCACAGTCAGATGTATTAGAAACGTATGATTAAAGTGTTCGATAAGAAAATCAAGCATCAGTTATATCAGGATGGGGACTTGGTAATAAAGCGTATTATCCTGCCACAAGGTGATCCCAGGGGAAAATGGACTCCTACCTACTAAGGGTCATTCGTGATCAAGAAGATATTTTTAGGCAGTGCTATGATACTTGGTACCATGGATGGTGAAGATTTTCCACACCATGTGAACACGGACATAGTTAAAAGATACTACGCATAAAAAACGACCCGCTAGGTTGACAGGCCTAGGAAAAAATAAAGGCATCTCGGAGAAACCAAAAGGTTTCAGGAAAAAATCAGGGATATATACATAAATATTGTACACCTGGAAAGTCGAAAACCTGAAAAGGCGGATTGGGCAAAAAAGGGTATCGTGGTGGACTGAAAACCCAAAAGGGAGGTCCAGGAAAAAGTTAGGGATTAAAGTGTACGAATATGTCTCGTTGGATCACTTACATCCCGTTTTATTATCGACGTCAAGCTCGAATGGTGCCAATCAATTCAATCAACTTCTTCCGACAGCAAGGGATGGGATGCTCGAAGACATAGGGGAAATAGCAGAGTTGAAACCTGACGAGATCATTTACACATAGCTATGTTTTGTTTTACTTTGTACTCCTTTCATTTCACAACAATTTCCTCTTACTAGGATTTATGTCTCTTTGTACAACAATCGCCTGTTTATAAGCAAACTATTAATATGAACACAATTTTAAAATTTAAATCTTGTTTTACTTTTTTTGTTTTGTTCGCAAAAACGTCCAATGGCTAAATTGAATGAACATATGCATATGAATATGATTATTGTTAACAAATATATGCATAAAAACGTGAATAAGCATTTACTCAAGACTCTAGGAGACGGGATAACATTCAAGTCATCCACAAATCTCCACATAACAACCTCCATGGAATAGTCCCAACAGAGTCACCTTCACAAACTCGACACATTCTCCGCAAGTCTGAAATACCCTAATCATACTCACCAGCAGATCCCCCTAGCATACAAAGGAGTATGATCTTTTCCCCAATAATATTGCCAACCTATAGAGTCCCAATCTTCGTCAGAGATTATGACATCAACATAATTAACCTGAATTCTCTTCCCCAGTTGAGTTTATTTCTCCAACACTGTAAGATTCCTCGGTAGAGTATATTCCTCAACAGAGCATTTACTCAATAGAGTATTTCTCCAACAGGGTTTATTTCCCCAGCAGGGTTCCCTAACAAATCCAGTCTCCCTAGCTTGAGTGTATTCCTTTGACTACTGCAAATCACTGGCAAAATTCCCCTCTCTGGCAAAGGGAAGTCCAGGCTGCTATCCCCATAGAGTAGCTATGAAATTTCAAATCGGACCAGATATCGTTTAACCTTATCCTCCCCAGACGAGTCGGCATCCATATCAAAAACTCGATCAGACAGCATTCCAGAAGGCTATCCATCTCTTTCATCTCCAATCAGGGTACATAAGAATTAAATTCCCCAGTAGAGCGATGAGCGACCAATGTTCTTGAACTCTTCTCCCCAAGCAGAAATCAAATTCCCTAATGGAGTTTCCTCAAACAGGAAGCAGGAATTCCCATCAGAGACATTCTAGACAAAATTGAAGATTACACATATTCTTCATCCCCAACAACAGTCAGGGATTTATTTTCCCCATTCAAAGATGTTATACAAAGCTACCAATACGCTCCAACGACATTTCACATTCATACATCATTTACAAACATCATAGCATGTGCATACGAAACACATATAGCACACTCTCATTTACTTTGAGAACATTAGTTACAGAATGAATTTCATACATCATAACATTTCATACAACTAACTCTTTATCTTTTTAGGTAAAGTCTACAAATAGACGAATATCATCAACAATTTTCAAATAAGTCGCAGATTAATTTCTGAAACAAGACAGGGTAACTATTTGTATGACCAGACACAGATTAATTCCTGAAACAAGACAGTGCAACTATCTGCGAAAATAAATTGTAGATCAATTCCTGAAATAGGACGGGGCGACTATCTACATAAACAAAATGAAGATTAACTCCCGAAACAGGACAGTGAAACTATCTATACAACCGAGAAAAGATTAATCCCGAAATAGGATAGGGAAACTATCTTTCTATGGCCAGATGAAGATCAATTCCCGAAACAGGATAGGGTGACTATCTTTATCACCAAGTGGTATGAACTCCCGAAACATGACAAGTTTACCAATCCAAACATATTGTAAATCAATTCCCGAAATAGGACGTGGCGACTATCTACATGAAAAACACTTCCCTTCAGAGACTAAATTCTGAAAAGCATTTTCCTTTAGAGTTTATTCTGAAAAAGAATTTCCTTCAGAAATTCATTTTGAAAAGAATTTCCCTCAAAGAGGATCAGATAGATTCATTCTGAAAAGAATTCCTCAGATACAGTCAAGCGTAGACTCATTCTGATAATTCTATCAAATTACTTTGGATGGAATCTATAATCCCATCTTCGAACACTCTCTGTAACCTCTCCGAATGCCATCTTTAAGCTCATTCTAGCAATATTATCAACCAACAACGTTAATGTCTGCACATGTGAGTGCAAATTTCTGGGCACTTAAGTGTTCAATCATCTTCTACCTTCAAGTCAAGAATGACAGACATACAAATCTAACTCTTCAGATTTAAGAAGATTGAACAGGGGCAGCTATTGTACCCCAAAATTTTCCCTCCCATTTTCTTCAAGACATTCTCCTAGGGTTCTCATATGCTCAAGTTGGCTCAAGAATTGATCAGATAAATTTTCCTCCTAAGCAATGGACTCACAACTAGGGTTTTGTATTTCTCAAGGAAGATTGGGTTTCTAAGGTCTCATGTGGTTTTCATGGTTCTTTATATGTCCCTAAGAATTCTCATGTCAAATTTCAAATCTTGCATCACAAATTTGCTCAGTCAATGGCTCAGATGACTAAGAATCAATTGTATTGGGTAAGAAGTCAACTATGGTCAAAATACAGTCAAACTTCAATATTTTTGGTCAACATCAAGGTTTTGAAGTCATATTTATCATTTGATCAAAGTTTGATCATTATTCCTCAAGAAAAGCCCTCAAATCATCAAAAGTCAAAAGTTGCCAAATTAGGGTTTCTTGAGAGAAATTAACTGAACTTTGACCAACCATAAATTTCACATGCTTCATCAGTTTTCCCCAACCAAAGCTCATTTTTAAGTAAATTCAATTCTCTACAACTTTGTCTCTCTAATATCAAGTCCAAAAAATGCTTCATTTGAGAGATATAAGTCAATATATTACAGGTTATTTCAAAAGTCAACAAAAAGATACTTTTTGTCAAGGAAACTTACATCAAGATAAATTCTTCAAAAGCGAAAAAGATCAACATAGAGATTGTATAGGACATCTTGATATTTCCAAAAAGTCCAAGATTACCTTCAAAAGATGAAAATTGAGACAGTTATTACCAGTACAAGTTGGGAAATTTTGAACAAATGCATGAAATTCAAATTGAGCAAACATGATATTTTGGACTATTGGGCCTTTTTTTTAAGTCCAAACGTGTATTACACTCCTCATACACCTCAAATATTGTTATTACACCTCTTGACCTATTTTTATTTTAATTATTTTAATTATTTTTTATTTATTCATTAATAATGCAAAATAAACAAAATAAAATACATAGGCCTTTCTTACAAAGACCAAGTCCATATCTTTGCTCTAATTTCTATTATATAATCTCATTCTTTTCAGACAAACAAGGACACAAAACCCTTGTCTCGAATACTTGTCAAAGGATCAAATTATTTCAAGAACCCTAGAAATCTTGAAACCCTTGTTACAAACCCTTTCACCACAAACTAACAATCCCAATCAACTCCATTCATTCCCAGGGTAAGATTTGATCAAGTTTGATGGTCCAAAACACATGAAATACCATTGCATGGCATCACGATTCCATCCTTACTTTAATTTTATGTTTTTTTTTCTCATTTTTATTGCATTCTAACAGTTACTAATGCTTTTTATGTGTTTATGAGATTCCACTATGCAAGAATGACCCATCGCAGAGGTCCCATGCAATCGAAATCATAAAACACCATGTTTGCACCGATCTGGGTTGTTTTCACCATAGCTCCAAAACTTTTGAGTTTCAGACCAAAATAATTCTTCCATTGGACTCGCAACCCTCGATTTAGGGGGTAGGGTGCTTTTGATGTGCTAACGTCCTTGACTTTGCAGGTTTTGGAAGAAATAGACTACCGGAGAAGACAACCGGAGCTAGGACTTTGTCGCCTCTCCTGTCAATACATTCATGTTTATAATATATATTTATGGTTTCATTTAAATTAATGGATCTATAGCCGCCCCAGCGGTAGCAGCGCGTGTAATAAGGCATTGGTCTCCTAGGTCGCGGTTCGATCCCCGGTTTTTCCAAAATTTTCATATTTTCTAACTCTTGCAAATCCAGTACAATGATTTTATGCCTCAACCATACGCCCTCAACTCTCAAGCCATTAGATCTCATCATCATCTAATCCAACGCTTCTGGTTGTCTCCCCATGGTGAACCCTCCTGGAGTAGTACAATGGATCAGGCGGATCAAGTTTGTTGGGCCTTGGAGATGCTGATCTCCACACCCCCCAGATTTACTACCTACAGGCTCAATCTCTTTTTTTATTTCTTAGCTATTATTTCTTTTTTTAGCATAATTAGGTTAATTAATTTTTAAAAATTAAAATTAATTTAGACTTTAGGTTTTAGTTAACTTAATAAATTATTATTTTTTAAATAATTAAATTAATTGCATTTTCTTTTCTATTTGTTAAGTTCTTTTTTTAAAACATTTCTTTTTTAATTAAAATTAATTTAGGTTTTAGATTTAATTCATTAATTATTTCTTAATTAAAACTAATTAGGGTTTTAGATTAATTATCAAACCTTTCTTCATCAAAACGATCATAAAACAACTTTCTCTTTTCTCTTTCTTTTTACCGCTTCGCGTAATTTATTAATTTCGCATTCTTTTTCCAATTATGTAACTGCTTACGGTTGTAATAGCTTAATTAAGGTTTACTCTTTCCACGGTTTTATTATTTGTACCCCCATTCCCGAAGCCTTGTAATAGCATAGAATTTTATTTCCCGCACTTTACTGCTTTTCATTATTGCTATTTTGCTAGTAATTAGGGTTTGTATGGAAAAACATAAAAACAATTGTAGAAAACCCTAATCAAAGACTAAAAATAACTGAAACAATACACTCTTCACACATGTACCTCTAGGGTAATCTCACTCGTTGCCTCAGAACACAATCATGTTCCTAAAATGTTGGGACGCTTTAGAAAATACCCTCGGTTAAAAAGATCGTAGTCCATCGATGACCCTTCGGTGCTGCCTTCGATAAACGATCTTAGTCCCTTATGATAAATTACTAAAGTTCCCCTACGAGTTGCCTTTATGAATATACGATGACCCGCTTCTGTCCTTTTACATCCAATGATAGGGCTTCCTACTAACTAATGGTAGGATAGAACTATCTAAATGAGGAGGAAAATAACACGAAAGACCATGAGTAAGGGTAGAATATTGTTAATCGCTTGCTCGCGAACATTTCAAAACATCTTTTTCACAAACACTTCCTATGAAATATTTAAAAAAACAAACAAACACTTTGTACGCATTCTTAACTCATACAAGAATTATTACAAAGTTTCCTTACTTAGGCATTTTTTCAAAATATTTTCAAAATAAAAGTGAGCTAGTGATTAAGAGTCCGTAGATAACTACAGATGAAAAGGGTGTTAACACCTTCCCTTTTCATAACCTACCCCATGAACTCAATAAAATCTCGAAGTTCTTTCCTGTTCTTTTCACCCTTTCCTTTATTGGACAAAATAAAAGTTGGTGGCGACTCTTGCTATCCGCAACATTTGCGATAAAACACAAAATCAAGTCAGTTATCTCATTGTATTACACTTTTGTTCTTATTTTTTCCCATGAATAAAAAGGTAATGGTTTCCCCTTCCGTTGTGCCAAATAACTCTAACGACATTAGGCCTTATTAAGCTTATAATGAACAAATTCTCTTCTTCCGAACAAAAGTGGAGGTTTCTTCCTCAAAAGATAAAGGGATCACTACTACGAAAGGGTCCTTTCACCATGGTTCTTAAAGGGTTACCATCACAGTTGATCAACTGTGGTAAGGTAATGTGTGGTAGTATGTGCCAGATTTATAAACACATGTTGGTAACCTTTGTGAAAACTTAATAGTGTGTTACCTATCACTACAATTGTGAAAAGCAACTGTAGTAAAATATGGGGATCAGATATTTGATACACAATGCCATAATTTTGAGTGATTTTTCTATATTTCACTATGGTTATAATTAACAACTGTAGTGAAATACATAGCGTGCAAATTTTCACTACATTTATAACTAGAAACTGTTGTGATATGTATACTTGAGTATTTTTATAACTTATATGGATTGCTTATTTATCCAACTTGTCAATAAACATATTACCTTTCAATCTGATTTAGAAATTAATAATATGAAACATTAAGTTATGTTAGAAGAATAATTTACACTAGTAAATATTTTTATAGCTTTCTACAATCCTTTATCCATGTCTCTCTTAAATAAAATCTCTTACTTCGCTTGGTTTAATAGTCGAGGTAGTAACATGTTATGTTAGGTGTATTTTGTAGTAGTGGATAGTTATTTTAGATGCTTATTCACCATTAGAGAGGGGTAAACATACCGATCTCTTATGATCCTCTCTCTCACCACTTCTACTTCTACCTTCCCTTTATAAAGGATATGAGAGTTTTCATCCATTTTCCCTTTTTGTAGTGGAGGTTCTGAAGGTCCTCAATGTTGCACCTTTCTAGTTGTTCCTTAATAATTTGGGTTTTATTGGGGATTTTGATATGGTTTGTAAAGGTCTAGAAATTTCTATTACTATAGGTTTTTTTTCTCATTTTATACTATTAGACCCACAAGAGGTGGTTATGTTTCTTTAGGCGGTCTGCTGGAAAAGGCCCCTTTTACACTTTACTCTAACGACTACAAGAATTGGAGATACATGTTTTCCTGCATGAGGAGACGATATAGTTCTCTCATAGTGTTATGGGTTGATAGCAATCCCTTATTTCCCATGGCTTGGACAAATGATCTCGTAATGATTGTTGGATATGATAGTGTGATCGGTGGATCTGGAACTGACTGTTTAACGCTGCATCACGAAATGTCGCGGAAGCAAGAGTCGCCACCGTCTTTTATTTTCTCCAACAAGGAAAGGACAAAAGCACAGCAAAATTCCTTATGAGATTAGCTCTCGGTTCGGGAGGTAGATTTATAGAAAGGAAAGGTGTTAGCACCCTTTCTATCCATGGTTATCCATGGGCTCTTAGATACTTGCTCATTTGTGTTTTCAAAATGTTTGTTTGCTTTTCAAAGTGTGAGTGAGTTTGAAAAAGTTTCGTTTAAAATTTCAGTTCGACTCTTGTATCAGTCCTCAAGAGTGTTTGAAAAGTTGTTTTGAAAGCTTTTTGCAAAGTGTCGGTGTGAAAAGAAGTTTTTGATTCGTTTTGAATTAGAGCAAGTATCTACGAGTCATCTACCTACCCTAAGGAATTAGTCTGTGTTAATGTCCTTAAGGTAGTGCCATCCCACCATTGAGAGGTAGGTAGCACCACCGTTGGAGGTGTTCGGGTCAATTCGAGGGTTAGGGACGGTGTGCTCACCGAGCAATAGTAAGATACCTTAGAAGCTACCCTTATGCCATTGATCTTTTTATTCTGAGGCAACCGTTTCGAGGCAACCGTTCTGAGGCAACTTGTTTCGAGGCAACTGTTTCGAGACAACTAGATCAATGGAACATAAGGACTCACTAAGACGTCCTATACTCGACGACCACGTTTCGAGGGGCAAGGCAACAGTGTGATCACCAGAGTAACAGTAGGACACCTTAGAAGCTACCCTTATGCCATGTTCACGGACATAAGGACTTACTAAAACGTCCTATACTCGACGACCACGTTTCGAGGGGCAAGGCAACAGTGAGGCGTACCCTAAGAGTGGTGTGTGAATTGTGTGTCATTTTCAGTTATTATTTGTCTTGTCATGCATTTGGTAATCTACGCTTTGATTTTATTTGAGCATACATTCTTTCATGTGATTAACAGTTTAAAGGGTGCGGAAATTAAAATGCGGAAAAATAAAGATCCTACGCTATTACAAGGCGCGGGTCTACATCGCCAAATTAACAAAGACCCGATTTTGAAATAAAAGTGCGGGAAGTAAATGTCCTAATTACTATTACAAAGCTTTGGGGCAATTACATAAATTTAAAATGAAAAAAATAGAAGCAAACGTGCGAAAAGAAATTATAATCGAAGGTGCGAGGGCGTTGGACCCTTTAAAGAAATTAAATATGAAATTACAAATTAATTAAAGAAAAGAACTTATTTTTTGATGTTTTTGTATTTAAGGGAAATAAAGAAAATTAATTGAAATTATAAATTAAATAAAAACCTAGTTCTAAATTGTTTTTAATTATTAAAGAAAATATTTAAGTTTGAACCTAATTTACTAATTGTTTAATTACAAGAAAATATTTTTTGACCTTTTTTATGTTTTTATGAAATAAAATAAAAAAAGAATTAAAAATGTCAAAAAAAAGCCTAAGTCTAAATTTGTTTTTATTTATTGTGAAAAAAAGTTAAAATTAACTAATTAAACTAATTAATTTGTTAGTATTTTATTTACAAAAATAATTACTAAATTGAAATTAATAATAATAATAATAATTACATTTTTTTTGTTTTTTTTCTGAATTTATGAAAATAATTATTTGTGAACTAACTAAATAATAATAATAATTAATAAAAGGAAAGAAAATAAGAAAAGAAATGCTAAACCAAGGAGGTGAATGCCGGATTTTGGAGGTTTTACTCAAAATCATCCTTAGGTATCAAAAATTCCATCTAAGCCCATGGTTGTGATCGTCCATGTCTCCTGATCACGTCTATGCTTATGGTTTGTCCCAATTTCACCTGTAGACAAAATACCTAAAAACAAAACCAACGAACCCTAGGCACGGGTATTGTTATACGAAGCCTAAAAATGAAATTGAATATAGCAGTTACATTGGAAATTAGGCATGGAGTATGAATATGCTATTATTTTCCAGAAAAAGTGCAAGAATGGAGAAACATGATTTCGTGTACAGGGGTGAGTTTGAGACAACTTACAACGCTTGGTAGTGGACCTTAGGACGCGTTTGTGGTTGCTTTAGCTTCAGGGAGTGGCAAGGAAGAAAGCCACATGCTTGCTTGGATCTGAAAATGTTTGCAACACCGCTTTAGATCTCTCACTTTTTTGGACAAATTTTGAACTTTTCCTCTGGCCGTTTGTGCACACTCTCCTTTTTTTCTCGGTTCTGAATGAGGCTTGCAAGGCTTGTATATATAGGCTTGGATGAGAATCAGTCACATTAAGGAGCTTTTAAGCCTTGCAATGAAGTTTTGATTTTCTCCATAATCACCATTGAAATAACTTGCCATATTTGCTCCAAATTTGAATTTTTTTGCTTGAAATAGGTCTTGAACGAATTTGGTATATGTTTTATGGTGTATCAAAGCTATTCAAACAACAAAATATCCTCCCATTAATTTTCTTGATTTTTATTTGAATTTTAAAGATTTAAAATGAATTAAATCAAATAAAATTAAACAAAAATAAAAAAATTAATTTTTATTCTTGAAATAAAACATGGGATACGTGGGAGGTATGGCAAAGCTGAATCAAGTGGAAAAAGTGGGCCCCTTTTGTCAAAAATGAAGTTTAAAGGATAATTGACTTTGGCCCTTTCACAAAAATTTCCCAACTTCTCCAATGCATATCTTGCTCAAATTTGAAGCTATGAACATGTTATTGGACATTTTGGAAAGGTCTTGAAGTCCTCTAACCAATGCCTTTGGTCCCATGTCATTTTGATTTACCAATATCAAGTTATGGTCTTTGACTTAAAGTGCCTTTTTGTTGACTTTTGAAAATGACCTATAATGTTGAAATTGATAACTTTTTGTGAGAGCATTTCTTAGACTTGGAATGTGAAGATGAGTTGTAGGAAATGTCTTCCCCTTCAAGATAAGCATTGGATGGGATTTTTCTGATGAACCATGAAAAAGTTATGCCTTGGTCAAGTTACAGTTGACTTTTCAGCTGTCCAAAAATAGAAACTTTTGACACCTTGATGATTTTTGAGCCATTCTTGTGAAATCATGGTCAAGACTTGACCAAATGATGATTGTGGCTTCAAAATAAGATGTTGACCAAAAATTTTGACTTTTGACTGCCAAATGACCATTTTGCCCCTACAGTTGACTGTGAAGCAATTAGGGTTTTTGACTGTGCAACTTGACCTTGTGAGCCTTGAAACTTGACATGTAGGTGCTTGACAATGTGTATGAGCATATGGGACTTGATTGAGCCCTTGGAAACCTCAACTTCCTTGCAAGAACCAAAACCCTAATTTGACTGGCCTTAGGAGAGTGGTTGACTGAGTAGCCCTTGAGTAGACTTTGAACCATTTGAGGTGATGCTTGGAAAAACTTTGAAGAACGTGGGAGGGCAAATTTTGGGGTACAACAGTTGCCCCTGTTCAATCTTCTTAGACCTGAGGATGTAGATTGGCTTGTGTGCCTTTCGTGATCCGAGGGTGAAAGATGATTGAACACTAGAGTGCCCAGAAATTTGCAATCACATAGTAGAGTATCAGCAGTGTGATAGCGGGAATGGGCTTACAGATGCCATTTGGAGAGATGGTGGATAGGAGGATGGGCTTATAGATTCCATCTGGAAGTGTGACAGAACCTTGTCGGGAATGGGCTTATAGATGCCATTTGGAAAGATGGTGGATAGGTGAATCTGAATAAGAAATAGAATAGCTTCCGTGTCTGGAGCATATCTAGTCTGTGTCTGATTGCTGACGTCTGAATAAATGGTAGAATGACCGCCGTGTCTGGGGTATATCCATGCTGCATGAGTAACAGAATGTCATCCGAATCTGGATCGTATCTGGACTGAACAATAGAATAACATCCGGGATGGAGCATCTCTAAGTTGTCTTTAGAAGTTTGAATCTGAATAAGCAATAGAATAGCATCCGGATCTGGAGCATCTCTAGGCTATATCTGAAAGGAAATCTGAATAAGTATCAGAACGTCGCCATGCCTGGGTCACATCTGAATTATCTCTAGAAGGAGTCTTGAATAAGCAAAAGAACAGCATCCATATCTGGAGCACTTCCAAGCTATCTCTGAAAGGAAATCCGGAATGAGTATCAGAATGTCGCCATGCCTCGGCCACATCTGAACTATCTCTAGAAGGAGTCTTGAATAAGCAAAAGAACAGCATCCATATCTGGAGCATTTCCAAGCTATTTCTGAAAGGAAATCTGGAATGAGTATCAGAATGTCGCCATGCCTGGGTCACATCTGAACTATATCTAGAAGGAGTCTTGAATAAGCAAAAGAACAGCATCCATATCTGGAGCATTTCCAAGCTATCTCTGAAAGGAAATCTGGAATGAGTATCAGAATGTCGCCATGCCTGGGTCACATCTGAACTATCTCTAGAAGGAGTCTTGAATAAGCAAAAGAACAACATCCATATCTGGAGCATTTCCAAGCTATCTCTGAAAGGAAATCTGGAATGAGTATCAGAACGTCGCCATGCCTGGGTCACATCTGAACTATATCTAGAAGGAGTCTTGAATAAGCAAAAGAACAGCATCCATATCTGGAGCATTTCCAAGCTATCTCTGAATGGAAATCTGGAATGAGTATCAGAACGTCGCCATGCCTGGGTCACATCTGAACTATCTCTAGAAGGAGTCTTGAATAAGCAAAAGAACAGCATCCATATCTGGAGCGTTTCCAAGCTATCTCTTTAATCTTTTTAACATAGACATGCCTGACCGGATACAGGTATCGAATCCACAATCAATCGCTCACGGACATGCCCTGGCTAGATACAGGAATCGAATCTGGGATTGTGATAGTTGATAGTAATCATCTTTGTATTGACCTTTCCTGAAAAAAGGCAAAACATTAGTTATATGCAATGTCATGGTGCATGGAATGCGCGGTGTCATGACGTTTATAACCAATGGGATTGTAGAATGTGATGTTTATATCATGTATGAAAATGTGATGTTTGCAAATGTATTTTTGTCTAGGAAAATAAATCCTTCACGAATGCCGGGAGCTTATCCTGGGCTGATGTTGCAAGAATATCGGTAGGAGAAGATAACTCCGTTGGGGAATAAACTTGGCGAATAGATTACTCTGCAGAGAAAATTACTCTAGCGATCTTGCTGGGGAAAATACTCTGTGGGAAGAGAGGTACTTCGCTGAGATGTTGTATGAGAACTCCGCTGGGGATACCATTGTTGGGTTACGTTTGGGAGGTTTGAGGAACTCCGCTGGGGATAGGAATACTTCGCCGAGGACGATCTTTCCGTGGCAATTAGCTGAGGATAACCCAGTTATAAGCTTTGGCGAAGAATAACATTCTGAATAAAGACGGGGAGAGATATGCTCTGCAAAGGATAAGCTTCCAGAATCTACTGGGGATAAGCTTCCTATTGGGGAGATTGATTCAACTCTCCTGGGGAGACTTTGGACTGTACTGGGGAGGGGCTCCGCTGGAGTGTCCTGTATTCCGCCGGGGAACAATCTTATATTAAGATTGTCAGGGATGCTTGTTAGGAATATCTGTATACTCCGTTGGGGAATGTTGAGATCTTCCAGGAATACCCATCTTCCTTATGGCTGACAGTGGATTAACTCTGCTTGGGGAGAGTGTTGCTGACTTGCTGGAGAATGTTGTGCCTTTTCAGGGCTGATTGGGAGACCAAACTCTGCTCGGGGAAGAGTACTGCTGACTCCTGTCTTACTCTGCGGGGAGTGGAGGTAACTTGGTCATGTTCTTCAGCCGAACCTGCCTTGGTACCTTGGTGGACAGAGCAACTAGATTGCTTGGACAACTCATTATTGCCCATGTTTCTGATGTGAGAGAAGAAGATACCTTGTGAGGTGTTAGACGACTGCCGATTCGACAAATCTTCTTTTTGTAGGCGAGTGACGAGATGACGGGACATAGTCGTACGCTTTTGATCCCTAATTTTTGCCTGGACCGCCCTTTCGGGTCTTCAATCCAACGGGATACCCATTTTTGCCCAAGCCGCCTTTTCAGGTTTTCGGCTTGCCGGGTGTACAGATTTTTTCATTTTCATCCCTTATTTTGCCCGAACCCTTTTGGTTCGCCGGGAAGCCTTATTTTTGCCTAGGTGTGTCAACCTAGCGGGTCTTTGATTATGCGTAGTATTTTTCGACTATGTCCGTGCTCTCAGGATGTAGGGAGGTGCCCCTGTCAGTAGTGTTGTGTCGTCATACCACCAGAAGATCTTCGTTTGATCGTCCAATGCCCCAAGTGACTCAGACGGAGATTTGCCCCAAGTGACTCAGACGGAGATTTGCCCCAAGCTGGTTGGCCTTTTGAGAGATTCTTTGAATCTTGACTTAACTGCCCCAGATGATGGATAATGATCATGCCATGCCCCCTTGGTTGGAAGTGCTTTTGTTCACTAGATATTCTTCGTGCAAATTTCTTTGTTGTTCGAACAAAAAAGTCATATGCAAACAAAGTTATGTTAAAAATGCAACGCTTATGTCTGTCTTGAAGTTTTTGAAAATGCAGTTTTTTTTTAGTAAAAACAAGTGAATTTTGTAAACTGCGATGTCAACTCGTTGTTTTACCGCAAGCCTTAAGGAGTCAGGATACCTTTCGTAACAGTATGCTTTCGAACTAACCCACACTTCAGCTAGGACTTTTGAGGGTTATAACGTGGCCTGGTTCACGGTTTAAGAAACAAAGGATAAAGGCTCAAATTTATTTGTACCCACCCGCTCTTCGTGATGTTCTTCAAACCTAAGCTCAACTAATCATGCATTAGACCTTGTTGAGTCTTTGTTTTGATATAGTGATGGTTCGGGTACTGACAGTTTATTTTGACCAGGCAGTCATTTCTTTGTTGAGGGTTTGTATGACCTCTTTCTTTTTTTTGATTTTGTGATCCCTATTTTTTCCTGAAATGTTCCTTTTTGTGATTACAGTCAGCGGGATGCCCCAGTTTTTGTAAGTCTCCTTCATAGGTTTTTTGACTTATTGGGCTTTTTATTTTGAGAGATAATGACTGCCTGTCTTTATGATTATTCGGAACCATCACTGTCTTTTGTTTTGTAAGGACTTCTTTTGATGTTATTCGTTGTGCACTTGGATCAACTGAGAGAACTACCCTGCCCCAGGTTATGATTAAGGATTTTTAATTTTCGAAAAGAAAAAACTCTTACTTCTTTGGCTCAAAGGGGGTTAACGAGGGGTTATCATCCTTATAACTCCAGTGCTTAGGAATTGAAACAATGCATGTACCTCATCAGCGGGGTCTGTTCAAAAGCATACTGTAGATTATGGTATCGTTTTCGTCATCCTCCCTCAAGAGGCTTAGAATTATTAATTGAAAGTTGATCATCAAAAAATGAAAGCAATTTGAATATAATGAAAATAATTGGATTAATTCAAAAACAGACATATGCAGTGCATTAGTGAAATAAAAGAGTTTGCTATGACATTAATTGTTTGTATAAGCAAAAAATTACAACTCGGAAATTCAAATAAACAAAAGCCTTCAATGATTGGACAAAGGAGCATTGATTATGTTTGGAGTCTCTGACGCTTCAAACTGAATCTCTCCGGCATCGATCATGTCTTGAATCTTGTTCTTCAAAGGCCAGCAGTTGTCCGTAGTATGACCCGGGCTATCAGAGTGGTATGCGCACCTCTCATTAGGATGGTAGTTGGGAGCAGAGGTGTTTGGATTCCGGAGAGGAGTCCTCAAGGTAATCAGCCCTGCCTTCAACATTTGCTGTAGCGCTTGATCCAGTGACATGTTGATTTTAGTGAATTATCTCTTGGGTGCGACCTCCTTACGTTGATGCCCCTGTCCCTGTTGAGCAGGCCTAGGATTAGAGATCTGGACTGCCCCTACATGTTGATCATGGTGACCCTTTTGGCTGTACGCAGCATTGGCCTCTTTCTTCCCAGTGTAAGGCTTTTTGTGAGTATCAGAAGGTGCAGCTTCTTGAATCTTTCCAGCCTTGATGCCAGCTTCGATCCTCTCCCCGGTCAAGATCAAATCTGTAAACCCAGCAGAAGAATTCCCAATCAGATGGTTGAAGAAGGGACCAGACAGGGTCCCCAAGAACAAGTCAACGAGCTCACGGTCAGTCAAAGGCGGCTGCACCCTTCCAGCCAGATCTCTCCACCTTTGTGCATATTCCTTAAAACCTTCACCCGTCCCAAGTGACATACCCTGGAGTTGGGTACGCGTAGGAGCGAGGTCAGCATTATACTGATACTGCTTATAAAAAGCAGTTGCCAAGTCCTCCCAGTTATGAATAGTGGTTCCATCCAGCTGATAGAACCATTCGAGTTGAGTCCCTGAAAGACTCTCCTGGAAGAAATGGATCCATAGATTCTTGTCTGCCGTGTAGGGCTGGATCTTCCTTGCGTAGGAACGGAGATGCAGCTTAGGACAGGAAACCCCTCGTACTTTACAAAGGCATGTGCCTTGAACTTGTGAGGGATCACCACCCCAGAAGATAAACCTAGGTCCCCAAAGTCCAACCCAGGCACACGTTGGATATCCATAGCATTTAACCGGTCCTCCAGCTGTTTGTACCTGTCTTCAGTAGGAGGGTACTGCTCATCATTGAAGTTTGTCTCAGTGTTAGAGACCATGGGACTAGGAACCCTTCCCTCTTGGTGACTGCCTTCCCCAACAGATGGAGTAGTCCGCTCAGCCTCATTCTGCAGTGTATTCCCAGATCTGCGTCTAGGGTTGAACAAAATAGTCCTCTTCTTCTTCTTCTTCAAGAGCAGAGTCTTCAATTCCTGTTGTCCTTGTGCTAAGCTCATGACCAGCTCTTGGAACTGGGCGTTCTGGGCCTGGAGGGCCTTGATAGCTTGTGCATTGGATGACTCAGGATTCATGATGACTGCTGAAATAAACAGCGAAGAAGGTAAATGACCTGTACAAAGGGTACCTATAATGCAATGATATGTATGTATGCATGCGATGTTTTCAAGGATCTCGCAGGGTAAACAAGAAAATTGTTAGAACTTGAATTTTGTAGCTTGATTGAAGGAATTTCATTTTGTTGAGAGTCCTTCTTCAAGAGTCAAGGCTCACCATATCGAGTGGGTCATAGCCCCTGACAACCTTGTCTAGAGGAAAATAAATCCTCTTTGCCCCTTGCTGGGATAGTTGATTCATCATGACCTGCATCATAAGCCCTTGAGATCCTTGAAACGGATTAGTCCTTATGCGGGATGTATGCAATGGTATGATGTTATGCTATGCATGGGGTAACGTAGGTAAACCCTGTTATGAGTCCCAATTAAGGACTCTAAACAAAACCTGCAAGAAACTCAGTAAACCCTGTTATGAGCCCCAATTAAGGACTATAAACAAAACCTGCAAGAAACTCCGTAAACCCTGTTATGAGCCCCAATTAAGGACTATAAACAAAACCTGCAAGAAACTCAGTAAACCCTGTTATGAGCCCCAATTAAGGACTATAAACAAAAGCTGCAAGAAACTCAAGTGTCAGATAACAAGCCTGCAAGTAGTCAAGTTGGAAGGCACACAAGTCACACAAGAGAAGCCCTTAGAGTTTAGGCCAACATGGGGTCTGGGTATTACCCTCTTGAAGTTGGTGGGCTCAACCTGTCCTATTAGAAGTAACCGGGTTCTAAGGGTCCCAATATCACTGGATTGCTTTCATTGTTCATCGTTTAGATTTAGCCACTGAACTGGCGACCGAAATATTCCAGGAAAGCAACCCTCAATTGAGTGTAGTATCGAGTATCAACCAACCTCGGACTGCACCAAAGTCAGTTATCTCACTACCCTAAAGAGGCCAAGATAGTTCAATTAAGGTTCCTAAGGTCAGTTGATACTTCACGACACCACATGGAGGCCCCGTACTCTCCTTGACTGAAATCAAGGGTTACCGGTGCACACCAAAGTGCCACATCAACGTAGCAGGCTGTTTCAACCATGTCGGTATACCCCGCACAGTTCCCCCACAGCCTTGTTGCTACTTTCTAAGAAGGTATCCCCATATACGGGTTAGGATCTATTAGAACTCCCAAGACAGTCCCACAATTTAAAGCAAACAAGTCAAAGCAATTGAAAACACAGTGATCTTAGTCCTAAGGTACACCTCACTTTAAAATTTTCCCCAGCAGAGTCGCCAGTTCTGTGATCGGTGGATCTGGAACTGACTTTTTAACGCTGGATCGCGAAATGTCGCGGAAGCAAGAGTCGCCACCGTCTTTTATTTTCTCCAACAAGGAAAGGACAAAAGCACAACAAAATTCCTTATGAGATTAGCTCTCGGTTCGGGAGGTAGATTTATAGAAAGGGAAGGTGTTAGCACCCTTTCTATCCATGGTTATCCATGGGCTCTTAGATACTTGCTCATTTGTGTTTTCAAAATGTTTGTTTGCTTTTCAAAGTGTGAGTGAGTTTGAAAAAGTTTCGTTTAAAATTTCAGTTCGACTCTTGTATCAGTCCTCAAGAGTGTTTGAAAAGTTGTTTTGAAAGCTTTTTGCAAAGTGTCGGTGTGAAAAGAAGTTTTTGATTCGTTTTGAATTAGAGCAAGTATCTACGAGTCATCTACCTACCCTAAGGAATTAGTCTGTGTTAATGTCCTTAAGGTAGTGTCATCCCACCATTGAGAGGTAGGTAGCACCACCGTTGGAGGTGTTCGGGTCAATTTGAGGGTTAGGGACGGTGTGGTCACCGAGCAATAGTAAGATACCTTAGAAGCTACCCTTATGCCATTGATCTTTTTATTCTGAGGCAACCGTTTCGAGGCAACCGTTCCGAGGTAACTTGTTTCGAGGCAACTGTTTCGAGGCAACTAGATCAATAGAACATAAGGACTCACTAAGACGTCCTATACTCGACGACCACGTTTCGAGGGGCAAGGCAACAGTGTGATCACCATAGTAACAGTAGGACACCTTAGAAGCTACCCTTATGCCATGTTCACGGACATAAGGACTTACTAAAACGTCCTATACTCGACGACCACGTTTCGAGGGGCAAGGCAACAGTGAGGCGTACCCTAAGAGTGGTGTGTGAATTGTGTGTCATTTTCAGTTATTATTTGTCTTGTCATGCATTTGGTGATCTACGCTTTGATTTTATTTGAGCATACATTCTTTCATGTGATTAACAGTTTAAAGGGTGCGGAAATTAAAATGCGGAAAAATAAAGATCCTACGCTATTACAAGGCGCGGGTCTACATCGCCAAATTAACAAAGACCCGATTTTGAAATAAAAGTGCGGGAAGTAAATGTCCTAATTACTATTACAAATCTTTGGGGCAATTACATAAATTTAAAATGAAAAAAATAGAAGCAAACGTGCGAAAAGAAATTATAATCGAAGGTGCGAGGGCGTTGGACCCTTTAAAGAAATTAAATATGAAATTACAAATTAATTAAAGAAAAGAACTTATTTTTTGATGTTTTTGTATTTAAGGGAAATAAAGAAAATTAATTGAAATTATAAATTAAATAAAAACCTAGTTCTAAATTGTTTTTAATTATTAAAGAAAATATTTAAGTTTGAACCTAATTTACTAATTGTTTAATTACAAGAAAATATTTTTTGACCTTTTTTATGTTTTTATGAAATAAAATAAAAAAAAGAATTAAAAATGTCAAAAGAAAAAGCCTAAGTCTAAATTTGTTTTTATTTATTGTGAAAAAAGGTTTAAATTAACTAATTAAACTAATTAATTTGTTAGTATTTTATTTACAAAAATAATTACTAAAGTGAAATTAATAATAATAATAATAATTACATTTTTTTTGTTTTTTTCTGAATTTATGAAAATAATTATTTGTGAACTAACTAAATAATAATAATAATTAATAAAAGGAAAGAAAATAAGAAAAGAAATGCTAAACCAAGGAGGTGAAGGCCGGATTTTGGAGGTTTTACTCAAAATCATCCTTAGGTATCAAAAATTCCATCTAAGCCCATGGTTGTGATCGTCCATGTCTCTTGATCACGTCTATGCTTATGGTTTGTCCCAATTTCACCTGTAGACAAAATACCTAAAAACAAAACCAACGAACCCTAGGCACGGGTATTGTTATACGAAGCCTAAAAATGAAATTGAATATAGCAGTTACATTGGAAATTAGGCATGGAGTATGAATATGCTATTATTTTCCAGAAAAAGTGCAAGAATGGAGAAACATGATTTCGTGTACATGGGTGAGTTTGAGACAACTTACAGCGCTTGGTAGTGGACCTTAGGACGCGTTTGTGGTTGCTTTAGCTTCAGGGAGTGGCAAGGAAGAAAGCCACGTGCTTGCTTGGATCTGAAAATGTTTGCAACACCGCTTTAGATCTCTCACTTTTTTGGACAAATTTTGAACTTTTCCTCTGGCCGTTTGTGCACGCTCTCCTTTTTTTCTCGGTTCTGAATGAGGCTTGCAAGGCTTGTATATATAGGCTTGGATGAGAATCAGTCACATTAAGGAGCTTTTAAGCCTTGCAATGAAGTTTTGATTTTCTCCATAATCACCATTGAAATAACTTGCCATATTTGCTCCAAATTTGAATTTTTTTTGCTTGAAATAGGTCTTGAACGAATTTGGTATATGTTTTATGGTGTATCAAAGTTATTCAAACAACAAAATATCCTCCCATTAATTTTCTTGATTTTTATTTGAATTTTAAAGATTTAAAATGAATTAAATCAAATAAAATTAAACAAAAATAGAAAAATTAATTTTTATTCTTGAAATAAAACATGGGATACGTGGGAGGTATGGCAAAGCTGAATCAAGTGGAAAAAGTGGGCCCCTTTTGTCAAAAATGAAGTTTAAAGGATAATTGACTTTGGCCCTTTCACAAAAATTTCCCAACTTCTCCAATGCATATCTTGCTCAATGTTGAAGCTATGAACATGTTCTTGGACATTTTGGAAAGGTCTTGAAGTCCTCTAACCAATGCCTTTGGTCCCATGTCATTTTGATTTACCAATATCAAGTTATGGTCTTTGACTTAAAGTGTCTTTTTGTTGACTTTTGAAAATGACCTATAATGTTGAAATTGATAACTTTTTGTGAGAGCATTTCTTAGACTTGGAATGTGAAGATGAGTTGTAGAAAATGTCTTCCCCTTCAAGATGAGCATTGGATGGGATTTTTCTGATGAACCATGAAAAAGTTATGCCTTGGTCAAGTTACAGTTGACTTTTCAGCTGTCCAAAAATAGAAACTTTTGACACCTTGATGATTTTTGAGCCATTCTTGTGAAATCATGGTCAAGACTTGACCAAATGATGATTGTGGCTTCAAAATAAGATGTTGACCAAAAATTTTGACTTTTGACTGCCAAATGACCATTTTGCCCCTACAGTTGACTGTGAAGCAATTAGGGTTTTTGACTGTGCAACTTGACCTTGTGAGCCTTGAAACTTGACATGTAGGTGCTTGACAATGTGTATGAGCATATGGGACTTGATTGAGTCCTTGGAAACCTCAACTTCCTTGCAAGAACCAAAACCCTAATTTGACTGGCCTTAGGAGAGTGGTTGACTGAGTAGCCCTTGAGTAGACTTTGAACCATTTGAGGTGATGCTTGGCAAAACTTTGAAGAACGTGGGAGGGCAAATTTTTGGGTACAACAGATAGTAAATACCTTACCCTTGAAGAGAGATACTTGTTTTTCTCTTGGGGAATTTTGAGGTCTTGGATTCCTACATAATAATTGTTCAGTTGCTGAAAGGAGATAATTATCTCGTTGATTATATAGGTAAGTTCTAGATAAACTAGTTATTTTATGGGCATTTCCAAATAGTGTGTGTAACTATTATGCATTGTTTTGAAAATTAGATGACGAGGATTTCTATGAAGGAACTAGGGAAAATGTGGGAGAAAATATAAGGCGCTCATAGGGATACTGAGAACCCCCAAAGTCATCCATATGGCTTTGTTTTTAAAGAGAGGAAAAGGCAAGTTGAGGAAGTTCTACTTCCTCAAAGTTATATGCGACCGTCATTTGATGGATGGTGAGATGACGTCCCCAGATCCCAATGGCTCCTCTCTATCTCAGGACACACAGGATGACTGAATGTCTATGGAGAGAGATGAACTTGAAGCTTCCCAGTTGGAGGATGCAATCACAAATAAGGAAGCTCGTGAGAAGAATTAATAGTTTGAGTTTTATGTGTTGTTCCTTGTCCCTTAGTGGCCTTTGTAATATTTATTCTCCCTTATGGGGCTTCTTGTAAATTCTAAGACATCAACATCCCTTGGGCGCCTTTCATATTAAGTTCTTTTACTTTTCTATTTTTCATAAAAATTTCCATGTGATTGTACTAATTCTTATTTGGGGTTATTTGTTAATTTCCTAAGGTAGAGCGTATACTTACTATTTTTTACCAGGGGAATAATAAAGATCTCTTATAAGTATCAAATGCTTGATCACCTTTAAGGGAGACAAGGATACTTCTAAAGAAACCTGCATTTTGATCGCCTCTATGGACGATAAGGATTCCACTTAAGGATTCACTATTTTGGTCGCCTCTAAGGGAAATGATCCTGTTGTACCCTAAAATTTTCCCTCCCAATTTTCACATAAGACATACTACTAGAGGTTCTCAATTGCTCAAGGTTGACCAAGAATTGACCAGACAACTCTCCTTCTAAGGAAATGAACCCCCAACTAGGGTTTCAATTTTCATCAATATGGTTGATTTCCAATGGTCTAAAATTCTTCCCATTGTCCTAATATGTCTTCAATATAATCCATGCCAAATTTCATGCCTTGCACAATAAGTTTGCTCAGTCAATTGCTCAAGTATTGGAAAATCAATTGTGTTAGGTCAAAAGTCAATTGTGGCCCATGTACAGTCAAACTTCAAGATTTTTGGTCAACATCAAAATTTTTAAGTTATATCAATCATTTGATCAAGGGTTTATCATCATTCCTCAAGAAATGCTCCTAACCCATCAAAAGTCAAAAATGGCAAATTAGGGTTTCTATAGGAAAAGTCAACCAAATTTTGACCAAGCATAACTTTCTCATACTTTATCAGAAAGTTCCCAAACAAAGCTAATTTTGAAGAGAATCCAATTCCATATAACTTACATTCATCCCCCAAGATCAAGAAATACACCATTTGAAAGATATGAGCTCAGACATTACAGGTCATTTTCAAAAAGTCAACAAAAGCCACTTTTTTATAAGACCTTTTACATAAAGATAACATCTTCAAATGAAAAATTTATCAAAAGAGGGATTGAAGTAGACACCTTGGGATTTCCAAAATGTACAAGACCATCATCATGAGATAAAAATTGAGCAAGTTATGGCTTACTCAAGTTGGGAAAATTTTGGAAATTTCAAGATTGGTCCATTGAGCAAATTTGGATTTTTTAGTCAATGGCCTAACTTTTTAAGGTTCAAATATATTCCTAAGGTTTTATAGGACCTCTAATCTTATTTTTTCATGGCCTTGCATTTTCTACCTATTTTTACATATTTATTTTAATTTATTTCAAATAAATATAAAATAAAAGGTACAAAATAATTGGAAATGGGCTTAGGCATTTGGGCTTTTGTTTTGACTTATCTTGAAGCCCAAGATTTCGTGCACAAGTGACCAAGTTCATCCAAGCAAGGATAAGGCATGTTTTGGCAAATTTGGAAGGCCTTGAATTTGTTGGATTCTTGTTGGAAAACATGAGTTATGGGCATAATATTTTCCATTCAATGGTGTCCCCTCCTTCTATACTATAAGAACAACACTCAGGCCAGCCAAAAGCATGCACAAAAAGCGTAAAGAATTGCTGCACATTTCACTCAAAAATTCCAAAATTGTCAAACCTAAAATTCGAATTGCAGCTGGTTTTAATCCCAAACAAAGGCTCAAACATATTCCTGGAAGCCTCCTGGATCGTTCCCAGCCATTACCAAGTCCCAAAATAGTCTGAAGTGTGTTCTAACCATCCCACGGTTTGTGTTTTTTCTTGACTTTGATTTCCTAGATTCATATGATATAAACGTATTTTAATCATGCATTATTAACCGCTCTTGTGTTTACAAGCTTTCTATATGGTTAGATTTGAGTTTTGACGCAGGAATCGAATGCCACCATTGTTAGGGTTTGGACCTTAGAATTGAGGTTTCCATTGTTAGGCAAAATTAGGCTTGGCTATTGATACCATCATGTTCAGGGAGACAAGACCAGTTGATTCATGGTCTCACAATTTATTTTTGTTGCGTATTCTGTTTGTTTCAAATGCAGGGGTTATAGTGACGGATAGAAAACCATCGCTATAGACCGTGTTGTCTAATACGATAAACAGAGGAAGAAGACAACGTGTGGCAGCCTACAATTGGCCTGTTTGAATCAGCACGTGCGTTTTTTTTGTTTTTTTTTCAATATGGGCATTTTTTGTATATTATATTATTAATGGAATTTATGTAACGAATGACATGTTAGTTCAGTTGGTAGGGAAGCGTGTATATGAAGGTAAGGACCTGGGTTCGAGTCCCAGGTCCACCATATTATTTTTCTAACATTTGTTAACTGCAGATTCAGTACGTGTTAGTTATGCCAGTCCATCATGTGCCTCCAGATCACCACCACTGGATCTTGATTGATCTGGATCAAATGGTTCCCACATGCAGGTGCATCATGAGCCATCAAAGGTGCTCCTCATTGAACTCTAATGCAGTTTCTGATTTGGTCCTAGCTTTTGACAATAGCACACCCCCCATTTTTGCTTTTAATGACCGGGCCCACTTTGCATTTTTTTGCATTGTATTATTTCTTTTTTTATTTTGTTTTTCTAAAATAATTGGGATTAGTTTCTTTCTAAAATTATTAATTAATTAATTAATTTAATGTTATTTTATCAATTTAAAATTAAATTAGACTTAGTTTTATTTAATTTAAATTATTTTTGTAACAAAAAATACAAAAATATTAGAATTAGGATTCATTTCATTCAACTTTTATTTTATTAATTAAAAATAAATTCAGAATTATTTATTCTCTTAGCAAAAACCCAAAAAAGATTTTCTTGTGTCTACTTTTATTTACTAGGTTTTTAGACGTTTCTTTATTTCACGCGCTTATATTATTATGTATCAGCTTATGGTTTGTAACTTTATCGCGCGCGCATTTTATTTCCTGATTATGTATCTGCCGATGCATTGTAATAGTTTAGAATTTAAATTTTCGCACTTTTAATTTCCGTACTTTACATTTAAGTCAGATATAACTGTAATTGTCCTGAAGCCTTGTAATAGCTGTAGGACTTTATTTCTCGCTTTATATTCTTATATGCATGTATATAATTGCTAGTAAATTAGGTGTGCATGACAAGACTAATCAATTAACCATTAGATCACTAATCTCAAGATAAATATCTGAAAAAAGGCATTATTGCACACTTGCACCCTTAGGGTACTCCTCACTTGGTTGCCTTTGGAAATGGTCATGTCCTTCGAACGTAGGGATATCTTAGCAAAGACCCTTAATATAAAAGTCATCATAAAAGATCATGGTCCCTTACTGTCCCTCGAGTTGCCTACGAGAAATGATCTTGTCCCTCGATGTTGCCTATATGATGACAGTCCATTCGGAATGCTAAGGTATCCTTACATGTTACCTTCGATGACTATAACGTCCCTTTCGATAGTCCCTCAACATCTGACGATAGGGCTACCTACTCGCTAATAGTAGGATATCACTATCTAAAGGAAAGGAGGAAAAGATTGACCTTTTTTGAGTAGGTAGATGACTCTTAAGTACTTGCTCAAACCTAAGTTTTCACACTTACACACTTTTCAAAAAATATTTTCAAAAACGCTTTATCATACTCTTGAGGACTGATACAAGATTTACCATAAAGCAAACAAAAACTTTCAAAACACACAAACATACAAACAATTTTTAAAACGAGCAAGTACCTAAGAGCCCGTGGAAAACCACAGATGGAAAGGGTGATAACACCTTCCCTTTCCACCCCCCTTACTCAGAAAATATCGAAAAAGGTATTTCTTTGTTCTTTTCACCATTTACTTTGTTGGATAAAATAAAAGTCGGTGGCGACTCTTTCTTACCGCGACATTTGAAAACAAAAAACACAAACCAGTATTAAACAGTCGGTTCTGCCACCGTATCACAGAACTGGCGACTTTGCTGTGGATTGAATATAAAGTGGGGTTTACCTTAAGGTCTAGATCAATTTTAAACTATTTTCTTTGTCTATTTTGATTGCTTTATTTTTAAGGGTATTGTTTGGGTTACTATAGATCCTACACCCGGATCTGGGGAAACCTTTTAGGTAAGTAGAAATAGATCGTGAAAATTATGCGGGGTATACCGACACGGTTGAAGCGATGGCTACGTTAATGCGACACTTTGGTTGGTACCGGTAGCCCTTGAGTTAATCAAGGAGAATACGGGGTCGTTGCATGGTGTCATGAAGCGTCAACTGACCTGAGAACCTTTAAATGAACAACTTGGCCATTAGGACGTAGTGAGATGGACGTCTTTGGTGTACTCCCAAAGTCGGCAGATACTCGATGCTACACTCATTGAGATTTGATTCCTGAGTTTAGTTTGGTTTCAAGTCAGTTTCCTATCGAATGAAACTTGTGGGAAAGATCGGTGATATTGAGATCCCTTAGAACCCGGTTACTATTTATAGGACAGGTTGAACCAATCCAAACTTCAAGAGGGTATGACCTTAAAACCCATGCAAGCCTTAAACCTAAGGTTTTTGTGTGATTTGCTTGTACTTTCCATATCTATGATTTCTTAGCATAATCATGACATCATAACATGGCATATCATACTAACCATTTCAAGGTTTTTTCTAGGGATTATCTTTGTCTTGTTTTATAGGATATGACATCCGCTCGCAGGAACACTATCCAAATCAACCTTGTGAAAGTACCTCCTCAACTCAAGGAGTTAGCATCAAAGATTCCTGAAAGCTCTCCCTTCACTAAAAAACATGGTCAACTTCTCAATTTGGTTACTACAAACCCTGATGAAGAAATGTTAAAGGTGCTCTTTCAGTTCTTTGACTCGTTGCACCACTTCTTCACTTTTCCTGATTACCAGTTAGTTCCTACTATGGATGAGTTTTCTCAGTTATTAGGGGTACCTATCCTTAATTATCTGCCATTTAACAGTATGGAAAGAGACCCAAAACCTGAAGAGATTTCTCAAGCTCAGTATTTACAACGGTCTGATGTAGTGGCAAATTGGGAAACCAGAAGAAGTGTCCAAGGATTTCCAACTAAGTTCTTATTTGAGAAAGCTCACTATTTTTGGGATACCCTGGATTTACAAGCTTTTGAAGAGGTGTTGGGCCTTCTCTTATATGGGATGGTATTATTCCCTAACACAGACCAACTCATAGATGTGAATGCAGTTAAGGTTTTTCTGTCTCATAATCCGATGCCTACTTTGCTTGGGGATATTCTACACGCTCTGCATACTCGCACTCTAAAGAGAAGAGGGACCCTTCTGTGTTGCACTCCTCTATTGGCTAGGTGGTTTATTTCGAACCTACCCCGGTCTATTTTGATAAATGAACAGGGTATGTGATGGTCTCATAGGCTGATGTCCCTTACACATTCAGATATTCATTTGTGTTTGTGGTCCTCGAAGAACGTTACCATCATTGATCGCTGTGGGGAATTCCCTAATGTCCCTCTCTTAGGCATTAAGGGAGGAATCACTTATAATCCTTGTTTGGCGTTGCGACCGTTTGGTTATACTAGAAGGGATGGTCCTCACGACACACTCGTATAAGGAATCACATTTGACTATGAGAATAATGTTTAGGGTTATCGTAAGAGGTCCATTCGAGCTTAGGGCATGATAAACAGAGTTGATAGCAAGACACTGGGGCACAAGAATTCCATCCCTCTTGAGCCTTACCTTAAATGGGTATGAGCACGTGATCAATGTCTTATGATGCCTTACCCCTCCATGTTACCTGTGATTATGGAGCCAATTGCTGAGGGAGACACTCCTTACATTGTGCTTCATCCTAACATGCCAACTGATTTTGAGGAGCTACGGAAATCCTAGATCCAACTCAAAGAAGAACAGGATACTTTCGAAACCCAATTCTACGCCAGTGAGAAGAAGATTTTAGAGCTCACCCGGTTACTTCACGAAGATAAGAGTATAAATGCTTACATTGCACCAAAAAGGATGCACCGGTGGGAAGCTTGAGTCTCTTTACTTTGGGAGTTTACTTTTGCTTTGTTACTTCCCTTGTATGACCAAGAGGCATCATTGTGATCGATAAAACTTCTTAATGCAATTAACGTTTGTTCCCTTTTTGTTCAAGAAATTTTAAGTCTTAGAAGTCCTTGAAAACATTGCATACATATATCATACATATCATTTCATAAGCAGGTTTCAAAGCAAGTTTCTCATCTTCTTCGCTATTTATTTTAGAAATGGCTCTAGAACAAACAGTGAAGGATCTTCAGACTCAGAATGCACAGTTTCAACAGATGATTATGGCTCTGGCCAAGGGGCAAGAGGAACTGAGCCCTGATTGTCAAAGAAAAGACTAAGAAGCCAGCGGGTGTGGTGAACCTGGGAAGAAGGATCAGAGGACCAGTGCGGCGAGCCACTGAACTGGTAACTTCATCAAAGGAAGGAGATAATCAAGAGGAGGAAACAAGAGAGGAAGACTCCAGTCCAAAAGAATCTGATGATGAATCTGACTATGATGAGGAGCATTATCCTCCTGTTGATGAAAAATATAAATAGTTGGAGGATCGTTTGAATGCAATGGAGGTCCGGAAGGTACCAGGTCTAGATTTTGAAGAGATGGGTTTGGTCTCTGGGGTTGTCATCCTACAGAAGTTCAAGGTGCCGGTGTTAGCCAAATATGACGGGGTTTCGTGTCCCAAGATGCACCTCCGATCTTATGTGAGGAAGATATAGCCTCACACTACTAATAAGGACTTATGGGTCCACTTCTTTCAAGATAGTCTGTCCGAAACTCAACTAGAATGGTTCTACCAGCTGGAAAGAACTAACATTCGTAATTGGGAAGACCTGGCGGCTGCTTTCTATAGGCACTATCAATACAATGTAGACCTTGCTCCCACCCGTACACAACTCCAAAATATGGCTATGGGTTCGAGTGAGGGCTTTAAAGACTATGCTCAGAAGTGGAGGGACTTAGAAGGAAAAGTCCAACCCCCCTGTCTGATAGGGAGCTAGTGGATATGTTTCTAGGCACCCTGTCTGGTCCATTTTTCAGTCATCTGATTGGAACTTCCTCAGCCAGCTTCACTGAACTGATTCTGATGGGAGAAAGAGTGGAAGCTGGAATTAGGAGTGGTAAGGTTCAGAAGGATGCATCCTCCAGTACAGTAAGGAAGCCATTTTCTGGGAAAAGGAGGTTGGTTCTGTGTACAATCAACGAAATCAGGACAGAACTGAACACCGTCCAGCGGTAGGGGCTGTTATGATCTCTAAACCTGTACCTACTCAACAAAGAAACAATCAGCCTAGAGCAGGAAGGCCTGCAAGACAATTTACCCGGATAAATATGACTCTGTCTCAAGTCTTACTGCAATTATTGAAGTCCAACCTGGTAACTTTGAGGGAAGCTCCGAAGAATCCTAATACCACCTCTCCCCGCTACAACCCAAATGCTCGATGCGCCTACCATTCTGAGACTCTGGGGCATGACACGAACGACTGTTGGGCTTTGAAGAACAAGGTACAGGATTTTATCGAGGCAAAGGAGATTGAATTTGATCCCACTGAGACACCCAACGTCATAACTGCACCCATGCCCAAGCATGGCTCGGGAATCAATGCTATTGATGTTGTCTCCACTACAGAAGATGCTGACAATGAGTATTACGTGGATAGCTGGATCTTTCCTACTGCCAACGGTGGACCCAGTAACTGGATGACAAAATACTTTGTACCGATTACTTTTGTTCAGAATTAATTGTCTTTCTTGTTTTTTGGATATGTAATAAACAATATAAACTTTATGGCCATGTGTCTTACCTGGGGCACAATGGTTTATTTGTGAGGGTTATAATGTTTTAGTTTCATGTGGCATTAATAAAGCATTGGACATTTTGCATACAAATTTTGCGCTCTCTGTTTTTATTTTCTATCTTTTACTTTGTCTATACAGCTATGCTCTTACACGCACTCACGTACCGAACTGCGGATCCATATCCACTATGGATCCCATTGATAACAGTTCTGCTATTACCGATTATGACTTTGAAAATACAATCAACCAAGCCGAGGACGAAGGTGAGGAAGATTATGAGGTACCCGGAGAACTTGCTAGGTTATTACAGCAGGAAGAAAGGGTTATACAGCCTCATGAAGAGCCAGTTGAGACAGTGAACTTGGGCACAGAAGAAGACAGAAAAGAAATCAAGATCGGTGCAAATTTGGAGCTTGGTGTCAAACAGAAGTTGATACAGATGTTCCATGATTATGTCGAGATCTTTACCTGGTCGTATGAAGACATGCAAGTACTGGATACAGATATTGTGGTTCATCATCTTCCAACTAAAGAAGATTTCCCTCTGGTAAAGCAGAAGGTCCGCCGTATACGCCCTGAAATGTCAGAGAAGATCAAAGCAGAGGTTATGAAACAGTTCAATGTTGGGTTCTTAGCTGTCACCTCTTATCCACAATGGTTTGCTAACGTGGTCCTGGTACCTAAAAAAGATGGCAAGGTACGAATGTTTGTGGACTACAGAGATTTGAACAGGGCAAGCCCCAAGGATGACTTTCCACTTCCCCACATTGACGTTCTGGTTGACAATATCGCGCAGCACGAGATCTTTTCCTTCATGGACGGCTTCTCTGGTTACAATCAGATCAAGATGGCACCCAAAGAAATGGAGAAGACAACCTTCGTCATACAATGGGTCACATTCTATTACAAAGTGATTCCGTTTGGATTGAAGAATGTTGGGGCAACCTATCAGCGAGCCATGGTAGCTTTGTTTCATGACATGATTCACCATGAGATAGAGGTCTATGTTGATGACATGATAGCCAGGTCTCAAACTGAGGAAGAACACCTTGATCATATACAAAAGCTATTTGATAGGTTGAAGACGTACAAGCTGAGGTTAAATCCGAACAAGTGCACCTTCGGGGTAAGGTCTGGTAAATTGCTAGGTTTCATTGTCAGTGACAAAGGTATTCAGGTAGACCCTGCAAAGGTGAAGGCTATACAAGAGATGTCAACTCCTCACACTGAGAAGGAGGTTAGAGGTTTATTGGGACGCCTGAATTACACTTCCAGGTTCATTTCCCATTTAACTGTTACTTGTGAGCCCATCTTTAAACTCCTGAAGAAAGATCAAGTGGTAAAGTGGAATGACGAATGCCATACCGCCTTCGAAAGAATCAAGGAATACCTTCAAGAGCCTCTAATTCTAATGCATCCAATTGAAGTAAGACCTTTGATAATGTACTTAACAGTGCTAGATAATTCAATGGGGTGTGTGCTGCGGCAGCATGACGAGTTCGGTCGAAAAGAGCATGCGATATACTACCTTAGCAAAGAGTTTACTGGCTGTGAAACAAGATACTCACTGCTCGAGAAAACTTGTTGCGCTTTGGTATAGGCTGCTTGTCGATTGAGATAGTATATGTTGACTCACACTACTTTGTTGATATCTAAGATGGATCTGATCAAGTACATCTTCGAGAAGCCCGCTCTCTCCGAAAGAATAGCAAAATGGCAAATGATCTTGACCGAATACGATATCTAATACACGACCCAGAAATAAATCAAGGGAAGTGTACTAGCTGATCATTTGGCTCATCAGGATGTGGATGACTACCAGTCCATGAATTTTGAATTCCCAAATGAGAATATTATGCTAGTGACTGACTATGAAGAACCGGGACCGGATGAAGGACCTGAGGAAGGATCCTGATGGACTATGGTTTTTGACGGAGCCTCCAATGCACTCGGCAATGGCATCGATAATGTAATCATATCTCCTGAAGGCTGTCATACTCCTTTCACGGCCAGATTATGTTTCAACTGTACCAACAATATGGAGGAGTATGAAGCATGCATTATGGGTTTCAAAGCTGCTATTAACCTAAGGATCAAGTTCTTGAGCGTTTTCAGAGATTCGTCCTTAGTAATAATCCAAATCAAAGGCGAGTGGGACACGAAGCACCCGAATCTTATCCCTTATAAAGAACATGTGCTGAAATTGCTTCCACACTTTGAAGAGGTCACCTTTGAACATTTTCCACGAGAGGAGAATCAGTTAGCGGACGCGCTAACTACTATGTCATCTATGTTCAAAGTCAAGTGGGACAAAGAGGCTCCTCAGATCACTATTGAGAGGTTGGATGAACCAGCATACTGCTATGAGATTGACACTGAAGAAGTAGCAAACAAACCTTGGTTTCATGAAGTAAAGAGGTATCTCGAGGCTCAAGAATATCCTGAGGGGGCGTCTGTCAATGATAAGAAGTTTCTGAGAAGGTTCTCCGCAAAGTTCTTCCTCAGTAATGGAATCCTCTACAAGCGCAACCATGACTCTACTTTACTTCGGTGCATAGACAGGAGCGAAGCAGAGAGGATTGTGATAGATTTACATGAAGGTACTTTTGGCACCCACTCTAGTGGACATACCATGGCTAAAAAGATCCTACAGGCAGGATACTATTGGTCCACTATGGAAGCAGACTGTTATCAGCATTCCCGGACTTGTCACAAACGCCAGATCTATGCTGATAAAGTACATTTACCTCTGGTTCCCTTGAATGTCTTGACGGCTCCCTGGCCCTTTGCAATGTGGGGAATTGACATGATCAGAGAGATTAGACCTATCGCTTCCAATGGGCATCACTTTATCCTAGTGGCTATTTATTACTTCACAAAGTGGGTCGAGGCTGCCTCTTTCGCTACTGTTACCAAGAATGTTGTGGAGCAGTTTATCAAGCATAACCTGATTTGTAGGTATGGTGTACCAGAGAGAATCATCACAGACAATGGTATAAATCTCAATAATATAATGATCACTGAACTCTGAAAACAATTCAAGATCCAGCATCATAATTCTTCCCCTTACCGACCGAAGAGGAATGGCGTTGTGGAGGCTGCTAACAAGAATATTAAGAAAATCATACAGAAGATGACGGTGACATACAAATACTGGCATGAGATGTTACCATTTGCTCTTCATGGTTACCACACCTCAGCACGTACGTCAACAGGGGCAACACCTTATTCTCTGGTATATGGTATGGAGGCTTTCCTACCCATTGAGGTCCAGATCCCTTCTTTGAGGATCATGAAGGATGCAGGCTTAAACGAAGACGATTGGATCCAGACTCGACTTGATCAACTGAATCTGATTGATGAGAAAAGGCTTACTGATGTCTGTCATGGTCAAATGTATCAAAAACGGATGATCAAGGCTTTCAACAAAATGGTCAGACGTCAAGTATATCAAGTGGGTGATCTAGTGATCAAGCGCATCATACTACCGCAAGGTGATCCCAGGGGTAAATGGACTCCCACGTACGAAGGGTCATTTGTGATTAAAAGCATATTTTTCGCTGGAGCCATGATTCTGATCACCATGGATGATGACGACCTTCCTCACCATGTTAATACAGACACAGTGAAAAGATACTACGCATGAATAAGGACCCGCTAGGTTGACTGGCCTAGGCAAAAAGAAGGGCATCCGGGCGAACCAAAAGGGTTCGGGAAAAAATTAGGGATGAATACAACAAAAAATCTGTACACCCAGCAAGTCGAAAACCTACAAAGGCGGCTTGGGCAAGAAAGGGTATCCCAGTGGACTGAAAACCCGAAAGGGAGGTCCAGGAAAAAGTTAGGGATTAGCGTAAAACTATGTCCCATTGGATCACCTTGCGACCAGACTTCAGTATCAACTATCAAGCTCAAACGGTATCGATCAATCCAGTTAGCTTCGAACAAGTAGCAAAGTGATGAGATGCTCGAAGCCATAAGGGCAATAGCAGAATTGAAACCCAATTGGATTATTACACATAGCTATTTTCTTCTCTTTGTACACTATTTTGTATAGTTTTCACTCTCACGGCGGTGTTCTCCTACTAGAACGTCATCCTCTTTGTACAAAAATGCCTGTTATAGGCGAACTTCAAAATTCAATACAAATCATTTCTTTGAAAGTACACAACTATTTATTTTCTATTTCTTTGTTTTGTTTTTCAAAAACGTCCAATTATTATTTTTGACATATGCATTCAAATATGATTACTGTTCACAAATACTTGCATAAGAAACAGAAAGGCAGTTGCTCATGACTTTAAGGAACGGGGCAAAGTCTTAAAAACCATTTTAGTCCCGACAGTTACTCCTTCCAGCGGGTATAGGGGCAGAGACAGTTTTGGGATGAAGTGACCTTTACATACGACCCTGTAACATCTATGTTCCCCACAGAGCGGAAATAACCAAAGTTTTGATCTCTTCTTCCCCAAGCATGAATTATCTCCTCCAGCAAAGTGCCTTCAGAGAGCTGAAATCTGTATTACCCAACCAAGTTTTATAATTGCAAACATTTTATAAAAACCTCCTCCCAGGTAGAGTTTATTTCTCCAACTGTGGAAGCTCGTTCCCCAACAGAGTTTATTTCTCTACAACGGAAAAATCTTCCAATAAAGCATCTCCCTCCATAGAGTTATTCTCAAGCAAAGTCAATCCCCGACAGAACATCCTCAAACAGAAAGAGGGAATCCCTGGAAAATCATATTCATTCATCATCCCTAGTGGAAATGAAGGATTCAACCTCCTTATACTCTCCAGCAGCAGTCCTGGATTTACTTTCCTAGACTAAGAAATATCTCAATAGCATCCCATGTTCATACATCATGGCATGCGTATATACATCACATACAACATAATCTCATTTATTTTGAGAACATCACCACAATGAATTTCATACATCATGACATTGCATATGACTAACTCTTTGCCTTTTTCAGGGGGAAAATTAGATCAACAAACATCACTGACCACTTATGTAACCTAGTAGTTTTCTCAAAAGCTACGTCTAACGAAAGGCTATTTCAGTATCTTCCTCAGAACGACGTTCTCAGAAGACCTTCTCTGGTTCAGTCAGATCGACATTAAGATCTCTCTGATTCCTATTCCAGTTGAAGATATTCCAAGACTTTTGTCTGGTTCAGTTGAATCGATCTTAAGATTATTCTGATTTCCATTCCAATCAAAGGTAATCCAAGACCTTCTCTGGTTCAGTCAGATCGACACTAAGATCTCTCTGATTCCTATTCCAGTTGAAGATATTTCAAGACTTTTGTCTGGTTCAGTTGAATCGATTCTATGATTTTTTTGATTTCCATTCCAGTCAAAGTTAATCCAAGACCTTCTCTAGTTCAGTCAGATCGAAACTAAGATCTCTATGATTCCTATTCCAGTTGAAGATATTTCAATACTTTTGTCTGGTTCAGTTGAATCGATCCTAAGATTTTTCTGATTTCCATTCCAGTCAAAGTTAATCCAAGACCTTCTCTGGTTCAGTCAGATCAACACTAATATCTCTCTGATTCCTATTCCAGTTGAAGATATTCCAAGACTTTTGTCTGGTTCAGTTGAATCGATCCTAAGATTCTTCTGATTTCCATTCCAGTCAAAGTTATTCCAAGACTTTTGTCTGGTTCAGTTGAATTGATCCTAAGATTCTTCTGATTTCCATTCCAGTCAAAGTTAGTTCAAGATTTTCCTCTGGTTCAGTTAGATCAATACCAAGATCTCTCTGATTCCTATCCAGTTGAAGATAATCCAAGACCTTTTCTGGTTCAGTTAAATCGACACTAAGATTTTTCTGATTCTTATCCAGTCAAAGATAAATCAAGTCCTTTGTTGGTTCAGTTCAAATCGGCCATTGATTTATTACTGATTCTTTTCCGGTAGATCCTTTCTCTGGTTCAGTTAAATCGACACTAAGGTTTTTCTGATTTCCATTCTAGTTAAAGAAACTGCAAAGCCTGGGGTACGACCAGATAACAATTGAATCTCATTTCCCCAGTAAGTCGCTATAAAGCCTGGAATACGAACAGATAGCAGTCATCCTGTTGTACCCCAAAATTTTCCCTCCCATTTTCTCAACATTTCTCATCACCAAGCCCTTTGAGATTAAGATCCAGTTAGGTTTTCATCTGCTCAAGACTTTTCCTTGCACTGTTGACCCAAATTAGGGTTTGTGTTTGCACAAAGAGGTTTTGACTTAAAATGCCTAAGATGACTTTCTTGCTTCATATTGGACTCCCAAGTTTATCCATATCAAGTTTCAAGTCTTGATTCCAAGTTTTTCCCAGTCAATTGGACAGTTGACCTAGAAATCAGTTGTATTGGGGAAAAAGTCAATTGTGGCCAATTGACAGTCAGATCTCATGAAAATTGACCCACATCAACATTATGAACTCCTATGAACCATTTGATCAAGTTTGGATCACAATTCCACAAGAAATTTAATCAGATCACCAAAAGGACAAAATGGTCATTTTTAGGGTTTTGACTGCACAAAGGTAATTTTTGACTGTTTGACCTAGACAATGGCAAACCAAGTTCACATATGGACTCAAGGACCCCATGGATTTATCTTGACATGCTCAACAAGTTCAAAAGATCCCAAATGCACAAGATTGACAGTTGAATTTCCCAGTCAATTGACCAATTTTGACTATATACTGAAAAGTCAAACTTTGACTTTTTGGTCAAAATCAAGAGTCAAGATTCATTTTTCATTAAAACATGCCAAATCATGAAACTTGTTCACCAAGAAATCAAAAAATGCAAATTAGGGTTAGAAATGAGAATTTTTCATAACTTAGAATTTTTCTAAGTTATGAAACACCCTAATTTTTTCCCAACTTTGCCCCACTTTCTCACCAAGATCTATTTGGAATCAAACAAAAGTCAAAACATGAAAGTTGTAGCTTGTTGCATAATCTACAACTTTGATTCATAAAGTTTTCCCAAATGAGGCTTGTATCTCAAGTTACAATTTTTTGAATAAGGGTACTAAACCATTCTTAACTTAGTGAAATTTTAACCTATTTTGACAAGGTTTTCTACCCAACTTCAAGGCCATTTTCCATACACTTCCACTTGGAATTTCAATTTGCATTTCAAAGATGGATTGTATTACACATTCCAAGATTTCCAAAATGTCCAAGAACTCATCAAATAACCTCATAACTTGAGAGATTCGAATTTCACAATTTGGCAAAAACTCACTTTTGAATTGGTCAATTTACATGTCCATAACACTAGGCATTTTCAATCTCAGCTTGCATATCTTGATTACAGGTCCTTAAACCATCCAACACTCATAAATTTAATGCAAACTCTTTGTGCCAAGACCATGTTCTATGGATTCAAGCATTGCATAGTAAATTAATCCCAAAATAGATAAAGCACTTTATCCATTTTTGAAAAAGCAAGCTTTATGTCCAATTGAAAATCCAAGAAGTACAGTTAAGATCTCTTTGGCACAAGTTTAGGGATTAATCACACTGATCAAGACTGATTATACAGCACATTAGGGGGCCTCTACCTGCCTAGAACACAACTTGGGCATTTGTTGCTTAAAGTGTAAGTAACATTGCATTTGGTAACACAACTTAGAGATCAGCTTACAAACCCTTAAGCAAACTTTTGAAACACATTCAAGACATCCCAACTGAGCTAACACACGACCCTAAGACCTCCAGTATCTCTCCATTGCCATAATCACTCTCAAACTGCAAAAACAAGGCAGGGCCTGCAGTTTGAGTGCCATCTCTCATTCCTCTCATGCTCTCTTGCCCAAACATGTTCAAACTCATTCCCTACCATCAATGCAAGCTAACCAAGACCTGAAACACGACCTGTAATTCCTCTAACAAGTTCCACCATTTTCACTTTCTCATTTTGCAGTTGAAGTTCCACAGCTCGATTCAAGGTGTCTCAAGGCAAAGTAAACATTGGAACAGCATCACCACACCTCAAGGAAGTTATACCAACCATCACCTTGCACTGAAAGCTTCCCCATTGCCAGATAGAACTTCAACTGAACAGGTATTTTGGTGAACTTCTAACTCTTAGTATAGGCATCATTAACTCTAGGTTTGTGAATAAGAAATGTTCTACTCATGCCACTGAACTTGTACATGCTTTTACTTTTCATTTCTTTTGCTTGAGCTGTGAGAATTTAAGGTTTGAATATGGCAGAAAACTTAGGTCAGGATTTGGGAATGTCAAAATTCTCTCTCATTTCTGAGAGTTAGGAGGTGTTCTTTATATATTTGGAATCGTGATTCAATGCTTAACATTTTTTGTGTTGAAAGTTTGTGCAAAAGCTCAAAGAATCAGGACGTTTGAACTTGAGTACAGGCGCGCGCGTTTTGGAACATTTTTTGTCTGAAGGTTGAAGAAGAAGCCACATGGGCTGGGCCTGTGTTGTCTTTTCTTTTCACACCCTATTTCCACTTTCATACCCCCCAAGCCCATTTTGTTTGTTTTTATGATTTTTTGATTTTTCTTTTTTCATTTTGACTCATTTATTTTTTCTTATCATATTAAAAACATAAAAAATATTGTTTGCACCATTTTTATATTTTTTAGGTATTTATTTGATTATTGCATAAAAATAAGCATATAATATATTATTTAGAATAAATAGGGAAAAATAATGTAAACACCATTTTATTTTCATTTTTATTTTGTTTTATCTCCTTAAGATATTTTATCTAAAATATACATTTTTCATAAATATTAATTATTATTATTTTCATATATATATATATATATATATATATATATATATATATATATATATATATATACACATATATATATATATATATATATATATATATATATATATATATATATATATATATATATATATATACACATATATATATATATATATATATATATATATATATACACATATATATATATATATATATATATATATATATATATATATATATATATATATATATATATATATATATATATATATATATATATATATACACATATATATATATATATATATATATATATATATATATATATATATATATATATATATATATACATATATATATATATATATATATATATATATATATATATATATATATATATATATATATATATATATATATATATATATATATATATATATATATATAAAATATACATATTTTTATTTTATTAATATTTAACACTAAAAATACATTTTTCACAAATATACTTCATTTTTATTTTATTTTTGTATGTAAATAATAAATATTGTATATATTGAATAAATAATGCATTTTATTTTGTAAATTAGGGTTTTGCCCTAAATATGAAAATACTCCAAAAATCATACTCTTTTACTTTTATTTATTTGGACATATAAAAATACCTTTTTCATGCATATAAAAAACCTTTTTTGCATTCTTGCATCTTTGTTTCATTTCTATTTAATTTGTGCAAATTAAATATCTTGTAAATATTCTAAAATTGATGTAATAGCTAGATTTAATTTCTTGTCTAAATATCCCCATTTGAACATTTGTACCCCCTTCCCCATATTATTGTGTTGTAATAGTGTAGGAATTTTACTTTTCGCACTTTAACGCTTTTTAAGTATGCCATGCTAGAATTAGGGTTTGTATGCGAATAAAAAGAACAAAATAGTTTTGATCTAATTTCAAGATAATCAAGCATGAAAATGGACAACACATCTCACACTTGCACCCCTAGGGTATTCCACTTTGTTGCCTTCAAATAATTGGGCCATATTGCATGTTAGGTTTCTTTGGGTAAAACAAGCAATCAAATGATCATAAGTCCCTCGATGACGCTTTCGAAAAGTTGCCTAAAATGATCAAGTCCCTTTCAAAGAGAAATTGCCCAAAGAGACTTAGCACTATTGCAATTATGGTCTAAACGATGACCCGCGCCCGTCCCTTTCACCTCCTAATGCAAGATTGTCGACCAAATACAATGGTGGAACAAAATTGTCAAAAGGTTTAAAACATAACAAGAATCTTTGAGAAAACTTTAGGGTAGATAACTCTTAGGTACTTGTCAATTTGCAAAGAAAACACTTGCCTAAATTCAAACCACACTTCACAAATACTTTCAAAACAAACTCAAAAAAAAAACCTTGAAACATCTTTTCAAAAGACAAAACACCTTTTGTAAAACATTCGAGTAAAGAATTGTTACAAGGGTAGCCTATACAAGGCATCTTTTCAAAACATTTTCAAAACCACACACCAAGCACCATTTCAAACAATTGAAAACCAAGGCAAGTTGATCTAAGCAAGTACCTAAGAGCCCATGGATAACCATGGATAGAAAGGGTGCTAATACCTTCCCTCTCTATAATCTACTCCCCGAACCCAAGAAAAATTTCAAAGATTTTTGCTGTGCTTTTTAAACCTTTCCTTAGGATAAAATAAAAAGTCGGTGGCGACTCTTGCTCAACCGAAACATTTGCGAAAACAAACCCAAAACCATAGTCAGTTCTCCCACCGTATCACAGAACTGGCGACTCTGCTGGGGAAAATTTAAAAGTGGAGTAACCTTAGGGCTTAGATCACCCTCTTGCATGACAAATTGTTTGAATTGTTTGCTTTATATCTTGGCTCTATTGTTTGGGTTTACAATCCTACACCCGGATTTTGGGAAACATTCATAGATAGCAATACATTGTGGAAACTGTGCGGGGTATACCGACACGGTCGAAGCAATAGCTATATTAGTGCGACATATTTGTGAGTACCGGTAACCCTTGAGTTCAATCAAGGAGAGTACGGGGCCGCTGAGTGATGTCACTAAGCACTAATGACCTAGAACCTTACTTGACCATCTTGGCCTTTTATTAGGGGTAGTGAGATGACCGGCTTTGGTGCAGTCTGAAGTTGGTAGATACTCGATACTACACTCATTGAGGGTTGTTTTCTTGGAATATTTTGGTCGCTAGTTAAGTGGCTAAACCAAAACAATAAACAATGAAAACAATCCCGTGATATTGAGTTCCTTAGAACCCGGTTACTATTTATAGGACAGGTTTTTAAGCCAACTACACTCAAGAGGGTACTTACCTATGAAACCCCATGCAAGCCTGAAACTAGGGTTTGGTGTGATTTGCTTGTACATATGTTTTGTGCATACATCATAAACATCATAAACATCATAAAACATCAAATGCATTCACTAACCATTTCAAGGGTTCAGATCTTCATCTTTGTTCCTGTTTTGTAGGTCATGGAAATTCCTCGCAGAAACACAATTCAAGTCAACCTTGTGAGAATCTCTCCTCAACTCAAGGAGCTCACCTCAAGAATTCCGGAAAATTCATCCTTCAGTGAAAGACATGGTAGACTGCTCAGCCTGGTCAACACCAACATTGAAGAAGACATGATGAAAGTGCTATTCCAGTTCTTTGACCCTCTTCACCACTGTTTCACTTTCCCTGATTATCAGTTGGTACCCACTTTGGAGGAGTTTTCTCAACTCCTGAGAATTCCTATCCTTAATCAACTACCCTTCAATGGTACGGAAAAGGAACCAAAGCCGGAAGATGTTGCTCGAGCATTACATCTACAACCATCCGACATCAAGGGGAATTGGGAAACCAGAAGCGACGTCAAGGGATTCTTAGCAAAATTCTTGTTTGAGAAGGCACAGGAATGTTGGAATTCATTGGACCTACAAGCCTTCGAAGAGATTATGGCACTCCTTATCTATGGGTTGGTCTTGTTCCCAAATCCTGACCAATTGGTAGATGTCAACGCCGTCAAAATCTTCTTGTCCAGAAACCCAATACCAACATTGCTTGGGGACATCCTTCACTCATTTTACACACGAACAATGAGAAAGAGGGGTGTTCTCATGTGCTGTACTCCTCTCTTTGCAAGGTGGTTTATTTCGCACCTTCCACAATCTGTCTTGAAGAATGACCAAGGTTCAAGGTGGTCCCAACGGTTGATGACTCTTACTCACTCTGATGTACATTGGTGTTCTCGGTCCAGAGAAAATGTCATCATCGTCGATCGTTGCGGAGAATTTCCTAATGTTCCTTTACTTGGAATTAGAGGAGGTATCACCTACAACCCTGGCCTGGCTTTAAGGCAATTTGGATATGCACAGAGGGATGGCCCTCATGATATGTTGATTCCTGACCTAGTTTTTGACTACGACAACGATGCGCAAGGACTTCGCCAAAGATTCATCAGAGCTTGGGGAAGACCCAACAAGGTTGATAGCAAGACTCTGGGACACAAGAACTCCATCCCTCTTGAGCCCTATCTCAAGTGGGTACGAGCCCAAAGTCTAATGATGCCTTATCCTCATGTACTCCCAGTGATTAAAGAGCCCGTCAATGAAGGAGAGGTTCCCTACACCATCCTACATCCAGACATGCCTACATCGTGGGAGGAAATGCAGAAAAGTTGGATTCAGCTCAAGGAGGAACGGAATACTTTTGAAGCTAGCTTCTACGCCAGTGAGAAGAAGGTTCTAGAGCTTACCCGCCGACTCCACGAGCAAGAGGCCCTCAACACCTACATCGCACCAAAGAGGATGCGCAATGTCTTTTTACCTTAAGAAGTTTTTGTAATATTTGGCCCATGGGGCATTTATGTACTAACAAATTTCTTCTTATTAATATGACGTGTGTTCTTCTTTGTCTAAAACAATTTTGAATGTCCTAAATCCTTGAATGCATTGCATACATAAGCATACCATTCATCATGTGCATAAGCAGGTCTCACTCCGGGTTTCCTTATCAGTCTGCTGTTTATGTCGTCAGGATGGATCTTGAGCAAACAGTCAAAGACCTACAAGCTCAAAATGCACAGTTTCAGCAACTCCTGATGACCTTGGCTAAGGGTCAGGAGGATATCAAAACTCAATTGGGGAACAAGGACCCAGTGAAAAAGAAGAAAAAGAGACTCGGGGTGGCTACTTTGGGTATAAGATTTGACGGAGAAGCTCGGAGAGTGCTCGAATTTCCTCCTATTTCTGATGAAGGAACCAGCAAAGGAGGTGGGGCTGCGGTGCCTTCCGAGTCTGATGCGGAAGAAGAAGAGGTTGAAGAGGATGAAGATTATTCTGACCAGCAATACCCTCCAGCTGATGATAAATACAAGGGTTTAGAAGACAGATTGGCCGCCATGGAATTACAAAGAGTACCGGGTTTGGATTTTGAAGACTTGGGTTTGGTTGCCGGGATTGTGATTCCCCCAAAATTCAAAGTGCCAGTGTTTGTGAGGTATGATGGGCTGTCCTGTCCAAAAATGCATCTCAGGTCCTACGTGAGAAAGATTCAACCCTATACGGCAGACAAAAACCTCTGGATTCATTTCTTTCAAGACAGCCTTTCGGGAGCTCAGTTGGAGTGGTTTTATCAGCTAGAAGGAACCAGTGTCAGAAATTGGGAAGATTTGGCCACCGCTTTCTACAAACAATACCAGTATAATTCTGACCTTGCTCCTACTCGTACCCAACTTCAGGGTATGTCGCTAGGAACAGGCGAGGGATTCAAAGAATATGCACAAAAATGGAGGGATTTGGCTGGCAGGGTGCAGCCTCCTTTAACCGACCGCGAACTCGTTGATATGTTTCTTGGGACCCTATCTGGGCCATTTTTCAATCATCTAATTGGTAACTCTTCCGCGGGGTTTACCGATTTGATCTTAACAGGCGAAAGAATAGAAGTTGGCATCAAGTCAGGAAAGATTCAGAAGGGTGTTGCTGCAAGTGTTGAGAAGAAACCTTTTAAGAAGGAGACAGCTGTGGTATATTCTCAGAGAAGAGCAGGGAAGACGGAGCGTCGGCCAACTGTGGGGGACGTAATGATTCAAAACACTCCAAGCGAGCAGCCTCGTTATAACCAGTCCAGACCAAATCAACAACGGGTGGAACGGCCACAATGGAAGTTCACCCGCATTAATATGACTCCAGCGAAAGTGCTTCCCCATCTATTGAAGTTGAATCTCGCCACCATCAAGGAGGCACCAAAGAATGTGAATACGTCCTCTCCATATTATCATGCTAATGCTAAATGCGCCTACCATTCAGACAGTGTTGGGCACGACACCAATGATTGTTGGGCACTCAAGCATAAGATCCAAGACCTGATAGAGGCGAAGGAGGTGGAATTTGACGCTCCGGAGAAGCCCAATGTGATATCTGCACCCATGCCAAAGCACGGCCGAAATGTCAATGCCATTGAAGAAGATTTGTATGTTGCTGATGTCAATGATCTGACTACTCCATTGCTAACCATTAAGTTGAATCTGTTAGGGGTCGGGATCTTCCCGGGATGTAAAGAAGACTGCTATTGTTGTTACTCTCTGCCGTTTGATTGTCCGTTACTGAAGAAAGGCATCCAAGGCCTTATGGATAGTCGAAAATTTTTGTTTGAAAAGGTTTCTACTGTTCCAGTTCATACTGAAGATGTCTCAATCATAACCATTCACGCCAATCTTTCCAAGGCCGTCAAAAAGCCTGTCAAGATTACACCAGCTACGAAATCTGTTCTTTTGAAGATAACAATGCCAGGGCCTGTTCCCTATGTTTCTGAGAAGTCGATACCTTGGAACTATGGCGGTGACGTCTACTACCATGGTATCAAACAAATCGAAATAACTGAAGAAAGTTCGGATGATGAAGAAGCCAACATTAGTAACATTGCGGGCACTAGCAAAATCACCAGGAGCGGGAGAATATTTTCTCCAGAGATTGCCCCTCCAAGAGCAGTCTTTGGACCCTCATCAGCTGACAAGGTCGTCCCTGCACCAATAAAACTTTCTGCTAGAACTCCTTTGATTGAAGATGTTGTTGTTCCTAGTACTGTCTCTCCTACCGCTGCTGACAAAGGTAAGGGAATCCAAGATGAGCCCGTCAGGATGAGGGCTCAACCCTTGGTTATCCCGGAAACCTCCAAGAAGGAAATGGATGAGATTTTGAGGATAATCAAAAGAAGTGATTACGATGTAGTAGAACAGCTGGGGCAAACCCCCTCCAAGATCTCCATGCTGGCACTACTACTTTGCTCAAAAGCGTACGCTAAAGCCCTGATAAAATTTCTAAAGGCAGCCCATGTGCCCCAGGAAACCTCAGCAGATCAGTTTCAGAATTGCGTGGCTAGCCTTACTGCGGACAATGGATTAGGTTTTTCTGATGCCGACCTAACTCCTAAAGGTAGAAACCACAATGATGCTTTGCACATTTCGGTCGAGTGTCGAGGAACTACTCTCGCGCACGTCCTGGTCGACACTGGTTCGTCGCTGAATGTTTTGCCTAAGAAGGCCTTGGACCGACTAGATTGTGAAGGGTTGGAATTGAAGCCGAGAGATATTGTTGTCAGAGCTTTCGATGGTTCGAAGAGAATGGTCCATGGAGAGGTTGAAATTCCCATCAAGATAGGCACTGAGGTGTTTAAATCCACTTTCTATGTGATGGACATCCGTCCGTCATACTCTTGCTTGCTGGGTAGGCCTTGGATACACCATGCTGGGGCAGTCACCTCCTCCTTGCATCAGATGTTGAAGTATCCTGTCAAGGGAAAGATCATTACTATCCATGGCGAAGAAGAGTACATGATTAGCCACTTAAATTCTTTCCGATATGTGGAAGTTGAAGGGGAATTCATCGAAACGCCTTTTCAGCATTTCGAAGAAGTCCTTCCTGAAATAGCAGCAGCAAAGTTGGCAGCTGAGACACCGAGGCAGATGGCCAGGATGGCATCTCTAGAGGACGCAAGGGCCGCAATAAAAGAAGGGAAGAATTCAGCGTGGGGGCAGTTACCTGATATTCCGCATAAGACAGACAAATTTGGATTAGGGTTCACTACCGCAGGCCAAAAAGATATGCGCCGGTCGAATATTGAAAGAGCACCAGTCAAAATTTCTCCCTACGGAATCAACGCTTTGGAGGATGAAGACAAGGAGAGCAACATTGAAGAGTGGATTTATCCAACTGTCAAAGGAGGATTGAGCAACTGGGAGGCAAAAAACTTTGTCCCCATCACTTTTATTCATCAGTAATTTATCTGTTAAACATTTCTTATTTGGTCTGTAATATTTACTCTCAAACAATCCGTACACTATCTTTTCACCTCATGCCTTGCCCGGGGCATGTAGGTCCATTTGTATGGGTTTTGATTATTTTTCATATCCATATGCCATGTTTAATGATTCATTGGACGTTTTTCATTTGATAAACTGCTTGTGTTCATTTTCTTTCCTTTTGCATTTTTTAAGGATGGCTATCCCTTACACACACCCACACTCACCAATGCAGGTACCCATCCACTCCGGATTCCATGGGTGACGATTCTGCTATATCTTTCAATAACTCTGGAGATCTGGTCAATCTAGCCGAGTATGAAGATGACGAAGGTTGTGAAGTACCCGGGGAACTATCCAGACTTCTGCAACAAGAGGAAAGGGCCATCCTACCGCACGAAGAGTCATTGGAAATTGTTAACTTGGGAACCGAGGAAGACCGGAAGGAGGTACAAGTGGGTGCCAATCTAGAACCAAAAGTCAAGGAGCGCCTGGTACAGTTGTTGAATGAGTATGTTGAAATCTTTGCTTGGTCTTATGAGGACATGCCGGGTTTAGACACAGACATCGTGGTTCACCGTCTCCCCACAAGAGAAGACTGTCCACCGATCAAGCAAAAAGTTCGCCGAATGAGGCCTGACATGTCTGAGAAGATCAAGGCGGAAGTAATGAAACAATTCGACGCTGGCTTCCTGGCTGTTACGTCCTATCCTCAATGGGTCGCTAACATCGTGCCAGTACCTAAGAAAGATGGCAAAGTCAGGATGTGTGTGGACTACCGGGATTTGAATAGGGCCAGCCCTAAAGATGATTTCCCGCTACCTCACATTGACATTTTGATCGACAATACAGCTAAGCACAAAGTGTTTTCCTTCATGGATGGATTCTCGGGCTACAATCAAATCAAAATGGCCCCCGAGGACATGGAGAAAACTACTTTCGTCACACAATGGGGCACTTTTTGTTACAAGGTGATGCCGTTCGGGCTGAAAAACGCAGGGGCAACTTATCAACGCGCCATGGTAGCCTTATTTCATGATATGATACATTATGAGATTGAAGTTTACGTAGACGATATGATAGCTCGGTCACAAACAGAGGAAGAGCACCTTGAACATCTGGAGAAGCTGTTTGCCAGATTGAAAGAATACAAGCTCAGGCTGAATCCAAGTAAATGCACTTTTGGAGTTAGGTCTGGTAAACTCCTGGGATTCATTGTAAGCAACAAAGGCATTAAAGTCGATCCAGCAAAAGTAAAAGCAATACAAGAGATGCCTGCTCCCTGTACTGAAAAGGAGGTTAGAGGATTCTTGGGGAGCTTGAACTATATTGCCAGATTCATCTCACATCTGACTTCTACCTGTGAGCCAATTTTCAAACTTTTGAAAAAAGATCAGGTAGTCGAGTGGAACGACGATTGTCAAGCTGCTTTCGATAGAATCAAAGAGTATTTGCTAGAACCTCCTATTCTGATGCCACCCGTCGAAGGAAGACCATTGATCATGTATTTGACCGTCTTGGATAACTCAATGGGGTGTGTTTTGGGCCAGCATGACGAGTCTGGTCGAAAAGAGCATGCTATTTATTACCTTAGCAAAAAGTTTACCGACTGTGAGACTCGCTACTCACTGCTCGAGAAAACTTGCTGCGCTTTGGTATGGGCTGCTCGCCGACTAAGACAGTATATGTTGACTCATACTACCTTGTTGATTTCCAAAATGGACCCTATCAAGTATATTTTCGAAAAGCCCGCTTTATCTGGAAGGATAGCTAGATGGCAAATGATCCTAACTGAGTATGACATTCAGTACACCACCCAAAAAGCTATAAAAGGGAGTGTACTAGCTGACCATCTGGCTCATCAGGCTATCAAAGATTATCAACCCATGAGATTTGATTTCCCGGACGAGGACATCATGAATTTGGACAACATTGAAGGTAACGGACCGTATGACGGACCCGAAAAGGGATCCCGATGGACCCTGTACTTTGATGGTGCTTCAAATGCACTTGGAAATGGTATCGGCGCAATACTCATTTCTCCGGAAGGTTGTCACACTCCTTTCACGGCCCGACTTTGCTTCAGCTGCACAAACAACATGGTTGAGTATGAAGCTTGCATCTTTGGTCTCAAGGCTGCTATAGACTTGGGGATCAAATCTTTGATCATATTTGGGGACTCGGCTTTGGTTATCAGTCAGATCAAAGGAGAGTGGGATACCAAGCATCCTAATCTTATCCCATACAAAGAACATGTCTTGACATTGTTGCCTCATTTCGAGCAAATTACCTTCGAGCATTTCCCGCGAGAAGAGAACCAACTAGCAGATGCTCTAGCCACAATGTCCTCCATGTTTAAACTCAACTTGGATAACGAGGCTCCCCAGATCACCATCGAGCGAATGGATGAACCTGCGCATTGTCACGAGATTAATACCGAAGAAGTAGTGGAACAACCTTGGTTCCATGAAATCAAAAGGTATCTCGAGACTAGAGATTATCCCGAAGGAGCTTCCGTAAATGACAAGAAGTTCTTAAGGAAATTCGCTGCTAAGTTCTTCCTGAGCAACGACATCCTTTACAAATGAAACCATGATTGTGTATTGCTCCGATGCGTAGATAAAGCTGAAGCAGAGTTAATCATGACTGAGATACACAGCGGCATATTTGGCACTCACTTGAGCGTGCATACAATGGCTAAAATGATCCTAAGGGCAGGCTATTACTGGTCTACCATGGAAGCTGACTGCCATCAACATTCCCGTACTTGCCACAAATGTCAGGTCTACGCTGACAAAGTTCATATCCCTCCGGTTCCGCTCAATGTTCTGACTGCTCCTTAGGCATTTGCAATGTGGGGCATTGACATGATTGGAGAGATCAAGCCCACGGCTTCCAACGGACATCGCTTCATCCTGGTTGCCATTGACTATTTCACCAAATGGGTCGAAGCAGCTTCCTTCGCATCTGTTACTAAAAATGTGGTTGCCCGCTTTATCAAGCAAAATCTCATATGTCGGTATGGTGTTCCAGACAGGATCATCACAGACAACGGTATAAATCTAAATAACATAATGATCACTGCATTATGCGAACAGTTCAAGATTTATCATCACAATTCATCTCCCTATCGGCCGAAGATGAACGGTGCTGTTGAAGCTGCGAACAAAAAAATTAAGAAGATCATTCATAAAATGACAGTCACTTACAAAGACTGGCATGAGATGTTACCGTTTGCTCTACATGGATACCGTACGACGACACGTACTTCAACTGGGGCAACCCCATTTTCTTTGGTTTATGGCATGGAAGCTGTTTTGCCTATGGAAGTTCAGATCCATTCTCTAAGGATTATGAAGGATGCAGGTTTGAATGAAGATGATTGGATGCAGACCCGACTTGATCAACTCAATCTGATCGACGAAAAGCGACTTGCGTCTATATGCCATGGTCAGACGTATCAAAAACGGATGATTAAGGCCTTCAATAAGAAAGTCAGACGCCAAGTGTATCAAGTCGGAGATCTCGTAATCAAGCGGATTATCTTGCCGCAAAGTGATCCCAGGGGCAAATGGACTCCTACATATGAAGGACCACTTGTGATCAAGAGCATATTTTCTGGTGTTGCAATGATTCTGACCACCATGGACGGCGACGATTTGCCGCACCCTGCGAACACAGACATAGTCAAAAGATACTACGCATAAAATAACCCGACAAGTCGAAAACCCGAAAGGACGGCTTGGGAAAAATGGGTATCCCGGTGAACCGAAAACCCGAAAGGGCGGTTCAGGCAAAAGTTAGGGATAAAAATTAAAAAAAAATCTGTACACCTGGCAAGTTGAAAACCCGAAAGGGCGGCTTGGGCAAAAAGGGGTTTCCCGGTGAACCGAAAACCCGAAAGGGCGGTTCAGGCAAAAGTTAGGGAATTAAAGCGTATGACTATGTCTCGTCGGATCACTTCAAGGACAATATCTTCATCAACCGGTTCCAGGCTTCTGATCAATCCAGTCATCGTCAAACGAAGCATTGAATGGACAAATATTCAGAGTTGTGAAAGCTATAGCGGAATGGAATCCCATGGAATTATTTCACATAGCCATCCTTATTTTGTATAAATCTTGCAAATATTTACGACAAAATCCTCTTACTAGGATGATTGTCTCCTTTGTACAAATATACTCATAGAAAATCAATACAAATATTGTTCCCAGAAATTTGTGTCATTTCCTTTTCTTTTCTCTTGCACTGTTTGTTTTATTTTGAGAAACGTCCAATGTTTTGTTAAATAGGCATATGCATTTAAACATAATCATTTCCTTACGAATCAAGAAAGAGGATTACTGATAAGTCAAAGGTACAATTGGATATCTTGATACCCCTTCAAAGGAAACCCCCAGGAGATTTGGAATCCATATCCTCCAGCAAGTCTTGAAGCTTATCCTCCAGCAAGTCTTGAAGCTTATCCCCAGTAGATTCTGGAAGCTTATCCCCTGCAGAGTACGGACGTCTCTCCCGAGTTTTATTCAAGGTTATTCCTCACAAGGGCTTATAACTGGGTTATCCTCAGCTTATTGCCACGGAAGATCGCGCTCGCCAGAATTCTTCTTATCCCCAGTGGAGTTCATCAAAGTTCCCCAACATGACTTATCCATACAATCCCCAGAGGAGTTTATCTCTGTTATCTCCAGCCAGAGAATCCTCCAGAACTCAATTCCCCTCAGAGTTAAAATTTTCAGTATCCCCAGCTGAGCTAAAGCTTCAAAATTATCAATCTCTAGCGGAGCCAGACTAATGAACTGTTTCCCCACAGAGTTTTAGAAAGGAAAATCTTGAGTTCCCCAGTGAAGTCGCCAGAGATACTTCCCTCCAAGCTGAAGATTCTCAGTCTTGCATCCCCAGCATGAGTCTACTAGATTGGTACTCCCCAGTAGAAGTCATCAGGAATTCCCCAGAGGCTTGGTATACAACCCAAGCTCCTTGTTCCCCAGCAACAGCCAAGGAATTGTTCTTCCCGGCAGCAGTCAAGATACTTTTATCTTCAGCCATCCAGGATTCATCTATCCCCAGCAAGAAAGCTCATCAGCTTACATGCGCATTCATTACATTCATATCATAAACACTGATATAACATATATTGCATCATACATTTCATGCGACATAATTTTGTGTTTAGCTAACATTTTGTCCTTTTCAGGATAAGAATAAAAGGCTATCATTAACAGTTTCAGATGCAGTTTTACACGGACTCATCATCAGGCAACCCTACACCAGTTCCTCCCCAAATTTCAAGATCTCTGAAAACAGTTTACGGGTTCTCCAAGTAACGGATGTTAACCTATCGCTTGTTCAGTTTCTTCTCAAGACTTCTGAAAACAGTCTATGGATTCTTCCCAACAACGGATGTTAATCTATCACTGGTTCAGATGCAACTTCTGAAAACAGTTTACGGACGCTTCCCAACAACGGATGCTGCTCTATTGCTTATTCAACTCCAGGATTTCTGAAAACAGTTCACGGGTTCTCCAAGTAACGGATGTTAACCTATCGCTTGTTCAGACTCTTCTCACCTTTGAAAACAGTTTACGGACGCTTCCCAACAACGGATGCTGCTCTATTGCTTATTCAACTCCAAGACTTCTGAAAACAATTTACGGGTTCTCCAAGTAACGGATGTTAACCTATCACTTGTTCAGTTTCTTCTCCAGACTTCTGAAAACAGTCTATGGATTCTTCCCAACAACGGATGTTAATCTATCACTTGTTCAGATGCAACCTTTGAAAACAGTTTACGGATTCCTCCCAACAACGGATGTCAATCTATTGCTTATTCAGACCCCCAGTTTGAAGATAGTCCAAAGCATGGACGCCTTCCTGATACTCATTCCAGATGGCATCCCTAAGCCCATCTCCAAATGGCATCTCTAAGCCCATTCCCGCATCCATTGCTTTGACGAGTGCAAATTTAAGGGCACTCTAGTGTCCAATCTCCTTTTACCCTCGAGTCACGAAAGGCAAACTTGCCAATCTAACTCTTCGGATTCAAGAAGATTGAACAGGGGCAACTGTTGTACCCCAAAATTTTCCCTCCCATTTTCTCAACATTTCTCATCACCAAGCCCTTTGAGATCAAGATCCAGTTAGGTTTTCATCTGCTCAAGACTTCTCCTTGCACTGTTGACCCAAATTAGGGTTTGTGTTTGCACAAAGAGGTTTTGACTTAAAATGCCTAAGATGACTTTCTTGCTTCATATTGGACTCCCAAGTTTATCCATATCAAGTTTCAAGTCTTGATTCCAAGTTTTGCCCAGTCAATTGGACAGTTGACCTAGAAATCAGCTGTATTGGGGAAAAAGTCAATTGTGGCCAATTGACAGTCAGATCTCATGAAAATTGACCCACATCAACATTATGAACTCCTATGAACCATTTGATCAAGTTTGGATCACAATTCCACAAGAAATTTGATCAGATCACCAAAAGGGCAAAATGGTCATTTTTAGGGTTTTGACTGCACAAAGGCAATTTTTGACTGTTTGACCTAGCCAATGGCAAACCAAGTTCACATATGGACTCAAGGACCCCATGGATTTATCTTGACATGCTCAACAAGTTCAAAAGATCCCAAATGCACAAGATTGACAGTTGAATTTCCCAGTCAATTGATCAATTTTGACTGTATACTGAAAAGTCAAACTTTGACTTTTTGGTCAAAATCAAGAGTCAAGATTCATTTTTCATCAAAACATGCCAAATCATGAAACTTGTTCACCAAGAAATCAAAAAATGCAAATTAGGGTTAGAAATGAGAATTTTTCATAACTTAGAATTTTTCTAAGTTATGAAAAACCCTAATTTTTTCCCAATTTTGCCCCACTTTCTCACCAAGATCTATTTGGATTCAAACAAAAGTCAAAACATGAAAGTTGTAGCTTGTTGCATAATCTACAACTTTGATTCATAAAGTTTTCCAAAATGAGGCTTGTATCTCAAGTTACAATTTTTTGAATAAGGGTACTAAACCATTCTTAACTTAGTGAAATTTTAACCTATTTTGACAAGGTTTTCTATCCAACTTCAAAGCCATTTTCCATACACTTCCACTTGGAATTTCAATTTGCATTTCAAAGATGGATTGTAGTACACATTCCAAGATTTCCAAAATGTCCAAGAACTCATCAAACAACCTCATAACTTGAGAGATTCGAATTTCACAATTTGGCAAAAACTCACTTTTGAATTGGTCAATTTACATGTCCATAACACTAGGCATTTTCAATCTCAGCTTGCATATCTTGATTACAGGTCCTTAAAACATCCAACACTCATAAATTTAATGCAAACTCTTTGTGCCAAGACCATGTTCTATGGATTCAAGCATTGCATAGTAAATTAATCCCAAAATAGATAAAGCACTTTATCCATTTTTGAAAAAGCAAGCTTTATGTCCAATTGAAAATCCAAGAAGTACAGTTAAGATCTCTTTGGCACAAGTTTAGGGATTAATCACACTGATCAAGACTGATTATACAGCACATTAGGGGGCCTCTACCTTCCTAGAACACAACTTGGGCATTTGTTGCTTAAAGTGTAAGTAACATTGCATTTGGTAACACAACTTAGAGATCAGCTTACAAACCCTTAAGCAAACTTTTGAAACACATTCAAGACATCCCAACTGAGCTAACACACGACCCTAAGACCTCCAGTATCTCTCCATTGCCATAATCACTCTCAAACTGCAAAAACAGGGCAGGGCCTGCAGTTTGAGTGCCATCTCTCATTCCTCTCATGCTCTCTTGCCCAAACCTGTTCAAACTCATTCCCTACCATCAATGCAAGCTAACCAAGACCTGAAACACGACCTGTAATTCCTCTAACAAGTTCCACCATTTTCACTTTCTCATTTTTCAGTTGAAGTTCCACAGCTTGATTCAAGGTGTCTCAAGGCAAAGTAAACATTGGAACAGCATAATCACACCTCAAGGAAGCTATACCAACCATCACCTTGCACTGAAAGTTTCCCCATTGCCAGATAGAAATTCAACTGAACAGGTATTTTGGTGAACTTCTAACTCTTAGTATAGGCATCATTAACTCTAGGTTTGTGAATAAGAAATGTTCTACTCATGCCACTGAACCTGTACATGCTTTTACTTTTCATTTCTTTTGCTTGAGCTGTGAGAATTTAAGGTTTGAATATGGCAGAAAACTTAGGTCAGGATTTGGGAATGTCAAAATTCTCTCTCATTTCTGAGAGTTAGGAGGTGTTCTTTATATATTTGGAATCGTGATTCAATGCTTAACATTTTTTGTGTTGAAAGTTTGTGCAAAAGCTCAAAGAATCAGGACGTTTGAACTTGAGTACAGGCGCGCGCGTTTTGGAACATTTTTTGTCTGAAGGTTGAAGAAGAAGCCACATGGGCTGGGCCTGTGTTGTCTTTTCTTTTCACACCCTATTTCCACTTTCATACCCCCCCAAGCCCATTTTGTTTGTTTTTATGATTTTTTTATTTTTCTTTTTTCATTTTGACTCATTTATTTTTTCTTATCATATTAAAAACATAAAAAATATTGTTTGCACCATTTTTATATTTTTTAGGTATTTATTTGATTATTGCATACAAATAAGCATATAATATATTATTTAGAATAAATAGGGAAAAATAATGTAAACACCATTTTATTTTCATTTTTATTTTGTTTTATCTCCTTAAGATATTTTATCTAAAATATACATTTTTCATAAATATTAATTATTATTATTTTCATATATATAATATTTATTTAGTAAATAATAAAGATATATATATATATATATATATATATATATATATATATATATATATATATATATATATATATATATATATATATATATATATATATATATATATATATATATATATATATATATATATATATATATATATATATATATATATATATATATATATATATATATATATATATATATATATATATATATATATATATATATATATTAATACACTTAGAATAAAATACCAAAAATATACATATTTTTATTTTATTAATATTTAACACTAAAAATACATTTTTCACAAATATACTTCATTTTTATTTTATTTTTGTATGTAAATAATAAATATTGTATATATTGAATAAATAATGCATTTTATTTTGTAAATTAGGGTTTTGCCCTAAATATGAAAATACTCCAAAAATCATACTCTTTTACTTTTATTTATTTGGACATATAAAAATACCTTTTTCATGCATATAAAAAACCTTTTTTGCATTCTTGCATCTTTGTTTCATTTCTATTTAATTTGTGCAAATTAAATATCTTGTAAATATTCCAAAATTGATGTAATAGCTAGATTTAATTTCTTGTCTAAATATCCCCATTTGAACATTTGTACCCCCTTCCCCATATTATTGTGTTGTAATAGTGTAGGAATTTTACTTTTCGCACTTTAACGCTTTTTAAGTATGCCATGCTAGAATTAGGGTTTGTATGCGAATAAAACGAACAAAATAGTTTTGACCTAATTTCAAGATAATCAAGCATGAAAATGGACAACACATCTCACACTTGCACCCCTAGGGTATTCCACTTTGTTGCCTTTAAATAATTGGGCCATATTGCATGTTAGGTTTCTTTGGGTAAAACAAGCAATCAAATGATCATAAGTCCCTCGATGACGCTTTCGAAAAGTTGCCTAAAATGATCAAGTCCCTTTCAAAGAGAAATTGCCCAAAGAGACTTAGCACTATTGCAATTATGGTCTAAACGATGACCCGCGCCCGTCCCTTTCACCTCCTAATGCAAGATTGTCCACCAAATACAATGGTGGAACAAAATTGTCAAAAGGTTTAAAACATAACAAGAATCTTTGAGAAAACTTTAGGGTAGATAACTCTTAGGTACTTGTCAATTTGCAAAGAAAACACTTGCCTAAATTCAAACCACACTTCACAAATACTTTCAAAATAAACTAAAAAAAAAACCTTGAAACATCTTTTCAAAAGACAAAACACCTTTTGTAAAACATTCGAGTAAAGAATTGTTACAAGGGTAGCCTATACAAGGCATCTTTTCAAAACATTTTCAAAACCACACACCAAGCACCATTTCAAACAATTGAAAACCAAGGCAAGTTGATCTAAGCAAGTACCTAAGAGCCCATGGATAACCATGGATAGAAAGGGTGCTAATACCTTCCCTCTCTATAATCTACTCCCCGAACCCAAGAAAAATCTCAAAGGTTTTTGCTGTGCTTTTTAAACCTTTCCTTAGGATAAAATAAAAAGTCGGTGGCGACTCTTGCTCAACCGAAACATTTGCGAAAACAAACGCAAAACCATAGTCAGTTCTCCCACCGTATCACACAGCCTTATCATCCTCAGCAAGTCACTGTGAAGCCTGGATCCTGACCAGATAGTAGTTCACTTCCGTCTCTTCAGTCAAGAGATGACTCTCCAGTAGAGTAATGGACGATCGAAGCTCCTAGACTCTATTCCCTTAACACCGACATTCCCCAGCAGACTCCTCCTCAGACAACAGGAACATGAATCCCCACAAAGAGAATTCTTGTGAAGTCATCATCTATTTTGGATGGCATCTTTAAGCCCATCTCGAACGACTCTCTGTCATACTCCTTGGATGGCATCTTTAAGCCCATCTCCAACAGTCTTCTGCCATCTTTTTCCCATGGCATCTGTAAGCCCATTCCCGATATTATTCACCAACAGTCTCACTTCGGACGAGACCAAATTTCTGGGAACTCTAGTGTTCAATCATCTTCCACCTTCAGATCACGAAAGGCAAACAAGCCAATCTAAATCTTCAGGTTTAAGAAGATTAAACAGGGGCAGCTGTTGTACCCCAAAATTTTCCCTCCCAATTTTCACACAAGACATACTCCTAGAGGTTCTCAATTGCTCAAGGTTGACCAAGAATTGACCAGACAATTCTCCTCCTAAGGCAATGAACCCCCAACTAGGGTTTCAATTTTCATCAAGATGGTTAAGCTCCAATGGTCTCAAATGCTTCCCATGGTCCTAATATGTCTTCAATATCATCCATGCCAAATTTCATGCCTTGCACAATAACTTTGCTCAGTCAATTGCTCAAGTATTGGAAAATCAATTGTGCTAGGTCAAAAGTCAACTGTGGCCCATGTATAGTCAAACTTCAAGGTTTTTGGTCAACATCAACATTTTAAAGTGATGTCCATCATTTGATCAAGGGTTGATCATGATTCCTCAAGAAATTCTCCTAACCCATCAAAAGTCAAAAATGGCAAATTAGGGTTTCTATAGGAAAAGTCAACCAAACTTTGCCAAACATAACTTTCTCACACTTTATCAGAAATTTCCCAACCAAAGCTCATTTTGAAGAGAATCCAATTACCTATAACTTCTCTTCATACCCAAAGATTAAGAAATTCACCATTTGAAAGATATGAGCTCAGACATTACTGGTCATTTTCAAAAAGTCAACAAAAGCCACTTTTTTCCAAGACCTTTTACATCAAGATAACATCTTCAAATGCAAAATTGATCAAAAGATGGATTGAAGTAGACACCTTGGGATTTCCAAAAAGTACAAGATAATCATCATGAGATAAAAATTGAGCAAGTTATTGCTTGCCCAAGTTGGGACAATTTTAGAAATTTCAAGATTGGTGCGTTGAGCAAATTTGGATTTTTGAGTCAATGGCCTAACTTTTTAAGGTTCAAATATCTTCCTAAGGTTTTATAGGACCTATAATCTTATTTTTGTATGGCCTTGCATTTTATACCTATTTTTTACATATTTATTTTAATTTATTTCAAATAAATATAAAATAAATGGTACAAAATAATTGGAAATGGGCTTAGGCATTTGGGATTTTGTTTTGACTTGTCTTGAAGCCCAAGATTTCATGCACAAGTGACCAGGTTCATCCAAGCAAGGATAAGGCATGTTTTGGAAAATTTGGAAGGCCTTGAATTTGTTGGATTCTTGTTGGAAAACATGAGTTATGGCCATAATCTTTTCCATTCAATGGTGTCCCCTCTTTCTATACTATAAGAACAACACTCAGGCCAGCCAAATCCATGCACAAAAAGCCTAAAGAATTACTGCACATTTCACTCAAAAATTCCTAAATTGTCAAATCTGAATTTCGAATTGCAACTGGTTTTAATCCCAAACAAAGGCTCAAACATATTCCTGGAAGCCTCCTGGATCGTTCCCAGCCATTACCAAGTCCCAAAATAGTCTGAAGTGTGTTCTAACCACCCCCACGGTTTGCGTTTTTACTTGACTTTGATTTCCTTGATTCATATGATATAAACATATTTTAATCATGCATTATTAACCACTCTTGTATTTACAAACTTTCTATATGGTTAGATTTGAGTTTTGACGCAGGAATCGATTGCCACCATTGTTAGGGTTTGGACCTTAGAATTGGGGCTTCCATTATTAGGAAAAATTAGGCTTGGCTATTGATACCATTATGTTCAGGGAGACGAGACCAGTTGATTCATGGTCTCACAATTTATTTTTGTTGCGTATTCTTTTTGTTTCAAATGTCGGGGTTATAGTGACAGACAGAAAACCATCACTATAGACCTTGTTGTCTAATACGACAGACAGAGGAAGAAGACATTGCGTGGTAGCCTACAATTGGCCTGTTTGAATCAACGCGCATGTTTTTTTTATTTCTTTCCAATATGGGCATTTTTTGTATATTATATTATTAATGGAATTTATGTAACGAATGGCATGTTAGTTCAGTTGGCAGGGAAGCGTGTATATGAAGGGGAGGACCTGGGTTCGAGTCCCACCCAGGTCCACCATATTATTTTTCTAACATTTGTTAATTTCATATTCAATATGTGTTAGCTACGTCAGTCCATCATGTGCCTCCAGATCACCACCACTGGATCTTGATTGATCTGGATCAAATGGTTCCCACGTGCAGGTGCACCATGAGCCATCAAAGGCACTCCTCACTGAATTCCAGTGCAGTTTCTGATTTGGGCCTAGCTTTTGACAATAGCACACCCCCCATTTTTGCTTTTGATGACCAGGCCCACTTTGCATTTTTTTGCATTGTTTTATTTCTTTTTTTATTTTGTTTTTCTTAATTAGTCTTTTTTTTAATAAGTCATAAAAAATAAAAAAATAAAAAAAATTAAGATTAGTTTCTTTCTAAAATTATTAATTAATTAATTATTTTAATGTTATTTTATCAATTTAAAATCAAATTAGACTTAATTTTATTTAACTTAAATTATTTTCTTAACAAAAATATTAGAATTAGGATTCATTTCATTCAACTTTTATTTTCTTAATTAAAAATAAATTCGGAATTATTTATTCTCTTAGCAAAAACCAAAAAAAGATTTTCTTGTTGTCTATTTTTATTTACTAGGTTTTTAGACGTTTTTTTATTTCGCGCGCTTATATTATTATGTATCTGCTTATGATTTGTAATTTTATTGCGCGTGCATTTTATTTCCTGATTATGTATCTGCCCATGCGTTGTAATAATTTAGGATTTAAATTTTTGCACTTTTAATTTCCGCACTTTACATTTTAGTCTGATATAACTGTAATTGTCCCGAAGCCTTGTAATAGCTGTATGACTTAATTTCTCGCTTTATATTCTTATATGCTTGTATATAATTGCTAGTAAATTAGGTGTGCATGACAAGATTAATCAATTAACCATTACATCACTAATCTCAAGACAAATATATAAAAAAAGCACTATTGCACACTTGCACCCTTAGGGTACTCCTCACCTGGTTGCCTTCGGAAATGGTCATGTCCCTCGAACGTAGGGATATCTTAGCAAATACCCTCAATATAAAAGTCATCATAAAAGATCATGGTCCCTTACTGACCTTCGAGTTGCCTACGAGAAATGATCTTGTCCCTCGATGTTGCCTATATGATGATAGTCCATTCGGAATGCTAAGGTATCCTTACATGTTGCCTTCGATGACCATAACGTCTCTTTCGATAGTCCCTCAACATCCGATGATAGGGCTACCTACTTGCTAATAGTAGGATAGCACTATCTAAAGGAAAGGAGGAAAAGAACGTCATTTTTAGAGTAGGTAGATGACTCTTAAGTACTTGCTCAAACCTAAGTTTTCACACTTACTCACTTTTAAAAAACTATTTTCAAAAACGCTTTATCACACTCTTGAGGAATGATACAAGGGTTACCATAAAGCAAACAAAAACTTTCAAAACACACAAACACATAAACAGTTTTCAAAATGAGGAAGTACCTAAGAGCCAGTGGAAAACCACGGATGGAAAGGGTGCTAACACCTTCCATTTCCATAATCTACCCCCCTTACTCAGAAAATTTTGAAAAAGGTCTTTTTCTGTTCTTTTCACCTTTTCCTTTGTTGGATAAAAGAAAAGTCGGTGGTGACTCTTGCTTATCGCGATATTTGCAAACAAAAAATGCAAACCAGTATTAACAATCGGTTCTGCCACCGTATCACAGATCCAACTCAAGGATCTAATTTTTTGATTGCCTCTAAGGGCTGCAAGGATCCCACTTAAGGATCCGGCGTTTTAATTTCCTCTTAGGACAACATGGATCCCACTAAAGGATCTAGTGGTTTGATCGCCTATAAGGGTGGCAAGGATCCCACTTAAAGATCCACCATTTTGATCGCATCTGAGGGCGAAAAAGATCCCACTTAAGGATCCAATGTCTTGACCGCCTCTGAGGGCGGAAAGGATCCCACTCAAGGGTCTATCGTTTTAATCTCCTATAAGGGAGAAAACGATCCCACTTAAGGATCCAGCATTTTGATCGCCTCTAAGGGCGACAAGGATCCCAATTAAGGATCTAGCGTTTTGATCGCCTCTAAGGGAGACAAGGACCTCACTTAATTATCCAACATTTTGATCTCCTTTAAGGGTGACAAGGATCCAACTTAGATTCCATTGTTTTGATTGCAATAGGGGCGACCTTTTCTAGAACTTTCAGGTGTCCTATGAAAAGTCACAAATAGAAAAATGTAGATTCTTTAAAATAATAAAATGAAGAGCCTCATTAAAAACCCTTGGTCTCTACAGGAGTATTGGAAAAGTAGTGATTCCCAAAAAATAACATGTCCTTTCAAACAGCAGAGACATGATACTTGTCTAACCAAAGTTAGAAGTACATCAATTAAATGACAAAAAGAAAACAACTACTTGTAGTAAACAAAACTGCACTAGGAGACATTCCTCTTGGGTTTTTTTTATCTTTGATCTCCTCGCCAACTTAAGGGGGATCCCTCTTGCCTTTGCAAGCTTCTCTAGATGGCTTTATTCTCGGGCTCACTTTCCTACTGTTCTTGCCTAGAGTGCGAACCCCTTTTATATTGAGGCTCTCTATGTAACAATTCTTGATAATTTCTTGATCTCTTTAGACAACTTATATTCGTCCATCCGAGAGTGGGTACTTTACGCACAAATACAAAGTGGACAAGGCAATACACAATTGATTAAAAGTCGCCCTCCCTATAACAATATTATAAAAAGACAGTGCATCAATAAATAAATACATGAACTTAATTTATTTGGATTAATCCTACTATTCAAAGGTGGTCTTTAGTGTAATGTATCATTTCACTTGCACTTGCTCCACAGAGACTCCAACTAGCAAGCCTTTGAAGTGTTTTAGATCATTTGGATTGAGTCAGAGTCTTTCAAACACATTCCAGTATAGAATATCTGCAAAACTTCCTTACAATAATGACCATGGGATCATCATTGTGAGAGTGGATACTCTTTACATCCTTCTCCGCGAAGGCGATTTTGGCATTGTCACTTGATGGCTTTAAATGACTTTTTTATTAATGACAATGTCATAACCACTGTCATTTAATTGACTAATGATCAAATTATTTTATGTGCTTGAACTAATAATACATTATGAACATAAGGGAAAAATAAATTATCTAACGTACCATAACCAATTACCCCTCTTTCTGGTTCCCTCCAAAGCCCACAATTCTTTTTCGCATTAGTGTCGAGCTTGATAACATATGTATTTCTCCTATCATGTGTCTAGATCATCCACTATACAATTACAATTAATGGTGTCTTAAACCTATGATAAATAAAATTTGCAATATAGATTATTTTGTCTTTATGTATCAAGATATTCTTTGATCCTTTGAGGTCCGTCCTAGAGGGTTTCTTATTCGTCGATCTTTGAAACTTACAAGTTTTAACACAAATTAAGATATTTTTTCATACCTCTTTTTAATCAAAATTAACCAACCACATATGTTGGTGCTTTTGGAGTATGTACTTTGCTTTATCCTTTATTCAACAAATTCCTCTTCTTCTCCCCCCTGCTAACTCTTTATGATGATGTTTATATTTCTCCTGTTGTGTAAAGTTTAACATCTTTTAGTCCAAATCAACATCTTATTTGTTAACAGAATATATAGAACAACCATCTTAAAGCATAACCCAAATATCTTCATCTTTAGACCCGAAGAAACTATAGAACTTGTTCTTCTACCAAGAAATATTCTCATACTCTCTCTTGAACACACATGGCTTAGATAGAAAGTAATGATTACCAAGACTTTCACAGTTAGAGGTGGTGGTGAGACATGGTTTTCTAAAATGATTTTTTATTCTTACATGGTTAATAAAAAAACACACGCATTGCTTTAATGCCAATTATAAGTGAGAAAAACGCAAGAAAATAAGGGTTGAATTATGTAAGGTTTTAAAAAATGTTTTGTCAACACATAAACAAATGAATTAACATCTAAAAATATGTAGATTAAGGATTTTTGCTATAGTCAATCTTGATTAGAACAACCACTTAGACTTTCTAGTCTTAGATTTCCTTGCCATGTATAAGAAATTTATTGTCTCACACTAGAGGACTTCTTTGAAATTCAAAATGATATTTGATTATAATAACTACAATATTTACATGTGTTTTTAGTAAACAATTACGAGTTTTAATTCATTTGTAGACTTAAACTCGAATAACTCTAAACGACACTGTGTTAAAAGTTTGAAATAATGCCTTAGTGTTTTAAGATTTCCTAATGCAGATAACTAAAGAATTTGAACATAAATGCTCTTAAATTAAGAGGAGAACAATCAAAAGTAAATTACAAAAAACATTAGAAAGTGTTTAAGTTAAAGAAGGACATAAATTCATAAATTTCTCACCGACTCAAGCAAGACTTCGGTAAATCAGATATGACGGTTCTAAAGAGAATAAAATGAAAATGCGAACCTCCATTACAAAAATGAAATCTACCTGTACAATAATAACTGGCCACAAAGGTTATAGTTTAAAATTCGACATGTATCTTCTAAGTGGACTTTTGGTTTTTGATGTGTTTTTCATATGTCTTTGGTTCTCGAACCGTTCCAAACCGTTATTGTTAGGAAAACGTCTTCAAGTGACATAATTATATATATGTCAAAAACTCCACTTATCGAATTTGTAACTTGGTGTTGACAACGTGACTTAGATACCTGTAATTAGTGTTTATATCCACCTCGTATCTCCCATTCACGTAGAAAATGTTAAGTCGAAAACCTCAAGGTAACACATATAGGTAAACTCAATAAATCTTGTGTATGTATAATTCTTAAACCAAGAAAGAATTCATAATTTTATAAAGTTTCTTATGTAAAGTCTTGTGTAAAAATCAGTTGTTCTTCAACATTTGAAATCTTTTCTTTTATAAAGGTTTTGAATATTATATTTTCTTTTCATTAGACCATTAAAAATATAGTTGTTGGCATTAATCAATTGATTTCAAACATAAGAGGAAGTAAATTATGATAAAAAAGATTTTTGAAAATTTTATAGAAAAATTTATTATACTTAATTGATTTTAAAAAAAAGAGATGAAACATAGATTAAGCGTGAAAGAGTAAGAGAAAGGAAAAAAGACACCATAAGTAAAATCAGTTCACTCATTAACCAAAATAACATCTTTGTATTTAAAAATACAAACAAGAACAGAAACATAACATATTTTAAAAACATACATATTATTTATTAACCTTGTGACTGAAACAAAAAGTGTTCGTTTGGCAGCAAGTCTCTATGCAACATGTAATATTCCTTCAACAACAAATCATTCATATGATAAGAACTTTTTCCAACATCAAACCCACTTAGATTGTTAACTTTTTGAGCTTCTGTAGCTTCATCATCAGAAGAACACTTACCAGTTAGCTTCTGCACAACAGACTTAAAACTCATAGCTACATTCATATTTTTATAATTTTTTGTTTATTTATTGTAGTGGAAGAGATATATTGTGATTTGACTAATGGATTGTTTATTTCATGAGGTATGGAAAACAATTATTTATTATGGGTTAATCATCTCAATAAATTAATTATTTTCACTTCAATAATTAAATTAAAGAAAAAATGTTTTTGAAAATTAAAATGAAACTTTAAAGATTTTGTTTTTTCAATTTTATAGGCATTAATGATTCTAAAATTTATTAATTTAAGTTATTAATATTCTAGCAAAGCTATTTTAATTTTTTATTAAATAATGATATTTTGATTCTTAAATATATTTTTATTATAAAAATAATTTGTAGATTAGTTTATTAGTTTGTTAGAATATTTAAGAATATCTTAAATTTTAAAGAATATTAGAATATGTTAAAATATTAGTTTGATTCTTAATTATATGAGTTTATTAAAATATTTAAGAATATGTTAAATTTTAAAGATTAATAAAAAAGTTCGATGTAATTATAAATAATATAGGAATTATATTAAGTTTTATCAATTACTTTGTATTTTAATATTTTAATGAACAAATGATATCTAAAACAACAATTTCATAGATGTCATTTACGATTTAATAATAATTGTACTAAAATATAACTAAAAAAATAATTTCAAAATGTTTAATATTATATTAATTGTTGAGTTAGAAATTGGAATGATAGATAAATATTATAAATTCATATTAAGAAATATAATTATTTATTAAAATTAGTAAGAAATATAATTTCAAAATTTCTAATAATCATCGATTATATGTTTAAGATTTAGATTAATTGATAATTAGTAAATAATGAGAAATCGAGATTCAATTTGATTTTTTTAATATGATAGTAAAGTTAAAGTTTTAATTGATAGATAACGTCACTAATATTAAAAATTGGAGTTTAAATTTTTTTACCGTAAGAACTTGGAAATAGAAAACAAAACTTCATAACAATTAAAATAAAAATTAACACAGTCTAATTGGTATGATTAGATCTAGATGAGATCTAGATGAAAGCAATTGCAACAATGTATGTGCATATTTATTATAAAAATAATAGAGTGAAGACTCATTGTCCCTCACAAAAGTTAAATAATCTAAATTAATCTCTCACAAAAAAGGACCTCATTTAATCTCTTATAAAATTTAACCGAACGATATTAGTCTTTCTGTCAATATTTTTCTTAAATCGGTTTTTTTTTTTAATTTTTAAACCGTGAGTAGACTTTCAAGTAGGATTTTATTTTTTAAATTATAAAATAATTTTTAATTTTAATTTCATTTTTAAATGATTTTGAATTAATAAGATCAAAAAAGTCAAAATTGTTTTTAATAAGAAATAAAATACAAAATCTTTAAATCACGTGTCTTATGTCTTTACTACTATGTCAATGTATATCCGTGACACATGTTTCTCATGATTTATAGTAATATTAAATAATTCTAAATTTAAAACAAAAAATAAAAAATTTGTACGCATGGGATTGCGAACTCAACTCTCTTAAAGAAATAATATTTACTTCACAACCAGAACAATTCTTGTTAATAATTCTAACGATAAATATTTAACTTAATAATTGAGAATAAACATTTACTTATATTCTTATTTCAAATAACACACAAATAAATATTTACTTAATTCAAATAATAGACAAATTTATAAATAAAATTATTAAAATATAAATTCTCAATATAATTAATCAAATATAATTAAATTAAATAATATTTAATTGAAATTAAATAACACATAAATAATATTTACTTATTTCAAATTAATACATATTAAATAATAAGTAATTAATTTACTTGTATTTAATCAATTGTTAAAATATTTAATTAATTTGAATTAAATAATTAATAAAATTTTAAAATTATTTAATGAATTTAAACTAAATAGTAATTAATTTAATATTATTTTAATTAACTATTAATTAACTTATTTCTATTTAATTGATTTATTTAGGATTTTCATTTTATTAATTTTATTTTTAAATTGTATATTATTTGAAATTAGTAAATATTTATTTATGTATTTTTTGAAATAACTAAATGTTTGTTGAGAATTATTAAGTTAAGTATTCATCATTAAAAATATTAACAATAAAAATTAATTTTTATAATTAGAAAATAATTATCATTTAACTTGAAGAACTTAAATTTTGTATTTTTTTATTTTAAATTCAAAATTATTTAATATTTCTATAAATTATGGGAATTATTCGTATGAATATATATTGGCCTAGTGGTAAACATAAGATATGATTTAAAGGTCTTGAGGTCAATTCTATATAAGAAACAATTTTGGCTTTTTTTATATTATTATTAATTCAAAGTTGTTTAAAAATGAAATTAAAAATAAAAAATTAATTTAGTATTTAACAAAAATCTAAATTAAATAAAATCCAACTTGGAGTCCAATCACGGTTTAAAAATGAGAATAAAAAATGGTTTAAGAAAAATATTGACAAAAGAACTATTACATCATGTCTTATTTTTGTGAATGATTAATTTGAGTTGTGTAAATTTTGTGAGAGACTAAAATGAATCTTCACACTCAAAACAATAAATAATATATTTTAAAATAATTATGAGTATACACATGATTAAAATAATAATTATAATTTATAATAAAGAAGGAAATAATAATTTATATTCAAAAAAATGCATAAGTACTATCATTCTAGGAATTTGATGAAAACGGGAGAAAATTAAACCCAAAAAAATAAAATCAATAAAAAATATATAAAATATCAGAATGAAAGCATATGTATTTCACTTTCCAAAATTGTGATACTCCAAATTATTGTGATATATATATATATATATATATATATATATATATATATATATATATATATATATATATATATATATATATATATATATATATATATATATATATTTCGTTTCGTTTTAAGATTGTTATTTGTATGAGTTAGGGTTGATTAGACCCATTCAAATTGTAAAACCTGCAAAATAAAATTACGAATATAAAATATGAATATGATCAAAATAATATTTATGAAATGAATTGTAATATGATCAAAACAATAAAATTAAAATTTATACAAAAAAATATGGACAAGAAATTGATTTGAATTGAATATATGTAAAATAAAAAAAATGAAACCTTATCAGATTAATTTAAATATCAAAACTTAAAAAATTCAAATTATAAATTAGATTATGAATATATTAATTTATATTTATATTAATTAATTTATATAAATTGATTAATTAGTGGGTGAAGAATTTGAGAAAAAAATATAGAGACATGAATGAGTTTGAATTTAAAGAAATTTTAAGTTTGGGTAAATGGAATAATTAATGGAATTATATAGAGTTACAAAATTAATGGAATTAAATATTTATATTTGAGTCACGTGTAAGATTGAGTAACTATCAAAATAATAAATAAGGATTATCATCATGATTTACGAAAATATTGTCTAAAATACTATTATTTTTTACGATTGCATATTAAAATAGTTTACGTTTCATATTTTTCATATTTTAAGTAATTCAAAATTTAAATGAAAATATGAATAATAATTGGTTTTAATTATTATTATTATTATTATTATTATTATTATTATTATTATTATTATTATTATTATTATTATTATTATTATTATTATTATTATTATTATTGTTATTATTATTATTAGGTTTTACTTATTATTATTATTATTATTATTATTATTATTATTATTATTATTATTATTATTATTATTATTATTATTATTATTATTATTATTATTATTATTATTATTATTATTATTATTATTATTATTATTATTATTATTATTATTATTATTATTATTATTATTATTATTATTATTATTATTATTATTATTATTATTATTATTATTATTATTATTATTATTATTATTATTATTATTATTATTATTATTATTATTATTATTATTATTATTATTATTATTATTATTATTATTATTATTATTATTATTATTATTATTATTATTATTATTATTATTATTATTATTATTATTATTATTATTATTATTATTATTATTATTATTATTATTATTATTATTATTATTATTATTATTATTATTATTATTATTATTATTATTATTATTATTATTATTATTATTATTATTATTATTATTATTATTATTATTATTATTATTATTATTATTATTATTATTATTATTATTATTATTATTATTATTATTATTATTATTATTATTATTATTATTATTATTATTATTATTATTATTATTATTATTATTATTATTATTATTATTATTATTATTATTATTATTATTATTATTATTATTATTATTATTATTATTATTATTATGTTTTATTTAGGATTGCTCTAGAGATGCCACATAAGATTATTATTAGGTTTTACTTAGGATTGCTCTAAAGATGTCACATAAAAATTAAGGTTTTTATATAATGTCTCATAAGATTTAGATTTATGATTGTGTTTAAAGTTGTCATCATGACAATTTTAGATTTAAATTAAGTAGACGGAAAATAATTTGATGCTATGTATTATATCTAACAAACTTCTAGATTGTATCCAAATGTTAGTCCAATTTCATCTTTTAAACTTAAGAAACAAAAATTTAGTTGATAATTGTCAAATAATGTCTCTCGGTGATACGAGGCTACTCCATGTAAAATTGAGAGCAATTTATCCAAATATATATTAATGAAATTTTGTTACATAAAATAAAATTTTAAAATCATATATTAATCCAAAATCTTAAAGCATTTAGTCAATGTCTTATCTCATTTATAAAATGTTCAATATCCATTTTTTCCATCAAATATGAGAATTATTACTCACACTTAATATGCCAACATCTTATTACTTAACAATCAAGTCATATATTCTTTTTCTTGATTCTTTAAGGTTTTTGGTTAATGTATGACTTTACGATTTGATTTATGAAATAAAATTTCATTAATACACGAGTTAAATTACCCTCAATTTTATGAGGGGTAGGCAAGAATTTACCTATAATAAATTTCAAAATAACATTATATTTAAATAGATAGATGTTAAAACAAAGGTTCAATGTTTTGTTGAATGTAGCATTTTTATGGAGAAATACTTGTATGAGAACGTGTATAAATTCATATTCTTAAGAACAACCAATAAAGAGAGAGGAAAATTTAAATTTATTTAAAATATAATTTATTTTTTAGTTAAAATCATGAGGGTGGTAGTGATAAGGAAGGAGAGAGAATTTTTTTTTATTTTTTAATTAATAAAAATTATTTTGATGCTTCTAAATCCACTTGTTATGTTTGTGTTCACGTAAATATTTTCTTTTTTAATGTTAAAACAAAGGTTCAATATTTTGTTGATTATAGCATTTTTATATTAGGACAGGTTAGATAACTTGATGGTTAACCCGAACTCGTCCTAATTTGATATAAATTTGATACAAAGCCCAAATATAAATATTTTTGTGAGAATACTCAAATCAACTTAAATCCTACACATTTTTACATATTACACAGGAGGTAGATTTGTGTTTGCAAAATCCTAAACCTCAATATAATTTATTTTAATAGATTATTAATTTTTAGTAATATTTATTATAAATAAAAATAGGAACCTTCAGTCTCATTAATCTCTTTAATTGGTATTTGTGTAAGAGTAACTGATGGTAAGAATACAAGTTTGAATTTGCGACATTCCACATATTCATTTTTAAGGGTTAAAAAGTTTGGTCAATGAACTACTAAACAAAAATAATAAGAAGATAAGATGCTAAATCTAAACCTTTGTCGACTGTCGACCATAACTCGAGCATTGCCTTTAAACTGCCAATACTAAACCATATTTTGTAACTCTTTTTCTCACTTGGGGATTTAAAGGTGACGGATAGAAAAACACAAGAAATGGGGTTTGAATTAGGGTTTTCAAAAATTTTAAAAAGTATGACATATTTGATTATCCTGGTTCATTTGAACTCAAACTACTCCAGTCCACCCGCCAAGGTGATTTCGCCTCTCTCAAACAAGGTCTTAATCCATTAATCAAAAACTTTGATTACACAATCACTCAGACTACCGTCAATGTCTTCTTAATACTAAACCACAACTTAGTTTCTCAAGTTATACAAAATATGAATCAAAAATATGTACAATGGTGTTTCTAGAAAAAAACTATATCATAATTGTCATTTATACACAAGGTTAAAGCACAATGAATAGATAAGAGAGAGTTTGTGAAAGTATTTCTTTGTATGCGCAAGTGTCTTTGATCACTCTTCAAGACTCATTTATATAGGAGAAGCATATGAGACATGAGAAAATGATTTTGGAAGGTTGATAAAAAGTTGTTAATGTTCTTCCCAAAAATAAAGATCTTGTCCGGTACCAGCCGTTACTCTTTGATTTGAAATGATTGAATTGTAACGCGTCAAAACTTGCTTCTTTAATAACTGATCAGAATAAGAATATTAATGTTTAGACTTTAGATCATCAAAGTATTAATTCATCAGAGCTTTAGCATGTAACTTTGGTGCTTTAGAAGTTTTAGTATTTAAAACTTCTTTGAGCGTGATATTTCAATAGTTGTACATAAATTCTTATCAGATCTTCTTAGCGTAATTTTGTTCGGAAACTTCTATGCTTCTTTATCAGAAATTGTCTGCATATTCAAATAAATTATTAGATAGCATATTTGTTCTTATATATATATCATGTATTTGTTATTATCAAAACTATTAATAAGATGTAGAACCAAACTATGTTCTAACAATCACCCCATTTTTTGATGATGACAAAAACTTGTATATTTTGATAAATCACGTAAGAACATAAAGAGTTAGGGTCTCTCCCTGAGTTGAATACTCAGATAAAGAAAAAATTGATACTTCCTTGAAGATGTTTGATCAGAGCTTGTGATGGAAGTTCTGATAAGTCCATTTGATAGAAGTTACTTTCAATAGACTTTTCCTGTTTTTCTTTCAAAAAGTGAAATAGAGGTTATGATATTCAAAATGTTTGAGACTAAGTCTCGACAATGTTATATTTAAAATATCTTACGTTCTCCCCCTTTTTGTCATATAAATCAAAAAGCAATAAAAACACTTAGAGAAAAAAATGGATTATGCATTCAAAATAGATTAATACAGATAGAAACATATGAATAGAAGTTTTTAAACAAGAAACAAACAAAGTAGAAACAAATAAAAGATCAAAACTAAGGTTGTGGAGGAGGTGGAAGTCGTGTCAATAAGGCTTTTAATAGACTTTTGATCTGATTGTTTGATTCCTCTTGCTTCCCTAGCATGCCCTTAATTTCTTTGTTCGTTTCATCATGTTTGTCTAGTCTTTCATTAACAATTGCATTCTATTTCTTTAACTCATCAAGAGTTTTCAACACAAGAGAAGAGGAATTTTTTTCAACAGAAGAACCCACATTCTCAAAAGTTGTTGCAACATATTCTTTCTCAGGAGATTCTTCAACTAACTTGCCTTTGTCTTTAAAAATGACCAGAGGAAGAGGTTGAGGTTCGTGAGATGGTTCATTACATTCTGATCCAGCGAGACTTCCCAATAAGTGTTTCCCAGAAGAATAAGGGATTTCCTTACCCAGTGATGTAGAACTTGATCCTTGAAGATTTCCAGGTGATCGCAGAAGTTTTGTTGAGCAATTTCATAAATGAGTTCCTTCATCTTCGGAGATTCTGAATTAAACCATTTTCTGAACTGAGTCCAGAGAGAATCAGAAGTAGTTGGGTTAAGATTATCCATGCAAGCTTGCTTCAAGGATTTAACCCATTTTTGTATTTCTATTTCAAAAACCAATAGAGATTTACCAACATCTAATTTGAATAGTTTTGGTGTTGGTTTTGGAATGACTATTTTCTGAGAAGTTGTGACAAGATTGCCCCAGGATTCTTGGTCAATTATGGTTCTGAAGGGATCTTCTGAGTAGTCAGTGGGAGTGGGAGAGTCAAAGAATTATAGGAGAGTTAGGTAGTGTTGAATTATAGGGAGATGGAATATCTGGAAGGGAGAAGTTTTGTGATGTTTTGGTGGGGATATTTGGTGGTTGAGAGGTGTTGAGTGGGCAAGTGACGCCTGGAATGGCCGATGTGGTGTCATAGGCAGTATTTGGATTTTTGGTTTGGGGAGCTTCAAAAAATGGATCAAATTGATCAATATCAGAAAGAACTTGTATAAGTTCTAGCTGAGTTTGAACAAATTGGGTAGAAGGTGGATTAATCAGAGGATGATTAGTGGATATTGAGGTATCAATTTCTATGTCAAAGTCATCAATGGTTTGAGGTAAAGGATTTTTAGCAGGTTTTGGAGATAAGGAGGTTTCAGATGTCGATAATAAAATTGATTCGATAACAAAAACAAAAGAGGGGTTACGTTTCTTTTTAGCAGCTTTGGGAGTTTTCTGAGAAATTCCTTCTCCATCAGCTTTCCTTTTTCTTGTATTTCTGGTAGCAACTTCCAGAGATTGTTGCTTAGGATCAAGAATATTTACATCTGGAATTGTTCCATCACTCTTGCAGGCTTCCAGATATCTGAGGATAATTTTTGAAGATGAGTTTGCTTGAGTGAAGAGAGGAAAATCCTTCAGAGGGACTCTTCTAGTGTTGATGACTTCCTTTGTAGTAAGTGTGGGATCCTTCTTAATGGTTTCTATAATCTTCATTTTCTTGAGGTTCTTGGCATTGAGAGGCTTTCCAGCACATGGTTCCAAAACATTTGCTTGTTGAGCCTCACTCAGGTGTTCTATCAATTTATTCTCTGCCAGAATATTTGAGATAAGCCTTCCCAACAAAATCCAATCTCTTTTGATTCTTTGTTCTTCCCTTGTTTACTTGACACTTGTCTTCATATGATTGAATAGAATATGGGGGAGGTGGAATTTGGATTTAGTTGCAATGAAGTACAACATGTATTGTTGATCAATATTGATGTAGTCAGGAGAACTGGTTGGTTTTCTGTGATTGATGCACCCCAGAATTATTCTAGACCAAATTCTGAGATAGTCCTTCAGATCTTTGATCTTGTTTGAGGGTTGTCTAGAAGAGAAGATATCTTTGAATATGATGGTTAGGTCAGAACCTTTTTCTTCCATTTCACTGGATCTTATGCCGCTTCTGTCGTGGCCAATAAGCTTTTCAATGAGATCTTCGGTGATGGAGATCTTCTTTCTCATTACATAAGAAGTTACTTGATGATTTGATGCAGTAGCATGAATCCAAAATTCTTTAACTAGTTTGGGAAAACCTGGACCAATTAATTGATCAAAATATTTTGTCCACCCTTGAAACTCAATATCAGGCGTAAGATCATGCCCATTTTCTTTCATGGTTTAAAAATTAACTGTAAGTTCATAGAGAACTTCCAGAGAATCCACCGGAGTGAGGAGAGTTCTTGAAGGTTCAATATACCTTTCTTCGTTTAGAGTAGATGATGAACCAGGAATGTTGATTTGAGAATCTTGAGATTTTTGTTAATGTTGTTGAAAAGAAGCCCATGTTCACAGACTTAGGGTTTGAGAGTACACAAAAACAAGGGAAAAGAGAAAAATAGAGAGAATAGGATGAGTGAGAGTAAAGGTGTGAAAGTGTTTGTGAGAAAGTGAGGTATAAATAGCCAACAGAGAGAAAAACATGAAATTAATTTCAATTAATAAAATAAACAAAACGATTAGCAGCATTAATGATTTCTGAAAAAGAGGGATGGTGTGAAGATTTTGAACAGTTACCAATGTGACTCACGCCTCAATGCATTAACTCAACTGTTTCAGCTCTTCAGATTTTGAACACGTGTTCAGCCTTAGAGAGTGACTTAGCATTTAGAGTTGACAAATGTTGATATGGTGAACTGTTTGCTTCTATATTAGAAATGAAGCGTATTTGGAAAACGTTCAGATCTTATGGATAGTTTCTGATACAATTTTCCTTCTCACTTCTGAAGAACCTTTGTTCAGATGTTCACAAAAACAAATTAAAAAGTTCTAAGGATTAAATACATAGAAACTACACTTTTATTCTAGGCATAATTTCATACTAAGGTGTTTAAGAATGAAATTAAATCTATCTTCAACAAGGGGTTTAGTGAAAATGTCAGACCATTGATGGTATGTGTCTATAAATTTTAAACAAAGAATTCCATTCTGAATATAATCCCTAATGAAATGGTGTTTAATTTCTATATGTTTAGCCATAGAATGTAAAATGGGATTTTTATAAAGACAGATAGCAGAAGTATTATTGCAGAGGATAGGAATGTTACTCTCATAAATATGAAAATCTTCGAGCTGACTTTTCATCTAGAGCATTTGAGTACTGCATCCAGTTGTAGCTATATATTCAACCTCCGTAGTTGATAGTGCAATAGTGGATTATCTTTTACTAGACCATGAGATTAGGTTATCTCTTAGAAACTGGCAACTTCTAGAAGTACTTTTTCTTTCTAGTCTATCTCCAGCAAAGTCAGCGTCATAGTATCCTACTAATTTATATTCTCTGGATTTTCTATAACAAAGACCAAGATTAGTAGTACCTTTCAGATTTGCTTAATTGCTTTTAAGTGAGATTCTCTAGGATCTGATTGGAATATGGCACAAAGACAAATTCTATATATAATATCAGGTCTTGAAGTTGTTAAATATAAAAGAGAACCAATCAAACCTCTGTAGAACTTGTGCTCTACTTTCTTACTTACCTCTTCCTTTTCCAAAATGCATGTAGGATGCATAGGAGTTTTGGATGGCTTACTTTCTGTCAAATCAAATTTCTTTAGAAGTTCTTTAACATACTTGCTTTGATGTATGTAGGTTCCTTATGTAGTTTGATTGATTTGAATTCTTAGAAAGAACTTGAGTTCACCCATCAATCTCAATTCAAATTCCTCCTGCATAGCTTTAGAAAATTCTTTCCCCAAGGAGGCTTTAATAGATCCAAAAATTATATCATCTACGTAAATTTGACAAACCAGAATGTCATTTATAAACGGTTTACAAAATAGAGTTGTGTCCATCTTCCCTCTGGTAAACTCATTTTCTAACAGAAAGTTACTTAGTCTTTCATACCAAGCTCTGGGAGCTTATTTTAGACCATATAACGGTTTCTTAAGTTTATAAACATATTCTGGATGTTTTGTATTTTCAAAACCAGGGGGTTGGTGCACATAAATTTCTTCATCAATGTAACCATTTAAAAAGGCACTTTTGACATCCATTTGATAAAGAGTGATGTCATTATTTACAGCAAATGAAATTAAGAGTCTGATAGATTCTAACCTGGAGAATAGAGCAAATGTTTATGTATAGTCTATCCCTTCTTGCTGACTATAACCTTGTGCAACCAGTCGTGCTTTGTTTCTGACAACCTCTCCTTGTTCAGTTAGCTTGTTTCTGAAGACCCATTTAGTTCTAATGACGTTGAAGCCTTTTGGTTTAAGCACTAGATCCCGTGCATCGTTTTTGGTAAATTGATTTAGTTCTTCCTGCATTGCAAGAATCCAATCATTGTCTAGAAGTGCTTTGTCTATAGAAGTAGGTTCGAGAAGAGACACTAATCCCATGAGAGACTTTTCAGTATTTCTGAATGTAGATCTTTTTCTGATTGGATCATCTTTCTTTCCCAGAATCATGTTTTTTTAGGATGTGCTAAGATGCTTCTAGATTCTCTTTTCTGGATGGATTCTTCAAAAGTTGTTGTAACAATTTGTGATGTCTTCTTCTGTATTTAGCTGAAGTTCTGAACTTTTATTCTCTGAAGATCTGTCTCCAGTACCTGTCTTTTAAACTTCTATGTCTGCAAAATATTCACCCTGCTTTTACTTTTGAGATCCAAGCTTATCATCAAATCTGACACTAATAGATTCTTCCATAATTCGTGTTTTTGTGTTATATACTTTATAACATTTTGAGCATTCAGAGTATCCTAACATAAAATGCTTAGGTTCCTTAGAATCAAACTTTTTCAGATGTTCTTTAGTTTTCAATATAAAACAAGTACATCCAAATGGATGGAAATAAGACATGTTGGGCTTTCTGTTCTTCCACAGTACATATGGAGTCTTTTCCAGAATAGGTCTTATTGAAATTCTATTCTGAATATAACATGTTGTGTTAACTGCTATGCCCAATTTTTTTTAGCAATGTTAGTCCCAGTGATCATGGTTCTGTCCATTTCTTGTAAAGTTCTATTCTTTAGTTCTACAACTCCGTTTTGTTGAGGAGTTCTAGGACAAGAGAAATCATGAGAAATGCCATTCTCATTAAAAAAACTTTTCAAAACTTTTGTTTTCGAATTCACCACCATGATCACTTATGACTTTTACAATTCTAAACTTTTTTCGTTTTGAACTTAGTTACAGAAAGTAGAGAACACAGAGTGTGACTCGTCCTTTTGTCTTAAGAACTTTACCCATGTCCATCTTCTATAGTCATCTACGATCACTAATCCATACTTCTTGCCGCTGATGGATGCAATTTTCAATGGTCCAAACAAATCTATATGCAAAAATTCTAATGGTCTAGAGGTAGAAACAACATTTTTTTATTTGAAAGAGGATTTTGAAAACTTGCCTTTTTGACATGCTTCACACAGAGCATCTGAGCTAAACTTTAAGTTAGGAAGTCTTCTGACTAGATTGAGTTTGTTAATATCAGATGTTTTTCTCATACTAACATGCCCTAATCTTTTGTTCCAGACCCATTGCTCATCGTTAACAGACATAAGGAATTTTACATTCTGACTTTTTAGTTCAGAAAGTTTTATTTTATAAATGTTGTTTTTTCTCTTACCATTAAAAAGGACAGTTACATCGTTATGACTAACTACTTTACAAGACTTATGATTAAAGATTATATCATAACATTTATCACTTATTTGACTTCTGGATAATAAGTTATGCATTAATCCATCTACTAACAAAATGTTAATTATAGAGGGAAGTGTACAGTTACCAATGGTTCCAAAGCCAATAATCTTTCCTTTATAATTGCCTCCGAAACCTACATATCCTCCAGATTTAAGTTCCAGGTTTGGAACATATACTTTCTTCCCGTTATGTGTCGAGAGCATCCAAGTCCAGGTACCAAGATTGGTGTTTCAACTTTGTTGTTAAAGATGTCTGCAAGATAGATGATTTTATCCTTATGTACCCATATCTTTTTGGGTCCTTGTTTGTTAGAGTATCCAAAATTCTGATTGAATTTTGGTTTTGCGGAGTAAGAATCAATAGTATATTCTATATCATGTGTGTGTCCATATGTGAAGTATGAGTTTAAATGTGTGTGTTTTATAACCACATCATCAACTTTCTTTGGTTGATATGATTCTTCTCCTCTTGGTTTCACATATCCTATGCCTTTTCTTCTGTTTCTACTAACTCCATTGATAATTAAAGCCATCTTGCTTCTATCTATGTTTCTAGCTAGAAATTTTTGAAAGTTGTGATCATATTCTTTTATGATGTTATCAGAACTATTTGAAACTTCTGAAACAGATTCTTTCTGAGCTTTTTGTAATTCATTTTTAAGTTTAGAATTAATTTTTTTTAGCTGAGTTTTCTGTTTCCTAGTTTCTTCAATTTTAGATACAATAATGTGTTTCTGGTTCTTGTATTTAGCTCGAAGTTGCTGATATCTGTCAAGAATTTCAGACAGACTTTCTTCTAATTGAGATCTAGAGAATTTTGAAAATACCTCTTCTGAATCTAATTCAGATTCTGATATATCTGTGTCTTTTTATATATTGGCCATTAAAGCTATATTGGCTCATTCATCTTCTGATTCTGTTTCAGCTTTAGAAGATTCTGAGTCATTCCACGTTTCCATAAGACATTTCTTCTTTTCTTTGGATAACTTATTCTTAGGCTTTTCTTTGTGAAAATTTGGGCAATCGCTTTTGTAGTTACCTGGATCTTTGCATCGTAGCATACAACATCTTTGTTGCTAGATTTTCTGTATCCAGAGGATGATTCAAAGTGATTGTCTGTTCTTCTGGGGGTTTTGAATTTCCTCTGTCTGTGCTTCCATAGTTGATGGACTCTTCTGGAGAGAAGAGATAATTCATCTTCCTCTGAAGAGGATCCACAAGAGTTTTATTCTTCTGCCTAAAAAGCTTTAGTTTCATATTTCTTATTAGATTTAAGAGCAAGAGAGTTACCTTTCTTCAGGGGGTCATCTTCTTCTAGTTCTATCTCGTGACTTCTCAAAGAGCTGATAAGTTCTTCAAGAAATATTTTGTTCAGATCTTTGGCTAGTTTTAAGATTGTGACCATGGGTCTCAATTTCTTGGGTAAGCTTCTGATGATTTTCTTTACATGATATGTTGTTGAGTACCCTTTGTTCAGAACTTTTAGCCCAACAACCAGAATTTGAAACCTTGAGAACATTGTCTCAATTGTTTCATCTTCTTCTATTTTGAAGGCCTCAAACTTTTGGATGAGTGTAACATCTTTGGTCTCTTTGACTTACGTGTTGCCTTCACGTGTCATTATCAGAGAGTCAAACATGTTCTTAGCCGAATCTTTGTTCGTGATCTTCTCATACTCGGTGTACGAGATAACACTCAAGAGGATTGTTCTGGCCTTGTGATGATTTCTGAATTCTTTCTTTTGTTGATCTGTCATTTTCTTTCTGTCGATCTTCTGACCGCTTGCGTCAACAGGATGAATGTAGCCATCAGTTGCTATATCCCAAAGATCAGTGTCATGGGCTAGAAAAAAGCTTTCAATTTTGTCTTTCCAGTAATCGAAGTTCTCACCATCTAAGATTGGAGGTTAGCCGCTGATTTTGTCTTTCTCGTCATAGTTATCATTGCTGTTATTCTGACTTGGTCCCACCATAGTGTTTTTCTTGCTAGGATCTTTTTCTGACACGGTTAAGTGTTAGCACCCAGAACCAGAAGCTATGATGCCAATTGAAGGATAGAAAAACACAATAAAGGGAGTTTGAATTGGGGTTTTTAAAAATTAAAACAGTATGACACATTTGGTTATCCTAGTTCGTTTGAACTCAAACTACTCCAGTCCACCCGCCAAGGTGATTTCACCTCTCTCAAATGAGGTCTTAATCCACTAATCAAAAACTTTGATTACACAATCACAAAGACTACCTTCAATGTCTTCTTGAGACTAAACCACAACTTGGTTTCTCAAGGTATTACAAAATATGAATCAAAGGTATGTACAATTGTGTTTCTAGAAAAACTATTTCACAACCGTGATTTATACACAAGGTTAATGCATAATGAATAGATAAGAGATAGATTATGAAAGTATTTCTTTGTATGCGCAAGTTTCTTTGATCACTCTTCAAGACTCCTTTATATAGGAGAAGCATATGAGACATGAGAAGATGATTTTGGAATGTTGATAAAAAGTTGTTAATCTTATTCCCAAAAATTAAGATCTTGTCTGGTACCAGTCGTTACTCTTTGATTTGCAATGATTGAATTGTAACGCATCAGAACATGCTTCTATAACAACTGATTATAATAAGAATGTTCACATTGAGACTTTAGATCATTAGAGTATTAATTCATCAGAGTTTTAGCATGCAGCTTTGGTGCTTCAGAAGTTTTAGTATTTTTAGAACTTCTTTGAGCGTGATATTTCAATAGTTGTACAGAAATTCTTATCAGATCTTCTTAGCATAATTTTGTTTGCCAACTTCTATGCTTCTTTATCAGAACTTCTCTGCATATTCAAATAAATTATTAGAGAGCATCTTTGTTCTTTTATATAAATATCATATATTTGTTATCATCAAAACTATTACTAAGATGTAGAACCAAAATATTTTCTAACAAAAGGCATATTACAATAATTTTCTACGTTGACTTTAAATCGACGATAATGTTAATCTAAGCATCAATCACCTTGATGATTTCTCCAAAGCTTGAATCACTCTCCAACAAATTTAATCAGGTCAATTCAACGCTTGAACCTTGATCTTGACAATGATTTTTGTGGAACCTTGTTTTGCAGGTAATAAATCTTTTATCAAGACAATATATTTTGATGATGAAAACTATAAAGGAAAAATAGAGATATCCATCATGCAAACTATGATAAATCAAACAAAGCACTTAAGCGGTTGAAGATGCATTCCATGAGTATACAGATTTGATAAACGTGACTATCAGATAAAGGCAAACAAACTGGATTTTATCAAAAACCTCAATATTGTTTATAAACCTTGGTTTAATATTGTCCAAATAGGAATTATATATGTGGTTCGAAGCTAAACCCATTTAAAGCTTATGGTTGGGATTGTGTGATCAGTTCCTACATTTATATATAGGTTGAAGATCATCTAGCTTTGAATATTTTACCTTGGTTCTTGGTTAGCCTCTTTAAAACCATGATAGGTTGAAGATTAGCCGATATAAAAACCTTCATAGGTTTTGAGATTATCCCGGTTAAAATCTCAAGGTTATATTGGTTATCCTGTTAAAACCAAAATGGAGCTCAAATATATTTTGAAACATCAATACTAACCTCTACAAGATCCACGTTCTTGGAGAGAAGACTAACTGCTTTAATCTACAACTGACATGCCGCAAGTGTACGGCTGTGCAAAGTAGTTAAAGATTATCGAACCATAAGGACTAATGGCTGAGTACCGAACTTTGTTATATCGTTGTATATCTAGAGAAATCGAATCTGGTGTTTTAGGGGAAACTTAAGTGAAAAACAACTTATTTGAAAAGTACTTTTGGAAAAATAACTTAAATGAGATTTTGCTTAAAAGATGATGAAACAAACGGAACCTAGTGTCATGATTCTTACTCTGACATCTCCGTATGATCCAACTCACTTCTATTACGAGATTTTTTTAGACAAATTATAGAAAATACATAAATATGGACAATACCTGCTTTCTCCAGCATATTGTCTTACCTCTGACGAACAAGTCACTCGTCAGCTTTCACTTGTGCAGAATTATTCGTCAAATATCATTACTATTGCAAAGCTATTAAAAATGGGACCTTTCTTAATTTCGTTCGAGCTTTTTTGCATCATCGAACTTAATTTTTTGAAAACTTATTATCGGGTACTGATGCATGTCCTTTTAGATCATGATCGGCACCTGATAACTCTTTTACTTTTGTAACAAAGGTTGAAAACAAAAACTCAGATTTTAAAATAATAGTGAAAATAGCTTCTCGTAATCGATAATGATGGATCATACAAATTATCATGAGATAAGTCTCATGACTCCTAGTCCCTAATAGACTACTCACTCATAGTGAGGAATAACATGAAGAAAATGGAATTCATCGTATAAATCATAATAAACGATAAAGAAAAATAAAGTAGAAATAAAAATAAAAACATGAAATTGATCAAGTGCTCCAAATCGAGACTTGAGTATAAAACGTGAAACCAAAAACTGGAATAAAATTTGGATACCCTAAAACTCAACTACCTATAGAGTTTTATAGAAAATTCTAAACATGGAACAAATATTTGATCCAATGCCCTATTAAAATAGAATCAACCTGAATTGGAATGCACAAAGTCCCAAAACAAATGAGTGAGAGCACGCCTTCCTGTTACGTCTTGTAGTAGCCATTACAGGTGGTTGTAACAGGCCTTTGGATTTTTGGCCTAAACAACTGTAAGAAAATATGTGGTTACGCGTTACAGTTAAAGGCGTGTGACGTCATCAGGTTCTGAACATACACTTTTGGAAGAAAATATGTGGTTATGTGTTATAGTTGAAGTCAAGGTTCTGAATCTATCTTTTACAACGTGTATAAGGAACGTTAGTACAAGAGGTTTTGATCATAACTTTATGATTAAGCTCTATAGGCCTTCTAAAGCTTTGCTTTTATGTGTTACAAGTTATGAAGATTATGAAGACGAGGTTCTGCTGAACAAGTTCTGATGATCAGAACAAAAACAAGTTCTTACAAGCAAGTACTGAAGACTCTAAAGACAAGGTTCTGTGTGACAAGTTCTGAAGACTCCAAGACTTAGGTTCTAAGACTTAAAGAGTGAATCTTCTACAACAAGTTTCAATGTCTAACATTTAAATATCTGAAGCCTCTGATGATAAAAAGAAAGTTCAAATGGTTAATGTCTAATGTTGTACAAAATTTACATACAGTGTATGTGACCTCTACCATCTAGGATGGCGTAAAGACAATCCTTTATATTGTATTGTCAACCACTCTCATGGTGACCGTTAGGAATAAACTGCTGAATTTACAGTTATCTTTCTTTACTTAACGGATCTCTGTTTACAAGCTTAATAGAAAAACATTATTCAGAGAAAAGGTGGAAAGCTGTCATTAAACAGTGATAGGATACAGAAATATTATTTTATACTGTCTAAACTCTTACACCTTATTCTATCTGTTGGGAACTAACCGTTGGTGCAGGAAAAGTCATTTCTATCCTTACAATGTCTCTCTCTGTCAAAGGCTATAAAAGAAGTTTGAAGATTCAAAGAAATTTGACGTTGGCCATCAAGCTTCATCCTGTGAAAGGAAAGCAGTGGATGCTGAAGATGTTAAAACTGCAATGCTACATATTCTGAAGACCACTAAAGAAAAGAGAAAAGAAATAAATAATATTTCATCAAGTTGTTAAACAACTATCATCATATACATCTTGATTGAAACAGAAGAAGCAAGGAGTTGTTGCTCGTAGCTTGCTCAAGAAGAAGAAGACTACAAGATGATATTCAACATCCAACCACATACATCTTGGTAGATCTCAAAAGAAGCACATAGTTATTGCTAAGAACTTGCTCAACAAGAAGATGAAGAAAAACACTACAAGACGCTACTCAACTTCTGATCATATACATATTTACACATTTTTAAGTGATCCTTAACTCCCTATTCATGTCTCTCAATCATATGAATTACTTGACCTCTTCAATAAGGGAATTATATTCTGATTGAGTAGTAGATAACGTGACTAGTAGTTATTGAATTTCCTTCTAGCTTATAGTCGTCCCAAATAATGTAAACGTAAAATTTGATAGGTGTTTTATGGTGTCCATATTACATGAAAAATCTGAATATACAAAATCCTTTAAAGTGTCTTTCTCTTGAGTTGACTTTGTGTACTTTAAAGAAACTTTAAAAGCCATTCAAATACCTCCACATCCACTTCAAAATTTCCCAATAAACCTAACTAGAATTTTCCATAAACCGACTTACTATGTCATATGCATATGCTAAGTCTAGTCTACTACAAACTATATTATTCATAATTCTTCTAACCATATTTGCATAGGAAATACTCGTCATTATCTTCTTCTCTTCCTGGGGTAGAGGAATTTTTTTATACCGAAAGCTTTGTGTGATGATCCAAAGGAGTGTTGACAGTTTTACCATCTTGCCTTCAAGTAAGTAGATTGAGATAATAACAATTAACTCTTCTTAGCTCAATCACTTCTACTTGAGTAAAACCCTTTTCTAAAACTCTTGACTTAAACCTTGGTTCTTTAATTCCTAGAATACCTTTCTTATTCTTGAAGATCTACATGTATCCAATCACCATTTGTTTCATAGGTAGTCTCACTAGCTCTCAAGTATGGATCTTCATCAGTGAATGCATTTCATAATTTATCGCCACAAACCATATTTGAATATCTTTGATTTTGATAACTTCTCTAAAGGTCTTTGGTTATAAGTATTGCAACCCTTCAGTAACATTAAAATCATAATATATATGATAACCATAATCGTGCTTCCAGGGTCGTACAATTGCCCTCCTAACTCTATCATGATCCAATTGATAATTAGGAGAAATTATAGCTTCACCATCAATAGTCTAGGAAACAAGAGTCTCAACTACCTGATCGTCTCTAGTCTCACAAGTAAGAACCTCCTCCTTAAACTGAATTTTCTCCATCTTGATGTCTTATCACTTCATCTCATATGGGTCTCATCAAAAGTAATATCTTAGATATGATAAGTAGTTGATCCTCTAGGAACTATATTCCACATTTTATAACCCTTTGCCCCTAACCAATGAAGACACATTTCACAGTCCTAGCTTTAAGTTTGTCTTGCTTAGTAGGTCCAAACGCTAAACTCCAAATATATTATAATTTGAGTAGTATATAAGTTTCCTACTCTAAACTTTCATATGTGTCTCAAATTTCATTCATATGGATAAACATATGTTAATCAAGTAAGTTATTATAGCATTAGCTTCACCTAAAAAAGTCTTTGGTAACCCAGCTCCTAGCAATAGGGGCGACCAGCCTCCGCGTGAGAAGCCATTCATAATTAATCATCAATTAAATTAAAGGTGAATAACAGATAACAGAGTCCTAGTTATTTAAATACCTGTAAAATGTTCAAGAGACAGATAAAGACTTAAATGTTTTTGAAGTAACTCATATTCCCTGAAAAGAGAATGTTCGAGAAGACCTGTTATCAAATATCAAGAGCACTAAAAATCCAATCCTTAAGAACATATGTATACATGAACCTCTTGTGGGACCAAGTGTAGATATCAAATTCGTCAATATGGTGGGGCTTGATAAGGGAGAAATGTGCATTTCACAGATTTTAAAGTATCTAAAATGAGTAGTTCCATGCGGATGAGGTAGAAGCAAGGAAGATCAAAAGGCTCTCGCCTGGTACATCACGATCATTGTGAAGTTATACAAAATGGGTTTAGATATACCTATATTGAGATGCTTGGAAATAGAGGAGGTAAACCTGGTTTTGATTGAGGTTCGTGAAGGTGTATATCGAATCTAAATAGGTGGGAGAGCTTTGGAAAACAAGCTTTTAAGGATCAGGTACTAATAGAGGACGTGCTAAAAGACACTACTAAATTTGTTACTCATCGCGATTAATGTCAAAGATTCTCAAACTTCACCCATACCAACGTCAAGATACTATATTTACTAACTTCCTGTTGGCCCTTCTACGAGCTAGGGAATGGATATATTGGGGCCTATTCACATTATCCTCAATCCAACTTTAATTCTTACTAATAGGGGTGTACTACTTTACCAAGGGGGTTAAGGCAAGTATAGTAGCGAAAATTATTGGACATGTGACTCTACACACAAGAGAGTGTGACTTGTGGGGGTTTGAAAAATTAATTTTTAAAAATAAATTATTTTCATTTTCAAAGTTCAAAGGAATTTAAAAAACATTTGACTATAGTCACAATAAGAAAATATGTAGAAAATAATCAGATAAGGGAAAAGAGAAGACTGCAAAATATATAGAGGTTCAGTTTAAATGAAGTGACCTAATCCTCTCTCCAAAACTTGATATTGAGAGTATCTATTAATGCTTATGGGATTTTAATAGGTTAAGCTTACGAACCCCCCTTATACAAGGAAAAATGAAGCTTCAGATTAACTTCCAGTAAAAAAACTAATAGTGCACTGAAGTAGTTAGTCTTCCTTCCAAACAAGAATAACACTTAGAGGGGTTAGTCCCCAAGCTAAACCAATAATTTATATGGATATATCTTAAACCAATGCAGAGTTTTGAAAAGTATATCCTTCAAACTGAAGTTGGATTTTACACAGGCGGACCGTGAACCGAATTAAGATTTTACACCAAGCTAATATTGGACCAAATTGGGGTTTTACATGGGATGACCACGAAGAGAATTGAGATTTTACACCAGACTAATCTTGAACCAAGTTGAGACTAAATCCTCCACCAAAGCTTTTAATGGGTTTAGCTTTGAACCTAAACAAGCACTCCCCTTAATAAGAATTATTCAATCAAGAGAAAATAGGTCTTGGTGAAATTATAATATCACCTTTTTCAGAACAAAAATTCCTCACTTAAAACACAAGAACTTTATCGTTGCGCTATGGCTAACTTATAATGAGAGAAAGTAGAAAATATTTTTATAGAGAGAGTTAGGAGAGTGGGATAGCTCACGATTTTGAATTTGAAAAAGTTAAGGGAAATGCCTCTATTTATAGGATAAAGGTTGGCACAAAAAGGAAAAGATCCATGGGCAAATTTAATGTCCCAATCAATTGGGATCGTAACCCAATCGATTGGAAGACTAAAATAGTCGATTAAAAATGCCAATTTTGGGATGTTATAATAGAGAGTCGTTACCTTTCATTAATAAATTGTCTTAACCGATCATGATCACTATTTTCATTAAACCAATCGATTGGTAATATGCTCCAATCAATTGGACACTTCAAAAACTTGTGAAAATCATTCAGATAGTTCATGATTCAACTGGCTAGGCTCAAAAATATTTTTGGTTATTTTTCTTTGAGAAATAGAGGATTTTAAATATATTTTAATGTGTGTGTTTGATTTATCCATATTACTTTACAAATACGCCCTATTGTTTTTACAAAGTACTAATCACTCAAACATGATCACGCGAGCTTTCACACGTCCTCTCTTTCATACTTTAAAGCTTCGAGACTTTTCCGAATATACTAATTACATGAGATCTTTCTTGATTATTCTTGGGTAAGAGGATTGATATATCTTCAAGTTGGATTGATATATCTTTCGCATCTTTGACTACTTGACATTCTTGCTTAAATTTGTGATTTTTGATCAAATTGAGTCTTCATAAGTTGTCTTCAAAGTTGCCATCATCCTTATAAGTTGTCATAAAAAAACAATTTATCATCATAAAAACCAAACCATGACGTGTTTAGCTTTGATCAATTCTTCATTGAGCCGACAAACACATAGTTTCACATTCTCCCCCTTTTTTATGATGATAACATATCTCTCAGGGAGATGGTAAAAGGATTAATAGGTCGATAATAATAGTGTTTAAACTACCCATCAAACAAGTAGAGAGTATACTTTACTTCCTAGGAGTATACTTCTCCCCCTTTATCTTAATAAAAAAGGAAGGTAAAAGATGAAAGGGGGAAAGTTAAATATGAAAAAAGATAGTCACATAAGAATTTAGAGAAAAAAAAAGGAAAACAAAAGTTTATTCAATTTAAAGAAAATTTGAGTACAAGATAGGAATTTAAAAAGGAAAGACAAAAACAACAATATTAAATAGGCATACAACTAATTCATCTCCTCATTATCATCATCATCATTGAACACCATTAAAGATATCAGAGTTAATTTCTCCAATTTCTTGATGATTTTTCAAATCTTTGAATGCATCGTCTTCTGGTCTTCACAAATGACATTTAGGATGTTTGAAGTGGATGAAATAATGCCATTGTTTGCTTGTTGTTGTCTTTCCTTAGTGATACCTTTAGATGTAGAGCGATGATTTCCTTTCCTTGGATGATGTGCCTCATTTGACCCAAAAACCATTTCCCTATTTTTGAGTGTTTAATTTTCAATTTTTCTTCATCCAATATTACAGTCGGAATACTACACAATTTTCATAATTAATTCACCATATGGTAAAATCATGTTTTTCTATTTTTCTATCCAACATATGATGCATCATATCATCTACCTAATTTTTATCAACTCGATTTTCTATAAACTAATTGTTGTACCCCAAAATTTTCCCTCCCACTTATCAAGATTTTTGCTCACAAGATCTCCCTTGACTCAAGACTGCACTAGGGTTTGATCAGCTCAAGACATCTCCTTAAGCACTGATGACCAAAATTAGGGTTTGAGTTCGAACGAGGATTTTTTTTTGAACTTACAATGCCCCATATGATTTACATGGATCATTATGGACCCCCAATATTAATCATGCCAAGTTTCAAGCCTTGAATTACATTTTTGCTCAGTCAATTGAGCAGTTGACCTAAAAATCAGTTGTATTAGGGAAAAAGTCAACCATGGCCAATTTACAGTCAAACTTCATAATTTTTTATCCACATCAACATTTTAAACTCATATGTGTCATTTGATCAAGTTTGGACCACAATTCCTCAGAGAGTTTGATCAAATCTCTAAAAGGGCAAAATGGTCAAAATTAGGGTTTTGACTGAGAAGAGGCAATTTCTGATTTTTTTTACCTAGGAAATGATCAATTGGTTTAAGACATGATATCAAGAGTCCAATTATATAATTTTTACCTAATGACATGGTTCAAAACATCTCAAGTTCAAAGGATTGACAAATGAATTTTTCAGTCAACTGATCAAAAGTCAACTATATACTGAAAAGTCAAACTTTGACTTTTTGGTCAAATTCAAGTGCAAAAGGTCACAATTCATCAAAACATGTTAAAATAGAAAACTTATTCATCAAGAAATCAAAAAGTCAAGATTTCATTTTGAAAAGTCAAAATTTCTAAACTTAGAAATTTTTCTAAGTGTTGGAAATTTCATGTTTTTTCATAACTTTGAGTCAAATTTTCACCATGATGCAAGAGGATTCAAGAGAAACTTCCAACATGAAAGTTGTAGATCTCCATGAAATATACACCTTTTCTTTACACAACTTTTTCCAAAAATGCTTGGATCTCAAGTTATAATTTTATGAACATGTGGTCATGAAACTAAACACTTAGTGAAATTTTGCCCTAATTTGGTCAGGATTTTGACCTAACTTCATGGAACTTTTTCATATAGTTCCAATGGGAATCTTCAAAAGAAATTCAAATATGGGTTGTAGATAACATTACAAGCTTTCCAAAATGTCCAATAACTCCTTGATATCATTCTTGAGTAGGGAGAATCGAAGAGATGAAATTAGGGTTTTGTCACTTGAATTACAAGTCATTTTTGATGAACACATGAATCAAATCCATGCTAGGCTGCATAATCCTTGCTTTGCAGACCTCAAACTTGTTTGTCACTCCATAATTAAATGTTTACACAGTTGTTAAGGCTTTGATCCAAGCAATTAAGCTATTATCCAAGTTGCATTTCCATTAATGGCACAAAGTTAACAATGTCATTCTTGTAAAGCAAGATTTTTGAATAAAGTTCACATTGAGCCTCTAACTTGTTCCCTCTGATTACACTTCATCCACAAAGTCAGAAGCCAGCTTGTTTAAAGCATAACCACTCTATCTTAGCAAGTACAAGGCATGGAAACTTGTTTTGTCAAAAAAATCACATGTTTAACTTAAACATGTAAATTTGAATTCTGATTAACTAGAGCACTCCAAACTTGTTGCTTATAAATAGAGTCGCTATTTGTGAGCTAGAGGACGAGCTTGAACACCATGAAACATACCAAAACTCTCTCAAATCATAAATTTCCCAAAAACTCCATTGTTGCACAGTTTCTAACCTTGAACATCAAACTCACATTTCCCTCGTGTGTTTCTTGGCCTTTTTGTTTCAAAAGTTTCCTCATATCAAATAAAAACTATCCCTGTCCCTGTTTGCAAACTGTAACATCATCTTCCTCAACTTCCATAGCCAAAAATAGAGCATTGCAGTTGGACTTCTCCAGGCCATTTCAGCCACCCTCAACTCAAGCCAAGCATTGCATTAGCTTCTTAGAGGTCCAAGGAAGCTAACCTGATCATCACCACTGCCTGAGACAAGCTCAAACTCCAAACACAATTTCCAGTTTTAAGGTAAGTTTTCTCAACTTGAAACTCTTCATACATGCATCATCAATAGTTTATTTGTGAATAAAACATGTAGATATCATTGCCCTGAAGCTAACCATGTCCTTAGTTTCCATTAATTTTGCTTGAGCTTAGAGAATTTTGAAACTGAAATTTCTAAAATTTTTAGGGTTCAAATTAGGGCCATTAAAATTCTTGCTTATCTTTGATCTATAGTTTTAATACTTTATATTTCTGGAATCGTGAGAAAATTTGCTACAAGTTTCATGTTTACAGTTTTCATTTTTGATGAGAAATAAGCAAGTTACAGTTGGTCTGGCTGGAGGTTGAAGATGAAGTCTTCAGAACACGTTTTGCCTTACATATTTATTGTTTCATTTGTATTAACGGATGTACAACCACCCCAGTGGTAGAAGCGCGCGCCTGTAACCTATGGGACCTGGGTTCGAGCCCCAGTGGTACCCTTTTCATTTTTCATATTTTTACAATTCTGACTTTTTTTGTTTGTAGGGCGCTGAGCCTCTTTGGGCCAGGCTTTTTTTTTTGTTGCTAAATGACCTCCCTATTTCCTCTTGGCACCCCCTGGCCCAAGTTTTATTATTTATTTATTTATTTCATTTTTCTTTTCTTAAATATATTTTTCTAAATATTAAAAATCATAAAATACAAAAAAAATGATATATTTATATTTTGACTTATTTTATTTTATTTTTCCACAAAAAAAATATTTTTATACTTTATTTATTTTATTAAGTAAATCTTATAAACTTAACTAATATCATGTTTTTATTTATTTATTTTTCACACCATTTAAAAATACATTATTTTAATATAAAAAAGACTAAAAATATTTTATAATGCTTTAAATATTTTTTTAAGATGAAAATACCAAAATACTTTTCTTAAAATTATTTTCTTTTGATTAATTAATAGAATTAGGGTTTTCATTTAAAATATTTTCTCAATAAATTAAAACTTAATTAACTATTTTCTTTATTTAATTAGGTTAAGACAAAAATCTTTTTTTATGAAAACTAAACAAAATTCATTCTCTTTACATTTTTTTTGCATTTTTGTACAATTCAATCATTTTATACTTTGTATTTATTTTATTTCTTGTACATTAATACCCATTCAATATGGTTGTAATAGACTAATTAGGTTTACAATTGTTGTAATAGCGTAGTAACTTTAAATTTCGCAATTTATCGCTTTTATATAACATGCTAGTAATTAGGGTTTGCATGGAAAGAATAAAACCAATATCTAGAAAACCCTAATTAAAGACCAAAACAAGCATTAAAATGATACACTTACACACAAGCACCCCTAGGGTTGTTCCACTTGGTTGCCTTATACAAAATGGTCATATTACGCATGTAAGGCATCTTATCAAAAATAAAGCAAATACAAGATCATAGTCCCTCGATGACGCTATCTAAGTTTCCTTTCAAATGATCTTAGTCTCTCCAAAAGAATGCTAAGATACCTTGTAACATTTCTAATCATGGTTGTACGATGACCCACGTCCGTCCCGTTTACATCTAAAGATAGGGTTGCTTACCAAATCAATGGTAAGACAAGAATGTCAAAGGAAAAGGAAATGAACAAGAAAGACATTTGAGTAGGTAGATTGCTCCTAATTACTTGCTCCATTTCAAAAAATAAACATCCTTGCTATTTTTAAAACGAACACCTACACTTTCAAAACATCTTACAAAACTTGAAAACATTTTTCAAAAGATCAACATCTTTGTATACATTCTTACGAACAAGAATCATTACAAAGATTGCCTAAACAATGGCCTCTTTACAAAATACTTTCAAAAACCGCACACAACATAATTTTAAACAAAAGCAACTGATCTAGCAAGTAACTAAGAGCCCATAGAAAACCATGGATGAAAAGGGTGCTAATACCTTCCTTTTTCATAATCTACCCCCCGAACTCAAGAAATAATCTCAAAGGTCTTTCCTGTGCTTTTTCACCTTTCCTTTTGGATAAAAGAAAAGTCGGTGGCAACTCTTGCTAACCACAACATTTGCGATCAAACGCAAAACACCCAAGTCAGTTCTCTCACCGTATCACAGAACTGGCGACTCTGCTGGGGAAAATTCTAAAAGTGGGGTTACCTTAGGGTTATATCACCTTTATTTGCTTTCATTGTTTGACTTGTTTGCTTTACATTATGGTTCTTTGTTTGGGTTTGAATCCTCTACCCGGATTTGGGATACAATATAGGTAAGTAGCAATACATTGTGAAAACTGTGCGGGATATACTGATATGGTCTAAGCAATAGCTACGTTAGTGCGATATATTTGTGGGTATCGGTAGCCTTTGAGTTAATTAAAGAGAATACGGGGCCGCTGAGTGATGTCATAAAGTACTAATGAACTTCTAGAACCTTTACTTGGGATATTTCGGTCGCCATTAAAGAGGCTAATGCTGAAATAATGACCAAGGAAACAAACCAGTGATATTGAGCTCCTTAGAACCCGGTTACTATTACTAGGACATGTTGAGCCAACTAAACTTCAAGAGGGTACTTACCTATAAAACTCCATGCAAGCCTAAACTAGGAACTTGTTTGTCTTGTTTGTATATACATACTTGTACATAACATCATAAACATCATAACATCATAACATCATACACATTCACTAACCATTTCAAGGATTTTTGGATACATCTTTGTTCTTGTTTTGTAGGATATAGATTCTCTTCGCAGGAAAACTATTCAAGTCAACCTTGTAAGGATTCCTCCACAACTTAAGGAGCTAGCTTCAAAGATTCCAGAAAACTCCCTATTAACCGAGAGACATGGTCGCCTACTCAACTTGGTCACCTCCAACACAGATGAGGACATGATGAAGGTGCTCTTTAAGTTCTTTGACCCCTTACACCATTGCTTCACATTTCCCGACTATCAACTTGTGCCTACTTTAGAAGAATTCTCCCGACTCTTGAGAATTCCCGTTCTCAATCAACTACCTTTCAATGGTACGGAAAGATACCCAAAGCCAGAAGAGATTGCTCAAGCTCTACACTTTCACTCATCTGATGTCACAATGCGTTGGGAAACAAGGAGTGGTGTCATGGGTTTCCTAGAAAAGTTCTTGTTTGAGAAAGCCCAAAACTGTTGGAATTCTTTGGACCTGCTAGCTTTTGAGGAAATTGTGGCTCTCCTCATCTATGTGATGGTTTTGTTTCCAAATTCTGACCAACTCATAGACGTGAACACCGTCAAAATCTTCATATCCCGCAACCCAGTGCCTACTTTACTAGGAGACATCATACACTCTTTTCACACTCGCACAATGAGGAAAAGAGGTGTCCTTATGTGTTGCACTCCTCTCTTGGAAAGATGGTTTATTTCGCATCTTCCCCAATCTGTATTAAAGAATGACCAAGGTTCAAGGTGGTCACAAAGGTTGATGACGCTCAAACATTCAGACATTCATTGGTGCTCCCGATCCATAGAGAATGTTACTATTGTTGACCGTTGTGGGGAATTTCCTAATGTCCCTTTACTTGGCATTATGGGAGATATCACCTACAATCCCTACTTATCCTTAAGACAGTTTGGTTATGCCCAAAGGGATGGCCCGCACAAGATGCTGATTTAAGGTTTGGTATTTGACTACGACAACGACGATCAAGGTCTTCGCCAGAGATTTATCCGAGCTTGGAGACAAGGTAGATAGCAAGACTTTGGGGCATAAAAATTCCATCCCTCTTGAGCCTTACCTCAAATGGGTACGAACTCGTGCTCAGAGTCTTATGATGCCTTACCCCTCCATTCTCTCGGTAATCATTGAGCCTGTCATAGAAGGAGATATTCCATACTTTGTCCTACATCCTGACATACCCACCTCTCTTGAAGATCTACAAAGAGATTGGATACAACTCAAGGGGGAGCGAGATACTTTTGAAGCCCAATTCTACGCAAGTGAGAAGAAGGTTTTGGAACTCACTAGGCTACTTCACGAGGAGCAGACTCTTAATTCCTACATTGCACCAAAGAGGATGCGTACTACCTTTCTATCTTAGAGTTTCTTGTATTTTTCCCAAGAAGGCATTGATGTACTTAAAGCTTTAATTTATTAATATAACGCGTGTTTCCTTTTTGTCTAAAACGAACTCGAATCTTAAAATCCTTGAAATCATTGCATACGCATTTATCATTCATCATAACATAAGCAGGTTTCTCGCAACAAGTCTCCTCATCTCTCTACTGTTTATTTCAGTAAGATGGATCTCGAGCAAACGGTGAAGGACCTCCAAGCTTAAAATGCACAGTTTCAACAGTTGTTCTTAACTCTGGCCAAAGGACAAGAAGAGTTGAAGACCTTGCTGGTTGAGGAGAAGAAAAAGAAAACAAAGAAAATAACTGGAATTATGAACATGGGAAGAAGATTCCAAGGGCAGACAAGAAGGGCCTTGGACTTTGCTATGACATCTGGTGAGAAAGACAATCAAGATAGGAAAGGGAAGGAAACAGTTGTTCAGTCTGATTCAGAAGAGGAGGAGGAAGAAGAAGACTATTCTGAAGAATAATACCCTCCAGCCGACGACAAGTACCAGCATCTAGAAGAGCGGTTGAATGCAATGGAAATCCAAAAAGTGTCTGGCTTGGACTTTGAGGAATTGGGGTTAGTGTCGGGGATTGTCATTCCTCATAAATTCAAAGCACCTATGTTCGCCAAATATGACGGAGTCTCATGCCCTAAAATGCATCTCCGGTCCTACGTGAGGAAAACCCAGCCCCATACCACTGACAAAGATTTATGGGTACACTTCTTCTAAGACAGTATGTCTGGAACTCAACTTGATTGGTTTTATCAGTTAGAAAGAGCCAACGTTCACAACTGGGAAGATCTTGCTACAGCCTTTTACAAACAATACCAATATAACACTGATCTTTCGCCTATCCGTACTCAACTCCAGAGTATGGCCATGGTTTCAAGTGAGGGCTTCAAGGACTATGTGCAAAAATGGAGAGACTTGGATGGAAGAGTTCAACCTCCCCTATCTGAAAGAGAATTAGTAGACATGTTTTTGGGCACCTTGTATGGTCCCTTCTTCAATCACCTAATTGGGAGTTCATCGGCGGGTTTTACTGAATTGATATTGACCGGAGAAAGGGTAGAAGCAGAGATAAAGAATGGAAAGATTCAAAAATATGCATCCTCTGCTGCTGTAAGGAAGCCATTTATCGGAAATAAAGAAGTGGTTGTTGTGTATCCTCAGAGAAATCAAGATAGGGCCAAACGCCATCCAATGGTGGGGGTTGTTATGATTCCTAAATCTACGCCTGATCAGTAAAGAAACAACCAACCAAGAATGGAAAGACCAGTCAGATAACTCACCAGAATTAATATAACATTATCTCAAGTATTTCCACAACTGTTAAGATCCAACCTAGTTACCTTTAAAGAAGCTCCAAAGAACCGTAACACAACATCTCCTCACTATTATCCTAATTCCCGCTGTGCATACCACTCTGAGAGTCCCGGTCATGACACTAACAACTGTTGCGCTCTAAAGAACAAAGTACAATACCTCCTTGAAGCCAAAGAGATTGAATTCGATGCACACAGAAAAGCCCAATGTCATTTCTTCCCCTATGCCCAAACATGGCCATACTGCCCATGCTATTGAGGAAGATATGTTTGTTACTTCAGTTGATGAGCTTATGACCCCACTCCTGAATATCAAAAAGAACTTATTGAATGCCAGTGTTTTCCCAGGCTGTGATGAAAGCTGTTATTTCTGTTTGTCCTCACCAACCAGCTGTCCTTTGTTGAAAGCAGGCGCTCAGTGCCTAATAGATAACAAGGAGATTTTGTTTGAAAATACTTTTGTTCCACTTGTTTCTTATAATGATGTTTCCATTGTGACCATTTCTGAAAATTCTTCCAGGGTCTCCACCAAAAGACCCGTTAGAATTACATCAATTCCAAAAGTAGCTCCTTTAATAATTACAATGCCTGGACCAATCCCGTATTTGTCATACAAAACGGAACCGTGGAATTATGGAGGGGATGTCTACTACCACGGTATCAAGCAAGATTGGCCAGCTTTTGAAGATTCAAATTATAAGATTGACTCTGATGTCAGTAATATTACAGGGACTAGCAAGATTACCCGAAGCGGAACGATATTCTCTCCAGAAATTGCTCCCCTAAAAGCAGTTTCTGGACCCGTAATCATTCATGTTGTTGTTTCTCCTACAAAAGTTTTTCCCATTCCTACAATCATCTCCACCAATGCTCCAAATGACAAAGCTGTTACAATCTCTACTATCAATCATACTGACATTCCCGCTGCCGAGTTCACTGAGACTCGAGGTAAAAGTATTATGATTGAGCCTGTCCAGACAAAGGCACAATCATTGGCTATCCCTGATGTTGAATCCCAAAATTTTCCCTCTCATTTTACTCAACACATGCCCATTTAGGTCCTCAATTGCTCAAGGATGACTAAGGATTGACCAGGCAAATCCTCCTCCTAAGGCAACAAGCTTCAAACTAGGGTTTCACTCCTCATCAAGATGGTTGAAGTCCAAGGGTCCCAAATGATTTCCATGGTCCCAATATGTTCTCAAGATCATCCATTTCAAGTTTCATGCCTTGCACAAGAAGTTTGCTCAGTCAATTGCCCAGATGCCTGAAAATCAACTATACTAGGTCAAAAGTCAACTGTGACCCATATACAGTCAAACTTCAAGATTTTTGGTCAACATAAACATTTTGAAGATATAAACATAATTTTATCAAGGTTTGATCATGATTCCTCAAGGAATTCCCCCAAATTCATCAAAACCCAAAAGTTGCTAAATTAGGATTTCATAGGAAAAGTAAACCAAACTTTGACCAGGCATAACTTCTTCATACTTTATCAGAAATTTTCCATCCAAGGTTCATTTTGAATAGGATGCAATTCCCTACAACTCATATTCATCCCACAAGTTCAAAATATGCACTCATCAAAAGATATGAATTTCTATATTATAGGTCCTTTTGAAAAGTCAACAAAAACACCTTTTGGGTCAAAGCTTCTTACATGAACATGGAAGACCCAATTGAGATGAAACCAAAAGGGTTGTTTAGGGTACATCCTAATATTTCTAAAAAGTCAAAGAACACCTCTCTAGGGTTAAAATTGGAGTAGACACGCCTTGTCAAAGTTGACCATTTTTGCAAAATTGCCAAAAGTCAAATGTGCTCAAAAATACATTTTTGTCAAATGGGCCTAGCTTTTCATGATTGTATCTTGTTTGTGACATGGTACACGACCCAAATCAGCATCCACACATTTTTTGCTTTATTTATTTATTTATTTTGATTTTTTATTATTTAAAAGTTAAATTAAATCAAATAAATTGCAAAAAATATAAAAAGGTTCGTTTTGATCTATTTTTTTGTAGGAATCAAATCCAATTAGGCTGGCATATCATATCAAATCGTGAAAGGGATGATTGAAGAAAAATTGGCATGACTATGCTTGTTTTGGAAAGATATAATACAAGAGCAAAATCAAATGAAATTTTCATGATTCACAAAGATTTAATTTCTTTTTGTCAACCTAATAAGTTCTACTACATATATAGAACATACACAAGCCAAAAGAACAAGGATTGAAGGTCGTGAAAGCTAGCAAGAAAACTCAAAATTTTGCAAAAAAGTGGTGGATCGGTTTCTACCCTAGAGGAAAATTCAAAGCATTACAAGGTTGTCAATCGCTTCTTGGACATCTCCAGAACATTCTCCAATCATTTGCAAGCTTCCACAAGCCCAGAATCATTACATAACACTCACGCGGTTTGTTTCTTTTTCCAAATCTGATTACAATGATTCTTGCATCATAAACATGTTCTAATGATATATTTGTGTTCATTGATATATTTGCAACATGTTTGAATGGTTTAATTGATGTTTCAGTGCCTGTACTCATAATTGCCATTGCTAGGGTTTGCTTTTCCGTTTTAGGGTTTCTTTGTACAGGTGAAATTGGACTAAGAAAAGAATACCATGATACTCGTGAGATCAAGAAGAGTTGATTGGTATAGCTAGAATTGATTTATCACGCCTGCTGTGAATTTTTGAAGCTTGCAGGTTTGTAGCTATAAAGGTTCGTCCGTAGGTAAAAATGCTTGGCCTAAAACGACGGACAGGGGAAGAAGAAGCTAACATGTCTAACCATCATTGGCCTATTTGAATAATGGGTGCGTGTTTTTTTGTTTTAGTTATCCACTTTGTTTTATATATTATATATTTTTATCATTACATTAACAATTAAGCCTTGTAGTCCAGTTGGTTAAGCGCGTGTATGTATGAGTAGGAGGACCTGGGTTCGATCCCAGGTCCCAGCGTTTTCTCTATTTTTTCTAAACATTTGAATGTAGATTCCATGCATTATACTGCCAAGCGCCTACCATGCATCCAACCATCCAGCCATTGGATCATCACTAATCCAAATCCAAAGCTCAATCAAGGAAAGACCATGGTGCACCTACAGGCATGACCAGCACTAGATATCACGCATGGAGTGGGCTAAACAAAGAATGGGCCCAGACAATTCAGCAACACCCCCCCTGGGTTGCTTATACAGGCCTATCTCATTTCCTTTTTTATTTTAATTCTTTTTATTATTTCACTAATTATTTTCTTTTTTAAATAACACCAAAAATTATTTTTTTATTTAATCAAAAAACAACAAAAACATCAAAAATCATTGTTTTTTTCATAAAAATATTTTATTTCCATAATTAATTAGTTTAATTTAATTTAGGGTAATTTAATTCCTTTTATATATAATTAAAATCAATTAGAATTAGGGTTAAATTTATACATAACTTAATCTTTTTCTTAAAAATAACCAAATCATTTTTTCAAATAGACTTTTAGGTTTCCTAATTTATTCTCGCATTTAATTCGCCGCGCGCATTTTTTAATTTCCTTTTTATTATTATTGTAACTGCTCCGAGTTTGTCATAGTAATTAGGGTTTTAAATTCCGCATTTTTATTTTCAGTCCAAAATAATTATGTATCTGCGAGAGCCTTGTAATATCTAGGACTTTAATTTCTCGCATTTTAATTTCCACAAACTATAAACTGCTTAGATGTATGTTAATAGGATTGTATGGAAAGACAAACTGAAAATTAATACAGTAGAAAACCCTAAATATGCAAAGATAAATTAACTGAAAATTACACTCGCACATGCTCACTCCTAGGGTTTACTCCACTCCGGTTGTCTTTGGTAAACGGTCATGAAGTATAGGGTTAGTTAATGGTTGTCCTCTAGCCCCGAAAGATCTAAAATGACCCATTCGGATGTTGCCTCGGAAAAATATCTTTAAGGCTTTAGGATGATTACTAACATTTCCTAACATTGCTTTTGTGATCGTATTTGTCCCTTCGAATGTCCCTAAAAAACTCCAACGACGATGCTACCTATTTCTCAATAATGGGATAGCATTGTCTAAAAGGAAAACGAACAGACCTTTTTCGAGTAGGTAGATTAGTTCCTAGGTACTTGCTCAAATAAACAAAAACTTTTTCACACTAACACTTTCCAAACAAAGTATTCAAAAACAACTTCGCAACACTCTTGAGGACAGAAACAAGGGTTAGTACGAAGTAAAACAAAACTTTTCAAAACAAGCACACACAAGCAGTTTTCAAAATGAGCAAGTACCTAAGAGCCCGTGGAAAACCACGGATAGAAAGGATGTTAACACCTTCCCTTTTTATAATCTACCCCCCGTACTCAGAAACATCTCGAAAAAGTTTTTTTCTGTTCTTTTTCCTTTTCCTGATTGGATAAAATAAAAGTCGGTGGCGACTCTTTCTTACCGCGACATTTGCGAACAAAAAACACAAACCAATATTAAAAGTCGGTTCTGTCACCGTATCACAGAACTGGCAACTCTGCTGGGGAGTAAAATATAAAGTGGGGTAAACCTTAGGATCTAGGTATTATTTAATTGCTTTCTCTTGATTGTCTTGCTTGCTTTATATTTATGGGAACTGTTTGGGTTATTTGATCCTACACCCGGATCGGGAAACACTTTATAGGTAAGTAGCAATAAACTGTAAGGGATTTGTGTTGGGGTATACCGACACAGTTGAAGCAGTAGCTACGTTGATGTGGCACTTTGGTTGGTACCCGTAACCCTTGAGTCAATCAGGGAGATGTACGGGGCCGCCGCGTGGTGTCATAAAGCATCAGCTGACCTTAGAACCTTTAATTGCACAACTTAGCCAGTAGGACGTAGCGAGATGGCCAACTTTGGTGTATGCCCAAGGTCGACAGATACTCGATGCTACACTCATTGAGGTTTGACTTCTGAGTTTTGTTTGATTACGAGTCAATCGTCGATTGAACAAGGCTTGGGGGAAAGATCGGTGATATTGAGATCCCTTTAGAACCCGGTTACATATTCATAGGACAGGTTGAACCAATCCAGCTTCAAGAGGGTATGACCTTAAAACTCAAGCAGGCCTTAAACCTAAGGACTTGGTGTGATTTGTCTGTGTTTTCTATACCTGTAATTTATCATGACATCATAAACATCATGCCATAGCATATCATACTAACTGTTTCAAGGGTTTCTAGGGCTCATCTTTGATCTGTTTTGTAGGATATGGCATCCGCCCGCAGGAACACTATTCAGATTAACCTAGTGAAAGTATCTCCCCAATTAAGGACTTGGCAGTAAGGATTCCCGAAAGCTCTCCTTTCACTGAAAAGCATGGTCGGTTGCTGAACTTGGTCATTGCAAAACCTGACGAAGAAATGTTGAAAGTGCTGTTTCAGTTCTTCGATCCTCTACATCACTGTTTCACATTCCTGGATTACCAGTTAGTGCCTACTATGGAGGAATTTTCTTAGTTATTAGGGATACCTATTCTTGATCAGCTACCTTTCAGCGGTACAGAAAGACATCGCAAACCTGAAGAAATTGCTAAAGCTTTATCCTTACAACGGTCCGACATAGTGACAAATTGGGAAACCAGAGGGAGTGTTCAAGGAATTCCGGTTAAATTTTTGTTCGAGAAGACTTACTATTTTTGGGATTACCCTGGATCTAAAATATTTTGAAGAGGTTTTGGCGCTCCTTGTCTACGGGATGGTATTGTTACCTAATACGGATCAACTCATAGATGTGAGCACAATCTAGGTTTTTCTGTCTCGGAATCTGTTACCTACATTACTCGGGGATATTATACACTCTCTGCATGCTCACACTCTAAAAGAAGGGGGACCCTCCAGTGTTGCACTCCTCTATTGGCTAGGTGGTTTATTTCACACCTACCCAGATCTACTTTGAAGAATGAAGAGAGGAATATCAATGCCTACATCGCGCCAAAGAGGATGCGCTCATGGGAAACCCAGTCTTCTTTTTGTTTTATTTTTCTTAATTGTACTCTCAAAATACATTCTTTATAACAATACAAGTTTACTAATACAATTCGCGTTTGTTCCTTTTTGTTTAAGCAAATTTCAGCCTTTAAGAACCCTTGAAAACATTGCATACCTATCATACATATCATTGCATAACGGGATTCATAACAGGTTTCTCATCTCCTCCGCTATTTATTTCAGCAATGGCTCTTGAACAAACTGTGAAAGATCTTCAGACTCAGAACACGCAGTTCCAGTAAATGATTGTGGCTATGGCCAAAGGACAGGAAGAGCTGAAGGCTCTGATTTTTAAGAAGAACACTAAGACAACCAAGAGGACAGTCGGTGTGGCACATATGAGCAGAAGGTTCAGAGGGCCGCCAAGACGGGTTGTTGATTTAGCTTCTTCATCTAAAGAGGGAGAGAATCAAGAGGGTGAAGCCAGAGAAGAGGACACTAGTCCTAAAGAGTCTGACAATGAAACTAATTATAATGAGAAGAAGTACCCTCCGGCTGATTAAAAGTATAAGCAATTAGAAGAGCGTCTGAGTGATATGAAAATCCAGAAGGTTCCTGAGCTGGATTTTGTAGAGTTAGGTCTGGTCTTCGGGGTTGTCATCCCCCCAAAATTCAAGGCACCGGTATTTGCTAAGTATGATGGGGTCTCTTGTCCTAAAATGCATCTCCGCTCCTATGTGAGGAAGATATAGCCTTATACTGCTGACAAAGACTTGTGGGTTCACTTCTTCCAAGACAGTCTGTCTGGAACACAACTGGATTGGTTCTATCAGCTGGAAAGAGCTAATGTTCGTAACTGGGAAGACCTCACTGCTGCATTTTATAAGCAATATCAGTATAATGCAGACCTCTCTCCCACCCATACACAACTCCAAAATCTATCTATGGGTTCGAACGAGGGTTTCAAGGATTATGCTCAGAAGTGGAGAGATTTGGCTGGAAGAGTTCAACCTCCCTTGGCTGACAGGGAGCTCGTGGATATGTTTCTGGGAACTTTGACTGGTCCATTCTTTAACCATCTGATTGGAAGTTCATCGGCGGGTTTTACTGAATTGATCTTAACAGGAGAAAGAGTGGAAGATGGAATCTGAAGTGGAAAAATTCAGAAGGATGCCTATTCTAGTGCTACAAGGAAGTCGTTTGCAGGTAAAAAGGAAGTCAGTCCGTCTATAACCAAAAGAATCAGAATCGAACCGAGCGTCGTCCGGCGGTAGGGGCTGTTATGATTCCCAAACCTGCACCTGCTCAGCAAAGAAACAATCAGCCAAGAGCAGAAAGACCAGCTAGACAGTTCACTCAGATCAACATGACACTGTCTCAGGTTTTACCTCATTTGCTGAAGTCCAATCTGGTTACTCTGAGGGAAGCTTCGAAGAATCCGAATACCACCTCTCTCTACTATAAACCGAATGCTTGTTGTGCTTATCATTTGGAAAGTCCCGGCCATGACACCAATGACTGTTGGGCTTTGAAGAACAAAGTACATGATCTGATTGATGCTAAGGAGATTGAATTTGATCCCCCGGAGACTCCCAACGTTATCACTGCCCCTATGCCGAAACATGGTAGGGGTTTTATTGCCGTTGAAGAAGATGTGTTTGTGACTTCTGTGGAAGAATTGGTGACCCCACTCATGACTATCAAAGGGAATTTGCTGAAGGCCGGTTTATTTCCAGGATGTGATGAAGGTTGCCACCTTTGTTCATTTCTACCGACTGGTTGCCCTTTGTTGAAAACAGATGTTCAACGCCTGATGGATGACAAAGAGATTCTATTTGAGAAGACTCCTGTTCTGACTGTTTCCTGTGAAGATGTTGCTATCATAACCATTTCCGCCAATCCTCCCAGGGCCTCCGCTAAGAGACCCGTCAAGATTACATCAATTTCGGAGGTGACTCCGCTGATCATAACCATGCCAGGTCCAATCCCATACTCCTCGGACAAAGCTATTCCTTGGAACTATGGGGCCGACGTCTATTACCACAGCGTAAAGCATGACATGCTACCCATTGAAGACAAGATTGCTGAAAATGTTGATTCTGACATCGTCAATATTGCCGGAACCAGTAAAATAACAAGAAGTGGAAGAGTATCCTCCCTTGAAATTTCTCACCTGAAGACTGTTACCGGACCGGTGATCATTCCTGCTGTGGTTCCACCCAAGACTACTACTGCAATTCCAGTAATCACTCTTGTTGACCCTCCCATCACCGAGTCGGTCGAGACTCGAGGCAAAGACATACTGATTGAGCCTGTTCTGACACAGGCTAATTCAGTAACCATACCAGAAGCTTCCAAAAAAGAAATGGAAGAAATTTTGAAGATAATAAAGAAGAGAGACTACAACATGGTCGAGCAGCTGGGGCAGACCCCATCCAAAATTTCTATGTTGGCTTTGTTGTTATGTTCCGAGGCCCATGCGAAGGCTTTGGTTAAGTTTCTGAAGACGGCTCACGTGCCACAAGAGACATTTGCTGATCAGTTTGAAGATTGTGTGGCTAGTCTGACTGTCGATAATGGTTTGGGCTTTTCCAATGCGGATCTGATACCAAAAGGGAGGAAGCATAATGATGCTCTTCATGTTTCCGTTGAATGCAGGGGCACGACTCTGGCCCATGTTTTGGTAGATACTGGCTCCTAGTTGAATGTGCTACCTAAAAAAGCTCTGGACAAATTGGACTGCGAAGGCTTGACTTTGAAGCCTATCAATATAGTAGTGAGAGCTTTCGATGGTTCGAAGAGGATGGTGCACGGGGAAGTGGATGTCCCTATCAAAGTTGGGTCCCAGACCTTCGACTCCACTTTCTACATAATGGATATCAAACCATCATATTATTTTCTTGTTGGGACGCCCTTGGATACATGGGGCTGGGGCTATTACTTCTACCCTTCACCAAATGTTGAAGTACCCAGTAAGTGGAAAGATTCTCACTGTGGGTGGTGAAGAGGAGTATACGATCAGTCACTTAAACTCCTTCAGGTAAGTGGTAATGGATGGCGAGTTCATCGAGACTCCTTTCCAGAACTTTGAAGAGGTACCTCAGATTATAGCTACAGCAAAAACTACCGACAGTCCTCCAAAGGTCACCAAATCTCCCTCGAAGATGGCTCCTCTCAAGGATGCACGAGCAGTGGTTGAAGAAGGTGGGTCTACCATTTGGGGTCAGCTTCCGGTTATTCATTACAAGTCTGACAAATTTGGTTTGGGCTCACTACAGGTGCTCAAAGGGCTGTTCATCGTGCTCGGGCTGGAGGACCTCCCCTATGCATCAGCAATCCTGGGGTCAATGCACTTGAAGACAGTGATGGTGATTCCGACATTGACAGTTGGATCTTCCCGACTACCAACGGCGGACTCAGTAACTGGACTGCCAAGGACTTTGTACCAATTAATTTTGTTTAAGAGTAATTATCTTTCTAATTTTTCAGATATGTAATTTAAAAACAATATAAACTCTATAGCCATGTGTCTTACCCGCGGCACAATGGTTCTATTTGTGAGGGTTATCATGTTTAATTTTCATATGACATCAATAAAGCATTGGACGTTTGCATACAAATTTTGTACTCTCTGTCTTTCTTTTCTTTTATTCTGTCTATACAACTATGCTCTTACACACACTCACGTATCCAAATACAGATCCATATCCACTCTGGATCCCATTGATAACAATTCTGATACTGCTCATTATGACTTTGAAAATCCGATCAACCAAGCCGAGGACGAAGGTGAGGAAGATTGTGAGGTACCCGGAGAACTTGCTAGACTATTACAGCAGGAAGAAAGGGCCATACAGCCTCATGAAGAGTCGGTTGAGACAGTGAAATTGGGTACAAAGGAAGACAGAAAAGATGTTAAGATAGGTGCAAATCTGGAGATTAGTGTCAAATAGTGGTTGGTACAGATGTTGCATGAGTATGTTAAAATCTTCGCATGGTCATATGAAGACATGCTGAGACTAGACACGGATATAGTGGTTCATCGTCCGCCGACTAAAGAAGACTTCCCTCCGATAAAGCAAAAGGCCCGTCGTATGCGCCCTGAGATGTCAGAGAATATTAAAGCAGAGGTTATGAAGCAGTTTAACACATGGTTCTTAGCTGTCACCTCCTATCCGCAGTGGGTTGCTAATGTGGTTCCAGTACCTAAGAAAGATGGTAAAGTACAAATGTGTGTGGATTACAGAGACCTGAACAGGGCAAGCCCCAAGGATGACTTCCTGCTTCCCCATATCGATGTTCTAGTTGACAACACCGTACAACACAAAGTCTTTTCCTTCATGGACGGTTTCTCTGGCTACAATCAGATCAAGATGGCACCTAAAGACATGGAGAAGACAACCTTTGTTACACAGTGGGGCAATTTCTGCTACAAGGTGATGTCGTTTGGGTTGAAGAATGCTGGGGAAACTTATCAGCGAGCTATGGTAGCTCTGTTCCATGACATGATTCACCATGAGATAGAGGTTTACGTCGATGAAATGATATCCAAGTCTCAAACTGAGGAAGAACATCTTGATCATCTACAAAAGTTGTTTGATAGGTTGAAGACGTACAAGTTTAGGTTAAATCTGAACAAGTGCACCTTTGGGGTAAGGTCTGGTAAGCTTATGGGATTCATCGTCGGTGACAAAGGTATTCAAGTAGACCCTGCAAAGGTGAAGGCCATACAAGAGATGCCGGCTCCCCGTACTGAGAAGGAAGTTAGAAGTTTCTTGGGACGCCTAAATTACATTGCCCGATTCATTTCACATCTGACTGCTACTTGTGAGCCAATCTTCAAGCTTCTGAAGAAAGATCAAGTGGTAAAGTGGAATGAAGAATGCCAGGTCTCCCTTGACAGAATCAAGCAATACCTCTAAGAACCTCCTATTCTGATGCCTCTGGCTGAAGGAAGACATTTGATAATGTACTTAACAGTGCTAGATAATTCAATGGGGGTGTGTGCTGGGGCAACATGACGAGTCTGGTTGAAAAGAGCACGCAATATACTACCTTAGCAAAAAGTTTACCGATTGTGAAACACGATACTCACTGCTCGAGAAAACTTTCTATGCTTTGGCATGGGCTTCTCGCCGACTGAGACAATATATGTTGACCCACACTACTTTATTGATATCTAAGATGGATCCAATCAAGTACATTTTCGAGAAGCCCGCTCTCTCCGGAAGAATAGTAAGATGGCAAATGATCTTAACTGAGTACGACATCCAATAGACAACCCAAAAAGCAATCAAGGGAAGTGTGTTAGCTGATCATTTGTCACATCAAGCCGTGGATAACTACCACTCCATGAATTTTGAGTTCCCGGATGAGAACATCATGTTAGTAACAAATTATGAAGAACCTGGACCGGATGAAGGACCTGAGGAAGGATTCGATGGTCTATGTTTTTTGATGGATCCTCAAACGCACTGGGTAACAACATTGGCGCTGTAATCATATCTCCCGAGGGCTGTCATACTCCGTTCACTTCCCGATTATGTTTCAACTGTACCAATAACATGGCAGAGTATGAAGCGTGTATCATGGATCTTAGAGATGCTATTGACCTAAGGATCATGTTCTTGAGTGTATTTGGGGATTCCGCTTTGGTGATAAGTCAGATCAAAGGCGAGTGGGATACGAAACACCCGAACCTTATCCCTTACAGAGAACATGTATTGACACTACTGCCGCATTTTGAAGAGATCACCTTTGAACATTTCCCACGAGAAGAGAATCAGTTAGCGGACGCGCTAGCTACTATGTCTTCAATGTTCAAGTTCAGGTGGGACAATGAAGCTCCTCGAATCACTATTGAGAGGTTGGATGAACCGTCATACTGCTGTGAGATCGATACTGAGGAGGTAGCCGACAAACCTTGGTTTCATGAGGTGAAATGGTATCTCGAGGCTCAAGAATACCCCGAGGGGGCATCTGTCAATGACAAGAAATTTTTGAGAAGGTTTGCTGCAAAGTTCTTCCTCAGCAACAAAATCCTCTATAAGCGCAATCATGACTCTACCTTACTGCGGTGTGTAGACAAGAGGGAAGCAGAGAGGATCATAGAATACCTACACGAAGGTACCTTTGGCACTCATTCTAGTGGAAATACCATGGCGAAGAAGATCCTACAGGTAGGATACTACTGGTCCACTATGGAAGTCGGTTGTTATCAGCATTCTCAAACCTGTCACAAGTGCCAAATCTATGCTGATAAGGTGCGTGTACCTCCAGTTCCCTTGAACATCTTGACAGCTCCCTGGCCATTTGCAATGTGGGGCATTGACATGATTGGCGAGATCATACCTACCACGTCCAACGGGCATCGCTTCATCCTAGTGGCCATTGATTACTTCACGAAGTGGGTTGAGGTTGCCTCCTTTGCTACAGTTACCAAGAATGTGGTGGCACAGTTCATCAAGCATAAATTGGGTTGTTGTTATGGTATCCCTGAGAGAATCATCACAGATAATGGTACTAATCTCAATAACCAGATGATCACTGAACTCTGTAAACAGTTCTAGATTCAAAATCACAACTCTTCTCCTTACTGACCGAAGATGAATGGGGCTGCCGAAGCTGCTAATAAGAATATTAAAAAGATCATACAGAAGATGACGATGACATAAAAAGACTGGCACGAGATGTTACTATTTACTCTTCACAGGTACCATACTTCATCACGTACGTCGACAGGGGCAACACCCTATTCTCTAGTATATGGCATGGAGGTTGTCCTACCCATGGAGGTCCAGATCCCTTCTCTACAGATTATGAAGGATGCGGGTTTGAGCGAAGACGATTGGATCCAGACTCAACTTGATCAATTGAACTTAATCAATGAGAAAAGACTTACTGTTGTCTGCCATGGTCAAATGTATCAGAAATGGATGATCAAGGCCTTCAACAAGAAAGTCAGACAACAAGTGTATCAAGTAGGGGATCTGCTAATCAAGCGCATCATACTTCCGCAAGGTGATCCCAGGGGAAAATGGACTTCCACCTATGAGGGACCATTTGTAATTAAGAACATATTTTCAGGTGGAGCCATGATTCTGACCATCATGGATGGTGACGACCTTCCATACCCTGTTAATGCGGACATAGTGAAAAAATACTACGCATAATAAAGACCCGCTAGGTTTACATACCTAGGCAAAAATAAGGGCATCCCGGCGAACCAAAAGGGTTCGAACAAAAATTAGGGATAAAAATGAAAAAAATATGTACACCCGGCAAGTCGAAAACCCGAAAGGGCAGCTTGGGCAAAAAAGGGTATCCCGGTGGACTGAAAACCCGAAAGGGAGGTCCAGGAAAAAATTAGGGATTAAAGCGTATCACTATATCCCATGGATCACCTTGCGATCAAACCTCAATAATCAGATATCAAGCTCAAATGGTACCGATCAATCCAGTCATCTTCGGACAAGCAGCAAAGTGATGAGATGCTCGAAGACATAGGGGCAATAGCATAATTGAAACCCAATGGGATCACTACACATAACTGTTTTCTTTTTTTACACAATTTCTGTAATAATTTCCATTTTTATGACGATGTTCTCTTACTAGAGCGTCAGCCTCCTTGTAAAAAACGCTTGTTATAGGAAAATCTCAAATCAATATAAAGCATATTTTGAGTACAAAACTTTGTGTTTGTTTTTTCCGTTTTCTGTTTTGTTTTGCAAAAAAAAACGTCCAATGTTTTATTCTTGACATATGATTTTGAATATGATTACTGTTCACAAATATCTGCATATAAAACAGAAAGACAGTTACTAAGAACTCAAAGAAACTGGTACAAAACCTAAATACTGACAGTTACCCCGTCCATCATGGTACAAGGGGCAGAGACAGTTGGAAGGAAAGTCACTATCACATACAAGCCAGTGATACCTATATTCCCCACAGAGCCGAGACAACCAAGGTCCGACCTCCGTATCCCCAAGCAGGAATTCCTTCCCCAGCAGGTTCCTTCAGAAAGCTGATATCTGCATTCCCCAGCCGAGTTTTATAACCATGAGCAGTTTATAAAGCCATCTCCCGAGCAGAGTTTATTTCTCTGACAGCGGAAGCTCAATCTCCAACAGAGCTCTTCTCTCCAGCAATGGAAGTTCATCCCCAACTGAGTTTATTTCTCCAAATCAGCAGATCTTCCAACAAAGTATCTCTCTTCCCCACAGAGTCATTCCCCGCAGGATTATTCTCAGACAGAGTCTCCTCCGGTAGAATGTTCTCAAGCAGAATGGATGTAAATCCCCAGCTAATCATCTTCAGTCATTATCCCCAACGGAAACGAAGAACTCAACTCCTTATACTCTCCAGCAGCAGTCCAGGATTTATTTTCCCCAGCTAGAGAATATCACAATAGCATTACATATCCATACATCATGGCATGTGCATACATATTATACAGCACAATCTCATTTATTTTGAGAACATCATTATTCAATACATTTAATACATCATGACATTACATATGACTAACTTTTTACCTTTCAGGGAAAGATACAATCAAGTTCTCTCTGGTTCAGTCAAACCAACACCAAGGTTTCTATTCCAGTTGAAGATATTCCAACACTTTTCAAGATTTTCTCTAGTTCAGTTAAACTGACACTAAGGTTTCTATTCTAGTTGAAGATGTTCTAAGACTTTCGTCTGGGTCATCCGAATCGCCGCTAAGATTCTCCTGATTTCTATGCCAGTCAAAGTCAATCCGAGACCTTCCCTCGGTTCAGTCAAATTGATGCTAAGATTTCTTTCCCGGTTGAACATAGCTCGAGACCTTTCCCTGGTTCAGTCAAATCGATACTAAGATTTCTATTCCAGTTAAAGAAGCTATGAAGCCCGGAAAATGACCGGATAACAAATTAATTTCCCCAAATTACTGAAGCCTGGAGCACGACCAGATAACGGTAAAAGACACTGTGAAACCTGGAGCACGACCAGATAATAGTATAAGGTACTGCGAAGCTTGGAATCCGACCAGATAGTAGTTTACTTGGCCAATTACTATTGAAGCCTGGAAACGACCGAATGTTAGTATGCCTTAAATTCAAGTTAAAACCTGGATGCGAACAGATAACCACTTAATTCCTTCTGAAGCCTGGAGCATGACCAGATAACAGTTTTTGAGGTTGTAAAGCCTGGAGCACGACCAGATAGCAAGTTTAATCTCATCTCCCCAGTAATTCACTGTAAAACCTGGAGCACGACCAGATAGCAGTCAATCTTATTATCCTCAGCAAATCATTATAAGGCCTGGAGCGCGACCAGATAGCAGTTCATTTTCATCTCCTCGACTAAGAGATGATTCCCCAGTAGAGTAACAGATAACTGAAGTTCCTAAAAATTCCATTTCTCCCAAGACAGTGACCAAAATTCCTCAGCAGATTCCTCCTCAACGACAGGAACAGGAATTCTCATCAAAGGAATATCTCGGGAAATCAACATCCTCTAGATGGCATCTTTAAGCCCATCTCCTACGATTCTCCGTCATATCTTCCGGATGGCATATTTAAGCCCATCTCCGGTGACCTTCCGTCATCTCCTCCAAATGGCATCTGTAAGCCCATTCCCGATACTACCTACACAATACAGCACCATCTCAGATGAGTGCAAATTTTTGGGCACTCTAGTGTTCAATCATATTCCACCTTCAGATTACAAAAGGCAGACAAGCCAATCTACATCCTCAGGTTTAAGAAGATTGAACAAAGGCAGTTGTTGTAGCCTAAAATTTTCCCTCTCATTTTACTCAACACATGCCCATTGAGGTCCTCAATTGCTCAAGGATGACTAAGGATTGACCAGACAAATCCTCCTCCTAAGGCAACAAGCTTCAAACTAGGGCTTCACTCCTCATCAAGATGGTTGAAGTCCAAGGGTCCCAAATTCTTTCCATGGTCCCAATATATTCTCAAGATCATCCATGTCAAGTTTCATACCTTGCACAAGAAGTTTGCTCAGTCAATTGCCCAGATGCCTGAAAATCAACTATACTAGGTCAAAAGTCAATTGTGGCCCATATACAGTCAAACTTCAAGATTTTTGGTCAACATAAACATTTTGAAGATATATCCATAATTTTATCAAGGTTTGATCATGATTCCTCAAGGAGTGCCCCCAAATTCATCAAAACCCAAAAGTTGCTAAATTAGGGTTTCTCAGGAAAAGTCAACCACCAAGCATAACTTCTTCATACCTTATCATAAATTTTCCATATAAGGCTCATTTTGAATAGGATGAAATTCCCTACAACTCATCTTCATCCCACAAGTTCAAAATATGCACTCATCAAAAGATATGAATTTCTACATTATAGGTCCTTTTGAAAAGTCAACAAAAACACCTTTTGGGTCAAAGCTTCTTACATGAACATGGAAGACCTAATTGAGATGAAACCAAAAGGGTTGTTTAGGGGACATCCTAAGATTTCTAAAAAGTCCAAGAACACCTCTCTAGGGTTAAAATTGGAGGAGATATTCCTTGTCAAAGTTGACCATTTTTGCAAAATTGCCAAAAGTCAAATGTGCTCAAAAATACATTTTTGTCAAATGGGCCTAGCTTTTCATGATTGTATCTTGTTTGTGACGTGGTCCACGACCCAAATCAGCATCCACATATTTTTTCTTTATTTATTTATTTTTATTTTTTATTATTTAAAAGTTAAACAAAATCAAATAAATTGCAAAAAAATATAAAAATATTGGTTTTGATCTGATTTTTTGTAGGAATCAAATCCAATTAGGCAGGCATATCATATCAAATCGTGCAAGGGATGATTGAAGCAAAATTGGCATGATTATGCATGTTTTGGAAAGATATAATACAAGAGCAAAATCAAATCAAATTTTCCTGATTCACAAAGATTTAATTTGTTTTTGTTAATCTAATCAGTTCTACTACATATATAGAACATACACAAGCCAAAAGAACAAGGATTGAAGGTCGTGAAAGCTAGCAAGAAAACTCAAAATTTTGCAAAAAAGTGGTGGATCGGTTTCTACCCTAGAGGAAAATTCAAAGCATTACAAGGTTGTCAATCGCTTCCTGGACATCTCCAGAACATTCTCCAATCATTTGCAAGCTTCCACAAGCCCAGAATCATTACATAACACTCACACAGTTTGTTTCTTTTTCCAAATTTGATTACAATTATTCTTGCATCATAAACATGTCCTAATGATATATTTGTGTTCATTGACATATTTGCAACATGTTTGAATGGTTTAATTGATGTTTCAGTGCCTGTACTCATAATTGCCATTGCTAGGGTTTGCTTTGCCGTTTTAGGGTTTCTTTGTACAGGTGAAATTGGACCAAGAAAAGAATATCATGATACTCGTGAGATCAAGACGAGTTGATTGGTATAGCTAGAATTGATTTATCATGCCTGCTGTGAATTTTTGAAGCTTGCAGGTTTGTAGCTATGGAGGTTCGTCCATAGGTAAAAATGCTTGGCCTAAAACGACGGGCAGGGGAAGAAGAAGCTAACGTGTCTAACCATCACTAGCCTATTTGAATAATGGGCGCGTGTTTTTTTTGTTTCAGTTATCCACTTTGTTTTATATATTATATATTGTTATCATTACATTAACAATTAAGCCTTATAGTCTAGTTGGTTAAGCGGGCGTATGTATGAGTAGGAGGACCTGGGTTCGATCCCAGGTCCCAGCGTTTTCTCTATTTTTTCTAAACATTTGAATGCAGATGACATGCATTATACTGCCAAGCGCCTACCATGCATCCAACCATCCAGCCATTGGATCATCACTAATCCAAATCCAAAGCTCAATCAAGGAAAGACCATGGTGCACCTACAGGAATGACAAGCACTGGATCTCACGCATGCAGTAGGCTGAACAAAAAATGGGCCCAGACAATTCAGCAATACACCCCCCTGGGTTGCTTATACAGGCCCATCTCTTTTCCTTTTTTATTTTAATTCTTTTTATTATTCAACTAATTATTTTCTTTTTTAAATAACACCAAATTTTTTTTTTATTTAATCAAAAAACCACAAAAACATCAAAAATCATTGTTTTTTTCATAAAAATATTTTATTTCCATAATTAATTAGTTTAATTTAATTTAGGGTAACTTAATTCCTTTTTTATATAATTAAAATCAACTAGAATTAGGGTTATATTTGTACATAACTTAATCTTTTTCTTAAAAATAACCAAATCATTTTTTCAAATAGACTTTTAGGTTTCCTAATTTATTCTCGCATTTAATTCGTCGCACGCATTTTTTAATTTCCTTTTTATTATTATTGTAACTGCTCCGAGTTTGTAATAGTAATAGGGTTTTAAATTCCGCATTTTTATTTTCAATCCGAAATAATTATGTATCCGCGAAAGCCTTGTAATCGCTAGGACTTTAATTTCTTGCATTTTAATTTCCGCAAACTATAAACTGCTTAGATGTATGTTAATAGGATTGTATGGAAAGACAAACTGAAAATTAATACAGTAGAAAACCCTAAATGTGAAAAGATAAATTAACTGAAAATTACACTCGCACATGCTCACTCCTAGGGTTTACTCTACTCTGGTTGCCTTTGGTAAACGATCATGAAGTATAGGGTTTGTTAGTGGTTTCCCTCTAGCCCTGAAAGATCTAAAATGACCCATTAGGATGTTGCCTCGGAAAAAGATCTTTAAGGCTTTAGGATGATTACTAACATTTCCTAACATTGCTTTTGTGATCGTATTTGTCCCTAAAAAACTCCAACGACGATGCTACCTATTTCTCAATAATGGGATAGCATTGTATAAAAGGAAAACGAACAAAACTTTTTCGAGTAGGTAGATTAGTTCCTAAGTACTTGCTCAAACAAATAAAAACTTTTTCACACCAACACTTTTCAAACAAAGTTTTCAAAAACAACTTCGCAACACTCTTGAGGACAGAGACAAGGGTTAATACAAAGTAAAACAAAACTTTTCAAAATAAGCACGCCCAAATAGTTTTCAAAATGAGCAAGTACCTAAGAGCTAGTGGAAAACCACAGATAGAAAGGGTGCTAACACCTTCCCTTTCTATAATCTACCCCTCATACTCAGAAACATCTCGAAAAAGGTTTTTTATGTTCTTTTTCCTTTTCCTGATTGGATAAAATAAAAGTCGGTGGCGACTCTTGCTTACCACGACATTTGCAAACAAAAAATGCAAACCAGTATTAACAGTCGGTTCTGCCACCGTATCACACCTGAGACCTCCCGGAAAGAGATGGAGGAAATTCTAAAGATCATAAAAAGAAGCGACTACGATGTAGTTGAACAAATGGGGCAAACTCCATCCAAAATTTCCATGCTTGCTTTACTACTATGTTCTGAGGCGCATGCAAAGGCCTTGGTAAAATTCCTGAAAACTGCTCATGTACCTTAAGAAACATCTGCCAACCAGTTCCAAGACTGTGTAGCCAGCTTGACTGCAGATAATGGTCTAGGTTTTTTGGATGCTGACTTAACGCCAAGAGGAAGGAAGCATAATGAGGCATTGCATGTCTCAGCAGAATGCAGGGGCAAAACCTTGGCTCATGTTTTGGTGGACACCGGATCGTCTCTGAATGTATTGCCTAAAAAGGCTCTTGATAGGCTTGACTGTGAGGGATTGACATTGAAACCAAGCAATATAGTAGTGAGGGCTTTTGACGGCTCGAAAAGAATGGTGCATGGGGAAGTGGATATCCCCATAAATGTTGGAACCCAAACATTTGATTCAACTTTTTATGTAATGGATATCCGCCCTTTGTATTCCTGCTTTCTAGGCAGACCGTGGATTCACAATGCTGGCGCTGTCACTTCTATGTTGCACCAAATGATGAAGTATCCAATTCAAGGGAAGATTATCACCGTTCATGGAGAAGAAGAGTATATGATCAGCCATCTCAATTCCTTCAGATATGTGGAGTTATATGGTGAATTTATTGAAACTCTATTCCAACACTTTGAAGAAGTCCCGCAAGATGTGGCAGTAACCAGGGCTGTTCCCAAGATCACAAGGCCTCCACTCAAGATGTCATCTTTGAAGGATGCGAAAGCAGCAATAGAAGAAGGTGGGTGCACTATTTTGGGAAAACTCCCCGATATCCCATACAAGTCTGACAAGTTTGGCCTGGGTTTCACTTCAGGTGCTCAGAAGACTGTACACCGCGCTCGTGTCGGAGGACCACCCCTGAAGATCAGCAACTGTGAGGTTAACGCGGTAGAGGATGATAAAGAGGGCTGCTGTTGTACCCCAAAATTTGCCCTCTCATTTCTCAAAGGATCAACCTGGACCCTCAAGATCGCTTCCATCCAATTTCAAACCATGAATTACAAATTTTCCAAGAAAGCCATTCACAAGGGCAAAATGGTCATTTACGCACTAAAAAGTCAAACTTTGACTTTTGGATCAAAATCAAGCTTCAAGAATCATATTTTGCAGGACACGTTGAAATATGAAGTTTGTTTCACCAAGAAATTCAAAAGTCAAAATTCTAAATACTTAGAATTTTTTTTCTAAGTGTTTAAGAAGTATGACAAGCTCAAAACTTCTGATCAGTTTATCACCATGATGCAAGCTGATTCTGGAAGAACTTCTGGCACAAAAGTTATAGATTTCAATAAGATCTAAAACATTGCAGAACAGAACTTCCCCTGGAAATGCTGGAATTTCAAGTTATAAATGTTCAAAGACACGTCCATGAAAACTAAAGCATTCAGCAAATTCTGGACACTTTCAAGACAGAGTTTGGTCAGAACTTCTTGGCTAGTTTTCACAAAGGTTCAGTCAGAGTTTGCAAGGGTAATTCAAAGAAGGTTAAAAGCGTGTTGCAAGCGTCCTGGAAGGTCTGAGAGCTCCTTCAGAACATGCTGAAGCAAAGGGATTCAAGGATCAGAAGTTGGGTGTCTATTCTAAGTCATGCTGAAGTTGAACTTCTGATCCAGAACTAACCAATAATGCAGAATATCACATTGCAGGATTTCTGGATTGATAAATCTCATCATCATTTAATGCTCACAACCACTTATGGGTCTTTGTTCAAAGGGTTTCTCCACGTGTGGTATAGAGGTACCTTTACTGTCTTGGAAAAGCAAACTCTTGTCAAAAGTGTGTTGGGCCCATGCGTTACTTTTGCTTTGGAAGTTACCTTTCCTTAATTCCTGCTTACAATTCCAGCTTAGGCGCTGCTAAGGCTACTAACCACCATACTTGCTTCAACAGCAAGGCAGCACCCTAGCATGTGATGGTTGCAAGATCTTTGCCTATAAATTGAAAACCATTGGCCACTGTAAAAGGGTCGGAAATTTGAGAAAGAAAAGCCTGGAATCCCTGCTAAAATTCCAAGAGTCCAAAAATTGCAAACACAACATAAAAACCTGTTAACTTTTGAACTCCATTTGTTCTCAAGTGTTTCTTGACTAAAACCATCCACACAATTTCTGATTCACATATTAGAAGCTATTTTAACTTCTATATTCATACTGCAATACACTCTCCGTCCACCTCCACCTCAAAGAAATTAGAACATCACCCCTTGGTTGTTCCAGAAGCTGATAACTTCCAACCTGCTGAGTACGTGAAGAAGTTGTTCAGAACAACACCAGAGTTCAGGACCAACATCCCATTCACAGAATCTTTTCCTGCTGCAAGGTAAGCTTTTGCTGACTCTCATCATATTACTTAGGCATTGTCAGATTTTGCATGTTTAAAATACAATGTAGATATTCTGATTCTGATGATGTACATATTCTGAGATTTCATGCATCTGCCTGCCTAAGTAGAGGGAATTCCAGTTCAGAATCTTCATGAAGAAATTAGGACTCAGAATTAGGATTAAAAAATTCACGTTTGCTTCTGATCTATATTGCCGATATTTCTTGCTTCTGAAACATTATGAAACTTATCATGACTGTTATATGTGCAATTTCTGTTCTGTTAAGAAATGACTAAGTTGCAGATGTTCTGACTAGCATGGAGAGGGAAACGAAGTTCTGCCAGTGGCATCAGAACTTCAGAAAACTTCTTTATTCCCAGCGGATCCAAAACTTCTGAGTTTCCCTATTTCTATTAACGTTGTTTCTGTTTGTGCAGTACGTCAAAGTCAGAACTTCTGACCTCTCCTATTTCAGCATTTGGCACTGATCCTGCCTTCCTTCTCTTTGTTATTTTTTACCATCACCTTTATTTTTTACATTAATCAAAAACACCAAAAACCTTTTACATTTTATATGCTTTATTTTATTTCTTAAAACAAAAAGATCAAAAATATTTTCTTAAACAAAACTTATTTCTTTTCTTAAACAAAATAAGTCCATTTCACATTTTCTTGTACATTCTTATCCATTCAATATGGTTGTAATAGTAACTTAGGATTTAATTTATTTGCAACCCCCATTTATAAATATGTACCCCCATCCCTAAAATATTATAATAGCGTAGGACTTTACATTTCTGCAATTTATCGCTTTTGAATGTAAATGCTAGTAACTAGGGTGTGTATGGCAAGACATGAAATTGACAAATAGATCACCCTAATCAATACTAAAATGCATGCAATCACATGCACTTTTCACACATGCACCCTTAGGGTAATCTCACTTGTTGCCTATCGGAAAAATAGTCATGTCCCTCGAACATGGGCGTTTTAGCAAAGACCTTCAATAAAAGATCGTAGTCCCTCGACGGCCCTTAATGTTGCCTTCGGTAAACGATCTAGTCCCTAAAACGACATTGCTAAAACGTCCCATAAGTTGCTTTCTATGACTATACAAACGTACCACACTTGTCCCTTCACATCCAATGATGGGGCTTCTTACCAAAACAATGGTAAGATAGCAACATCTAAAGGAGGAGGAAAAGAACATCTAAGACCTTTTTGAGTAGGTAGATTCGCTCCTAGTTGCTCGCTTGCTCACAACAAAAAACATTTTATACACCAACACTCTCATTTTGAAACATTTTCGAAAAAACAACACTTTGTACGCGTTCTTATAGAGACGAGAATCATTACAAAGTCACCTTTTCAAAATCACTTTCAAAAAACACATTTCACAAACATCCTCTTTGAACTATTTTCAAAACAACACTTTGTATGCTTTCTTATAGAGACGAGAATCATTACAAAGTCACATTTTCAAAATACTTTCAAAACCACACAAAGCACAATTTCAAACAAAAGCAAGTGATCTAGCAAGCAACTAAGAGCCCATGGAAAACCATGGATGAAAAGGGTGCTAATACCTTTCCTTTTCATAATCTACCCCCCGAACTTAAGAAACAATCTCAAAGGTCTTTCCTGTGCTTTATTACCTTTCCTTTTTTGGATAAAAGAAAAGTCGGTGGAGACTCTTGCTAAACCGCAACACTTGCGATAAAACACAAAACCTTCAAGTCAGTTCTCCCACCATATCACTGAACTGGCGACTCTGCTGGGAATTTTTCTTAAAAGTGGGGTTACCTTAGGGCTAGATCACCTTTATTTGCTTTCATTGTTTGATTTGATTGCTTTATATTTTGGTTCCTTGTTTGGGCTTAAATCCTCTACCCGGATTTGGGATACCTTATAGGTAAGTAGCAATACGTTGTGGAAACTGTGTGGGGTATACCGACATGGTCTAAGCAATATCTACGTTAGTGTGACATATTTGTGGGTGCCGGTAGCCCTTGAGTAGTCAAGGAGAATATGGGGCCGCTGAGTGATGTCATGAAGCACTAACTGACTTCTAGAACCTTTACTTGACCAACTTGGCCATTAGGACGTAGTGAGATGACCGGCTTTGGTGCAGTCCGAAGTTGGTCGATACTCGATACTACACTCATTAAGATTTGACTCCCGAGCTTTGTTTTGTGGCAAGTCAGTTGTCAATCGGAATGAAGTTTGTGGGAAAGATCAGTGATATTGAGACCCCTTAGAACCCGTTTACTATTAACTAAGACAGGTTGAGCCAACTAAACTTCAAACGGGTACTTACCTACAAACTCCATACAAGCCTAAACCTAAGGACTTTTCTGCTTTATGTGAATATGATTATTTGTATATAAACTTGCTTACTTTGCATACTTGTACATAACATCATGAAATCATACCATAGCATTTTTCAATAACATTGAACCATAGCATTTCAAGGATCTCAAGGGCTTATGATGCAGGGTCACGTTGAACCAGACATCTAGCAAGGGGAAAGAGGATTTATTTTCCTTTAACCGAACACCGTCAAGGATCAAGTAAAATAAACTTGAGTCAAAGGCTACAACCCACTCGACATGATGAGCTTAATTCTCGTGGAAGGACATCCACCGATACAAAGTTCTCCAATTAAAACTGTAAGTGACTACTAATCCCACGAGATCCTTGAAAACATGCATCCACATATCATGCATCATATCATGACAGGTTTCTCCCATACAGGTCTCCTTATCTTCCTGCCATTTATTTCAGTAAGATGGATATGGAACAAACAATGAAAGATCTCCAAGCTCAAAACGCTCAATTCCAACAAATGTTCCTGGCTATGGCTAAGGGGCAAGAGGACCTGAAGACTCTTCTCAAAGACAAGAAGAAAAAGTCCAAGAAGTTAATAGGCGTCCTGAACTTGGGAAGAAGACCTAGAAGACCAGTCAAGGGAGCTCTAGATCTTTCAACTCCATCCAACATGGGGGATAGTCTTGAAGAAGACCACAATTTGGAGATTGATGAAGTTGAAGCTGACTACTCCGAGGAACAATGTCCTCCCACTGATGACAAGTACAAACAATTGGAGGATCGCCTCAGTGCTATGGAGATTCAACAGATACCTGGCTTGGATTTAGGAGACATGGGTTTGGTTTCTGGAGTGGTCATTTCTCCAAAGTTCAAAATCCCTACCTTTGCCCTGTACGATGGAGTCTCTTGCCCTAAGATGCACTTAAAGTCTTATGTCCGCAAGATTCAACCATACACAACTGATCCAAAGCTTTGGATACATTTCTTCCAAGAGAGCCTAGTAGGGACTTAACTCTAATGGTTCTATTAATTGGAGAGTTCTTGCATCCACACCTGGGAGGATTTAGCTGCTTCTTTCTACAAGCAATATCAGTACAATGCTGATCTTGCACCAACTCGTGTGCAATTGCAGAACATGACCATGGGTTCCAACGAGAGCTTCAAAGGATACGCCTAAAAGTTGAGAGATCTGGCTGGTAGGGTGCAGCCCCCTTTAACTGACATGGAACTGATTGACATCTTCATGGGAACTTTGACAGGGCCTTTCTTCAAACACCTAATCAGAAGCTCCTCGGTCGGGTTCACCGAGCTAATACTGACTGGAGAAAGGGTCGAAGCTGGCATCAAAAGTGGAAAGATCCAAGGAGTTACACCCTCTGACGTTCAGAAAAGCCATACAATGGAAAGAAAGATTCCAATATTGTGTACGGCCAAAAGAGTCGTCATGATCAACTTGTAGGGGCAATCCTGATCTCTAATCCTACATCTGTTCAACAAAGACAGGGCAATAAGCGTAGGGTGAGATATCAAGAAAGACAGTACACTAACATCAACATGCCTTTGTCTCAAGCGTTACAACATCTGCTGAAGTTTAAGATGATCACGTCAAAGGATCCTCCTCGAAATCCCGATACCACCTCTTCTAAGTAAAATCCAAGCGTAAGGTGTGCCTATCATTCTGATAGTCCCGGACATGACACTGACAGATGTTGGACTTTGAAGAACAAGATTCAAGACTTGATTGATGCCAAGGAGATCGAGTTTGACCCTCCAGAGACTCTAAACGAGATCATTGCTCCTATGCCAAATCATTGAGAGCGTCTTGTTCATTTTGAATTTTCAATTGTAATTCCTTTTATTATTCAAACAATTAACTATTAATGTCAAACTTTGTTTCATTAATGCATTGCATATGTTTGTCTTGAATTAATTCATTCGTTTTCATTTCATTTAAACTATGCTTTTTACTCTCTCTATGACATTCAACTCTTGCTAAAAGATACATGCCTTTAGAGAGAGGATGACGAAAACAATGCCATAATCTCATACAATATGTTTTTGGACAGACCTTGCTGACGATATACATGCGTTTCTTTCAAATCCTAAACACTGGAGTTATAAAGAAAGATAATCCCTAGTCAACCCCTTTGAGCCAAAGAAGTAGAAGTTTTCTTTCTTACACAAATTGAAACCTTTAATCAAAACCTGGGGCAGGGTAGTCTCTCAGCTAATTCAAATGCGGGTTCAAATCGCAAACTCTCATCTTGTAATTACAACGAATGACATCAAAACATTTCTCTGGAATCAAAAGACGGTGATGGTTCCCTACCAAATAGGCAGTCATTATCTCTCAAAAGGAAAAGCCCACTAAGTCAAAACCTACAAAGGAGGCTTAAGAAAAACTGGGGCATCCCGCTGACCGTAATCTCAAAACAAGAACAGTCAGGCAAAAATTAGGGATAACAAATAAAAAGAAAGAGGTCACCATAAATCCTCAACAACATGAAAAAATGTTGCAAAAATGACTGCTTTCCGACAAACTTAACTTGTCTGAACCATCACCAAAATGTCTTTCCAGACTCAATTGGAGTTCAAACATACAATTAACTGAATTTAAGACTGAAGAACATCATGAAGAACGGGTGGGTACAAATACACTTTGAGCCTTTATCCTTTGTTTCTTAAACCGTGGACCAAGCCACGTTACAACCCTTCAAAAGTCCTAATTGAAGCATGGGTTAGATCGAAAGCATACTGTTACAAAAGGTATCCTGACTCCTGTAAGGCTTTACTCTAAATCCTGAGTTTAAATTTTCTTAACAAAATTTCTTTACTTGTTAAAATTCATTTTCAAAACTTCAAGACAAACATAAACTTTGCATTACTTGAATATCACTGTTTGCATATGGCTATTTGTTTGACAGCAGAGAAATTCACACAACGAATATCCAGTGAACGAAATCTCTCTCAGTGAACAAAATCACTTCGAGCGGGATGACACTTCCAATGACAAATATCCTATAAACAAAGGGTCATGATATGTCACTATCCAGCACACCTGGGGCAGTCCAGTCAAGATTCCAAGAAATCTCTCAAGAAGTACAAAATAACCAGGGGCAGGTCTCCATCTCCATTACTTGGGGCATTGAACGCAAATCCCAACAAAGGGTTACGTACAGTCAATTAGTTCCTGGCAGTGCCACAAACACTTGCTACTAGGGGCAGTGATAAATCTCCCCAAAATCCTTCTCATAGGATGATTCCCCAGCCAGATTTTCAATCTCTGAAAACCTCTTCCCAACTGAGTCGACTTCAAGAATCCTCGAGGATTTCTGCCAGTGAAGTCACCGCCTCTCCAACAGAGTAAGAAACAGGGTTTATTTCCCCAACAAACGGCAGGATTCCCCAGCTTGAGGTGGCCTCTTCGACTACTACAAATCAAATAACCATAAATCCTCTTCCCAAGTATACTACTCTACAATCCCCAACAAGTTACTGTGAAACCTGGACCCGACCAGATATCAATTCAACTTCGACCCCAGTAGAGCAACGGACAACCGAGACTCCAGAACTCTTTCCCCAAGTAGGAATCAACACTCTCTAACCGAGTTTTCAATATTCCCCAACAGATTTCTCCTCAAACAACAAAACAGGAATCCCCGGTGGAAATATTCTAAGAAAAGTTTGAAGACACACCAACTCTTCAACAGCAGTCCAGGATTTAACGACTCCTCGGCTTTTGTCAAGGATTTATTTTCCCAGACAAAGATACACTTTAATAAACATTTCACATTTCATACATCCTATTTACATACATGATAAATACATATAACACAAATCTCATTTATTTTGAGAACATCATTACGCAATGCATACATCATGACATTGCATACAACTAATTCTTTACCTTTTCAGGAAAGATCAATCAACAGACGAAGATCGTCATCTTTTGGAGTAGCAATTGTCCAAGATTCCTTTATCATCTTGCTGAGGTAGTAATCATCTAAGATTCCTTCATCATCCTGCTGAGGTAGTAATCGTCCAAGATTCCTTCATCATCCTGCTGAGGTAGTAATCATCCCAGATTCCTTCATCATCCTGCTGAGGTAGTAATCGTCCCAGATTCCTTCATCATCCTGTTGAGGTAGTAATCATCCAAGGTTCCTTCATCATCCTGTTGAGGTAGTAATCATCCAAGATTCCTTCATTATCCTGTTGAGGTAGTAATCATCCAAGATTCCTTCATCATCCTGCTGAGGTAGTAATCATCCAAGATTCCTTCATCATCCTGCTGAGGTAGTAATCGTCCAAGATTTCTTCATCATCTTTTTGGAGTAGTAATCGTCAAAAATTCCTTCAACACAACTTCAAATACAGTTCAGATACGCTCCAAACATAGATGCCATCCTGATACTCATTCAAAGACAACTTTTGATACAGTTCAGATACGCTCCAGGCACGGAAGCCATCCTGATACTCATTCAAATTCAACTTTTGATACAGTTCAGATACGCTCCATACGCGGAAGCCATCATGATACTCATTCAAATTCAACTTTTGATACAGTTCAGATACGCTCCAGACATGGATGCCATCCTGATACTCATTCAAAGATAACTTTTGATACAGTTCAGATACGCTCCAGACACGGATGCCATCCTGATACTCATTCAAAGACAACTTTTGATACAGTTCAGATACGCTCCAGATGCGGAAGCAATCCTGATACTCATTCAAATTCAACTTCAGATACATTTTAGATACGCTCCAGACACGGATGCCATCCTGATACTCATTCAGATTCAGTTTTCAGATACAGTTCAGATACGCTCCAGGCATGGATGTCATTCTGATACTCGTTTAGATTCAACTTTTAGATACAGTTCAGATACGCTCCATACACGGACGCCATTCTGATATTTATTCTTATAGCTCACAAATTACAAAACCAATAATCACCTTTAGATGGCATCTTTTAAGCCCATCTCCAACAATTATCCACCATTTCTCCAAATGGCAAATATGCCAACCATGTTATCCAGGCTTTCATCTCGAACTAACCCTACTGTCCAAGTTCCTTCTCCCTTACCTCCAGGCAACAGTTTACAACACCGAAAGGCCCAGACTCGATCAGATAAGGTCAGTTTCACATTTCCCCAGTAGGTCGCTGTACAACCTAGACCCTAACTACGAATACATTCTACTTTCACACCCTCAATCAAGAGTTAATTCCCCAGTAGAGTAATGGACAACCAAAACTCTTATATCTTACTTCCCAGGGCATGAATCAACATTCCTCAGCAGAGTCCCCCTCAACAGCAGGTACAGGAATTCTCGCCAAGAAATCTCTTATGCAACCGATCTTTTCTGGATGACATCTTTAAGCCCATCTCCGACGATTCCCCGTCGCCTTCCAAATGGCATCTATAAGCCCATTCCTGACATCACCAATCAGCATTACTTCATGCGAGAGCAAACTTCTGGGCACTCTAGTGTTCAATCATCTTCCACCTTTAGATCACGAAAGGCAGGCCAACCAATCTACATCCTCAGGATTAAGAAGATTGAACAGGGGCAACTGTTGTACCCCAAAATTTTCCCTCTCATTTCTCAAAGGATCAACTTGGACCCTTAAGCTTGCTTCCATCCAATTTCAAACCATGAATTACAAATTTTCCAAGAAAGCCATTCACAAGGGCAAAATGGTCATTTGCGCACTAAAAAGTCAAACTTTGACTTTTGGATCAAAGTCAAGCTTCAAGAATCATATTTCGTCAGGACACGTTGAAATATGAAGTTTGTTTCACCAAGAAATTCAAAAGTCAAAATTCTAAATACTTAGAATTTTTTTCTAAGTGTTTAAGAAATATGACAAGCTCAGAACTTCTGATCAGTTTATCACCATGATGAAAGCTGATTCTGGAAGAACTTCTGGCATAAATGTTATAGATTTCAGTAAGATCTAAAATATTACAGAATAGAACTTCCCGTGGAAATGCTGGAATTTCAAGTTATAAATGTTCAAAGACACGTCCATGAAAACTAAAGCATTCAGCAAATTCTGGACACTTTCAAGACAGAGTTTGGTCAGAACTTCTGGGCTAGTTTTCACAAAGGTTCGGTCAGAGTTTGTAAGGGTAATTCAAAGAAGGTCACAAAGCATGCTGCAAGCATCCTGGAAGGTCTGAGAGCTCCTTTAGAACATGCTAAAGCGAAGGGATTCAAGGATCAGAAGTTGGGTGTCTATTCTAAGTCACGCTGAAGCTAAACTTCTGATCCAGAACTAAGCAACGATGCAGAATATCACGTTGCGGGATTTCTGGATTGATCAATCTCATCATCATTTAATGCTCGCAACCACTTATGGGTCTTTGTTCAAAGGGTTTATCCACGTGTGGCATAGAAGTACCTTTATTGTCTTGGAAAAGCAAACTCTTGTACAAAAGTGTGTTGGGCCCATGCGTTACTTTTGCTTTGGAAGTTACCTTTCCTTAATTCCTGCTTACAATTCCAGCTTAGGCACTGCTAAGGCTACTAACCACCATACTTGCTTCAACAGCAAGGCAACACCCTAGCATGTGATGGTTGCAAGATCTTTGCCTATAAATTGAAAATCATTGGCCACTGTAAAAGGGTCGGAAATTTGAGAAAGAAAAGCCCGGAAACCCTGCTAAAATTCCAAGAGTCCAAAAATTGCAAACACAACATAAAAACCTGTTAACGTTTGAACTCCATTTGTTCTCAAGTGTTTCTTGACTAAAACCATCCACACAATTTCTGATTCACATATTAGAAGCTATTTTAACTTCTATATTCATACTGCAATACACTCTCCGTCCACCTCCACCTCAAAGAAATCAGAACATCACCCCTTGGTTGTTCCAGAAGCTGATAACTTCCAACCTGCTGAGTACGTGAAGAAGTTGTTCAGAACAACACCAGAGTTCAGGACCAACATCCCATTCACAGAATCTTTTCCTGCTGCAAGGTAAGCTTTTGCTGACTCTCATCATATTACTTAGGCATTGTCAGATTTTGCATGTTTAAAATACAATGTAGATATTCTGATTCTGATGATGTACATATTCTGAGATTTCACGCATCTGCCTGCCTAAGTAGAGGGAATTCCAGTTCAGAAGCTTCATGAAGAAATTAGGACTTAGAATTAGGATTAGCTAATTCACATTTGCTTCTGATCTATATTGCTGATATTTCTTGCTTCTGAAACATTATGAAACTTGTCATGACTGTTATATGTGTAATTTCTGTTCTGTTAAGAAATGACTAAGTTGCAGATGTTCTGACTAGAATGGAGAGGGAGACGAAGTTCTGCCAGTGGCATCAGAACTTCTGAAAACTTCTTTATTCCCAGTGGATCCAGAACTTCTGACCTTCCCTATTTCTATTAACATTGTTTTTGTTTGTGTAGTACATCAAAGTAAGAACTTCTGACCTCTCCTATTTCAGCATTTGGTGCTGATCCTTCCTTCCTTCTCTTTGTTATTTTTTACCATCACCTTTATTTTTTTCATTAATCAAAAACCCCAAAAACCTTTTACATTTTACATGCTTTATTTTATTTCTTAAAAAAAAAGATCAAAAATATTTTCTAAAACAAAACTTATTTCTTTTCTTAAACAAAACAAGTCCATTTCACATTTTCTTGTACATTCTTATCCATTCAATATGGTTGTAATAGTAACTTAGGATTTAATTTTATTTGCAACCCCCATTTGTAAATATGTACCCCCCATCCCTAAAACATTGTAATAGCGTAGGACTTTACATTTATGCAATTTATCGCTTTTGAATGTAAATGCTAGTAACTAGGGTGTGTATGGAAAGACATAAAATTGACAAATAGATCACCCTAATCAAGACTAAAATGCATGCAATCAAACGCACTTTTCACACATGCACCCTTAGGGTAATCTCACTTATTGCCTATCGGAAAAATAATCATGTCCCTCGAACATGGAGTTTTAGCAAAGATCTTCAATAAAAGATCGTAGTCCCTCAATGACCCTCAATGTTACCTTTGGTAAACGATCTAGTCCCTAAAACGACATTGCTAAAACGTCCCATAAGTTGTCTTCTATGACTATACAAACGTGCCACACTTGTCCCTTCACATCTAACAATGAGGCTTCTTACCAAAATAATGGTAAGATAGCAACATCTAAAGGAGGAGGAAAAGAACATCTAAGACCTTTTTGAGTAGGTAGATTCGCTCCTAGTTGCTCGCTTGCTCACAACAAAAAACATTTTATACACCAACACTCTCATTTTGAAACATTTTCGAAAAAACAACACTTTGTACGCGTTCTTATAGAGACGAGAATCATTACAAAGTCACCTTTTCAAAATCACTTTCAAAAAACACATTTCACAAAAATCCTCTTTGAACTATTTTCAAAACAACACTTTGTATGCATTCTTATAGAGACGAGAATCATTACAAAGTCACATTTTCAAAATACTTTCAAAACCACATAAAGCATAATTTTGAACAAAAGTAAGTGATCTAGCAAGCAACTAAGATGCCATGGAAAACCATGGATGAAAAGAGTGCTAATACCTTCCCTTTTCATAATCTACCCCCGAACTCAAGAAACAATCTCAAAGGTCTTTCCTATGCTTTTTTACCTTTCCTTTTTTGGATAAAATAAAAGTTGGTGGCGATTCTTGCTAAACCGCAACATTTGCGATAAAATGCAAAACCTTCAAGTCAGTTCTCCCACCGTATCACAGCTGCGACCTGGAGGATTGGATCTTCCCAACTGTCAGTGGAGGGCTCATCAATTGGGAGGCTAGATATTTTGTCCCGATCACTTTTACCCCACAGTAATTTGTCTTTACGTTTTGTTGGATCTGTAATATTAAAACAATTCAGACTCTTAAAACCTTGTGTCTTACCCGAGGCACACAGGTCCATTTGTGAGGGTTATTATCTCATTTCCATATGACATCAATGAATCATGGACGTTTTTGCATACAAAATTTGTGCTCATTGTTTTTCTTTTTACATTTTCATTTCTTTCAAAGATAGTTATACCCTTACACACACTCACACTCACAATGAATGTCTACATCCATTCGGGATCCCATGGATAACAGTTCTGCTATGGCCTTTTGTGACTCTGAAAATCTAATCTACCAAGCCGAAGACGAAGGTGAGGAAGATTGTGAAGTACCAGGGGAACTTTCCAGATTATTACAACAAGAAGAGAGAACCATTCAGCCCCACGAGGAACTCGTGGATACAATCAATCTAGGTACCGAGGAAGACAAAAGAGAAGTCAAGGTGGGTGCCAATCTGGAACCCAGTGTCAAGGAGCATCTGATTCAATTGTTGCATGATTATGTTGAGGTATTTTCCTGGTCGTATGAAGACATGCCAGGACTTGATGCAGATATTGTGGTACATCGTCTGCCTACAAAAGAGGATTGCCCACCAGTAAAATAAAAGTTCCGTCGAATGCGACCAGATATGTCAGAAAAGATTAAAGCAGAAGTCATGAAACAATTCATTGCTGGATTCTTGGCCGTCACCTCCTATCCGCAATGGGTTACCAATGTTGTTCCTATACCCAAAAAGGACGGCAAGGTACGAATGTGCATGGACTACAGAGATTTGAATCGGGTGAGCCCTAAGGATGATTTCCCACTTCCCTACATTGATATTCTAATTGACAATACGGCACAGCACAAAGTGTTTTCCTTCATGGACGGTGTGATCGGTGGAAATAGAACTGACTGTTTTGAAATGCTGGTTCGCGAAATGTCGCGGGAAGCAAGAGTCGCCACCGTCTTTTATGTTCTCCAACAAGGAAAGGACAAAAGCACAGCAAAATTCCTTTTCGAAATGTTTCTCGGTTCGGGAGGTAGATTATAGAAAGAGAAGGTGTTAGCACCCTTTCTATCCGTGGTTATCCACAGTTTTGTACCCCAAAATTTGCCCTCCCATATTCTTCAAAGTTTTGACAGGCATCACCTCAATTTGCTCAAGTCTACTCAAGGGTTGCACAGTCCAAAGGCCTCCTAAGCCAGTCAAAATTAGGGTTTTGGTTCTTGCAAGGAAGTTGAGGTTTTCAAGGGCTCAATCAAGTCACATGTGCCCATATACATTGTCAAGCACCTACATGTCAAGTTTCAAGGCTCACAAGGTCAAGTTGCACAGTCAAAAACCCTAATTGCTTCACAGTCAACTGTAGGGGCAAAATGGTCATTTGGCAGTCAAAAGTCAAAATTTTTGGTCAACATCTTATTTTGAAGCCACAATCATCATTTGGTCAAGTCTTGACCATGATTCCACAAGAATGGCTCAAAAATCATCAAGATGCAAAAGTTTCTATTTTTGGACAGCTGAAAAGTCAACTGTAACTTGACCAAGGCATAACTTTTTCATGGTTCATCAGAAAAATCCCATCCAATGCTCATTTTGAAGGGGAGGACATTTCCTACAATTCATCTTCACATTCCAAGTCCAAGAAATTCTCTCACAAAAAGTTATCAATTTCTATATTATAGGTCATTTTCAAAAGTCAACAAAAAGGCACTTTAATTCAAAGACCATAACTTGAGATTGGTAAATCAAAATGACATGGGACCAAAGACATTGGTTAGAGGACTTCAAGACCTTTCCAAAATGTCCAAGAACATGTTCATAGCTTCAAAATTGAGCAAGATATGCATTGGAGAAATTGGGAAATTTTTGTGAAAAGGCCAAAGTCAACTATCCTTGAAATTTCATTTTTGACAAAAAGGGCCCACTTTTTCCACTTGGTTCAGCTTTGCCATGCCTCCCACGTGTCCCACAATTTATTTCAAGATTAAAAATTAATTTTTCTATTTTTATTTAATTTTATTTGATTTAATTCATTTTAAATCTTTAAAATTCAAATAAAAATCAAGAAAATTAAATAAAGGATATTTTGTGGCTTGAATAGCTTTGATACACCATAAAGCACCCTCCAAATTCGCGTACATCCTATTATGAGCATGGAATTCAAAATTGGACACAAAAGGCAAGTTTTCTTCAATGGAGTTTATGGCAAAATCAAGAACATAATTGCATTGGTTTAATGTTCATTATATTGATTGATTCACATTACAAAACATATATGCAAGCCTTGGCAACACAGAACACGACCTAGAAAGCTCCCAAACGGCCAAACCAATTTCAAATTTTCAAGAGAAAAGTGTGAAACTGAAAACCACTTTGCAGTGCAATTCAATCTTCCCTTTTGATCCAAACACGTTCCTTACATCCCCAGGAACGATTTGCAATCAAGAACAAGTCCAAATACGCAAGGAATCAAAGAACACGAGCCACTCAGTTTTCCTTATTTCTCAAATCTGTATATCATATTTCATGCTCTTTTAATCCATTTTTTTGATTGGTTTGTGTTGTTAGGGACCTTCTGAAGCTAGTGAAACAGTTTAATTGAACTGAAACGCGCTGAATCCAAAATCACCATGAACAAATTCTAGGGTTCTTCAGTTTCAAATTTGGGGCTTTCTAAACCCAGAACAATTAGGACTAGTAACGCATATGACTGGATTCGTTGCAATGAGACGATTTAAATGGGATCCTCGCGCCCTTTTTATGTTGTCCCAATTTCTAATCGCTATTTTTCACTGTTGAAGTTAGTGGGGGTTTAAAACCCCCGCTATTTGCTTGCTTTTTGTTTCAGGAAACAAAGAAGACGACATGCGTGGCAGTGCATGGTTGGAGGATTCAAATCCACGCGCATTTTTTTCATATTTTCAGCATAGTGGTTGCTTTTCATATATTATTGTTATTAGTTATTATGTTTACAAATTCAATGCAGTGGCGTAGTGGCCGGGGAACGTGTCATGCAAGTGCTGGGACCTGGGTTCGATTCCCAGGTCCCCCATAATTCCAATGTTATTTTTTCCAATGTGTTCTTGTGCAGATGCCCAAGCGTTGAACACCATGCACCTCACACATCCAACAGGCCAAGTGTCCACAGATGCAAATCCAAAGGTCCAGAAAGCAAGAGCACCATGCTCGGGAGTCAACAGCGCTCCACTCAATTCCAATGGTCAACGTGGCTTCTAAATGGGCCTGAATTCTATGCACACCTCCATCTGGCCCAGTACCCCCTTCCCTTAATTTATTCTTTTCTTTTCCTTTTTTTTACATTTTTCTTAATTATTAACCTTTTAATTATTTTTATTATTAACAATTAACATAATTAACATATTTTCATAAAAAAATCAAAAAATAGAATTAACATCATTATTATTATTATTCTCATATTATTTTTGTAAATAAACATTAACAAATAAATAGTTTAATTAGGCAATTTTAACTTCTTTTCTTAATAACTAAAATAAATTTAGAATTAGGTTTTAATTAACTTTTAATTTTATTTCTTTTTATTTTATTCCATAAAAAAACATAAAAAAAACAAAAAATATATTTTCTTTTAAAAAATTAATTAATTAGTCTAACAATTAGTTTTTAATTTCATTTAATCACCAAAAAGACCAAAAAAAAATTCAATTTCTTTTCTTAAAAGGGTCAACACCCTTAGAACATTTCCGATTTAATTTTTATTCGCGCATAGATTATTATTATGTAATTGCTTTCAAGATTGTAATAGTAATTAGGTTTATTGTTTTTATTTACTTTCCGTACTTATTTACCAAAAACGGGTCTTTGTATTTTTGGCGATGTATAGACCTGCGCCTTGTAATAGCGTAGGATTTATGTTTCCGCAATTTACTTTCCGCACCCCCTAACTGTTAAATGCATGGAAGAATGTATGGTAAATAAAAACAACTCGTAGCTCACATGTACAAAAACATTAACTGAAAAACAACACACAAAGCACATGCCACTCCTAGGGTACGCTTCACTCGTTGCCTTCGAAATGTGGTCGTCAAGTATAGGATGTTTTAGCGGTCGCTCTTATGTCTAAGATCCAGTCGCCTCGAAACGGTTGCCTCGGATAAAAAAGGATCTAGGACATTAGGGTTACTTCTAAGGTGTCCTACCGTTGCTTCGGTGACCACACTGTCCCGATAATCGAATTGACCCGAACAACTCCAACGATGGTGCTACCTACCTCTCAATGGTGGGATAGCACTATCTAAAGGACACTTACACAACTTAATTCCTTAGGGTAGGTAGATGACTCATGGGTACTTTCTCTTTTCAAAAACAAATAAAATACTTTTCACACCTTACACTTTCAAAAAAGTTTTCAAACAATACTTCATACATTCATGAGGACTGATACAAGAGTTACCTAGAAGTTTTCAAACGAACTTTTTCAAAACCCACACACACTTGAAAAGCAAAAAAATCTTTTTGAAAACATAAGAGCAAGTACCTAAGAGCCCGTGGATAACCACGGATAGAAAGGGTGCTAACACCTTCCCTTTCTATAAATCTACCTCCCGAACCGAGAAACATTCTCATAAGGAATTTTGCTGTGCTTTTGTCCTTTCCATGTTGGAGAACATAAAAGACGGTGGCAACTCTTGCTTCCGCGACATTTCGCAAAACCAGCTTTAAACAGTCAATTCTATTTCCACCGATCACAGAACTGGCGACTCTGTTGGGGACATAAATAAAAGTGAGGTGTACCTTAGGAATTAGACCACACTTATGTTTTCAATTGCTTGTCTGTTTGCTTTAAAATTGTGGGCCTGTTTTGGGAGTTTCATAGATCCTAACCCGGATCTGGGGATACCTTCTTAGAAAGTAGCAACAAACTGTGAGGGAACTGTGCGGGGTATACCGACACGGTTGAAGCAGTTTGCTACGTTGATGTGGCACTTTGGTGAGTACCGGTAACCCTTGAGTCAAGTCAAGGAGAGTACGGGGCCACCGCGTGGTGTCGTGAAGCATCAACTGACCTTAGGAACCTTAATTGAACCATCCTGGCCTCTTTAGGGGTAGTGAGATAATTGACTTTGGTGCAGTCCGAAGTTGGTTGATACTCGATACTATACTCATTGAGGGTTGTTTTCTTGGAATATTTTGATCGCCAGTTCAGTGGCTAAATCAAAACAATGAACACAGAAAACAACCCAATGATATTGAGCTCCTTAGAACCCGGTTACTTTTGATAGGACAGGTTTTTGAGCCCACCAACTTCAAGAGGGTAGTACCCCAAACTTCATGCTGGCCTAAACTCTAAGGGTTGTGGTGTGACTTGTGTGCTTTACCATGTTTGCTTTTGTGAATACTTGTGGTGTGCTCTTATCATAGCATCATAACATCACACAGCATCATATGCATCCACTAACCACTTCAGGGGTTCGAATCTTCATCTTTGTTCTTGTTTTGTAGGACATGGAAATTATCCGCAGAAAGACAATTCAGGTCAACCTTGTCAGGGTCCCTCCTCAGCTTAAGGAACTTACATCCAGGATTCCAGAGAGCTCTTCATTTAGTGAAAGGAATGGTAGACTCATCAGCTTGGTCAATACCAACATTGAAGAGGATATGGTGAAAGTGTTGTTCCAGTTCTTTGACCCTCTGCACCACTGTTTTACTTTCCCGGATTATCAGTTGGTGCCTACTTTGGAATAGTTTTCTCAGCTTCTGAAGATCCCTATCCTTAGTCAACTACCCTACAACGGTACAGAAAGGGAGCAAAAACTTGAAGAGGTTGCTAAAGCTTTATGCCTACAGCCATCTGACATTAAGGGACATTGGGAAGTTAGAAGTGGTATCAAAGGGTTCTTGGCCAAGTTTCTGTTTGAGAAAGCACAAGAATGTTGGAACTCCCTTGACCTACAAGCCTTTGAAGAAGTTGTGGCTCTCCTTGTCTATGGGTTGGTGTTGTTCCCGAATCCAGATCAGCTTATAGATATCCATGCTGTCAAGATCTTCATGTCCAGAAATCCTATACCTACGTTGCTTGGGGATATCCTTCACTCATGTTACACTTGAACCATGAGAAAAAGAGGTGTTCTCATGTGCTGCACTCCTCTTCTGGCAAGGTGGTTTATTTCACACCTTCCACAATCAGTCTTGAAGAATGAGCGGGGTTTGAGATGGTCACAATGATTGATGACCCTTACACATGCTGATATACATTGGTGTTCTCGGTCTAGAGAGAATGTCACTATCATTGATCGTTGTGGGGAGTTTCCTAATGTTCCTTTACTTGGAATCAGAGGAGGTATTACTTACAACCCCTGTCTGGCTTTGAGGCAGTTTGGATATGCTCAGAGGGATGGCCCTCATGATATGTTGATTCCTGCCATAGTTTTTGACTTCGACAACGACGCACAAGGACTTCGTCAGAGATTTATCAGAGCTTGGAGGATGCCCAATAGGGTAGATAGCAAGACACTGGGGCACAAGAACTCCATCCCCCTGGAGCCTTACCTCAAGTGGGTACGAGCCCGCTCCCAGAAGCTGGTGATGCCATATCCTCATGTTCTCCCCATGATCAAAGAGCCAATTTTGGAAGGAGAGGTGCCCTACACCATTCAACATCCTGACATGCCTACATCCTGGGAAGAAATGCAGAAAAGCTGGATCCAACTCAAGGAAGAACGGAATTCTCTTGAAACCAGTCTACATGCCAGTGAGAAGAAGGTCTTGGAGCTCACACGTCTACTGCACGAGGAAAAGACTCTCAACACTTACATTGCTCCAAAGAGGATGCACAGTGTCTTTTGGGATTAATTATTTTGTAATGTTTTGCCCATGAGGCCCTGATGTACTGAACAAATTATTTCCTAATAAAAAGTGTGTTCTTTTTTTGGCTACAACGAATTTGAACTTTCAAACCCTTGAATGCATTGCATAAATAGCATATCATGCATCATGTGCATAACAGGTACCCTTTTATCTACAGGTTGCTTAATCTTCTTCGCTGTTTATTTCAGCACTCAAGCATCATGAATCCTGAACTCACTACCGAGCAAGCTATCAAGGCCCTTCAGGCCCAGAACGCCCAATTTCAGGAGATGGTCATGAACCTGGCCCAAGGACAACAAGAGCTGAAGGCCTTGCTCCTGAAGAAGAAGAAGAAGAAGAGGACTGTGCTGTTCAATATTGGGCGCAGACTCGGGAATACATTGTAGAATGAAGCTGAGAGGACTACTCCGTCTGTGGGGGAAGGCAGTCACCAAGGGAGAGAGGTCCCTAGTCCTGTGTTCTCTGACACCGAGACAGAATTCAAAGATGAACAGTACCCTCCTGCTGAGGACCGGTACAAACAGCTGGAGGACCGGCTAAATGCTATGGAGATTCAACGTGTGCCTGGGTTTGATTTCAGAGACTTGGGTTTATCTTCTGGGGTGGTGATCCCACACAAGTTCAAGGCGCCGACCTTTGTGAAGTATGACGGGGCTTCCTGTCCTAAGATGCACCTCTGTTCTTATGTAAGGAAGATCCAGCCTTACACAGCAGACAAGAACTTATGGATCCACTTCTTCCAGGAGAGTCTTTCAGGGACTCATCTCGAATGGTTCTATCAACTGGATGGAACCAACATTCGTAACTAGGAGGATTTGGCCACTACTTTTTACAAGCAGTATCGATATAATTCCGACCTCGCTCCTACGCATACCCAACTCCAGGGTATGTCTCTAGGATCAGGAGAAGGTTTTAGGGAGTACGCACAGAAATGGAGAGATCTGGCTGGCAGGGTGCAGCCACCGTTGACGAATCGTGAGCTAGTGGACATGTTCTTGGGGACCCTATCTGGTCCATTCTTCAACCATCTCATTGGTAATTCCTCTGCTGGGTTTACTGACCTGATCCTGACTGGTGAAAGAATCGAAGCTGGTATAAAATCGGGAAAGATACAGAAGGGTGCCTCCTCAAATACTGAAAAGAAGCCCTTCAAGAAGGAGGCCAGTGCTGTGTACGGTCCCAGGAGACAGAACAAACCGGAACGCCGCCAAGCTGTCAACGCGGTGGTTATTTCTAAGCCTGCTGCTGCTCCTCAGCAATACAACCAGCCCAGAGCTGAGAGGCCCAAAAGGCAGTATACTCGGCTCAACATGACTCTCTCTCAGATATTACCGCAACTGCTGTCAACTAGCCTGGTAACTGTCAAGGAAGCTCCGAAGATGGTAAACACAACATCTCCGAAGTACAACCCCAATGCCCGCTGCGCTTATCACTCTGATAGCCTGGGGCATAACACAGATGATTGTTGGGCTCTGAGGAATAAGGTTCAAGACCTTATTGATGCTAAAGAGGTTCAGTTTGAGGCGCCCGAGAAGCCTAATATGGTGACTGCTCCCATGCCTAACCATGGAGTAAATGCTATTGGGGATGAAGATGAAGTGGAAGAATCCGAGTTTGACAGCTGGATCTACTCAACGACCAACGGTGGACCAAGAAACTGGACTGCCAAAGACTCTATGCCTGTTACTTTTGTCACCCAGTAATAAACTCATTTGTTTTGAATTTGTAACAAACAATAATTTGAAACTTTTTGGCCCGGTGTCTTACCCGGGGCACCGTGGCGTCATTTGTGAGGGCTTGTTATTTGTCACTTTCATATATCATGAATAAAAGCATTGGACGTTTTTCACATTTCAAATCTTGTGCTCCCTTTCATTCTTTACATATTGCAAAACAGCTATATTTACACACACTCACTCATACAGGTTCCAATCCACTCTGGATCTCACTGGTAACGACTCTGCTACTGCCAGTTATGACTTCGAAAATTTGATCAACTTAGCCGAAGACGAAGGTGAAGACGATTGCGAAGTGCCTGGTGAACTTGCAAGACTGATACTCCAGGAAGAGAGGGTCATTCAGCCACATGAAGAGCCAGTGGAAACGGTAAATCTGGGTACTGAGGCAGACAGGAAGGAAGTCAAGATTGGTGCCAATCTGGAGGCTGGCGTGAAACAACGGTTGATTCAGATGCTGCATGACTATGTGGAAATCTTTGCCTGGTCTTACGAAGATATGCCTGGGTTGGATACTGACATTGTGGTTCATCACCTACCTACCAAGGAAGACTGCCCTCCGGTTAAACAGAAGGTCCGCCGTATGCGTCCAGAGATGTCCGAGAAAATCAAAGCTGAGGTTATGAAACAATTTGATGCCGAGTTTCTAGCAGTGACTTCTTACCCTCAGTGGGTTGCCAACGTGGTTCCAGTGCCGAAGAAAGATGGTAAGGTCCGAATGTGTGTCGATTACAGGGATTTGAACAGGGCCAACCCTAAAGACGACTTCCCTTTGCCTCACATCGACGTTCTGGTTGACAATACTGCTCAGCATAAGGTATTCTCCTTCATGGATGGGTTCTCAGGTTATAATCAAATCAAGATGGCTCCTGAAGACATGGAGAAGACCACTTTTGTTACTCAGTGGGGGAGCTTTTGCTACAAGGTCATGCCTTTTGGGTTGAAAAATGCTGGGGCATCCTACCAACGTGCCATGGTTGCTTTGTTTCATGATATGATCCATCACGAGATAGAAGTATACGTCGATGATATGATTGCAAGGTCCCAAACTGAGGAAGAACACCTTGGCCATCTACAGAAGCTGTTTGACCGTCTGAAGTTGTACAAGCTGAGGTTGAACCCAAACAAGTGCACCTTCGGGGTGAGATCTGGAAAACTGCTAGGCTTCGTCGTGAGTGACAAAGGTATTCAAGTGGACCCTGCCAAAGTGAAATCCATACAAGAGATTCCAGCTCCCAAGACAGAGAAAGAAGTTAGAGGCTTTCTAGGACGGCTGAACTATATTGCCCGATTCATCTCACATCTAACTGCTACCTGTGAACCCATCTTCAAGCTGCTGAAGAAAGATCAAGTAGTACGTTGGAACGATGAATGTCAGGCCGCTTTCGATAGAATCAAAGAGTACCTCCAGGAACCACCCATTCTTATGCCACCGGTTGAAGGGAGACCTTTGATACTATACTTGACAGTACTAGACAACTCAATGGGGGTGTGTGCTGGGGCAGCATGACGAGTCTGGCCAAAAAGAGCACGCCATTCATTACCTTAGCAAAAAGTTGACCGACTGTGAGACCCGATACTCACTGCTCGAGAAAACTTGCTGCGCTTTGGTATGGGCTGCTCGCCGGCTGAGACAGTATATGTTGACTCACACTACTCTGTTGATTTCAAAAATGGATCCGATCAAGTACATATTCAAAAAGCCTGCTCTGTCTGGAAGAATAGCAAGATGGCAAATGATCTTGACAGAATACGACATCTGGTACACGACTCAGAAAGCAATCAAAGGAAGTGTATTGGCAGACCATTTGGCACACCAAGCAGTGGATGACTACCAATCTATGAACTTTGAATTTCCAGACGAGGATATCATGGTAGTAACTGATTGTGAAGTACCTGGACCGGATGAAGGACCTGAGGAAGGATCCCGATGGTCTATGCACTTTGACGGAGCCTCAAACGCTTTGGGTAATGGCATCGGCGCTGTAATCATATCCCCCAAAGGCACTCATACTCCACTCATTGCCCGACTATGTTTCAACTGCACCAACAACATGGCGGAGTATGAGGCGTGTATCATGGGTCTTCAAGCTGCAATTGACCTAAGGATAAAGTTTCTGAGTGTTTTCGGAGATTCCGCTCTCGTGATCAATCAGATCAAAGGCGAATGGGATACAAAACACCTGAATCTTATTCCTTACAAGGAGTATGTGCTGACATTGCTTCCCCACTTCGAAGAGATAACTTTTGAACACTCCCCAAGAGAGGAGAATCAGTTGGCGGACGCACTGGCTACGATGTCTTCTATGTTCAAAGTCAAATGGGACAACGAGGCTCCCCGGATCATTATCTGGAAACTGGATGAACCTGCATATTGCTGTGACCTTGAGGCTGAAGAGGTAACTGAAAAACCTTGGTATCATGAAGTGAAGAGGTACTTGGAAGCTCAAGAATACCCTGAAGGTGCATCTGTCAACGACAAAAAGTTTCTGAGAAGGTTCGCAGCGAAGTTCTTCCTCAGCAATGGCATTCTATACAAGCGAAACCATGATTCAACCTTACTGCGTTGTGTGGATAAGACTGAAGCTGAAAGAATCATGGCAGAGCTACATGAAGGTACCTTCGGAACACACTCCAGTGGACATACTATGGCAAAGAAAATCCTTCGGGCAGGATATTTCTGGTCCACAATGGAAGCCGACTGTTACCAACATTCTCGGACGTGTCACAAATGCCAGATCTATGCTGATAAGGTGCACGTTCCTCCAGTGCCTCTGAAAATTTTGACAGCATCTTGGCCTTTTGCAATGTGGGGCATTGATATGATCGGTGAAATCAGACCTACGGCATCCAACGGGCATCACTTCATCCTAGTAGCGATTGATTACTTCACAAAATGGGTTGAAGCAGCTTCCTATGCTATGGTAACCAAGAACGTCGTGGCACGGTTCATTCGGCATAACCTGATCTATCGATACGGCGTCCCGGAAAGGATCATTACGGACAATGGTACCAATCTCAACAACAAGATGATCACTGAGCTCTGCGAGCAATTCAAGATACAACACCACAACTCTTCTCCTTATCGGCCGAAGATGAATGGGGCTGTAGAAGCAGCTAATAAGAACATTAAGAAGATTGTGCAGAAGATGACAGTGACGTACAAGGATTGGCACGAGACGTTACCGTTTTCTCTTCACGGGTATTGTACCTCAGCACGAACCTCAACAGGGGCAACTCCTTTTTCCTTGGTCTATGGCATGGAGGCAGTCTTGCCTATTGAAGTCCAGATACCCTCTCTCCGGATAATGAAGGATGCGGGCTTGAGCGAAGATGACTGGATCCAGACTCGACTTGATCAGTTAAACCTAATTGACGAAAAGAGACTCACTGCTATTTGTCACGGTCAAACGTATCAAAAATGGATGATCAGGGCATTTAACAAAAAAGTCAAACCACAAGAGTATCAAGTTGGGGACCTGGTAATCAAGTGCATCATTCTTCCTCAAAGTGATCCCAGGGGCAAATGGACCCCTACGTACGAAGGGCCATTTGTGGTTAAGCATGTCTTCTCAGGAGGAGCCATGATTCTAACCACCATGGATGGTGACGACCTTCCTCACCCCGCCAATGCAGACATAGTAAAAAGATACTACGCATGAATAAAGACCCCCTAGGTTGACACACCTATGCAAAAATAAGGGCTTCTCGGTGAACCAAAAGGGTTCGGGCAAAAATAAGGGATGAAATGAAAAAATCTGTACACCCGGCAAGTCGAAAACCTGAAAAGGCGGCTTGGTCAAAAATGGGTATCCCGGTGGACTGAAAACCCGAAAGGGAGGTCCAGGCAAAAGTTAGGGATAAGCGTAATACTATGTCTCATTGGATCACCTTGCATCCAGAATCCGGCATCAACTATCAAGTTCAGACGGCATCGGTCAGTCAGCTTCATCTTCAACTAAGCAGCAAAGTGAGGAGACGCTTGAAGACATAAAGGCGATAGCAGAGTTGGAACCCAGTGGGATTATTCTTTTCACATAGCTGTTTTGTTTTCCTTTTCAAAATTGTAAACTCTATGTTGTTCGGCGGCGTTCTCTTACTAGGACGTCAGCTTCTTGTACATAAACGCCTATTTACAGGCAAATTCAAAAATCAATACAAATTCACTTTTCAGACCAATTGCCAATTGTTTTTCCTTTTTCTGTTTTGTTTTGTAAAGAACGTCCAATGTTCAATTGTGATATATGCATTTGACACTAATTGCTAACTCATAAATATTTGCATACGAAACAAAGGATTAATTACATGTGACATTAGAAACAGGGGCAATAATGAGTTGTCTAAGCGATCTAATTGCTTTGTCCACCAAGGTACCAAGGTAGGTTCGGCTGAAGAACGTAACCAGGATACTTTCACTCCCCGCAGAGTAAGACCAGATTTCAGCGATACTCTCCTCAAGCAGGGTTGGTCTCCCATAAGCCCTACAAGGCACAATATCTCCAGAAAGTCAACAACACTCTCCCCACGCAGAGTTAACATACTGTCAGCCTTAAGGAAGCTGGGTCTCCCCAGAAGATCTCAATATTCCCCAGTGGAGTATACAGATGTTCCTAAGCAAGCATCCCCGACAATCTTGATCTAAGATTGTTCCCCGGCGGAATACCAGACACCCCAGTGGAGCCACTTCCCCAGTACAGTCTCAAAAGTTTTCCCAGGAGAGTTGAATCAATCTCCCCAGCAGGAAGCTTATCCCCAGCAGATTCTGGAAGCTTACCCCTGCAGAGCACGAACACGTCTCCCGGACTTTATTCAAAGGTTATTCCCCACCAGGGTATAACTGGGTTATCCTCAGCTAATTACCACGGAAATATCGTCCTCGCCGAAGTTCTTCCTATCCCCCAGCGGAGTTCATCAAATATTCCAACATAACTCATCAACGGTATCCCCAGCGGAGTTATCATCAAACTTCAAACCTCAGCGAAGTATCTCTTCCCACAGAGTATTCCCCGCAGAGTAATCTCTTCGCCAAGTTTATTCCCCCAACAGAGTCATCTTCTCCTATCGGTTTATTCTTGCAACCATCACCCTCAGTGGGAACGAAGAACGCTACTCTTCAGCATCAACCCATGATTCTACTTCCCGGCATTCGTCAAGGATTTATTTTCCTAGACAAAAATACATTCATAAACATTACATTATCATACACCACAATGCATGCGCATACACATCATATCACACAATCTCATCTATTTTTGAGAACATTATGACATCATGTACTTCATACATCATGACATTGCATACAACTGATGTTTTACCTTTTCAGGAAAAAGGTCCATCCAAGGATAATTACTATCAACTGTCGTAATTCTAGATTCGATTCCTGTATCTAGCCAGGGCATATCTGTTGACGACTATTTCCAGATTCGATTCCTGTATCCAGCCAGGACACGTCTAAAGAGTTTGAAGATTCGATTCCTGTAACCAGCCAGGGCATATCTGTTGACGACTATTTCCAGATTCGATTCCTGTATCCAGCCAGGGCACGTCTGAAGAGTTTGAAGATTCGATTCCTATATCCAGCCAGGGCATATCTGTTGACGACTATTTCCAGATTCGATTCCTATATCCAGCCAGGGCACGTCTGAAGATTCGATTCCTGTATCCAGCCAGGGCATATCTGTTAACGACTATTTCCAGATTCGATTCATGTATCCAGCCAGGGCACGTCTGAAGAGTTTGAAGATTCGATTCCTGTATCCAGCCAGGGCATATCTGTTGACGACTAATTCCAGATTCGATTCTTGTATCCAACCAGGGCACGTCTGAAGAGATTGTAGATTCGATTCCTGTATCCAGCCAGGGCATGTCTGTTGACGACTATTTCCAGATTCGATTCCTGTATCCAGCCAGGGCACGTCTGAAGAGTTTGAAGATTCAATTCCTGTATCCAGCCAGGGCATATCTGTTGACGACTAAATTCCAGATTCGATTCCTATATCCAGCCAGGGCACGTCTGAAGAGTTTGAATATTCGATTCCTGTATCCAGCCAGGGCATATCTGTTGACGACTTAATTCCAGATTCGATTCCTGTATCCAGCCAGGGCACATCTGAAGAGTTTGAAGATTCGATTCCTATATCCAGCCAGGGCATATCTGTTGACGACTATTTCCAGATTCGACTCCTGTATCCAGCCAGGGCACGTCTGAAGAGTTTGAAGATTCGATTCCTGTATCCAGCTAGGGCATATCTGTTGACGACTAATTCCAGATTCGATTCCTGTATCCAGCCAGGGCACGTCTGAAGAGTTTGAAGATTCGATACCTGTAACCAGCCAGGGCATATCTGTTGATGACTATTTCCAGATTCGATTCCTGTATCCAGCCAGGGCATATCTGCATGAAGAGTTTAAAGATCAACCCCTGTAATAGGCCAGGTAATTATCTTTCTTTCTCAGGTACGCAATTTCTCGCTAAGGAATCTCTTACGCGATCGACACCTAGATGGCATCTATAAGCCCATCCTCCCATTACAGTTCCAAATGGCATCTATAAGCCCATTCCCGACAAGGTTCTATCACATCTCTAGATGGAATCTATAAGCCCATCCTCCTATCCACCATCTCTCCAAATGGCATCTATAAGCCCATTCCCGCTGTCACACTGCTGATACTCTACTATGTTAGTGCAAATTTCTGGGCACTCTAGTGTTCAATCATCTTCCACCCTCGGATCACGAAAGGCACACAAGCCAATCTACATCCTCAGGTCTAAGAAGATTGAACAGGGGCAACTGTTGTACCCCAAAATTTGCCCTCCCATATTCTTCAAAGTTTTAACAGGCATCACCTCAATTTGCTCAAGTCTACTCAAGGGTTGCACAGTCCAAAGGCCTCTTAAGCCAGTCAAAATTAGGGTTTTGGTTCTTGCAAGGAAGTTGAGGTTTTCAAGGGCTCAATCAAGTCACATGTGCCCATATACATTGTCAAGCACCTACATGTCAAGTTTCAAGGCTCACAAGGTCAAGTTGCACAGTCAAAAACCCTAATTGCTTCAAAGTCAACTGTAGGGGCAAAATGGTCATTTGGCAGTCAAAAGTCAAAATTTTTGTTCAACATCTTATTTTAAAGCCACAATCATCATTTGGTCAAGTCTTGACCATGATTCCACAAGAATGGCTCAAAAATCATCAAGATGCAAAAGTTTCTATTTTTGGACAGCTGAAAAGTCAACTGTAACTTGACCAAGGCATAAATTTTTCATGGTTCATCAGAAAAATCCCATCCAATGCTCATTTTTAAGGGGAGGACATTTCCTACAATTCATTTTCACATTCCAAGTCCAAGAAATGCTCTCACAAAAAGTTATCAATTTCAACATTATAGGTCATTTTCAAAAGTCAACAAAAAGGCACTTTAAGTCAAAGACCATAACTTGAGATTGGTAAATCAAAATGACATGGGACCAAATACATTGGTTAGAGGACTTCAAGACCTTTCCAAAATTTCCAAGAACATGTTCATAGCGTCAAAATTGAGCAAGATATGCATTGGAGAAGTTGGGAAATTTTTGTGAAAAGGCCAAAGTCAACTATCCTTGAAATTTCATTTTTGACAAAAAGGGCCCACTTTTTCCACTTGGTTCAGCTTTGCCATGCCTCCCACGTGTCCCACAATTTATTTCAAGATTAAAAATTAATTTTTCTATTTTTATTTAATTTTATTTGATTTAATTCATTTTAAATCTTTAAAATTCAAATAAAAATCAAGAAAATTAAATAAAGGATATTTTGTGGCTTGAATAGCATTGATACACCATGAAGCACCTTCCAAATTCGTGTACATCCTATTATGAGCATGGAATTCAAAATTGGACACAAAAGGCAAGTTTTCTTCAATGGAGTTTATGGCAAAATCAAGAACATAATTGCATTGGTTTAATGTTCATTATATTGATTGATTCACATTACAAAACATATATGCAAGCCTTGGCAACACAGAACACGACCTAGAAAGCTCCCAAACGGCCAAACCAATTTCAAATTTTCAAGAGAAAAGTGTGAAACTGAAAACCACTTTGCAGTGCAATTCAATCTTCCCTTTTGATCCATACACGTTCCTTACATCCCCAGGAACGATTTGCAATCAAGAACAAGTCCAAATACGCAAGGAATCAAAGAACACGAGCCACTCGGTTTGCCTTATTTCTCAAATCTGTATATCATATTTCATGCTCTTTTAATTGTTTTGGCAAATTCACAAAAATTTCCCAACTTCTCCAATACCTATCTTGCTCAATTTTGATCACATGAACATGTTATTGGACATTTTTGGAAAGGTCTTGAAGTCCTCTAACCAATGTCTTTGGTCCCATGTCATTTGGATTTACCAATCTCAAGTTATGGTCTTTGACTTAAAGTGCATTTTTGTTGAGTTTTGAAATTGACCTATAATGTAGAAATTGATAACTTTTTGTGAGAGCATTTCTTGGACTTGGAATGTGAATATGAGTTGTAGGAAATGTCATCCCCTTCAAAATGAGCATTGGATGGAATTTTTCTGATGAACCATGAAAAAGTTATGCCTTGGTCAAGATACAGTTGACTTTTCTATTGTCCAAAAATAGTAACTTTTTGCATCTTGATGATTTTTGAGCCATGCTTGTGGAATCATGATCAAGACTTGATCAAATGATGATTGTGGGCTCAAAATAAGATGTTGACCAAAAATTTTGACTTTTGACTGTAAAATGACCATTTTACCCCTGCAGTTGATTGTGAAGCAAATGAAGCTTTTGACTGTGCAAATTGGCATTGTGAATCTTGAGACTTGACATGTAGATGCTTGACAATGTATATAGACCTATGAGACTTGATTGCACCATTGAAAACCTCAAATTCCTTGAAAGAAACAAAACCCTAATTTTGACTGGCTTAGGAGGCATTTGGACTGTGCAACCCTTGAGAAATCTTGAACCATTTGAGGATGATTCTTTGACAAACCTTGAAGAATATGGGAGGGAAAATTTTGGGGTACAACAGTTGCCCCTGTTCAATCTTCTTAGACCTGAGGATGTAGATTGGCTTGCGTGCCTTTCGTGATCCGAAGGTGGAAGATGATTGAACACTAGAGTGCCCAGAAATTTGCACTCACATAGTGTAGTGTCAGCAATGTGATGTCGAGAATGGGCTTACGGATGCCATTTGGAGATATGATGGATAGGAGGATGGGCTTATAGATGCCATCTGGAGATGTGACAGAATCTTGTCGGGGGATGGGCTTATAGATGCCATCTGGAGATTGTTAATAAAAGGATGGGCTTATAGATGCCATCTGGAGATTATTTATAGGTAGTTTGAGAGAGCGACAGAATGATATCCGAATCTGGATCGTATCTGAACTGTATTTGAAATTGAGATTTTATGAGTAGCAGAATGACTTCTGGGTAGGGAACGTATCTGTGCTGTAACTGGGATCTGGATAAGTGACAGAATGACTTCTGTGTCTTGGAATGTATCTGCATTTGAAGTTGATAGTTGAATCTGAATGAGACATAGGATGGCTTCCGTGTCTGGAGCATATCTTGTCTGTACCTAATTGCTGACGTCTGAACGAGTATTAGAATGACCGCCGTGTCTGGGGTATATCCATACTGTATCTGAATGAGTGACAGAATGACATCCGAATCTGGATCGTATCTGGACTGTCTTTTGAATGAATCTGGAATAAGCAATAGAATAGCATCCGTGTCTGGAGCATCTCTAAGTTGTGTTTAGAAGTTTGAATCTGAATAAGCGATAGAATAACATCCGGATCTGGAGCATCTCTAAGCTATCTCTGAAAGGAATTCTGAATAAGTATCAGAATGTCGCCATGTCTGGGTCACAACTGAACTATCTCTAGAAGGAATCTGGAATAAGTATCAGAATGTCGCCATGCCTGGGTCGCAACTGAACTATCTCTAGAAGGAGTCTGGAATAAGTATCAGAATGTCGCCATGCCTGGGTCGCAACTGAACTATCTCTAGAAGGAATCTGGAATTAGCGATAGAATAGCATCAGGAGCATCTCTAAGCTATCTCTAAAAGGAAATCTGAACAAGCAATAGAATAGCATCCGAATCTGGAGCATCTCTAAGCTATCTCTTGAAAGGAAATCTGAATAAGCGATGGAATAGCATCCGAATCTGGAGCATTTCTAAGCTATCTCTGAAAAGAAACTCTGAATAAGCAAAAGAATAGCATCCGGATCTGGAGCATCTCTAAGCTATCTCTGAAAAGAAACTCTGAATAAGCAAAAGAATAGCATCCGGATCTGGGGCATCTCTAAGCTATCTCTGAAATCTCTTCAATGTAGATAACTTTCCTGTCTGGTTTCAGGTATAGATCTACAATCAATCGCTCATAGATATGCCCTGGCTAGATACAGGTATCGAATCTGGAACTTAAAAAGGGTTGGTCGAGATAGCTTTCCTGGCTGGATACAGGTGTAGACCTCTGACCTGAGAATGAAAGATAATTTCCTGGCTAGATACAGGTGTTGATCTTCAAACTCTTCATGCAGATACTTTCCTGGCTAGATACAGGTATAGATCTACAATCAATCGCTCACAGATATGCCCTGGCTAGATACAGGTATCGAATCTGGAACTTCAAAAGGTTGATCGAGATAGCTTTCCTGGCTGGATACAGGTATAGACCTACAATCAATCGCTCACAGATATGCCCTGGCTAGATACAGGTATCGAATCTGGAACATCAAAAGGTTGATCGAGATAGCTTTCCTGGATGGATACAGGTATAGACCTACAATCAATCACTCATAGATATGCCCTGGCTAGATACAGGTATCAAATCTGGAACTTCAAAAAGTTGGTCGAGATAGCTTTCCTGGCTGGATACAGGTGTAGACCTCTGACCTGAGAATGAAAGATAATTTCCTGGCCTGAAACAGGTGTTGATCTTCAATCTCTTCATGCAGATACTTTCCTGGCTAGATACAGGTATAGATCTACAATCAATCGCTCACAGATATGCCCTGGCTAGATACAGGTATCGAATCTGGAACTTCAAAAGTTGATGGTAATATCTTTTGATTTGACTTTTTCCTGAAAAGGCAAGACATTAGTTGTATGCAATGTCATGATGTATGAAATGCATGATGTCATGATGTTTTCAGGAATAAATGAGATTGTGTCGTATGCACTTTATCATGTATGTAAGCAAGAGATATGAAATGTGAAATGTTTATGAATGTATTTTCGTCTGGAAAATAAATCCTTGACGAATGCTGGGAAGTTAAATCCTGGGCTGATATTGAAGAGTCGATTTCTTCGTTTCCGCTGGGGATGATGCACGAAGATGATTGCAAGAATAAACCGGTAGGAGAAGATGACTCCGTTGGGGATAAACCTGGTGAAGAGATTACTCTGCGGGGAATTACTCTGTGGGAAGAGATGCTTCGCTGAGATTTTAATGATAACTCCGCTGGGGATTCCGTTGATAAGCTCCGTTGGGGATAGAAGATGAACTCCGCTGGGGATAGGAAGAACTTCGCTGAGGACGATCTTTCCGTTGTAATTTGCTGAGGATAACCCAGTTAGACTCTGGTGGGGAATAACCTTCTAAATATGGCTAGGGAGAGATATTGGTACTCTGCAGGGGACAAGCTTCCAGAATCTACTGGGGAGATGGTTCAACTCTCCTGGGGAAACTTTTGAGGAAATGACTCCACTGGGGGTATCTTGTATTCCACCGGGGAACAATCTTATATTTCTGTCGAGGAATATTAAGACTGTCGGGGATGCTTGTTGAGGAATATTTGTATACTCTGCTAGGGAATTTTAAGATCTTCTGGGGATATCCAACTTCCTTAGGGCTGACCGTAGCCTAACTCTGCTTGGGGAGAGTGTTGCTGACTTGCTAGGGATACTGTGCCTTTTCGGGGCTGATGGGAGACCAACTCTGCTCGGGGGAGAGTATTGCTGATTCTTGTCTTACTCTACGGGGAGTGAAGGTATCCTGGTTACGTTCTTCAGCTGAACCTACCTTGGCACCTTGGTGGACAGAGCAACTGTACAGTTCAGACAATTCTTATTGCCCCAGCTTCTGTGGGAGAAGGTACCTGTGGAGGAGCTTGATAAATGCCGATTGACAAATCTTCTTCTGGTAGGCAAGTGACGAGATGACGAGACATAGTCGTACGCTTTTGATCCCTAACTTTTGCCTGGACCGCCCTTTCGGGTTTTCAGTCCACCGGGATACCCATTTTTGCCCAAGCTGCCTTTTCAGGTTTTCGACTTGCCGGGTGTACAAATTTTTTGCATTTTCGTCCCTTATTTTTGCCCAAACCCTTTTGGTTCGCCGGGAAGCCCTTACTTTTGCCTAGGCCAGTCGACCTAGCGGGTCTTTGATTATGCGTAGTATTTTTTTGACTATGTCCACGCTCTAAGAATGTAGGGAGTTGTCACTGTCAGTAGTGTTGCGTTGTCATATTACCAGAAGATGTTTGATCGTGTAAGATTCGTCGTTGGAATTCATGCCCAATGCCCCAGTTGATTCAGATGGAGATCTACCCCTGGCTATTTGGCATTTTTGAGAGATTCCTTGAATCCTGACTGGACTGCCCCAGATGACGGACCATGATCATGTCTGCCCCTTGGTTGGAAGTGTTTCTTCCACTTGAGATGACCTTTTTGTTGAGAATATTTTTGTTCATTGGATATTCATCGTGCGAATTTCTCTGCTGTTCGAACAAATAGTCATATGCAAACAAATATCATTTTAAGAATGCAAAGCTTATGTCTGTCTTGAAGTTTTTGAAAATGCATTTTCAGTAAAACAAGTGAATTTTTGTAAAATGTGATGTCAACTCAGGATTTTACAGCAAGCCCTACAGGAGTCAGGATACCTTTTGTAACAGTATGCTTTCGAACTAACCCATGCTTCAACTAGGACTTTTTAAGGGTTATAACGTGGCTTGGTTCACGATTTAAGAAACAAAGGATAAAGGCTCAAATTTTATTTGTACCCACCTGCTCTTCGTGATGTTCTTCCATCCTAAACTCAGTTAATCGCGCATTAGATCTTGCTGAGTCTTCGCTCTGATATTCCGGTGATGGTTCGGATACTGATAGTTTATTTTGAATAGGCAGTCATTTCTTTTTTTGGAGGGTTTATAGGACCTCTTTCTTTTTGATTTCTTTATCCCTGTTTTTTTCCTGAACTGTTTCTTTTGTGATTACAGTCAGCGGGATGCCCCAGTTTTGTAAGTCTCCTTCATAGGTTTTGACTTAATGGGCTTTTATTTTGAGAAATAATGACTGCCTGTCTTGACGATTATAGGGAACCATCACTGTCTTTTTGTCTCGGAAGGACTTCTTTGATGCCATTCATTGTGCACCTGGATCAACTGAGAGAACTACCCTGCCCCAGGTTATGATTAAGGGTTTTAATTTTTTAAAAGAAAAACTCCAACTTCTTTGGCTCAAAGGGGTTGACTAGGGATTATCTTCCTTATAACTCCACTGTTTAGGATTTGAAACAATGCCTGTACCTCATCAATGGGGTCTGTTCAAAAGCATACTGTAAAGATTGTGGTATTGTTTTCGTCATCCTCCCTCAAAAGGCTTAGAATTTTTAATTGAGAGTTGAACATCAAAAAAATGAAAGCAATTTTAATATAGTGGATACGAATAGTGGATACGAATGGATTGATTCAAAACAGACATATGCGATGCATTAATGAAATAAGAGAGTTTGACATGATAATTGTTTGAATAAGCAAAGAAAATTACAAATTGAAAATTCCAATGAACAACAAGTCTTCTCGTCTCAGGACTTGTCACTTCAAATGGTGAACCTTGGAGGGATAGTAGAAGAACTCAGCCTGACCATCTTGTGCGAACTCTAATGCTCCTTCATCAATCAGGTTTTGGATTTTGTATCTCAACTTCCAACAGTCGTCAGTATCATGCCCCGGGCTGTTAGAATGGTATGCGCACCTGGCATCGGGATTGTAGTTGGGTGAAGAAGTCTTAGGATTCAGGTGATGTCCTACCAACGTCACCATATTCAAGTTCAATAGGTGTTGCAAAGCTTGGGACAGCGGCATGTTGAGCTTGGTAAACGGCCTCGGAGTAGCCCGCTGCTTATGGTCAGGTTGTTGTTGGACCTGTGAGGTAGTGGCACCCTGGAGAGGTCTATTCTTCATCAAACCAAACCTTTGACTTCTCGGAAGTTGATTAATGACTTGATCCTCCGCCTTGACTATTTGCTTCCCACTGTTGCATCTGTCTTGATGAAGCCGGTTGACCATGGTTCTCAACTCTTCTTGCTCCCGAGCTAAGCCTTGGATAAGAGCCATCTGCCCCAGCATCTGAGTTCTCATTGCATCTACCTCAGCTTGCAGATGTTTCAGCCGTTCGTCCTTATCGTCTTCAAGACTGTTCCTGACCAAAGTCCCCATGAGGAGTGTTCTCAACTCTTCCTGCCCCTTGGATAGGCTTAGGAAGATCTCCCTGAACTGAGTCTCTTGAGTATGGAGATCCTGGTTGTCTTGTTGGAAAGTCATTGCTGAAATAAACAGCGAGAACATGAGAGACCTGTATCAGATGACCTGTTATGCAATGATATGTATGATATATGCATGCAATGTTTTCAAGGATCTCGCGGGGTAAACAAGAAAATTGTTAGAATTTGAATTTTGTAGCTTGATTGAAGGAACTGCATATTGTTGAGAGTCCTTCTTCAAGAGTCAAGGCTTACTATATCGAGTGGGTCATAGCCCCTGACTCAAGTTATCGACCTCGGCTAGAGGAAAATAAATCCCCTTTGCCCCTTGCTAGACAGTTGGTTCATCATGATCTGCATCACAAACCCTTGAGATCCTTGAAATGGGTTAGTCCTTATGCAGGATGTATGCAATGGTATGATGGTATGATGTTATGCTATGCGTGGAGTGATGTAAGTAAACCCTGTTATAAGCCCAGATTAAGGGCTGTAAACAAAACCTGCAAGGAACTCATGTTGTCATATAACAAGAATGTGCAAGTAGTTCAGATTTGAAGGCACACAATTCACACAAAAGAGCCCTTAGAGTTTAGGCCAGCATGAAGTTTAGGTACTACCCTCTTGAAGTTAGTTGGCTCAAAACCTGTCCTATGAATAGTAACCGGGTTCTAAGGAGCTCAATATCATTGGATTGTTTTCTATGTTCATTGTTTTGATTTAGCCACTTAACTGGCGACCAAAATATTCCAGGAAAACAACCCTCAATGAGTGTAGTATCGAGTATCTACCAACTTCAGACTGCACCAAAGTCGATCATCTCACTACCCCTAAAGAGGCCAGGATGGTCAAGTAAGGTTCTAGGTCAGTTGATGCTTCATGACACCACGCGGCAGCCCCGTACTCTCCTTGACTTGACTCAAGGGTTACCGGTACTCACCAAAGTGCCACATCAACGTAGCAACTGCTTCAACCATGTCGGTATACCCCGCACAGTTCCCTCACAGTTTGTTGCTACTTCTAAAGGGTATCCCCCAGATCCGGGTTAGGATCTATGAAACTCCGATGTAGGCCCACAATTTTAAAGCAAACAAGGCAATACAATTGAAAACATATAATGATCTAATCCTAAGGTACACCTCACTTATAAAATCTCCCCAGCAGAGTCGCCAGTTCTGTGATCGGTGAAAATAAAACTGACTATTTTGAAATGCTGGTTCGCGAAATGTCGCGGTAAGCAAGAGTCGCCACCGTCTTTTATGTTCTCCAACAAGGAAAGGACAAAAGCACAGCAAAATTCCTTTTCGAGATGTTTCTCGGTTCTGGAGGTAGATTATAGAAAGGGAAGGTGTTAGCACCCTTTCTATCCGTGGTTATCCACGGGCTCTTAGGTACTTGCTCACTATGTTTTCAAAAATTGTTTGCTTTTCTTGTATTTGTGGGTTTTGAAAAAAAGTTTCGTTTTGAAAACTTCTAGGTAACTCTTGTATCTGTCCTCAAGAGTGTATGAAGTGTTTGTTTGAAAACTTTTTGAAAGTGTAGGTGCGAAAAGTTGTTTTTTTGTTTTGAAAGAGCAAGTACCCAGAAGAAATCTACCTACTCTAAGGAATTAAGCTGTGTAAATGTCCTTTAGACAGTACTATCCCACTATTGAGAAGTAGGTAGCACCGCCGTTGGAGTTATTCGGGTCAATTCGATTATAGGGACATGTGTGGTCACCAAAGCAATAGTAGGACGCCTTAGCGGTAACCCTAATGTCCTAGATCCTTTTTATCTGAGGCAACCATTTCGAGGCAACTGGATCTTTTAGACAAGAGGGCGACCTCTAAAACACCCTATACTCAATGACCACGTCGAGGCAACCAAGTGAGGCGTACCCTAGGAGTGGCATGTGCACGTGTGTCAGATTTCATGTTAAATTATATTTGCACATTTATTATGGTGAGCTACGAGTTGATTTTAATTTTCAGGCAAGTCTTGTCATGCATAGTTAACAGTTAATAATTGTGCGGAAAGTAAATTGCGGAAAGCAAATCTACGCTATTACAAGGCGTCGGGTATTTACATCGCCAAAAACATAACCCTTGAAAAGTAAATGCGAGAAAATAAAAGAAAGCGATAAAAGATCCTAATTATCTATTACATCCCCGGAATAATTACATGAATATGATCAAAAATAAATATGTGCGAAAATAAATTGAATCGGGAAAAGTCTTAGGGTTTTGACCCTTTTTTGAGAAAAGAATGAATTTTGGTCCTTTTTGCATTAAATTAAACCTAATTCTAATTAATTAAATAAAAGAAAGGGTTTTTTAAGTTTTTAATGTTTTTAATGAAAATAAAATAAAAAGGATTAAAATTGTCAAAAGAAAAACCCTAATTCTAGATTGATTTTATTTATTGTGAAAAAAGTCAAAGTTAACCTAATTAACTAAATTAATTATATTTAGAATTTATTTACAAAATAATTAAATTAAGGTGAAATTAATAATAGTAATAATAATTATATTTCTGATTTTATTATGAAAATAATAATTATGTTATTTAAATAATAATAATAATAATAATTAATGAAAAGATTAAATGGAAATTAAAAAAAGAAAAGAATAAAGAAACCAGGGGGGTGCTGGGCCTTTTTGGAGGTTTGTTTGGGAATCTGGCCCATTAAGCTCTCCAGCCTGTTTGACCTTGGGGAATTGTCCACGCGCAGGGTTGACCAGGAGCACCATGGTCATTATCTCATGGCCATCAGATCTGTGAGGGTGGCCACATGGCGCTTTGATGTGAGAGGTGCATGATAGAACACCTTTGAAAGCCTGCATGAGATTACATAAGGAAAAAATAGAAACAATTATTTGGGGGACCTGGGATTCGAACCCAGGTCCCAATGGATACCAGCCAGCGCACCATCCACCGAGCCACTTGCCTGCATTTGTTATTATGATAATAATCAAATAATATATTGGGAAAATAATGACTATGCTGTAAAGCAAAACAAACACGCGCGCTTTTTGAATAGACCAACCATGCGCTTACACCTCATCATCGTCCCCCTTTATACCTGTAAAAAACAAATAGATAGCGGGGGTTTTTAACCCCCACAATTTAACATGAGGAATAATAGCGAATAGGTCTGTGTTTAATATAAATTTTTCGCGAGGGTGGCTGTGTATTCGTCTTGTCCTGACGGTCTCAACCATATGCCTTAGAGAACCCAATTTTTCTTGGTTACTGAATCCCCAAATTCAAGGTTTATGAACCCTAAAATTCTCCAATGGTAACTTTCGATTATGCGCCTTATAACCCAATTAACTTATGCCATTAGTTTCCTGTGAATGCTAGCAATGCAAAACTAACAAAAAATCATATTAAATATGCATGAATCATGAGTTACGATTATGAAAAAAGTATGCAAACCGTGAATCTGTTTAGAGTGATTTCTTAAGCTTTAGCGTGTGGTTTTGATTGCAAAACGTTCCTCACACCTCCAGCAACGTGTTTGAATCTACAAATTGCTTTGAATTGGCATGGACCCTGGAAAACCGTTTTCGCTTTTCTTTGAATTTTCTTGAATGTGATTATGGTTTTTCTGCAGCAAATTCACGTCCAATGCATTAGGATTAGTTTGTGTATTTATAGAAGAGCTGAATTAGGTTACAATCTTGCACAAAAGATCCATGGAATGATGATTCAATATTTGATTGAAAATCAAATATTTTTGAATCTTTTTGATTGAAGAAACTTGCCAAACTTGGAGATTCTTGCCCCTTTGATTTGTACACGAATTTGCCAGCTTGATTAGGTCATTCTTGCTTCAAAAAAAGATTCAAAAACCTTATCTTTGAATTTCCTACAATTTAAATTAATTAAATGAATTAAAATCAATTAAAAATCCAATTAATTAATAAAAATAAGAAAATAAATTCAAATGGGCTTGATGGGTCGTGCATAAGCTTTGAATAAAGTTTCAATAAGTAATTTGAGGCCCATTAGCAAAAACAAGATGTTTTGGGCAAAGTTGACTTTTGCAAATTCACAAAAATTTCCCAACTTCTCCAATACCTATCTTGCTCAATTTTGATCACATGAACATGTTATTGGACATTTTGGAAAGGTCTTGAAGTCCTCTAACCAATGTCTTTGGTCCCATTTCATTTGGATTTACCAATCTCAAGTTATGGTCTTTGACTTAAAGTGCATTTTTGTTGAGTTTTGAAATTGACCTATAATGTAGAAATTGATAACTTTTTGTGAGAGCATTTCCTGGACTTGAATGTGAAGATGAGTTGTAGGAAATGTCATCCCCTTCAAAATGAGCATTGGATGGAATTTTTCTGATGAACCATGAAAAAGTTATGCCTTGGTCAAGATACAGTTGACTTTTCTACTGTCCAAAAATAGTAACTTTTTGCATCTTGATGATTTTTGAGCCATGCTTGTGGAATCATGATCAAGACTTGATAAAATGATGATTGTGGGCTCAAAATAAGATGTTGACCAAAATTTTTGACTTTTGACTGTAAAATGACCATTTTACCCCTGCAGTTGATTGTGAAGCAAATGAAGCTTTTGACTGTGCAAATTGACATTGTGAATCTTGAGACTTGACATGTAGATGCTTGACAATGTATATAGACCTATGAGACTTGATTGCACCATTGAAAACCTCAAATTCCTTGAAAGAAACAAAACCCTAATTTTGACTGGCTTAGGAGGCATTTGGACTGTGCAACCCTTGAGAAATCTTGAACCATTTGAGGATGATTCTTTGACAAACCTTGAAGAATATGGGAGGGAAAATTTTTGGGTACAACAGTTGCCCCTGTTCAATCTTCTTAGACCTGAGGATGTAGATTGGCTTGCGTGCCTTTCGTGATCCGAAGGTGGAAGATGATTGAACACTAGAGTGCCCAGAAATTTGCACTCACATAGTGTAGTATCAGCAATGTGATGTCGGGAATGGGCTTACGGATGCCATTTGGAGATATGATGGATAGGAGGATGGGCTTATAGATACCATCTGGAGATGTGACAGAATCTTGTCGGGGGATGGGCTTATAGATGCCATCTGGAGATTGTTGATAAAAGGATGGGCTTATAGATGCCATCTGGAGATTATTGATAGGTAGTTTGAGAGAGCGACAGAATGATATCCGAATCTGGATCGTATCTGAACTGTATTTGAAATTGAGATCTTTATGAGTAGCAGAATGACTTTTGGGTAGGGAACGTATCTGTGCTGTAATTGGGATCTGGATAAGTGACAGATTGACTTCCGTGTCTTGGAAGGTATCTACATTTGAAGTTGATAGTTGAATCTGAATGAGACATAGGATGGCTTCCGTGTCTGGAGCATATCTAGTATGTACCTAATTGCTGACGTCTGAACGAGTATTAGAATGACCGCCGTGTCTGGGGTATATCCATACTGTATCTGAATGAGTGACAGAATGACATCCGAATCTGGATCGTATCTGGACTGTCTTTTGAATGAATCTGGAATAAGCAATAGAATAGAATCCGTGTCTGGAGCATCTCTAAGTTGTCTTTAGAAGTTTGAATCTGAATAAGCGATAGAATAGCATCCGGATCTGGAGCATCTCTAAGCTATCTCTGAAAGGAATTTTGAATAAGTATCATAATGTAGCCATGTCTGGGTCACAACTGAACTATCTCTAGAAGGAATCTGGAATAAGTATCAGAATGTCGCCATGCCTGGGTCACAACTGAACTATCTCTAGAAGGAGTCTGGAATAAGTATCAGAATGTCGTCATGCCTGGGTCGCAACTGAACTATCTCTAGAAGGAATCTGGAATAAGCGATAGAATAGCATCAGGAGCATCCCTAAGCTATCTCTAAAAGGAAATCTGAACAAGCAATAGAATAACATCCGAATCTGGAGCATCTCTAAGGTATCTCTTGAAAGGAAATCTGAATAAGCGATAGAATACCATCCGAATCTGGAGCATTTCTAAGCTATCTCAGAAAAGAAACTCCGAATAAGTAAAAGAATAGCATCCGGATCTAGAGCATCTCTAAGCTATCTCTGAAAAGAAATTCTGAATAAGCAAAAGAATAGCATCTGGATATGGGGCATCTCTAAGCTATCTCTGAAATCTCTTCAATGTAGATAACTTTCCTGTCTGGTTTCAGGTATAGACCTACAATCAATCGCTCACAGATATGCCCTGGCTAGATACAGGTATCGAATCTGGAACTTAAAAAGGGTTGGTCGAGATAGCTTTCCTGGCTGGATACAGGTGTAGACCTCTGACCTGAGAATTAAAGATAATTTCCTGGTTAGATACAGGTGTTGATCTTCAAACTCTTCATGCAGATACTTTCCTGGCTAGATACAGGTATAGATCTACAATCAATCGCTCGCAGATATGCCCTGGCTAGATACAGGTATCGAATCTTGAACTTCAAAAGGTTGATCGAGATAGCTTTCCTGGCTGGATACAGGTATAGACCTACAATCAATCGCTCACAGATATGCCCTGGCTAGATACAGGTATCGAATCTGGAACTTCAAAAGGTTGATCGAGATAGCTTTCCTGGCTGGATACAGGTATAGACCTACAATCAATCGCTCACAGATATGCCCTGGCTAGATACAGGTATCGAATCTGGAACTTCAAAAAGTTGGTCGAGATAGCTTTCCTGGCTGGATACAGGTGTAGACCTCTGACCTGAGAATGAAAGATAATTTCCTGGCCTGATACAGGTGTTGATCTTCAATCTCTTCATGAAGATACTTTCCTGGCTAGATACAGGTATAGATCTACAATCAATCGCTCACAGATATGCCCCGGCTAGATACAGGTATCAAATCTGGAACTTCAAAAGTTGATGGTAATATCTTTTGATTTGACTTTTTCCTGAAAAGGCAAGACATTAGTTGTATGCAATGTCATGATGTATGAAATGCATGATGTCATGATGTTTTCAGGAATAAATGAGATTGTGTCGTATGCACTTTATCATGTATGTAAGCAAGAGATATGAAATGTGAAATGTTTATGAATGTATTTTCGTCTGGAAAATAAATCCTTGACGAATGCCGGGAAGTTAAATCCTGGGCTGATATTGAAGAGTCGAGTTCTTCGTTTCCGCTGGGGATGATGAACGAAGATGATTGCAAGAATAAACCGGTAGGAGAAGATGACTCCGTTGGGGATAAACCTGGTGAAGAGATTACTCTGCAGGGAATTACTCTGTGGGAAGAGATGCTTCGTTGAGATTTTAATGATAACTCCGTTGGGGATTCCGTTGATAAGCTCCGTTGGGGATAGAAGATGAACTCCGCTGGGGATAGGAAGAACTTCGCTGAGGACGATCTTTCCGTTGTAATTTGCTGAGGATAACCCAGTTAGTCTCTGGTGGGGAATAACCTTCTAAATATGGCTGGGGAGAGATATTGGTACTCTGCAGGGGACAAGCTTCCAGAATCTACTGGGGAGATGGTTCAACTCTCCTGGGGAAACTTTTGAGGAAATGACTCCACTGGGGGTATCTTGTATTCCGCCGGGGAACAATCTTATATTTCTGTCGAGGAATATTAAGACTGTCGGGGATGCTTGTTGAGGAATATCTGTATACTCTGCTAGGGAATTTTAAGATCTTCTGGGGATATCCAACTTCCTTAGGGCTGACCGTAGCCTAACTCTGCTTGGGGAGAGTGTTGCTGACTTGCTAGGGATATTGTGCCTTTTCGGGGCTGATGGGAGACCAACTCTGCTCGGGGGAGAGTATTGTTGATTCTTGTCTTACTCTGCGGGGAGTTAAGGTATCCTGGTTACGTTCTTCAGCTGAACCTACCTTGGCACCTTGGTGGACAGAGCAACTGTACAGTTCAGACAATTCTTATTGCCCCAACTTCTATGGGAGAAGGTACCTGTGGAGGAGCTTGATAAATGTCAATTGACAAATCTTCTTCTGGTAGGCAAGTGACGAGATGACGGGACATAATCGTACGCTTTTGATCCCTAACTTTTTCCTGGACCGCCCTTTCGGGTTTTCAGTCCACCGGGATACCCATTTTGCCCAAGCTGCCTTTTCAGGTTTTCGACTTGCCTGGTGTACAAATTTTTTCATTTTCGTCCCTTATTTTTTCCCGAACCCTTTTGGTTCGCCGGGAAGCCCTTACTTTTGCCTAGGCCAGTCGACCTAGCGGGTCTTTGATTATGCATAGTATTTTTTCGACTATGTCCACGCTCTAAGAATGTAGGGAGTTGTCACTGTCAGTAGTGTTGCGTTGTCATATTACCAGAAGATGTTTGATCGTGTAAGATTCATCGTTGGAATTCATGCCCAATGCCCCAGTTGATTCAGATGGAGATCTGCCCCTGGCTATTTGGCATTTTTGAGAGATTCCTTGAATCCTGACTGGACTGCCCCAGATGACGGACCATGATCATGTCTGCCCCTTGGTTGGAAGTGTTTCTTCCACTTGAGATGACCTTTTTGTTGAGAAGATTTTTGTTCATTGGATATTCGTCGTGCGAATTTCTCTGCTGTTCGAACAAATAGTCATATGCAAACAAATATCATTTTAAGAATGCAAAGCTTATGTCTGTCTTGAAGTTTTTGAAAATTCATTTTCAGTAAAACAAGTGAATTTTTGTAAAATGTGATGTCAACTCAGGATTTTACAGCAAGCCCTACAGGAGTCAGGATACCTTTTGTAACAGTATGCTTTCGAACTAACCCATGCTTCAGCTAGGACTTTTTAAGGGTTATAACGTGGCTTGATTCACGGTTTAAGAAACAAAGGATAAAGGCTCAAATTTTATTTGTACCCACCCGCTCTTCGTGATGTTCTTCCATCCTAAACTCAGTTAATCGCGCATTAGATCTTGCTGAGTCTTCGCTCTGATATTCCGGTGATGGTTCGGATACTGATAGTTTATTTTGAATAGGCAGTCATTTCTTTTTTTGGAGGGTTTATAGGACCTCTTTCTTTTTGATTTCTTTATCCCTGTTTTTTTCCTGAACTGTTTCTTTTGTGATTACAGTCAGCGGGATGCCCCAGTTTTGTAAGTCTCCTTCATAGGTTTTGACTTAATGGGCTTTTATTTTGAGAAATAATGACTGCCTGTCTTGACGATTATAGGGAACCATCACTGTCTTTTTGTCTCGGAAGGACTTCTTTGATGCCATTCATTGTGCACCTGAATCAACTGAGAGAACTACCCTGCCCCAGGTTATGATTAAGGGTTTTAATTTTTGAAAAGAAAAACTCCAACTTCTTTGGCTCAAAGAGGTTGACTAGGGATTATCTTCCATATAACTCCACTGTTTAGGATTTGAAACAATGCCTGTACCTCATCAGCGGGGTCTGTTCAAAATCATACTGTAAAGATTGTGGTATCGTTTTCGTCATCCTCCCTCAAAAGGCTTAGAATTTTTAATTGAGAGTTGAACATCAAAAAAATGAAAGCAATTTTAATATAGTGGATACGAATAGTGGATACGAATGGATTGATTCAAAACAGACATATGCGATGCATTAATGAAATAAGAGAGTTTGACATGATAATTGTTTGAATAAGCAAAGAAAATTACAAATTGAAAATTCCAATGAACAACAAGTCTTCTCGTCTCAGGACTTGTCACTTCAAATGGTGAACCTTGGAGGGATAGTAGAAGAACTCAGCCTGACCATCTTGTGCAAACTCTAATGCTCCTTCATCAATCAGGTTTTGGATTTTGTATCTCAACTTCCAACAGTCGTCAATATTATGCCCCGGGCTGTTAGAATAGTATGCGCACCTGGCATCGGGATTGTAGTTGGGTGAAGAAGTCTTAGGATTCAGGTGATGTCCTACCAACGTCACCATATTCAAGTTCAATAGGTGTTGCAAAGCTTGGGACAGCAGCATGTTGAGCTTGGTAAACGGCCTCGGAGTAGCCCGCTGCTTATGGTCAGGTTGTTGTTGGACCTGTGAGGTAGTGGCACCCTGGAGAGGTCTATTCTTCATCAAACCAAACCTTTGACTTCTCGGAAGTTGATTAATGACTTGATCCTCCGCCTTGACTATTTGCTTCCCACTGTTGCATCTATCTTGATGAAGCCGGTTGACCATGGTTCTCAACTCTTCTTGCTCCCGAGCTAAGCCTTGGATAAGAGCCATCTGCCCCAGCATCTGAGTTCTCATTGCATCTACCTCAGCTTGCAGATGTTTCAGCCGTTCGTCCTTATCGTCTTCAAGACTGTTCCTGACCAAAGTCCCCATGAGGAGTGTTCTTAACTCTTCCTGCCCCTTGGATAGGCTTAGGAAGATCTCCCTGAATTGAGTCTCTTGAGTATGGAGATCCTGGTTGTCTTGTTGGAAAGTCATTGCTGAAATAAACAGCGAGAACATGAGAGACCTGTATCAGATGACCTGTTATGCAATGATATGTATGATATATGCATGCAATGTTTTCAAGGATCTCGCGGGGTAAACAAGAAAATTGTTAGAATTTGAATTTTGTAGCTTGATTGAAGGAACTGCATATTGTTGAGAGTCCTTCTTCAAGAGTCAAGGCTCACCATATCGAGTGGGTCATAGCCCCTGACTCAAGTTATCGACCTCGGCTAGAGGAAAATAAATCCCCTTTGCCCCTTGCTAGACAGTTGGTTCATCATGATCTGCATCACAAACCCTTGAGATCCTTGAAATGGGTTAGTCCTTATGCAGGATGTATGCAATGGTATGATGGTATGATGTTATGCTATGTGTGGAGTGATGTAAGTAAACCCTGTTATAAGCCCAGATTAAGGGCTGTAAACAAAACCTGCAAGGAACTCATGTTGTCATATAACAAGAATGTGCAAGTAGTTCAGATTTGAAGGCACACAATTCACACAAAAGAGCCCTTAGAGTTTAGGCCAGCATGAAGTTTAGGTACTACCCTCTTGAAGTTTGTTGGCTCAAAACCTGTCCTATGAATAGTAACCGGGTTCTAAGGAGCTCAATATCATTGGATTGTTTTCTATGTTCATTGTTTTGATTTAGCCACTTAACTGGCGACCAAAATATTCCAGGAAAACAACCCTTAATGAGTGTAGTATCGAGTATCTACCAACTTCGGACTGCACCAAAGTCGATCATCTCACTACCCCTAAAGAGGCCAGGATGGTCAAGTAAGGTTCTAGGTCAGTTGATGCTTCATGACACCACGCGGCGGCCCCGTACTCTCCTTGACTTGACTCAAGGGTTACCGGTACTCACCAAAGTGCCACATCAACGTAGCAACTGCTTCAACCGTGTCGGTATACCCCGCACAGTTCCCTCACAGTTTATTGTTACTTCTAAAGGGTATCCCCCAGATCCGGGTTAGGATCTATGAAACTCCGATGCAGGCCCACAATTTTAAAGCAAACAAGGCAATACAATTGAAAACATATAATGATCTAATCCTAAGGTACACCTCACTTATAAAATCTCCCCAGCAGAGTCGCCAGTTCTGTGATCGGTGAAAATAAAACTGACTGTTTTGAAATGCTGGTTCGCGAAATGTCACGGTAAGAAAGAGTCGCCACCGTCTTTTATGTTCTGCAACAAGGAAAGGACAAAAGCACAGCAAAATTCCTTTTCGAGATGTTTCTCGGTTCTGGAGGTAGATTATAGAAAGGGAAGGTGTTAGCACCCTTTCTATCCGTGGTTATCCACGGGCTCTTAGGTACTTGCTCACTATGTTTTCAAAAATTGTTTGCTTTTCTTGTGTTTGTGGGTTTTGAAAAAAAGTTTCGTTTTGAAAACTTCTAGGTAACTCTTGTATCTGTCCTCAAGAGTGTATGAAGTGTTTGTTTGAAAACTTTTTGAAAGTGTAGGTGCGAAAAGTTGTTTTTTTGTTTTGAAAGAGCAAGTACCCAGGAGAAATCTACCTACTCTAAGGAATTAAGCTGTGTAAATGTCCTTTAGACAGTACTATCCCACTATTGAGAAGTAGGTAGCACCGTCGTTGGAGTTATTCGGGTCAATTCGATTATAGGGACATGTGTGGTCACCAAAGCAATAGTAGGACGCCTTAGCGGTAACCCTAATGTCCTAGATCCTTTTTATCTGAGGCAACCATTTCGAGGCAACTGGATCTTTTAGACAAGAGGGCGACCTCTAAAACACCCTATACTCAATGACCACGTCGAGGCAACCAAGTGAGGCGTACCCTAGGAGTGGCATGTGCACGTGTGTCAGATTTCATGTTAAATTATCTTTGCACATTTATTATGGTGAGCTACGAGTTGATTTTAATTTTAAAGCAAGTCTTGTCATGCATAGTTAACAGTTAATAATTGTGCGGAAAGTAAATTGCGGAAAGAAAATCTACGCTATTACAAGGCGTCGTGTATTTACATCGCCAAAAACATAACCCTTGAAAAGTAAATGCGAGAAAATAAAAGAAAGCGATAAAAGATCCTAATTATCTATTACATCCTCAGAATAATTACATGAATATGATCAAAAATAAATATGTGCGAAAATAAATTGAATCGGGAAAAGTCTTAGGGTTTTGACCCTTTTTTGAGAAAAGAATGAATTTTGGTCGTTTTTGCATTAAATTAAACCTAATTCTAATTAATTAAATAAAAGAAAGGGTTTTTTAAGTTTTTAATGTTTTTAATGAAAATAAAATAAAAAGGATTAAAATTGTCAAAAGAAAAACCCTAATTCTAGATTGATTTTATTTATTGTGAAAAAAGTCAAAGTTAACCTAATTAACTAAATTAATTATATTTAGAATTTATTTACAAAATAATTAAATTAAGGTGAAATTAATAATAGTAATAATAATTATATTTCTGATTTTATTATGAAAATAATAATTATGTTATTTAAATAATAATAATAATAATAATAATAATTAATGAAAAGATTAAATGGAAATTAAAAAAAGAAAAGAATAAAGAAACCAGGGGGGTGCTGGGCCTTTTTGGAGGTTTGTTTGGGAATCTGGCCCATTAAGCTCTCCAGCCTGTTTGACCTTGAGGAATTGTCCACGCGCAGGGTTGACCAGGAGCACCATGGTCATCATCTCATGGCCATCAGATCTGTGAGGGTGGCCACATGGCGCTTTGATGTGAGAGGTGCATGATAGAACACCTTTGAAAGCTTGCATGGGATTACATAAGGAAAAAATAGAAACAATTATTTGGGGGACCTGAGATTCGAACCCAGGTCCCAATGGATACCAGCCAGCGCACCATCCACCAAGCCACTTGCCTGCATTTGTTATTATGATAATAATCAAATAATATATTGGGAAAATAATGACTATGCTGTAAAGCAAAACAAACACGCGCGCTTTTTGAATAGACCAACCATGCGCTTACACCTCATCATCGTCCCCCTTTATACCTGTAAAAAACAAATAGATAGCGGGGGTTTTTAACCCCCACAATTTAACATGAGGAATAATAGCGAATAGGTCTGTGTTTAATATAAATTTTTCGCGAGGGTGGCTGTGTATTCGTCTTGTCCTGACGGTCTCAACCATATGCCTTAGAGAACCCAATTTTGCTTGGTTACTGAATCCCCAAATTCAAGGTTTATGAACCCTAAAATTCTCCAATGGTAACTTTCGATTATGCGCCTTATAACCCAATTAACTTATGCCATTAGTTTCCTGTGAATGCTAGCAATGCAAAACTAACAAAAAATCATATTAAATATGCATGAATCATGAGTTACGATTATGAAAAAAGTATGCAAACCGTGAATCTGTTTAGAGTGATTTCTTAAGCTTTAGCGTGTGGTTTTGATTGCAAAACGTTCCTCACACCTCCAGCAACGTGTTTGAATCCACAAATTGCTTTGAATTGGCCTGGACCCTGGAAAACCGTTTTCACTTTTCTTTGAATTTTCTTGAATGTGATTATGGTTTTTCTGCAGCAAATTCACGTCCAATGCATTAGGATTAGTTTGTGTATTTATAGAAGAGCTGAATTAGGTTACAATCTTGCACAAAAGATCCATGGAATGATGATTCAATATTTGATTGAAAATCAAATATTTTTGAATCTTTTTGATTGAAGAAACTTGCCAAACTTGGAGATTCTTTCCCCTTTGATTTGTACACGAATTTTCCAACTTGATTAGGTCATTCTTGCTTCAAAAAAAGATTGAAAAACCATATCTTTGAATTTCCTACAATTTAAATTAATTAAATGAATTAAAATCAATTAAAAATCCAATTAATTAATAAAAATAAGAAAATAAATTCAAATGGGCTTGATGGGTCGTGCATAAGCTTTGAATAAAGTTTCAAGAAGAAATTTGAGGCCCATTAGCAAAAACAAGATGTTTTGGGCAAAGTTGACTTTTGCAAATTCACAAAAATTTCCCAACTTCTCCAATGCCTATCTTGATCAATTTTGATCATATGAACATGTTATTGGAAATTTTGGAAATGTCTTGAAGTCCTCTAACCAATGTCTTTGGTCCCATGTCATTTTGATTTACCAATCTCAAGTTATGGTCTTTGACTTAAAGTGCATTTTTGTTGACTTTTGAAATTGACCTATAATATAGAAATTGATAACTTTTTGAGAGAGCATTTCTTGGACTTGGAATGTGAAGATGAGTTGTAGGAAATGTCATCCCCTTCAAAATGAGCATTGGATGGAATTTTTATGATGAACCATGAAAAAGTTATGCCTTGGTCAAGATACAGTTGACTTTTCTGCTGTCCAAAAATAGTAACTTTTTGCATCTTGATGATTTTTGAGCCATGCTTGTGGAATCATGATCAAGACTTGATCAAATGATGATTGTGGGCTCAAAATAAGATGTTGACCAAAAAATTTGACTTTTGACTGTAAAATGACCATTTTACCCCTGCAGTTGATTGTGAAGCAAATGAAGCTTTTGACTGTGCAAATTGGCATTGTGAATCTTGAGACTTGACATGTAGATGCTTGACAATGTATATAGACCTATGAGACTTGATTGCACCATTGAAAACCTCAAATTCCTTGAAAGAAACAAAACCCTAATTTTGACTGGCTTAGGAGGCATTTGGACTGTGCAACCCTTGAGAAATCTTGAACCATTTGAGGATGATTCTTTGACAAACCTTGAAGAATACGGGAGGGCAAATTTTGGGGTACAACAGACGGTTTCTCAGGCTACAACCAAATCAAAATGGCGCCTGAGGACATGGAGAAGACAACCTTTGTCACACAATGGGGTACATTCTGCTACAAGGTGATGCCATTCGTACTGAAGAATGTTGGGGCAACCTATCAGCGTGCCATGTTAGCTCTATTTCACGACATGATACATCACGAAATAGAGGTCTGCATGGACGACATGATAGCTAGATCTCAAACAGAAGAAGAACATCTTAATCATTTACAAAAACTGTTTGAGAGACTAAAGAAGTACAAGCTGAGGTTAAACCTAAATAAATGCACATTTGGAGTAAGATCTGGTAAACTCCTAGGCTTTGTCGTCAGCAATAAAGGTATTAAAGTAGATCCTGCCAAGGTGAAAGCTATACAAGAGATGCCTTCTCCTCGTACTGAAAAGGAAGTCAGAGGTTTCTTGGGACGTTTGAACTACATTGCCAGATTCATTTCTCACCTGACAGCTACTTGTGAACCAATCTTCAAACTACTGAAGAAAGATCAAGTAGTCAAATGGAATGCTGAATGCCAAACTGATTTCGATAAGATCAAAGAGTACCTACAAGAGCCTCTTGTGTTGATGCCACCAGTAGAGGGAAGGCCATTAATCATGTATCTGACTATTTTGGAAAATTCAATGGGGTGTGTGATGGGGCAGCATGACGAGTCTGGCCGAAAAGAGCATGCTATTTATTACCTGAGCAAAAAGTTTATCGACTGTGAAACAAGATATTCACTGCTCAAGAAAACTTGCTGCGCTCTGGCATGGGCTACTCGCCGACTAAGACAATATATGTTGACCCATACTACCTTGTTGATATCTAAAATGGATCCGATAAAATACAACTTCGAGAAACCTGCTCTCTCTGGGAGAATAACGAGATGGCAGATGATCCTGACAGAATATTATATACAGTATACTACCAAGAAAGCAATAAAGGGCAGTGTACTAGCTGATCACCTTACTCACCAAGCTGTAGAAGACTACCAGTCCATGAAGTTCTAATTCCCAGATGAAGACATCATGATGGTAAACAACTATGAAGAACTCAGGCCATATGATGGACCTGAACAAGGATCCCGATGGACCCTGGTTTTTGATAGGGCATCTAACGCACTTGGCAATGGTATTGGTGTTGTACTCATATCTCCAGAAGGATGTCATACTCCTTTTACGGCAAGACTCTGCTTCAATTGTACAAATTACATGGCGGAATACGAAGCGTGCATCTTTGGTCTCAAAGTTGCCATAGACTTGGGGATCAAATCGTTGAATGTATTCGGAGATTCAGCTTTGGTTATCATACAAATCAAAGGGGAATGGGACATCAAACACCCTAACCTTATCCCTTACAAAGAACATGTTTTGACGTTGCTCCCACATTTTGAGAAGATTACCTTCGAGCATTTCCCGCGAGAAGAAAATCATCTAGCAGACGCACTAGCCACAATGTCATCCATGTTTAAACTTAAATGGGATAACGAGGCTCCTCAGATCACCATTGAACAAAGGGATGAGCAACACATTGTCACGAGATTAACACTGAAGAAGTAGTGGACCAGCCTTAGTTTCACGAAGTCAAGAGGTATCTTGAGGCTCAAGAATATCCAAAAGGAGCTTCAGTCAATGATAAGAATTTCTTAAGGAGGTTCTCTGCTAAATTCTTCCTTAGTAACAGAATTCTTTACAAACGCAACCATAACTCTGTGTTACTTCGGTGCGTAGACAAGTTTGAAGCTGAAAGGATCATGGTTGAATTACATGAAGGCACTTTTGGCACCCATTCCAGTGGGCATACAATGGCAAAGAAAATCCTACGGGAAGGCTATTACTGGTCTACATGGAAGCACATTGCTATCAACACTCTCGAACCTTCCATAAGTGTCGGATCTATGCTGATAAGGTGCACGTGCCCCCGGTTCCTATGAATGTCTTGACGGCTCCTTGGCCCTTCTCTATGTGGGGGATTGATATGATTGGGGAAATCAAGCCAACGGCCTCCAATGGACACCACTTCATCTTAGTGGCCATTTACTATTTTACAAAGTGGGTGGAGGCAGCTTCTTTCGGTTCCGTGGCCAAGAATGTTGTCGCCCGGTTCATCAAGCAGAATCTCATATGTCGGTACGGTATCCTTGAGAGGGTCATTACAGACAATGGTACGAACCTGAACAATACTATGATCACTGCTTTGTGCAAGCAATTCAAGATCCAACATCACAATTCTTCCCCTTACCGGACAAAGATGAATGGTGTTGTCGAAGCCGCGAATAAGAACATTAAAAATATCATACAGAAAATGACAGTCACATATAAAAACTGGCATGAGATGCTACCGTTCGCTCTCCATGGATATTGTACCACAGCTCACATATCAACCGGGGTAACACCCTACTCTCTGGTTTAAGGCATGGAAGTTGTCTTGCTTATTGAAGTCCAGATCCCCTCTCTAAGAATTATGAAAGATGCAGGGTTGAATGAAGACGATTTGATCCAAACTCGACTTGATAAACTAAACTTGATCGATGAGAAAAGGCTTACCGCTGTCTGCCATGGTCAAATGTATCAAAAACGGATAATCAAGGCTTTCAACAAAAAGGTCAGACGGTAATTGTATCAAGTCCGGATTTAGTGATCAAACGTATCATATTATCGCAAAGTGATCCCAGGGGAAAATAGACTCCTACATACGAAGGACCATTTGTAATCAAAAACATATTCTCTGGTGGCGCAATGATCTTGACCACCATGGATGGTGATGACCTACCGCACCCTGCAAATGCATACATAGTCAAAAGATACTATGCATAAGAGACCCGCTAGGTTGACACACCTAGGCAAAACAAGGGCATCCCGACGAACCAAAAAGGTTCGGGCAAAAATTAGGGATAAAACAAAAAAAATTGTACACCCGACAAGTTGAAAACCCGAAAGGGCGACTTGGGCAAAAAAAGGGTTTCCCGGTGGACTGAAAACCCGAAAGGGTGGTCCAGGAAAAAGTTAGGGAATTAAAGTGTATGACTATGTCCCGTTGGATCACCTTACCGACAACCTGCAAACTCAGAGGTTCTGATCAATTCAATCATCTTTGGACGAGGCAACAAATAGACAAGATGCTCAGAGATATAAAGGCTATAGTAGAATGGGACCCACATGGGATTATTGCACATAGCTATCTTTTCTTTGTATCAAAATTTTCATTTTTTACGACAGTATTCTCTTACTAGAATATTTGTCTCATTGTACAAAAAATACTTACTCAAAGTCAATACAAAGATATCCCTTTGAAAGTGCAAAACTATCTGTTTTTTTCTTTACTCTTGTGTTTTGTTTACAAAAACGTCCAATGATTCATTTTTGAACATGTGCATTTGAATATAATTACTGTTTATAAATAAACAAAATAGAAAGACAATCATTAATGGCTTTAAGAGCTAGGGAAATCTATCTATGCTATCTCCATAATCCCTCGAAGTATGAAGTTTAATCCCCAGGGGAACAGAGCTTCCAGTTATCAATCCCCAGTAGAAGTCGTCAAATTTCTCAGGATTCCCCAATAGGATTTTACAAGCAGTACACGGCATTTCCCTTACAACAGAGTTTATTTCTCCAAGCATAAATTCATCAACGCTTATACTTCACAACATGAAGACTTATACTCCATATTCCTCAGTAGCAGTCAGGGATTTATTTTCCCCAAAACCAACAAATAACGCAACAGACTAGCTCACACACGCATACATTGCATCCATATATCATAAACATTGATAACAAGAATGCATTATACTATGCATTTCATACAACATGACATTGCATATTAGCTAACATTTTATCTTTTTCAGGATAAGATTAATCAAACAGCTACCATTAACAATGTTCAAAGTCTTCAGATACAGTTCAGATACGCTCCAGATACGGATGCTGTTCTGATACTCATTCAGATTCAACTTTCAGATACAGTTCAGATACGCTCCAGACACGGATGTCATTCTGATACTCATTCAGATTCAGTCTTCAGATACAGTTCAGATATGTTCCAGACACGGATGCTGTTCTGATACTCATTCAGATTCAGCTTTCAGATACAGTTCAAATACGCTCCAGACACGGATGCCATCCTGATACTCATTCAGATTCAACTTTCAGATACAGTTCAAATACGCTCCAGACACGGATGCCATTCTGATACTCATTCAGATTCTTTCTCAGACACAGTACAAATACGCTCCAAACACGGATGCCATTCTAATGCTCATTCAAAATTTCAGATACAGTTCAGATATGCTCTAGACATGGACGCCATTCTGATACTCATTCAGATTTTCTTTCAGATTCATCAATCACTTTTGGATGGCATCTACAAGCCCATCTCCAACAACTTTCCATCACCTCTCCAAATGGCATCTTTAAGCCCATTCCCTCTACCATCACATCGCCGAGTGCAAATTTATGGGGACTCTAGTGTCCAATCATCTTCCACCTTCGAGTCACGAATGGAAAAACATGTCAATCTAACTCTTCAGGTTTAAGAAGATTGAACAGGGGAAGCTGTTGTACTCCAAAATTTTCCCTCTCACTTATCAATATTTTTGCTCACAAGATCTCCCTTGACTCAAGACTGCACTAGGATTTGATCAGCTCAAGACATCTCCTTAAGCACTGATGACCAAAATTTGGGTTTGAGTTTGCACAAGTATTTTTTTGAACTTCCAATGCCCCATATAACTTTCATGGATCATTATGGACCCCCAATATTAATCATTCCAAGTTTCAAGCCTTGAATTACATTTTTGCTCAGTCAATTGAGCAGTTGACCTAAAAATTAGTTGTATTAGGGAAAAAAGTCAACCATGGCCAATTTACAGTCAAACTTCATAATTTTTGATCCACATCAACATTTTAAACTCATATGTGTCATTTGATCAAGTTTGGACCACAACTCCTCAGAGAATTTGATCAAATCTCCAAAAGGGCAAAATGGTCAAAATTAGGGTTTTGACTGAGAAGGGGCAATTTATGATTTTTTGACCTAGAAAATGATCAATTGGTTTAAGACATGATCTCAAGAGTCCAATTACATCATTTTGACCTAATGACATGGTTCAAAACATCCCAAGTTCAAAGGATTGACAAATGAATTTTTCAGTCAACTGATCAAAAGTCAATTGTATACTGAAAAGTCAAACTTTGACTTTTTGGTCAAATTCAAGTGCCAAAGGTCACAATTCATCAAAACATGTTAAAATATGAAACTTATTCATAAATAAATCAAAAAGTCAAGATTTCATTTTGAAAAGTCAAAATTTCTAAACTTAGAAATTTTTCAAAGTGTTGGAAATTTCATGTTTTTTCATAACTTTGAGCCAAATTTTCACCATGATGCAAGAGGATTCAAGAGAAACTTTCAACATGAAAGTTTTAGATATCCATGAAATCTACAACTTTTCTTTACACAACTCCTTAAAAAAATGCTTGGATCTCAAGTTATAATTTTATGAACATGTGGTCATGAAACTAAACACTTAGTGAAATTTTGCCCTAATTTGGTCAGGATTTTGACCTAACTTCATGGCACTTTTTCATATAGTTACAAGGAGAATCTTCAAAATAAATTCAAAGATGGGTTATAGATAACATTACAAGCTTTCCAAAATGTGTAAGAACTCCTTGAGATCATTCTTGAGTAGGGAGAATCGAAGAGATGAAATTAGGGTTTTGTCACTTGAATTACAAGTCATTTTTGATGAACACATGAACCAAATCCATGCTAGGCTGCATAATCCTTGCTTTTCAGGCCTCAAACTTGTTTGTCACTCCATAATTAAATGTTTACATAGCTGTTAAGGCTTTGATCCAAGCAATTGAGCTATTATCCAAGTTGCATTTCCATTAATGGCATAAAGTTAACAATGCCATTCTTGTAAAGCAAGCTTTTTGCATAAAGTTCACATTGAGCCTCTAACTTGTTCCCTATGATCACACTCCATCCACAAAGTCAGAAGCAAGCTTGTTTAAAGCATAACCACTCTATCTTAGCAAGTACAAGGCATGGAAACTTGTTTTGTCAAAAAAATTGCATGTTTAACTTAAACATGTAAATTTGAATTCTGATCAACTAGAGCACTCCAAACTTGTTGCTTATAAATAGAATCATTATTTGTGATCTAGAGGACGATCTTGAACACCCTGAAACACACCAAAACTCTCTCAGATCAGAAATTTCCCAAAAACTCCATTGTTGCATAGTTTCTGACCTTGAACATCAAACTCACAATTCCCTCGTGCGTTTCTTGGCCTTTTTGTTTCAAATGCTTCCTCATATCAAATAAAAACTATCCATGCCCCTGTTTGCAAACTATAACATCATCTTCCTCAACTTCCATAGCCAAAAACAGAGCATTGCAGTTGGACTTCTCCAGGCCATTTCAACCACCCTCAACTCAAGCCAAGCATTGCATTAGCTTCCTAGAGGTCCAAGGAAGCTAACCTAATCATCACCACTGCCTGAAACAAGCTCAAACTCCAAACACAATTTCCAATTTTGAGGTAAGTTTTCTCAACTTGAAACTCTTTATACAGGCATCATCAATAGTTTATTTGTGAATAAAACATGTAGATATCATTGCCCTGAAGCTAACCATGTCATTAGTTTCCATTAATTTTGCTTGAGCTTAGAGAATTTTGAAACTGAAATTTCTGAAATTTTTAGGGTTCAGATTAGGGCCATTAAAATACTTGCTTATCTTTGATTTATAGTTTTAATACTTTACATTTCTGGAATCGTGAGAAAATTTGCTACAAGTTTCATGTTTACAGTTTTCATTTTTGATGAGAAATAAGCAAGTTACAGTTGGTCTGGCTGGAGGTTGAAGATGAAGTCTTCAAAACATGTTTTGCCCTACATATTTATTGTTTCATTTGTATTAACGGATGTACAGTCACCCCAGTGGTAGAAGCGCGCGCATGTAACCTATGGGACCTGGGTTCGAGCCCCAGTGGTACCCTTTTCATTTTTCATATTTTTATAATTCTGACCTTTTTTGTTTGCAGGGCGCTGGGCCTCTTTGGGCCTGGCTTTTTTTTTTTTGCTGACTGACCTCCCTATTTCCTCTTGGCACCCCCTGACCCAAGTTTTATTATTTATTTATTTATTTCATTTTTCTTTTCTTAAATATATTTTTCTAAATATTAAAAATCATAAAATACAAAAAGATAATATATTTATATTTTGACTTATTTTATTTTATTTTTCCATAAAAAAAATATTTTTATACTTTATTTATTTTATTAAGTAAATCTTATAAACTTAATTAATATCATGTTTTTATTTATTTATTTTTCACACCATTTAAAAGTACATTATTTTAATATAAAAAAGACTAAAAATATTTTATAATGCTTTAAATATTTTTTTAAGATAAAAATACCAAAATACTTTTCTTAAAATTATTTTCTTTTGATTAATTAATAGAATTAGGGTTTTCATTTAAAATCTTTTCTCAATAAATTCAAACTTAATTAACTATTTTCTTTATTTAATTAGGTTAAGACAAAAATCTTTTTTTATGAAAACTAAACAAAATTCATTCTCTTTACATTTTTTTTTTGCATTTTTGTACAATTCATTCATTTTATACTTTGTATTTTTTTTTATATTTCTTGTACATTAATACCCATTCAATATGGTTGTAATAGACTAATTAGGTTTACAATTCTTGCAATCCCCATTCATGAATTTGTACACCCCCTTCCCCACAAATGTTGTAATAGCGTAGTAACTTTAAATTTCCCAATTTATCGCTTTTATATAACATGCTAGTAATTAGGGTTTGAATGGAAAGACTAAAATCAATATCTAGAAAACCCTAATTCAAGACAAAAACAAGCATGAAAATGATACACTTACACACAAGCACCCCTAGGGTTATTCCACTTGGTTTCCTTATACAAAATGGTCATATTACACATGTAAGGCATCTTGGCAAAAACAAAGCAAATACAAGATCATAGTCCCTCGATGACGCTATCTAAGTTGTCTTTCAAATGATCTTAGTCCCTCCAAAAGAATGCTAAGATACCTTGCAACATTGCTAATCATGGTTATACAATGACCCATGCCCTTCCCGTTTACATCCAAAGATAGGGTTGCTTACCAAATCAATGGTAAGACAACAATGTCAAAGGAAAAGGAAATGAACAAGAAAGACATTTAAGTAGGTAGATTTCTCCTAATTACCTGCTCCATTTCAAAAAAACAAACATCCTTACTATTTTTAAAACAAACACCTACACTTTCAAAACATCTTACAAAACTTGAAAACATTTTTCAAAAGATCAACATGTTTGTATACATTCTTACGAACAAGAATCATTACAAAGATTGCCTAAATAATGGCCTCTTTACAAAATACTTTCAAAAACCGCACAAAGCATAATTTCAAACAAAAGCAAGTGATCTAGCAAGTAACTAAGAGCCCATGGAAAACCATGGATGAAAAGGGTGCTAATACCTTCCTTTTTCATAATATACCCCCCAGAACTCAAGAAATAATCTCAAAGGTCTTTCCTGTGCTTTTTCACCTTTCCTTTTGGATAAAAGAAAAGTCGGTGGCAACTCTTGCTAACCGCGACATTTGCGATCAAACGCAAAACACCCAAGTCAGTTCTCCCACAGTATCGCACTAATCCATAGGAATATCATATTTGTGTGTGGTGATCGAGTTACTTTTTCTTGGAAAGAGAACATGATTCACCATATAGTAAATCATCTGCATTTTCGGGCGTATAATGCCAACATTGAATTGAGTAGGAATAACAGAAGATGGATCAATAAAAAAGAATTTGGCACAAAAATCAAAGTTTAACTCATTACCTTTTTCTTCATTTCCATTATACTATTGATTACTGAATTGTAGGTTCCAAACTCGTGCAAGTTGTTCAATGGAGTGTTTCTTAACTTTGGAGATAATAACTCTGTTGGAGTAGGAGAGATTTTCATAAAACATCCTTACTAACTAGGGAAATATTTTGTGGGGCACTTAAAATATGAACTCTCTCAAACCTACATCTTTGAATAATTTAACCAAATTAAAATACTTGAAAAGTTTCTCATCCAAGTAGAAAGAAGTGTAGACTTCTCTTTTGTAAAAATATCGATTGAAATTATTTTCTTGTTCTTGAGAAGACAAACTTTTAGAGAAGTACGATGGAGAAGATTGAGATGAACGAGTTATTTTTGTTTCCATTTGGAGGTGATAATGAGAGAATGAAAGAGCTTGAAGATTACTAATACAATGCACACAAGAGAGGTGGGGTGAGATGATAAATGGAGTAAAATTTACCTTTATATATAGTTGTCGTCCAATCAATTGGAAGCCTTAAATCCGGGTAGTCGGTCGTTGGTATTAGTTGCTGCATTGGTTAATCAGCCTCTTAATCATTGCTTTGTACTCCAAATTTCAGAACTTTTGAATTTTGAGAGCATTCAATCAATTGGGACATGATGTCAATTGATTGGTTTGACCTTTTTAGCATTTTGTGATTTTGGGCCTTCTACTAGATTTTGATTGTGCTTTCTCAGCTTTTGCACTCATGCCCAGCTTATTTGCACCTCTCTTTATATAAAATACTAAAGAGTTAATTTATTTGGTTAGTGTTCTGCACTAGAAATTGAAATGGAGTTAGGATCAGAGGTAATGGAGAATCTAAGCTTCAGGTGCAAAAAAGAGAGTCGGGCCTGCAATGTTAGCACTCTAACACTCAAGTCAGTATGTGAGGGAGAAGAGTGGGTTGAAATTGAATTTGAAATCGGCTACCTGAATTGAGGCACTCTCTATATATAGTAGAGAGGAAATAACAAACTTGTTATTTTCTAGGCGTGGTTTGTAGAGATTCGTTGGATATACCCGAAGTTTGGATTCCTTGTATTCATAAGTAGGATAGTCCTTATGTGCTGGAAAGGTTCTGGAAGGATTGCAACTCTTTTAGAGTGGTTGACCGATATTAAATTGGAGGCCCATAATAGTTACCCTCAAGCCCTTGCTTATGTGTAGCAAGGCAAGGGTTTATCGTATTAGTCTCGATTATTGACTGCTATCTTATTTTTATTGCAAGAGCAAGAGTAAAAATTCCACTTTCCTGGGGATTCGCACATGCTCCATACTTCAAATATATTTTTGGAAGTACCCTAATTATAACCCTTTGGAACTAAAACACTCGAGTGTTACATGTGAGTGATTTGACATGTTTGATAGAGTCTATTTTATTTAGCATGATAGCATACGATTCTAGAAGTGCCAACTTCACGTTTCTTTGAGTTGTCCTTCTGAGTTTACATTTATCCTCCTTCCTTATGATATTTTGCTTTCCTGTATCTAGAAAAGTTAGTACGTCATGGATAAAAAATCACATAAGAGTGCTCAAAAGTCCCATAAGAATTCACAATATTTGTGGGTGGACTATGTTTTTTTCTCAACCATTTATATCTTTTCCAAATAGGGTAATCTTGATGGAGCCTTTCTTGAGGTTGGTCCGTGTTCAGATTGGGGTGTTTTAACGTCTACCGGAAATGATAGAATATGCAGTGAGTATGGAGATTATGCCATTCTTTTTTATGAATGTACCTTCCCAGTCATGGGCCTTCACATGCCCTTCAATAATTTTAAGATGGAAGTTATTAAGCATTGGTAGTGGCTCCGTTGCAACTTCATCCAACAAGTTGGGTGTGTAGAAAGTCTTCTAATACTGGTGTGAATACTTGAAGGGAGGGCTTCTCTGAACCTTTTCTTTCATCTCTTCCAATGTAATTGTGGCTCTACGACTCAGACGAGAAGTAGATGATTAGTTTCTCAGGTGGTGACTGTCTGGGGTTTCATAGTTTTTTTTGAGAGCGTGCAATAGTTTGAAGATTGATTTTTTCTAGTTACCCCCATCCGTCTAGAGTCTCGTGCCATGGTCTGTGTTGTTGAAGGTGGAGAGGAGGATGGGTGGATGTGTGAGTTATTCCAAAGTTCTAGACCGAGAGCCATTTCCTCATGGGAAACAAGCAATGTGTATATAAAGAGAAGGGTATTTCCCAGGAAGAGTTGTACCAGAATAAACGGCTAATGAGTTTCTTTAACAACATGAGTTATTTCAGGGGAAATATTCCTCAAAAGAATGTCAACCAAAAATGCCTGAAACACCTTATTGATACATGATTGCTGATAGAGGCATGTACCCGGGGTAAAAGGAGTATTACTTTTTGTATGATCAGTCAAGCTTTCACACTTTCTCTCTTTCATACTTAGAAGCTTCAAGACTTTTCCGAATATAACAATCACATTAGAACTTCCTTAAGTCTTATTGGAGACGAGGCTTGAGATATCTTAAAGTTGGATGCCATCATTAAAGCATATAGATCATTGAAACCCTAGTTCATCAACTTCATTCGGAGGAACAACTTTGAACAAACTATCTTGTTCATCTTTGACCGCATGAAATTCTTGCTCGACTTTATGCTTTATGGTCAGATTGAGTCTTCATAAGTCGTCATCAAAGATTGAATTATCCTAAAAAGATTTCATCAGTAAAACTAAGTTGTCACTATCCAAATCAAACCATGGCATGCTTAGCTTTGATCACTTCTTGATTGAACTTGCAAACACATAGTTCCATAAAAGTAACTACAAAATGGGTACAACATTTATATTGGAGGAATATTATCTTCAGATCTAGCTTAATCAACACCATCGTCTTCGACAGTGCGACACAGTTTGTCAACTCATCTATGGTTGAGTTTTGTAAGCATCTAGGAATCCAGACAAAGGTTATTTTGGTCCAACATCCACAAGAAAATGATCACAAAGATGTAGCCAATAAATATATACTCTCTTAAATATAAAGTAGTTGGAGGAGAAAAGGGACTTTGGGTCAAGCTTGTACACAAGGTAATATATGTACCATTTAAATCTTAAGCTGAACATAAAGCCATACACATAATGTCTAGTCTATTTGATATCATAATTATGGAGGTCATCATAGAGTATTATATGTATTATTGTCATATCACATAACCCCACACTCACTAACCAATGAGATTCCCTTAAGAATGGTCTACAATTCACATGTGACGCCACACCCACTTGGAAACGATAGCACTTTAATAAATATAACTAGGCCAAGTTAAGATTTTAGCTGACCTGATAGAAGAGGTCGCATAAATGGTTAAGATTTATGAATTTGTGGCAAAGCAAATAGCGCAAGGAGATATAATTCCAAGGTGAAACCCAAAGCAGTGGAAGAATGTGACTTGGTATTGAAGCATGTAGTGGCGCCAACCAAAAATGCCAAGTTATTCCCTAATTTATGATGGCTTTTATGAGTACGATAAACATTATATCATGAAGTATATAATTTAGAAATACTAGAAGGATAAGAGGTCCCCACAACCTGAAACATTGTGAACTTAAGGCACATTTATAGTTGAACAAAGCCAAATTTGTCCGCATTAGTGTAAACAATCAATTTCAGATTTTGCTAGAACTATTGGGTTATTTTTTATACTAATTTTTATACTAACAATTAATTATCTTTTTTAGTTGTAATAGAGATCAATTTTGGAGTGGGGGTTTATTTCACAAATGGGGTTCATTATTCTAAATTAGCTAAATGGTCCATTATAATTTTAGGCCCATAGCAAATTTAATTAGATTAAATTGTTTTTAATTATATATATATATATATATATATATATATATATATATATATATATATATATATATATATATATATATATATATATATATATATATATATATATATATATATATATATATATATATATATATATATATATATATATATATATATATATATATATATATATATATATATATATATATATATATATATATATTGTTTTGAAGTTGCGCCCAGATGAGTGTCTTTGACCCTAAGAATGCAAAGCCCAGAAATCTAGAAACAAGAATCAAATCAAATCTTTCTCAAAATTAAATCTTCATACAAATTCATGTATACAGAAGCGTCCAGATTACTTACAAGTTGGAAACCCTAATTCTATTATTTAATCAAATATCTACTAATTTACAAATAAAATCCTATTTCATATCAATTACAAATCAATCTAATGTATAACTTCAAATCAAACTAATGATATTTCCTAATTCACCTAATTTCTAAGTCTATTTAAACCCTAAGTTAAACAGAGAAAAGAGGAGAAGAAATTTAGAGAGAAACCCTTGAATTCAACCATTGTTGTTGCGATTCCCCACCCTCACCAGAGCTCAATCCTTTGAATACTTAGGGTTTTACATTGAAACACTAAGCCTTCGAGATTGACCACCTTCAAGGTACCTGTAAGAAAGAAAGGAAGAGATCAGAAGAGAAGAGGAAAAGGGATTAAAATTACTATGAGTTTCACTGCAGGAGAGGTAATCCTAGAACTTATTTGATAACACTAAAACACACTGTATTTGACTCAGATTGCACATGTTTATTAGAGTATTAGTTTATTTTCTTGTGTTATGTTTCGTTTTTGTCTTATTTTCATGTACTTTACTTACCTAGAGCCCTTCTTGAAGAAACAAATCCAAAAGCCTAAGAAATCAATTTTTTAGTGAAAATGTGCACATGGTGTTCAGCATGGTGGCCTCCATAGAAGGCGCCATGACATGTCTTCTTGTAACCAGAAGGAAACTACCATGATCCCACGATCTTCTGCATGAGTTCATACGGCGGGCGCCATGGCAGGGATGGTGGGCTCCATCTTTGTTATTTTTGTCCGGCCCAAAAGGAGTTGGGGGTAGTTTTGTATTTCCAAGGATTTCGTTTTCTTTATAAATATCCATTCCTAGTTTCATTTCAAGGTATCCAACTTAGTTTACAAAACTAAGCCTAAACTCATCATTTGTAAAAGCGATAATTCGTTACATCGGGGGATTATTGCATTGTAGTTGTGATTAGGTTGGGGAACTTGCACATTAATCTTGCTGCCATTTTCTTTACAAGTCAAAGTTTACTTTCCAGTTGTATCATATTTAAAGTCTCCGATTTGGAGTAGGTTTTATTCAGTTTTCGCATTACCTTTATTTACTCCACATTTGATTTATTTCACTTATTTTCTTGCACTTACCTTACTTTATTTACTTTCTTGTTTTGTCCTTGTCTACTTGTTTATTACCTTGCATACTTTACTCACCTTTTAAGTTTTATAATCTATTTTAACATGATCAACTTCAGCATGTCTGTTTCTTTTTCCATGTCTGGCTAAGTCTTTTAAGGTTAGAATGTAAGGATCACCAGTATGATAGTAATCTATATATTGTATTTCTAGAAATGCTTTAGGGGCTGTTTTGATTTTTAACACAAGTTTTCAGTATTAAATACTAAATTTCATTGGGTAAGATCGAAAGTCGTCTAATTCTCAAAGTTAAACTTAGTTAGTTTTAACTGTCCAAAGAGGGCGAAAGCACTTTGTCCAGTTAATTAGGAGTTTTAACAGTATTAGAAAATAATTTTGAAACTATCTTTGGACACCTTTATAGGTTTAAAATCGGTTTCCTTGAGCGAAAGCCATGGGTCCCTTTTAAGTTAAACATTCCAAATCAAAATCACTTTTTAAACTAATTCAAGAGTCCAATTTCTTTAAAAAAATGGTTTATTACTTTAATGCAAATACGCACCTTTTATATGTTACAAGAGAAGGCATTAATTAGAGAGTAAAATCAGTTCTGAATACTGAAAGCAAAAGTTCCCATTAAATTGATTTTTTCAAAAGTAAAAAAATGTTACCCCATAAGTAGTTCTCTTTAGAAATGGATCGGAGTATTATCTAACTGATATGAATTACATTCGAGACTATCTTTTTTATCTGAATTTACATATCTTTTTACTATTTCATTTTACTGTGCACTCTCAAACATTGATTTGATCCACCTTAGACAAACACCATAACAATAGAAATTAATAGATTGACATTTGGTCTCTGTGGGAACAATAATATTTCGTATTACTCTGATGTGATCCGTACACTTGAGAAAATACTGCATCAAGTTTTTGGCGTTATTGTCAGGGACCAACTTCATCAAATTTTGTACCCTGTTGTTACACCGTCTAGACTAAGGCTTTTTTAGCCGGTAAATATGAACAATTTTGCAGTACCGATAGTTTAGTAGATCCTACAACTGAACCCAAACGTTACACCCGCGCACGTCTCTTACTCCAGCGAGTTAGGAGAGCAATGACAAAAGATCGTAACCGAAGACCCCTTAAGGAATTCGCCCAACTATTTGATGAGGAACCCAGTTCTAGTATAGTGAACCCAACTATACCTACTAATATTTTTAAATTGAAACCCTTTTTACTATAATTAGTACAACAAAATCAATTCACAGGCCTTGCTACAGAGAACCTGAATCAGGATTTAAAAGTTTTTATCCAATTTGCTGACACCTTTAAAACCAACCGTGCTACACCTGAGGCGATTGGTTTAAGACTATTACCTTTCTCCCTCAGAGATAAAGCACACTCTTGGTTAGATTCCCTTCCAGCCAACTCAATAACAACCTGGGAAGATCTCGAGAGAGTGTTCCTTGCTAGATATTTTCCCCCGAGTAAGACCACAGTCTTTTGAAATCAGATCACCACATTTACTCAAAATCAAGGAGAATCACTTTTTGAAGCTTGTGAGAGATATAAAGAACTATTAAGATCTTGTCCACACCATGGCCTAGAACAATGGTTTATCATTCATAACTTCTATAACAGGCTCCATTATAACACTAAGATGACCATCGACGATGTCGTCGGCGGTGCACTAATGAACAAAACTTACCCTGAAGCCTGCGCTCTCATTGAAGATATGGCTCAAAACCATTACCAATAGGGAGCAGAGCGGGGACCAGTAGAGAAAAAGGAGACTCAAGGAGGAATTCATGAGATAAATTATATGGACATGATGCAAGCCAAAATGGACGCTCTAGCCCTGAAAGTCGAATACATGTCTACAAACCTTGCCACTGTATTTGCAGTCCACCCAGAGTGTAAAATCTATGGAACCAATGGACATCAAGCGGCAAAGTGTAACTTATCAAATGAGTCAAACACATACCAGGTCAACTATGCCCAAGGAAACCCATTTTCGAACACTTACAACCCTGGATAGAGGAATCACCCAAACTTCTCCTATAAAAACAATAACCCTATTCAAAAAATTTCACCTCAAAGACCAAAAGGTTTTAAAGCTCAAAAACAAAACCAACCTATGCAAGTTGTGCCCCCAAAATTGACCCTTGAGAAAATCATGGAAAGTTTCATTTCGGCCCAAACTCAGTAAAACAAAGAATTCCTGAACCAGAACATTCATGTAAATGAATTGATCACTCAGTTAGGAACTAAGGTTGACCAGATAATCACTCACAATAAGATGCTTGAAACCCATATCTCACAGGTAGCTCAAACACAAGCCCCTCAGACTACACCTGGAGGGCAATTTCCTGGACAACCTCAACCTAACCCTCAATGGCAAGCTAACGCCATTACCTTACAAAGTGGGACCACTTACGATGAACCTGTTAACCCATCATCAAATGAATCTGAAGCTTCTAAGAAAAAATTACGTGCCCACAGACCAACCAGAAGAATAAGTAGAATCAGAAAAACTGAAAAACCAAGAAGTGAAAGCTAAAGATAAAACTTATACACCCCCCCCCCCCCCCAATAAAAACCACCGATTTCATATCCGCAAAGACTTAAACAAACTAAAATTTAAAGTCAATATAAAAAATTCATAAAGATAATAGAGAAACTCCATGTAGAGATTCCTTTCACTGAAGCCATCACCCAGATTCCATCTTATGCAAAATTCCTCAAAGACATCCTGATCAATAAATGTAGGCTTGACGATCCCAAACCCTTAGAATGCAACTTCATTTTCGAAAATAAACTTGCTAAGAAGGAGAGAGACCCTGGAAGTTTTTCCATACCTTGTGTTTTAGGGAGTCATGTTATCGACAAAGCATTTGTAGACTTAAGTGCTAGCATAAACCTAATGCCTTTAACAATTCGTAAGAGGTTAAACTTAGGAGAATTACAGCCGACTAAGATGTCTCTTCAATTAGCCGACAAATCTGTTAAATATCCAATAGGCATATTAGAAGGCATCCCAGTTAGAATCGGACAATTGTATATCCTAACGGATTTTATGGTCATGCACATTAAAGAAGACGACAAAATCCCAATCCTCCTAGGTAGACCATTCTTATCAACAGCCAGAGCCATAATAGATGTTAAAAGAGGATAATTAACTTTTGAAGTAGGTGATGAAAAGATAGAATTTATTCTTTCAAAATTCCCAATGGCACCGGCCATAAGAGACGTATGTTATGCTATCGACATCATTGATGAATTCATAAGGGAACTAGACAAAGAAGAACCTATAGAAACAATCAAATTACCTTAGACCCCCAAATGGAGGAAGGTGGATTTAAAAAAAATGAAACCTACATTGATGACAACCTACATTGATGACAACCTCTATGAATGCTTAGCCCTTACCACATATCTTATACCATGCTATAAGAGACCATCTCTAGAACTTAAAGAACTACCCAAGAATCTAAGATATGAGTTTTTAGATGAAGGAATGAATTGTCCGGTTATAGTCAGTGCTACCTTAAACCACGATGAAACAAATCAACTCTTAGATTTCTTACGAAAATATCCCCCAACCTTAGGGTATAACATCTCTAATCTAAAAGGGATAAGCCCATCCTTATGAATGCATTAGATTTTATTATAGGAAGATTCTAAACCCTCCAGAGAGCATCAAATAAGGATAAACCCTATAATGAGTGATGTTGTTAGGAGAGAAGTGCTTAAGTTACTAGAGGCTGGTATAATTTATCAAATTTCTGACAATAAGTGGGTAAGCCATGTGTATATGGTACCAAAAAAGGGAGGTATCACAATTATGCAAAATGAGAAAGGCAAACATGTAGCTAAACGTGTAGAAGGCGGTTGGCGTATGTGCATAGATTACAGAAAACTAAACAAGGCAAATAGGAAGGATCATTTCCCTCTTCTATTCATAGATCAAATGCTTGAACGTCTTGCTAGACACTCTTATTTTTGTTATCTAGATGGATACTCGGGATTTGGAAAAATCCCTACTCACCTTGAGGACCAAGAAAAGACAACTTTTACATGCCCTTACAGAACATTTGCCTATAGATGAATGTCATTCGTACTCTATAATGCCCTGACTATCTTTCAGCGTTGCATGATGTCAATTTTTGCATAATATCTTGATGGAATTATGGAAGTATTTATGGATGATTTCTCGGTATGCGAATTTGATTTTAAAGACTATCTCGCTAACCTTGAGAAAATTCTAGAAAGACGTGTAGAAGTAAACCTTGTGTTAAACTGGGAGAAATGTTATTTTATGGTTAATGAAGGTATAGTATTAGGGCACATTGTTTCTGAAAAAGGAATTGAAGTTGATAGAGCCAAAATAGAAGTGATAGAAAACCTCAAACCACCTAAAACCATTAGGAAAGTCCGAAGTTTTCTTGAACATGCCAGTTTTTACCGGCGCTTTATCAAAGACTTTTCTAAAATAACCAAACATTTAAATAACCTTCTAATGAAAGACGTTGAATTTATTTTCGACGAAAAATGTATTGAAGCTTTTAACCTTTTGAAACAAGCACTGATTTCAGCACCTATTATGCAACCCTCAGATTGGACCCAACCTTTCGAAATCATGTGTGATGCTAGCGATTATGTTGTTGGTGCAATTCTAGGGAAAATAAAGGATAAGAAATTACATGTAATTTACTATGCCAGTAGAACCTTAGATGCTGCCCAACTTAACTATGCAAGTTGTAGTTCTTGCAATTGATAAATTTCGATCTTATTTGGCCGGAGCCAAAATTATAGTTTATACAGATCATGCAGCTATTTGATACATGTTAAGAAAAAAGGATGCTAAGCCTAAGTTACTTCGATGGATCCTTTTACTACAAGAGTTTGACCTGGATATTCGACACAAGAAAGGCACAAAAAATATAGTTGTTAATCACCTTTCTAGGCTTGAATACCTAAAACCAGATTCAGTACCTATAAATGATGACTTTACCTATGACAAACTGATAGCTAAAATTGACACCGTTGAAGATAATGACCTCGATACATATGATAACTTTGAAAAAGCCTTAGCAGTAAGCAATGTACCTTGGTACGCTGACTTTGTAAACTATCTAGCTGCTGATATCATACCCCCTGACCTTAACTATCAACAGAGAAAGAAATTCTTTAGGGATGTAAGACATTTTTATTGGGACGAATCACTTCTTTTCAAAAGAGGCACAAACAACATTTTTCATCGCTGTATCTCAAAAGAAGAGGTAAGAAACATCATAGAACATTGTTACTCTGCAACCTATGGTGGACATGCAAGCACATCTAAAACATGCAATAAAATTCTCTAAGCTAGACTTTATTGGACTACATTATGTCGCGATGTTCATGCTTACATTGTCAGATGTGATCGGTGCCAGCATATTGGGGACATATCAAGACGTGACGAAATGCCCTTAAGGAATATTCAAGAAGTAGAACTTTTTGATGTTTGGGGAATTGACTTTATGGGACCATTTCTATCCTCAATAGGAAACAAATATATCTTAGTAGTTGTCGAATACGTATCTAAATGGATTGAAGCCATAACCTCACCCACAAATGACACACGAGTAGTGATTAAGTTATTCAAGAATAACATATTACCCAGATTTGGAGTTCCCCGTCTTGTTATAAGCGACGGTGGATCATATTTTATATCCAAGATTTTTGGCAAACTCTTAAATAAATATGGAGTTAAGCATAAAGTAGAAACACCACACCATCCGCAAACTAATGGTCAAGTAGAAGTATCTAATAGGGAGATTAAACAAATCCTAGAAAAGACAATTTCAATATCTAGGAAAGATTAGTCTCAAAAGCTTAAAGAAGCATTATGGGCTTATAGAACTGCTTATAAAACCCCTAGTGGAACCACACCTTATCAATTGGTTTATGGAAAATCCGGTCACTTACCATTTGAGCTAGAACACAAAGCCTATTGGGCCATCAAAACCCTGAATTTAGATTACTTAGAAGCAGATGAGAAACGCATCCTTGACATTCATAAACTAGAAGAACTTCGTCAAAATTCCTATGAAAATGCCATAATATATAAATAAAGAACTAAATCGTGGCATGATAAAAGAATTTTAAAAAGAAACTTCAATATAGGCGATCATATTCTCCTTTTTAACTCCAGATTGTGACTTTTTCCTGGTAAGCTAGGTTCAAGATAGACTGGCCCTTATGAGGTCTCTAAAATTTTGAAATCTGGAGTAGTTGAAATCAGGAACAACTCTTGTAATCCCTTCATAGTAAATGGGAAAAGGTTAAAGCACTATCAAGAAGGTGACATTCCTAATATATACTCCATCCACATTCTGATCAATCCACTGGTCCCTACTTCTTAGATATGAGTTATATTCGTCAAGCTAACGATGTTAAACAAGTGTTGCATGGGAGGAAACCCATGGTTTTATTACATTTATATTTATAAGTTAATTTTATTTTAGACTAGCTTTCATAATGTTTATGTTTTCAGGTCCCATCACTCTCGGTAGCATTCTCCTCTAACCATATTTTTCATGATGCACAGTTTCGATGATATGCACGTTGTTTTCAGAGATGAAATGCAAAGAAAGTGATATATGGTCCTATCTCAGCGCCCCATATTTCCTACCCGATACCCCGACCAAAATTGCATGGAAACCTTAGGACTCGATCCAAGTGTGAGGTACCTATGTAGTCAACTGCAATGGGAAAAATATGTTAATGCCATGAATGTCACCTACAGAAACCTTACCCTGGAATTCCTAAGGTCACTCAATTATGAACACTACATTGGTAGAGGTTTTCAGAAAGGCTATATAAACTTAAGAATGTTTGGAATTGAGTACACCTTTAATCATAAGGAGTTTGCTAATTTACTAGGTTTTCAATGTGGCTTTGATGTTATGCCTGAACTCCCTGTAGGCTATTTTATGCAGGATGAGATAGATAAATTCTGGAGTGATATTACCGATGGAGGAAGCCCTGATCCTTCCACCCATATGTCCAACAAAATCCATAACCCTGCCCTTCGATAATTTTAGATGATCTTTGCCCATAATTTCCTTAGAAAGAACTGATAATCATGTTAGTGAGGAGGAGATCTTGATTATGTTTTGTACCACCCTGTCGCACCCTGTAGCCTCTGGAAATTTTCTGATTGAGAACCTTCACCGTACTGCCTTATTCTCTGAAGGATTTATTCATGTGGGAAGAACAGTGACGCATATAGCATCTGCCTTGGGTCTCGACAATAAATTATCTTACATGACTTCTTACTGTGGTTACACCCTGATGGATATAGACTCTGTTTAGACCGTGGTCTGATGAGGAGAGTCTCCTTTAACCCAAACCAGTATAGGCTCTTGATAGATAATGAGACCATCCACTCTTTTACCTCGCCTGACCCATCATTGACTAGTGTCCATGACAGAGGCAATTGGACCTTTGCTTTAGAGGGCCAGGGAGAGACACTTGACGGGCCCAGACCTCCTCCAGTCCCAGAGTACCACCCTCTACCACCTTCAACTAGGACCACAGTGCTTTCTAACAATTTCAGTCTACAACGACCAAATGTCTACACAGAGCTTACTGAGTTACGTAGAGAGATGGCCAGACTTCACCAGGAGGTGGCCAATCTCGCCTTACCGCTTGAGGTGTCCGACGCTAATCATTAGACATAGGCTAATTTCCTATACCATGAAATTACCGATCCCCACCGCCAGCTAGCAGAAGCACGAGGTTTCAGACACACTGAGGAGCCTCCAGCTCACTGATGACCTTGTTTCCACTATTTGACAGAGAGAAGCCGTTTTTACCGCTTTGTTTATTTCCCTTTCAAACTTCTTATCTATTACATTCTCTTTATTTGTTTCTTGCATTTTAGATTTTCACATAGATTTGTTTTTCCCACATCTCCTTGTACTTAGCTTATTGCTGATATTATATATATATATATATATATATATATATATATATATATATATATATATATATATATATATATATATATATATATATATATATATATATATATATATATATATATATATATATATATATATATATATATATATATATATATATATATATATATATATATATATATATATATATATATATATATATATATATATATATATATACTTAATTATCATTTTAATCATATCATGCATGTACCAACATTGGAAGAAGAACATGTAGAAGATGCTATATACACCCCAAGAAATAAATCCAAGGCCCAAATAAAATAAAATAATTTTTCAGCCCAGCGGACCTAACAAAGATGGCGGGCGTCATCCCTTGTCCGGCAGACGCCATGGCGTCTGGTGTATTTCGGGACAACAACTCTAAAACTCCCATTTTTTCCTCTTCAACCTCCCCCCCCCCCCTTTTCTCCATTCTTGACCACCATTAAACCCCACTAAAGCTCATAACTTTCTCCTTCAAACAAAAACCCATTATCCTTTCCAACTTCCATCTTCAATTTCCTCCATCATTAAAAATCCATTTCATTACCATCCCTATAAAACCCATTTTTATTCTTTTAACATCAATGGAATTAATGGAGTATAATGGCATTCTTCTTCGTGGAGGACAACCCAGAGATAGGAAAAGGAAGCTACTCGACAAGTTGCAGTCACGAGAAATTTTCTCCACCAGGTATATCGATGAAGATTCTCTGTATGCTTTAGCAATTTATCATAGTGTTTTCTACATGTTGGATAAATTAGGAATGCATGATATTTTTGATCGTAAAGAACCTACCTATGAGAGGCTAACTCGGGAATTTTTGAGTTCCCTAATCTATAATGTCATCCCTAACACTGCTAGCAGATCTGGTTCTGTAAGTTTTAGAATGTTCAATGTCGAATGTCAGTACTCTACTGACGAGCTAGCAGGTTTGTTAGGAATGCCTCATGGGGAAGGTGTCCTTTGTGAGGCACCCTTGGATTATGAATGGTCACTTGAGGAATTTTCATTTTGGAACAAATTGTCAAACTTAACTACTATTTATTTTTAAGGAAACCTTGCCTCAAGTATCCATAATCCGACCATACGCGTTTTTCGCTATTTTCTGGCTTGCACAGTTTTTGGCCGGGAGAATCCAAATATAGTCAATGCTAAAGAATTACTGTTTTTGCAAGGTAGTCTCACAAATGCAAAAATTAACTTTGTCCCATTTATGCCTGCACATATGAGTGCAATTATGAAAAAAGGAGGGATTATTTCTTTTGGAGGGTTAATTACCTCTATTGTTAGAGCTTTTAAGCTTGACACTGAGCTTGACACTCTAGATCCACTGCCTCACCGCATCATAAATTTGAAAATTTTAAAAGACATGCGATTGTGCAAAGTGAGGAAAGAGGGTGGTTATAACCTAATGGTAAATGGTGTAGCTATCGCAAGTTTAGTTTTTCCTTTATCTCGATGTACAGTTGTGCGGTTTGAGAGAAACTGGACATATGATATGGAAGCTCTACCTTTTACAGACCTGGTTCTACCCAATTTTCCTTTAGCCGACGGGCAGAGGACCATGAAGAGTATGAACAGCGAGACCAAACTCCTTCTTATAATGTATCCTCATACCATGTATCACCTGCACACACTGCACCATCTTTTACTCACCCTTCTGCAGGTTCAACTTTCGGTTTCCATATTACTGAGGAAATGTGGCGAGAGCATCTAGCTTGGTAAGAAAGGCGATATGGACTCATTTTTGACATGAATAAACAAATGGAGGACAACATGGACTTTATGCGTGAATCGCAACGAGAATTTGATTGTTTTATTCGCTCCATTATGGAATCTCAGTAAGCCATCCTTTCTGCGCAGCAGCGCCAACAGGCCCATTTTTGGAGGCATTTTACCCTAATGGAAGCCACTCAAGGCTCCATTCTGGGTAACCTTCACCATCTACAAGATTCTCATACCGAGTTATCCGCTAGATTTGAGAGATTTGAGCTTTCTCAGAGTGATCTTTATCGCAGTAGGAGTCGTCTCCCTAGGCATCCATACCAGGGAGGTGAGGGTACCAGTGGTCACCAGTAGCGTCATTCAGGTTACTCCCTCCTCATCTTTTATTGAAACATTGGGGACATTGTTCAGTTTAATTGTGGGAGGAGATTTATATCATTTTTATTTTTCTTTGCTTTTAGTTTTTATTGCCTTTTTTTGTTTATTTTAGTTGTTTTGTTTGTTTTCAATAAATTGCATGTGTTTGACGAGTCATTTGTGTAGTTTACCCTTATTTTCCCACTTCTTGAGCCTTACCAATTTTTTTTGCCAAAGTAAACAATATACTTTAAAAATTTGGGCTATAAGGCATGTTTAGATAGGATGTAAATGACTTGGTGTGATACGGTGGGAAGAACTGACTGTTCTGCTGGGAACGAAGTTCCAGAGTCTACTGGGGATGATTCTTCAATTCTATTGGGGAAGCTTTTTTCAGACTGCGCTGGGAAAATTTTAAATCCACTGGGGATATCTTGTATTCTACCGGGGAATATTCTTATACTCCATCGGGGAATATTAAGACTGTCGGGGATATTAAGCCCTTTCAGTGTTGATGGTAGATAAACCCTGCTTGGGGAGAATATTATCGATTCATTGACATTTGTAAGTCTCAGCTGGGGAGAGTTATCATTATTGTCTTACTCTACGGGGAGTGAATGCATCTCAACCATATTCTTCAGCTGAACTCACCTTGTACCTAATGGATAGAGCAACAGTACAGTTTTGACAATTCTTATTGCCCCTGTTTCTGATATTACCAGTAATCGTCTTTTGTTTGGCATGCAAATATTTATGAGCAACAATTAATGTCAAGTGCATATATCAAAAATGAACATTGGACGTTCTTTGCAAAACAAAACAGGTAAAGGAACAACAGTTTGAAATTTCTTTGAAAATGAATTGTATTGATTTTGAAGTTTGGCCTGTAAATAGGTGCTTTTGTACAAGAGGCTGACATCCTAGTAAGAGAACACCTCCGAACAGATATAGTTTATACAATTTGTGAAAAACTAAACAAAACAGCTATGTGAATAATCCCACTGGGTTCCAACTCGGCTATTTCCCTTATGTCCTCGAGCATCTCATCACTTTGCTATTGGTTGAAGGTAGATCAGATTGAGCAGTGTCGTCCGAGCTTGGTAGTCGATACCGAAGTCTGGTTGCAAGGTGATCCAAAGATACATAGTGTTACACTTTGATCCCTAACTTTTGCCTGGACTGCCCTTTCGGGTTTTCAGTCCACCGGGATACCCCTTTTTGCCCAAGCCGGGTCTTAATCCAGTCATCTTTGCTCAAACCTGCATCCTTCATGATCCGAAGAGAGGGTATCTAAACTTCAATGGGAAAGACTGCCTCCATGCCATATACCAAGGAATAGGGTGTTGCCCCTGTTGACATCCGTGCTGAGGTACGGTACCCATGAAGAGAAAATGGTAACATCGCGTGCCAATCTTTGTATGTCACTGTCATCTTCTGCACAATCTTCTTAATGTTCTTATTAGCTGCTTCAACAACCCCATTCATCTTCGGTCGGTAGGGAGAAGAGTTGTGATGCTTTATCTTGAATTGCTTGTAGAGCTCAGTGATCATCTTGTTGTTGAGATTGGCACCATTGTCTGTAATGATCCTCTCTGGTACACCATATCGACAGATCAAATTGTGCCGAATGAAGTGTGCCACAACGTTCTTGGTTACTGTAGCAAAGGAAGCTGTCTCAACCCACTTTGTAAAGTAATCAATTGCTACCAGGATAAAATGATTCCCGCTGGATGTTGTAGGTCTTATCTCGCCGATCATATCAATGCCCCTCATTGCAAAAGGCCAAGGTGTTGTTAAGACGTTCAGAGGAACTGAAGGTATGTGCACCTTATCAGCATAGACCTGGCACTTGTGACATGTCCGAGAATGCTGATAACAGTCGGCTTCCATAGTGGACCAGTAGTATCCTTCCCGAAGGATTTTCTTTGCCATGGTGTGTCCACTGGAATGAGTCCCGAAAGTACCTTCATGTAAATCTGCCATGATCCTTTCTGCTTCATTCTTATCCACACATCGCAGTAAGGTTGAATCATGGTTACGCTTGTAGAGAATGCCATTGCTGATGAAGAACTTCGCTGCGAACCTCCTCAGAAACTTCTTGTTGTTAACAGATGCACCCTCGGGTGATTCTTGAGCCTCGAGATACCTCTTCACCTCATGAAACCAGGGTTTATCTGCTACCTCTTCAGTCTCAATGTCACAGCAATGTGCAGGTTCTTCCAATCTTTCAATGATAATCCTGGGAGCTTCGTTGTCCCAATTGACTTTGAACATAGAAGACATCGTAGCCAGCACGTCTACCAACTGATTCTCCTCTCTTGGGAAGTGTTCAAAGGTTATCTCTTCGAAGTGGGGAAGCAACGTCAATACATACTCCTTGTAAGGAATAAGATTCGGGTGTTTCGTATCCCACTCGCCTTTGATCTGACTGATTACGAGAGCGAAATATCTGAAAACACTCAAGAACTTAATCCTTAGGTCAATTGTTGCTCGAAGACCCATGATGCATGCTTCATACTCCACCATATTGTTGGTGCAGTTGAAACATAGTCGGGCGGTGAACAAAGTATGAGAGCCTTTAGGAGATATGATCACGACGCCAATGCCATTACCCAAAGAGTTCGAAGCTCCATCAAAGTACATAGACCATCGGGATCCTTCCTCAGGTCCTTCATCCAGTCCAGGTGTCTCACAGTCGGTTACTATCATGATATTCTCATCCGGGAATTCAAAGTTCATAGACTGGTAATCATCCACTTCCTGATGTGCCAAATGATCTGCCAACACACTTCCCTTAATTTCCTTTTGAGTCGTGTACTAGATGTCGTACTCAGTCAAGATCATCTGCCATCTTGCTATTCTTCCGAACAAGGCAGGCTTTTCGAAGATATACTTGATTGGATCCATTTTTGATATCAATATAGTAGTGTGAGTCAGCATATACTGTCTCAGCCGGCGAGCAGCCCATGCCAAAGCGCAACAATTTTTCTCGAGCAACAAGTATCGGGTCTCGCAGTCGGTAAACCTTTTGCTAAGGTAATAAATAGCATGCTCTTTTCGGCCAGACTCGTCATGCTGACCCAGCACACACCCCATTGAGTTGTCGAGTACTGTCAAGTATAAGATCAGAGGTCTCCCTTCAACTGGTGGCATCAGGATAGGTGGCTCTTGGAGATACTCTTTGATCCTTTCGAAAGCGGCCTGACATTCATCATTCCATCGTGCCACTTAATCTTTCTTCAGTAACTTGAAGATTGGTTTACAAGTAGCAGTCAGGTGCGAGATGAATCGGGCAATATAGTTCAGACGTCCCAGAAAGCCTCTGACTTCTTTCTCTGTTTGAGGAACTGGCATTTCCTGTATAGCTTTCACCTTTGTAGGATCCACTTGAATACCCTTATCGCTTACAACGAAACCCAGCAGCTTACCAGATCTCACCCCGAAGGTGCACTTGTTCGGGTTTAACCTCAGCTTGTACAATTTCAACCTGACAAATAACTTCTGAAGGTGGTCCAGATGCTCTTCCTCCGTCTGGGATCTTGCAATCATGTCGTCGACGTATACCTCAATTTCATGATGGATCATATCTTGGAACAAAGTAACCATGGCACGCTGATACGTTGCCCCAACATTTTTCAATCCAAAAGGCATGACCTTGTAGCAAAATGTACCCCATTGGGTAACAAAGGTTGTCTTCTCCATGTCTTCGGGAGCCATTTTAATCTGATTATAACCGAAGAAACCATCCATAAAGGAGAAGACCTTATGCTGAGCGGTGTTGTCAACCAGAACGTCGATATGAGGTAGAGGGAAATCATCCTTGGGGCTTTCCCTGTTCAGATCCCTATAGTCAACACACATTCGGACTTTACCATCTTTCTTCGGAACTGGAACCACGTTGGCCACCCACTGCGGGTAAGAAGTAACTGCTAGAAAACCGGCGTCAAACTGTTTCATAACCTCAGCCTTGATTTTCTCAGACATCTCTAGGCGCATTCGGCGAACCTTCTGTTTTACTGGAGGACAGTCTTCCTTGGTAGGCAGGCGGTGAACCACAATATCGGTATCCAACCCAAGCATGTCTTCATAATACCAGGCAAAGATCTCAACGTAGTCACGCAGCATCTGAATCAACCGTTGCTTGACACTAGCTTCTAGATTTGCACCGATCTTGACCTCTTTCTTGTCCTCTTCTGTACCCAGATTTACCGTTTCTACCAGCTCTTCGTGCGGTTGAATAGCCCTCTCTTCCCGAAGTAACAGACTTGCAAGTTCACCAGGCACTTCGCAATCATCTTCACCTTCGTCTTCGGCTAAGTTGATCGGACTTCTGAAGTCATAACTGGCGGTAGCAGAGTCGTTACCAGTGAGATCCAGAGTGGATGTAGACCTGTATATGTGAGTGTGTGTAAAATAGTTGTTTTGCAATATGTAATAAAGGAAAAAAAAGGAGCGCAAAATTTGAAATGCAAGAAACGTCCAATGTTTTTATTAATGATATATGTAGATGACACACATAAAGCCCTCACAAACGAAGCCACAGTGCCCCGGGTAAGACACTGGGCTGTAAAGTTTAAAACATTGTTTGTTACAAATTCAAAACAAAGTCTCATTACTGGGTAACAAAAGAAATTGGGATGAAGTCCTTTGTTGTCCAGTTGCTTAGTCCACCGTCGGTCGTTGGGTAGATCCAACTGTCAAACTCAGACTCTTCAACATCGTCTTCAATGGCATTCACTCCTGAATTGCTAATGAATAGGGGAGGTCTTCCGATCCGTGCATTCCGAACAGCCTTTTGAGCTTCTGCAGTGAATCCCAAACCAAAATTGTTAGTCTTATGTGCAAAATCAGGGAGTTGACCCTAATTTGCACACCCACCTTTCTTGACAACAACCCGGGCGTCCTTGAAGGAAGCCATCTTCATAGGAGGATCTTTAACAATAGTCTTAGTTGATGCCAGCGTCTGGGGAACCTCTTCAAAATGCTGAAATGGGGTCTCAATGAACTCCCCATCCATTTCTACATATCGGAAAGAGTTGAGGTGGCTCACAATGTACTCCTCTTCTCCTTGTACTGTCACGATCTTCCCTTTCACTGGGTACTTTAGCTTCTGGTGGAGCGTAGACGTCACTGCCCCAGATTTGTGGATCCATGGACGACCCAACAAACATGAATAAGATGGTCGAATGTCCATCACATAGAATGTAGAGGCAAAAACCTGAGAACCAACCTTAATCGGAATATCCACTTCTCCATGCACCATCCTTAGACCCATCAAAGGCCCTGACGACAATGTTGCTTGGTTTCATCTCTAACCCTTCACAGTCCAACCGGTCTAGAGCTTTCTTAGGCAAAACATTCAATGAGGAACCAGTATCCACTAATACATGAGCAAGAGTAGTGACCCTACATTCAATGGAGACATGCATGTCATCATTGTGATCCTTCCCTTTAACAGTTAAGTCGGCGTCAGAGAAACCCAAACCATTATCTACTGTCAAATTAGCCACGCAATCTTTAAACTGATCGGCTGATGTTTCTTGAGGTACGTGCGCAGTCTTCAGGAATGCAATCAGAGCCTTGGCATGGGCCTCTGAGCATAGCAACAGTGACAACATAGAGATTTTGGACGGAGTTTTCCCCAGTTGCTCGACTACATTATAGTCGCTCTTTTTGATGATCTTCAAAATTTCCTACATCTCTTGTCTAAAGGCTTCAACAGTAATTTTCTTTGGTGCCTCCGTCCGGGCAGGCTCATCAGTGGTCCCTTTGCCCCGAGTGTCGGATGACTCGACAACAGGGGTAAGAATGGGAACTTAAACAGGAATAGTAGCAGGTACACTGGCAGGGGTAATAATAACAGGTTTCCGGACAGTTGGTGGAGAGATATCAGGGGAGAAAAGTCTTCCGCTGCGGGTGACTTTAGCAGGTCCAACAATATTGCTGACGTCAGTATCAGCCTCTTCAGCACTCAAGTCTTGCTTAACTCTGATAATATACATCATCCCCATAATTCCATGGGACAGCTTTATTGGATGTGTAGGGGATAGGCCCTGGAACAGTGATGATCAATGGTGCGATTCTTGGAACAAATGTAATTCTAACAGGCTTTCTCGAGGAAGCCTTGGAAGAATTGTAAAAAATGGTGATGATAGAAACTTCTTCAGTAGGAACCAAAGGAACAACAGTCTTCTCAAACAGAATTTCTTTATTATCCATCAGGCGTTGGACACCTGACTTCAAAAGATGGCAACCGGTAGGTAGGACAAAACACATACGGCAACCTTCGTCACAACCCGGAAATAAACCGGCTAACAAAAGGTTCTTCTTCACAGCCATCAAAGGGGTAACTATGTCGTTCACAGAAACCACAAACGAGTCTTCATCTATTGCATTCACTCCATGCTTGGGCATAGGAGCAGTCACAACATTAGGTCTTTCAGGTGCTTCGAACTCAATCTTCTTAGCATCAATCAAGTCCTGTATTTTGTTCTTCAAAAACCAACAATCATCTGTATCATGCCCCGGGTTATCAGAGTGAAAAGCACTGCGGGCATTAGGGTTGTACTTTGGTGATGTAGTGTTGGGATTCTGCGGGGCCTCCCTTGGAATCACTAGATTGGTTTTCAATAACTATGGCAGAATCTGAGATAAAGTCATGTTGAGCTGAGTGAATTATCTTCGAGGTTTCTCTGCCCTTGGCTGATTGTTGCACTGAGGAGCACCAGCAGGTATTGAAATAACAACCGCATTAACAGCTTGGCGGCGTTCAGGTCTATTATGGCTTTTTGAACTGTAAACAACACTGGACTCCTTCTTAAAAGGCTTCTTCTCGGTGCCTGATGAAGCACCTTTCTATATTTTAGCGAATTTGATACCAGTCTCAATCCTCTCCCCGGTCATAATCAGCTCTGTAAACCCGGATGATGAACTTCCAATCAGATGGTTGAAATACGGACCAGACAAGGTCCCCAGAAACATATCCACCAGCTCCCTATCAGCCAGGGGTGGTTGCACTCCTCCCGCGCCCATTTACACACCCTGGAGTTGGGTACGTGTGGGAGCAAGGTCGGAATTGTATTGGTACTGCTTGTAGAAAGCAGCAACCAAGTCCTCCCAATTACGGATACTGGCTCCTTCCAGCTGGTAAAACCATTCAAGCTGAGTCCCTGAGAGACTGTCTTGAAAGAAGTGGATCCAGAGGTTCTTTTTAGCGGTGTACGGCTGGATCTTCCTTACATATGACCGGAGGTGCAGTTTCGAGCAAGAAACTCCGTCGTATTTAGCAAAGGCTGGTGCTTTAAATTTGTGGGGGATCACCACCCCAGATGACAGACCCAAATCACCAAAGTCCAGACCAGGCACTTTCTGAACTTCCATCGCACTCAACCGGTCTTCCAGTTGCTTGTATATATCCTCAGCAGGAGGATACTGGTCTTCGTCAAAGTCCGTCTCATTGTCTGAAACCACAGGGCTAGGAGCCCTCCTTTCTTCCTGACTATCTTTCCCTCCAGATGAGGTGGTCAAATCAACTTCATCTCGTAGCCTGTTTCCAAATTTGTGGCCCATGTTAAACAGGATCATCTTCTTCTTCTTCTTCTTCTCTTTCAAGATAAGGGCCTTCAGATCTTGCTGACCCTTAGCCAAATTCATGAACAATTCCTAGAATTGGGAGTTTGAGCCTGCAGAGCCTTGATTGCTTGTTCAGTTGATGGTTCAGAAGACATGATGCTGAAATAAACAGCGAAGAAGATGAGACAACCTGTAAGGGTACCTGTTATGAGGTTCATGGAATGAAATGCGTAAGCTATGATTTCAAAGACATTTCATTCCATGCATCGCAAGACTCTTGGAACTCAAGATCAAGCTAGGGTTTGCTCTGCTCAAAACACCTCCTTGCACTGTTGACCTAAATTAGGGTTTGAGTCTGCACAGGGATGTTTTGACCTACAATGCCCAAAGTGAATTTCATACTTCATGTTGGACTCACAAGTTTGTCCATACCAAGTTTCAAGCCTTGAATCAAATTTTTGCCCAGTCAATTGGAAAGTTAACCTAGAAATCAGCTGTATTGGGGAAAAAGTAAACTGTGACCAATTGACAGTCAAATCTCATGAATTTTGACCCACATCAACATTATGAACTCGTATGAACCATTTGATCAAGTTTGGATCACAATTCCACAAGAAATTTGATCAGATCACCAAAAGGGCAAAATGGTCATTTTTAGGGTTTTGACTGTGCAAAGGCAATTTTTGACTGTTTGACCTAACCAATGGAAAATCAAGCTCAAACATGGACACAAGGACTCAATGACATTGTCTTGACCCATTCAACAAGTTCAAAAGATCTCAAATGCATAAGATTGACAGATGAATTTTTCAGTCAATTGATCAAATTTGATTGTACACTGAAAAGTCAAACTTTGACTTTTTGGTCAAAATCAAGTGCCAAGGGTCATTTTTCATCAAGACATGTCAAATTATGAAACTTGTTCATCAAGAAACCCAAAATTGAAAATTAGGTTTTAAAATGGAAAATTTTCATAACTTAGAAATTTTCTAAGTTATGAAATTTTCTTAATTTTTCCTAACTTTGTCCCACATTTTCACCAAGATGCAAATGGATTCAATCAAAACTTACAACATGAAAATTTTAGTCCATCACAAAGTCTACAACTTTGATTTACAAAGTTTTCTCAAAAGAAGCTTGGATCTCAAGTTATGATTTTTGGAACAAGGGTACCTAAAACTTTTAACTTAGAGAAATTTTGCCCTAGTTTAGGCAGGATTTTGACCCATCTTCTTGGCCATTTTTAACATGGTTCCACTTGTAGTTTCAAGTTGCATTTCAAATATGGATTATATTACATGTTGCAATCTTTCCAAATTATCCAAGAACTCCTCAAACACCTTTGTGGTTAGGGAGAATCGAATACTTGAAGTTGGCAAAAACTCACTTTGTAACCATGGCCAATACATGTTCATACCAAGTTGAAAAGCTGACCAAACTAGCTTAGTACATAATTACAGGTCTCTAAACCCTTCAACACTCAAAAATTGAATGCAAATACATTGGTTAGAGGCATTGTTCTGATCAAGGGAGCATTGTACATTGAATAATTCCATTTTGGGCATAAAGATGACACTTCCATTTTCATAAAGCATAACTTTTGCAAAGTTGTCTTTCTTGAGCTTTGAACTTCTTTCTTTGCAGCAAACAAGTTCCACAAACTTAGGCAAATGTACAAGGAGTTGGTGCATGCTTGGAGATAGCCTGTACAGGCCTATCTCATTTCACTTCAAACTTTTCTTTCAAAACAAGTCAAATGGCCAAAAGCTCATAACACACACATCTGATATATTGAACTAAAACAAAGTTGTCAAACAGGTTTCTCACACCCTTTCAAGCCAGAAGCACGAGCCTTTGACCTCTCAAACCTCCTCATACTCAAAAAACACATTTTCTTGCAAAACAGGGCAAGCCCTGCAGAATCACTTCCAACTTCACTTTGCCTCGTGCGTTTTGCCTCAAACTTGTTCCAATACCTTCCATTCAACTCATTCAAACTATCCTAAACCTCCATTGCCAACTGTAACTCCATTTACAGTGTTCACAATTTTTGTTTGAAAGCTTCGCAGGTTGAGTTCTATAGCACGATTCAGGCCACTTCAAAACAAACTAAGCCTTGGGAAAGGTTCAGAGGACATCAAGCAAACTCAAAAGAACCTCAGGCCCTATTGAAAGTTGTTGCATTGTCCAGCTCGAACTCAACTGAAACAGGTATTTCATGAACTTCTATCTCTCTATTTAGGAACATTTAGACTTAGGTTTGTGAATTAAAGATGTTGTATTCATTTCCCTGAAACCATACATGTGCTTAGTTTTCATTTATATTAATCGTGCTAGGAGAATTTCATCCATGAACTTTATGAAAAAACTAGGTTAGAAATTAGGGCCATAGAAATTCTCTCTGGTCTTTGAGAGTTATCTTAAGTTTTTTATATGGTTAGATTCGTTGTTTGATGCTCTACAAGTTTCATGTTTTGAGTTTTGTCAAAAGATCACAAATACAGGAGATACAAGGTTGTGTAGCAAGCACGCGTTTTTTCAAATTTTGGTTGGACAAAGGAAGAAGATGAAGTAGCTGAGCTGGGTCTGGCTACTTCCTGCTTTTGACACCCCCTTTTCGATTTCATACCCCCCTGGTCCATTTCTTTGTATATTTGTTATTTTTGCATTTTAATTTCATTTTTGGCTTTATTATTTTATTTTCAAATATAAAAAATGCCTAAAAAATATTTTCATAAATTTTTACATTTATTTGGTATTTATTTTAGTTATTTCCAACATTAAAATGTTTAAATAGTTTATATTATTTTGTTAAAACTTAAAAATAATGTAAAAAATAGTTTTATTTTCATTTATTATTTTTATTCACATTTGAAAATATTTTCTTTGAAATATATACATTTTTGTAAATAATTTATTTTATTTTTTTTACATACTTAATATATTTAATAAAAATAATTATTTTATTTGTATATATATATATATATATATATATATATATATATATATATATATATATATATATATATATATATATATATATATATATATATATATATATATATATATATATATATATATATATATATATATATATATATATATATATATATATATATATATATATATATATATACACATATAAACTATGTTTTATTAAATAATTAGAATAAAAAAACACAAAATAAATACATTTTTATTTTTATTATTATTTATACTAAAAAATACGTTTTTTTTAATATATTTCATTTTTATACATATTAATATTTTTTGTACATAAAAAATACATTATATTCATTTTCTTAAGAAATTAGGGGTTTGCCCTAAAAACAAATAAAATTAATCTTTATTTATTTCTCCATACCTTTTACATTAAAAATACTTTTTGCATACATGAATAAATAAAAACCTTTTTTTTGCATAATACATTTTATCTAATATTTATTTATTGTATTTTATTCAAATATTGTACATTTAAATATTATGCCTTGCAAATTCAATTTGGTTGTAATAATTTAAGGTTTTAATTTCTTGCAAAATAATTCTCTATTCAAATTTGTACCCCCTCCCTATATCATGTTGTAATAGTGTAGAATTTAAATTCTCTCACCTTTAAGCTTTCAATTATGCCATGATTAGAGAATTAGGGTTTGTATGCAAAAAAATCAAAACCAACAAATAGTTTGACCTAATCAAAGACAAAAATGCATGAAAAATAAACACAATGCACACTTGCACCCCTAGGGTTTCAATCCACTTGTTGCCTTAAAAAATAGGCCATGGTATGCATGTCAAGTACTTTGGCAAAACAAAAACAAAACAAAAGATCATAGTCCCTCGATGACGCTATCTAGGTTGCCTAAACAAAGTGATCATGTCCCTCAAGAAAATTGTCAAAAATACTTGACACAATTGCTATCATGGTCTATACGATGACCCGCGCCTGTCCCGTTTAACATCCTAACACAAGGTTGTTCACCAAATACAATGGTGAAACAACACTGTTAAAAGGGTTAAAAACATAAGAAAGATCTTTGAGTAAAATAGGGTAGACAACTCTTAGTTACTTGATCAAAGCTTGCAAAAAACATCCTTGCTATCTTCAAAACACACCTCACCACACACTTTCAAAACTCTACTTTCAAACATTGAAAACTTTTCAAAAGACAAAAACACCTTTGTATATATTCAAACAAGAATCATTACAAAGGTTGCCACAACGATGGCCTCTTTTCAAAACATCTTTCAAAACCACGCACAAAGCACCACTTCAAACAATTGAAGAGCACCATTTCAAACAATTGAAAAGCAAAGCAAGTGATCTAAACAAGTAACTAAGAGCCCATGGATAACCATGGATAGAAAGGGTGCTAATACCTTCCCTTTCTATAATCTACTCCCCGAACCCAAGAAAACATCTCAAAGGTCTTTCCTGTGCTTTTTGACCTTTCCTTAGGATAAAATAAAAAGTCGGTGGCGACTCTTACTAAACCGAAACATTTGCGAACACAAACGCAAAATCCCAAGTCAGTTATCCCACCGTATCACAGAACTGGCGACTCTGCTGGGGAATAACCCTAAAAGTGGAGTAACCTTAGGGCTTAGATCACCCTTTGCATGATTATATTGTTTGCTTTGATTGCTTTACATTTGGTTCTCTTGTTTGGGCTTGAAATCCTCTACCCGGATTTGGGAAACATTCATAGGTAAATAACAATACATTGTGGAAATTGTGCGGGGTATACCGACATGGTTGAAGCAATAGCTATATCAGTGCGACATATTTGTGAGTACCGGTAGCCTTTGAGTCAATCAAAGAGAATACGGGGCCGCTGAGTGATGTCATAAAGCACTAATGAACTCATAGAACCTTACTTGACCATCTTGGCCTTTTATTAGGGATAGTGAGATGACCGGCTTTGGTGCAGTCCAAAGTTGGTAGATATTCGATACTACACTCATTGAGGGTTGTTTTCTTGGAATATTTTGGTTGCTAGTTAAGTGGCTAAACCAAAACAATGAACATAGAAAATAATCCAGTGATATTGAGCTCCTTAGAACCCGATTACTATTTATAGGATAGGTTTGAGCCAACTAAACTCAAGAGGGTATTTACCTATGAAACCTCGCCTGAAACTAGGGTTTTGTGTGACTTGCTTGTACATGTTCTTGTGCATACATCATGAACATCATAAAACATCATATGCATCCACTAACCATTTCAAGGGTTTGGATCTTCATCTTTGTTCTTGTTTTGTAGGTCATGGAATCTCTTTGCAGGAAAACAATTCAAGTCAACCTTGTGAGAATCCCTCCTTAACTCAAGGAGCTTACATCCAAGATTCCAGAGAATTCTATCTTCAGTGAAAGACATGGTAGACTTCTCAACTTGGTAACTCAAACATTAAAGAAGACATGGTGAAAGTTCTCTTCATGTTCTTTGACCCCCTACACCACTGTTTCACATTTCCTGATTACCAACTAGTACCTACTTTGGAGGAATTTTCTCAACTCCTGAGAATTCCTATTCTTCATCAACTACCCTACAACGGTACGGAAAAAGAACCAAAGCCTGAAGATGTTGCTCAAGCATTACACTTGCAACCATCTGACATCAAGGGACATTGGGAAACCAGAAGTGGTGTCAAGGGTTTCTTGGCAAAGTTTCTGTTTGAGAAGGCACAAGACTGCTGGAATTCTCTTGATCTACAAGCCTTTGAAGAGATTGTGGCACTCCTTATCTATGGGTTAGTCCTGTTCCCAAACCCTGATCAACTTATAGATGTGAATGCTGTCAAGATTTTCATATTCCGGAATCCTGTATCTACATTGCTTGGGGACATCCTACACTGATTTTACACACAAACAATGAGGAAAAGAGGTGTTCTCATGTGTTGTACTCCTCTATTAGCAAGGTGTTTTATTTCTCACCTTCCACAATCAGTTTTGAAGAACGAGCAGGGTTTAAGGTGGTCACAACGGCTGATGACCCTCACACATTCTGATGTACATTGGTGTTCTCAGTCCAGAGAAAATGTCATCATCATTGATCGTTATGGGGAATTCCCTAATGTCCCACTACTTGACGTTAGGGGAGGCATTACCTACAACCCATGTTTAGCTCAGACAGTTTGGATATGCTCGGAAGGATGGCCCTCATGACATGCTGATTCTTGACCTAGTTTTTGACTTCGACAATGATACGCAAGGACTTTGTTAAAGGTTCATCAGAGCTTGGAGGATGCCCAATAAGGTGGATAGTAAGACACTGGGACACAAGAATTCCATCCCACTTGAGCCTTATCTCAAGTGGGTATGAACCCGCGCCCAGAATCTTATGATGCCATATCCTCACATTCTCCGCTTGATCAAAGAGCCTGTTATGGAAGGAGAGGTTCCATACACCCTCCTACGTCCTGAAATGCCAACATCATGGGAAGAAATGCAAAAGAGTTAGATCCAACTCAAGGAAGAATGGAATACTTTTGAAGCCAGCTTCTATGCCAGTAAGAAGAAGGTTTTGGAGCTTACCCGCCGACTGCATGAGGAGGAAACTCTCAACACTTACATCGCCCCAAAGAGGATGCGCAATGTATTTTTACATTAAGAATTTTGTAATATTTTGCCCATGGGGAACTTATGTACTAACCAATTTCTTCTTAATATGACGTGTGTTCCTTTTTGTTTGCAACAAATTTGAATTTATGAATCCTTGAATGCATTACATGAATAACATACCATTCATCATATGCATAAACAGGTCTTCACACCTGGTTTCCTTATCTTTCTGCTGTTTATTTCAGCAAGATGGATTTGGAGCAGACGGTTAAGGATCTGCAAGCATAGAATTCTCAATTCCAGCAACTCCTCATGACCTTAGCAAAGGGTCAAGAGGACCTTAAAGCACTGTTGGAGAAAAATAAAGAGAAAAAGAAGAAAAGGCCCGGAGTAGCCACTTTTGGAAGAAGATTTGAAAGCAATGCTAGAAAAGTTCTCGAGTTCCCCTCAACGTCTGATGAAGGGGATGGTAAAGGAAAAGGATCTGGGGGACCTTCTGAATCTGAAGTTGAAGAGGAGGAAGAGGAAGAAGACGAAGACTACTCCGAACAGCAATATCCCCCGGCGGATGATAAATATAAGAATCTGGAGGATAGATTGGCAGCCATGGAGTTGCAAAGGGTACCTGGTTTAGATTTTGAAGAACTAGGTTTGGTCGCTGGGATCGTTATTCCTCCCAAGTTCAAAGTACCAACATTTGCTAAGTATGACGGCCTGTCCTGCCCAAAGATGCACCTAAGATCCTATGTCAGAAAGATCCAACCCCACTCATCATATAAAGACCTCTGGGTACACTTTTTCCAAGACAGTTTGTCAGGCACACAATTGGACTGGTTTTATCAACTTGAGAGGTTTGAAGTTCATAACTGGGAAGAGTTAGCTGCTGCTTTTTACCGTCAATACCAATACAATGTTGATTTGGCGCCCACTCGTACTCAGCTACAAAGTATGGGGATGACTTTCAATGAAGGATTTAAAGAGTATGCCCAGAAGTGGCGTGATCTGGCTGGAAGGGTGCAACCACCATTATCGGATAGGGAGATAGTTGACATGTTTTTGGGGACCCTGTCTGGCCCTTTCTTTAATCATTTAATTGGGAGTTCCTCCGCAGGATTCACCGAACTAATTTTGACCGGCGAAAGGGTCGAGGCCGATATTAAAAGTGGTAAGATTCAGAAAGATACCTCCGCGTCCAATACTGTTAAGAAAACCTTCCCAGATAAGAAGGAAGCCTCTGCTGTTTATTCTCAGAAAAGTCAAGGAAGGACAGAGCGCCGGCCAACTGTAGGGGCTGTGATGATTCAAAACTCTTCAAGTGATCAACCTCGCGGCAATCAGCCAAGACCTAATCAATAACGGGTAGAAAGTCCACAACGGCAGTTCACCCGAATCAACATGACGCCAACTCAAGTACTCCCTCATTTGTTAAAGCTGAATCTTGCCAGTTTGAAGGAAGCGCCAAAGAACCCTAATACCTCCTATCCATACTACCACTCTAATGCCAAGTGTGCTTACCACTCTGACAGTGCAGGACATGATACCAATAATTGTTGGGCACTTAAGAACAAAATCCAAGACCTGATTGACACCAAGGAAGTAGAATTTGATGCTCCTGAGAAGCCCAACTAGATATTTGCTCTGATGCCCAAGCACGGTCATAATGTTCATGCCATTATGGAAGACTTTATGTTACCGATGTTGCTGACCTTTTGACTCTGTTACTAGTGATTAAAGAGAATTTGATGAGAGCCGGGATATTCCCAGGATGTGGAAAGGACTGTTACTTTTGTTTAAACATACAAGCTGATTGCCCAATGTTGAAGTCAGGCATCCAACGCCTGTTGGATACCCAAGAGATACTCTTCCAAAAAAAACCTGTTGATACCTTCACTCCTGTTACTCCTGCTACTTTTGCTACTTCAACCAATGATATTGCAATAATAACCATATCCGACAATCTTCCCAAGGCTTGCAAAAGGCCTGTCAAGATTACACCTGATCCTGAATTTGTACCTTTAAAAATCACCATGCCGGGGCTTGTCCCGTATCAATCTAGCAAGACGATACCATGGAACTACGGAGGAGAAATCTTCTATCATGGCATCAAACAGATTGAATCAGTCCAAGAGAATTCTGAAGAGGAAATCCCTGATATAGGGAACATTACGGGTACAAGCAAGATAACCCACAGCGGCCGGATTTTTTCTCCGAAGATTGCTCCCCCTCGAGCAGTTTTCGGACCCTCGAAAGATTCCGCGCCTGTTAAGCCATCTGTGCAAGACTCGATAATTGAAGAATTGGATACTCCTGAAGTAGGACCATCTATTGATGACACCGATAAGGGTAAGGGGATACTAGAAGCGCCTGTCAAGATGAAGGCTCGTACTGTGGTTATCCCCAAAACCACCCAGAAAGAAATGGAGGAAATCTTGAAAATAATCAAAAGGAGCGATTTCGACGTCGTGGAACAGCTAGGGAAGACCCCTTCTAAAATATCCATGTTGGCTCTTCTACTCTGCTCTGAGGCCCATGCTAAGGCCTTAATCAAATTCTTAAAGACGACACACGTACCCCAAGAAACTTCGGCTGACCAGTTTCAGGAGTGCGTGGCCAGTCTTACTGTTGATAATGGCCTTGGCTTTTCTGATGCTGATTTGACTCCCAAGGGAAGGAAACACAATGACGCGCTACCTGTCTCAGTTGAATACATGGGAACCACCCTCGCCCATGTCTTAGTTGATACTAGTTCTTCCTTGAATGTGGTGCCGAAGAAAGCATTAGACGGTTTGGACTGTGAAGGATTGACCCTCAAACCCAGTAACATCGTTGTTAGGGCCTTTGATGGGTCCAAAAGAATGGTTCACGGAGAGGTTGACATTCCTATCAAAGTAGGCACAGAAGTTTTCAACTCCACCTTTTATGTGATGGACATCCATCCTTCGTATTCGTGTTTGATGGGAAGACCGTGGATCCATTATGTTGGGGCAGTTACCTCCTCTTTACACCAAATTTTGAAATATTCTGTTAAGGGTAAGATTATAATGGTGCACGGCGAGTAAGAGTACATGATAAGTCACCTCAACTCCTTCCGCTATGTGGAGTTGGATGGCGAGTTCATCGAAACGCCTTTCCAACATTTTGAGGAAGTTTCTCCTGAGGTCGCAGTTGCGAAGACAATGGTTGAGGTGCCTATCATTCCTAAGCATGTATCTAGGATGGCATCTCTCAAGGATGCAGAGGCTGTAGTCAAAGAAGGAAAGAGCACAGTGTGGGGGCAACTGCCTGATTTTCCCCATAAGACGGACAAGTTTGGATTAGGGTTTACTGTTGCAGGACAGAAGGCTATGTGTCGCTCCAAGGCTGGAGGACCACCCGTCAAAATCACCTACCATGGAATCAATGTTGTAGAAGATAAGGATGAAGAGAACAACTTCGAAGATTGGATCTGTTGTACCCCAAAATTTTCCCTCCTCTTTTTCACAAGAAATCACAGCTTCAGGCTTCTCCTGATTTTTCAGATTGGCCTAAGAATCGGTCAAAACAGACTTTTCTCACCAGTCATACAAAATTAGGGTTTTCATGACTTTTGAATCAGTTCAAGCAGATTATTAGGGTTTGATTGAGTTTGGCTCAGGGTTTGATCAGGAAGGCGCTTCTTTGACAATAAATCAAGAACTAGGGTTTGCGCGCGCATTCTCAGAAAGAATTAATTCTATATTCTTTTCAAGTTACCCTGGGATATGGATTGAGGCTTCTGATTGAGAGTTTGCAGTGTTTGATTTAATCAGTAAAAGGGATAAGCATATGGATGTTTGTTTGATTAACTGTGCATTGCTTATGTTTAATTGGGACGCCGGGTTTATTATTGATTGCAAGACTACAGTGTTTGTTAATTATTTATTTTATCTAAGTTAGAATAATTGGATCTACTTCCAGTTATTTTAATTCAAGAAAGCTTAAATAATTAAATAGACAGTTGAAATAAAAGAGATATCTGACAATAAAAGGACTTTTATTTATTTTTAATTATTTGTACAAGTGTTATTTAAATATAGTAATTATTTACAAGTATTTATAATAATATTTATTACAATGATTAAAAGTAAAATAAAATTGCATCCTAATTTTCCTAAGTCTTCATCTTCTACTGACGCTCCCCATTGCTCAATTAATTTTTACCTGCAAAAGGAAAAGGAAGAAGTCAAATACAGATGAAATCAAAGGCAGACAGTTAATTTAAAGCTCATCATTAAAAGTGACTGGCCGGAATCAGTTTATTCACCCTCTCTGCAAATCACAAGAAAACTCTTGGTTCACAAAGAGGGATAGAAATATGCTTGCAAAAAATATGAAATGCACAAAGCTACAATACTGCATAAATCCAAATTGTCAACCAAAGAGGCAAATTGAACAAGCAGCATAATTGCAAACCAACCAAATTACAAAGGCAAACTGAACTGCACATGGCAAACCAAGTCCAATGTCAACCAACTGTCCAAAAGCTATCAAAAGGCTGTCAAAAAGATATCAAGAAGTACACAATATGCAGGAAATCTGGAATGTGCAGAGGAAAGATACAAATGCAAGCAAACATTTCAAATATTGTTCATCATTTTCAAGGCCAGCCCTTTTTCAGAAAGTACAGTTTAAAGCAATATAATATGCTTATTTTTTCTGTGGAGAGAGAAAAGAGAGATAGAAGGGGAGGGCTTACAGTACAGCAGGCTTGAGGCTAAAGATATAAGACAAACATATCAGAACAAGAAAAGAGAGGCAGAATACCACAAAAAACAAGTTCACACAAACTGTAACATTGCTAAAACATTGCAAACTGCCTCCAACACAAAAAAAAACAGTACCAAGCCTGTAAAGAACAAGCCAAAATCCCAAAAAGCCTTTCAAAACCTGTGTCAAGAACCACAAGCTTTCAACCTGTAACCTCAAGCCTTAACCTGCATAGGCTACAAACTGTAACAGAAGCCTGAGGCAAAACTACAACTAAAAGCTTGCCTCCTGCTTGTAAACCTGTTCAAACTCTTTAAGCCTTGCTAAGCCTAAGCCTCAAAGCTTCTTAAAATCCAAACATGTTAAAACCAGTACAAAAACCAGAAAACAAGTTGTCTCAGGCCTGCATAACACAAACAAGCCAAAATCCCAAAAGGCCTTTCAAAACCTGTGTCAAGAACTTCAAGCCTGAAGCCTGTCAAAACCAGAAATGGCCACAAACCTGTCAAACTGTTAGTTTCAAAAAAACAAGCCAAAGCCTAAAACTTCAAGCCTGTCCCAAACAAATAAGCATACCAAAGGCAACCCTCAGAGCAACCTCATCACAGGGTCCAACATCAGAACAAAAAGTCCACCAACATCAACATATCAATACCAACAAGCATATCAGGCATCTCAGAATCTAAGCACACAAGTATTCAGAGGCAAGCATATCAGGCATCTCAGAATCAAACAAATCCCAAGCTCTCAGAACTGAGTTCATCATTGAGCGAGCCAAAGCCCAAGATATCAAAGGCAACTCAGAATCTAAGCACACAAGTATTCAGAGGCGAGCATTCAAGCAGACAGAAGAAGATCAAGCAAGCAATCAGAGCAAGCAAGCAAGCATTCAAAAGAGGAAAAGAAGCGATTAAGACTAGGGTTTCAGGGATATCATCATAAAACCAAAGGAAAAATACAAATACCAGGAAAAGCAAAGCCATCATCACACTCCCTCGCCTTTAGCTGCCTGAGACACGCCTCCAAGTCCACCTCTCCTCCTCCCCAAGCAATGAACCCCAAAGGTATAACTCCTTTTCCTTTTTTCTTTTCACACCTCATACAGAGAATAATAATAATCAAGATCAGAACACACAAAACTAATTAATCATGCAAATCCGAAAACCCTAAGAATGGTTAGAAGCAGAAATCATACATATTGTGTCATCACTGCCTGAGTAATCCATGGAGGGAGGAAGAGATGGACGGTGGCGCCTGGTGGCCACAGGCGGAGGCGTTCAGAAAGCTTGAAGAGGCGAAGAATGAAGACAAAGATGAGAACGTCGTTTGTCCATACAAACCCTAGTTCTGAGGCAAAACCCATCGAACCCTTACAAAATGTTATCAAAACCGTCTGGGCCTTGCCCCATCATCTGCTTAAGCCCATAAATTCCAGGCGCATACCCCCCTTTTTTTCTTAACTCTGCCTATTTTTGATTGGGCCAAGAAAATTCCTTTAAGCCCATTTCCTTTTCTTTACATAAACCAATATCCTTTTTTACTTATCATTTTATTTTTCTTTTTTAAACTAATCTATTTTATTTTTGTTTGTAAATAAAATAATACCTTAACTCTTTTTATATAAAATTTTTCTTAATTGCTTTTTTATTTTTAGTATAGTTAAAAATATATAAAGAATAAAATTTTGAGTTAAATAGCTTTCTTGCATATAAACATTAAAAGATACATAAATAATTAGTTCGTTTTAAGTTAAATATTTTTTTCTCTTTTGTTTATATAACATTAACTAAATTGTATAAATATTAATTTTCTTTAACTTAAAACATTTTTCTTTAGAACATTTGTTTGTACATATTTAACAAAAACCCAAAAATAAATCAAATACTTAATATTGCATTAAGTTAACATACTTTTTTCTTACTTGTAAATAATCACATACACTTTCACAAATACTCTTGATATATTGCTTTTTATTCTTGTACATTGCTACATTGATATTGAGAATGCGATTCGATTTGGTTGTAAATATTATTTGGACACTACTATCCTGATAAGTCTCATCCCCATTTGTAAATATTTGTACCCCCACCCCCGGATACTTATTTGTAATAGCTTAGACTTTAAATTCCCGCAATTTATCGCTTTCTATATACTGTATAGTAATTAGGGTTTGTATGCGAAGATTCAAAATCAACCGCTAGATAACCTAATACAAGACAAATGCATGACAATCAATACACAATTCACACTTGCACCCCTAGGGTAATCCCGCTTGTTGCCTTCCAAAATGGGCCATGCTTGCATGTTGAGTTTCTTTGGCAAAACAAAAACAAATCAAATGATCATAGTCCCTCGATGACGCTTTCGAAGTTGCCTAAACAAAATGATCATAGTCCCTTCAAGCAAATTGCCAAAGACACTTGGCACCATTGCATTCATGGTCTAAACGATGACCCGCGCCCGTCCTGTTAACATCCTAACACAAGATTGTCCACCAAATACAATGGTGGAACAAAACTGTTAAAAGGGTTAAAACATAGGAAAAATCTTTGAGTAAATTTAGGGGTAGACAACTCTTAGTTACTTGATCAAACTTGCAAAACACGCTTGCCTACTTTTCAAAACACACTTCACAAATACAATTTCCAAACAACTTTCAAAAAACATTGAAATATCTTTTCGAAAAGACAAACACCTTTGTAAAACATTCGAGTAAAGAATTGTTACAACGGTTGCCTAGACAAGGCATCTTTTTTCAAAACATTTTCAAAAACCACACACACACCACCATTTCAAGCAATTGAAAATCAAAGGCAAGTGATCTAAAACAAGTAACTAAGAGCCCATGGATAACCATGGATGAAAAGGGTGCTAATACCTTCCCTTTTCATAATCTACCCTCCGAACCCACGAAAACATCTCAAAGGTTTTTCCTGTGCTTTTTAACCTTTCCTTTAGGATAAAATAAAAAGTCGGTGGCGACTCTTGCTAAACCGAACAAGTGCGAATACAAACGCAAAATCTCAAGTCAGTTCTCCCACCGTATCACAGAACTGGCGACTCTGCTGGGGAAAAATTTAAAAGTGGGGTTACCTTAGGGTTTAGATCACCTTTACATACTTGCTTTGATTGCTTTGATTGCTTTACTTTTTGGGTCCTTATTTGGGTTTGTTCTAAATCTGACACCCGGATTTGGGGCACCTTCTTAGGTAAATAGCAATAAAACTGTGAGGGAACTGTGCGGGGTATACCGACATGGTTGAAGCAGTAAACTATATTAGTGTCACATATTTGTGAGTACCGGTAACCCTTGAGTTCAATCAAGGAGAGTACGGGGCCGCTGAGTGATGTCGCGAAGCACTAACGAACTCTTAGAACCTTACTTGACCATCTTAGCCTTTTTAGGGGTAGTGAGATGACCGACTTTGGTGCAGTCCGAAGTTGGTAGATACTAGATACTACACTCATTGAGGGTTGTTTTCTTGGAATATTTTGGTCGCCAGTTAAGTGGCTAAATCAAAACAATGAATACAGAAAATAATCCAATGATATTGAGCTCCTTAGAACCCGGTTTCTATTTTAGGACAGGATGAGCCAACTAACTTCAAGAGGGTACTTACCTACAAACCCCATGCAAGCCTAAACCTAAGGACTTGTTTGCTTTGTGTGAATATGACTATTTGTATATACACTTACTTGTTTTTGCATACATGTACATAACATCATAACATAGCATTTTCAATAACCATTTCAAGGATCTCGAGGGTCTGTTGATGCAGGGTCACATTGAACCGGATGTCTACCAAGAGGTAAGAGGTTTTCTCCTCTAAAAAAATGCCATCAAAGATCAAGTGCAACAACTTGAATCAGGGGCTATGACCCACTTGACATGGTGAGCTTGATTCTCGTGGAAAGACATCCACCGGTGCAAAGTTCTCCAATCAAATATCGAAGTTCAACCTCTAACTTTCTCTTGTGTTTACCCCAAGAGATCCTTGAAAACATGCATCCACAAATCATGCATTGCATCATGACAGTTTTTCCTTTTCAGGTTTCCTTACTCTCCTACTGTTTATTTTAGTAAGAGATGGCTCTAGAGAGGACTATCAAGGATATCCGGGACCAAAGTGCTCAGCTTCAAGAAATGTTCTTGAACCTGTCTCTAGGGCAAGAAGAAGTGAAAGCTCTCCTCACCAGGGGCATGGTCCAGGGGAATTCAAGCAATGCCAGAAGTGTTCAGTTGGAAGAACTTCAGTCTGAGCTGACAACAATGAGGATCCAAATGATGGGACAACTGGTGGGCCAGATGGCTCTCATCCAGGACTTGTCTCAAAGACAAGAGGAGCTCAGAGTTCTCGTCAACCAACTGCTTCGGGGCAACCAAGTGGGACAAACATCTGAGGTTGAGGAGAAAGTCACCACTCAACCCCCCTTGAGACAAGAAGACAAGGGGAAGGCTCCTCTACTTGCTTCAGGGTCACAAGCCCATCAACAACCTCGCCAGCGTCAACGGGTTAATCGGCGTAAGCAAAACACATCGGGAAGACAGTTCACTGAGACTGATATACCGTCATCTCTAATACTGGAGCTCTTGTTGGAGGTCAATCTGACTGCTTTAAGGGATCCTATTCGGAAGCCCAATACCTCCACTCCTAGCTATCATCCCGATGCATTTTGTGTGTACCACTCCTATAGCCCGGGACATGACACCGACGACTGTTGGGCCTTGAAGAACAAGATTCAAGATCTGATTGACATTGGAGTGCTGAGGTTCATGCCAGATGGCGAGATGAAAATCTTCCGTTAAGGAGTTCTCCACCTGAAGTGACAAAGCTCAAACTGAGAGACTTTTGTTTCATTTGGATTTTCAAGTTGTAATCTCTTTGTTATTCAAACAATTATCTATTAATGTCAAACTTTGTTTCATTAATGCATTGCATATGTTTGTCTTGAATTCATCCATTCGTTTTCACTACTCTTATGTTTTCTTTATGATATTTAACTCTTGATAAAAAGCTGCAAGCCTTTAGAGGGAGGATGACGAAACAATGCTATAATCTCATACAGTCTGCTTTTGAACAGACCTCGCTGATGATGTACAGGCATTTCTTTCAATTCCCAAACACTGGAGTTATAAGGAAGATAATCCCTAGTCAACCCCTTCGAGCCAAAGAAGTAGGAGTTTTCTGTTCTAAACAAATTGAAACCTTTGATTTAAACCTGGGGCAGGGTAGTCTCTCAGTTAATTCAAAAAAAAAAGATGCGCATTGAAGTCGTAAACTCTCAGTTTGTAATACAACGAACGACATCAAAAAAAAGAGAAGGAAAGACATTCCTTTGGAATCAAAAGACAATGATGGTTCCTTATCTCATAGGAAGTCATTATCTCTCAAAAGAGAAAAACCCACTGAGCCAAAACCTATAAAGGAGGCTTAAGAAAGCCGGGGCATCCCGCTGACTGTAATCTCGAAAACGGGAACAGTCAGGCAAAAGTTAGGGATAACAAATCAAAAGAACGAGGTCATTACAAATCCTCAAACAACATGAAAAGGGTTGCAAAAAAAATGATGATGATCGCCTTCCCAATAAATTCAATTGGCGAACCATCACCCAAAAGTCGTTCCAAACTCGAATAGAGTGCGACGTACAATTAACTGAGCTTAGGATGGAAGGACATCACGAAGAGCGGGTGGGTACAAATATGCTTTGAGCCTTTATCCTTTGTTTCTTAAACCGTGAACCAAGCCACGTTACAACCCTTCAAAAGTCCTAACTGAAGCATGGGTTAGTTCAAAAGCATACTGTTACAAAAGGTATCCTAACTCCTGTAAGGATTTGCCCTAAATCTTGCGTTGAATTTGTCTTATAAAAAGTTTTCCGCTAAAAAACTCATTTTTCAAAACTTCGAGACAAGCATAAGCTTTGCATTGTTTGAATATCGTTGTTTGCACATGGTTGTTTGTTGACAGCGAAGAAATTCATACAACAAATGTTCGGAGGAACGAAAACTCTCTCAGTGAGTAAAATCACTTCAAAAAGGATGAAACTTCCATTGACAAATCTCCTATCAACAAGGGGCATGACATGCCACTATCCAGTTAACCTGGGGCAGTCCATTCAAGGTTTCAACAGATCTTTCAAAAGTTCAGTTAACCTGGGGCAGTCCAGTCAAGATTTCAACAAATCTCTCAATTACAGATTAACCTGGGGTAAGTCTCCGTCACCATCGCTTGGGGCATCCGAATGTCAATCTCAAGGGTTACGAACAGACCAAGTTTCCTGGCAATATCACATGCATCTGATACTGGGGGCAGTGATGAAACCTCTCTAGCAGACCTGTAGTCATGGGTTTATTTCCCCAACGTTTGTCAAGGATTTATTCTCCAGAACAAATTAAATTTCAACGGCATTCTTAACATATGCAGATTGATCGACAGATAAGGTTCCTTCATCTTTTGAAGTAGTAATCATCAAGGTTCCTTCATCTTTTGAAGTAGTAATCGTCAAGGTTCCTTCATATTTTTAAGTAGTAATCGTCAAGGTTCCTTCATCTTTTGGAGTAGTAATCGTCAAGGTTCCTTCATCTTTTGAAGTAGTAATCATCAAGGTTCCTTCATCTTTTGAAGTAGTAATCATCAAGGTTCCTTCATCTTTTGAAGTAGTAATCATCAAGGTTCCTTCATCTTTTGAAGTAGTAATCATCAAGGTTCCTTCATCTTTTGAAGTAGTAATCATCAAGGTTCCTTCATCTTTTGAAGTAGTAATCATCAAGGTTCCTTCATCTTTTGAAGTAGTAATCATCAAGGTTCCTTCATCTTTCGAAGTAGTAATCATCAAGGTTCCTTCATCTTTTGAAGTAGTAATCATCAAGGTTCCTTCATCTTTCGAAGTAGTAATCGTCAAGGTTCCTTCATCTTTTGAAGTAGTAATCATCAAGGTTCCTTCATCTTTTGAAGTAGTAATCATCAAGGTTCCTTCATCTTTTGAAGTAGTGATCATCAAGGTTCCTTCATCTTTTGAAGTAGTAATCATCAAGGTTCCTTCATCTTTTGAAGTAGTAATCATCAAGGTTCCTTCATCTTTTGAAGTAGTAATCATCAAGGTTCCTTCATCTTTTGAAGTAGTAATCATCAAGGTTCCTTCATATTTTGAAGTAGTAATCATCAAGGTTCCTTCATCTTTTGAAGTAGTAATCATCAAGGTTCCTTCATCTTTTGGAGTAGTAATCAAAGATTCCTTCATCTTTTGGAGTAGTAATCGTCAAAATTCCATCATCACCTACTGGAAGTTACAACCACCAACAAGATAACAGACAACTGAAAAATCTATTTCTCTCAAGAATGAAGACTCTCATCCTTAAAACCTCAGAAGATTGGTATACTCCCAGTTTCTGACCGTTAACATCATGAAGATTCTCATCACCTCAGAAGATTGGTACACTCCCAATTTCTGACCCCCAACAGAATGAAGATTCTCATTCTCAAAGTGGCATATAACCTGAGTTCTCAATTCCCCAAACAGAGTTTAACTTCAGGATCCTCAGCAGAACAAGAGCTTTCTCAAAGCTGATTTCCCCAGCCAGAGAGCCTTACAGAATCTAATTCCCCTCAGAGTCAAGTTTCAAGATCCCCAGCGGAGCTAAAACTTCCAACTATCAATCCCCAAGCAGAATGAAGACTCTCATTCTCGGTTCCTCACAGAGTATTCAGATATTCCCCAGTGAAGATCTCCTCAAGACAGGAATCCACAGTAGATTGGCATACGACCCAAGCTCCTGATTCCCCAACGGTGGTCCCAGGACTTCTCATTTTCAACGATCGAAGGATTTTCAATCCCCTGCAACAGTCAAGAATTCACTTTCCCCGGCAACAGTCAAAGATTTCATTATCCAGGATTCATCTATCCTCAGCAAGATAGCTCATCATCTTACATGCGCATTCATCACATTCATATCATAAACATTGATGTAACATACATTGCATCATGCGTCATGACATTACATACAACTAACTCTTTACCTTTTCAGGAAAGATCAGTCAACAGACAAAGATCATCCTCTTCCGAGATTCTTTCTAGAGATAGTTCAGATGTGACCCAGACACGGCGACATTCTGATACTTATTCCAGATTCATCCGGATGCAGTTTTACACGGATTCATCATCAGGAAACCCTACACCGGTTCCTTCTCCATTTCAAGACTTCTGAAAACAGTTTACAGGTTCTCCAGATGCGGATGTTAACCTATCGCTTGTCCAGACTCTTCAACTTCTGAAAACAGTTTACGGATTCTTTCAAACACGGATGATAATCTATCGCTTGTTCAGACTCGACTTTTGAAAACAGTTTACGGACGCTTCCCAACATAGATGCTGCTCTATTACTTATTCAACTTCAAGACTTCTGAAAACAGTTTACGGGTTCTCCAGACACGGATGTTAACCTATCGCTTGTTCAGATTCTTCAACTTTTGAAAACAGTTTACGGATGCTTCCAGATACGGATGTCAATCTATTGCTTATTCAGACCCCCAGTTCAGAGACGTTCCAAAACATGGATACCTTTCTGATACTCACCCACTCACCAATGACATACAGTTCAACAATCACCTTCAGATGGCATCTATAAGCCCATCCTCCTCCAAACATTTCCAGATGGCATCTCTAAGCCCATCCTCCTACCAGCAATTTCCAGATGGCATCTCTAAGCCCATCCACCGACAAGATTCTGTCACATCTCCAGATGGCATCTTTAAGCCCATCACCAAATGGCATCTTTAAGACCATTCCCGCATCCATGTCTTGACGAGTGCAAATTTAAGGGCACTCTAGTGTCCAATCTCCTTTTACCTTCGAGACGCGAAAGGCAAACTTGCCAATCTAACTCTTCAGGTTCAAGAAGATTGAACAGGGGCAACTGTTGTACCCCAAAATTTGCCCTCCTCTTTTTCACAAGAAATCACAGCTTCGGGCTTCTCCTGATTTTTCAGATTGTCTTAAGAATTGGTCAAAACAGACTTTTCTCACCAGTCAGACAAAATTAGGGTTTTCATGACTTTTGAATCAGTTCAAGCAGATTATTAGGGTTTGATTGAGTTTGGCTCAGGGTTTAATCAGGCAGGCGCTTCTTTGACAATAAATCAAGAACTAGGGTTTGTGCGCGCATTCTCAGAAAGAATTAATTCTATAGTTCTTTTCAAGTTACTCTGGGATATGGATTGAGGCTTCTGATTGAGAGTTTGCAGTGTTTGATTTAATCAGTAAAAGGGATAAGCATATGGATGTTTGTTTGATTAACTGTGCATTGCTTATGTTTAATTGGGACGCCGGGTTTATTATTGATTGCAAGACTACAGTGTTTGTTAATTATTTATTTTATCTAAGTTAGAATAATTGGATCTACTTCCAGTTATTTTAATTCAAGAAAGCTTAAATAATTAAATAGACAGTTGAAATAAAAGAGATATCTGACAATAAAAGGACTTTTATTTATTTTTAATTATTTGTACAAGTGTTATTTAAATACAGTAATTATTTACAAGTATTTATAATAATATTTATTACAATGATTAAAAGTAAAATAAAATTGCATCCTAATTTTCCTAAGTCTTCATCTTCTACTGACACTCCCCATTGCTCAATTAATTTTTACCTGCAAAAAGAAAAGGAAGAAGTCAAATACAGATGAAATCAAAGGCAGATAGTTAATTTAAAGCTCATCATTAAAAGTGACTGGCCGGAATCAGTTTATTCACCGTCTCTGCAAATCACAAGAAAACTCTTGGTTCACAAAGAGGGATAGAAATATGCTTGCAAAAAATATGAAATTCACAAAGCTACAATACTGCATAAATCCAAATTGTCAACCAAAGAGGCAAATTGAACAAGCAGCATAATTGCAAACCAACCAAATTACAAAGGCAAACTGAACTGCACATGGCAAACCAAGTCCAATGTCAACCAACTGTCCAAAAGCTATCAAAAGGCTATCAAAAAGATATTAAGAAGTACACAATATGCATGAAATCTGGAATGTGCAGAGGAAAGATACAAATGCAAGCAAACATTTCAAATATTGTTAATCATTTTCAAGGCCAGCCCTTTTTCAGAAAGTACAGTTTAAAGCAATATAATATGCTTATTTTTTCTGTGGAGAGAGAAAAGAGAGAGAGAAGGGGAGGGCTTACAGTACAGCAGGCTTGAGGCTAAAGATATAAGACAAACATATCAGAACAAGAAAAGAGAGGCAGAATACCACAAAAAACAAGTTCACACAAACTGTAACATTGCTAAAACATTGCAAACTGCCTCCAACACAAAAAAAAAACAGTACCAAGCCTGTAAAGAACAAGCCAAAATCCCAAAAAGCCTTTCAAAACCTGTGTCAAGAACCACAAGCTTTCAACCTGTAACCTCAAGCCTTAACCTGCATAGGCTACAAACTGTAACAGAAGCCTGAGGCAAAACTACAACTAAAAGCTTGCCTCCTGCCTGTAAACCTGTTCAAACTCTTTAAGCCTTGCTAAGCCTAAGCCTCAAAGCTTCTTAAAAGCCAAACCTGTCAAAACTAGTACAAAAACCAGAAAACAAGTTGTCTCAGGCCTGCATAACACAAACAAGCCAAAATCCCAAAAGGCCTTTCAAAACCTGTGTCAAGAACTTCAAGCCTGAAGCCTGTCAAAACCAGAAATGGCCACAAACCTGTCAAACTGTTAGTTTCAAAAAAACAAGCCAAAGCCTAAAACTTCAAGCATGTCCCAAATAAATAAGCATACCAGAGGCAACCCTCAGAGCAACCTCATCACAGGGTCCAACATCAGAACAAAAAGTCCACCAACATCAACATATCAATACCAACAAGCATATCAGGCATCTCAGAATCTAAGCACACAAGTATTCAGAGGCAAGCATATCAGGCATCTCAGAATCAAACAAATCCCAAGCTCTCAGAACTGAGTTCATCATTGAGCGAGCCAAAGCCCAAGATATCAAAAGCAACTCAGAATCTAAGCACACAAGTATTCAGAGGCGAGCATTCAAGCAGACAGAAGAAGATCAAGCAAGCAATCAGAGCAAGCAAGCAAGCATTCAAAAGAGGAAAAGAAGCGATTAAGACTAGGGTTTCATGGATATCATCATAAAACCAAAGGCAAAATACAAATACCAGGAAAAGCAAAGCCAGCATCACACTCCCTGGCCTTCAGCTTCCTGAGACACGCCTCCAAGTCCACCTCTCCTCCTCCCCAAGAAACGAACCCCAAAGGTATAACTCCTTTTCCTTTTTTCTTTTCACACCTCATACAGAGAATAATAATAATCAAGATCAGAACACACAGAACTAATTAATCATGCAAATCCGAAAACCCTAAGAATGGTTAGAAGCAGAAATCATACCTATTGTGTCATCACTGCCTGAGTAATCCATGGAGGGAGGAAGAAATGGACGGTGGCGCCTGGTGGCCACAAGCGGAGGCGTTCAGAAAGCTTGAAGAGGCGAAGAGTGAAGACGAAGATGAGAGCGCCGTTTGTCCACACAAACCCTAGTTCTGAGGCAAAACCCATCGAACCCTTACAAAATGTTATCAAAACCGTCTGGGCCTTGCCCCATCATCTTCTTAAGCCCATAAATTCCAGGCGCATACCCCCCTTTTTTTCTTAACTCTGCCTATTTTTGATTGGGCCAAGCAAATTCCTTTAAGCCCATTTCCTTTTCTTTACATAAACCAATATCCTTTTTTACTTATCATTTTATTTTTCTTTTTTAAACTAATCTATTTTATTTTTGTTTGTAAATAAAATAATACCTTAACTCTTTTTATATAAAAAATTTCTTAATTACTTTTTTATTTTTAGTATAGTTAAAAATATATAAAGAATAAAATTTTGAGTTAAATAGCTTTCTTGCATATAAACATTAAAAGATACATAAATAATTAGTTCGTTTTAAGTTAAATATTTTTTTCTCTTTTGTTTATATAACATTAACTAAATTGTATAAATATTAATTTTCTTTAACTTAAAACATTTTTCTTTAGAACATTTGTTTGTACATATTTAACAAAAACCCAAAAATAAATAAAATACTTAATATTGCATTAAGTTAACATACTTTTTTCTTACTTGTAAATAATCACATACACTTTCACAAATACTCTTGATACATTGCTTTTTATTCTTGTACATTGCTACATTGATATTGAGAATGCGATTCGATTTGGTTGTAAATATTATTTGGACACTACTATCCTGATAAGTCTCATCCCCATTTGTAAATATTTGTACCCCCACCCCCGTATACTTATTTGTAATAGCTTAGACTTTAAATTCCCGCAATTTATCGCTTTCTATATACTGTATAGTAATTAGGGTTTGTATGTGAAGATTCAAAATCAACCGCTAGATAACCTAATACAAGACAAATGCATGACAATCAATACACAATTCACACTTGCACCCCTAGGGTAATCCCGCTTGTTGCCTTCCAAAATGGGCCATGCTTGCATGTTGAGTTTCTTTGGCAAAACAAAAACAAATCAAATGATCATAGTCCCTCGATGACGCTTTCGAAGTTGCCTAAACAAAATGATCATAGTCCCTTCAAGCAAATTGCCAAAGACACTTGGCACCATTGCATTCATGGTCTAAACGATGACCCGCGCCCGTCCCGTTAACATCCTAACACAAGATTGTCCACCAAATACAATGGTGGAACAAAACTGTTAAAAGGGTTAAAACATAGGAAAAATCTTTGAGTAAATTTAGGGGTAGACAACTCTTAGTTACTTGATCAAACTTGCAAAACACGCTTGCCTACTTTTCAAAACACACTTCACAAATACAATTTCCAAACAACTTTCAAAAAACATTGAAATATCTTTTCGAAAAGACAAACACCTTTGTAAAACATTCGAGTAAAGAATTGTTACAACGGTTGCCTAGACAAGGCATCTTTTTCAAAACTTTTCAAAAACCACACACACACAACACCATTTCAAGCAATTGAAAATCAAAGGCAAGTGATCTAAAACAAGTAACTAAGAGCCCATGGATAACCATGGATGAAAAGGGTGCTAATACCTTCCCTTTTCATAATCTACCCCCCGAACCCACGAAAACATCTCAAAGGTTTTTCTTGTGCTTTTTAACCTTTCCTTTAGGATAAAATAAAAAGTCGGTGGCAACTCTTGCTAAACCGAACAAGTGCGAATACAAACGCAAAACCTCAAGTCAGTTCTCCCACCGTATCACAGAACTGGCGACTCTGCTGGGGAAAAATTTAAAAGTGGGGTTACCTTAGGGTTTAGATCACCTTTACATACTTGCTTTGATTGCTTTGATTGTTTTACTTTTTGGGTCCTTATTTGGGTTTGTTGTAAATCTGACACCCGGATTTGGGGCACCTTCTTAGGTAAATAGCAATAAAACTGTGAGGGAACTGTGCGGGGTATACCGACATGGTTGAAGCAGTAAGCTATGTTAGTGTGACATATTTGTGAGTACCGGTAACCCTTGAGTTCAATCAAGGAGAGTACGGGGCCGTTGAGTGATGTCGCGAAGCACTAACGAACTCTTAGAACTTTACTTGACCATCTTAGCCTTTTTAGGGGTAGTGAGATGACCGACTTTGGTGCAGTCCGAAGTTGGTAGATACTCGATACTACACTCATTGAGGGTTGTTTTCTTGGAATATTTTGGTCGCCAGTTAAGTGGCTAAATCAAAACAATGAACACAGAAAATAATCCAATGATATTGAGCTCCTTAGAACCCGGTTTCTATTTTAGGACAGGATGAGCCAACTAACTTCAAGAGGGTACTTACCTACAAACCCCATGCAAGCCTAAACCTAAGGACTTGTTTGCTTTGTGTGAATATGACTATTTGTATATACACTTACTTGTTTTTGCATACATGTACATAACATCATAACATCATACCATAGCATTTTCAATAACCATTTCAAGGATCTCGAGGGTCTGTTGATGCAGGGTCACGTTGAACCGGATGTCTACCAAGAGGCAAGAGGTTTTCTCCTCTAAACAAATGCCATCAAAGATCAAGTGCAACAACTTGAATCAGGGGCTATGACCCACTTGACATGGTGAGCTTGATTCTCGTGGAAAGACATCCACCGGTGCAAAGTTCTCCAATCAAAGATCGAAGTTCAACCTCTAACTTTCTCTTGTGTTTACCCCAAGAGATCCTTGAAAACATGAATCCACATATCATGCATTGCATCATGACAGTTTTTCCTTTTCAGGTTTCCTTACTCTCCTACTGTTTATTTTAGTAAGAGATGGCTCTAGAGAGGACTGTCAAGGATATCCGGGACCAAAGTGCTCAACTTCAAGAAATGTTCTTGAACCTGTCTCTGGGGCAAGAAGAAGTGAAAGCTCTCCTCACCAGGGGCATGGTCCAGGGGAATTCAAGCAATTCCAGGAGTGTTCAGTTGGAAGAACTTCAGTCTGAGCTGACAACAATGAGGATCCAAATGATGGGACAACTGGTGGGCCAGATGGCTCTCATCCAGGACTTGTCTCAAAGACAAGAGGAGCTCAGAGTTCTCGTCAACCAACTGCTTCGGGGCAACCAAGTGGGACAAACATCTGAGGTTGAGGAGCAAGTCACCACTCAACCCACCTTGAGACAAGAAGACAAGGGGAAGGCTCCTCTACTTGCTTCAGGGTCACAAGCCCATCAACAACCTCGCCAGCGTCAATGGGTTAATCGGCGTAAGCAAAATACGTCGGGAAGACAGTTCACTGAGATTGATATACCGTCATCTCTAATACTGGAGCTCTTGTTGGAGGTCAATCTGACTGCTTTGAGGGATCCTATTCGGAAGCCCAATACCTCCGCTTCTAGCTATCATCCCGACGCATTTTGTGTGTACCACTCCTATAGCCCGGGACATGACACCGACGACTGTTGGGCCTTGAAGAACAAGATTCAAGATCTGATTGACATTGGAGTGCTGAGGTTCATGCCAGATGGCGAGATGAAAATCATTCCGTTAAGGAGTTCTCCACCTGAAGTGACAAAGCTCAAACTGAGAGACTTTTGTTTCATTCTGGCTGTTACTTCCTATCCACAATGGGTTGCTAACATTGTTCCCGTGCCTAAAAAGGACGGCAAAGTCAGAATGTGTGTGGACTATCGGGACTTAAACAGGGCTAGCCCCAAGGATGATTTTCCACTGCCACACATCGACATCTTGGTTGACAACACAGCTCAACACAAGGTATTTTCCTTCATGGATGGGTTCTCGGGATACAACCAGATCAAAATGGCCCCCGAGGACATGGAGAAAACTACTTTTGTCACGCAATGGGGTACCTTCTGCTACAAAGTGATGCCATTCGGACTGAAGAATGCAGGGGAAACCTATCAACGTGCCATGGTAGCTTTGTTTCATGATATGATACATCATGAGATCGAAGTTTACGTAGACGACATGATAGCTCGATCACAGACGGAAGAAGAACACCTTGATCATTTGCAAAAGCTGTTTGCCAGGTTGAAGGAGTATAAGCTTAGACTGAACCCAAGCAAGTGCACTTTTGGAGTTAGGTCTGGTAAACTTTTGGGATTTATTGTCAGCAACAAAGGCATTGAGGTTGATCCAGCTAAAGTAAAGGCTATACACGAAATGCCTGCCCCCCGCACTGAAAAAGTGGTTAGAGGATTCTTGGGAAGCTTAAACTATATTGCGAGGTTCATCTCTCACCTGACATCTACCTGTGAGCCAATCTTCAAGATGCTGAAGAAAGATCAGGTAGTCGAATGGAACAATGATTTTCAAGTTTCTTTTGATAAGATCAAGGAGTATTTATTGGAACCTCCTATTCTGATGCCACCCGTTGAAGGAAGGTCGTTAATCATGTATCTAACTGTTTTGGATAACTCAATGGGGTGCGTACTGGGCCAGCATGACGAGTCTGGCCGAAAAGAGCATGCCATTTATTACCTTATCAAAAAGTTAACCGACTGTGAGACTCGCTACTCACTGCTCAAGAAAACTTGTTGCGCTTTGGTATGGGCTGCTCGTCGGCTAAGGCAGTATATGTTGACTCATACCACTCTGCTGATTTCCAAGATGGATCCGATCAAGTATATCTTCGAGAAGCCTGCTTTATCTGGAAGAACCGCTAGATGGCAAATGATCCTGACTGAGTATGACATCTAGTATACTACCCAAAAAGCTATAAAAGGGAGTGTACTAGCTGACCATCTAGCTCATCAAGCCGTCGAAGATTACCAATCTATGAGATTCGATTTCCCTGACGAGGACATCATGACATTGGACAACATTGAAGGTAACAGACCGTATGACAGACCTGAGCAAGGATCCCGATGGACCCTGTACTTTGATGGTGTTTCAAATGCACTTGGCAACAGTACCAGTGCAGTACTCATTTCTCCGGAAGGTTGCCATACACCCTTCACTGCCCGACTTTGTTTCAGCTGTACCAACAACATGGCTGAATATGAAGCTTGCATCTTTGGTCTCAAGGCTGCTATAGACTTGGGAATCAAATCTTTAGTCGTATTTGGGGATTTGGCTTTGGTTATTAGTCAAGTCAAAGGAGAGTGGGACACCAAACATCCTAATCTTAGCCCATACAAAGAACATATCTTGACATTGTTGCCTCATTTCGAGCAGATTACCTTCGAGCATTTCCCGCGAGAAGAAAATCAGTTAGCCGATGCTCTGGCTACAATGTCTTCCATGTTTAAACTCAACTGGGAAAACGAGGCTCCCCAAATTACCATCGAGCGAATGGACGAACCTGCACACTGTCACGAGATTAACACCGAAGAAGTAGTGGAACAACCCTGGTTTCATGAAATCAAAAGGTATCTTCAGACTCGAGAATACCCTGAAGGAGCTTCCGTCAATGACAAAAAGTTCTTAAGGAGATTTGCTGCCAAGTTCTTCCTAAGCAATGGCATCCTTTATAAGCGCAACCATGATTTTGTTCTACTTCGTTGTGTGGACAAGGTTGAAGCAGAGTTGATCATGACCGAGATACATAGTGGCACATTTGGCACCCACTTAAGCGGACATATGATGGCTAAGAAGATTCTAAGGGCAGGCTACTACTGGTCTACCATGGAAGCTGATTGTCATCAATATTCCCGTACCTACCACAAATGCCAAGTCTATGCCGATAAGGTACATATTCCTCCTGTTCCTCTCAACGTTCTGACAGCTCCATGGCCATTCGCAATGTGGGACATTGACATGATTGGGAAGATCAAGCCTACGGCATCCAATGGACATCGCTTCATCTTGGTCGCTATTGATTATTTTACCAAGCGGGTCGAAGCAGCTTCCTACGCCTCAGTTACAAAGAATGTGGTTGCCCGCTTCATCAAGCAGAACCTCATATGCCGGTATGGTATCCCCGACAGGATTATCACGGATAACGGTACAAATTTGAACAACACTATGATCACCGCTCTATGCGAACAGTTCAAGATTTATCATCACAATTCATCTCCCTACCGGCCGAAGATGCACGATGTTGTTGAAGCCGCGAACAAAAATATCAAGAAGATCATTCGAAAGATGACAGTCACCTACAAGGACTGGCATGAGATGTTACCATTTGCTCTACATGGATATCGTACCACGGCACGTACTTCAACAGGGGCAACCCCGTTTTCTTTGGTATATGGCATGGAAGCTGTTCTACCCATGGAAGTTCAGATTCCTTCCTTGAGGATTATGAAGGATGCCGGTTTGAGTGAAGACGATTGGATTTAGACCCGGCTTGATCAACTTAATTTGATTGATGAGTAGCGACTTACTGCTGTTTGTCATGGTCAGACGTATCAAAAACGGATGATCAAGGATTTCAACAAGAAAGTCAGACGTCAGGTGTATCGAGTCGGAGATCTTGTAATCAAGCGGATCATCTTACGGCAAAGTGATCCCAGGGGCAAGTGGACTCCTACTTACGAAGGACCATTTGTGATCAAGAGCATCTTTTCTGGTGGGGCAATGATTCTGACCACCATGGACGGTGATGACTTGCCGCACCCTGTGAATGCAGACATAGTCAAAAGATACTACGCATAAAATAACCCGACAAGTTGAAAACTCGAAAGGGCGACTTGGGCAAAAATGGGTATCCTGGTGAATCGAAAACCCGAAAGGGCGATTCAGGCAAAAATTAGGGATAAAACAAAAAATATGTACACCCGGCAAGTTGAAAACCCGAAAGGGCGACTTGGGAAAAAAAGGGTTTCCCGGTGGATCGAAAACCCGAAAGGGCGGTCCAGGCAAAAGTTAGGGAATTAAAGCGTATGACTATGTCTCGTCAGATCACTTTAAGAACAATCTCTTCACCAACAAGCTCCAAGCTTCTGATTAATCCAGTCATCGGCGGACGAAGCAGCAAATGGACAAGATACTCAAAGTTGTGAAGGCTATAGCAGAATGGGAATCCCATAGAATTGTTACACATAGCCATCTTTCTTTTGTATAAAAATTTTCAATTTTTACGACAACATTCTCTTACTAGGATGTATGTCTCCTTTGTACAAAGATACTTACAAAAGTTAATACAAAGATACTTCAAAGTGCATAAATTTGCTTGCCTTTCTTTCTTTTTTACACTCATGTTTTATTTGAAAACGTCCAAAGTTTTGTTAAATAGGCATATGCATTTGAATATAATCACTGCTTACAAATAAAACGAAATTGAGAAAGGATAATTACTGATAGGTTGAAGGTTTAAGAAGATTATCTTTGTGCCATTCCAGAAGAAATCCCCTGCAATACATTGTTCAGATCCTCAACAAAGCCAAAGTCTTAAAGTATGTGTCCCCAGCGGAGTTAAACTTCAAGATCCCCAGCGGAGCCCGAAAACCCTAAAAAACCCTACCCCCGGCGGAGCCAGAATATTCTAAACCTTCTTCCCCAGAGAAGTCAAATTTCCAACTATCAACCCCCGGTGGGAACTGTTCAACTTCCCCCAAATTTCCCCAGCAGGCTATCTTAAAAGTCTGAAAACCAAGCAGATAACAATTAACTTCTTGGCTTATCCCCAACTAGGACGATTCCCCGGTAGATTGGTGTACAACCCAAGCTCCTGATTTCACCGGCCGATTAAACATTCTCCCCACAGAGTTATCTCCCAGCAAGATCGAAGATTCTCGGTCTCATTTCTCCAAGAAGAAGCCTCCCAGGTTTTAATTCCCCAGTAGAGATTTTCGGAGTTTTCTTTACTTCCTAGGAAAGTCATGAAGGATTCTCATTCCCTGCAGAAGTTGTCAAAGGCCTTGTTAATCCCCACAAATCGCCGAGGATTTTCAATCTCCAGCAGTGGTCCCAGGATTTCTCCTTCTCAAATAATCAGAGATCTTTAATCCCCAAGCAGTCAGCAAGGATCTCTCATCTTCAGCAATCAAAGAGTTTTGAATCCTCAACATCGGTCAAGGAGTTACTTTCCCGGGAAGCAGTCAAGGATTTCAATCCCCAGCAGCAGCCAAGGATTTATTTTCCTCAGCAAGACAGCCACTCGGCTTACTTGCCCATCCATTACATTCATATATCATAATCATTGATGAAACACAGTTCATTGCATCATACATATCATGCAACATAACTTTGTGTTTTAGCTAACATTTTACCCTTTTCAGGATAAGATTAAAAGGCTATCATTAACAGTTATTCAGATACAGTATGGATACACCCCAGACACGACGGTCATTCTATTACTCGTTCACAAGTTCAAATCAAAATACAGTACGGATATACCCCAGATACGGCGGTCATTCTACTACTCATTCAGACTTCAGCAATCCGATACAGACTAGATACGCTCCAGACACAGCAGCCATTCTATCTCTCATTCAGATTCAACTATCAAACTACAAGTTCAGATACGCTCCAAACACGGATGCCATTCTGGCCCTTACACCAGAAGTTTGATTCTCCCCAGTGCAGTCGCCACGGAAGTCATTCTGTCACTTATTCAGATCCCAGTTACAGTCTCGATACACTCCAGACACGGAAGTCATTATGCTACTCATACAGATCTCAACTTCAGACACAGTCCAGATACACTCCAGACACGGAAGTCATTCTGCTACTCATACAGATCTCAACTTCAGATACAATACAGATACACTCCAGACACGACAGTCATTCTGATATTCATTCAAAGTTCAAATACAGTTAAAGCTCAAATTCGCTCCAGACACGGACGCCATTCTTTTTCTCATACAGACTCAGTCTCCAGATACAGTTCAAATGCATTCCAGACACAGATACCATTTTGATGCTCATTCTTCTGACCTACAACATTGCAATTCAACAAACATTCTTGGATGGCATCTTTAAGCCCATCTTCAGCAAGATTCTACCATCTCCAAATGGCATCTTTAAGCCCATTTCCTCAGCTATATTTTGACGAGTGCAAATTTACGGGCACTCTAGTGTCCAATCCTCTTTTACCTTCGAGTCGCGAAAGGCAAACTTGCCAATCTAACTCTTCAGTTTCAAGAAGATTGAACAGGGGAAACTGTTGTAACCCAAAATTTTCCCTCCCATTTCATCAACATTTCTCATCACAAGACTCTTGGAACTCAAGATCAAGCTAGGGTTTGCTCTGCTCAAAACACCTCCTTGCACTGTTGACCTAAATTAGGGTTTGAGTCTGCACAGAGATGTTTTGACCTACAATTCCCAAAGTGACTTTCATACTTCATGTTGGACTCACAAGTTTGTCCATACCAATTTTCAAGCCTTGAATCAAATTTTTGCCCAGTCAATTGGAAAGTTGACCTAGAAATCAGTTGTATTGGGGAAAAAGTCAACCGTGGCCAATTGACAGTCAAATCTCATGAATTTTGACCCACATCAACATTATGAACTCATATGAACCATTTGATCAAGTTTGGATCACAATTCCACAAGAAATTTGATCAGATCACCAAAAGGGCAAAATGGTCATTTTTAGGGTTTTGACTGTGCAAAGGCAATTTTTGACTGTTTGACATAACCAATGGCAAATCAAGCTCAACCATGGACACAAGGACTCAATGACATTGTCTTGAACCACTCAACAAGTTCAAAAGATCTCAAATGCATAGGATTGACAGATGAATTTTTCAGTCAACTGATCAAAATTTGACTGTACACTAAAAAGTCAAACTTTGACTTTTTGGTCAAAATCAAGTGCCAAGGGTCATTTTTCATCAAGACATGTCAAATTATGAAACTTTTTCATCAAGAAACCCAAAATTGCAAATTAGGTTTTAAAATTGAAAAATTTTCATAACTTAGAAATTTTCTAAGTTATGAAATTTTCTTAATTTTTCCTAACTTTGTCCCACATTTTCACCAAGATGAAAATGGATTCAATCAAAACTTACAACATGAAAATTGTAGTCTATCACAAAGTCTACAACTTTAATTCACAAAGTTTTCTCAAAAGAAGCTTGGATCTCAAGTTATGATTTTTGGAACAAGGGTACCTAAAACTTTTAACTTAGAGAATTTTGCCCTAGTTTAGGCAGGATTTTGACCCATCTTCTTGGCCATTTTTCACATGGTTCCACTTGGAGTTTAAAGTTGCATTTCAAAGATGGATTATGGTACATGTTTCAAGCTTTCCAAATTATCCAATAACTCCTCAAACACCTTTGTGGTTAGGGAGAATCGAATGCTTGAAGTTGGCAAAAACTCACTTTGTAACCAAGGCCAATACATGTTCATACCAAGTTGCAAATCTGACCAAACTAGCTTAGTACATAATTACAGGTCTCTAAACCCTTCAACACTCAAAAATTGAATGCAAATACATTGGTTAGAGGCATTTTTCTGATCAAGGGAGCATTGTACATTGAATAATTCCATTTTGGGCATAAAGATCACATTTCCATTTTCATAAAGCATAACTTTTGCAAAGTTATCTTTCTTGAGCTTTGAGCTTCTTTCTTTGCAGAAAAAAAGTTCCACAAACTTAGGTAAATGTACAAGGAGTTGGTGCATGCTTGGAGATAGCCTGTACAGGCCTATCTCATTTCACTTCAAACTTTTCTTTTAAAACAAGTCAAATGGCCAAAAGCTCAGAACACACACATCTGATATATTGAACTAAAACAAAGTTGTCAAACAAGTTTCTCACACCCTGAAAGCCAAAAGCACGAGCCTTTGACCTCTCAAACCTCCTCATACTCAAAAAACACATTTTCTTGCAAAACAGGGAAAGCCCTGCAGAATCACTTCCAACTTCACTTTGCCTCGTGCGTTTTGCCTCAAACTTGTTCCAATACCTTCCATTCAATTCACTCAAACTATCTCAAACCTCCATTGCCAACTGTAACTCCATTTACAGTGTTCACCATTTTTGTTTGAAAGCTTTGCAGGTTGAGTTCTGTAGCACGATTCAGGCCACTTCAAAATAAACTAAGCCTTGGGAAAGGTTCAGAGGACATCAAGCAAGCTCAAAAGAACCTCAGGCCCTATTGAAAGTTGCTGCATTGTCCAGCTCGAACTCAACTGAAACA